>CM057351.1:312984918-314291871 GCA_030015575.1 Agapanthus africanus | reverse complement strand
TTTTTTACAAGCTGAGACTTCGCTCACAAGCTTTACTGGCAGTAATTAAGCACGACTTAGATTATTCTTGCAATTAACTATACTAGTATTTACTGTTTACCCCTCCAATTTATAGCTAATTACACCATACCTCCCAACTTTTGCTATTTATTCCACACACAAAATTTCTTTAAGTTCCAGTAATATTCCCGCGGCTCTTCCAAAATAGAATATTTTGGGAATATTATGACTATGTGAAGAGGTTAATGGGACTATTGGGTTAGGGTATTAAAAAAACCCTACAACTCCTTTTCCATTTGTAGCAAAATGGTGCATAGATACATAAACATGACACAATCATGCCAGCGGAAACAATTACATATCTATACAAGGGTTTTACCGGAATACCTAATCCGATGGTGGGATCATTATTCTCGCCCACGTCACATTCTTGATCCTGATTCTCTCGCCTCCACACAACGACCGGAAGGAAACCACACTCTAATCGAGCGAGAATCCACCACGTAATCATCCCGCAAACCAACCGTAGTAGAGAACAAAGATGATGGAAGACGAAGACGGCTCACAAGTTGGATCTCCTAGATCTCTCTAGGTTCCTCTTAATTAATCTCTTAATTAATTAACCTTTGCATAATTAACCTTATTACCACATATATATATATATATATATATATATATATATACACACACACACACACCACTGGAAAGGGTGGATATTGGGCCGGGTGAAGCCCAATAGCCAACAGCATTAAATCTACCAAATCGATCCCAAATTGAAAGATCGGGTTTGCTCTAGAGCTCCAAAAATCTTAAATTGGTCATGAAATCAGGTTCTTTTCCATCAACTTACTCATGCAGCTAAGTTATTGAGTGTCTTTATGCTTTAATTTGCAAGCCCTGGCTTCTCAAACAAGAGGATGATCGACGTTCTCCCGCTACAGCGAAACCCTAGATCCTTAATCGATGCTAAATAAGAGAGATGAGAGAGAGAGAGAGAGAACTGGGAGCGGAAGAGAGGAGAAGTTATCAAAGAGTGTTGTGGAGATCGTGGATTTTATGGGGAGATGTTAAAATATTGAACAACAACGTCAACTTTGGATGACAGACTGGCTGAGAGGTAAAAATTAACATCTTATAGGAATTGGGGCTATGAAGTAAATAGCAAAATTTTGGGGGATATAGTGTAATTAGCTATAAATTTGGGGGAATAAAGGGTAAATAACCCTTAATTATTAAGATGTTTTCCGTTTTTAATTTTTATTTTAAAGAAAGAGAGACTATCATCTACACAATTGATTACAAATTTGGTAGCCTCTATATGAATTTTTTAGCACGTGTGACGCCAGTGGAAGAGAGGGGATAATTACATAAAACTCTTTCTTTTCCAACAAAATTCCCAAAAAATTCCAGTGTTGGACAATGAAAAAAATATAGAAACAATTTATCTATTTTCTTATATTTGAAACAAGCAGGGTTGAGATTTGACAAAAAGAAAATAATGGCCACAGAAGTAGTTGATTTTTCTTTGGTTGATAGCAGACAGATTAAAAAGCAGCTGATGTTTATAAGTTGTATTATCATTCTTTCTGGAAAGAAAAAACAGACAGGTAATCAATCATTTGCAACTAAAAATTGTTGGAGCAAATACACCAAAGAACCAAAATGTCCAAACTTCTCATAGAAAGCTTTTTAGTTCCACGTCGGGAAAACAAACCAAGAAAGGAAGTAGTGTTTATATAATACTTTGGCACTTCATCACTCAGAATCTAATGAAAGAGATATGGTGTAACATTCACATGCGAGCCGGAGTATATATATTTTGTTCAAAAAATTTTATATGTAAAAAAAATAATTTTGAAACGATTTTATTTTTTCACGAATGGTTTTGCAAACGGATGCGACTGTTCATGAATGGTTACGACCGTTGAAAGATGACCGTTGCAGGTTGGACGGTTACGACCGTTGATAGTTGAACGGTTGCGATCGTTGCAGTTAACCGCGAACGGTTGCGATCGTTTGAACGATTACAAACCGTTGGTGTTTTGGAGGCTATATAAAGCTGTCCTTGAAGACAAAAAAAAACATTACCAGTTACCAAAAACCACAAACACACACACAAAATTCTTTCTTCTTCCTCATTGCATTCGAGCATCTAACTTCGAAACAAAAAAAGTTACTAACACTACTTCGATGACTTATGCAAGCCGGAGTACCAGAATGGTTGGTGATGGAGGGTAGAATCTCCTTCAGATGTTGCTTCCCGTTGATCTACTGATGGCTGCGATGGGTGGCTAAGATTGGATCTGGAGGCTGTCGCTCCTGAAGCGTGTGGATCTCAATGGGTTGAGGTTGTGGTTGCCCAGTTACCTGCAAGGAAGTCCCGGGGTGGTTGTACCACCGAGGACCCTCCGACGATCAAGTTAGTCTAGAGATCCGAGCAGAGTAATGGCTTAGTGGAGTAAAAATGGCTTACCTCCCTCGTCTGAGAGAGGGGTTTATATAGCGGTGGCAGCAGGCGGGGCAGGCGCGATAATCACGCCGGCCGTTACGCTCCCGACGTCACACCCGCGTGATGAGTGGGACCTCCCATTAATGGCGAGACGGGCTCGTTAATGGGGGGTCGTGGTGGCGTGGAACGTGGGATGTGGCCGGCGGAGACCTCACGCATGGCGAGATTCGCAGGATGGTGATTACGCCTGTAAGCGGTGTTGTTGGTCGGTCGATGAGACCGAGGAAGATGATCTCGGTGGGAGAGCTCGCGGACGAGCGGGAGAGCCGAGGTATCTTGGTTCTGCGGTAGCCCGGGGATGAGCTGTGAGGCCGAGGAGGCCAATTATGCTGGGGGTCGGAGGCGAGCTAGCTTTGTTTGTAGGACGGGCACGGGAGTGGCCTAGTCGGCCACTGTAGATCCTCTCTAGTGAGCTTCGGGACACGTCATCTGCCACGTGTCATGATATAAGGAATTACTGTTATTGAGCATCATCATTAGTCCCCCGCTCTCGTTCCGATCTATTTGTGGGTCGGGTCGAGAGTGGACTGCTTGGTTCTTTCTGTGCGGCTTGGCGCTGGTAATTCCTTGTGGTGGATCGTCTGGGGACGACATGGCGTTCTTGTTGTCGCGCATCGAGTATGAGTCGAGCGAAGGACGAGTGTAGGAAGGTCGGTATCCTCCCTTTGCCGGAGTTGAGGCGCTGATCGCGCGTTGAGTATGAGTTATTCGGCGGGTCTTGGATCCATATCTTTGTAGGGTAGGAAGCTATCCGCTGGGGATGCGCCGAGCAGGAAGGGACTCGGCGGCCTCGCAAAGAGGGCTTCAGATCCTCAGCGTCTGATGGGCAGGAGGATGCCCACTGGGGATGCGCCGAACCGGAAGAAACTCGGTGGCCTCACGATGAGGGCTTTAGATCCTCAGCGTCTGATGGGCAGGAGGATGCCCGCTGGGGATGCACCGAGCTGGAAGAAACTCGGCGGCCTCGCGAAGAGGGCTTCAGATCCTCAGCGTCTGATGGGCAGGAGGATGCCCGCTGGGGATGCGCCGAGTAGGAAGGAACTCGGCGGCCTCGTGAGGAGGGCTTCAGATCCTCAGCATCTGATGGGCAGAGGGATGCCCGTTGGGGATGCACCGAGCAGGAAGGAACTTGGCGGCCTCACGATGAGGGCTTGAGATCCTCAGCATCTGATGGGCAGGAGGATGCCCGTTGGGGATGCACCGAGCAGGAAGGAACTTGGCGGCCTCACGATGAGGGCTTGAGATCCTCAGCATCTGATGGGCAGGAGGATGCCCGCTTGGGATGCGCCGAGCCGGAAGAAACTCGGCGGCCTCGCGAAGAGGGCTTCAGATCTTCAGCGTCTGATGGGCAGGAGGATGCCCGCTGGGGATGCGCCGAGCAGGAAGGAACTCGGCGGTCTCGTGAGGAGCGATGAGGGCTTGAGATCCTCAGCGTATGATGAGCAGGAGGATGCCCGCTGGGGATGCGCCGAGCAGGAAGGAACTCGGCGGCCTCACGATGAGGGCTTGAGATCCTCAGCGTTTGATGGGCAGGAGGATGCCCGCTGGGGATGCGCCTAGCAGGGTAGCTGCTCGGTGGCCTCTTGGCGAGGGCTTTGATCCCTGGCATTGTGGGGTAGGGAAGCTACCAGCCAGGGATAGCCGAGCAGGGTAGCTGCAGGGCTGCCTCTTCGTGAGGGCTTTGATCCTTGGTGCTGGAGGGGCCATGGAAGGCCTGCTAAGGATGAACGAGCAGAGTAGCCGCTCGGTGCCTCTTGACGAGAGCTTTGATCCTTAGCGTGAGTGGCCGTGAGTGGCCTACTAAGGATGGCTGAGCAGGGTGGCTGCTCGGTGCCTCTTGGCGAGGGCTTTGATCCTTAAGGATGCCCGAGCGGAGTTGCCACTCAGTGACTCTTGGCGAGGGCTTCGATCCATGGCGTTCTGCCAGGGATAACCGAGTACAGGCCGTGCTAAGCGGTTGCCTCTTGCGAGGGCTTTTCATCCTTAGCGCGGGAGGGGCCGTAGGAGGCCTACTAAGGATGGCCGGGCAGGGTTGCCGCCCGGTGCCTCTTAGTGAGGGCTTTAATCCCTGGTGTGTTGCCAGGGATAACCGACCACGAGTCGTGCTAAGCGGTTGCCTCTTGCGAGGGCTTTTGGGTCCTTAAGGATGGCCGAGCAGGGTTGTTGCCCGACCGCCTCTTGTCGAGGGCTTTGATCCCTGGTGTTGTGGGGTAGGGAAGCTATCAGCAAGGGATAGCCGAGCGGGGTAGCCGCTCGGCTGCCTCTTGGTGAGGGCTTTGATCCCCGGCGTTGTGAGGTAGGGGAGCTACCGGCCAGGGATAGCCGAGCAGGGTAGCTGCTGGGCTGCCTCTTCGTGAGGGCTTTGATCCTTGGCGCTGGAGGGGCCGTGGGAGGCCTGCCAAGGATGAACCAAGCAGTGAAGCTGCTCGGTCGCCTCTTTGTGGGGGCTTAGATCCCTGGCGTTGTGAGGGTAGGCGAGCTACCAGCCAGGGATAGTCGAGCAGGGTAGCCGCTCAGCTGCATCTTGGTGAGGGCTTTGATACCTGGCGTTGCGAGGTAAGGGAGCTACCAGCCAGGGATAGCCGAGCAGGGTAGCCGCTCGGCAGAATCTTGGTGAGGGCTTTGATCCCTGGCGTTGTGGGGTAGGTGAGCTACCGATCAGGGATAGCCGAGCAGGGTAGCCGCTCGACTATCTCTTGGTGAGGGCTTTGATCCCTGGCGTTGCGAGGTAGGGGAGCTACCAGCCAGGATAGCCGAGCAGGGTAGCCACTCGGCTACCTCTTGATGAGGGCTTTGATCCCTGGCGTTGTGAGGTAGGGAGCTACCAGCCAAGGATAGCCGAGCGGGGGAGCCGCTCGGCTGTTTCTTGGCGAGGGCTTTGATCCCTGGCGTTGCGAGGTAGGGAACTACCGGTCAGGGATAGCCGAGCA
Organism: Agapanthus africanus; assembly: GCA_030015575.1. Classification (NCBI taxonomy): domain Eukaryota; kingdom Viridiplantae; phylum Streptophyta; class Magnoliopsida; order Asparagales; family Amaryllidaceae; genus Agapanthus; species Agapanthus africanus. The sequence continues at coordinate 314,286,432 of CM057351.1, read as the reverse complement.
GGGTAGTCGCTCGGCCGCCTCTTGGTGAGGGCTTATTAGGTCTCCTGGCGAGGTCGTTTTTGAGTTGCTGTGGCGAGTCTCGCATGCACGACCCCGTCGAGGGAGGGGGTGCCGGTCATGCCTGGGAGCAGGCGAGCTGACCGTCACCTTCTCGGGAGGGATAGGGGTGCGACGAGACTCGGAGCGAAGCCTTCTGGCATAAGATCCTGAAGTTGAGACTTGCGGTGCCCAACGGGTCATCGAATATGTCGGCCCGGGGGACCTACGACTGTGGGAGACAGCGAAGCGGCGGTCGGCAGCGCCGATGCGAGCAGAGTCTTCTCTCCTCCTGTAGGGGTCCCGGTCCCGAGGCGGGGGAGCGGCGACCTGGGGATTTTGCCCCGCCGTTTGGATGCGGACGAGCACCTCCACGAAGGATGTGAGTCGGTTTATCCGGCCGGCGAGGGCGTTGATGGCATTCGGTGGAGGGGGTTCGCCCGCGCCTCCGTTGAGAGGGAGGCGGCGGTTGGTGCTTGGATCGTCGTGATGACCGCTCGCCATTGGAATGAGATCGGAAGGCGAACTTTTGTTTTTGTGGAACCTAGTTTCCCACAGATGGCTCTGGCTGATGGAGGGTAGAATCTCCTTCAGATGTTGCTTCCCGTTGATCTGCTGATGGCTGCGATGGGTGGCTAAGATTGGATCTGAAGGTTGTCGCTCCTGAATCGTATGGATCTCAATGGGTTGAGGTTTTGGTTGCCGAGTTACTTGTAAGGAAGTCCCAGGGTGGTTGTACCACCGAGGACCCTCCGACGATCAAGTTAGTCTAGAGATCCGAGCAGAGTAACGGCTTAGTGGAGTAAAAATGTTTTACCTCCCTCGTCTGAGAGAGGGGTTTATATAGCGGTGGCAGCAGGCGGGGCAGGCGCGAGAATCACGCCGGCCGTTACGCTCCCGACGTCACGCCCGCGTGATGAGCGGTGTTCCCCGCCGAAACACAGAAACGCGACCGTGCAGGTTCGTTTTGCCTGAATTTGGGGGCAGATGCTAATTGGTGCTATCCGTCCACCTCTCCGAAGATGCCAAGTTGATTTATGACGCCATGTATCGAAGGTTTAAACGGATGCAGCCGATGTAGCAGACTTCGTCAGATTCCCCCTCATTTGAGGGGTTTTTGATTGTGGGGACACTCTTCCCTGCAGGCGCAAGCCCCTGCAGTTAATTACGCTACCACATCGCAGTAACCACTTTCTCCTTCTCCAGATGGTCACTTTGTGTCGTGGGTGTTTGTTTTGTTTTTGGTTGCCCGTGGATTGTATACGGAGACTAATTTATGTTGTCGCCCGTAGGGCGTGGATTAGTCCAAATCCGTATCTTCTTAGATTTGGGTTTGGGGTTGGGTTTAAGGATACGTTAGTCTCATTTGAAACTAAGATCAAGTTAAACGTTTGTTAAGGATACGTTAGTCTAATTTTAGACTAAGATCAACTTAACAGTTTGTTAAGGACACGTTAGTCTAATTTTAGACTAAGATCAACTTAACCATTTGTTAAGGACACGTTAGTATAATTTTAGACTAAGATCTACTTAACAGGATTATTTAGATCCAACAAAAGAGCATTTGGGCTCTATTGTTTTAGTTTAGGGACTTTGCAGTCATTTACCGATTTAAGGACATGGTGATCCAATACCAGTTTAAGGACATGGTGGTCCAGTTTAAAGACATCATAGTCTGTAAAGGTTAAGGACATCATAGTCCGTGGGTTTAAAGGGACCCCACAGTCCGAGTTTAGAGACATCATAGTCTGTAAAATTTGCTGGTTGTCGGGACCCGTCACCTCTCTGAAGACGTTGAAGGATTACAACGACATATGTCAAAGGAGTGAAGAGATGTACCCTTGAACCAAAATTAATTGGGAAATCTGTAGTCCAATTTGGAACTAAGATCAATTAATTAGATTATGAGCACATTGGCTCAGTTAAATCTGAATTGAGGACTTATGGCCAGCTTGGGCTAGGTCCAATTAAGTTTGAAATATTGGCCCTTTGTTAGACTATTGAACTTTTGTCTTGATTCAGCCCCCCCATTATTTAGCAATGCTAAACATGAGTATGGGTTCTGACCATGTCTTTAACTTTTATTCAGTGCTGAGCACTCATATGCCATATGAGATGATCAATCTTGGAAGACAAGTATATATTTGAGGCTCATTCAAAGGGAAGTCTTGCCTCTGGAAGACTTAGCCAATTTGGGCTAGATTGGTTTTAAAATAGTGTTAAACACTAGAAGATATTTGGCGATCACGTGTTCCCACGTGATGCGCTTTAAAACAGTGTTAAACACTGGGGACAAAATGCTCAAAATAGTGATAAACACTAAAAACGGGGTGGTCACGTGGGGTCACGTGAGGCGTCTGAGAATTGGGACAAACCTCCTTTATTTTACCCTCAAATCTGCAAATAAGTGTTAAACGCTTTTAGTCTTCACGCCATCACGTGTTGGCACGTGATGGGTATCCATGTATTGATTATTAAAGTGTTTATTAAGGAGTCACGTGGGGACACGTGAGGGCACCCAAAATTGATTCTGCCTTTGGCTTTATTCCCTTTATTTTGAGGGTCACGTGGGAGCACGTGAGGCATTGCCTCCAAGTTTTTCTTTCTCATTTTGAGGGATCTGTTTTAGGGGTCACGTGGGGGCACGTGACCCAGTCTTGTTCTTTCTTTTCTGATCATTGAGGATAGGGGTCACGTGTTACCACGTGACCAAGTTCTTTACCTGCATAGAGAGTTTTAAGTCTCTTATTTTAAGAATTAGATTCTTTGTAGGGTTAAATCCTAATTCTGTTTTAAAGGAATTAAATTCCTATGTATGTGGAAGAATTAAATTCTTATTTGGGAGAATTAAATTCTCATGTAGGGTTAAACCCTAGTTTTATTTGGAGGAATTAAATTCCTGTGCATTTGGGAGAATTAAATTCTCATATAGAGTTAAACCCCAGTTTCATTTTGAGGAATTAAATTCCTATGAATTTAGGGGAATTAAATTCCTTAAACTTAAATTCTCCCTCTAAGTTTTGGATCTGCATGGCAGAATCTCCCCGATGAGAATTAAATTCTCAACCCGTGGGAAGATCTTCTTCTGCAGATTTTCAACCAAAGGAAGAACTAAGTTCTTGTTCAGAAAAGTTAAACTCTTAAATTGAGAAATAAATTCACCTTTTGTTTTATGGAGCTTAGATCTCTTTCCCCTTTCTCACCTAGGGTTTCTTTTTTCTTCTGAAGAAATTTTCGTTTTCTCTTTAGAATTAAATTCTCCTCTCTTTTCTCTCTCTGTTGTTGTATTTTTTCCAAAAATCAGAAAATCGATCCTCTCTCTTCTCTTCTTGGCTCCTATTTATAGGAGAAAGAAAAGAATCAATTTGTTTAATAAATCTTTCATTGAAAGATTTTGGTTGTTTTTGTAACCAATATGATCTTTTAGATCATTCAGTGAATTTTATTCACCATTGGATTTTTAATCCAAAAGATATTTTTTCTGTTATTCTTGGTGAATTTCAGGGAAATATTTCCTTGTATAAAACCTTTCCATAAATTGGTGATTTTTAATCACCATTGGATTTTTAATCCAACGGTGCTTCACTTTACAGAGCGCAATCTTTTTGTTTGGAAGATTTAAAGAAATATTTTTCCAGTTAGGGTTTTTGATTCCCTCTTAATTAGAATTTAATTCTATTAATTCATAGATCTTTAGGAACCCATCATGTGTTGGCACGTGACCCCCTGATTAAGCATTTGACCAGAATTTAATTCTGTTGTTTTAAAGAATTCAGGAATTATCACGTGTCAGCACGTGACCCTTGGTGACGTGTTGGCACGTGATGCCCCATTTGGGGTTTTCCTAGTTATTTTATTATACCTTTAATTCTTTTCAGTGGGTTTAAAGGCCCATCACGTGTTGGTCACGTGTCTGCATGTGATGCCCGGTCACGTGTGGGCACGTGATGCCTCATAACTTTTGATCCCGGATGAATGATGAGCCCCATAATATATCAAATCGAAGGGCTATTCGAGACACTTTCAATACCATCAGAATTTAGCTGTTTCTAATTCGGGAGTTTGTCAAAATACAGCCCGGAAAATACTGGTTCGCATTTTCTTCCTTAGATTACACGTGCGTAAAACATTTGCTCATAACTTTTGATCCCGGATGAATTATGAGGCCCATAATATATCAAATCAAAGGGTTTTTCGAGACGCTTTCAATACCATCAGAATTTAGCTGTTTCTCATTTGGGAATTTGTCAAAATACAGCCCGGAAAATACCGGTTCGCATTTTCTTAAGCGTGTCGCTGCCATTTGATACCTTGGACTCTTTTGCGCAGAAATTTTTGACGAGAACAAGCGGGACCTCCCATTAATGGAGAGACAGGCTCGTTAATGGGGGATCGTGATGGCGTGGAACGTGGGATGTGGCCGGCGGAGATCTCGCGCATGGCGAGATTCGTGGGATGGCGGTTACGCCTGCAAGCGGTGCTGTTGGGCGGTCGATGAGACCGAGGAAGATGACCTCGGCGGGAGAGCTCGCGGACGAGCGGGAAAGACGAGGTATCTTGGTTCTGCGGTAGCCCGGGTCGAGCTGTGAGGCCGAGGAGGCCAATTGTGCTGGGGGTCGGAGGCGAGCCAGCTTATTTGTAGGACGGGCACTAGAGTGGCCTGGTCGGCCACTGTAGGTCCTCTTTAGTGAGCTGCGGGACACGTCATCTGCCACGTGTTATGATATAAGGAATTACTGTTATTGAGCATCATCAGTTGGGGAGTTGTATATTGGGATTGAATTGCCGCTGTAAATCTACCAAGAGGGGGGCAATATCTTTCTTAGGTCAGTGTACTCAAGTGCATGCCTTTTTGCCATAAAATTCATTTATTCAAATTTGTGATCAATAAAGATTAGTGATTTTGTTTATTTATTTTCTGAAATGAAACGATTTTAAACAGTAATTTTCCAACCGAAATCTCCTCTTCTTCAGTTGTCGGTAGATAAAAAGTATATTTTGACACTTTTCAGGGTCTGATGGGGCTCCTTTCCGGGCCTCCGTCAGATGTTGTCTTCCGTTGATCTCGAGGTGAACTTGGTTGATTGTCCTTCGTTGCGTGTGGGTCTCAATGGGTTTTGAGAGGAGAAGGTGGGGTGAGGAGACTGTCGCCGAGTACCTGCAAAGAAGTCCCGGGGTGGTTTGGTACCACCGAGGACCCTTCGACGATCAAGTTAGCGATGAGATCCGAGCAGAGTAACGGCGTAAAGTGTAAAGAATTGCTTACTTGACCCCTCTGTGATGGGGGTTTATATAGTGGCGGCAGCATGCAGTAGCAGGCGCGAGAATCTCGCCGGCAGTTACGCTCCCGACGTCACGCCCGCGTAATAAGTGGATCGCCCGTTAACGGGGATCGTGATGGCGTGGAACGTGGGATGTTGCCGGCGGAGAATCCACGCATGGCAAGATTTGCGGAGCGGCGGTTACGCCTGTAAGTGGTGGAGTTGGTCAGTCAGAGGGACCGAGGAAGATGGCCTCGGCGGGAGAGCTTGGGAACGAGCGGGAGGGCCGAAGTATCTTGGTCCTGTGGTAGCTCGGGGGAGAGCTGAGAGGCCGAGGAGGCCAATTTGCAGGGGCTCTGAGGTGAGCCGGCTCGTACTTGCAGGTCGGGTACAGGGGTGGCCTGGTCGGCCCCTGTGAGCCTTTTCTTCTGAGTTCTGGGACACTTCATCTGCCATGTGTCCTGATCTGAGGCGTTGCCAATATAGAGCATCATCATTAGCCCCCCACTCTTGTCCCGACCAGCTGGCAGGTCAGGTCAAGCGTAGACTGCCGGGCCGCCCGGGGTGAGCTCCCTCCTAAGATTTCGTCGGGACGCGTCCCCGGGCTGTCAAGCCTTTTCTGAGAAGGAGGCATCTCCATGGCCCTAAAGTCGAGGGGGGATCACTCAGACTTGGATAGACCTGATGTCTCTTATTGGGGCTTCGGATCCGGTGCATGTGACGGGCTCAGTGGCCTCGTTACGATGGCTACAAACCCGCAGCGTCTGTTGAGCAGGAGGATGCCTGTTGGGGATGACCGAGCAGGGAAGCTGCTCGGTTGATCTTGGCGAGGGCCTTGATCCCTGGAATTGTGAGTAGGGAAGCTACCGGCCATAGATGGCCGAGTCTGGGAGGGATTTCTGATTCCTGGCGTTGCTGTAGGGGAGCTACCGGGCGGGGATAGCCGAGCAGGGAAGCCACTCGGCTGCCTTTAAGGAGGACTTTGATCCTTAGCGTTGGAGGGGCCGCAGGAGGCCTGCTAAGGATAACCAGGCAGTGAAGCTGCACGGTTGCCCCCTGGTGAGGGTTTTGATCTCTGGCGTTGTAGGTAGGCAACCGCCAGCCTGGGATGACCGAGCGGGTAGCCGCAGAGGTGCCTCTTGCGGGGGCTTTGATCCCTGACGTTGCGGGTAGGGAAGCTACCGGCCAGGGATAGCCGAGCAGGAAAGCCGCTCGGCTGCCTCTAAGGGGGATTTTGATCCTTGTCTTTACTGGGTAGGAAGCTACCCGCCGGGATGCGCCGAGTAGGAAGGAACTCGGCGGCCTCGCGATGAGGGCTTTAGACCATCAGCGTCTGATGGGCAAAAGGATGCCCGCTGGGGATGCGCCGAGCAGGAAGGAACTCGGCGGCCTCACGATGAGGGCTTGAGATCCTCAGCATCTGATAGGTAGGAGGATGCCCGTTGGGGATGAGCCGAGCAGGAAGGAACTCGACGGCTTCACGATGAGGGCTTCAGACCATCAGCGTCTGATGGAAAGGAGGATGCCCGCTGGGGATGCGTCGAGCAGGAAGGAACTCGGCAGCCTCGCGATGAGGGCTTCAGACCATCAGCGTCTGATGGGCAGGAGGATGCCCACTGGGGATGCGCCGAGCAGGAAGGAACTCGGCGGCCTCGCGATGAGGGATTCGATCCTTGATGCTGGAGGGGCCGTGAAAGGCCTGCGAAGGATGGCCGTGCAGGGTAGCTGCTCGGTGCCTCTGGGCGAGGGTGTTGGGGTAAAAATTTACACCCCGGTTGACCAAGTCAAAATCAAAGTCAACCCCAAGCCAAGTGGGCCCAAGCCCAGATCCAGTAGGCCCATGCCCGGGTCGAGCCCGAACATGAAGCGGCCGGCCTCCCCATGCTAAGTTAAAAATTTTGTAATGAGCAATTTTGTTGTATTTTATTTTATTTCTGGATAAATGTAAGAAAATAGGCATAAAGCCAAATTTTTGTAAAGCCCATGGCTTATGTGCAAAAAGAAATGGCACATGAGCCATGGGATAGGCAAAATGTCATTTTGTGAAGCCCAAGGGGCTATGTGCAAAGTGTATAGCCTATAAAGGCAAAGGATAATGAAAATATCTCAACAACTTTTTCTCTCTCCAGAAATTTTCTAGATCTGAGATCTCTTCCTCCTTCCTCAAGGTTCTAAAACCTTCTCTTTTCCTTTTGAATTAAATCAAGAGTTTAACTCTTCCTTTTCTAAAAATAAGTAGATTTCCACCACAAAACCTACGAAGGGGAGCTCGGATCTCCAACCAGATCTCGAAAAGGGGAGGCTTTAAGACTTACCCCCCTTTTCTCCAAGATCCCGCCGGTCAAGAGCAAGAAGAAGGAGACCCATCTCCAAAAATCTAACTTTGGGACAGACCCAAGGCTCAAAAGAAGAGCAATAAATTCACAGGAGTTTAACTCCTTTCTAAAGTTGCTGGAGTTTAACTCCCTAAATTGATTTCTGTTGGAGTTTAACTCCATAAATTTGTTTCTGCTAGGAGTTCAACTCCAAAAATTCCCTTGGGAGTTCAACTCCCCAGTCTAGGGGCTAGGCTCCCCTTTTCGTGGGTTTCTCCCGCGGTCACGTGTGCCCACGTGACCCCGGGGCGCCAAAGCGCCCATCGGTCACGTGTGCACACGTGACCCTTGGGGCGCCAAGGCGCCCATCGGTCACGTGTGCCCACGTGACCCCTGGGGCGCCAAGGCGCCCATCGGTCACGTGTGCCCACGTGACCCCCTGGGGCGCCAAGACGCCCATCGGTCACGTGTGCCCACGTGACCCCGGAGGCGCCAAGGCGCCCATCGGTCACGTGTGCCCACGTGACTCCTGGGGCGCCAAGGCGCCCATCGGTCACGTGTGCCCACGTGACCCCTGGGGCGCCAAGGCGCCCATCGGTCACGTGCGCGCACGTGACCCCGGGCATTAAGGCGCCCACCTGCCGTACGAGCGTCCTTTAGATGCCATTTCGTTTTCTTTTCCCCTCGTTTTACGCGCACTCCCCAACAAAATCCCTTCTGGAGTTTAAACCTTTTAAAAATACATACATATATATATTCTTGGAGTTTAACTCCACAATAAAGTTCTATTTTAGGAATTTAATTCCGCATAAAATTTTTTGGAGTTTAACTCCACAATAAAATTCCTTTTGAAATTAAGCTCCACTTAAAAAAAAAGGAGGGGGGAGGAAAACATACACGTGCTCCACAACACTGTCTTCCGTTAGAAAAAATTTCTAACGGGGCGCTGTCCCGCACCCCGCAAGGGGGCTGCTAGCCCCCTTGACCCCCAGCCCGCTATCCGGGTAGCGGGACCCCCGTAGAAAACTCTGCGGGGCCCCCGATGTTTCCAAAACCCCTTCAAAACACGATACTGCACATTGAGTTCGCATGACCAGTTTAACCCGTCAATCGGAGGTTCCTTCGCTCCAAATGCGAGGGGTAATTAACGGCAGCTTAGTCCGCGGCTGCCGGAGATTCGGATCCCCACAATCAATAAACCCCGGCCTACCCTAGGCAGGGGGAATCTGTAGTACGCCTGACAAGCGCGCGCATATTCCCATCTCAATGGGGTGACGAAAAACACCCTACAGATTCTGGCACGCCCGGTGGGACCAATCTCTCCTCCCATATCTCAGGTTAAGCGTTCATGCGAACTCATTTAACAGATACGCCGATGTTTGTACTGAAATAATTTCTTTCTTTCGTGCAGCAATCAACTTTCAATGACGATGTCTCCCAAGACGAATTCGGCTTACGACGCGACCCCGATCTCATACGTAGTCAAGATCAATGCCCGCGTGGTTCTCCCCGCAAGTCTCAGCCGGCAATGGGAAGAGCCACCCCGTCAATTTGGTTCCGTCATCATCTTCCCTGCCGGAAGCGCTCATCTGGCAGAGATCCCAGCAGAACAGGTGGCCAAGCCGGTCTCAAGGGGTAAGAGGCCGAACGTCGTGATCGCCAAGGCACCACAACTGAAACTTAAGACGGTATCTGAACGATTCTCTGGTGCTCCAGCGGGGGGCAAGAACTTCGGTACAAAGGGCAACATCAAATGTTGCGGACGAGCTCGGGAGATGACTCCAACAAATGCACAATCGAGCGTATCTCCAAGGCCTCTCATCGCCCGGTCTGCGGCGTCTTCCCAAAGAGCCGAAGTTTGCCAGGTGCTTAGAACAGAAAAGTTAAGGCAGAAGCGTCTCAGGTATCGAGCCAACAAGAGGGCCAAGGCTTCGGCCAAATGGAATTGTGTGAAGTTCCAAGTGCAGGGTTGCCCCGCGATGATAGCTGAGTCGGACGTAAGAATCAGCAATTCCTTCGAGCCTCTGAAGTGGGTTCAGAAAAACGCCATGACCGCCAGAATCAAGAAGACAGCGGTCCGAGCAGTGCCACAAAGAGACGTGTCCCGGCCCCAACAGAAAAAGTACGACACTATCTCTTCAAGGGTCTACCAGGCGCTCTGTGCCGCACGAAAGCAGCGGGGCAAACCCAGAAAAGAAGCGCCAACACCAGTCAAGAACTTGGTTAGGCCAGCCGCCTTCAATCGACTACCAGCTACCGAAGCAAGGGGGTCAAGACAGCGATCCATGAAATCAGCCGCCAATGATAGAAAGAAGGCCGGATATATCATCCATACGGTCTATATGGCGGGCGGGCGCCCCAGCGACAACCTTCGCAGCAAAAGCAAGGACGGGGCCACTACATCCCAAGCCCAATCTAGCCTGAATGTGGTTGCCGCCGCCCAAGAACAGCCGCCCCTACTGGATGAAGAAAACCCTCTCGATGAGGATGATAGGCAGATAGACCCCTCGGTTCACGTAGAGTCAAGCTCGGACAGCGAGGAAGAGCCGACTTTCTGCCCCAGGACTGCGGAGCAAGAGCTGCTTCAAGAGCTTCGAAAACAGCTCAGGAGCAAAGATAAAGAGATGGCCAAGCTCTATTCGAAGATTGACGACTTAACGAACGTGGTGATGCAGCTTACGGCTCAAATTGCTCGAGCGCCTCGTAATCAAGCACAAGCCGCTACTAATCAGCCGGGTGATGACAATCCGAGGCAGCCAATGCCTGTTCCTTTGGGACCAAGACTGGTCGAGCCGAATGAAAGCCGGCTACATTCCGCTTCTGGGGACGCCTTGGCCCCAGATAGCACTATCCCGCTAACACAGGATCGGATAATGGATTTGGTCACCAGCAAGGTTAAAACATTGGTGGCCGAAGCTGAAGCTCAGAAAGAAATCGGCAGTAGTGGGCGGCCATATCCCGCGCAGTACGATCTGATTGAGTTCCCAAGCGGCTACGTCATTCCTAAGTTCGGAAGATTTGATGGAACGGGGAATGCAAACCAGCACGTCGCCCAATTCAAAGCATCATGCGGAAATACAGGGGGCAACGATGCGCTCCTTCTGCGTCAGTTTGTCAACAGCCTGACCGGCGTCGCCTTCGACTGGTATGCGAGTATTCCGGACGGGTCCATCATTACTTTTGCCTAAATGGAGTCTCTATTCCGGCAAAGGTTCATGAGTGTCAGTGATAAAATCTCCATTGCCGACCTTGTGAGGACTAAGCCGGGGAAGAATGAAAGCAACACCGACTTTATCGCCCGATGGCGTAATCTCACAGTCAAGTGCGAACCGCCGCTGGAGCAGGACCAGTCCGTCAGCCTTCTTATTGGGAACCTCAACAATTGGATGGTCCCATTCTTGTGTACAGCGGGCCTCAAGACATTCCAGGAGCTAACCAAGAAAGTACAAATGCTGGAACGCTCGAAGCAAGAGTCCCCGCCAGACTCTCAGAGAGACAAAACATGGAAAAGCAAGCGGGATGACAACCGTAGAAGCGGGAGTTCCAGCAGTACCAATGTCTTCAATGCCTCCGACAATGAAGAAAAGCGAAGGGCGGGCGAATCCAAAACCAACCGGTCTCGAAAGCCATTGCTGGGAGGAGATGGGCCTTCCCTAGAGGAGAAAAAGAACAAGGTTTACTCTTTCAGAAGGGACAAGGTCCGCAAGATATTTAAAGATGCCTTGAACAATGGCCTACAACTGCCGGAGTCGAAAAGACCCCAAGAAGCAAAAATGACCGACAATCCCCTGTATTGCCCGTACCACCGAGTAGTGAGCCATGCGATCGAGGATTGCTATATCTTCAAGGATTGGGTCGAGAAGCAGTACAAGGCTGGAGAGATCGAGCTGTCCAAAAGCGTGTTGGTGAACAATCAAGTTGCAACCGCCAACTTTATACAGACGGAAGCTGAAGCCTTCTGGGAGCAGACAGCCGAACCCGCTGCCCTGACAAACGAAACTGACTCATCGCGGCCTCCGTGGAGTACGCACATATCTAATAAGACGAAGAAGATGATAAAGCTACTTCGGAAAGAACCCAGGATGGAATGGGAAGGACAGAAGAAGCCTACCAGTCCAGCTGCCAATGCGGCTCCATCAGGCTTAAAATCTAAGAAGCTCAAGAAGAAGAAAAGTGCAGCTCGGCGCGAAAAAGAGTCTGCAGGGAGATCGACCATTCAAAAGTATATCGATTCCCTCGAAGAATATGAGCAAAAGGAAAGAACATTGATTCAATTGAAGGAGTTCTTCCCTGTACAAGCGGCTGAAATTCTGGAGGAGTTAGAAGAAGACTCCAATGAAGAGATCCCAGTAGTGACCTGCTACGCCATCCATCTTGGCAGCGACTCCGAGGATGATCTCTGTTTTCCGGAAGAGGACGAGGAGCTCACCACAAAGGCCAATCAAATCCAGCTCAGAAGCGGCAGGGCTCTACCGCAAAATCAAGGCAACGCCCCGAGAGGGAAGGAAAAACAAGTCGCTAATGAAGAAGATGGCAGAGAACCAATTGACGAAAACATAAGTCCTTCCTCGGTGGACTATAATGTCTTGGCACATCTCCGGAAGCTCCCGTCTCTCCTGAGCATCTACGACGCCTTGGTCCTATCTAAGGAGCTTAGAGATGTTCTCATTCACGCTCTACAAAACCCCGAGCGGTATCAGGCTCACTTTGCGGAAATTAATATGAAAGAAGCCCAGCACGCTTTGCATGCCACCGCAGTCACATTTAAGGATGAAGACTTGCTACTGGGAACGGCAGAGCATAATCGGCCGCTTTACGTGACCGGGTACAGCGACGGAGATCGAATTAATCGCATATTGATTGATCCGGGGTCCTCAGTGAACATCATGAACTTGCGAACTCTGAAGAGTTTGTCAATGGACGTCCGACACCTGTCAAGGGAAAGGATTGTCATTCAAGGCTTCAACCAAAATTGCCAGCAAGTTCTGGGGTATATAGCTTTGCCAATCAAATTTAGGGATCTGCAAACTGAAGCTAAGATATACGTGATCGACGCCGACACGTCTTATAAGATTCTCTTGGGGCGGCCATGGCTCCACGATTACGGCATCATTCCGTCAACTCTCCATCAATGCATGAAGTATACTAAAAATGGCGAAGAAAGACGCATTGACGGAGACATCCAGCCGTTCGGTGTGCACGAAGTCCGATATGAAGATTCTCGGTACTTTACGAACCACCAAAATGCCAAGCCACAACTGACCGAGGATAGAACGGCCCCAAGACTCAAAAGCAAATCTGCGCCGGCTATCACTTTCAAAAGCAAAAATACCCAAGTGCGCCCGCATTTCGGCAGCGACTCTGATGAGTCCGACGCTGGAAGCCCGTCCTTCCGCAAAACTCGCCCTCATTTCGGCAGCGATACGGACGAATCTGTTACTGAAGGCCCATCTAGCAGCAAAGTCCGCCCTCATCTTGGCAGTGACACTGAAGAGTCAGAGGAGGAGGACCTGTCGTGCAACAGCGGTGCAGATTGGACCCCCACGCAACAAGCGAAACTACGAGAGACCTTCGAAGTTGCAGAAGGGTCCCTAGCCGTTACAAGGGTACCAGAGCAAATGTGCAAAGAGCTCGATGCATTATCAATCTCCACCGTGGACCAGCTGAAAACTTTCTACGTTCCCGGGAGGAAAAGTGGACAGAAGGGCATCTTGTTTTATGGGTCAAACCCCGTTGTGCACCCGGACGACCTTTCTTTCGCGTGCCTTCCCTATGAGAGAGGCATAAGAGCCGTCCTCAATCCCAGATACTATGCGCCCGAGATGCGGGAATACTTTAAGAAGTGCGGATGCCGGTTATATCAAACGGAGTCCGAAGCAAAGTTTTACGAAGGGCTATGGTATCCGCCCCAGGTCCGAGCACTCATCGATGGACGGATTCCAGATAGACGGGGCATAGGCTACATTCAACCTGATTCCAAAGCGTGCTACATGATCCATGTTGGTGAGACCAGCGAAAGATCAAATGATGACGACGAGGTAGCCGAGCCAGTAGAAGCTCCTCAAGAGCTCGAAGATGGCGGACAAGCAACCTTTGATGAGCTAACCGAGATTGACCTGGGAACGTCCGATAATCCAAGGCCGACCTACATTAGCTCACTCTTGTCGGAGGAAATGAAACAGCAGATAATTGCCCTGCTGCGTGAGTTCGTCGACTGCTTCGCGTGGACGTACAATGAAATGCCTGGCCTTTCCCCTGAGGTAGCCGTGCATAAGCTGGCTATATCTCCTGATGCTAAGCCAGTCAAACAAGCTCCTCGAAGAATGAGAAGGGAGTTGGAAGAAAAGGTCATTGAGGAAACCAAGAAACTCATCGATGCCGGCTTCATCAGGGAAGAGAAATATGCAGACTGGATCGCATGCATAGTCCCAGTGAAGAAGAAAAATGGGCAGATCCGAGTTTGTGTCGATTTCAGGGACCTCAACAAGGCATGTCCTAAAGACGACTTCCCGCTACCGGTCATGGAAATGATGGTCGATGACACCTCAAATTATGAACTGTTCACCTTTATGGATGGCTCGTCTGGATATAATCAGATCAAGATGTCGCCTGAGGATGAGAAGCACACGGCATTTCGAACCCCGATCGGAATATATTGCTACAAGGTAATGCCATTCGGACTGAAGAACGCAGGTGCTACATATCAAAGGGCAATGACTAATATCTTTGATGACCTAATCCATAAAGTCGTCGAATGCTATGTTGATGATCTGGTCGTCAAGACTAAAGCCAAGGCCGATCATATCCAAGATCTCAGGACCGTTCTCACCAGACTGAGGGAATACGATCTGAAGATGAATCCTCTGAAGTGCGCTTTTGGCGTGTCATCGGGAAAATTTCTGGGCTTCATAGTCCGACATCGAGGGATCGAAGTTGACCCATCAAAGATAAAGGCCATCATGGAGATGCCCCCTCCGAAGAGTCTGACGCAGCTAAGGTCTTTTCAAGGCAAGCTTGCTTATATACGGAGGTTTATCTCAAATTTATCGGGGAGATGTAGGCCCTTCTCAAAGCTCGTGAAGAAAGGAGCTCCTTTTATCTGGGATGCCGAATTTCATGCAGCATTCGAAAGCATCAAAGAATACTTGTTGCACCCTCCAGTGCTGGCCGCTCCCATTCCAAATAAACCGCTGATTCTCTACACTGCTGCGCTGGACGAGTCACTCGGTGCGCTCCTTGCCCAGAATAACGAGGAAGGAAAAGAAAATGCCCTCTACTACCTCAGTCGAACTCTAGTCGGGGCGGAACACAACTACTCCCCAATCGAAAAGCAATGCCTGGCTCTGATATTTGCCGTGAAGAAGCTGAGGCACTATCTGCTCGCTCATCGGGTTATGCTGATCTCCAAGGTCGACCCGCTCAAACACTTGATGACCAGAGCGAGCCTAGCCGGCAGAATGGCAAGATGGGCTGTTATGCTACTTGAGTTTGACATAGTTTATACCCCTCAGAAAGCAGTAAAAGGGCAAGCTATTGCAGACTTTCTCGCCGCTCATCCCATACCAGAAGGGTCGCCGCTAAATTGTGAGTTACCCGATGAACAAGTGCTGCACCTCGAGGAAGATGAGCCATGTTGGGAGCTCTACTTCGATGGAGCCTCGTCAATAAGGACCTCCAGTAAATCAAGCGTCCCGGAGATAAAAGCAGGAATAGGATTGGTGTTCATCACACCATCAATGGGAACCCTACGGCGTTCTTTTGCTCTCACCGAGCCTCGGACAAACAATGAAGCTGAGTATGAAGCTCTGATAGCTGGTTTGGAGCTCGCCATAGAAATGGAAATCCTTCGGCTACGGGTTTACGGTGACTCCCAGCTTGTCGTCAACCAAGTAAGCGGCGACTATAAGATATACAAACCCGAGTTAGCTCGGTACAGAGGTCGAGTGGTGGAACTCATGAAACGGTTCACTCATATTGAACTAACGAGAGTCCCTAGAGCGTTGAACGGAAAGGCTGACGTACTCGCTCGCTTGGCCAAGGAGCTGGCTGATCCTGACATGGATGAAATTCTGATCACAGTTAGGAGTCGACAAATTCTACCCCCAGTCTCTCTACGAGAAGAGGAAAGCGCGGAACAGGAGAGCAGTCCTGCCGAAGAAGCTTCGATCATCCAAGACGAGCCCGATTGGAGAGAACCCTTCATAGAGTACCTCCGATACGACAAGCTGCCCGAAGAAAAATCTACGAGGATTCAGCTGAAGAAAAGAGCTCTCCGATACGTGTTTGTAAATGACACGTTATACCGCAGGTCATATGACCAGCTCTGGCTCAGGTGTCTGTCATTGGCCGAGGCCCAAAAGGTCATGCAAGATGTCCACTCGGGCGTTTGCGGTGCTCACCAACCTGGCCCCAAGATGCGACTTCAAATCAAACGGCTTGGGTATTACTGGCCCACCATGATACGAGACTGCGGAGAGCATGCAAAGAAATGTTATATCTGCCAAATTCACGGTGATTTTATTCACAAGCATCCCAATCCATTGCATCCTACGGTGGCATCGTGGCCCTTTGAAGTTTGGGGCACCGACATTGTTGGCCCAATTGATCCTCCGTCATCTAAAGGCCACCGGTTTATACTGGCCGCGACAGACTACTTCTCCAGATGGGCTGAAGCTGTCCCGCTAAAAGAAGTCAAGACAAAGGATATTCTGACATTCTTCCAGCATAATATTCTATACCGCTTCGGTACACCAAGAAGAATCATTTCCGACAACGGGCCTTCTTTCAAGAGCTTCAATGTCTCAAGGTTCGCTACTCAGCACAAGATAGACTGGAGATATTCCTCCATCTATAATCCAAGAGCCAATGGGCTAGCCGAAGCCTTCAATAAGACTCTATGCAAGCTCCTGAGGAAAAATGCTTCAGCCAACAAGAGAGACTAGAATCTCAAGCTTCACGAGGCATTGTGGGCATATCGTACCACGCACCGTACTCCAACTCAGTCCACTCCATACTCATTGCTCTTCGGAGTGGAGGCGGTCCTCCCCCTCGAAGTCGAAGTTCCAAGCTTAAGAATGGCCGTTCAACATGAGTTGACGGAGGAGGAAAACGTGCTCCTTCGACTTGAAGAACTCGATGCCCTCGAAGAAAAGAGGCTCGCGGTGCAGCAAAATCTGGAGCTATACCGAGCCCAAATGTCACGGGCCTATGACAAGATAACCCGTCTCCGCGCTTTCAAGAAAGGTGAATTGGTGTTGGTCCTCAAAAGACCGATCATCCTTAATCGACATGCCAAGGGAAAATTCGAACCAAACTGGGAAGGACCATACGTCATTGAGAAAGTGTTCGACGGAGGATCCTACCAACTAATAAGTGCCGAGGGAGAAAGGCCCATGCCACCCATCAATGGCCGATATCTCAAGAAATACTACACGTGAATGCTCCAAGTCGCAGGCGAATTGAGCATATCAGCCCTACGGTCTGGATCAGACATCCTGCAAAACCGTATACAATCCACGGGCGTAAACGACCCCTATTTCTCCCAAATCCCGCCGGCGAGACTACTTTAAAGTCCCACCAGCGGCAAAAAAAAAAAAAAAAAAAGAAGAAATAAACGGTATGTCCACAAGCAAAATGGGCACGGATGAAAACCCGAAAGGGCTCCGTGAGTAAAAACAGCAGGACTACCGGCGAGTCTGTGAAAACCCGAAAGGGCGCAAACTCGTGAAAAGAGATGAAATACACTCGCAAAGTCCTCTCGACTTTGTGAGGAGAAAACCCCTGCGTGAGATCCTTACGACTCACAAAGGAGCAACACACTTAGGAATCCTCACGATTCCTAAGGAGAAAATACACCTGCGGGATCCTTACGACTCGCAGGGAGAAAATGCTTTTATGGGACCCTCACGGCCCATAAAATTGAAAAGCCTTAGGTGATAGGGACCCAAACTTGTCTCCTAAGCCATCGTCCCCCAACGGGCAACGGCAAATGATGAGTCGCTCCTGGCATTTCGCTTCAGTGTTAGCGGTGCTGATGCCGACCAAAAACCCAAATCCCAAGTCCTCCCAAGACAAATGATGAGTTGCTCCTGGCATTATTCCAGTGCAGCAATGCTGATGCAAAAAAAAAAAAAAAAAAAAATTCCAAGTCCCCAAATGGCGAATGATGAGTCGCTCCTGGTACCATATTCCAGTGCAGCGATGCAGACGCCAACCAAATTCCAAATCCCATGCCCCAACGGCGAATGATGAGTCGCTCCCGGTACCATGTTCCAGTGCAGCGATGCAGACGCCGACAAAGTCCCGAAATTTTTCCGGCCCTACGGTCTGGATCATACATCCTACAAAACCGTATACAATCCACGGGCGTAAAACGATCCCAATCTCTCCCAAATCCTACCGGCGAGACCATATTCAAAGTCCCACCGGCATGGAAAATTCCAACAAAAAAAAAAAAAAAAAAAGAAGAACGGTATGTCCACAAGCAAAATGGGCGCGGATGAAAACCCGAAAGGGCTCCGTGAGTAAAAACAGCAGGACTGCCGGCGAGTTTGTGAAAACCCGAAAGGGCGCAGACTCGTAAAAAAAAAAGAAGAAGAAATGAAATGCACTCACAAAGTCCTCTCGACTTTGTGAGGAGAAAATTCCCGCGTGAGATCTTTACGACTCACAAAGGAGCAATACACTTAGGAGTCCCCACGACTCCTAAGGAGAAAATACACCTACAAGATCCTTTCGACTCGCAGGGAGAAAATGCTTTTATGGGACCCTCACGGCCCATAAAATTGAAAAGCCTTATGTGACAGGGATCTAAACCTGTCTCGTAAGCCGCCAATTCCCAAATCCTCTCGGGGCACATGATGAGTTGCTCCTGGCATTATTCCAGTGCAGCAATGCAGATGCCAAACAAAAAAAAAACCAAATCCAAATCCTCCCGGGGCAAATGATGAGTTGCTCCTGGCATTATTCCAGTGCAGCAATGCAGATGCCGACAAAAATACCAATACCAAAATTCTCTCATGACAAATGATGGTTCGCTCCTGGTACCATATTCCAGTATAGCGATGCTGATGTCAGCCCAAATCAAAATCAACAAGTCAACTTCCACTCCGACACCGCAGAAAGCGGAGCAAGTCAGAATCCAATCTCGACACCGCAAGAAGCGGAGCAAGTCAAGTCTACCCGTGACACTGCAGGAAGCAGAGCAAGTCAAATCAAACCGACCGTCCAAGTCGCTAAAAGGGCAGCAACGACCGTCCACGTCGCTAAAATGGCAGTACCGACCGTCCAAGTCGCTAAAAGGGCAGCACCGACCGTCCAAGTCGCTAAAAGGGCAGCACCGACCGTCCACGTCGCTAAAATGGCAGCACCGACCGTCCAAGTCGCTAAAAGGGCAGCACCGACCGTCCAAGTCGCTAAAAGGGCAGCACCGACCGTCCACGTCGCTAAAATGGCAGCACCGACCGTCCAAGTCGCTAAAAGGGCAGCATCGACCGTCCAAGTCGCTAAAAGGGCAGCATCGACCGTCCAAGTCGCTAAAAGGGCAGCAACGACCGTCCACGTCGCTAAAATGGCAGTACCGACCGTCCAAGTCGCTAAAAGGGCAGCAACGGCTGTCCACGTCGCTAAAATGGCAGTACCGACCGTCCAAGTCGCTAAAAGGGCAGCACCGACCGTCCACGTCGCTAAAATGGCAGCACCGACCGTCCAAGTCGCTAAAAGGGCAGCATCGACCGTCCAAGTCGCTAAAAGGGCAGCACCGACCGTCCACGTCGCAAAAAGGGCAGCACCGACCGTCCACGTCGCAAAAAGGGCAGCGCAGGATTCCTACAGAGCGGGAACCAGATAACTCCGGGCTACAGGAAACGTCTATCACGGACACTCCATCTCGGAGACATGTCAAGCAACGACCGTCCATGTCGTAAAAAGGGCAGTGCCAGCTTCCCAAAAAGCGGGAACCAAATCAAGTCGCCTCCACGTGAAAGAAGATCCATCAATTTCATGCACACGACCCACATATGTGGTGTGCATTTATTGATGGGGGGCAATTTGTTGGGGTAAAAATTTACACCCCGGTTGACCAAGTTAAAATCAAAGTCAACCCCAAGCCAAGTGGGCCCAAGCCCAGATCCAGTGGGCCCATGCCCGGGTCGAGCCCGAACATGAAGCGGCCGGCCTCCCCATGCTAAGTTAAAAATTTTGTAATGAGCAATTTTGTTGTATTTTATTTTATTTCTGGATAAATGTAAGAAAATAGGCATAAAGCCAAATTTTTGTAAAGCCCATGGCTTATGTGCAAAAAGAAATGGCACATGAGCCATGGGATAGGCAAAATGTCATTTTGTGAAGCCCAAGGGGCTATGTGCAAAGTGTATAGCCTATAAAGGCAAAGGATAATGAAAATATCTCAACAACTTTTTCTCTCTCCAGAAATTTTCTAGATCTGAGATCTCTTCCTCCTTCCTCAAGGTTCTAAAACCTTCTCTTTTCCTTTTGAATTAAATCAAGAGTTTAACTCTTCCTTTTCTAAAAATAAGTAGATTTCCACCACAAAACCTACGAAGGGGAGCTCGGATCTCCAACCAGATCTCGAAAAGGGGAGGCTTTAAGACTTACCCCCCTTTTCTCCAAGATCCCGCCGGTCAAGAGCAAGAAGAAGGAGACCCATCTCCAAAAATCTAACTTTGGGACAGACCCAAGGCTCAAAAGAAGAGCAATAAATTCACAGGAGTTTAACTCCTTTCTAAAGTTGCTGGAGTTTAACTCCCTAAATTGATTTCTGTTGGAGTTTAACTCCATAAATTTGTTTCTGCTAGGAGTTCAACTCCAAAAATTCCCTTGGGAGTTCAACTCCCCAGTCTAGGGGCTAGGCTCCCCTTTTCGTGGGTTTCTCCCGCGGTCACGTGTGCCCACGTGACCCCGGGGCGCCAAAGCGCCCATCGGTCACGTGTGCACACGTGACCCTTGGGGCGCCAAGGCGCCCATCGGTCACGTGTGCCCACGTGACCCCTGGGGCGCCAAGGCGCCCATCGGTCACGTGTGCCCACGTGACCCCCTGGGGCGCCAAGACGCCCATCGGTCACGTGTGCCCACGTGACCCCGGAGGCGCCAAGGCGCCCATCGGTCACGTGTGCCCACGTGACTCCTGGGGCGCCAAGGCGCCCATCGGTCACGTGCGCGCACGTGACCCCTGGGGCGCCAAGGCGCCCATCGGTCACGTGCGCGCACGTGACCCCGAGCATTAAGGCGCCCACCTGCCGTACGAGCGTCCTTTAGATGCCATTTCGTTTTCTTTTCCCCTCGTTTTACGCGCACTCCCCAACAAAATCCCTTCTGGAGTTTAAACCTTTTAAAAATACATACATATATATATTCTTGGAGTTTAACTCCACAATAAAGTTCTATTTTAGGAATTTAATTCCGCATAAAATTCTTTGGAGTTTAACTCCACAATAAAATTCCTTTTGAAATTAAGCTCCACTTAAAAAAAAAGGAGGGGGGAGGAAAACATACACGTGCTCCACAACACTGTCTTCCGTTAGAAAAAATTTCTAACGGGGCGCTGTCCCGCACCCCGCAAGGGGGCTGCTAGCCCCCTTGACCCCCAGCCCGCTATCCGGGTAGCGGGACCCCCGTAGAAAACTCTGCGGGGCCCCCGATGTTTCCAAAACCCCTTCAAAACACGATACTGCACATTGAGTTCGCATGACCAGTTTAACCCGTCAATCGGAGGTTCCTTCGCTCCAAATGCGAGGGGTAATTAACGGCAGCTTAGTCCGCGGCTGCCGGAGATTCGGATCCCCACAATCAATAAACCCCGGCCTACCCTAGGCAGGGGGAATCTGTAGTACGCCTGACAAGCGCGCGCGTATTCCCATCTCAATGGGGTGACGAAAAACACCCTACAGAGGGCATTAATCCTTGACGCTGGAGGGGCCCTGAAAGGCCTGCGAAGGATGGCCGAGCAGGGTAGCTGCTCGGTGCCTCTTGGCAAGGGCTTTGATCCTTGACGCTGGAGGGGCCGTGAGAGACCTGCGAAGGATGGCCGAGCAGGGTAGCTGCTCAGTGCCTCTTGGCGAGGGCATTGATCCTTGACGCTGGAGGGGCCCTGAGAGGCCTGCGAAGGATGGCCGAGCAGGGTAGCTGCTCGGTGCCTCTTGGCGAGGGCTTTGATCCTTGACACTAGAGGGGCCGTGAGAGGCCTGCGAAAGATGGCCGAGCAGGGTAGCTTCTCGGCGCCTCTTGGCGCGGGCTTTGATCCTTGATGCTGGAAGGGCCGTGAGAGGCCTGCGAAGGATGGCCGAGCAGGGTAGCTGCTCGGCGTCTCTTGGCGAGGGCTTTCTGATCCCTGGCGTTGCGGTAGGGAAGCTACCCACCAGGGATAGTCGAGCGAGGGATCCTCATGCTCGACTCCCTCTGGGAGGACTTTTGATCCTTCAGGATGGAGACCGAGCAGGGTTACTACCCAGTGCCTCTTGGCGAGGACTTTGATCCCTGTCGGTTGTGGTAGAAAGCTACCAGCCAGGGATAGCCATGCAAGGACTCGACTGCCTCTGGGAGGACTTTGGTTCTTGGCGCGGGAAGAGCTATAGGGCTGTAAGAAGCCTATCAAGGACCCTTGGCAGGGCAGGGTTACTGCCCGGTGCCTCTTGGCGAGGGCTTTTTTCCTGAAGGATAGCCGAGCGAGGGATCCTCGGGCTCGACTGCCTCTGGGAGGGCATTCTGATCCCTGGCGTTGTGGTAGGGAAGCTACCCGCCAGGGATAGCCGAGCGAGGGATCCTCGGGCTCGGCTGCCTCTGGGAGGACTTTCTGATCCCTGGCGTTGCGGTAGGGAAGCTACCCGCCAGGGATAGTCGAGCGAGGGATCCTCGGACTCGTCTGCCTCTGGGAGGACTTTCTGATCCCTGGCGTCGCTGTAGGGAAGCTACCCGCCAAGGATAGCCGAGCGAGGGGTCCTCGGGCTCGATTGCCTCTGGGAGGACTTTCTGATCCCTGGCGTTGCGGTAGGGAAGCTACCCGCCAGGGATAGCCGAGCGAGAGATCCTCGGGCTCGACTGCCTCTGAGAGGACTTTCTGATCCCTGGCGTTGCGGTAGGGAAGCTACTCGCCAGGGATAGCTGAGCGAGGGATCCTCGGGCTCGACTGCCTCTGGGAGGACTTTCTGATCCCTGGTATTGCGGTAGGGAAGCTACTCGCCAGGGATAGCCGAGCGAGGGATCCTCGGGCTCGACTGCCTCCGGGAGGACTTTCTGATCCCTGGCGTTGCGGTAGGGAAGCTACCCGCCAAGGATACCGAGTGAGGGATCCTCGGGCTCGACTGCCTCTGGGAGGACTTTCTGATCCCTGGCGTTACGGTAGGGAAGCTACCCGCCAGGGATAGCCGAGCAGGGTAGCTGCTGGGCTGCCTCTTAGTGAGGGCTTAGATCCTTGGGCGAGGTGGTCCTCGAGCCGCCGTGGCTAGCCCCTTCTGTGCGACCCCGTCAAGGGAGGGGGTGTCGGTCTATTTGGCCGGTGAGGGCATTGATGACGGTCGCCGGAGGAGGTTCACCCGTGCCTCTGGTGAGGAGGAGGCGGCGGCTGGTATCTGGATCTTCAGGGTGATCGCTTGCCATGGGGATGGAGATCGGAATGCCAACTTTGTTTTTTATGGAGTTTCTTTTCCCACAGACGGCACCAACTGATGGGGCTCCTTTTCGGGCCTCCGTCAGATGTTGTCTTCCGTTGATCTCGAGGTGAACTTGGCTGATTGTCCTTCGTTGCGTGTGGGTCTCAATGGATTTTGAGAGGAGAAGGTGGGGTGAGAAGACTGTCGCCGAGTACCTGCAAAGAAGTCCCGGGGTGGTTTGGTACCACCGAGGACCCTCCGACGATCAAGTTAGCGATGAGATCCGAGCAGAGTAACGGCATAAAGTGTAAAGAATTGCTTACTTGACCCCTCTGTGATGGGGGTTTATATAGTGGCGGCGGCACGCAGTAGCAGGCGCGAGAATCTCGCCGGCAGTTACGCTCCCGACGTCACGCCCGCGTAATAAGCGGATCGCCCGTTAACGGGGATCGTGATGGCGTGGAACGTAGGATGTTGCCGGCGGAAAATCCTCGCATGGCGAGATTTGCGGAGCGGCGGTTACGCCTGTGAGTGGTGGAGTTGGTCGGTCGGAGGGACCGAAGAAGATGGCCTCGGCGGGAGAGCTCGAGAACGAGCGGGAGGGCCGAAGTATCTTGGTCCTGTGGTAGCTCGGGGGGCGAGCTGAGAGGCCGAGGATGCCAATTTGCAGGGGCTCTGAGATGAGCCAGCTCGTTCTTGCAGGTCGGATACAGGGGTGGCCTGGTCGACTCCTGTGAGCCTTTTCTTCTGAGTTCCGGGACACTTCATCTGCCACGTGTTCTGATCTGAGGCGTTGCCAGTATAGAGCATCATCAGGGTCATTTCTTCTATTGTCATGTTGCCCTTTTGGTTCTTTATGTTTTTCTATTAACATATTGCAAGCTTGAAGATAATTAGATGATTCAAATGAATGTATGGTAGATGCTGTTTGATTTTTTATAATCCACATTTCTGGAATTTGCATTTTAAGATAAGAGATTTGAACCATATTTCTATCTTCTGATCAACAACAGAAATCATTGTATCAATGATTTCGATATCAGATAAATTTGCAACCAAAGTCTCTTTTTTTGAATACGAAGTGCTCGACACTTTCCTCATGTTGGCTGCAGGAGACTCACTTGTCCCAATAGTTGAGCCAAGTTGGCTAATACTCTTTTGTCAATTAATAAAGTTTGATCCAATTAACAATTTTGTGGGGTTCATGCAAGTTCCTTTTCTTATCTTGCTGAAGTACACATCATTGAAAGATATCGACATTTGCTCTTAATTGAGATAACAAAAGAAGAATATAGAAATTAATATTGTGTAGGCATTGCAATTATTTTTTGGCTTGTACAAAGAGATGACAAACTAATGTTGGCTAGTGTAGTGAATGTTGCATGCCAGCTACATGATGTATTCACAAGATTGAGATTTTCATGAATCCCTCCCTTTCATGTAGGGTTTATGAATGTACTCAGTGTCTCTGATGGAGTCCTTGATCTCCTTCAGATGTTGTCCTCGATCGATCTATCGCAAGCATTGCTGGACGGTTGAGATTGGATTCGGAGGTTGCCTCCTTGAGTGTGTGTGGATCTCAATGGGTTGAGTTTAAGGTGGAAGTCGAGCTACCTGCAAAGAAGTCCCGGAATGGGTGGCCACCATAGGACCCTCTGACGATCAAGTAAACCGATAAATTTGAGCAGAGTAGCGGCTTATAGGATTCAAGTTGTCTTACCTGAGTCGTCTGAGAGAGGGGTTTTATAGTGGTCGTATGGAGCAAGCAGGCATGAGATCTTCGCCTTCGGTTACGCCCCTGACGTTACCCGTGCGTGAACGACGGGATCCCTTCATTAATGACGGGATACACTTATTAATGGGGGGACACGCCAGCATGGGACGCGGGACGTGGGACGGCGGTTATCTCGCTTTGGCGAGATACGCGGAGCCGTTGCGGGACGCATGGGATCCACGCTCTTGGTTGATCGGGGGAGGCAGAGGAAGATCGACACGTCAGGAGCTCGGAGACGAGATGGGGGGCCGAAAAGGCTCAGCACGTCAGACGGCTTGGAGACGAGCCGGGAGGCCGAGAAGGCTCAGCACGTCAGACGGCTTGGAGACGAGCTGGGAGGCCAAGGAAGCTCGGCACGAGAGATGACTCGGAGGCGAGCGAGGAGACTGAGGAAGCTTGGAGACGAGCTGTTGACGGTCTCCTAGATGAAGGTGGAATGTCTTCAGGGGGTCTCCCGATAGGTCGGGTACGTCAACCGAGAAGGAGCCCCGGGGAATGTCCCCGATACGGCTCATTTATTCCGCCCCCGTAGACTTCGGTACACATCATCTGCCACATGTCGTAATCTGAGGAGACACCACTTGTGAGCATCATTATTAGCCCCGACTCTTGTCCCTACCTATCCAAGGGTCGGGTCGAGAGTGGTCTGCTCGGCCTTTCTTCTGCTCAATTTGGCGCTAAGGAATCTGTTCCCTGATTAAAAATCAGGAAAGGCTTCAGAGGAAGCATCACGTACTCACACGTGACCACTGGTCACGTGTTGGCACGTGATGGTTAAGCAGCGGCAAAGAACATAGCGCAGAAGAGGAGTCCCTTCAGGGGGTCGCGTGCTCACACGTGACCAGGGTCGCGTGCTCACACGTGACCAGGGTCGCGTGCTCACACGTGACCAAAGGTCACGTGGCACCACGTGACTGGCTTTAAAAGCCCTGCTGTTCAACAGAATAAAATTCTGAATAAAATCATTTAAATCTTTCCAAAATGGAGAAGAATTATGTAAAAACCGTTGGATTAAGAATCCGAGGGTGATCAAATATCACCAATTTATGGAAAAATCTTGGACAAGAAAAGATTTCCCTTAAATCTCACCGAAATAACAAAGAAATATCTTTGGATTTAAAATCCAACGGTGAATAAAATTCACCTAATAATCTAAAGGCCCGGATTAATAAATCAAATCTTTCAATGAAAGATTTACTAAACAGATTGATTCTCTTCCTCCTCCTATAAATAGGAGCCAAAGGAGAGAGTTTTAGAGGGACACAGAAAGATATAGAGCCTTGGGATCTTAAAAATTTAGAGGGAAAAGAAAGAAGAATTTGATTCTCTACAAGAAAAACCCTAGGTAAGAAAAGAAAAGGGTAAAGGCTTCAAAAGGAGAATTTAATTCTCAATCTAAGAGTTTAACTCTTCCAAAAACAAAAAAAAACAAAAAAAAGAACTTAGTTCTTTTCTCTGGTTGAAAATCTGCAAAGTGCACATCTCCCCATAGGTTGAGAATTTAATTTTCATCGGGTCGAGATCCTGCCATGCAGATCTAAAACATAGAGGAGGAATTGAGTTTTGAGAATTTAATTCTCACAAAGTTATAGGAATTTAATTCCTTTGAGATAAAATTAGGGTTTAACCCTATATGAGAATTCAATTCTCCAAAATTATAGGAATTTAATTCCTTCAAAACGGACAGAACTAAGGTTTAACCCTAATTGAGAACTTAATTCTCTCAAACTCACAGGAATTTAATTCCCTTAAAAAAGAAATTAGGGTTTCACCCTATGCCGGAGCTTAATTCTTCACACACATGGGAATTTAATTCCTACAGAATATAATTCTTCAAAAAAACAAAGAGGGAATTTAAATTCCTACAGAACGTAAATTAGGATTTAATCCTATCTAAGAATATAATTCTTCAAAAGAAAGTGGGAATTTAATTCCTCTAAAGTTATTGCTAGGGTTTAACCCTATGAAGAATTTAATTCTTAAAAGATGAACAGATCTTTAAATAAGCAAAAACTTAGGTCACGTGTCCCCACGTTACCCCTGTAGAGATCTACAGAAAAGAACTTTGAAGCGATGCCTTACGTGCTCCACGTGACCCCTGAAGCACACAAAGGAAAAGCAAAAGAAACAGAAGCGTTGGGCGCCCTCACGTGTCATCACGTGATCTCTAATGAATATGCTAATAAATCGGGGAATGAGCACCCATCACGTGCCCACACGTGATGCCTATGAGACTTAAAAATGTCAAACACTTATCTGCAGAACAAAATGAAGGGGATCTGTCCCCACTTTTTGGTGCCATCACGTGCTCCCACGTGATCCCCCCCTCTGTTAATGTTTAACATTAATCTGATGATTTTGTTGCCAGTATTTAACACTGTTATCTGTTAGTGTTTAACACTAACTTAAGAATCACAATTTTTTTTAGTGTTTAACACTAATTTGATAATCTTATTTCCAGTGTTCAACACAGTTGGTCTTTAGTGTTTAACACTGGCTTTAGCCCAATTGGCCAGTTTTCCAGAGGCAAAGCCTCCCCCTTCAATTGAATATGTCTAATGTACCAACAGAGGGCCAGTATTCCAAACTTGATTGGACTTAGCCCAAGAAGGCCGTAAGTCCTCAATTCAGACTTAACTGAGCTAATGGGCTCATAATATAATTAATTGGTCTTGGTTCCAAATTGGACTACAGATCACTTAATCTACCTTGGTTCAAGGGTACATCTCTTCACTCCTTTGATATTTGTCGTTGTAATTTCTCAACGTCTTCAAAGAGGTGACGGGGCCCGATAACCACACATTGATACGGACTATGGGGTCCTTAAACTCATGGACTATGATGTCCTTAACCTTGACCGGGATGTCTTAAAACTAACAACGGACTGTGGAGTCCTTAAATCCACGGACTATGATGTCCTTAACCTTGACCGGGATGTCTTAAAACTAATAACGGACTGTGGAGTCCTTAAATCCACGGACTATGATGTCTTTAACCTTGACCGGGATGTCTTAAAACTAACAATGGACTATGATGTCCTTAAACTTGACCGGGATGTCTTAAAACTAACAACGGACTGTGGAGTCCTTAAATCCACGGACTATGATGTCCTTAACCTTGACCGGGATGTCTTAAAACTAACAACGGACTATGATGTCCTTAACCTTGACTGGGATGTCTTAAAGCTAACAACGGACTGTAGAGTCCTTAAATCCACGGACTATGATGTCTTTAACCTTGACCGGGATGTCTTAAAACTAACAACGGACTATGATGTCCTTAACCTTGACCGTGATGTCTTAAAACTAACGCCGGACTGTGGAGTCCTTAAATTCACGGACTATGATGTCCTAAACCTTGACCGCAACGTCTTAAAACTAACATTAGACCGCAATGTCCTTAAACTACCTATCGACCGCAATGTCACTAAACTAAACATCAGGGTCCCCAATTGCTCTCTTGTTGGATCTAAACGATCCCGTTAAGTTGATCTTAGTCTAAAAACTAGACTAACGTATCCTTAACAAACGTTTAAGTTGATCTTAGTTTCAAATGAGGCTAACGTATCCTTAAACACAAACAACCCCCCAAACCCAAATCTAAGAAAGATACGGATTTGGACGCCCTACGGGCGACGACATAACTCAGTCTCCGTATACAATCCATGGGCAACCAAACACAAAACAAACACACAAGACACGAGGTGACCATCTGGAGAAGGAGAAAGTTGTTACCGCGATGCGGTAGCGTAATTAACTGCAGGGGCTTGCGCCTGTAGGGAAGAGCGTCCCCACAATCAAAAACCCCTCAAACGAGGGGGAATCTGACGAACTCTGCTACATCGGACGCATCCGTCTAAACCTTCGATACATGGTGCCATAAATAAACTTGGCATTTTCGGAGAGGTGGACGGATAGCACCAATTAGCATCTGCCCCGAATCTCAGGCAAGACGTCCCTGTGTCGCGCCGTCTTTCGGAGGGGAACAGATTCTGGCACGCCCGGTGGGACCTTTTCCTCTTTCCACTCCACACTTCGTGTGTCATGATTCGCGAACCAATCTCGGTTCGCTAATGGTTGCCCTTGGGTTTCGAGGTACTAAGATTTGGCGTTTTGTTTGCTGCAGAAAGCAAAAGGATCAATGGCTGGCAACTGCTCGAACCGCTCCAACTGCAAATGCAACCGACGCTCCGCCTCACCTGGAGGTGTAGCCTATGGACCACAGGCTGCTTCCCTATTCACTATGCCTGTGGAACAAGTGACTCAGGCTACCACCGGTCGGTTCTTTGGGACCATGCTCCCGCCAGTGAACGTTAATATCTCGCTGCCAAAGGAAGCGCAAAAGAAGTCGGTCTTCGATCGGCTCACTACTACCACGACCCCTCTCAATGGGTCGTCCAACTCCAACTCCTCGGTCTTCACCAGACTGAGCCTGAAGCCCATGACCCCTGAAGTGGCCATCCCGAGGAAGATAGCTATATCTGCTCCTGAAGTCGTCAAGGCGGCTTCTCCTGCCAAAGAGTCGGTCTTTACAAGACTGACTATCCCGGCTCCCGTTCCTGCTCGAAGGTCTGTCTTTGACAGATTGGATATCGCTACTCAAAAGGCATCAGTCTTCAAGAGGCTGGAACCAGCGGCGCCTCACCTAGACAGGGGGCAAGACGAAACCATCCCCATCGCCGAACCAGCCCTAACAGCTCGACATGCTCGACGTCGTTACTGGCGCCGAGTGAGAAAAGCTGGGGGCAAATCCCCCTCTGGGCTAACCCCATCAGCCCCAATGGTGGAAGTTGATACTGCTGTTCCAACTGGAAACAACTTTGAACTGCTCAACAAGGTGCGCAGAAACTCTCCGACTGCCACGCTGAAAAGATCTCCTCCACCCGCGGAGAATGTTACAGAAACAAAGCCAGAGCAGCCTCCTCAACGGCTGTCCTCCAAAATTTATAAGGTCTGGCGACGGGTTCAGGACTCAGTAATCATTCGAGATCACTCTCACCGGCAGAAGAAGGTGAAAGTTTAGGAAGAAAAGAACCGTCCTGTCAAACCACAAAGGACGACAACCACTTGGGTGCCCGCTGCAACGGCTCCCTCCACGTCGAATACTCAAAAAAGAAGAAGGCCGGAGAAAGTCCCCACACGTGCGGCAAATGTCAAAGACAGTAAGCCTAAACGCCCTAAGTCTGGGGGCATGGTGGTGCATACAGTCTACATGGCGTCCGGGAAAGAGGACAGTCGTACATCTACAGGTTTTAGACCGCTCACGCGATCGGTGACTAAAGCTCAAGAGCAGCAGCAGAAGCTCCAAGAAATGATGAATGCGATGGCCGCACTCACTGGGCCAAAAGAAAGCCCAGAAGCGTCCTCGGATCAACGCCAGGAGCAAGAAACTGACGCTGAATTCCTTCGTAGGATACTTGAAAAGAAGAACAAAGAGGCTGCGGAACAAGCAGCCAATATAAAGCGAATGGCCCTTCTGTTCCAGGACATGGTGGGTATGATGATCCAGCAGGATCCCCCGGCGGAAGATCCTCCGATTGTCCTCGAAGACGATAGAGGGGAGACGTCAAATCCACCTCCGGCTCTTTCAACAGCCAGAAAGGAAACGATCTCTAAAGCTGCCTTGGATGACTATATAGCCCAGCAGATACGAGTTCACCAGGCAACGGAGGTAGCCGGCCAAGTTGTCAAAACGGAGCGACCATATCAGAGCTGGTATGATCAGATTAAATACCCGCCGAGCTATACGATCCCAAAGTTCCATGTCTACAAGGGGACAGGAAATCCCCATCAACATGTGGCCCAGTTCAGGGCTCTCTGCGGCAACACTGGCGGCGACGATAAGCTCTTGCTTCGCCAATTCGTCGGCAGTTTATCAGAGACGACGTTTGAGTGGTACTCTGAGTTTCCGAACGACTCCGTCAAAAATTTCGGAGAGATGGAGTTGCTATTCACTCAGCGATTCACGAGCGCCAGTGAATGCACCCCGATAACAGCTTTGATTAACGCAAGGGTGAAGCCGGGTGAAACTTGGGTCCAATATGCGATCCGATGGCGGAACTTATGGTCGAAGTGCGAGCAGCGCATCGAAGAAGCACCAGCGGTGGGCATGTTCGTGGGCGCCTTAAACCCTCATGCAACTATTTCACAGTTCATGATATTCTTTAAACCGACCATGTTCCAGGCGCTAATTGACAAGCTGGCCCAGATGGGTCAAAGACCGTCTCCCCCGAAACCGGAACCTCGGAACGACAAGGGTAAAGGGAAGGCGACCTTTGTTGCGAACACTCAACAGCAACCCAGTGCTCCAAGACTGGCGGATCAATTGGAGGAGAGACGGCGTTATTACAATGAGAAAATGAAGCGCCCTTACTCATTCCCGCAGGATAAAACGAAGAGGCTGTTTGAGCTGGCGGTACGCAACAGGCTTATTAACTAACCAAATCCAAGGCGACCACCGCAACCCAGCGAGGTGAATAACCCTAATTACTGTCCTTACCATCAAACGGTAAGCCATCCGATTAAGGATTGCTTCATCTTTAAAGGATGGATCGAAGACCATTACCTTCAAGGCAAGTTTGCGCTGTCCGAGAAGTGGAAGGTAAACCCACCACAGCCGCACACTCCTAAGAAGACGGACACAACGGGGGCAACCTGTTCTTTTGTTGAAGAAGCCCCATGGGAGGTCGTGCTTTCATCCAAAACCAAAAGGATGCTAAGTGATCTTCATACATGCCCGGCAGTCAGATGGAAGAACCAGCTTGAACCTCAAATTATCGAGGGGATGCTGAAGCCACGCCCAACTCCAAGGATCGGTGGTGATATCCCAAGCACTCACACCCAGCCGTCGAAATCTGCGAAAAAGAAGAAGAGATCCAAAAAGCCCGTGAAACCTGGTGACACGTGCACGGACTTGCAGAAACAGATCGACGCGTTGGAAGAATATAATCAGAAGGCGCGGACCCCCATCACGCTCCAAGAGTTCCTTAGCCACGTCCTTGAGAACGAAAATGATGGGGAAGACTCGTCAGATGGATTTGAGGGTTACGTGGCAAGTTGCCATGTGATCTCTCATTCGTCGTTAGACGATGAAGATGCGCCCTGCACGGAAAGACTGGGGGCAAAGCCTAAGCCGGAACATGTATGGCCGTCAGACGAGATGATCGACGCCTTCCTGAATGATATTCTTCTGAAAAGCAAAGCCGATCGGGAGCATGAGATGGCCATATCAGAAGGAGCCAAACGCCGGCGATTAGACGAAAGAGTCGAAGCACTCCCGCCAAATCAAAAGACATCCGGTGCGGATAAAAATAGATTCAAGATGAGGAAAAGGTTTGCTAAAGCCATATCAATGGGAATGAAGCTACCACCATCAGAAGAAAACACTCTTGGTGGAGCAGAAATGCATCCTAATTACTGCTCATATCATCGAAAGATTTCACACCCCACCGAGGAGTGGGACGCTTTTGAAACATGGTGGAAGGGATATGTTGCTCACCGGCAACATTTCAAACGGATGAAACGCAAAACTCGTCGGGAGCAGAGAAGTACGACCGAGGAGCACAAAAGAGCTACCGGTAACTGTTGCACGGTCAACGCTGGAGGACCACAAGTTTTCACCTTTGGGAGCGACTCTGACGAAGAAATGGCTCTGGGCCCTCTCTTTAAAGAATCCATCTTAGGGAAAGAGGAAGAACCAGAGGCCTGCGAAAACATTCAGCTGCGTAATCGCACGCTACCCGAAAAGAATCTCAGACCCTCAACTAGAAAAGATAAGGGAAAGGAAAAGGCTGCTGAGGATATCGCTTTAGATGACCAAGTCATGAGAGAGCTGACTGCCAAGGACCCGCCCAAGAAGAGTAAGGTGGACTACAACGTCCTAGCGCACCTGAGAAAGCTACCCTCTCAGCTCAGCATTCTCGACGCCCTCTTATTATCAAAAGAAGCGAGAGATTCATTAATCAAGGCGCTGCAAAAGCCCGAGCAATTCCAATCCTTCCTCGCCGAAGAAAGGATGAAGGATGAACTGGAAGAAGCGCACACAGCCGATGTCACGTTCGGTGATGAAGACCTTCTCCTTAGGACGTGCGACCACAACCGTCCTCTATATGTCTCCGGATACTGCCATGATATCAAGATATGCAAAATCCTGGTTGATAATGGATCCGCAGTCAATCTCCTTAATGTACGGGTGTTGAAGGAAATCTGCATGAGCGTTCAGCACCTCGCTCGTGATAAAATTACTATCTCCTGTTTCGATTCCCAGTCATCACGGACCCTCGGATCGGTGATACTAATATTACGCTTCGGGCTACTCGTCACGGACATAAAGTTTCACGTCATTGACGCCAAGACCTGCTACAATGCTCTGCTCGGTCGTCTTTGGTTACATGAGTACAACATCATCCCTTCCACGCAGCATCAGTGTATGAAGTATTTCAAAGATGGTCTCGAGTATACCGTAACAGGTGAGCTAAACCCATTCTCCATGAATGAAGTCCGCAAGTACGAAGATGCAAAATACTTTTTGCCAGATTTCGAGGACACAGAGAGGTGTCGCAAACCGGATAACAAAGCCTCCGCCACCATTCCTGTTTTCGGGAGTGATACCGAAGAAGAAGAAGAGATAGTTTACGCTGGGCCGTCTCGAAGCAACAATCCAGGACCGTTCGCCCCCATATTGATCTTCGGAAGCGACTCGGAAGATGAGGTTAATGCTGTGTTCTCCAGTCGGCCGCCAATACAAGCATTCCCTGATGATGATCAGAGTTTGCAAATTACCATGATTCCACGGGAGCACTACAAAGACCTTGACGCACTTGAAGCTTACAATGTGCAAGACCTGCAGACATTTTACGTCCCTCCCAGGCGAAGAGGTGAAAAGGCGATCCTATTCTATCGGTCCACGGAAACAAGAGTGGAGAAAGAAATCTGGCATGGCGCGGATTCTACACTTGACAGGCTCCAACCCATCCGTTTGCCCAGATATTACACGAACAGACTGAAAGGCTATTGAAGCGCCAAGGGGTACCCTTAAAACAGACTATTCGACAAGCTCGGTTCTACAACAGGATTTGGGATGTCCCTGGGACTCAGCGCAAGTTGACCAACGGGAGAATGAAAACGGTTGGGCTTGGATATGTAAGATCCGGGAAACGGGAACGAGTCCATAGTAGCTACGCCATATATAACTTCGATGAAGAAGAGGACGCCCTGTCAGAAAACACCGACCCCGTACCAAAAATAGATCCCGCAGTCAAAGTGCCAAGTCCGTCATTTGAAGAACGAATGGACAAGCTTATCAGAAAAGCGGGTCAAAAAGCTCGGGACGACCATAACCGCGAAATGGCCATCTACGAGAAAGCCAGGACGCAACGTCTTCTTCAACAGGCTGCAAAAGACGAAAATGCTCCTCCCTGTCAACCTGTTGTGCAAAAGCCCCGACGCAGAGGCAGAAATAATTCAAAGAGCGGAAAAGGGATTCGACGGCGACAAAGCGGGACCAAAAAGTCACGTGATCGGGAATTGCGCGGTCCGGATTTTTTCCTCATGAAGAAGATGAGTCGAGCATATTCTTTCCCTCAAGACAAGACAAAGAAGATACTTGATCTCGCTTTAAAACATCGAATAATTACACTTCCGAAGTCTAAACACCCTGAGCAAGCTAACGAGGTCTCTCATCCGGGCTATTGCTCTTATCACTGAGCAATAGGACACCTTCTCGAAGACTGCTTCACCTTCAAGAACTGGGTCGAAGACCAATATCAGCAGGGCAGGTTTGCTCTATCCAGCAGCTGGAGGATAAGTCTGCCACAGAAGCACGAACCAAAAGCCGTGCCTACAGCGAGAGTAGAACCAGATCAACATCGGTCTTGGAAGCGATCTCGTACTTGTCATATGATAAGGATATCAAAAGAAGAGCCTGAGAATACGGATGACCTCCCTTGGTGCTTTGAAAACAGCGATGACGAGGTGATCTCAGAATTCCTACCGGCGCCAAAAAAGCTGGAAGATGGAATACATACCACTGCAGATAACCTCAAGAAAATTGACTTAAGGACGGCAGACGACCCACGACCGACATTCGTTACTGAGCTGTTATCTGAAGAAAGGGTGGCTACGTTAAAAGACATGCTTATGCAGCATAGAGATTGCTTCGCATGGAACTATTCTGAAATGTCAGGACTAGATCCAGAAATAGCTGTGCATAAATTGGCTATATCCCCGGACGTCAAGCCAGTCAAACAAGCGCCGAGAAGAATGCGGCTCGAGCTTGAGATGAGTATCAACGCCGAGGTCAAGAAGCTAATCGACTCCGGATTCATCCAAGAAGTTCAGTATCCTGACTGGATCGCCAACATCGTCCCGGTGATGAAGAAAAATGGGACAATACGCGTATGCGTGGACTTCCGGGATCTCAATAAAGCCTGCCCGAAAGACGATTTCCCAGTACCGGTCACTGAACTGATGATAGAAAATACGTACACTCACGAAGTCTTCTCCTTCATGGACGGCTCGTCAGGATACAATCAGATAAAGATGCATCCAGAGGACCAGAAGCACACCGCTTTCCGGACCCCTTTGGGTATATTCTGCTACAAGGTGATGCCCTTCGGTCTGAAAAACGCCGGTGCCACCTATCAGAGGGCCATGATGAAGATCTTCGATGACCTTATACATGAAATCATCGAATGCTATATCGACGACCTCGTGGTGAAAAGCAAATCGTACGAGAAACATCTCGAGCATCTGAAGATCGTATTTCAACGTCTTCGGCAATACAACTTGAAGATGAACCCTCTCAAATGCCCGTTCGGGGTGTCCTCAGGTAAATTCCTAAGATTCATCGTCCGGCACCGAGGTATCGAGATAGATCCGTCAAAAATCAAAGCGATCATGGAAATGCCCCCGCCAAGGACTCTCAAACAATTGCGGTCTCTCCAAGGGAAGCTCGTGTATATCCGGCGATTTATAGCCAATCTCTCTGGCAAGTGTCGTCCTTATAGTCATCTGATGAAGAAGGGAACCCCGTTCGTCTAGGATCACAAATGCCAAGGCACGCTGGACGAGATTAAGCAGTATCTACAGAACCCGCCAGTGCTGGCTGCTCCGGTTAAGGGAAAGCCTCTCATTCTTTATACGACCGCCCTCGAAGGTTCCTTAGGCGCATTATGGGCACAAGAGAACGACCAAGGGAAAGAAAGAGCCCTCTACTATCTGAGTCGAGTTCTACTGGGGGCAGAAAGCAATTATTCTCCCATCGAAAAGCACTGCCTGGCGCTGATCTTCGCGATAACAAAGCTCTGGCACTATGCGTTGGCGCATGAAGTCCGTCTCATATCGAAGGTGGATCCTCTCAAATATTTTATGTCAAAAGCCATATTAACAGGGCGACTCGCTAAATGGGCCCTACTCTTGATGGAGTTCTCAATAACCTATCAGCCTCTTAAGGCAGTAAAAGGCCAAGCCATCGCCGACTTCCTCACTGAGTATCCAATACCTGCCGATTCTCCTTTGAATTGCGAGCTGCCAGACGAACACGCGTTCGATGCGATCGACGGTAGTGGTAACCGGTGGGAACTTTATTTTGATGGAGCGTCTTCCATGAAGAAGCGCAAACAAAACACGCCTATAATCAAATCAGGGGTAGGCCTCATCTTCGTAACTCCACAAGGAGGGATAATGCGCTTCGCTTTCTCCTTAACAGAGCCGAGGACGAACAATGAAGCCGAGTATGAAGCTTTGATAGCAGGCCTCGAGATCGCCATCGACATGGGAATTGAAAACCTCCTCATATACGGAGACTCCCAACTGGTCTTTAGTCAAGTAAACGGGGATTACCAAATATGCAAGCCAGAGCTGGTAAAGTATGGCGAGAGAGTACAGCAACTGCTGACTCAAATTCCCTCCTCACGGTGGAAAGCATACCGCGCGTAGAAAATAGCAAGGCAGATGCACTAGCTAAGCTCGCTAAAGAACTGGCCGACGAGAACCTCGATGACGTAAGAATCGTGATACAAAGCCGTCGGGTGCTTGCCCCAGCAGAAATATCTCTGGAATCATCCGAAGAAAAGGGAGCGACTGAGAAAATGGCTATGCAAGTAAAAGACCAAGAGAAGGTTGAAGATTGGAGAGAAGTCTTTATAGACTACTTCAAATCCCGTCGAACGCCTGAAGATGCGTCTTCAAAACACCAGCTCATGAAGCGAGCCCTATCTTTCGCCTTCGCCAATGATACTCTGTACAAGAGGTCGTTTGATTCTCTGTGGTTGAGATGTCTGGCTGACGAAGCGAAAAGAGTCGTTCAGGAAGTTCACGACGGACTCTGCGGTTCTCATCAGGCTGGCCCTAAGATGAAGTTGAAAATTAAACGGATGAGCTATTACTGGCCCACGATGATTCAGGATTGCCTCGAATATGCAAGGCAATGCCACTCATGCCAAATTCATGGGGACTTTATCCATCAGCACCCGAATCCTCTACATCCAACAGTGGCTAGCTGGCCATTCGAAATGTGGTGAACCGACATAATCGGCCCCATCGAACCAGCATCGTCCAGAGGATATCGATTCATTTTGGCGACGACTGACTACTTCTCCAAATGGGCAGAAGCAGTACCGCTGAGGGAAGTGAAGACGGAGAATATCCTACACTTCTTCAAGACACACGTCATTTATCGGTTTGGAACTCCGAAACTGTAACAACCGAGCCCAATACTACTAGTTTCTGTTACCGTATGAATGGTGTATGGTATTTATTTTATTGATCCTACTTGACTGTTGTTAGTTATAAATTTTACCCGACAATTCATTTCTGCATATAACAATTTAAGGCATCTAAAATAAAATTAAAAATGTTCGTCATGGCATGCTTGACACCCCTAACCCTGTTGTAGCGTCCGTGCACCGTGTTCTCGTCCCGTTCAGTGAAATGGGCGAGTTTGGACGGCAACGCGCACGTACGTGTGTCCGTTTTGGGGGTATGCTTTTTAATTGTAAAATACTTCATTTTAAATTTTGGATCCTGTCTGAAATTTTCTTATTTCAATTTCAAATTTTTGGACCCGACCCGGGTGCAATTTGGAAATATTTTACTTTGCGCCAAATCCCAATTTCTATTATTTTAACCGCAGAATATATATAAATTTAACCTCATAATATTTTTCTGTTCTTTGAAAATCTTTTTCTATTTTTCTTTCCTAATCTATTCCTTTCCCAACCAATCAAATTTCTCGTGACCCCCGTGGGCCCCAACCTTTTCTCTCTCTCTCGCTTTCTCTCTCTCCTCCCCGATTCTCTCTCCTCTCGATCTCTCTCCCCTCTCTCTCTCCCCGTCTCTCTCTCTCTCTCCCTATTTCTCTCTCTTCCTTCTTTATATATATATTTTCTCCCCCTTAATTTCTTCTTCCTCCAACAGAACCCACCTCGCGCAACCCTAGCCGCCTCGTCTTCCACCGCCGCAGCCCCAACGCTGACGCCATCATCGCCGACGCCATCATCGCCGACTTCATCGCCTCCTCACCCTCGTCGTCTACCTCATCTCCACCTCCTCGCCTCCATTTTCTTTCTCTCCCTGGACGAGGCCGCGCACTTACCTGCAACCGCAGCTTGTCGTGGAATCGCCGCCGGCGATCTCCATACGTCCCTGGCCTTGTGCACACCCCTCAGTGAGCATCGCTTCCCCTTCTCTCCTTCTTCTCCTTCCTTCTTTTTCTTTTCTTTTCTTTGCAGTTCTGTTTCCATTCTTAATCGTCGGCGGTCGCTGCAGGTACCTCCGCCGGAGCTCCGTCGACGCCGTCGACCATCACGACCTCTTCACAATCCACAGTGAGTATCCTTTCCTCCTCTCCATCCTCCCTCCCCTCTTCCCTTCTTCTTCCTTTCATGTAATTCTTTAGTTGCTTACTGTTTTTGTGTCTCGCCGGAATCCGGCCGTGCCGGCGACGTGTCCCGACGTTCCAGCGTAGTACCCCGACCCGTGTGGCTTCATTATCCGTCATTTGGGTTCATTCCGTGAACCGTGCGCCCGTCGCGAGTTTCCCCGCCGACGTTTTACGTTCCGTTTTCCCGATTCGCGACCCGTCGAGGCAAGTACCCCTTGCTACATGCTAAATAATATTTACATATACATTGATGACACCCTAAACCTGTAGTTTTAACCTTAGTACGATCATTTCCCATTTTCGTGTTCAATATTGTTATATATCATTTTATCTTTCAAATTTGGAACCTACCTGTTGCAATTACTGTATTGAACCTAATAACCACATTTACATATTTTAATTACACTTTCACTAATGACGTAGCTTGTGGCATTTTCTCTGTCGTTTTACTTCATTCGGACACTCGTGTACATTTAACCTGCATAAACTGTGATTTCATCCTTGGAACACACATATATATATATATATATATATATATATATATATATATATCATTGCATTCACAAAATTCTTAAACTGGTTAACATGATTTAACGGCCCTAACTGTCATATTGTATTCTTATAATAACACCTCGGACACACAATTGATAAATGTGCTGCTAATTAATTGATGCTTCTTTATTGTTTAATTCGTTGCTTAAATCTATGTGGTTGATGACCATGCTTGATTATGTAACTGAGTATGAGCACACCCATGATATCGTTTACATCTTGACCTGACTTGCTACATATATATTGATTGACCCGACATGGTACCGTATACTACTTGACTTGACCAGATGTACCATGACCTGACCCGTTACCTGATCTTGTGTCTAATACCAACAAACCTGACATGTACTCCTCATGGACCATTCATATTGTCTATCCAGACAAACCTGTTTACCTGATCCTGTGTTGGCATTAGTTCTTGATTACGGAATACATGACTTGACATACACATATAACTTAGGGGTATGGGGAAATCAAAGGTGAAACCTGACTTGTAACTCAACAGTTCGCTACTTGTTCTGATCTGTTTTAGAGGCTAGGCCAGCCTTAGAATGATGCTGCTGACATCATTCATTTGCACATATTCCTGTTTAGTGCCTAGCGGCATGTCTCGGTTTCAGCCCGAGAATCTGGGGCCGTGGTCCCGGGTATGCACGGGATACTATTGAATTACATCGATGATTCACCAATTTGATTTCAAAGACTTTAGAATAGAAAACCTGATAGAACAGTTTAGTTTACCCACTGCACACTACCCTGCACTGCTCTGATTTATATTATTGTTACCCTTGCTTTATTCATGTTTATATTCGCATTGCCTGTTACCCTGTTTATATGTTATTACTTGATGACTTGACGCGCTGACGTCTGGGTTTTGCATGGCCCAGATTCTGTACCGCTGTTGCAGTACGAGCAGGAGTACTTCAGCCAACAGGCTGAGCTGTGAGTGTCAGCAGTAGTTAGCTTTTCTTTCCTGCATTTTATTCCTGATGTGAGCCCACATTATGAGACATACATTCTAGTTATTTGTATTGGATCTTTCGCTTCCGCATTTTATTATTCTTGACTCATGTTATCTTGGATTATGGACATGTTTAGATAGTTTTATTTTGTTCTTGATATCTCTACAGCCGTAATGTGACTGTGGATGGATACTTCCTACCCACAGGTAGCATGGTTGGCTATGTCACGTGCCCATTTTAGCGTACTCTGGGAAGCGGGGCGTGACATGGTTCTTTTGGTATCAGAGCCATAGGTTAGTCGGGTTGATTCTTTTGTAGTTGGGTATTGTACCCAATACACGAATCAGGAAACCCGTGTTTAGGAAACATGTCCTGCCACCTTGCCGTTTACCATTCTTGAATCACATTCTTCCTGATTATATTTTTTACGATGTGCAAATGTCCTTTGCATATCAACTCGAAAACCTGATTCCTTGTTATCTCTAGGACTTAAGCGACTTGGATGGAGTTATGTAATTGTGGCTATGATACCGCGGCATAGCTACAATGCGGTACTCTATTTAAGTAATTTGGAGTTCTAGTCTTGATCTATATTTTGAATCTATCATCATGCTAATGTTGGGTGTTTTGATTTCAGGAATATGGCAGGTAAGAATTTGAAGACGTACCAAAGGCGTGTGGACGAAACCGCCATGCTTGGAGTGATAAGGGAATGCTGGAGAATCAAAAGAAACAGACCGAGCTGATCCAGCAGCAAGCGGAATCATTTCAGGAAGGTTTGCAGATTGCTCAGCAGTCTGTGAACAATGTTGGAGCTAAACCAGTTGACCGAGTAGGGACCGTAGCAGATTTCAGGCGTTTGGGTCCGTCTATATTTACTGGTTTGGTGGAGCCGTTGCCAGCGGAGCAGTGGCTAGTTGACACAGAGAACTTGCTTATTGCGGCACAGATTCCAGATGAGAAAAGAGTTGATGTGGTACGCATTCAGTTAGTGGACTACGCCCGAGAATGGTGGCTTGTGGAGGAGAACCGCTTGCCTAAGCCGATCAAGTAGGCGGATTTTTCGAAGAAGTTCCTAGAGAAGTTCTTCCCGCGGACCGCACGGGAGGAAATGGAAGAGAAGTTCATCGGGCTAAAGCAGAATGGAGCACCCGTAGATGTGCATGCAGCAGAATGGACAAGACTCAGCAGATTCGCTGGACCTTTAGTTGCCAACGATGGAGACAGGGCACGGAGGTTCATGCGCAGCCTTGGATGTGGACATCCAGAAGCAGATTGTCTCCCTGGGTTTGACCACTTTCTCACAAGTACTTGCGGCAGCCCGAGAGCAGCAGAGTTTATCCGGGATGAAGGGGAGTTTGCAGCAGACAACAGTTGCGGTAAGGAAGCCAGCATTTGTACCAAACCGAGCTCATGGTCGCAGAGGTATTCCAGTGGACCGTCGAGGTATAGCACCCATGAAGAAGCCTGTTGTCCTCGATCGAAGAAAGAGCATGACTTGTAACTACTGCAATTTACCTGGCCACGTGCAAAAGGATTGTCGAAGGAGGCTGGGACCCTGTTTGGTTTGTGGAGCGGCAGATCACGCTGTTAGTGCTTGTCCGTCGAAGCTTCGTACGAGGGATGATATTCAGAAGCCTCCGCAGAGACCATTCCAGGGACAGAAACAGCTGACTCAAGGACCTAATCAGGCTCGAGCTTTTACCTTGACAGCTGAAGAAGCTAAGGCGTCAGGAGAAGTTGTTTCAGGTATTCTACTCGTTCATGGTTTTCCCGCATTAGCGTTATTCAATTCTGGTGCATCCCATTGTTTTATGTCATCCAAGTTTATAACTACACACTCGATTGCCTGCATGACTCTGTCTAGTTTCTGGGACATACACACTGGGAATGGGAAAATCATAGCTAGTAGGGAATGTAAAGATTGTACAGTTGTTGTTTGCGGACGGGAGCTTTTTGCAGATTTCTTGGTGATTGATACGGGCAGCTACGAAGTCGTCTTGGGAATGGATTTTCTTGGCACTTTCCACGCTCACATTGATTGTAGGGCAAAGAAAGTAATTTTCCAGATTCCCGGACATCCCGAGTTTACTTTCACTGGAGGAAGCAGTTCTGTCGGGCCAGTCGAGTTTAGGGCTAGGCCGACAAATAATATTCTTGCATCAATGGAGGTTGATGAAAGTGAAGAGCCAGCTGTTGTTCGTGATTTTATGGACGTGTTTGAAGATATATCGGGATTACTACCGAAGCGGGGCATGGAGTTCGCAATTGATCTTATTCCTGGTGCAGCTCCAGTATCCAAAGCGTATTATCCAATGGCACCAGTGGAGTTGGAAGAAGTCAAGAAACAGGTTGCTGAACTGCTTGAGAAGGGTTGGATTCGAAGCAGTAACTCGCCTTAGGGAGCTCCAGTTCTTCTAGTAAAGAAGAAGGATGGCACAAGAAGGATGTGCATCGACTATCGAGAATTAAACCGGGTGACTATTAAGAACAAGTACCCGATCCCTCGCATTGGCGAACTTTTTGAGCAGCTTAGTGGCGCGAGGGTATTCTTGAAGCTAGATTTGCGATCCGGATATCATCAGGTCCGAGTGAAAGCAGAAGATATTTGCAAGACGGCGTTCCGAACTCGGTACGGACATTACGAATACTTAGTGATGCCCTTCGGAGTAACGAATGCACCGGCGATATTCATGGATTTGATGAACCGAATCTTTTCACCATTCTTGGATCAGTTTACTGTGGTATTCATTGACGATATTCTGGTTTACTTGAAGAGTTTTGAAGAGCACGCTGAGCATTTGAAGATTGCACTGCAGACGCTGAGACAAGAGAAGTTATATGCGAAGATGAGTAAGTGCGAGTTTTGGCTGGAGGAAGTAAAGTTTCTGGGGCACGTTGTGTCTGGCGATGGAATTGCCGTCGATCCAGAAAAGATTGCAGCAGTTCGAGATTGGCCGATTCCAAAGAGTGTTGCGGAGATAAGAAGCTTTCTTGGACTCGCCGGATATTACAGGAGATTTGTGGAGAACTTTGCTCGTCTGGCGGAGCCGTTGACCAAGCTTACGCGCAAGGAGGTACCTTTTGTATGATAAATGTGCGTTAGCTTTTGAGACGTTGAAGCAGAAGTTGATAACCGCCCCTATTCTGACCGTGCCAGACAATTCCGGAGGATTGGTGATTCACAGCGACGCATCTGGGAAAGGATTGGGATGTGTTTTGATGCAGCATGGGAAGGTTGTAGCGTACACATCGAGACAGTTGAAGACCCACGAGAAAAATTACCCAACGCATGACTTGGAGCTTGCGGCTGTGATTTTCGCGTTGAAGATTTGGAGACACTACCTTTTAGGCGAAAGGGTCAAAGTTTTTACTGATCATAAGAGCTTGAAGTATGTGTTCACGCAGAAGGAGCTTAATATGAGGCAGCGTAAATGGTTGGAACTGATGGCTGATTACGATCTTGATCTTAAGTACCATCCGGGGAAGGTTAATGTCGTGCCGGATGCGCTTAGTCGGTTACCAGCAATTCAGATGTTAACTACGCCGAAGGAGCTCGTTGAAGATTTTCGAAGATTTGACTTGGAGGTTATGCTACTGCATTCTTCGGGACAGTTGATGCAGCTGCAAGTACATTCCTTGTTGATCGAGAATATTAAAGCAGCGCAATCGCATGATCCTAGATTGCAAAAGTTTCGAGAACAGGTTGAAGCTGGACTACGAACACATTTATTGATCCATGAAGATGGTTCGTTGAGGTATGGTAGCC
Source organism: Agapanthus africanus (assembly GCA_030015575.1). NCBI lineage: Eukaryota > Viridiplantae > Streptophyta > Magnoliopsida > Asparagales > Amaryllidaceae > Agapanthus > Agapanthus africanus. Next base: position 314,242,277 of record CM057351.1, on the reverse strand, counting down.
GTTTGTGTGTGCCAAAGGGAGATATTCGTGAAGAGCTTATGAAAGAAGCATACAGTTCAGCTTATTCTGTACATCCAGGAGGCACAAAGATGTACCGAGATATTCGACAGCATTTCTGGTGGGAAGGCATGAAGCGGGAGATTGCTCGCTTTGTGGCAAAGTGCTTGGTGTGTCAGCAAGTTAAGGCTGAACATCAAAGAGTTGCTGGTTTATTGCAACCACTTCCGATTCCTCAGTGGAAGTGGGAATATATAGCCATGGATTTCGTGACGGCTTTACCGCGGAGTCCAAAAGGCAACAATGCTGTATGGGTGATTGTTGATCGATTGACCAAGGCAGCCCACTTTATTCCTTTTCGGGTTGGTCAATCAACAGAGACTTTGGCGGAGCGGTACATGCAGGAGATTGTAAGATTGCATGGAGTGCCGGTGAGCATCGTGTCCGATCGGGACACTCGGTTCTTATCACACTTTTGGCGGAGTTTACAGGAAAGTTTGGGGACTCGATTGAAGTTTAACACAGCTTATCATCCTCAAACTGATGGTCAGTCGGAGAGAACAATCCAAACTCTTGAAGATATGTTGAGAGCATGCATGTTGGACTTCAAGGGTTCATGGGAGGATCATCTACATTTGATGGAGTTTTCTTACAACAACTGTTTTCAGGCAACTATCCAGATGGCTCCGTTTGAAGCTTTGTATGGTCGTAAATTCCGTTCACCTGTTTGTTGGGACGATGTCGGTGAACGAAGCTTGTTGGGACCAGAGTTGGTGGTGCAGACAGTTGAGAAGGTTAACACTATCAGAAATCATATGAAAGCAGCTCAAGACAAACAGAAGAGTTGGGCAGATACGTCGAGAAGACCTCTAGAGTTCGCCGTGGGTGATTTGGTATTTTTGAAGATATCACCGACTAGAAGGCTGATTCGTTTTGGAAATCGAGGAAAGCTTAGTCCTCGATTTGTTGGACCCTTTGAGATCTTGGAGCGTGTTGGTGAGGTAGCGTATCGTTTGGCGTTACCGCAGTCCTTGGCGAATGTGCACGATGTGTTTCACGTATCTCAACTCCGTAAGTATGTTCGTGATGAAACGCACGTATTGGATCATTCAGAGCTGACGGTATGAGAAGACTTGACTTTCGAGGAGCGACCAGTTGAAATTATGGATCGGAGGGAAAAGGTTCTTAAGAACAAGGTGATCCCTCTTGTGCTTGTTTCTTGGGGTAATCGCTCGCATGGAGAGTCCACTTGGGAACGGGAAGATGAAATCCGACAGAAGTTTCCTCATCTTTTCTTGTAGTTGTTTGTTTTCGCCTAACCTTGCATTCTTGGAATTTCGAGGACGAAATTCTTTTTGTAGTTGGGTATAATGTAACAACCGAGCCCAATACTACTAGTTTTTGTTACCGTATGAATGGTGTATGGTATTTATTTCATTGATCCTACTTGACTGTTGTTAGTTATAAATTTTACCCGACAATTCATTTCTGCATATAACAATTTAAGGCATCTAAAATAAAATTAAAAATGTTCGTCATGGCATGCTTGATACCCCTAACCCTGTTGTAGCATCCGTGCATCGTGTTCTCGTCCCGTTCAGTGAAACGGGCGAGTTTGGACGGCTACGCGCACGTACGTGTGTCCGTTTTTGGGGTATGCTTTTTGATTGTAAAATACTTCATTTTAAATTTTGGATCCCGCCTAAAATTTTCTTATTTCAATTTCAAATTTTTGGACCCGACCCGGGCGCAATTTGGAAATATTTTACTTTGCGCCAAATCCCAATTTCTATTATTTTAACCGCCGAATATATATAAATTTAACCTCATAATATTTTTCAGTTCTTTGAAAATCTTTTTCTATTTTTCTTTCCTAATCTATTCCTTTCCCAACCAATCAAATTTCTCGTGACCCCCGTGGGCCCCAACCTTTTCTCTCTCTCTCGCTTTCTCTCTCTCTTTCTCTCTCTCCTCCCCGATTCTCTCTCCTCTCTCGATCTCTCTCCTCTCTCTCTCTCCCTATTTCTCTCTCTCTCTCTCTTTTCTATATATATATTTTCTCCCCCTTAATTTCTTCTTCCTCCAACAGAACCCAACTCGCGCAACCCTAGCCGCCTCGTCTTCCACCGCCGCAGCCCCAACGCTGACGCCATCATCGCCGACTTCATCGCCTTCTCGCCCTCGTCGTCTACCTCATCTCCACCTCCTCGCCTCCATTTTCTTTCTCTCCCTGCACGAGGCCGCGTACCCACCTACAGCCGCAGCTTGTCGTGGAATCGCTGCCGGCGATCTCCATACGTCCCTGGCCTTGTGTACACCCCTCAGTGAGCATCGCTTCCCCTCCTCTCCTTCTTCTCCTTCCTTCTTTTTCTTTTCTTTACAGTTATGTTTCCATTCTTGATCGCCGATGGTCGCTGCAGGTACCTCCGCCGGAGCTCCGTCGACGCCGTCGACCATCACGACCTCTTCACAATCCACAGTGAGTATCCTTCCTTCCTCTCCATCCTCCTTCCCCTCTTCCCTTCTTCTTCCTTTCATGTAATTCTTTAGTTGCTTACTGTTTTTGTGTCTCGCCGGAATCCGGCCGTGCCGACGACGTGTCCCGACGTTCCAGCGTGGTACCCCGACCCGTGTGGCTTCATTGTCCGTCATTTGGGTTCATTCCGTGAACCGTGCGCCCGTCGCGAGTTTCCCCGCCGACGTTTTACGTTCCGTTTTCCCGATTCGCGACCCATTGAGGCAAGTACCCCTTGCTACATGCTAAATAATATTTACATACACATTGATGACACTCTAAACCTGTAGTTTTAACCTTAGTACGATCATTTCCCATTTTCGTGTTCAATATTGTTATATATCATTTTATCTTTCAAACTTGGAACCTACCTGTTGCAATTACTGTATTGAACCTAATAACCACATTTACATATTTTAATTACACTTTCACTAATGACGTAGCTTGTGGCACTTTCTCTGTCGTTTTAGTTCACTCGGACACTCGTGTATATTTAACCTGCATAAACTGTGATTTCATCCTTAGAACCTATATATATATATATCATTGCATTCACAAAATTCTTAAACTGGTTAACATGATTTAACGGCCTTAACTGTCATATTGTATTCTTATAATAACACATCGGACACACAATTGATAAATGTGCTGCTAATTAATTGATGCTTCTTTATTGTTTAATTCATTGCTTAAATCTATGTGGTTGATGACCATGCTTGATTATGTAACTGAGTATGAGCACACCCATGATATCGTTTACATCTTGACCTGACTTGCTACATATATATTGATTGACCCGACATGGTACCGTATACTGCTTGACTTGACCTGATGTACCATGACCTGACCCGTTACCTGATCTTGTGTCTAATGCCAACAAACCTGACATGTAGTCCTCATGGACCGTTCCTATTGTCTATCCAGACAAACCTGTTTACCTGATCCTGTGTTGGCATTAGTTCTTGATTACGGAATACCTGACTTGGCATACACATATAACTTGGGGGTATGGGGAAATCAAAGGTGAAACCTGACTTGTAACTCAACAGTTCGCTACTTGTTCTGATCAGTTTTAGAGGCTAGGCCAGCCTTGGAATGATGCTGCTGACATCATTCATCTGCACATATTCCTGTTTAGTGCCTAGCGGCATGTCTCGGTTTCAACCCGAGAATCTGGGGCCGTGGTCCCGGGTATGCACGGGATACTATTGAGTTACATCGATGATTCACCAATTTGATTTCAAAGACTTTAGAATAGAACCTGATAGAATAGTTTAGATTACCCACTGCATACTACCCTGCACTGCTCTGATTTATATTATTGTTACCCTTGCTTTATTCATGTTTATATTCGCATTGCCTGTTACCCTGTTTATATGTTATTACTTGATGACTTGACGCGCTGACGTCTGGGTTTTGCATGGCCCAGATTCTGTACCGCTGTTGCAGTCCGAGCAGGAGTACTTCAGCCAACAGGCTGAGCTGTGAGTGTCAGCAGTAGTTAGCTTTTCTTTCCTGCATTTTATTCCTGATGTGAGCCCGCATTATGGGACATACATTCCAGTTATTTGTATTGGATCTTTCGCTTCCGCATTTTATTATTCTTGACTCATGTTATCTTGGATTATAGACATGTTTAGATAGTTTTATTTTGTTCTTGATATCTCTACAGCCGTAATGTGACTGTGGATGGATACTTCCTACCCACAGGTAGCATGGCTGGCTATGTCACGTGCCCATTTTAGCGTACTCTGGGAAGCGGGGCATGACAGAGACGGATCATCTCCGATAACGGGCCAGCCTACAGAAGCCACAAGATCAGCCGCTTCGCGCAACAACACAACATAGACTGGAGATATTCCTCAGTTTATAATCCCCGAGCTAACAGTCTAGCTGAGGCTTTCAACAAGAACTTGACGAAGATTGTGAAGAAGACGATGTCCAAAAATAAAAAGGACTGGCACGAGAGGCTGCATGAAGCTCTCTGGGCATATCGAACTACGTTCAAAACGGCCACGAACACAACGCCATACGCGTTGGTATTCGGTACAGAAGCAGTACTCCCCCTCGAGATAGAATTACCTTCTATACGAGTGGCAGTCCATTACGAGCTGACGGACGAAGAAAACGCTCACCTTCGGCTTGAGGAGCTTGATGCCCTTGATGAAACCCGCCTCATATCGCAACAAAATCTGGAGGCTTATAAAGCAAAGATGACGCGCTCATATGAAAGATTGACCAGGCCGAGAACATTCCACCAAGGCGAACTCGTGCTAGTGGTCAAAAGACCTATGATCCCCAATCGCGCCAAGCGGGGAAAATTCGAGCCGAACTATGAAGGCCCATACATCATAGACAAGGTCTACCAGGGTGGAGCCTATCTACTCATGTATATGCACGGTGAAAGACCTTTCAGGCCAATAAACGGTCGCTTCCTGAAGAAATACTACTCCTAACGAGCCATGGCCCGGGTCAATGATAGATGACGATGACTATGTCCGCTCGCTATCTTCCCAAGCCTAAACTCTATGAAGTAGTGACAGGCCTTCTTCAACAGCGGACCGAAACGTCTTTAAACTAACAGCGAACCGAAACGTCCTTAAACTAACAGTGGACCGAAACGTCCTTAAACTAATGACGGACCGCTACGTCCTAAAACTAGCTGTTGACCGAGATGTCGATAAACTACGATAGATTGCGGCATCCCAAAACCGATACAAAAAAAAGACGGTATGTCCATAAGCAAAATGGGCACGGATGAAAACCCGAAAGGGCTCCGTGAGTAAAAACAGCAGGACTACCGGCGGGTGTTTGTGAAAACCCGAAAGGGCGCAACCTCATTAAAAGACGCTTATAGGGTCCTCTCGACCTTGTAAGGAGAAACCACCCGCGTGGGATCCTTACGACTCACAAGGGAGCAACATACTTAGGAATCCTCATGATTTCTAAGGAGAAATCACACTTGCGAGATCCTCACGACTCGTAAGGAGCTCTTTTATGGGACCCTCACGGCTCATAAGATTTGAAAGTCTTAAGCTACAGAAACCTGAACCTGTTCTTAAGCAACTCCTCACAACCTTTGACATTGCCCTACAAGTGGCTCAATACTGACCTTTGTATACAATCCACGGGCGCGAATAAACATTTCCCTAACCAAGTTCCATCCGTGATTGGGGATATGTTCGCACGGTGAACAACCCTTGTAAGTTCTCTCGACTTATAAGGAGAAAGCACTCTTGTAAGATCCTTACGACTTATAAGAGAACACACACTTAGGAATCCCCACGATTCCTAAGGAGAAAACATACCTACAAGATCCTCATGACTCGCAGGGAGAAATATCTTTGTGAGACCCTTACGGCTCATGAAGTCAAAAGCCTTAGTCAACAGGACCCTAACCCTGTTTACTAAGCCACCTTTGTTCGACATCGACAGAGGCAAATGATGATTCGCTCCTTGCAATATCCCAGTTGTAGCGGTGCTGATGCCGAAATCGGTGTCTAATCCCAAGCTTGCGGCGGAAAGCCAGCAAGCCACACATGCATACGAAATAGCCGAAATGATGGGGCAACTTGCAATAAAAAGCAGCAAGTAAAAATGTATGCATAAAAAATAGCCGAAATGATTGGGCAATTCGCAATAAAAAGCGGCGAGTAAAAATAAAATAAATAGCCGAAATGATTGGGCACCGCGAAAAATAGTCGAAATGATGGGGCAATCGCGACCTTCGCGATATAAAAGCTGAAATGATAGAGCATCGCGGAAAGAAATAAAATAAAAATGAAATTTATGCCCTACAGGTGATATTACATCAATCCCTGTATACAATCCAGGGGCGCAAACGAAAAAGGAATCACACTCCTACTCCCCAGGTTTCATCTTAAGAAGAAGCCAAATCTCGACGGGCCACAAATAACCTAGAGATCTTCTCAACATTCGTCTCATTGCGCAAATACAATCGCGAGCAAAGCAGAACAGCGGCAACTCCCAGTTCCATGACTCGGCGGTATACAGATCACTGAAAGTCAAATCCCAACTCCGTGAAATGCGGATATAATCAACAAAACTCCTGGTCACGTAGAACGCGGATAACGTCACTCTTTGACCCCGTGGAAAACGTCCAGAGCGGATCCTGGTCCTCGCAGAGCACGACAGTGAACCCGTGTGAAGCATCCAGAGCGGAACCTGGTCCTCACCGAACATAGTAGTGAACCCGTGGGAAGCATCCAGAGCAAAATTCCTGGTCACGTGGAACGCGGATAACGTCACTCTTTGACCCCGTGGAAAACGTCCAGAGCGGATCCTGGTCCTCGCAGAGCACGGCGGTGAACCCGTGTGAAGCATCCAGAGCGGAGCCTGGTCCTCGCCGAACACGGCAGTGAACCCATGGGAAGCATCCAGAGCAAAATTCCTGGTCACGTGGAACGCGGATAACGTCACTCTTTGACCCCGTGGAGAACGTCCAGAGCGGAGCCTAGTCCTCGCCGAACACGGCAGTGAACCCGTGTGAAGAATCTAGTGCAAAATTCCTGGTCACGTGGAACGCGGATAACGTCACTCTTTGACCCTGTGGAAACGTCCAGAGCGGAGCCTGGTCCTCGCCGAACACGGCAGTGAACCCGTGGGAAGCATCCAGAGTAAAATTCCTGGTCATGTGGAACGCGGATAACATCACTCTTTGACCCCGTGGGAAACGTCCAGAGCGGATCCTGGTCCTCGCAGAGCACGGCAGTGAACCCGTGTGAAGCATCCAGAGCAGAGCCTAGTCCTCGCCAAACACGGCAGTGAACCCGTGTGAAGCATCTAGTGCAAAATTCCTGGTCACGTGGAACGCGGATAACGTCACTCTTTGACCCCGTGGAAAACATCTAGAGCGGATCCTGGTCCTCGCAGAGCATGGTAATGAACCTGTGTGAAGCATCTAGAGTGGAGCCTGGTCCTCGCCAAGTACGGCAGTGAACCCGTGTGAAGCATCCAGAGCAAACATCGGACTGTGGAGTCCTTAAAATCCACGGACTATGATGTCCTTAACCTCGACCGTAAAGTATTAAAACTAACGATCAACCATGATGATTCTAGACTGATTTTAGCTTGGTTCAAGGGTACATCTCTTCACTCCTTTGATATTTGTCGTTGTAATTCCTCAACGTCTTCAAAGAGGTGACGGGTCCCAGTAACCACACATCGGACTGTGGAGTCCTTAAATCCACGGACTATGATGTCCTTAACCTTGACCGTGATGTCTTAAAACTAACATTGGACTGTGGAGTCCTTAAAACCACGGACTATGATGTCCTTAACCTTGACCGTGATGTCTTAAAACTAACATCGGACTGTGGAGTCCTTAAATCCACGGACTATGATGTCCTTAACCTTGACCGTAATGTCTTAAAACTAACATCGGACTATGGAGTCCTTAAACCCATGGACTATGATGTCCTTAACCTTGACCGCGATGTCTTTAAACTACGGTACCCCGGAAAACATCCCAAAGCAACCCCTGATCCCGTGAGATACGGATAAGGGCGACCGCACCCAGCACTTGCGGGTCCACATGACCTATAGGAAATAAAACTCTCTTGTGAGATCCTTATGACTTTCAAGGGAAAACCCGCTTAAGAATCCTTACGATTCTTAAGGAGAACTTACACCTATGGGATCTTCTCGACCTGTAGGGAGAAAAACTCTTTATGAGACCCTCACGGCTCATAAACCTCAAAAGTCTTAGGAAGCAGATTTTAACCTTGAATCCTAAGCCACCATTGTCCTGCAAAGAGATCAAGATAGACTATCCGCAGAATACATTCAATAAAAAAAAGGGACACGCCATCGAGAAGGAAAATATGTCTTTTATTCATGAACCAAAATGGATACAAAGTACAATCCATGAAAAAACAAAAAGAATATACTCTCATTCAAGAGTATGTACAAAAAGAAAGAAAAAGATACAGGACTTCAGGCCGCGGGTGATTTAGCAATTTCGCTAGCTCATCCTTCTTTTGCTGAGTCACGGCTTCGTGATTCAGTATCGCCCGAAGACGGGCCTCCGCTTGAGCCTGCTGGGCCTGATACGAGGCAAGCCGGCCTTCGAGCTCTTTCTCGGTAGCCTTATGAGCCTCAACCCTTTCACGAGTGAACACGACAGCTTTGTTAAGAGCCACCACCTCTTTGATAGACTCTTGAAGCACTCGCCAGAGCTCATACGCTTTATTGGCTTTGGCTGTAAGGCTGGTTTGGAGCTCGCTCAGTGCCTTAGCGGCCAGCTCCCTCTCCGAGAATTTGCGGCCGAGCCTCTTCTCGCACGACACCATGTTCTCCGCACACCGCTCTATCAGCCTCCGCAAGTCCGCCTTTGCAGCTACGGCCTCCGAAGAAAGGCGGGAACACTCAAGTGCGTGCAAGCAAGCCTCCACCTGCCGACAGAACTCCACCCAGACTCATACCACCTCTTCGCTATGGTAGGTGGCAAGAAAAGGAAGAGAACCGTTAGCTTCGGCAGCAAATGCTTCAGCTGTGGTTGCACTGCCAGCACGAAGCTCCTCGATCAAAGACGACAGGGAGACAAGGCTTAACTTGGCCAGGCGTTCTGAGGCTCGCAAAGCATAAGGACCAGGTGTCATGGCAATGTGCGACTCCAGACCTGTGAGAGCTGGCAAGGCTGTCCAAATTTGAAAAATGTCAGTGAAACTCATAAGCGAAAGAACAAGTGGGACCATATTGAGACGTCACTTACCCACAGTCATACAAGAAGGGGCTGAAGGTTCCCCTGGCCCTTCGAGGACCTCAACATCGTCATCAGCCTCCAGAACTGCAAAGAACATCAATGTTATTCCGCAAGGTAACAACAATGCTATAAAAAGACGGTGAGCGACACTAACCTTGCCCAGACGAGAGAACGATGCGTTGAGGAGATATCGCCTGCGGAGCGGCCATCTCCAACAGACGCTGAAAGGATTGCCGAGGAGACAGATCGGCAATGGAGGCCGCCAGCCCACGCAATTCTGAAAAGGCAAAAGAGTTCAGGTAACCGAAAGACTACTAGTTTAAAGTATAAAGGGTTACCTTCGACACTCCGCCCATTCTGGGCTGGAGGGATAGCAGCTTCAACGGCCTCCGCCATGACTTCGGGCTCCAACAAAGGGAGGGTAGTCCCGACTACTTCCATCCCAGCCTCTGGGCCGCCCTCAGGAAGAGTCGTTGGGGCGACGACCACCAAAGGAGCCTCTACCAAAGGAGCGAGTGCTTCGTGATCAAGAACTGCCACTGGAGGCTCTATTGTAAGAGGAGCAGCCTCGTCAGCCCCCTCCACATCGAGCAATGCTTCATCGGGAACGTCAACAGGCTTTAGCTTCAACAAGCCCGTAGGAACTTCCCCTATCACCGAAGACTCTGCACAATTCACGCAAGAATAAGGATACATACATACAAGTGTAAACAATCTGAAAAGCTACAAAGAAGTATAAAAACCATACCAATGCGTAAGGAAGCCTTCAATATGGCTTCTTCAAGCCGATGCTCCTTCTCAAGGAGGCGTGCTCGCCGGGGTTCGAGGGTGGACTCGTGGCCGCCGGTCCATAAGGAAAGCGCGTCCGCAGCATCCTCCGAAGCGGCCTGCTTCAGGGCCCTTTCTCCCCATTCCTCCAAAGGGCCAATAAACCGCCGCCGGATCCATGAAGGGTCTTCATAGAGGATTACGGCAGGATAGGGCTTCTTCGGAACCCTCACGTTCTGGGATTCATCTTTAGAACGTCGGATGGCCTTAGCCAATTGTGTGGCTTCCTCGGCAGCCGAACCCGTGAAAAGAAGACCAGTGTCCGACTCTTGCACGACTAGCGGTTCATCTGGAAGTATGGGCTCAGACTCCACTAGAGAATCAAGTAAGTTGGTGGCCACCTGATTTAATTATTTTAATGCGTATGCGCTTTTAAAAAATGAATAAAAAATATTTAGATAACCGCAATCAAGAATGGCGTCGCTTGGTAGCTAGCCGGTCAGTACGGGTCGGTCCACAGGGATTTTGTGAATTTCCTAATTGGTCTAACGAGTTAATTCCGATGGGTGTCGGATTGATTAAATCTAAAAACTAAATCTATCTAGATCTAAATCTTGCTAGGGTTAGGTTTATGGTAGGTTTGGAAATGTAAATAAATCTCACCGCTTTCTATACCCAAATTAAGATCTATGAGGTATTATGGTAATTATTAATAAAGGGGATTAGATCCATTCGGGAAGGTGTTTCTTCCTCTAGGTTATTGTCCTTCCTTTATCGATCCTTACCCTAACCTCCATGGAAAACACGCTCAACCGGGCCTTTATACTACGGTATCACCGCTACCTCGAGGGATAGGGTGCCGTAGGGAACGGTGTGTGCATGTATGCATGGAGTCTTATAAAAACGTGTGATGGGAAAGAAAGGGATGAGAGATCTCATCTCTCAAAAGCCTTCCCCAAAGCTAACCCTAACAAGCGAGGAGACTACTCGCTCATTAGGGAATTGAAGAACAGATCTAAACTATCTATCTAGGGCAAGGAATTAAAGATCTATACTAAGGCAATTAAATAAAACTACTTACTTGATGGCTCTCTCCAAACATATACACAAGACTTGTCAGATCTGAATAGATGAAATGAAAAGAGGCACCGATACTCTCCAAAAGAATTCTGAATTTTATTAATGAAAGGAGGCATACATCAAAAGAGGTATTTGGGTTTCTATTTATAGGATATAGAAAACCCTAGGGTTACAATTGACTCGTATATCTGCTTTTACAAAAGTACCCCCTAAGAAAAAGACCTAGTCAACGCTCCACGCACCGCCAGTAGAATTTTGCACCGCCACGGGCCCCACTTGGCCGCGGATCCGCGGCCAAAGCCTACGTTTGGCCGCGGTTCCGCAGCCGTATATTGGGCTTGTAGGCTCATTTTTCCTGGGCTGACTCTGGCTGCTGTTGTCTTCTGTTTTCTTCACTTTTTTCTCAGGTTGGCTTCTAGGTTTCTTCCAGATCTCCACAGTGAATAATTGTAGTGGACTTTTACCGTTGCTTCGTGACGAAGTCTTGAACCTTGCGCTGCCTTGTTCCTTGTGAACTGATCTTCGTTTCTTCTCCAACTATAGGCTTGATCAAGATTCCACCATTTATCGGTCGTAGTTTCACTTTTGCATCGTCTTTTATCTTTTTCACTGTTTTTGTCCCGAGAACATGTAACCTGTACTATGTAGTAGACATGGGTCAAAAGCACCTATTTATTTGTAAAAAGAATAAGAATGGAAAATATAATAATGCAATATTATGATATGAACAAATACCCCCAAATTTATGTTTTGCTCGTCCTCGAGCAAACTTAGTTTTATTCTCAACAAAAACCTAACCTCACTTTCGCAGGGAATCGCGATTGCACTGAGCTCGTGCAACAAGCCGTTAAATCTCTAAGTGTCCCTAGTAGGAGGAGTGTTGTCTCCTGAGGGTTTTCAGCGGATACTACCCATAAAATCCTATCAATTTGGCCCATTAACTTTCATTCTCCAATTAGGTTTTCCAACAAGGAATCCTATTATCTTCGACTCGTAAATTATCCACCCATATTCTTCATGCTTCCTTATCATATAACTTAAGATTATATATGTTCTGTAGACTTACTTAGCTTTTAGCATCTTTTAGTCTTCCTTCTAGGGTTCTATCTTGTAAGTCCACGTTACCTCTCCCGGTTCTTTCGGGCTTGCGGAAATGGTGAAAAACGATTTTTAGGACTTAGGTAACATGGACTACAAATACGGATCTTGGCTAAACTACACACTAGCAACCTAACAAGAGATTTGTCTACTCGGTTAGGGGTTATACCTCACTTGAACTCCTTCTTCTTGAACTCTTTGTAGCGGTTGGATGGTGCTTTCCTCGTCGCCTTCTTCCGTCAAAGATGGATCCACCTGAGGGTTCAACCTTGGGCTCCTTTCTCGAACTTTGAGAGAACTAAGGTCTTTGGCTTGCTAGACCTTCAACCCTAGAGTGAGTAGAGAGTGGTTTAGAGTGTTTTATCTCAAGGAGAGGTTTCTCAACACATGAGAATGGATCTCCTTGAACTAGAGGAGGAGGAAGAAGAAGAGAGGAGAGAGAATCAAAATGATAGAAATGAAATGGTTTTTTACAACCATAACAATATCTAGTGAATTATCAAATTAATAAAATTAATCTAAATGAAAAGTTGATGGAAGGTTTGATAAGACTATTATCATTTCATATTAAATGGTTTTGCTAGAATCAAAGAGCATCTTTGATGTGTAATGATGATAGTCAATGTTTCAACCATGGTCAACAAGTCAACCTTGGTCAACAAGTCAACAAACCCAACCATGACACAATTTCATTTAATTAATATTATTAATTGATATATCATAAATTCATTAGGGTTTGGAAAAAAACGACTGTCAACTGTGCATACACACCCATTCCGAAACCCTAATGAAAATCCTCTTCCTCCGCCTCAATCAACTGTGCATACACACCCGCATTCTTGTTCCGAGGAACATGAATACTATGAGATAAAACTAACCCCAAAACATATACTAGGATCTGGCTCAAACCAGAGCCCGCTAGTAATATCCGTCCGGACGCCAAACGTGCACAAGTGCGCGGATGAGAACGAACCCTGTCGCAAAACCATGCGACATCTACTCTGTTTTGCCCAAAGGCGAATAGCCCTCTGTGTGGGACTCTAAAGACTCGACACTACGCTGGCAGTGGGTTTAACCACAGACCGCAAGCGGCACTAGCTGTGCGTAACGGTCCCCGAGTAGATGCCGATAAGAAGACGGACGAGGTGAAACCCATCTGAACTCCTACTGAGTCTGAATGTGACAATCTCCATACAGTCCGGTCTGTTCGTCTGATACATCGCATGGCGGGCCTAGGGGGCGGTAAACGCCAGTCCCCTAAAAGCGGTACAAGTCGTGTCGGAGTGAAGCCCAGAACACCCTGAGATAACACTGGAAACCTACCAGTATATCGCGCTTGCCCTGGCCAGGGACTACTCGTGTAATGGCTCTCCTAGACACAGCGCGATGTCAACCCCCAATACCGGGAGAGACGAATCCTGTCTAACCGTCACTGCCTCCAAGTACTTCGGGACTGCACCCAACTACTACCTGTTTGCACGACTCCTTTGAGCCGTGGTAGGGTAGTAATCTAAGTACAGTGGGAACACACTTGAGGCGAAGTGACAGTGTCAAGTCAGCGGACTAAGCCGTACTCATGTCACCTGGGAACTGATAACTGACGATAGGTATAGTACCAAACAACAGTTCCCGACGAGTCCTGTCCAGTGTACTCGTAACCCAACGAGCACCCGCATACTATCTCCAGTACGACGTACTGATGGCTCTGGGACAGACCACCTTCCACACTGGGATGAGAAGCGCATACGCTAGTCTATTCCGGAGTATCGATGCCCTCTCTCCATAGTCCTGTGACTAGGGACCTGCATAAGGATGTGCTTATAGATTACCCAGCCCCCACTAGTGTGACTGCCATCACAACGCTGGTAATCAAGCAAAGATCCTAAGGGCTCCACTAATGTGTATAAGTGATATACTAAAATAAACATATGTACACATTGAAGTAGAAACAAACCAAGTAGCATACTACTATATTGAGCAAGATTTTTTATACAACTGTGAATATCCCAAGCTTCCATTAAGTAATATACAAACTAGTATGATACAGTAATGGCCTCTAGGGCATATACACTAACAATCTCCCACTTGCACTATGTACTGGCGTATCGATTACCTATCATCTCGATCAGCCGCTCGAACTGAGTCTGGGGTAAGGCCTTTGTGAATGGATCTACAGTGTTATCTTCTGAAGCAACCCTCCGAACCTTGATCTCCTTGCGATCCACGATCTCCCTGATCAGGTGATACCGCCTCAAGATGTGTTTGGATTTCTGATGGGACCTGGGTTCCTTTGCTAAAGCTATAGCCCCGTTGTTGTCGCAATACAGAGGAATTTGGGTCAACAATGGACGGAATCACCTGAAGTTCTTTCAAGAACTTTCTTATCCAGACAGCTTCTTTTGCGGCATCAGATGCAGCGATATATTCCGCTTCCATAGTCGAGTCAGCAACGGTTTCCTGTTTGGAACTCTTCCAACACACCGCCCCTCCGTTGAGGGTAAAGACAAAACCCGACATGGACTTGGAATCATCCTTGTCACTCTGGAAGCTGGAGTCAGCAAAGGCCTCAATCTGGAGGTCTTTTCCGCCATACACCAAGAACATCTCCTTAGTCCTTCTCAGGTACTTGAGAATGTTCTTTACTGCTATCCAATGTTTCTCCCCTGGGTTTGACTGATACCGGCTTACCACACTCAGTGCATAAGCTACATCTGGTCTGGTACACAACATCGCATACATTATAGAGCCTACCGCGGAAGCGTAAGGTATAATAGACATGCGATCCCTTTCCAAATCAGTCTTAGGAGACATCTCTTTGGAGAGGGTGATCCCGTGACAAGCCGGTAGATTACCGCGCTTGGAATCTTCCATACTGAATCTTTTCAGTATGGTGTCGATATACCTGGACTGTGAAAGTCCAAGTATCCTCTTGGATCTGTCACGATAGATCCGGATCCCCAGAATGTATGAGGCATCACCCAGGTCTTTCATGGAGAACCTGTGTGACAAGAACCCCTTGACAGATTGTAGCATAGGAATGTCATTTCCTATTAAGAGAATGTCATCCACGTATAAAACGAGGAATACTACAGTTCTCGCTACAAATCTACTATAGATGCATGGTTCATATGGATTTTTGATAAAGCCAAATTCCTTGACCGTCTCATCAAAACAGATGTTCCAACTCTGCGATGCCTGCTTTAGTCCATAGATGGACTTCAGCAACTTGCACACCTGTCCGCTGCTCCCACTCTGAATGAAACCCTCTGGCTGGTCCATATAGATACACTCCTCTAAATTTCCATTTAGAAAAGCTGTCTTTACGTCCATTTGTCAGATCTCATAATCGTGGAAGGCAGCAATGGCAAGAAGGATCCGAATGGATTTCAGCATAGCTACTGGAGAAAAGGTCTCGTCATAGTCCAAACCAGGTCTTTGACGAAAACCCTTTGCAACCAGTCTAGCTTTATAGGTCTCAACCTGTCCATATACACCAATCTTCCTTTTGAAGATCCACTTGCATCCTACGGGTTTTACCCCATCTGGAGCAACGTCCAACGTCCATACTTTGTTGGTGTACATGGACTCCATTTCGGTCCGCATTGCATCTAGCCATTTTACCGAGTCAACGCTCTGAATGGCCTGCTGGAAGCTAGTCGGCTCATCATAATCAATGATGCAATCCTCTCTATCCCCGTCTATGAGAAAACCGTAGTATCTCTCGGGCGGATGAGACTGCCTACTACTCCTGCGGAGCGGCGTAGGAATGTCATTTTCTTTTGAACCCTCTGGTTCCACTAAGCTTTCAGTAATAGTCTGTGGTTCTGGAATTTCTTTCAGTTCTATTTCGCTCCCACTTGTTTCCTTTTCTAAGAACTGGTGTTCCAGAAAATGGGCATTACGAGAAATAATAATCTTTTGTTCCTCTGCGTAATAGAAGAGATACCCCCTGGAGTTCTTTGGGTATCCCACAAACTTGCACAGTACTGAGCGTGCCTCGAGTTTGTCCGTATGCTGCTTTTTGACAAAAGCCGGACATCCCCAGATCTTCAGATATTGAAGATAGGGTTTCTTCCCACTCCATATCTCATATGGTGTGGTAGGCACAGTTTTAGTTGGAACTCGGTTCAAAAGGTATGCAGCTGATTCTAGTGCATATCCCCAGAATGATCGCGGTAACTCAGCGTTACTCATCATGGAACATACCATATCCAATAGGGTCCGGTTCCGTCTCTCCGATACACCGTTATGTTGCGGAGTGTATGGAGGAGTAAGCTGAGAGAGAATTCCATTCTCTTTTAAATAGTCCAGGAACTCGGCACTTAAGTATTCACCACCTCGATCCGATCTTAGAATCTTGATACTTTTGCCGGTTTGTTTTTCTACTTCATTCTTATATTCCTGGAATTTTCCAAAGGCTTTGGACTTATGTTTCATTAAGAAGACATAACCGTACCTTGAAAAGTCATCCGCAAAAGTAATGAAGTAAGAATAACCGCTTCGCGCATGTGTAGACATTGGACCGCACATGTCGCTGTGTACGAGTCCCAAGAGCTCGCTCGCTCTTACTCCGTGTCCAGTGAACGGAGTCTTTGTCATCTTTCCTTTGACACAGGATTGACAAGTGGCATACGATTGATATTCGAACGGATTCAAATATCCTTCTGTATGTAACTTCGTCAACCTTCTCTCATTGATGTGACCCAGTCTACAATGCCATAAGAAAGTTTGATTTATTTCCGGAGACTTTCTTTTGTGTGTATTCTGGACATTGAAAATCTGTGGTTGGTTTAATACGTATATACCATTGCTTAATGTACCTGACCCAATCAGAACTTGATTAAGGTGAATGTTTACAACATTACTTACAAACGCAAATTCATAACCTTCTTTAGAAGTCAAAGATACAGAAATGATATTACAAGTTGCGTTGGGTACAAAATAGCAATTACGCAAAACCAAAACATGTCCATCTGACAACCCCAGGTGATAGTCCCCCACGGCCTTAACATCCATGCCAGCTCCGTTTGCAACTTTGAGGGTCATGTCACCTGCCTTCAAAACCCTACGGTTTCTCAACGCCTGCAAAGAATTACAGATATGAGATCCTGATCCGGTATCCAATACCCAGGAAGTAGAGTTTATAGATAGACAGTTTTCAATAACATACACACCTGAAGCTGAAGCCGCAACATACTTCAGTTCCTGTGTTCTGGCTTTCCAAGCCCTGCAATCTTTCTTCCAGTGTCCACTCTTGTGACAGTAAAAGCATTCTTCTTTATCCACAAGTTTCCCCGCTACCTTTGTTGCTTTCGCCTTTCCCTTCGTATCCACTTTACTAACACCGCCCCTTGGTTTGGCGGGGGCTTTCTTCTTCTTTCCCTTGGCTTTCGCCCTGGAATTAGAAGAGGAAGATCCTCCTACAAACAAAGTGGATGTTTCCCTACCTTTCTGTAGGGTGCCCTCTGCACTCCTCAGCATGTTGAGGAGTTCTGAAAGTTCAACTTCTTTTTTTTGTAAGTTGAAATTCAGGATGAACTGGGCGTAAGTGGAAGGAAGGGACTGAAGAATCAAGTCCGTATAGAGCTCATTCTCCAACGTGGTCCCAAGGTCCGCGAGCTCCTCAATGAAGCCAATCATCTTAAGCACGTGTTCCGCTACCGATGATCCGACGGCCAATCTTGCCGAAAACAACTTCTTCGACACTTCGTATCTTGCGATACGAGATTTCTCTCCATACAGTTCTTTTGTATGGAGAAAAATGGATTCGAGGTCCATATTCTCATGCCTCCTCTGATGTTCGTTGTCCATAGAGGCAAGCACAAGGCACTTGGCCTTCGCGCTATCTATCTCCCAAGTCTTACGGATTTCCTTATCCGCGACGCTAGAGGTGGGACCTGGGACGGGGGGAGCTTTGGTGGTAAGGAGATACCCCAACTTGTCGTAAGTGATTGCCATCTTGACATTCCTGAGCCAATCTTTGTAGTTTGGCCCTGTCAGTATGTTTTTATCTAGTAGTAACTTGAGTCCAGTCATGATGAATGGTCGCTGCAATTAGGAGAGAGAGAAGAAACACTTTAGCACGATACTCTTGCAAGTTTAGAGTGGTTTTTAATTTGTCTAAACAGGATGGCTCCCACTGTCTCTCGAATCCCTCCTCAAACCAAAAAAGAAGAATTAGTCGGGATCAATCTTACCGTACAATACTTGCTTAACCGTTCGGCCAGGCTGGTGTCGGTACTTCGAGGGAGGTTTTCCAACGCTTTCGCGAAGTTTCTTAATTAAATAACCTCTTTTCCCTGGGGGCGTAGCCCCGCTAACACCTTTCTAGACACCTACTTGGTTTATAGCATTGATCGTTTAGTGAGAAATTTCCCGAGGAGTAGCATATACTCACAGTAGGATCGGGATCCAAATATCATCGTGTGACAAAACTGAAGGAATCCTACCAGAATCATCACACTCCAAATGGTATGCAGCGCTAGCAAGTTTCAGTTCTTTTGAAACTCCCGATGTGGATTTTTGCCCCATGCTCTTATGACCTTGGCGTGAGGTCAAAATGTCATAAGTCACATGTCAAGTTCTTCCCATCATTGTCCAGGTTAATTTGAACCCACCCGTACCTACCCTTGACGTAGGCCAAAATGGCAGTACGACTGTCTCAAACCAACGCATTCTATCTATGCAACAGATAAATATCCGGCAGCTACCAATCACTATGCCTTGGCATGAGGTCAAAATACATAGCTTGAATACTACCGAATATTTAACTGAAATGATGGAGGGCTACGGATGGTTTTGGAAAAACCTTGAACGTAGTGAACTTGATATGATCGATGGAACGAGATAGCTTTTAAAAGGAGTGGCTTAAGCTCCGCGTTTAAAAGTCCTTTTGAAAAGAAACCGAGTGGTTTTTGAAAGTGTTCCAACGACTTTTACTTGGTTTATTTTTCTTGCATTAGTTCTTTTAATGCGTGTTATTCTTACATTAGTTCTTTTAATACGTCCCATCATTTAATCCTACCATTGCAGAAAACAACCAAAATATGACGTACGCTTATGCCATTCGCATTCGCCACGGGGCCCCGTCATCACCCGTTAGGTTACTTAACTAACGACAGAGCGGGGGCTGGGCTAGCGCGGCTGCAAAACATAAGCAACGCCTAAATAATATCATACACAGATATATTGCAATGATAGCCATTTCAGATCACAGATGAATACATTGGATATACTAGGAATCCGCAATTTGTACGAGCCTGTAACAAAAAGCGGATTACACGGTCGCGATGAATAGCCAAAACCCCACCCTAGACCCCTACGGGTGCGGCAAACTACCCGCGAAATATCCGAAGTGGAGCAACCTCCCTCAACGACGTGAGTAGGCCACTCGGCACTTCGAGATACCCGGTAGTTTGTGCACCCCACCTTGGGTTTATCCTAGGAGCAAAAACAGTAAAAAGAAATTATACAATGACGGCTACAACCCCGACCCGGTTGTGCGGCCAAAAATAATATTACATCATTTTACATATTACAAGAATTGAAAGATAAACAAAAACTCTCATCTCACAATTCCCCCCGGCTATTCATCCGCGACAATCCAACAAATTCATATACACAAACCATCAACATCACAGATATGTATAACCCCCACTAATCGATGTATAGCGATTAGTAGACGTTCAATACATATAAAACATTACAGATATAACCATTAGCCAAAGTCTACAGAAAATCGACAAAAATACGGATTTGTATCCACCCCAAAAACAAACTTGTTCTCTGGAAAATCTGGGCAGAAACAAACCATCCCAAAAATCCCAAAACACCCCCAGAAACAAACTGCAGGAGAAACGATCCACGGCCGAGTCAAGTCGGCCGAGCTTCTGCCGCGGAACAGCGGCGACTTGGTCGGCTCGTGAGATCGTTTTTCTTGCCTGTTTATAGAAAAGCCTGAGCCGATTTTTAAGACATGATTTTTTACTTTTTGAGCAGAAAAAAAAAATCGGCAGCAACAAGGGTTTTCCGGGGTGTTTTGCGGTTTTTTCGTTCGGTCGATATTCTAAATACTTTGCTAACATGCTAGGGTGTGTTTAGTTAGGCTCCGATACCACTGTAAGTCCACGTTACCTCTCCCGGTTCTTTCGGGCTTGCGGAAATGGTGAAAAACGATTTTTAGGACTTAGGTAACATGGACTACAAATACGGATCTTGGCTAAACTACACACTAGCAACCTAACAAGAGATTTGTCTACTCGGTTAGGGGTTATACCTCACTTGAACTCCTTCTTCTTGAACTCTTTGTAGCGGTTGGATGGTGCTTTCCTCGTCGCCTTCTTCCGTCAAAGATGGATCCACCTGAGGGTTCAACCTTGGGCTCCTTTCTCGAACTTTGAGAGAACTAAGGTCTTTGGCTTGCTAGACCTTCAACCCTAGAGTGAGTAGAGAGTGGTTTAGAGTGTTTTATCTCAAGGAGAGGTTTCTCAACACATGAGAATGGATCTCCTTGAACTAGAGGAGGAGGAAGAAGAAGAGAGGAGAGAGAATCAATATGATAGAAATGAAATGGTTTTTTACAACCATAAAAATATCTAGTGAATTATCAAATTAATAAAATTAATATAAATGAAAAGTCGATGGAAGGTTTGATAAGACTATTATCATTTCACATTAAATGGTTTTGCTAGAATCAAAGAGCATCTTTGATGTGTAATGATGATAGTCAATGTTTCAACCATGGTCAACAAGTCAACCTTGGTCAACAAGTCAACAAACCCAACCATGACACAATTTCATTTAATTAATATTATTAATTGATATATCATAAATTCATTAGGGTTTGGAAAAAGACGACTGTCAACTGTGCATACACACCCGTTCCGAAACCCTAATGAAAATCCTCTTCCTCCGCCTCAATCAACTGTGCATACACATCCGCATTCTTGTTCCGAGAAACATGAATACTATGAGATAAAACTAACCCCAAAACATATACTAGGATCTGGCTCAAACCAGAGCCCGCTAGTAATATCCGTCCGGACGCCAAACGTGCACAAGTGCGCGGATGAGAACGAACCCTGTCGCAAAACCATGCGAGCTCTACTCTGTTTTGCCCAAAGGCGAATAGCCCTCTGTGTGGGACTCTAAAGACTCGACACTACGCTGGCAGTGGGTTTAACCACAGACCGCAAGCGGCACTAGCTGTGCGTAACGGTCCCCGAGTAGATGCCGATAAGAAGACGGACGAGGTGAAACCCATCTGAACTCCTACTGAGTCTGAATGTGACAATCTCCATACAGTCCGGTCTGTTCGTCTGATACATCGCATGGCGGGCCTAAGGGGCGGTAAACGCCAGTCCCCTAAAAGCGGTACAAGTCGTGTCGGAGTGAAGCCCAGAACACCCTGAGATAACACTGGAAACCTACCAGTATATCTCGCTTGCCCTGGCCAGGGACTACTCGTGTAATGGCTCTCCTAGACACAGCGCGATGTCAACCCCCAATACCGGGAGAGACGAATCCTGTATAACCGTCACTGCCTCCAAGTGCTTCGGGACTGCACCCAACTACTACCTGTTTGCACAACTCCTTTGAGCCGTGGTAGGGTAGTAATCTAAGTACAGTGGGAACACACTCGAGGCGAAGTGACAGTGTCAAGTCAGCGGACTAAGCTGTACTCATGTCACCTGGGAACTGATAATTGACGATAGGTATAGTACCAACCAACAGTTCCCGACGAGTCCTATCCAGTGTACTCGTAACCCAACGAGCACCCGCATACTATCTCCAGTACGACGTACTGATGGCTGTGGGACAGACCACCTCCCACACTGGGATGAGAAGCGCATACGCTAGTCTACTCCGGAATATCGATGCCCTCTCTCGATAGTCCTGCGACTAGGGACCTGCATAAGGATGTGCTTATAGATTACCCAGCCCCCACTAGTGTGACTGTCATCACAACGCTGGTAATCAAGCAAAGATCCTAAGGGCTCCACTAATGTGTATAAGTGATATACTAAAATAAACACATGTACACATTGAAGTAGAAACAAACCAAGTAGCATACTACTATATTGAGCAAGATTGTCTATACAACTGTGAATATCCCAAGCTTCCATTAAGTAATATACAAACTAGTATGATACAGTAATGGCCTCTAGGGCATATACACTAACATATCTCAACTTAGGAATTTTTATCATCTCTATTAAAGATACAAGTCCTATTCTTCATTCCTATCTCTTATCTAAACCCCAATCACATACCCCTACGTGTGTGTTTATATCACCCCTACACTTGGAAATTCAAATCAAGCTATCATACTCTTGTCCGTCGTCTAAAGCACTTCTTAATAGGTAAATTTTTAGATGAATTTCGCTCACACATCCTTCATGCAACTGTTAATACTTCTTGAGGTACCAACAACCGATTACAAGATGTGTTTGCACATTAAAGCGTAATTCCTAGTCTTGCTACACCTAAGGCTTTAGTAGTGACTCCCAAACCAGTTGGTTTAAGGCACTAGGTGATGAAGCACCCTCGCTAAATATTTTTCTATTTTTTGCAGCCTTAAGTAATCACAAAAACCAGTGTTCATTTTTTATTATCTCTTTATTCACACTTGTATTTTTTTTATTTTCTTCGTGCTAAGGACTTAAGACAAGGGCATTTCAAGGTCTCTTCTACTATTCCAAGTTTCAAAGTTCGTGTTTGTGCAATTTGTAGGGTATATATTTTCAGAATCTAGACTTAAGCTAGGAATTATTTTTCAAACTTATACTTTAATAAAAACATCAATACTCTTCCCTTGTTTTAACTTAGCCCAAGAAATGAACTCAAAATTTGCCTATTTCTAGATAAACTACAAAGACATATACTTTCTACCGTTAAACTTTAAGAAAGTTATTTTTAGGGTTTTTAATTTACTAAGTATAAGATCTAGTTGTTCCTAGCTAGTCAACCTTTTTGTCAAACTCAAGTCAATTATGGCCAAAATTGAATACATTAATTTTTATAATTTTTAAAATTTTCAATTTTTTATGGGTTTTAAAATAAGTATGCAAATGCAAAGATGTACATATGAATGCGAAGGAAGAAGACTTACCGAGCACACCCCCAAACTTAAACTTGACAGTGTCCTCACTGTCAGGCTACACCAAGAGGGTCAAAATTATCGGCACTCCACTGTTTATTTATTTACAATTTTTTTTTATTATTAAAAGAAAAACAAAAATATTTATACATATTTACAACAAGGTCCTCCCCCAATTAAACAAGGTCTTACACAGACCAAAGGTTAGCACCAACCATTCAAAAATTCTATCGTGATAATGGTGGGTTTGGTGAAAGAATGGAGTGTAAAGAAAAGAAATGAGAAGCACACGAGACCGTGTGGAGATAGAAGCGATATACGGTCTCGGTGGAGGAGAAGAATGGCGGAAGAGAGAAAGAAGTGTGGTACGATCTTGAGGGTGTAAATCGAGTGAATAAATTAGCGCAATTTGTGATGACCGTCGTGTTAAAAGCGATTGTGCTAATCTATTAATTCGTCGAGAAATGGAGTCAAATCCCTCAAGATTCGCAAGAAAGCATGGGTACGTCGAACTTGGTAAACCCTCCATTGAAAATGGAAACGCGACGGAATCTTGCGTGGTCGAAACGATAGGGAGGACGAAAAGGAGTGATTTAGGGATAGTCTTAATCTCACCTAAGTAATCAGTCTCGAACTTGAAGGATTCCATCAATGGATCGAAATGACTGTAAGCAACCGAGTCTGATAGTTTAACTAACTCATCTGAAAATTTAAAGGACTCAAACTCGGGAGGTGAGTTTTCAACATCGTCCGAAAAAGTGAAACACTCGTAATCATTATCGTCAGTGAGAACTGTGTTAGATTCAAAGAGAAATTTTTCAAGCTCACAGTCTTCAAGCGTGATCTTTTGCGTGGTCGGAACGATGAAAAGGATGGAGGGTGATTTAGGAAGTATAACAGTTAAAGGTTCAGAAGGATGAATTGGAAAATCCGACATATCAAACAAAAATGGTTCATCCTCAATACTACCCTCAATACTATCCTCATAATTCTCCTCAAAATTTAGCTTATCCATGCCATTATCATCAAAATCAAGACGCATATGAGGTTCAGGAGAAACATTTAATGACTCAGGATGATGAATTGGAGATAAAATTTCAACCAAATTTACGGGTTCATCATCCAAAATATTCCCGGCGTCTATATCCTCAATCAAGTGAAAATCTATTTTTTTAGACACCTCATCAAAAGTATGGATATTTATCAATTCAGGTTCTAGATTGGAGGTGTAAAGATCGAAAGGATTAAGTGTGGTTTCACTCGAAAGAGATTCTTCACAATCTGGCAAATCAATCACTACAAAGTCACACAACGCATTAAATGTTTTACTTTCAACTTGTGAATCATTTGGGACAATCGATGGAAAACCGGAGTTGTGGGATTCAATTGGGTATGGGTAGGTTTGATTTGGAAAGGTGTATAACTCACTCTCTCCTCTCAAATTCTCACTCTGTCCAACCGCCCCATCATACATTGGAAAATTTGGAGCTAGTTGGAAACTAGCTACCGGTTCACTAGGTTGTATAAGGGCGGCTATGGACGCATCCACATTCCTTAGCATTTGGTTAGTCGCTACCATATAAGCTTCTAACGACTGTTCCAAACTAGACATGGGTTGTGAAGGGGTTTCGGTAAAAGATTCAAAATTGTTTGGATACGTGAAACTCCCAAATGGTTGTGTCGAAACAGTGTCGAGTGAAGGTGGGAAAGTCGGGTAGGACTGGTAGGAATTGGATGGTTGGACAGGAGTAGGATCAACATTTGGATAAAAAGGTGAATGCACTCGTTGATCCCTAGAACTGGATGTGTGGAGAGGAGTGAAAGAACGACTACGAGATTGTTCAATATGCTCAGCAATAGACATGGGTTTAGGAGTTACAACAGGACTCGAAAAAGTGGTATCAACGTACGAAGGTGGTGAAGATTGACACGGTTGATACAAAGTGGATTGCAAAGTCGAACTGTTTCTCCTAGACGCTTCTATTCGATCTTTCAAAGAAATTTTGGGCATGGAGGGGTCGTCCTTAAATCGACCAAAACAATTCACGTAAAAGGCAAAGTTTGGTTCGGGATACCAAAGTTCGGCAAGAGATTTGTGAGGTGGGGTACCCATGATATAAGAAAGGAGAAGAAAAAGAATGTGGGGTGCAAGGATTTCTTAGCGACAAGTTGCAAGTTTTTATAAAAAAAATTCCTTTTTTCTTTTTCTCTTTATTTGGAACTTTTTTCAAAAAAGATTTTCGATAAAGGGCTTAGACACACTTTCAATCAACCATAAATGCACAATCAGGCTTAGATCTAGGGTCACCTAGGTCTACTAGACAGCTCCTAACTGTTCCAAAGGGTTAGAAATAGGATCTCAAACCGCCTCTTCACCGCCAATTGCGGCCAGGTGAGTGCCAGGTGAGTGGGAGGCTCTCCACTACAAGTAGTGGCCCTAATTAAGTAACCAGTCGCCTTAGACACACTTGCATAGACACTGCAAAGTCAGGTTAGGATCAACGGCCGATGTCTACAACTAGTCCTCTGTCCTATTGAGCGCGACGTCCTTAGGGCTGAGTCTAGTATTTTTTTAATTAAATATTGGTCAATGCATATGCCTTATGTGATTTCTGGGGTCCTGGGAAGGGTGATGAAATCCCCACCCAATATGGATTGGTCTCAAGCCCCTTAAAGTCAGATTAAATATATGCAAAACAGTAACAACCACTTGCAATCAATTTTTTTTTTATTTTAAGCGCGACGCAAAGAATCCTGCACAAAATCAATTATTGGAAGGGTAGAGATTTTTTAAGCGCAAAGAATTCTGCAGGAGATTTTTAGAAGATATATCGAGATTTGCAGAGGAAGAGAGAAACTTACAGTTTTTTTTTTAAGTGACCTTCTCGCCGCGGTTCCGCGGCCAATACTGCTTCCCGCCGCGGTTCCGCGGCATTTTTTTTTTATTTTTTACTCACGTCACTTTTTTGCCACGGTT
Source organism: Agapanthus africanus (assembly GCA_030015575.1). Classification (NCBI taxonomy): domain Eukaryota; kingdom Viridiplantae; phylum Streptophyta; class Magnoliopsida; order Asparagales; family Amaryllidaceae; genus Agapanthus; species Agapanthus africanus. The sequence continues at coordinate 314,216,020 of CM057351.1, read as the reverse complement.
CCGCCGCCAAAACGCACCTTTAACCGCGGTTCCGCGGTTGACTTGTTGACTCGGTCCTCCAAATTTCTTCTGTTGTTCTGCTATGGAAATGCTCTGTTGTTCAGATCTTCAGTTTTCTGTTTCGCTTTCTGGATTTTTCAGATCTGAACTCGATTGTAGATCATGCAAAATTCAAACAAAAATACCCTTCACAAAATAACAAAATGATAATTTTTTATATTTTTTTTCAGTTTTTTTATGATTTTTCAATTTTTGATTAACCCGAAATTGCAAAAAGGAAATAACACGCCATCCCCGGCAACGGTGCCATTTGATTTAATGATTTTAATGCGTATGCGCTTTTAAAAAATGAATCAAAAATATTTAGATAACCGCAATCAAGAACGGCGTCGCTTGGTAGCTAGCCGGTGAGTACGGGTCGGTCTACAGGGATTTTGTGAATTTCCTAATTGGTCTGACGAGTTAATTCCGATGGGTGTCGGATTGATTAAATCTAAAAACTAAATCTATCTAGATCTAAATCTTGCTAGGGTTAGGTTTATGGTAGGTTTGGAAATGTAAATAAATCTCACCGCTTTCTATACCCAAATTAAGATCTATGAGGTGTTATGGTAATTATTAATAAAGGGGATTAGATCCATTCGGGAAGGTGTTTCTTCCTCTAGGTTATTGTCCTTCCTTTATCGATCCTTACCCTAACCTCCATGGAAAACACGCTCAACCGGGCCTTTATACTACGGTATCACCGCTACCTCGAGGGATAGGGTGCCGTAGGGAGCGGTGTGTCCCTGTATGCATGGAGTCCTATAAAAACGTGTGATGGGCAAGAAAGGGATGAGAGATCTCATCTCTCAAAAGCCTTCCCCAAAGCTAACCCTAACAAGCGAGGAGACTATTCGCTCATTAGGGAATTGAAGAACAGATCTAAACTATCTATCTAAGGCAAGGTATTAAAGATCTGTACTAAGGCAATTAAATAAAACTACTTACTTGATGGCTCTCTCCAAACATTTACACATGACTTGTCAAATTTGAATAGATAAAATGAAAAGAGGCACCGATACTCTCCAAAAGAATTCTGAATTTTATTAATGAAAGGAGGCATACATCAAAAGAGGTATTTGGGTTTCTATTTATAGGATATAGAAAACCCTAGGGTTACAATTGACTCGCATATCTGCTTTTACAAAAATACCCCCTAAGAAAAAGACATAGTCAACGCTCCACGCACCGCCAGTAGAATTTTGCACCGCCACGAGCCCCACTTGGCCGCGGATCTGCGGCCAAAGCCCACATTTGGCCGCGGTTCCGCGGCCGTATATTAGGCTTGTGAGCTCATTTTTCCTGGGCTGATTCTGGCTGCTGTTGTCTTCTGTTTTCTTCACTTTTTTCTTAGGTTGGCTTCTAGGTTTCTTCCAGATCTCCACAGTGAATAATTGTAGTGGACTTTTACCGTTGCTTCGTGACGAAGTCTTGAACCTTGCGCTGCCTTGTTCCTTGTGAACTGATCTTCGTTTCTTCTCCAACTATAGGCTTGATCAAGATTCCACCATTTATCGGTCGTAGTCTCACTTTTGCATCGTCTTTTATCTTTTTCATTGTTTTTGTCCCGAGAACCTGTAACATGTACTATGTAGCAGACATGGGTCAAAAACACCTGTTTATTTGTAAAAAGAATAAGAATGGGGAATATAATAATGCAATATTATGATATGAACACCACCCTCCTCCGTCTCTTAGACCCAGAACCGTCCGCCGAAGACAATCGTTTCCGTCCCCGTGGAGCCTTAGTGCGACGCTGGCCCACCTCTCCTTCAACACCCTCATCCCTGTCACCCTCACCCGATGCCACAACCGAGGATGACACCACCATTGTCGATGCCACGGGGGGCGGTACTGCCGCGGGTGGTGGTGCTGCTACCGGAGCCTGTTTACCCCGCGACCGGGTACCCAACGGCATACCGGCTGTTGGGGTAAGATCTACCCCCGACTCTCCCGGAATAAGCGCGATGCCGGTATCCCTCAGAGGAAAGCAGACCGGGGCGCGCGGTCGCAGCGTTGCTCCTGTGGCTGGAACTTGGGTAGGGGCACCATGGCCAAGGAGTACCATTCTCTCCTCAACAATAATCGGATTGACCCGATGAAGGTACCAACCCGTGAATGATCCCATGCACCGAGGAAGATGGTCAGCTTCAGGGATCATAAAATGGGAGCCGGTGTTCAATCTTACAAAATGGTGAGCTGCATCGCGAACGGCTTCGAGTGAGGGGACCGGCGCAACTATGAAAGCCTCGAAAGGAACACCCTGGTCATATCCAAGCTGCCGAGCGAAGCGATGCGGGTTGTATCGCATGAAAAGGGCCGCACTATCCTGGCGAAATACCAGGTAGCCTGGCCTAATTGAATACAAGTGTGCGGCCTCCCGGGGCCTCAGAGAAGGCACATTGTCTTTTGATAGATCCCAGAGTTGCTGAGCTGGACCTGAAGGAGGAGATAAAACCCGGTTGGTAAACGCCAACCCGCCAGCAGCAGCATAAGGGGCAATTAACGCCCGAATAGCCCCAAATTGAGTTGGGTTGGAGGTAGAGGCATTCACCAATCGCATAAGTCGCGGGAAGGTGTAGGCATCGTAGAATGCGGGCCTCTGATGCATGGCGAAAGCACCCAATATGTGCATTTCGATCCAAGACGTGAAGTAGTGAAGTGAAAAGTTTACCACATCTACGCCAGGGGTAGAGGTATTAGCTGCAGCGCCCAACCCGTGATAGAGATGCGCCAATGCCGGGATGCCGATAGCCAGCCGCGTCCCCTTAGCTATACGATGAGCCGGATAGATGACCGAAACTCTCATAAAGCGGCGATGCATGGGGATGACAAACCAGCTGAGCCAGACACTGACAAACCCCACGAAGAACGTCTCCTCATCCATGCCGGGAGCTGCAATAGATTCGAAGGACATTGGCGACATAATGGGGATGTAGTACTGTGGTAGATCCGATTCATTGGTCGGCAGCTTCTTCAGACCAAACCCGAAGGGGTCATTAATATTTGCGAACTTCGGAGCTGTCTTCGACAGAACATCCTCGCGAAGGAAGCAAGCGATGAAGCTCTTAAAAGTAACGTCATGCTCCTCAGATTCGGTGAATAATTGGTCAAAGATACCTAGTGCCTTGATCAAGCTGGGATGCTTGTGGCGGACGACGTTCTCAGCAGACAAGCCGTCAAGCGGTGCGGGCTCGGATTCAAAGACATACTCGTCAGAAGGTAGCAACTCCTCATACAGTATACCCCTGATTGGCAATCCTGAGATTTCGTAAAATTCTTTCAGAGAGATCGAGACCTCGCGGTCCCCTAGAATAAAAGTGTTGGTGGGAAGATTCCATTGGTTCAAGAACGCCTTAACCCACCAGACATGCGGGGATTGGTAGTGGAAGAGCGACGCATATATTGCCTGGTAAAGCCCGACCTTTTGCAGCCGCGCACGATGGGCAGAAAGGATGTAGCGAGCCCAAAGAAGGTAGCCCGTGGGGTGTCGAGGGGTGAGCCCTATCTTATAGATCCGTCCCCATGGGTGGGCCTCACCCCGGCAAATACGCCGTCCCAGGATATCTATAGCTGGGATCGGGTGGTTCGGGATACCGGTTGTCGAAGGCTCGATCCGCCCCGTTGAAGTCCAATTTGGCATCTCCACAGCGAAAACCGTCCTCGGAGGGTCCATCGGCAAGAACGGGAAGGTAGGCTTTGTCGGCACTTCGCAGAGGAAATTCCGGTGACCCCGGATGATATGGTTGTACCAAGTTCCCCATAGAAGTAAGCTAGTGCAGGTCGGGTCATGAGCCCTGATCATCGCCATCGCTTCCTCATCAGATGGCGACTGAGGAAAAGCGGCCTCCAAGCGAGTGAAAGGAAAGTACGGAACGGAAGCCATCACATCTGAAACAAAGTAAAGGAAAACTGTTAAAAGCGAAGCCAGCAATATATATATATATATATATATATATATATATATATATATATATATATATATATGAGCATAAATATATGTATGAAGACAGTTGAAGAAAGCGACAGAGGACTTGTTTGGTGGGACCATTAGTTACAAAACATGTGGGCCCCACGAAATCAAGATGGCGGCTGGCTAATGATGAGGCACATGCAATTATAACGAGATAAAGAGAATATTCTTATTAAATAGGCAGTGGGTTTCAAGTGACCCTACACGTTCCCCTAAAAGACAGATCCATCTTGGACTTTGTGATGAATCAAACAGAATCAAGGGAATTAAATTCCAAAAGACCAACAGTGCAAACTGCTTCTGGATTGTGAAGAAGGTGACTCAGGCCAGGAAAACCCATGAAGTTCTCTAGGAAGAACTTAGTTCTTCGTAGGAATTAAATTCCTTTTTGAAAAAGGGAATTAAATTCCCAGAAAAATTCTGTTCTAGAGCCGGAGCTTCTTGGGGATGGAATTAAATTCCATGGAAAGCAACCAACATCATCATCTCTCTAAAAGATCAGATGAACCCTAAAGAGATCAACTGTTGAAGATTAAACAATTTTATATTTCTGTTGAAGAACTTGAAGAAAATGGGTTCATGTTAAAAAGGGGTAAAACCCTTGATGTGGATTTAAAATCCAGAGAGTTTTTTTCAAAAAAATAAAGGTTCTTCGATTGTTCAACATCATTACCTTCAAGAAAGAGTCTTTCTTGAAACAGAGTTGAACTCTGAAGATTTTTCAAGGCAGAGAACTAAGCTCTAAGGAACGAGAATTAAATTCTCAAGGGAAAAGTTCTCAAAGGAGGAAGATGAAAAAAGTGGAGGCTCTTCTGAAAGGACATTGGCATTTATAGGATGGGATGGAAAACGTTTCATCTACCCTACTCCTAAGGCAGATCCGACGGTTACAAAAGTGACAGTGTTGCACTCACGTGCAGACACGTGAGAACAACGCTGTGGGGGCATTTGTTCCCTGATTAAAAATCAGGAAAGGCTTCAGAGGAAGCATCACGTGCTCACACGTGACCAGTGGTCACGTGTTGGCACGTGATGGTTAAGCAGCGGCAAAGAACATAGCGCAGAAGAGGAGTCCTTTCAGAGGGTCACATGCTTACACGTGACCAGGGTCGCGTGCTCACACGTGACCAGGGGTCACGTGCTCACACGTGACTGGCTTTAAAAGCCCTGCTGTTCAACAGAATTAAATTCTGAATAAAATCATTTAAATCTTTCCAAAATGGAGAAGAATTATGTAAAAACCGTTGGATTAAGAATCCGAGGGTGATCAAATATCACCAATTTATGGAAAAATCTTGGACAAGGAAAGATTTCCCCTAAATCTTACCGAAATAACAAAGAAATATCTTTGGATTTAAAATCCAACGGTGAATAAAATTCACCTAATAATCTAAAGGCCCGGATTAATAAATCAAATCTTTCAATGAAAGATTTACTAAACAGGTTGATTCTCTTCCTCCTCCTATAAATAGGAGCCAAAGGAGAGAGTTTTAGAGGGACACAGAAAGATATAGAGCCTTGGGATCTTAAAAATTCAGAGAGAAAAGAAAGAAGAATTTGATTCTCTACAAGAAAAACCCTAGGTAAGAAAAGAAAGGGGTAAAACCTTCAAAAAGAGAATTTAATTCTCAATCTAAGAGTTTAACTCTTCCAAAAACAAAAAAAAAAAAAAAAGAACTTAGTTCTTTTCTCTGGTTGAAGATCTGCAAAGTGCATATCTCCCCATAGGTTGAGAATTTAATTCTCATCGGGTCGAGATCCTGCCATGCAGATCTAAAATATAGAGAAGGAATTGAGTTTTGAGAATTTAATTCTCACAAAGTTATAGGAATTTAATTCCTTTGAGATAAAATTAAGTTTTAACCCTATATGAGAATTCAATTCTCCAAAATTATAGGAATTTAATTCCTTCAAAATGGACAAAACTAGGGTTTAACCCTAATTGAGAACTTAATTCTCTCAAACTCACAGGAATTTAATTCTCTTAAAAAAGAAATTAGGGTTTCACCCTATGCCAGAGCTTAATTCTTCACACACATGGGAACTTAATTCCTATAGAATATAATTCTTCAAAAAAACAAAGAGGGAATTTAAATTCCTACAGAATGTAAATTAGGGTTTAACCCTATCTAAGAATATAATTCTTCAAAAGAATGTGGGAATTTAATTCCTCTAAAGTTATTGCTAGGGTTTAACCCTATGAAGAATTTAATTCTTAAAAGATGAACAGATCTTTAAATAAGCAAAAACTTAGGTCACGTGTCCCCACGTGACCCCTGTAGAGATCTACAGAAAAGAACTTTGAAGCGATCCTCACATGCTCCACGTGACCCCTGAAGCACACAAAGGAAAAGCAAAAGAAACAGAAGCGTCGGGCGCCCTCACGTGTCATCACGTGATCTCTAATGAATATGCTAATAAATCGGGGAATGAGCACCCATCACGTGCCCACACGTGATGGCTATGAGAATTAAAAATGTTAAACACTTATCTGCAGAACAAAATGAAGGGGATCTGTCCCCACTTTTTGGTGCCATCACGTGCTCCCACGTGATCCCCCCTCTGTTAATGTTTAACATTAATCTGATGATTTTGTTGCCAGTATTTAACACTGTTATCTGTTAGTGTTTAACACTAACTTAAGAATCACAATTTTTTTTAGTGTTTAACACTAATTTGATAAACTTATTTCCAGTGTTCAACATTGTTGGTCTTTAGTGTTTAACACTAGTTTTAGCCCAATCGACTAGTTTTCCAGAGGCAAAGCCTCCCCCTTCAATTGAATATGTCTAATGTACCAACAGAGGGCCAGTATTCCAAACTTGATTGGACTTAGCCCAAGAAGGCCGTAAGTCCTCAATTCATACTTAACTGAGCCAATGGGCTCATAATATAATTAATTGGTCTTGGTTCCAAATTGGACTACAAATCACTTAATCTACCTTGGTTCAAGGGTACATCTCTTCACTCCTTTGATATTTGTCGTTGTAATTCCTCAACGTCTTCAAAGAGGTGACGGGTCCCGATAACCACACATTGATACGGACTGTGGGGTCCTTAAACTCATGGACTATGATGTCCTTAACCTTGACCGGGATGTCTTAAAACTAACAACGGACTGTGGAGTCCTTAAATCCACGGACTATGATGTCCTTAACCTTGACCGGGATGTCTTAAAACTAACAACGGATTGTGGAGTCCTTAAATCCACGGACTATGATGTCCTTAACCTTGACCAGGATATCTTAAAACTAACAATAGACTATGATGTCCTTAACCTTGACCGGGATGTCTTAAATCTAACAACGGACTGTGGAGTCCTTAAATCCACGGACTATAATGTCCTTAACATTAACCGGGATGTCTTAAAACTAACAACGGACTATGATGTCCTTAACCTTGACCGGGATGTCTTAAAACTAACAACGGACTGTGGAGTCCTTAAATCCACGGACTATGATGTACTTAACCTTGACCGGGATGTCTTAAAACTAACAACGGACTATGATGTCCTTAACCTTGACCGTGATGTCTTAAAACTAACGCCGGACTGTGGAGTCCTTAAATCCACGGACTATGATGTCCTAAACCTTGACCGCAATGTCTTAAAACTAACATTGGACCGCAATTTCCTTAAACTACCTATCGACCGCAATGTCACTAAACTAAACATCAGGGTCCCCAATTGCTCTCTTGTTGGATCTAAACGATCCCGTTAAGTTGATCTTAGTCTAAAAACTAGACTAACGTATCCTTAACAAATGTTTAAGTTGATCTTAGTTTCAAGTGAGGCTAATGTATCCTTAAACACAAACAACCCCCTCCCCCAAACCCAAATCTAAGAAAGATACGGATTTGGACTAGTCCACGCCCTACGGGCGACGACATAACTCAGTCTCCGTATACAATCCACGGTCAACCAAACACAAAACAAACACACAAGACACGAGGTGACCGTCTGGAGAAGGAGAAAGTTGTTACCGCGATGCGGTAGCGTAATTAACTGCAGAGGCTTGCGCCTGCAGGGAAGAGCGTCCCCACAATCAAAAACCCCTCAAACGAGGGGGAATCTGACGAAGTCTGCTACATCGGACGCATCCGTCTAAACCTCTGATACATGGTGCCATAAATCAACTTGGAATTTTCGGAGAGGTGGACGGATAGCACCAATTAACATCTGCCCTGAATCTCAGGCAAGACGTCCCTGCGTCGCGCCGTCTTTCGGAGGGGAACAGAATCGTCATTATCCTAGGAATGGCATGGTGTTTGGTGGTTACGTAGTTTCGATTCTTGGGCCCACATGTCGCCTCGTCGTTCGCCTGAATCTTCGCACGTACCCATGACGTCATTAGCGGATCAATGAAATGATCGCGCTTTAAAGAGGGTGCGCCATTTCACTCATTCGTCTGTTGGGCTGCAGGCCACGTGTCCGACGCGGGTTGGCAGACGCGACAGGATGTCGCTGTCACTTGCAAACGAAGGGGCGTCTCCAATGGCCGATCGCCACGTGGAGCTTTGACGGCTGGCAGGTGCGACGCTTTGTTTTGGCGGGAATTGATCTGGGCCGTTGGATGCTTTCTGTAGAGTACATAAATAAGAGGGGACCCCCCAGGGCCAACACTTCCACCGTAATTCATTCTCGTTGTCAAAAATTGCCCGGCGCTCCTTCCTTTTAGATCGGATCACCCGTGTTTTTTCCTCGGCCGACCCATTCCTTTGAGTCATGTTAGATGTCTTCATCTGAGGAGTCTGTAGAGATAGTTAGGATAGAGTCGTACGATGAGGTTCTAGTTGTTGGAACTGAGTCCAGAGGGTCTTCCTTCTCTTCGGCTTCAGATAGATAAGAGGGTTTGTCTTCTGCCGTGTCGTCTGTATCGGGCTTGCCCTCTAGAGCAAAGGATGCCCGTGTCGTTCGCCGTCGGGTGGCGACAGGGCGCCCAAGGCGCGCATCGGGAACGCTTATGATGTGCCCTCTGTTTTGAGGAATGTGGATGAGCTTGCCGAGATTTGGGCTCGATTCCATATCAAGTTACTAGGGTCTGACGTTTACCACCCCTAGACTCGATATGCGACGTATCAGACGAAGAGACCGGACTGCACGGTAAGTGTTACTTATAGGCTCGTTGGGGTTAGGATGAGTTCGCTCGTCGGCCATCTTTTCGACATGTACATCGGTAGTCGTTACGCACAGCTAGTGCCGCTGACGGGATTGTGGTTAAACCCACTACCAGCGTACTGTCTAGTCTTTAGAGTCCCACATAGAGAGTTTCCCTGGTTTAGGTGAAACGATGTAGAGGCAGTAAGGTGTTACGGCAAGGTTTCGAACATATACGTGTACTGGCTACACGGATGATGTTCGGACAGATAATACTGGTAGGTTTTGGTTTAAGCCGGATGCCAGTATTATATTATCGGAGTATTGGTATCTCATTGTATTCGTATTTTTCGGAATACGAATACGGGTATGTATATACAGTGAGGGGCATTCTTGTAATTATACAAGAATTACTTCTAGAAGGAGACACCTTATATATATTGATTTTATTTTGTGAAAATAAAATTAATGGGGTGGAATTTGGAGACTTTTTCAAGCATGAGTGAAAGCATGGCTAATGAATATTATATTCATTTGGCTTCACTATTGAAGCATGGTTGATTATTTTTTGAGAAAAATAATCCATGCTTAAATAATTGGAAACTTAGCCATTTCCTTTGGTTCATGCTTGACCATTCTCATTCTTACTCTTATATTCTATCTCCAAATTATCTCCTCCCTCAAGCTCAACCCTAACCCTTCACATGAGTTGTGATTCATAGGGTATTGAGATCAAATAATCCACTTGATTATCTCTACATCATCTAAGTAGTCTCTCTTAGCAAGCTTGACTTCTTAGTTACCTTTTTAGTAGAGTTTGAAGCTTGATCCAAAGCTCTCGGGTGGATCATCTATGGTTTAGCGGTGACCACAGATCGAGATCATTCCAAGCACCCAAGGAGCTCAGAAACGCAGCGGAAAGAAGACCCGAAGGACCGGTTTCAAGAAGGTATAATCCCTATCATAGTAGCTAAAACTCCTAGATAGGGTACTAGTTATGGTTTAGGGTACGATCCGGGTTCAAAAGTCGATGTTGCATGCTTCAAAATTATTGTTTGCTACTTCCGTCTCCTCACAAATGTTGTGAGGATGTGCAACATCTACTAACAAAGGGTAGTCACCTGAGATCGTCATTTATCTTGTGTGAGTTCCCACTATACTTTGATTACTACCCTACAACGGCTCTACTGAGTCATGCAAACAGGTTTTAGTTGGGTACAGTCCCGAGCCACATAGAAGCAGTCAGAAAGGATTCGTCTCTTCCGGTATAGGGAGTTAATATTGCGCTGTGTTCGGTTAGCCATTACCATAAGTCCCTAATCAGGGCGGATGAGATTTACTGTTATGATATCAGTAGTTTCTCGGTTGGTCATGAGCCTGACATCGGCACGACTTATCGGGTTATTAGGGGTCTGACGACTTCCACCCCTAGACCCGGTATGCGACACTCTCAGACGAAAAGACCGGATTGTACGGAGATTGTCACTTATAGGCTCAATAGGATACGGACGGACTTGGTTGTCGACCTCCTTTTCGACAGATACCTGGGTAGCCGTTACGTACAACTAGTGCCGCTGACGTACTTATGGTTATGGATTTTATCCAGTAACTCACTGCCGGCGTATTGTCGAGTCTTTAGAGTCCTACACAGAGGGTTTTCCTGGTTCAGGAAAAACGATGTGGAGACTGTATGTTGATACATGCAGAATTTCGATTAAATACATGTACTGGATACACAGGTTTTAATCGGACGTTTGATAATACTAGTCGGTTTATATTTAAGTTGGGTTATTAAATCAAGTATTGATTTAATAATATACTGTTGGGGTTAAAAACTACACCCCACAGTCGAAACCAATAAGTCAAAGTCAAGGCCCAAAAAATGGGCCCGAGCCCAAGCCCGAATCTAAGTCAAGTGGACCCAAGCCCGAACCCAAGTCCAAGGAAATGGGCCTAAGCCCAAGTCGAGCCCAAGCATGAAAAGACCGGCCCCCATGCCAAAGGAATAATGTTAAAGTATAAATAAGCTTAATGTAATTTCTATGAATAAATATAATAAAAATGGGCAACAAACTCAAATTATTTAAAAACTCATGGCTTATGTGCAAAAGAAAGAAAGCACATGACATAGGAAATGTACATGTGTCATTTTGAAAAGCCCAAGGGGTCATATGTAAATGCAAAGCCTATATAAGGAATCATGAAGAATGGTAACAAACAACAAGATTCTTTCCATATCAATTTAGGGTTTTGTGTCTTCTTCTCCTTCAAGGTTTTAAACCTTCTACTTTCTCCTTTTGAATTAAATCAAGAGTTTCAACTTTTTTTTTCCAAAAATAAATAGTTTTTCAGCATAAAACTCTTGAAGGGGAATTCAAATTTCCCATCAAATCTCTAAAATGATAGATTTTGAATCTCACCATCTCTTTTTTTCAAGATCAAAAAAAAGAGGAGGAACGAGGAAGCCCATTTCCAAAATTTTCGTTTTTGGGAGGATCCAAGGCTCAAAAGAGAAGAAAGGGTCCAAGATCCAAAATTTAGATCTTGAAGTTTCAAGAGCGCTCTTTCTTTTAGTTTTCATCTCAAAAAATATCTTTGAGAGTTTAACTCCATTAAAAATGTTTGGAAGTTCAATTCCATATTTTAGAATTTTTTTGGAGTTTAACTCCACTAAATTTCTTTTGGGAGTTTAACTCCACTAAATTTTTTTTAGAAGTTTAACTTCAAAATAAAACTTTTGGTAGTTTAACTCTATTAAAAATCTTTGGAAGTTCAACTCTATATTTTAAAGTCTTTTAGGAGTTTAACTCCAATTACGGTCCATGCTACCCGTGCCTTCGCCCGCCCGCGCACGTGCCGCGCATCCTCCAGCGCACATGTCGTGGCATGCGGGCACAAGCGCACCGCGCGCGCATGCACTGCGCGCTTGTGCTTCACCTCCATCCTTGTACTTTCTTTTAAAATAAATAAATAAATAAATGTTTTTTAGAAATAAAAAAATCTTTTGTCACAAACAGAATAAATAAAAAAAGGAATGAAATAAACACGCTCTTCTGCATTACTTTCCAACATCGACATCTCATATTGAGTTTGCATGACCAGTTTGACCCGTATATCGGAGGTTTCTTCGCTCCAAAAGCGAGGGGTAATTAACGGCAGTTTAGTTTACGGCTGCCGGAGATTTGAATTCCCGCAATCAATAAATCCATACCTACTCCAGACAGGAGGAATCTGTATTTCTGACAAGCGCGTGCATTCCCAGCTCAATGGAGTGACGAAAAACACTTCACACACACACACACACACACATATATATATATATATATTCTAATATTATGTTCACTTTCTATTTCTTTCTCTTGCATATTCGTATTTTTATATATACACGTATATGTATACGATACATATATCGGGATTGCATTTGGTATTTATACAATATGCTTCTAGGAGGTCTCATTATATATTTTCCTTTTAGAAAATGATAAAAATGAGGTGGAGGGGTGAGGTGTAAAGAGAGCATGGATGAGAGGGATGGGCTCTTTATTTTATTGGAAATTGAAAAAGGTTTTTATTTGTATGGTTGCAAAAATCCCTTTCTCTAACAGGCTCATTCTCATCTCTTAGCTCTCTCGCTCTCCTCTCATCTCCTCCTTCCTCTTGAGCTCTCTCATTTTCTATTTTTATAGGCATTACGATCGTTGGATTTCAAAGACATGGGCTCCTTCCTCTTGAGATGATACTTTCTTGAGAAAGGAAAAATAAGAGAAAATGATAGTGAAATATTCTTACATCCCCAACGCTCTATCCCTAGCAAGTTTATATGGTTAGTTGATTTCTCAATGTTCAGTTTGGAGTGAAGCTAAGCTTAGATGGGGTTCCCTCGTGTGGTCATGTTCGGCAACAACGATCGATTCTCAAGCTCATCCCCGACGGCCTAAGAGGCTAATAGGAGTCTTCCGCAATTTGGTGGACACGTACGCTACAAAGGCTGTATGTTCATAAGCTAGTAGAAATATTTCTAGGGTATTTAGCTTCTGGTACTTAAAAACCATTGTTTTTGCTTCCATCTTGGCCACGTATCTGACAGCGCGAGCACTGCAAGCTTACACATGTGGTTTCCCAAATAGAAAAGACAAGGGAACAATCCAAATCAAAACAAAAAATAGTATTGAAGAGAAGATACGTATGCTGTCTTCCATCTGCATAAGATTGGATATATCATTTTCCAACTATTCCCTCATCTCCACTCTCTATTTACAAATTATATATTGTTTCTTTTTAGATATATAACATGTTAAATGGGCTTTAGATTGGAGAGATCTATAAAGGCTGATGTGGACCCCTTTCACCCAAACTAACAAAAGGAACCTAAGCTTCTCATGCAAATCTAATCTCTTTCTATAGCTTGATCTAAGCTAACTATAGATATCTACATTCATATGATATGCATGTATCTTTGCATTTATTTGTGATTCTCTATACGATAATGGATTTAATGAAGGACAGTGGAGCTTGGATTGCTGTCTACCCTTGTTCTTGTGTTTTGTCTTGTTTATATCCATATTAGCCAATGCCCGTCTGACCAAATGGTAATAGACCAGCGGTCGAACTTTCCTCTTCAAAGTAAGAGATCACCAGCTCAAGCGAGGCAGCTGATCTAGAGTGTGCTCTCATTATAATCTTCTTGCCGTAATAAGCCATTTCCTGTCGAGGAATAGAGTTATTATGAAGCAAGTTTATACAAAAAAAATTGACCAAAATTTATTCATTGTTGTCCATTTGATGGCAGCGATCGTTTTAATTGGTTAATGCTAATTATGAGCTAAAAGAAAAATCTATCACTCAAATGAAATTAAAATTAACAAAAGTAATAATGGAAAGACACAAGAATCTTGTACAATCCTAGATGCATAAACAAGCTAAAGCAAGCGAAAGACATTAAGAGGGGCAAAAATCTTAGTAAGTGTTCCTTTTGCAGAGCTTATTCCAACTATGAGTTTTGCCCAATAGCTAGCACGGTTTTGATAAGCGTCTTGTCCTCTGATGATGACAGATTACTCGATAGTGAACATTTACGAATGTAGCAGAGAGACATACTCAGAATCAAGGTAGCATGCAGTGCCAATAACTTGTTGAAGATGATTGACGTAATCCCTGTCAAAGGATTTTGACAGTCCAAAATCTGTGGCTTGCATCCATTGTGCAGGTACTCCAATCCTGCATTAATCGCATTGAAAACCAGATATTTGAGAGGGCAAAGAGGAAAAGCAATGAGGAAAAGCGATAATGAAACGGGTAAATATTCAAACAGAAAAATTAAATAGCTCTGCAAAACCTTGTGCAGTTTCGAAACATAGACGCTCTCCCAAGCACAAAATTCCAGAATTGCCAGCATTTCCCATAACAGAATACATAAACAAGGCATATTGGATTGAAAGATTCGGAGAAATAACGATAATATTTTCTAAGCTGAAACTTCAGCATGACATTCTGCAAGGTTGATGAGCATGGTATTTCTGCTCGCCCCCCCCCCACCCCCCACCCCCTCCCTCCCTCTTTTCACCCTCTCTTAAACCAACCGAACCTAACAATGACCCACGCCCACCCAAAATACACACTTCGAAAGAAACAATTATGTCTTGTCATCCCTTCTTTTCTCACGGAGTATATTGGGTATTCAAAAAATTCTTTTCAGTAATTCAGAAATCATAATCAAATCAATCTTCATCTGATCGCATTTAAAATCCGGTTGCATTGTACTAATGGAGGAGTATGTGTTGACAAAGAACATCTACGTAACGGCATGTACGAGATGAATTTGATGAATGAAAAGTTATATTCTGCTTATATGCGTCTACTTCGGAAAACCTTAGCAGTAGAAGGGCACATATTGTCTCAAGGAAAAAATGCATTTCTCGACATAAGTCTTCGTCAATTCGGTTCATCATCAACGACAACAAAGTCCATTGCATTCAACAACCAAACAACATAAACTACCTGAAGTTACATGTATTTTATAAGAAACTGCCTTATACTTTGTAAATTGTAAGAAGATGTCATGAACAATTATAGAAAACTCCTCTCTGTGATAAAGCTTTTCGTGCATTGCACGTGATGAGATTTTGACATTTTTGGTGATAGTTTATGGTAGTTTATTACAATTTATAAAATATAAGGTAAAAATGCATGTAGGTTTTAGATAATTTCTAATAATTTAGTCTTAAATTTGTACAGGAATATTATCCAACTAGTTTGAGAAAATCAAATTTTGAATGTAATTCTGTGTTATTTCGGATAAATTCGTGGAAGCACAAGAGAGTTCAGTTTGGCGATGTTAAATAATTTAAGGTCAATAGGCCTAATACTTTTGAAGAAAAGTTTTATTATATTGATGTACCTCAATATACTTGATATACATGTATATATACAACTCAATGGAAGGTTCTAGAATACATGAGAGAGAAATCTAGAATATACGGATTATACACGGCATATCTTAATACCCCCTCAAACTCATTTGGATAAGAGGTACTACTGTTGAGCAGTAATCTGGGCCTTCGTGAAAATATCGGCGAGCTGATCTTTGGAGGCGACATAGGGTAGTGAAAGGTCTCGAGAGGTATACTCCTGTCGTACAATATGACAATCAACCTCTATATACTTTATGAACCCAACACCAGAAGCAATCTTGGAGGATTCGTCCCGGTTGAAAAGGGACCAAAGGGTGTTGTGCGGCCACAGACGTCGCAGGACCTGCACTGGGGCGATCTAGCCACGATTGTCAGGAGGCGGCTTGAATCGTGATCACAGATGAAGATGGTAAATTTTAAGGGGGCAACTATATATATTTTATTTATATGAGTGTACACAGGTTTTGATATAAGTGAGTTCCAACAATAAGACTCAAAGCTTATTAAGATTTGCCCCATTTTATATTTTATACCCATGTACCTTTTATAGTTTTCCGGATATGGGACTATTTTAATTCACATATCTTAATATCCTCCTTAAATGCAATGTGGTGACGTTGCACGTGGATCGTTTAGTTCATATAGAGGTCAGACTCTACGAGGGCACACGGGCTCGGGCGCAAATTGCGAGGGCTCGAGCGTAAAGGGCGTAAGGGTGCGCGGGTTCAAGAGCGCAGATTGCGAGGGTTTCAAGCGCCGAGAGCGCGAGGTGTGGTTTGACTTAGCTCTGATACCATATTAAATTTCGAAGGGGCGGCTATATATATTTTATTATATGAGTATACATGGGTTTTGATATAAGTGGGTTCCAACAATAAGACTCAAGCCTTATTAATATTTGGCTCATTTTATATTTTATACCCATATACCTCTTATAGTTTTCCGGATATAGGACTATTTTAATTCACATATCTTAATAAGACCGCTACACTTGATGTGAAACTGTAACATTGTTATAGTGCAACCTGTGATAAATCTATTTCAAAATATATCAGGGAGATTGGTGACCAAAGAAGCCTCATCTGGAAGCGGTTCGGCGAATTTTAAGGTATGTAAACGGAACCATTGACTATGGTCTTTTATACAAGAATGATAAGGAGTGCAACCTACTTGGTTACTGTGAGGCTGATTATGCTAAAGATCACGATACTCGAAGATCAACAACCAGATATATATGCAGTCTTCGCTCTGCAGCTATCTCATGGTATAGCAAAAGATAGCTGACTGTATCATTGTCAACAACAGAGGCAGAGTATAGATCAGCGGCCATGGCAGCTCAAGAAAATGCGTGGCTTATGCAGCTGATGGAAGATCTACACCAGCCAGTGGACTATGCAATGGACCTAAGCTATGACAACCAACCAGCCATCAAACTCGCGGAGAATCTCATGTTCCATGCACGAACAAAACACGTCGAGGTATATCATCATTTTCTTAGGGAGAAGGTGCTACGAGAGAAGATTGCAATTCAACCCATACAAACCGAAGATAAGTGGCAGACATTTTTACTAAAGAACCGAGTTCATCGAATTTTATAGAATTCAGATGTCATCTAGGACTTATGACTAGAGAAGTTGTTAATGGGGGGAGTATTAAAATCAGCACCACAACAAGTTTTGTTTCCTTTCTTTGTAGACCACCTACTAGTGTAAATTTAAAACATGCATGCATGTTGCACATGGGTCCGTAGAGATTGGCTAGGGGTTATAAATAGGTGTCATGAATTGATGATAATGTGTCCACTGCAAAGGAAAAGACCTAGTGAAGGGAAAATAAGAGAGCTAGAGAGGATAAAGCTTTGCAATAAGCTAGCGAGGGAATGCATTTGTGTGTGTATTGTTGTTGTAAGAGAGTGTGTATACAAGAATAAAGTTTAAAAGCTTTGTAGTTGCTGTCTATTTTACTTTACAGAAAGAACCTTGCATTTGTAATGATAGAAATTGACCAAATTTGATGTCCGGTAAGGGGAACACTAATCTAAAAAGGATTACAAGGAAACCCGCAGATCTCGCTCTGAGGAAAACATGTTACAGCATACCAAGTCCGACCGCTGTTTAAATGCAAACGAAATACTGAGAATAAATGAGATACATATATCTCATCTTTCTACCGGACCTGTTACGCTCATCCTTCCACCATTATCTATTCCAAATGACCCAGCTTCACTGGTAGAGCGACTGGCATCGAGCGCCAGTGCCTCCTTAAGCTCTACCACAATACTAGCCATTGCCGGTCTTTGAGTAGAGCTTGCAACTGTGCACTTCATGGCTATTTCTACAACTTTCCACACAGAGCTAGCATCAGATTTCACATTCAGCCTTGGGTCGATGAAGTAGGAAATGCCTCCTCTGGAAAGTCTTTGATGCACCCATTCACAAATATTGCACTGCTCTAGTTGCCGGTCTTTAAATCCCAAATCCCATCTCATTCCTTATCCCAGTATCTCGCCGACTTTGATTCCTTTTTTTTTTCCTCCTCATTATCTAATCCTCAAATATGATGCCACGAGGTCTCATATTGGTATCATTGACTATTAACACAGGTCCTTTAAACTTCCCTGAAGTATATGCACCTATAGTATTGATATCGTTGATTATTAATGCTCCTGCCCAGAATAAATCCGAAGCATCTGTTTGAAGTATAATAGTATCCCAAGAAAAAGGAAACTTAAGTTTGATATTACTGTACTTAAGTTCAGTTTTTATCCTTCTTATTTCTTTTTTCTCAGTTGTTCCTAACTTAATAGGAATTTTTTCAGTTACCCATCTAGTTGGAATTGTTTGTTCAGATTTCTTATATTTATTATTTCATGATTAAGAAAAGATTGTAAATTCTTTACTTTCTCAGAAAGTTTAGGAATATAAATTCTTCCATAGTTTAATATCCCTAAAAGACTCTGTAGCTGTTTAAGAGTATTAAACTCATCAGGAAAATTAATTATCTTTTAGATAATGTGATCTTGGAGTTTGATGTTTCCTTGATCTATTATCTTTCCAAGATATTCAATTTTCTCTTGAAATAATTCTTTTGTTTTGGGATATAGAATTACTCCATGCTTTCATATGGGTTGGAAACCTGTTGTAGATGCAATTGATGTTCATTCTCGTTTCGAGAGAATACAAGAATGTCATCAATATAAATTACCTGATTATTCCTAATTAAATTATGCTCAAAGATAGAGTTGAGCCATTTCTGGAATATCTGGGTGCATTCTTTAATCCAAAAGGCATTACGAGCCATTCTTACTGTCCTATAGGAGTACTGAATGCGCAAAGAGAAAAGGATGTTTCATCTTTCATCTTTAGTTGGTGAAATCCACTCTCAGCATCGAACTTGCTAAATATTTTTCCTTTCTGGATTTTACTGAACAATGGTTTAAGCTTTTCCATGATTATCAATTCTCGCCTTGAGGTTTGATTGATAACATAGGAACAATTTCCATTGACAAGTTTGACTTGTCGGGAAATCTTGGTGATGTTATTCTCACCATGCTTGATGCGCAATGGGAATAAGATCTTGAGAATCTTATAGTTGGCAAGAAGAACGTAATAATGAGCAAGAGATATCGGAAAATATCGCTGCAAATTATCATCAACAATTAGAAAATTAACATTTAGATTATCAAAAATGTAGACTTTTTGAAAGTCCAATTTAATTTCTAAATGTTTAGTGTCTCAAGTGATTAGAGAAAGAGAGCAGTATTCATTTGCAGAACTAGTAGCTCTTTTATCAGAGAAACCATGTAGAGAAAATCCTTCAAACTTCTGTTTTGGGATTTTTTTCCCCCCACAAATTGATGTTGTATCATTGACAATTCTGCTCCAGTATCGATAAGAGCATGAATTGTGCAACCATCAACTTGGACAGATATGCACACCTTCTGTTGTTCTATATCTTTCAAGTTCATCATCTTGATGAATTGGAATTGATAGTAAACAACGATCATCAGAGAGTCTAGGATGAACAGGAGTCCTGGCTAGTTCTCTAAAAAAAGTCTTCATCAATCGTGATCCTTGGAGATCTGTTGTGAGGTAACAATCTTATTGGATCCGCTGGTCGGATAACTGGTTCATTAGAATTTGAACTAGTCTCACCTGAATCTATGTAGACTGTGTAAATTTTATTACCCGAGGCTACAAAAATTTCCTCTAGAACCTTAACTGTTTAAAGCTTTCAAGAAAAAGGGTCATGTTTGGATCTGTTTTCAGATTTCTAATGTCAACAAAGCGAACACTGAAAAGTTGAACAAAATCCTCTATATGTTTTGAGAAAAACGTGGATGTTTTTCCCAAAGCATAAATAAGTTCCCGATCAATCCCAAGAATTTTATATCCTTGTTTCATTTCCATGTTCTGGAGTTGTAGGGAGAGTGTACAGGCATTGCATCATGAAGGCTGACACAAAAATGAAAGACGTTAACCGCAAACGCTCAATTGGCTAAGTTAGACTTAGCGCCACCAATGAGTGAACTCAATGCATCGTTGATAATTCTCTCATCTTTTAAAATTACCATTATAAGAGTATCAATCCCTACTCTGAATTGAGCGGTAATTTTAATCTGTATGAGACGACCAATATGAAGATGGTTTATCTCCTTATGTTTTTCATGCAGTTGCTGGATTTTTCTGAGATTCAAAAGTGGAATAGATATCATATACTTATGTAAGATTCCACAGTTTCATCAATCATCACAGCCATAATGAACTTGAAGTCGTGCCCTGAAAGGAAATTTATGAATGTATGTTCATGGTCATCGACTAACTCCCACCACATATAAACTCTAGCTTCAAATCATCACCAGAAACATAAGGCAAAAAGGTTACAAGTCCCTTCTTCATTACATGTAGATCATCATCGATCTCACACCATGAAGAATTGTGTCTAAGATAGACATTAGCTTTTCCTTAAGAACGAATCAAAACCTTTTCTTAAACAACAGAAACCATATTCATCTCTCTTCTCTTCTACGTGTAGGTTTCTACCGACAATTTAGTAAAGAAGATAGGTTTCTACTGTAGACCTCAATATGAAACCAAAAAATGATTTTTTTTAGATACAAATACATCTTTCCTTAGGCCAACCTTTTTGTACTATCATCCTGGAAGAAAATTGACAAGTCCCTAATTAGTTCTACAAAATTGACAAATCCCAAATTTTGTCATTGGTGAGGTAACCAAGTTTTGTATATTTTATTCTATTATTTTCGATTTGGCTATGAAGGGGCCTGGACAGACCCTGTGGTGCCCGAGAGCCATGTATAAAAAAAACCTCGGGTCTCATGTGGCTTGTAGTCTGGATACTGCAGTTATGGGTCTATGGTGTCCTTATAGGCCATGTTTCCTCATTCAATTTAGACTCACTTTAAATCAAATCAATCTTAACTAAACCGATTATTCAGATAAAGTCTTCTTTTTAACCATTTCCAGTGTCCATGGTCAGATTTTTGCCGCACAGGTTTTAAAAAGTAGATGCAAAATACTGACCGGCTTGGTTCGGCTCTTTCAGGGATGGATTGAGTTTCGGCTCGCTGACCCAACCCACATCCGATCCAAATGGACAATAATGGATGCCCAACATAATGTCTTATGACATGCTTATAATAGGATCCGGAGTCCCTGCTATTTGAAGGAAAATAGCACCCATCCTATTGCATCCAACGGTTCAAATTTATCCAAAATCAAATTCAACGGTCGAGATTTGTGTATAGCAGGAAGGCCTTGTGTATTGGTGTATTCTAGACGCAAATCTATGGCCCATGATTACTAAGAGCATCCTGCTATTGGGGACTCTTTTTCCCTTATAATAATGTATCTAAGGTTTTCAAGACATGGGATTCAAAAAGCAAGCAATGATTGGTTTGGACAACCGGCAAAAATCAACACTAATAAATCCTCCTCTAAATAACTAAATCTGTCTTCTTTTCTCAATGTCAAGAAAAAAATGTAAATATGAATATTGCTTATCGGCATGACTCTAGGTAGAAAATAACTCATTGAAATGATGGAGTAAGAAGAGCTATAAAATACAACTTAGACAAAGTATACAAAAAACATTCTCTAAGAGATCCATCCGCTCCCACAAGAATAATGAAAAGAGTACAAAATAAACTACGAGTCAAGTTCCACAACTTCTTCTTTCTTCAATTGTGAACGGCTCTAGATTATCTGTATATGTTTAACATTTTTTTTTACGTTTAATGAGGTTTGACAAATAAGCAGCCTCAGCGGTTATTCCGGACCAACTGCAATAAAGACTTTAAAAACGTCATCTGGTCAAACCCGACCACACTATCCAGTGCTCCATCATCTGTCATTAAGTCAATACAAGCATTTCTTTCACGGAACATGTGTGAGGTTGGAAAAACTATCAAGTCATCAAAACCAATTCATTAAGCATAATTCCATATATCATAAAGCCTCCAGTAAGGCCCTCCTTTTTTTCAAAAAAAAAGTGAGGCGGCATAACGAGAGGCAAGAACTTAAATGGTCTTTTTGGTTGGTATTTTCATTGCTTGTAGAAACATAACAAAATTCCTAGCAAACTTTGCCATCACTTCAAAAAAAGGCTAGTATCCTAATTAAATGCAAATATATAGACAGATTTAGACTTTTGATTGGACTAATTATTTGCATGTGGATGTAAAGTAGATATTGATCATGAAGGAAAAATGGACCTGGTAACATGTCAAAAAAAGAATAGTAATGTCGATAGTACATGGAAAGCTTCGACCGAATGGAGCAAGGAAATCATATTTTTGATGGTTCGTTTTAAAAATGAAGGTTGAGGTGTGATTAGTGTGGTGATTTGAGACGCACAAGGACAAATTATCCTAGCCGAAACAAATACTTTGGATGCTATCACATTGGCAACGGAAGCCAAAAGGGCCGCTAGAAGAAAAGCTATGTTGAAAATAAAAAACATGAATGCTTGATAGGCGATATTTAAAAGGATGCATAAAAGAAGCGGAGGCATTAAAAAATAGACAAGTTGAGATAGAGACGGATATATATCTTGTTGATACCAGAGAACTCGTAAGGCATTTTGATTCCTGTAAATGGTTATTTTGTAAGCAGCTACGTAATTGGGCTGCTCATGAGATACCAAACTTCATACGAGGAATAAAAATGAAAACTTTTCACATTTGTTAAATTATTTTATTGAAAAGAAGACACCATCAATTGATTGTATTCCATGCATTTCTAGAGTTTGCATTATAATAGCAACCATAGACATTTTGATAATAAAAAAATTCGGAGTTGAGACACCTCATGGATCCAACCCGAACGCGACCCGTTACCAACCCAACAACTGCTGCACAAGAACACAAACAAAACCGCGATACACTTAACTCGCTCCTCTCTCAGATCTGACCCCATCCATCATCAAACAAACAAGCGCTCTCAAAAATCATCCCTCACCTTCGTCGTTCCCGAAATCCTTCAGCGCTCAAATCGAACAAATCCGCAGGTATTTGACAAGCGATCTCAAAGTATTCAGATCTAATTGAAGCTCAACCGTTCTCGTTTTCAGATCCGAAATGGATTTCATGAAGGTTTTGAATGAGACCGTTCGCGAGATGTAAGTTTCTTTACGATTCGAGCTGTATCCACTGCGTTTTTTTTGATTGCTTGAGATGTTAATTGAAGGAAAAATTCTCTTCTTTTGTTAGAAAGAGGGAGGTGAATCTGAAGGTGCTCAAGGTCCCCGAGATCGAACAAAAGGTTTGGGATTTGTTCTCTGATTTGAGTTGATATTGTTGAGTATAATACTTTTGGTTCTAGACCCATAGAATATTACTAGAACGGCGACTCGATATTGTAGGTTTTAAATTTTTATCTCAGGATTCGAAGTTTTTGTGAGCATTAATTGATAGTGTTAGCTCAAACTATCTCAATCAGAGATTGATTCTGTTACGAATATGGTAGATGTATTGCATGTGTATAAGATGGATGCAACATGCTATTTGATAACCTACACCATCTATAATTACATGTACTTGCAAATTGCAATTTTGAAATTGAATATAAACACACTTCATGGTTTTGTGTCACTTTGCCGGTTGTCATTTTATGCTGTTCGTTGCCTAATTAACTGAGTGTTCATTCACTTAGTGTCTTGATCTAAGCATATAAATAGAAGTGAAATAATGCAGGACGTCAGGAGTGGTTGATATTAGGTCAATAGCAATTCCTTCGAGGAAAAGAGCAAATAAGTTGAGCAATCGCGATCATGAATTTTTGTTTTCCCATTGTTTCAAGTATTGGTAAAACACAAATTGCACTGATAAAAGATGCGTACTGTAAGAATAATGAAAAACAATGGTCACTTGTGAAAAGTGTCCTAGAAGGGATGAATAAGACAATGACTAACAATTAAAACTTTATTTCTCAATACAATAAATGTTACGGAAAGATAATATAAACAATAAAATTACGCAAGTAATAGAATAAATAAGGATCAGAAAATACAAACTCAGTAGGATGCCGGCGATTGGTAACGAAGTTCGATACCCGCGGTATCTAGTCTCCGCCTAGGTCTCCCGCTAGGAACATCCACTATTCAACTTTTTTTAAGGTGAAGAAACCTTTACAACCGATAGACCACCTCCACCGGGTAATCTTTTCAACAGGTTCAGATCAAATCTTTACAACTCACACTGATGGACAAGCTCTACCGGGTAATATTTTACACATGTTCAGATCAAACCTTTACAATTCAATTGCAATATAAGAAATCCAAACTAACTTCTAATCTCATATATGAATCAATCATAATTTTAAAACCGAAAAATTATGGTATTTGATAGAATCAAGTTTAAGCCCTTTTTGATCTTAAAAGAATATAAAAGAGTTTAAAATAGAGATCAAGATTTTGCAAAGGAAATAGATTTAAAACCAGTTGAGAAAAGCCATTGCAAGAATTAAAAACTAAAAGTTTTCGAAAAACCTAAACGAATTTCAAACCTGATGAAGACTAGGGTTTCGAAAATTTGAGAGAGATGATGATCATAATAGAGCAAGGGAGATAATAGTTAATCTGTAGAATTATCGTGAAATAATTCGTCCAAGACCATATTTAAAGAACTGGGAAAAAATCCCACAAAACTGGAAAGAAATTGGCCGAGAATAATTTCAGCGATTTCAAACGGTTAGCAGTTGAGACGTCTCAATAAATGCCTGAGACGTCTCAAAAAGACAGATTAAAATTATTAATTGCAGGCACATTATGAGAAGTCTTAAGATAATGTTAGACGTCTCAGAAAAAATAGAAAAGAGTTATAAGGAATATATTTGAGACGTCTTAACTAGGATATGAGACGTCTTAAAACAACAGAGCAGAAATGTTAAATGCGAGCAAGTTTTGAGACGTCTCAAATAGGCCATGAGATTCTTATAGAGATAGATAAAAAACATGAAGTGTAGGCAAGTGTTGAGACGTCTTAAATATGACATGAGATGTCTCATAGCAACATATCAGAAATGAAAGAGCCAAAAGATATGCGAGACGTCTCAAATAAAGTTGAGACGTCTCAAGAACTGATATTTCAGATACTTGAGAAATTTTTAAAACTTTAAAATCGTGTGACTCTTACGAGATACTTACGACTCAATAAAAAGAGAAATACAAGTATACCGCCTTTGTAGCACATTCTCTGAGTCGCTTTGAAGCTTCATTTCTGAATTCACGTCCCTTGATACTTTACTTTTCGTCTTGATATATCATCGTTGTTATGTCCTTTTTCACTTCATTTGCACTAGAGCTCGTTCTTTTGATATCTTCATCTGTACGTCTTGAAAATCCATATCCATATCATCAATTGCTCTTCGATATCACTATACTTGTTCTTTTTCATCAATATTGCAAATTCTGTTGTCTTTCACACTGAAAATATAAAACTTAACTAAAAGTATCGTCGGTACGTAAAATAGTTAAATAGTGTTTTTTCCAATATCAAACCAAGGTGATGTTATCCAACAGGGTCAACAACTTATCTTTAGGGTCAACAACTTGTCTTAAGGGTGTAATTTGGCAAGCTCAAGTTTCATGCATGATATAGTTGTATGAGGAAATATAAAACTCCGAATTAGTTCCTATTCTTGTAAAGAAATGAACTTCTGGTTTTAAAATTTTCTATTATTGAGGTTTTAGATATTATAGATCCCAAATCTTTAAATACTTTTCTCAAACGGCCTCAATGTGCAGGTTGACCTATATTTTCAAAATAATGCAACTTTGAGCTTTGATTGTCAACTGTGTAATTGGATGGTCTATGTTTATAATGTATTTTGCTCCTGCTTGCCACCATTACTATTTTTAACTATCAGATTTAAATGTCCTTTGGTACATATTCTACATACTGACTCTTAAAAGACAAAACTTGATGAACTTAGCTCATAATATCCTGTATATCTAATAGTTCTAAATTCGTATGATGCTCAAATATTTATCAAGTCTGTAGGCCTAACACGGTATACTGAATATGCTTCTTATCTTGTGTAGTATGGCTGTTAGAATAGGATGATATAGGATGCAAAATTTTAGTATAGGATGTTTGGCCTATGGTAACTGTCTTAGATTATTATATCGATTCACTATCCAATTGCTTAACATTGCAAATTTTAGGTTCTGGATGCTACCAGTGATGAACCTTGGGGCCCTCATGGATCTGCTTTGTCAGAGCTTGCTCAGGCCACGAAAAAATTGCAAGTTCTACTCTCTTGATCCCCTTTGAATTTTCTCTTTTTCCTGTTTTTTTTCTTTCAGATTTTCTATATTTCTATGAAAATTAATATAGTTATTCCTTACAGCTCTGAATGCCAGATGATCATGAATGTACTTTGGACAAGATTGACCGATACAGGTGCCAATTGGCGTCATGTATACAAGGTGATAATTTCTTCGCCTGATTATAGTGCCATATATTTTAGATGGATCAAAATTTATGTTGCTATGATGTGTTGCATTCAATCATTTCAGATTTTTATTTTAGTTCTACTATTGAGAAGTATTTTTCCGTTACAGGCATTGACTATTATCGAGTTTCTGATAGCAAATGGATCTGAACGTGCACTTGATGACATTCTTGAGCACAGTTTTCGAATTTCAGTACAGCTTCTTTACCTTTAATAAGAATACCACCACGTTAAGTAGTTTATTGAGCTTTATTTTCTGCCAAATTGCCTCACCTTACTTGTCTTATATTTATGAAGTCGCTTTCAGGATTTGAATTTGTTGAGCCTAATGGAAAGGATGTCGGAATCAATGTAAGAAAGAAAGTTGAAACTCTTGTTGCACTTACAAGTGACAAGGAAAAAGTACAAGCAGCCAGAAATAAAGCTGCTGCAACCCGCGATAAGTGAGTTTGACTGAGAAGATCTTTATATTTTTGTTGAAGCCAATTTATAGCATAATATTGTAAAGGATATTGCATTTAGGTATTTTGGACTGTCCTCAACTGGAATATCATATAAGTCAAGCGCATCGTCGTATAGCAGCAGTGATCGTTATGGAGGTTTTGGTAGCTCAAGGGAAGGCGACTCCTTCAGTGATAGCTATAAAGACAGTGAAAAGTATGGAAAAGAAGCCAAGTCAAACATTGAGAACAATAATAATAAGCCAAAAGAAGGACTTTCCAATGAAAATACAAGTGGCAAATTGAACAAGGGAGCAGCACGTCCTGGGTAAAAGTAGCAGCCTTCTAGATTTTTTTAATTTATTTTCTTACACATGTTTGCACATTATACACAATTGGGATTGACCGATACTTCTAAACTATGCATGCATGCGTGTGTATCAGAGTGTGTTTGTATGTGTGTATATACACACATTTGTGTACATGTGTATGTATATGGGAGCAGCTAAAGAACCTCGAGGAAGTAACTGAGTTTGTTGTGCCCGTGGGTAGTGACCCAATATACCATTTTTTTGCATGATGGTTCGTTTAGTTTCCACGCTCTAAAACATTAGTACACCAAAATTCATGCAATTTCGCTACTTTTAACCCAATAACCTAGTTTTGTAAATGTTTAATTATCTACAAAAAAAAGTCTCTAAATATTGGAACAATCCAATGCAAAGTAAAAAGTGTAAATCATATGAAATATGAGTTGCCCGTGTTTTAGCACATGGAGATCAAGATGGAGCAAGATTAGCTAAACACAAAACATGACACTGCGTAGAACGAAAATGGGAACGTGGTACACTGTAGGTATTGGATGTGGTTTGACAGGGGTAGGTTTACGTTGGGTTAGAAAAACATAAAATATTAGATGAAGTGATTTGTTATTTCACAAAAACATAAGATATTAGATGGAATAATTTGTTTTTCCCCCTCGAAGACTAAAAAATTATTACTAGCTATTTTCAAAAACTTAAACGACCGTTTATCATTATCATAACATTGGAGTATGTTCATGCAGTAGTAGTTGGTTGTTGAATTGCCGTTTAGGGTTAAACAACTAGTTTCAAAATTAATATATTCTTGAATATTTTTATGTTGTGATTGTTATTTGGAACGTCATATTTAGCATTTTCAAATGGAATAGTTCCACGTTTCACGATGGAAGTTCCAAAATGAAAAAAAATAGGGATTATAGATTTTTCTGGTCACTTAGAGATGAAGATATAAAAAAACGTGGTAAAATAGAATATTTTCCACACAGGGAATATTCCAATGTTGTATTTTTTTTAATTCAGAACGTCAATTAGCATTTTCGATCAAAACAGTTCCATGTTTTGAAACGAAAGTTCCAAACCGAAAAGCTTAAGGGTTAGGGAGTTTTCTGCTAACTTGGAGATTGACGATATCAAAAAAATGAGGTAAACTGGGGTATCATCTACGGAGCATAAATCACTTAGATATACCTTTGGAGTATTGTATACATGTATGTATGATGCACATATGGTCTGTGCATATGCATATGTAGGTACGTGTCAACGAGCAAGTGCATTCATTGATGCACATATTATCTGGGAATCAAAGATGTTTTGGTAGGAATTTGTTGTTGTTTTTACCAGAAAAATGAAATCTCATTAACTGTGTCATGACCTCATATATGGCCAACCACATAACATTTTATTTAACTACTTCAGAAAAACCATTGGTCTGTTTCATCTGAATTAATTTTAAAATATGAATTTTGTTTGTGGAACTTAACAGGAGTCATGATCCCCAGTCATCAAATTTGTCAAAAGCAGCGACAAAGCCCGGTCCGGTTCTATCTTCTAAAAGTCCAAGCCTGCAGGCAAGCATTACCGAGGATGAATTTGATGACTTTGATCCACGAGGATCCTCTACTGGAGGTAAAGTTGATAACTATTCAATCATGCTGCAAAGGAGAAAATATGTATTTTTTTATTAGCAGCTATGGTTCACAATTTTGAATAAGAAATATAGTTTTCTGTATGCTATTAGTAAATTTTTGAAAGTGAGAAGGAACAGGTTGTTTAGTTCCTACTCCAGCTGAGTTCTCGTTCTTTATGCGTGTACACTTTGTATGTTTCTCCATCAAAGTGGTTGCAAATGCAAATTTCTTGTTGTCACGAAATCTCTTGGTCTCTTTCCCGAACTTTGCCCCCATGGTTACTTCAGGCATTCTTTACTCATCTGTTGGACCTTAGTTACAGATCTCTTTTGACAGCCTATTACTATAGGTTTTCTTCTTCTTTTTTTCTTGGCCTTCATTTAATCCTCAGAGATTCCTATTACTGCAGTTAACTTACTAGCACTTGCTTAAAATATTCTATGCAATTTAACTATTATATAAAATTAAAGATCCATACCTGTGGGGGAAACAAACATGTGTATGGTAAACCGAGCTTGGATTCAGCAGATTATGCTGTTTTAACCGCCTTTGTCAAGCCTATCTCAGCTAGCCTATGCAAGCCTATGCAGTGAGCGAGCCATACACTATTGATCAACATCTTCAAGCTGGAGCGACCTCCGCGAATGCTGTAGCTCCTGATTGATGCCCCAGCGTATTCAAAACCATACTCCTTCCTGACTATTATTATCTGTTTGAATGCTCTGTGAAGGGTTATTGTCTGCACTTGGGATATTTGTATGCCACCGAACCCAATTTTGCATGTCAAATAGCATTTATGTTCATCTGGTCATTTAATTGGTTTCCAACCGTTTCATGAGAAAGCCTCTGGAAGCTCATGCGAAAGGATCTTCACCAGAAGCATATATCTAGAACTCATTTAATATGTTTTCTCCTTTGTTTCTTTTAATTTTCTCCTCTTAGATTTGATTGGAAATATAATACACTAAATTTTTTGGATGCGAGTATGCGGCCCTTTGGGGAATCAAACCGGCGACCTCACTTTGTAGAGGAAATTCTTACCGCACGATCTCATGCTAATTGGTTATAATACACTCCTTGGCAGATACAGAAAAAGAGTTGACCATCACTCTCTGGAACATGAATCTATGGGGTTTTCCTTGTCAATATAATCTATATATCTTATTGATTAGTTTAACATATTCAATTAAGCCTGGTCTTTATCAGCTGAATCTTGAAGACTTCCTTGCTATTTTTTTAAAATATTATTCTCCACCAAAAGCAGCCTAAAGACATTTACCTTATATAGATTCAATTCTCCTTAATAATTTCCTAGATGTCTACTTTTGGTAGGCTGGACTCTGGAGGGCAATGTGGTACATGATGATCATATACATGTTTTGTGATCTACACATCTTGGTATTACCATATTATGGAGTAGCACAGAATTTGTGCCTTGAGTAATGCATTTCGGCCATAAAAATGTGATGTATTTCTCATGAGGCTGTTTGTTCTTGTGTTCTTTTATTCTGTCAAATGTTCTTTTATTGCTGTCTGTATGGGCCTTATTATCAGTCTATTTTTAACTATTCTCATCTTTGAAGGACTTGATCATTTCATTTGCAATTAATTAGCCTTATGCACATGCTCATAGAAAAGCATCGTATAATATAAAGTTTCAAAGTTGAAGATTTAGTGTTTTTTGCCGCATCCTTAAAAAGTAAAGGTTGGGCAACTAGTTAATTGAAAGCCATTCAACGCAAATTATATCCCATTCATGTGTGGTATAATAAAAGTAGCTATGAGACGTTTGTTGCACACCAATTTATAAATTGTTATTTTTTATTCCCTATAATATTAGGTATTGGAAGATCAGGTGAATTCCATGAGACTCTGAAATCACAAAAATCTTCCCTTCTAATACTGATCTATCATAAATATCTTCCCTTCTAATACCGATCTATCAGATATGCGTTAATTGCCTTTACCTGTAGTAAATATGCTTCTAACCTACTCATCACCGTCTGATTTAATGGATATGGCAGGGTCCGCTAATACAACTACCAACCAAGATGATCTATTTGGAGAGAACTTTATTGATCTCATGGATGCACCAACATCGACACCAACAGAGCCAGTGACCTTCAGCACCACCGCGGCAACAGAAGTTGATCTCTTTGCCGATGCATCTATTGTATCAGCCTCAACTCATACAGAAGCAGCAACAGGTTCTCACGATCAGGTTAGACTTGCAAATTTACGCCTGGGATTGACTGAATATACCCGCAACACATTTCCACGTTAGAAGGCTACAAACGATTTAATTCAACTGCATATATTAATCCTTGCATAGTATTTACATAGCGCATAATTTATATTTAATGGAGTACAAAGACAAACGAGATGCCTTTTTTAGGCTGTTTTTAGTTGAGCTTACAGCAGCACATTCTTCAATCCATCTATTTTGATTGTGTTGACCAAAGAAATAGTGTAGGCAGACCTTGTATCTGTCATCTTGTTCGTTTAGATTTAGTGTTATTTGGAACAATTGTTTGATGCTTTGTTCTTGATGATTTTGCAGACCAACGTTGATCTCTTTGCTAGTCAGCCTCCCTTGCCTGCTCAAGTTTCTGCAAGCGTTGACTTATTTGGATCATCTGATTCAAGCTTGCTTCCTGAAACGAATACTTTCGAGCCAAAAAATACAGCAACATTTGATCCTTTTGCAGCATCTCATTCTAGTATTAGTGCTTCGACAAAGTCTTCTACTTCAGAACCAACAAACGCGACGACCTTTGATCCTTTTGCAGCAATTCCATTGAGCAACTTTGAAGAATCGGACTCCTTTGGTGCCTTCACATCTCATACTGAATCAGCAACTACAGGGTCCCAACAAAATGTTAACAGCAGCCTTAACAGCACGGATCAGCCATCCTTAACATCATCAAAGCATGCACCCAAGAAGGATACTTTCCAAGTTAAGTCTGGGATATGGGCTGATTCTTTGAGCCGTGGATTGATTGATCTGAATATAACAGCTCGTAAGTTTCTTTTCATTCTTAATCCGACTTTCATTTTCATTCATAGTAACTCTTGGTTGTGTAATTATGCTTCTGGGGATTTCTATCATGTATTTAGTTGTCTACAGTATCACTCGATAGACTTCACAGGCTACTACTGAAGGCTGTGACATTAATATATAAAAGGATGTGTCACCAAAGTGACAAGTAGATTTGAATCTCATTTTTGTTACAGTGTCTATATACCTAACTTCTACTTATTGGTTTCTGAAAACTTAATTTGTCATCAATGAAGGATTGGAATTAAGATTCTGCAAAGCTTTTGGTATGAGTTTCATGCAGATATGAGTTTCATCATCGAAGGATAGCAACTAGCCAATTTACATGCAGATATGAGTTTCATTGTTGGAATTCAAACGAGGTGGTTATTCGATATAGATCCCACATTAGGAAAAAAGCTTGGTACATTGATTAATTTTTGAAAATCTCAAATGGGAAATATTATTGTCTTAGTTTCTAAAATTAAGTATTATACGTGTCCTTGTTCACAGTATGCCAATTGGAACTACAGTATTAAACAAGCTTTGTTAACAGCTTAAAAATTTCTGTTTGATCTGATATTACAAGCTTAAACTGGGACATCCAAATTCTATCCTCAACATGAAACTCAAACTTGAAGTTGAATCCGGAGTCCTAAATCCTGAACGATGACACTTAATAGTCAAAAAGGGTGTTCGAGTCTACATTCAAGAAAGTTTTGACACTGTTATTCCTTGACCGCTTGACCATCATTTTTGGACAAATGTTAGTTTTTGTTTTTGGAGACTAAAACTGATGTTAGTTATTCATTACATGTCTCAAATAATATCAATTGTGACCCAAACAATGGCTTGTAATGATATTTGGGCTTTCTTACATATGCCCTACCTAACGTTTTGCTAATAGCTTATCAACTCCCTAAATACCTATGATGCCGGGCACCCCGAGAACATTTAAGTTGCAGCATTTAGGCCCCTAACAATTTCCATCCACTATCAATCTATCATGATTTCCTTTACTTTTAAATCAGGCCAAATTCCCTAAACCCCCCCACCCCCCCCACCCCCCCGCAAAAAAAGAAAAAGAAAAAAACAAATAAAATCTATTTCTTTCTCTCATGGTTAGTGGTTAGTGGTTATTCAACCTCCAACAAACCGAAAACCATGCAAAATCTAGGATAAGGTTAATCAAGGGAGATGCAATTTCTTTCTCTCTCCTACTTGTTTCAATTTCCATCTCAATCCTCCAAGAACCGTAAAAATTCCAATTTGCTTAGGGAGAAGGTTAATCGATGGAGTATGCCCGAAACACTTGAGATTAATCTTTCCTTCTAACAAATTATGGATTATATAGGGTTCCTGGAGGTAGGAGATAGAAATTGAGAGTGTCCGTTTGATTTAGAATTGGAAGCTGAAACTTGAGGGAGAAAGAAATCGGGATAGGGATTTGACCAGAAGCTGTTATATTAGATGAAAACATTAGGGTGGTCTTAAGCTGTGTAAATTTTTCTCTTCAGAGGTAGGGGATGGGTTCTGTCATAAATAGCTGCTCTAGGGGGACAATATTTATATCAGCCGACTTTAGGAAGTTAATGTAAACTGACCATGATTTTAACAAAATTGTATAGAATGGATGTTATACGTATGATATAAAACTTTATCATGGTATTAAGCTGATCTTCATTTTGGGGCTTTACGGTGGTTGAAGGCTAAAACCAGAGGGCGGTTAAAGAAATTTAGGATTACGATTTCATCGTGAGCATTTTTTTAGGGAGGACAGGGTGTGCTGGCATGATAGGCAGTTTGGGGGTTAATATGATACTAGTTGAATCTAGGGAAGTTACATGTTAGGAAAACATTATTATAAATTATCACCATTTTTTGGGTGAAAGTGAAACTTCGTATGATATAAAGGCGTTCAAGGCTTTGTCATTGTATTAAGCTGATCTTCATTGCATGTGCAGCCAAGAAAACAAACCTAGCAGATATTGGAA
The DNA here is from genome assembly GCA_030015575.1 of Agapanthus africanus. Lineage (NCBI taxonomy): Eukaryota > Viridiplantae > Streptophyta > Magnoliopsida > Asparagales > Amaryllidaceae > Agapanthus > Agapanthus africanus. The sequence goes on along the minus strand of CM057351.1, from coordinate 314,182,105 downwards.
TAGTCGGTGGGCTAGGTGACCCTGTGGATGAGAAGGAAAAGGGGCCCGCACCAGCATGGTACATGGGGAGAGCCATGGGCTCAGGATCAGGTATGGGTATATCAGGATTCTCCTCAGGAGGAAGTGGGAGCTTCTCAACTCTTGGTCAGCAACAACACTATGATAGCTTCTTCAAGTGACGAATCGTTTCCTCAATTCTTTTATATTCTTTTGCTATAGCCGATTGCGGCTTGCGACAATTCCATGTGTCTTTGCTGTGCATTGAGTGTTATTTGTTTCGATTTATAATTTAATGTTGGTGGTGTACTGTTGAATGTATTATGTTTTCTAAACAAAACAGCTTATATAAACATGCTCTGAAGCTGTGCATATTTTTCTGTCGTAGCTGGGGCCGTAGCACTAAATATTTGGTCTTTGTTTCTTAATTTGTTTGCAAGCACATGAGGTTCATTTAGCATTTGTTCTGCACTTTCATTGATCTGATTTTGCGCTCTTTTAATATAGCAGTAGTTTGAGCATCTGATTTTTGTAAGAGTGCTTCACAGTTCTAATTTGGGCGTGTGCTTCTGAAATCTGAACCAGGTACTTTAAGGAATCACACGGTCACTTTAAAAAGAGCGATTTTCTTTTATCTTATGAATCAAAATTTGAAGATAATTCAATTGATGTTGATAATCCTCTTGATCAAAATTGTAGATTATTGAAGAAAGAGATTATTCAAGAAATCGCAATACAATTCTGACTGTTTATAGTGTTGTTAGTTTGGAAATGTACATAAAGATTACAACACAACGGTGTTTTATTTCCGCTGAACAGAAAAAGACCTGGTCTTTTATGCTTTTATGCTGAAACTTTTGAAGAACTGAACTGGAATATCTTTCGCTGTAAGAATTACATCTTCTTGTACTCATGATTTGATTATATTTTTTGGGTTAATTGTTTCAATATCAGAAACAATCAAATGTGGAGCATCGTTGAGTTAGAAATAGCTCAAACAAAATGCATCAGATAGACAACGTATTAGATAATTCCATCTATGACATGAAAATTATGCGATTTGTTTCCGTTTATCACCCCTTCTGCTTGACGCAAGAGGAGCGAACAGTTTCTTGTAAATCCAATCCATCAGCATCGTTTGAACCACCAATATTCATTAAACATTAACTAAACATTAACACAATGATCAATCTTTTTATATGCAATAAACGCATAATGGACAAACAGATGGCAACAGGTTATCTGTCACTATACGAGACAATCTCATCATTTGAGCTCTTCACTAGAGATAATTTGTAGCCATAAATAAAGAACAGGAAACAGACGACGACACAAAAGAACGAACTGATCGCCTTGAGAACAAACTATTCCTGAGTTAAGAAGCTTTGTCCATGAGCTGTATTGGCTGCAAAATGTTGGTCTTGCTAGTTTCAACGATGTATCCATTCATTACCATTTCTTCGTGCATGAAGTGTACCTTCTCGAGATGGAACATGATGTCGAGCTCACACCGCATCCAAATAACACAAGAATAGGCACACGAGGGTCTGTTTGATAATTTGATTCTATACTTTGCAACAGCGGAATACAAGAAATAACCACAGGAGCTTGATCTGAAGCAACCATTATTCCTAGTTCTTTCACTAGGAATTAAATAAAAAACAATCATCTAGGTGCTACCAGAAATACATGGTGGTTTTAAAATCAAGTAAAAGAGTCAATAAACATATCATTATAAGCTTCATTTCACTAAGCAAATAAGATCAATGCTAATATAAATCTTCATTAGCAACTAGTATATAAACTTAAATTCGTTTGCTGAAGGCGCACCTCGTCATTGTCAACTCCTACCAAGAAAAACAGTGATGCATAACGCCTGTACACAACTTTGTAGTTCCGATGCTCAACAAACGAACACTGCACTTACAAACAAAACTATTCCTTGTCAGGTGTCCGATGTAATTATAAATGTAAAAATTGAATTTGTCAACTTTAAGAGCAAATTCCATTAAAATTTATTGAGATACAAAGCAGAAGAAGATGGGTTGCACACCATCTTTTCATACAAAAGATGAGTGTAAGCAAATATAGGTGAAAACAAGAGAGGAAAGAGTACCAAATTACTGACAAGAGCAAAGAATCAGAGAAATCCTGCAGTCCATTTAGTAACAGCCTCCTCTACTCAACAAAATAACTATTATTTAAAAGGTTTACTTATGCAAAACCCATCCAAATCTTTCATATTTTAAAAAATCCCACCCATATCTTCATACTTTAAAACCCTGCCCAAATATTTAATTAAAGTACATAGCATCCCCTATTTAACTTCCACCAATGTTCATCCATAATCGATTATTCTGGTTAGAGAAAAAGACCATAAACCCTCCAACCACTAGTTCTTGGGTTTAAAAGAACGTAATAGCTGTTGTAGCAGACGGCTGGTGGAATGTGTCAAACATTAAAGTTTATTTAAAGTTGAGGGAGTGATGGCTTTTTATACGTACACATGAGCCTTTGATATAAATGGTTTCCAACAATAAGACTCAAGCCTTGTTGAGATGTGACCCATTTTATATTTTATACTTATGTGTTTCTTTTGTTGTTTTCAATGTGAGACTATCTTTAAAACCCATCATTTAGTTTTTTTTTACTTTTAACGCTCCCTCTCACATGCAATCATCACTTTATTCTTTGGTGTGATTGTCACGCAGAAAGGACAACACTTGGTAGTATTGTTGAGTCAAGTTTGGATCGAACCATTGGCTTTGATACCATATTAAAGTTATTTTTAAAGTAGATTAGAGTTTAAAATTAAAGAAGAGTTAGAGGAGTGATGAGCTTTTACCATGTTAAAGATTAAAGTTTATTTAAAGTTGAGGGAGTGATGAGCTTTTTATAGGTACACATGGGTCTCTGATATAAATGGATTCAAACAGTAAAACTCAAGTCTTGTTGAGGTATGACCCATTTTATATTTTATACTCATGTGTTTCTTTTATTGTTTCCAACATGAGACTATATTTAAAGTCCCATCATTTGGTTTTTTTTTTTTTTAACTTTCAACACAATGCAGAATGAAAATTTTGCAAAAGTCCACCTACAAGTTCCACGAGGAAGAAGTAAACTAGATGTATACATCTTGAACAAGTGGCCAACAAAAGTCATGCCGAACAGGGCAACATACGAAACTTGGTACAAATGCAAAGCAAAAGTGGATTCCTTGAACGTGTACGGTTGTATCGCTTATGCTCACATTCTCAACACCTGAAAGAAAAGAAAGATTTGATGAGAAAGAAGAAAAATAAATCATTAATGGTTATAGTTATTAATTCAAAGTTCTCGGTTATTTAATCCCAACATTGATAAGCTTGTGATTCAAAAAATGTAATTTCAGATGAAGCGACTGCATGGAGCTTGAAAGGGAGTCAAACCAAACACCAACAATACTCAAAGATGGAAGCAAACGGTGCAGTTCTTCCAACCAAGACTCCCAAAATGCAAGTTCTGGAGATTTATCTTTCTCGAAACACAAATCACCATAAAAATGAAAAGTGTGTTCATATTTATAATTATCTTGACATGGTATTATTTTCTTATTAACCATGAAAATATTGAAAAAGCTGCAAAAGATGATGAACACATATGGAAGCGTACTAGTCTTCTAAAAGGAAAGGAGATAATCAGCCTTGAGTGGATCTACAAAACCTAGTACTACGAAAACGGCTCAATACATAAACTTAAGGCTCAATTTGTAGCAAAGGGGTACTCACAGAAGCGGATGCGGACATTGGCTCCAACGAGCCATTTGTCCCGGTTGCTCGAATGGAGACAATCTCATCAGTACTGGCACTAGCAACACAGTTCAAAATAAAAACGTTCTAGCTAGATGTCAATTAATCATTCCTTTATGGAGAATGTGAAGACTTCTATATGGAACAACCTCAAGGCTATATCACCAAAAAAAAGAAGATCATAAAGTTTTATTGCCTTCATAAATTCATAGATACCCAAGTAAGCATCCTTATCTGTGAAGGGCAAGGTACAAACTTTGTATTGACTGTCTCCATATTGATGATTTGATATACTGTGAGTCGGTGACACCAACTCTGTGATAATAAAAGAGCTCTTTCGAATTTGCAACAAAAACAAGATGCTTCTGCAGCAATCTATTGCAATAATATGTCAGCAATGGCCTTGACAAAGAATTCAGAATTCCATGTAAGATCCAAACACATCGAGATTTGGTATCATTTCATCAAAGAGCTCGTAAAAAAGAAAAAGATCAAGCTGGAGCTCATCATAATTCTCAAAGAATCTACTTGGAAATATTTTCATCAAAATCAATCTAAAAACAAAGCAAAATCATATAACTTCATGCAAAAGCCATAAATTTCGCCCCTCTTAAATTTTTTCTCTACAATAGAAATTGTTTTCAAGTTTTTGCAGCCACTCTAAATTAGTTTACTTCACAAATTTTGTTCCGCGTTCCACTAGACTTCTATCTACCCCAAACTCCTTTATATAGAGTTTTGATCACTCGCGTTATAACCACCTTTATAATTTCAACTATTGAAATCAGAGCAAAAGCAAAGAAAATTCAACCAAAGCCTAAAATTAAAGACAACGTTTCACTCCTCTCTTGAAATTTTTCTCTACAACACAAAAGTTGTCTTCTAGTTTACTATCCTCTCAAAATTAGTTTGCAAATTTCATTCCACTAGACTTCTGCTGCTCCAAACTCCTTCATATATAGTTTTGAACACTCCATTATAACAATCCTTTTAATTTCAACTATTAAAATCAGAGTAAACACAGAAAATTCAATCAAAACCTAAACTCAATGACAACATTTCACTTATCTTGAAATTTTTCTTTCCAACACAAAGTTGTTTTCTAGTTTAATATTCTCCTAAAATTAGTTTGCATTTCAAATATCATTCTGCATTCCACTAAACCTCTCTCTACCCTAACAAATTTGGTATCAGAGCATAAGTTTATTATAAAACGGAAGGTAATACATTTTGCTTCAGATGTTCTTTATGTTCCAAAACTAGCAAATTTGCTAAGTATGTGACAACTAATACAAAAATATCTAATAAACTTCATGAAAGATGAATTTATGATTATTGATAGAAACAATACATACATAGTGACAAGATGGCAAATCTTAAATACCATAATAACGAATCTTTATTTTCTTCAGATTTTAGTGCAACATTCTCTATAGACATTTTTCAAGAAAAACTTTATCTGGTATTATTTTCATTCTTGTTACTATGTGCTTCTTGCCATCAACCATCACACATTCATTTTCATAAAGTTTTCTAGATATCCTTTTTGTATTAGTTTACCACACTTGTCAAATTTGTTGTTGGATTCGCAATATAAAGACCAATGTTTGAGAACTTAGTTTCGATATCGGTCTCCAGTTTTGATTAGTTTCGGTGATTTCGGTTAGTTACATTGGTTTCGGTTTAGGGATGGTTATATATATATATGGCGATTTCTTGAACCTTGATAAAGACATCAAGAATAAAATTTGTGTCACCTCCCTTTTGTTCCCAAAATTGTCTCCTTCTGCTTCAGCTCTATGTAAATTTCCATCTCTAAACTTTATTTGAGAATCTACTCCTTCGTTTAGCTTGACGAAAAAGTTCTTATTTCCTGTAATATAATTGCTGCAACCACCATCCAATACCAAATATCATTTACGTCTGGTTGAGGATTGAAACATGGATAAAACACATGATTTGTTTCTGAAACATTAGCCTCAACAATTTTTCTCAATTTCTAAAACCAACAATCTCGTTAGGAAGAACAGAGAAATTTTGCATCTTTTGCATAATTGCATTTATATTAATAATATTCTGATTTGTGACTAGCTTTTCCGCAAACTATACAGCTTGAGGAAAATTAATATTTCGATTTATTTTATTTTGCTCGTACTTCACTCCATGTGCATCATCATATCTTTCCGACTAAAGGTATTTATCTATAGCTCTTCCTTCACTAAACAAAGTGGATTGGGGTTTAAAAGATGATTGACACAAAATTTAGCAGTAGGCATTTTTACCCGCCGCCCGCAATGATCTGCCCGCAGGTTACCAAACACACCCATTTGACACCTCTGAATTACTAGTAGAATGAGTATCACAAGAATTTAGGGCAAGTACAGTGAAATTGTGTAATCAAGGCCAATTGCTTCATTATTACTCAATAGAGATTCAGGAAAGTTCTCGATTGGGCGATCGAAAGCGCTAGGGTTTGCGTCTATTGAAGGTATTTTTCTATTCTTCCCTTGATTGGAATCGCTAGGGTTTGTCGTAAAAGCTGTGATTTTTTTTTTGGCGGATGTAAAAAGAAAGAAATGCGGCCCGGATCCCAGGATGGCAGCTCACCCCTTCTCATTAATCATTAATGGGTACCCAGGCTCGAACCCGGTGGGCTACTCCTAGTCCTACCGTCCAAAAAAAATGAAATTCCAAGCCGATCCCGATATAGGTGGAATAAATTAGTCACTGCATCCCGGGCCTCCCACATGGGCTACTCCAAGGCCCTTAAAAAAATGAATTACAATCCTATCCTGGATGATAGAAGAAATAAATTAGCCACACATTCTCATTAATGGGATAAACTGGGCTTGAACCCAGGACTTCCCATGGACTACTCCAAGCCCCACCCATGGTCTACTCATAGCCCTTTTATCAACTCTTTTTTTTGGTCGATGTAATTTTAGCGTTTTCTTGATTTTATATAATTTCGGAAGATTACGGCCTTTTCACCTTAAGATTGATGGCAACGATAAATTTTTGATGTTTTTTCCCGACTAACAGTGGTTTAAGACTTTGAGTGGGTAACATTAGAAAGATGCCATTTTTTTGTTGGGTATGATATAATTCAATCATTTGCAGGTAGTTTATGGAGAAGTACCAATTCATGCTTTATAGGCATTCTAGTATTAAATTTTTTTATGGAGAATTGCTTTCTTGAATTGCCACTGTCACTATTTGGTCTCCGGAGTTTACGAATTTTGGTAATCAGTGGCTATATTCTTGGTTGGTTGCTATGATGAATGCAAAAATGTAATTTTTCAATTAAGACTGATACAATTGAGAGATGAGAGAATTTTTATTAATTTCTGCTGAATAACAGTGATTTTTTAACTGGGCATATAGCAGCAATGCTTGACTTTTTGGGGTTCGATATAGTTCAATTATTTGCTAATAGCTTATGGAGAAGCTTTAATTCTCGTTTTATCACTACCCTCTGATTTAGAATTGCTTTCTTGAATCACTACTGTCACTTTCTTGAATCACTACTGTCACTTTCTTCTTAACTAGAAGAACTGGAGCTCCCCAAGGTGAATTACTGCTGCGAATCCAACCCTTCTCTAGCAATTCGGTAACCTGCTTCTTTATCTCTTCCAACTCCACAGGTGCCATCGGATAGTACGCTTTTGAGATTAGCGCTGCACCAGGAACAAGATCAATCGCGAACCCCACATCTCGTTTTGGCGGTAAACCCAAGATGTCCTCGAAAACGTCCATAAACTCTCGAACTACAGCTGGCGCTTCCTCCCTATCAACTTCCATCGACGAAAGAACGGTGTTTGTCGGCCTAGCCCTAAACTCGACTGGCCCGACAGAACTGCTACCTCCCGTAAATACAAACTCCGGATGTACGAAAATCTGGAAAATCACTGTCTTTGCCCTACAATTGATGTGAGCATGGAAAGTGCCGGGAAAATCCATTCCCAAGACAACACCATAACTGCTGGTATCGATCACCAAGAAATCTGCAAATAACTCTAGTCCGCAGATAACATCTGAACAATCCTTGCACTCACTACTAGATATGATCTTCCCATTCCCAGTGCGTATGTCCCAACAACAAGACAGGGCCGTGCAAGTAATCAAGAGTGTAGCAATAAATTTGGACAACATACAGCAATGAGATGCATCGGAATCGAATAGTGCTAATACGGGAAAATCATGAACAAGTAAGATACCTGAAACGATTTCATTTGAAGCCAAGATACCGAAGAAGATAAACATGGTAAACATGATTCAAGCTTGCGATAAAACATAAACTGGTAAGCAATGAAACCGAGAGAAGTAAGGTAATATAACAACCATAAAACAAGGAGATGAATCAAGACTAGGACTCCAAGTTACTTAAATATAGTACCACATTGTAACTATACTGTAGTTCATAGTTTCAATCACATAACTCCGTTCAAGTCGTCCAAATCCTAGTATCAAAATCAAAGGAATAGGAAGGAAGAAATAATAGGGAACCAAAAAGATTTTAAGCTGAGATGCAAAGTCATTCCATCTCGTTAAGATAAAGGGTCAAGAGAAAGATAAGATTCAAGAATCACGACAACAATGTGGCAGGACATGTTCCTAATCATGGGTTTTCGGATTCGTGTATTGGGACCAATACCCAACTACAAAAGAATCAAACCCGATTAGCCTAAATTCTATGGCTCTGATACCAACCAAACCCTATCACACCCCGCTTCCCAGAGTGCGCTAAGATCGGCACGTGAAAGAGCCAACCATGCTATCTGTGGTTAGGAAACATCCCTCCACAGCCACATTATGGCTGTCTATAAAATATCAAGAACAGTAAAATAAAATAAACTATCTAGTACATGTCCATATGCCAGAATAAACTAGTCAAGAAATAATATATGCGGAAGCAATAAATCCAATAAACAATAACATCTGGAAAGTACGTCCCAAATACGGGCTCACATTAGGAAATGAAAGTACGGAAATAAAACTAAACTAAACTAACAAGATCCTCACTGCTCGGCCTGACGGCAAAAATACTCCTGACCTGTCTGCGAAAGAGACAGAGGATCTGGGCCATGCAAAATCCAGACGTCAGTGCGTCATAATATCAACAATAATAAATGAACAGGATACACGAGATATGCAGGTATGAATATAAACGATGACATGAATATAGAAAGTAAACACTGAAATGAAACAGTGAGGTGTATGTACATGTGATATGCAACCTATTTCTGGACTCTAGATTATCTAATCTAAAGTCTTCGAAATCAATTAATGAATCCTCATCGTAACCCATCAGTCTATGCCCCGTTCATTCTTCATGGGACCACGGTAACAGGATTATTCCGTAATGCCCGGAAAAACGGCAAACAATATATTCCGTAACGCCCGGAAAAACGGCAAACAATATATTCCGTAACGCCCGGAAAAACGGCAAACAATATAATAGCCTTTTGAGTTACGTTCGGTTACATTCTTGATTTCCCCTTACCCATAAAGTTATGTGTTCAAGTCAGGTATTGCCAATCGATATTTAATGCCAACACAGGATCAAGCAGGTACAGGTTTTGTCTATACAGACAACAGTAACGTCCATCGGGACAACAAGTCAGGATTGTCGGCATTAGTAACAGGATCATGTATCAAGTCAAGCAGTGGTGTATCAGGTCATGACAGGTAGATCAAATGGATGCTCGTAATAAAACTGTAGAAAGTACGGATGCACGATAAAAGTACGGATGCACAGTGTTTATCAGGAATCACATCTACAAATCCATGATTGCGTATGATGCACATTATCAAGTATGGGGTACTAACATAACAGTAACATGAAATTATATGATATGGCATGTAACTAGAGATGCAATAAATGATACGGATGCGAACGGGTATCGCAAAACAGTAAAACGGTAACATGGATACACGATACAATAAACATGTAATATTTTTATTCATATGGATGTAAAAGATATATCATAGCATGTAGCAAGATAAACTTGCCTGATTGGATCTCACGACGGGGTGCGTACGCCACGTACACAACAACAACAACAACTGAGCCTTTTATCCCAAGCATATGGGGTAGGCTATATGAACCAACATGAGAATCACGCCTGGTCCAGCACATGAATCCTCCGCCTCCACCCACTTTTATCGAACAATATACTTTTATTGAGTCCTTTAGCAACCATATCGTTTCGTATCACCTCCATCCATGTTTTCTTCGGTTTCCCTTTTGCCATTGCCCATATCGAGATTATCTATTCGTCGAACCGGTGATTCCATAGGTCCGCGTCGCACATGACCAAACCATCTTAGCCGGTTTTCCCGCATCTTCTCCTCCATAGGTGCTACACCAACTTTTGCATGAATATCCTCATTTCGTACCTTATCTTTTCTAGTGTTACCGTACATCCAACGAAGCATGCGCATCTCCGCTATGTGCATCTTCTGTGTATGATGCTTCTTAGGAGCCCAACATTCTGTACCATATAATAAGGCAGGCCGAATAGCGCTCCGATAAAACTTCCCTTTCAATTTTAACGGAAAGTTACGATCACACAAAATCTCTGTTGCACTCCTCCATTTCAACCAACCAGCTTGGATCCTTTAATTAATATCACTATCGATCTCCCTATTCTTTTGGATGATGGAACCTAGATATCTAAACTGGTTACTCGGTGATATCTCTTACCCTTCCAGATGCATACGTCGCGTACGATATCAGTAAATGTTGCGATGTACACACGCGCGCACGGGACAGGACCAGGCAAAGCAAGAAGGTGACCACGCTGGCTGGGAACGTCCTCAGGGTCGCCCGGATCGTCGGCGACGAGCACGGCTCCGGCGATCACCGGGAAACGCGAATCTAAGAAAGGAAGGAGAAGAAAGAAGAAGAGGAAGAAGAAGAAGAGGGTTGTTCTCTGGGTTTGGGTGCTCTGGGATCAGAGAAGAAGAGAGGGTGGTGATGTAGACGATGGGTTGTGGGTCACCGGAGATGGGGGTTTTCCGGCGGGCAGTGGGTGCTAGGTTCTTGGTGTCGGGGTTTTCTCGGGTGTGCAGGGGAGAGTCGTAGGTGATGGTGGTGATGAAGGGAAGTGGAGGAGAAGGTTGTGGCGAGGATGAGGGCCGATGAGGTCGGAGTTCCGACGGCTAGGGCGACAAAGTGCAGGCGAGGTCGATGGGTCGGGTGAGGCATCGGGGTTGTAGCGGTGATGGGTTACTACGGGGGAGAAGTCGTCGGGGAAAGAAGTGCGGAGGAGAGGGTGAGGCAGCAATGGCGATGCGGGCGAAGGCGTGGGTTAGGGTTTCGCATGGAGGCGGAGGCTCCAAGTCCATGTCACGCACCCCACGAACTTGCGGGGAGGCGGAATATATGAAAAACAATTATCAAAGCTTCGTAACACGGACTTGAGCGCATGAATCGTTTCTAAACCATTGCTAACAAAGTACTAGAGGTTTAACTACTCGGATACGAAGTTATACCTCACGTTACTTGTCTTTCGGGTCTTCATCGCGGTCCTCCACTCCTCGTAGGCTCCTTGGAACATCGGCATCTCAACGGTCTCCTCGAATCAAAGACGATCCACCTGAAAGCTCCTACGCCAAGCTTAATCTCAAACTTGAGATAACTAGGTTGCTTAAAGTGCCAATCTAAGCTACCTAGGGGATATAGAGTGAGGTTATGGATGTATTAGTCTAGCTAACCCTTGATCTCAACACATGAGAGGTTAGGGTTAGGGTTTGAAGAGAGAGTGAGCTTGAGGAGAGAGAATGTGAGAATGATAGTGAAAAGAATAATGAACTCATATGAATATATCAACCATAACAATAAATCAAATAAATAATATAAATGATTTATCATCATGGTTAGATTCATTCATCTAGTGTGATTCATCATATGACTCATTAACACATTAATGAATCATTAAATACAAAGCATGAATCACACAAATGAGTCATTAAGCAATTAATGCTCATGCCACCTTATCCCCTTAGTCACCACTCTTCTAGAAGCTTCCCGACAAATTACGAGAACGCCCCTCCAATCCGTGAAAACACGGAAAAATTTTAGACTGTATAAATCTAGTAACCCTATACTAGAATCTGGCTTAAACCAAAGCCGACTAGCAAAAACTGTCCAAAAAGTCGTACGTGCGTAAACACACGTACGCATCCGAACCCTTGTCGTAAAACCATACGACCTCTATATCGTTTCGCCTGGAGCAGGAAAACTCTCTGTGTGGGACTCTAAAGACTCGACACTACGCTGGCAGTGGGTTTAACCACAGACCGCAAGTGGCACTAGCTGTACGTAACGGTCCCCAGGTAGATGTCGATAAGAAGACCGATGAGGAAAACCATCCGAACCCCTACTGAGCCTGATGTGACAATCTTCGTGCAGTCCGGTCTGTTCGTCTAAGACTATCGCATATCAAGCCTAGGGGGCGGCAAGCGTCAGTCCCCTAATAGCTGTATAAGTCGTGTCGGAGCGAAGCCTATAACACCCTGAGAAGCTACTGGAATCTACCAGTATATCTCGCTTGCCCTGGCCAGGGACTTTGCGTAATGGCTCTCTGACACAGCGCGATATCAACTCCCTATACCGGGAGAGACGAATCCTATCTAACCGCCACTGCCTCTAAGTGCTCGGGACTGCACCCAACTGCTACCTGTTTGCATGACTCCTTTGAGCCGTGGTAGGGTAGCAATCTAAGAATAGTGGGACACACTCGAGGCGAAGTAGCAGTGTCAAGTCTGCGGACTATGCTGTACTCATATCACCTGGGAACTGTTAACTGACGATGGGTATAATACCAACCAATCAGTTCCCCGGCGAGTCCTGTCCGGTGTACCCGTAACCTAACGAGTACCTGTATACTATCTCCAGTACGGCGTACTGATGGCTGTGGGACAGACCACCCCAAACTGGGATGAGAAGCGTATATACTTAGTCTACTCCGGAATATCGATGCCCTATCTCGATAATCCAACGACCAGGGACCTGTATAGGATGTTGCTTATAGACTACCCAGCCCCCACTAGTGTGACTGCCATCACAACGCTGGTAATCAAGCAAAGATCCTATGGGCTCTACTAATATGTATAAGTGATACGTTACAAGAAACATATGCACATATTAAAATAGACACAAACCAAGTAGCATACTACCATTTTTAGCAAGACTGTTATATACAACTGTGAATATCCTAAGCTTCCATTAAGTAATATACAACCTAGTATGATACAATAATGGCCCCTAGGGCATATACACTAACAATCTCCCACTTGCACTAAGGCCATGAGCTGGCATATTGTAGACCTATCATCTCGAATAGCCTCTCGAACTGCGTCTGAGGAAGGGCCTTTGTGAATGGATCAGCAATGTTATTCTCCGTCTTTACTCTCTTCACCTCGATCTCCCGACGATCTATGATCTCCCTGGTCAGGTGATACCGCCTTAAGATGTGTCTGGACTTCTGATGGGACCTGGGTTCCTTCGCTAAAGCTATAGCGCCGTTGTTGTCACAATACAGAGGTATTGGATCAACACTGGTAGGAACCACCTGAAGTTCTGTGAGGAACTTCTTCATCCAGACAGCTTCTTTTGCGGCATCGCAAGCAGCTATGTACTCCGCTTCCATCGTTGAGTCAGCAACGGTCTCCTGTTTGGAACTTTTCCAACAGACCGCCCCTCCATTGAGGGTAAAGACATAACCCGACATGGATTTGGAGTCATCTTTGTCACTCTGGAAGCCGGAGTCGGCAAAGGACTCTAACTGGAGGTCTTTTCCGCCATACATCAAGAACATCTCCTTAGTCCTTCTTAGGTACTTGAGAATGTTCTTTACTGCTATCCAGTGCTTCTCCCCTGGGTTTGCTTGATACCGGTTTACAACGCTCAGTGCGTATGCTACATCTGGTCTGGTACATAACATCGCATACATTATAGAGCCTACCGCAGAAGTGTAGGGTATAATCGACATGCGATCCCTTTCCAAATCAGTCTTGGGAGACATCTCTTTGGAGAGGGTGATTCCGTGACAAGCCGGTAGGTTACCGCGTTTAGAATCATCCATACTGAATCTCTTCACTATGGTGTCTATGTACCTGGACTGCGAAAGTCCCAATATCCTCTTTGATCTATCACGATAGATCCGGATCCCCAGAATGTAGGTGGCATCACCCAGGTCTTTCATGGAGAATTTATGTGACAAGAATCTTTTGACTGACTGTAACATAGGAATATCATTTCCTATTAGGAGAATGTCATCCACGTACAAGACGAGGAATACTATAGCTCTCTCTACAATCTTATTGTATATGCATGGTTCATCTGGATTTTTGATAAAGTCAAATTCTTTGACAGCATCATCAAAACAGATGTTCCAACTCCGTGATGCCTGCTTCAGTCCATAAATGGACTTAAGCAGCTTGCATACTTTACCGCTGCTCCCACTCTGAATGAATCCCTCTGGCTGATCCATATAGACGCTCTCTTCCAAATTTCCATTTAGAAAGGCCGTCTTTACATCCATCTGCCAGATTTCATAATCGTGGAAGGCAGCAATAGCAAGAAGGACCCGAATGGATTTAAGCATAGCTACTGGAGAAAAGGTTTCTTCATAGTCCAAACAGGTCTTTGACGGAAACCCTTTGCAACCAGTCTAGCCTTGTATGTTTCAACCTGTCTATCTACACCAATCTTCTTTTTGAAGATCCATTTGCATCCTACGGGTTTTACCCCATCTGGAGCAACGTCCAAAGTCCATACTTTGTTAGTGTACATGGACTCCATTTCGGTCCGCATTGCATCGGGCCATTTTACTGAGTCACTGCTCTGAATGGCTTGCTGGAAGCTAGTAGGCTCATCATAGTCAATAGTGCAATCCTCTCTATCCTCGTCTATGAGAAAACCGTAGTATCTCTCGGGCGGATGAGATTGCCTACTACTCCTACGGAGTAGTGTCGGGATGTCCGGTTCTTCTGAAACCTCTGGTTCTACCAAGCTTTCAGTAATAGCTTGTGGTTCTGGAATTTCTTCCAGTTCTATTGTGCTCCCACTTATCTGATTTTCTAAAAACTCAGTTTCCAAGAAGCGTGCATTATGAGAAACAAAAATCTTTTGTTCCTCTGCGTAATAGAAATAATATTCTTTGGAGTTCTTTGGATATCCCACAAACTTACACTGTACTGATCGTGTCTCTAGCTTGTCCGCATGCTGCTTCTTTACAAAAGCTGGACATCCCCATATCTTAATATGTTTAAGATAGGGTTTCTTTCCACACCATATCTGATATGGTGAAGTAGGCACAGTCTTAGTTGGAACTCGGTTTAAAAGGTATGCAGCTGATTCTAGTGCATATCCCCAGAATGATCGTGGTAACTCAGCTTTACTTATCATGGAACGAACCATATCCAATAGGGTTCGATTCCTCCTTTCCGATACACCGTTGTGTTGTGGTGTGTATGGAGGAGTAAGCTGAGAGAGAATTCCATTCTCTTTTAAGTAACCCAGGAACTCGGCACTTAAGTATTCACTACCTCGATCAGATCTCAGTGTCTTGATACTTTTGCCGGTTTGGTTTTCTACTTCATTCTTGTATTCTTGGAATTTCTCAAAGGCCTCGGACTTATGCTTCATCAAGAAGATATATCCATACCTAGAGAAATCATCCGTAAAAGTAATGAAGTAGGAATAACCACCTCGCGCATGTGTAGACATTGGACCGCACACGTCACTGTGTACGAGTCCCAAGAGCTCGCTTGCTCTTACTCCATGTCCAATAAACGGAGTCTTTGTCATCTTTCCCATGAGACAAGATTCACAAGTAGCATAAGATTGATATTCGAACGAATTCAAATATCCTTCTCTATGTAACTTAGTTAATCATGTTTCATTGATGTGACCTAGTCTACAATGCCATAAGAAAGCCTGATTCATGTCCGGAGACTTTCTTTTAAGTGCATTCTGGACATTGAAAACCTGAGCTTGATTTAATACGTATATACCGTTATTTAATGTACCTGACCCAATCAGAACTTGATTTAGGTGGATGTGGACCACATCGCTTATAAAAGTAAAATCATATCCTTCTTTAGAAAGTAAGGATACAGATATGATATTACATGTTGTACCTGGTACATAAAAATAGTTACGCAGAATCAATATCTCCCCAGTTGTCAGTCCAAGATGATATTCCCCTACGGATTCAGCGTTCATGCTCATTCTGTTAGCAACTATGAGGGTCATATCACTTATCCCGATAACCCTACGATTTTTCAGAGCTGTAATGAATTACAGATGTGAGTTCCTGATCCGGTATCCAATACCCAGGAAGTAGGGTTAACTGACATACAGTTTTCTATAACAAATACACTTGAGGCTGAAGCCACAACATGCTTCATATCCTGGCTACTGGCTTTAAAAGCCCTGCAATCATTCTGCCAATGTTCATTCCTGTAACAATAGGAACGTCCCTCTTTTACTATATCCAGTCCCGAAACTTTTGCCGTTCTCTTTCCTTCTGCTTCCCTGGTTTCTTTCAGGGTAGGAGGCAGAGACTGTAGAATCAAGTCAGTATCTGACTCGTTTCCCAACGGGGTCTCCAGGTCCTGGAGCTCATCAATACAGCTAGTCATTGTAAGGACGTTGTCCCCTACAGATGACCCGTCAGCCAACCTCGCTTGAATTAATTCGTTCGAGGTCTCATATCTTGCGATATGAGATTGCTCTCCATATAAATCTTTGTTATGGAGAAAGATGGAAACTAAGTCCATCTTCTCGTGCTGCTTCTGGTATACACCATTAACTGAAGCTAATACGAGACACTTAGCTTTCGCTTTATATTTTTTCCTTGTCTGATGGATATCCATATCCGCGACAGTGGAAACTGGACCTGGGACGTCGGGATCTTGAGTAGTAATAGGGTGGTCCAGCTTGTCATAGGCAATGGACATCTGGACAGACTTTTGCCACTCATATAAGTAAGATTCAGTCAAATTATTATCTAGATGTAACCTATGTATGGTCACAAGGTCGCTGCAATTTAAGAGAGAGAAGAAAATATTATTAGCATGATGCTCTTGCAAGTTTAGAGTGGTTTAATTTATCTAAACAGGATGGCTCCCACTGTTTCTCGAATCCCTCCTCAAACCATAAAAGAAGAATTAGCCAGAACAATTCTCACCGTACAATTCTAGCTTAACCGTTCAGCCAGGTCAGTGTCGATACTTCGAGGGAGGTTTTCCAACGCTTTTGCGAAGTTCCTTAATTAAATAATCTCTTTTCTCGGGGGGCGTAACCCCGCTGACACCTTTCTAGGCACCTACTTGGTTTATAGCATTGATCGTTAAGTGACGAATCTCCTGATAAGTAGCTTGTACTCACAGTAGGATCGGGATCCAAAATATCATCGTATGATAATGTTGAAGGTATCCTACCAACATTCATCAAACTCTAAAATGGTATGCTCTCTCTGCAAATTTCAGTTTCTTTAGAAATTCCCGATATGGATTTTTGCCCCATGCTCTTATGACCTTGACTTTGGCCAAACAAATCATAAGTCACATGTCAAGTTCTACCCGTCATTGTCCAGGTTAATTTGAACCCACCCGTACATACCCTTGACTTTGGCCAAACAAGGTAGTACGACTGTCCCAAACCAACGCATTTATCTATGCTACATATGAATATCCAATAGCTACCAAACACTGTGCCTTGACTTTGGCCAAACAAACACAGCTTGAATACTATTGGATACCCAAATGAAATGACGGAGGGTTACGAATGGTTTTGGCAAAACCGTGAACGTAGTGAACTTGATATAATCGAAGGAACCTGATACTTTTTAAAAGGAGTGGTTAAAGCTCCGCAATTAAAAATTCCGCTCTTTTAAAATAACCGAGTGGTTTCTTTTAAATTTGTTCCAACGATTGAACTTTGGTTTATTTTCTTTGCATTATTATAATGCGTCCCATCATTAATCTTATCATTGCAGAAAACAACGAAAATACCACGTCCTCTTATGCCATCCGCATTCGCCACGGGGTCCTGTCATCACCCGTTAGGTTACTTAACTAACGACAGAGCGGGAGATAGGCTAGCGCGGGTGTAAAACATAAGTGACGTCTAATAGCTATTTATATATAGATATTGTACATTCGTCAGACGCAATAATAAGCATTCCAGATCACAGATAAATTTTATTGGATATGTAAGCAATCCGCATTTCTTTTGAGCCTGCAAAGAAAGACGAATTACACAGTTGTGATGAATAGCCATTACCCCACCCTAGACCCCTACGGGTACGGCAAACTACCCGCCAAGTACCAGAAGTGAAGCAGTTTGCCTCAACACTTCAAAATACCCGGTAGTTTGTGTACCCCACCTTGGGTCTATCCTAGGAGCAAAAACAGTAAAAAGAAATAATACAACGGTGGCTACAACCGCAACCTGGATGTGCCCCGCAAAATAATATTACAACTTATTACAATTACATCGAATGAATTAATACAATAACCCATCACAGAACCCAGCTAATCATCACAACAATCCAATACAGTTTATATACACAAACAGTCAAAAATAACATCATAGATATGTGCAACCCCTTACCAACCGACATACTAGCAGTTAGGGGAGGTTTACGAACACATAAAACATTACAGATAAAGATCCAATTAGCAAATAGTTTAGAACATCGATCGATTACCTTGATCCGTGTCTACCCCAAAAATCAAATCAGCTCAGAGGCAACCTGGGTAGAAAAAGAACATACAAGAAAATAGAAAACCAAAAATTATGAATTACTGTGAAACTCCGAGTCAACTCGACGTTGACTCGGCGGCGGAACCGTGACAGAAGCTCTCTATTGCCGCGGTTCTGCGGCTGTTTTGCCGAGTTAGAGGCTCGTATTTTCCCAGTATTCATACAATTCCCTGCTGTGAATTTTAAGGTATGTCAAATAACTTTTCAGACACTTTTAAAATTAACAGCAACTATGGGTTTTGGTTTTTCGTATTTCGTATTTTTCGTCGATCGAACTTCTAATCAGTTGCTAACAAGCTAGTAATGGTTTAGTTGGCTCTGATACCACTCTAAGTCCATGTCACGCACCCCACGAACTTGCGGGGAAGCGGAATATATGAAAAACAATTATCAAATCTTCATAACACGGACTTGAGCGCATGAATCGTTTCTAAACCATTGCTAACAAAGTACTAGAGGTTTAACTACTCGGTTACGAAGTTATACCTCACGTTACTTGTCCTTCGGGTCTTCATCGCGGTCCTCCACTCCTCGTAGGCTCCTTGGAACATCAGCATCTCAACGGCCTCCTCGAATCAAAGACGATCCACCTGAAAGCTCCTACGCCAAGCTTAATCTCAAACTTGAGATAACTAGGTTGCTTAAAGTGCCAATCTAAGCTACCTAGGGGATATAGAGTGAGGTTATGGATGTATTAGTCTAGCTAACCCTTGATCTCAACACATGAGAGGTTAGGGTTAGGGTTTGAAGAGAGAGTGAGCTTGAGGAGAGAGAAGATGAGAATGATAATGAAAAGAATAATGAACTCATATGAATATATCAACCATAACAATAAATCAAATAAATAATATAAATGATTTATCATCATGGTTAGATTCATTCATCTAGTGTGATTCATCATATGACTCATTAACACATTAATGAATCATTAAATACAAAGCATGAATCACACAAATGAGTCATTAAGCAATTAATGCTCATGCCACCTTAACCCCTTAGTCACCACTCTTCTAGAAGCTTCCCGACAAATTACGAGAACGCCCCTCCAATCCGTGAAAACACGGAAAAACTTTAGACTGTATAAATCCAGTAACCCTATACTAGAATCTGGCTTAAACCAAAGCCGACTAGCAAAAACTGTCCGAAAAGTCGTACGTGCGTAAACACACGTACGCATCTGAACCCTTGTCGTAAAACCATACGACCTCTATATCGTTTCGCCTGGAGCAAGGAAACTCTCTGTGCGGGACTCTAAAGACTCGACACTACGCTGGTAGTGGGTTTAACCACAGACCGCAAGCGGCACTAGCTGTATGTAACGGTCCCCAGGTAGATGTCGATAAGAAGGCCGATGAGGAAAACCATCCGAACCCCTACTGAGCCTGATGTGACAATCTTCGTACAGTCCGGTCTGTTTGTCTAAGACTATCGCATATCAAGCCTAGGGGGCGGCAAGCGTCAGTCCCCTAATAGCTGTATAAGTCGTGTCGGAGCGAAGCCTATTACACCCTGAGAAGCTACTGGAATCTACCAGTATATCTCGCTTGCCCTGGCCAGGGACTTTGCGTAATGGCTCTCTGACACAGCGCGATATCAACTCCCTATACCAGGAGAGACGAATCCTATCTAACCGCCACTGCCTCCAATTGCTCGGGACTGCACCCAACTGCTACCTGTTTGCACGACTCCTTTGAGCTGTGGTAGGGTAGCAATCTAAGAACAGTGGGACACACTCGAGGCGAAGTAGCAGTGTCAAGTCTGCGGACTATGCTGTACTCATGTCACCTGGGAACTGTTAACTGACGATGGGTATAATACCAACTAATCAGTTCCCCGGCGAGTCCTGTCCGGTGTACCCGTAACCTAACGAGCACCTGTATACTATCTCCAGTACGACGTACTGATGGCTGTGGGACAGACCACCCCCAAACTGGGATGAGAAGCGTATACACTTAGTCTACTCCGGAATATCGATGCCCTATCTCGATAATCCAATGACCAGGGACCTGTATAGGATGTTGCTTATAGACTACCCAGCCCCCACTAGTGTGACTGCCATCACAACGCTGGTAATCAAGCAAAGATCCTATGGGCTCTACTAATATGTATAAGTGATACGTTACAAGAAACATATGCACATATTAAAGTAGACACAAACCAAGTAGCATACTACCATTTTTAGCAAGACTGTTATATACAACTATGAATATCCCAAGCTTCCATTAAGTAATATACAACCTAGTATGATACAATAATGGCCCCTAGGGCATATACACTAACAGAGGCGTGAAAAGAATGAAGAAGACGTGGGTTCTGGGAGAAAACGTGGGGTTTAATATGGGGTTTAAAAAAATGAATTAATATATAAATATGTAGAGAGAGAGAGAGGCAGTGATTGTTTAGTTAGGATTTAAAAGATTTAAAAATATATTTGGTTTGGTAAAATTATTTAGTTTGGTAAAATTATAACAATATAATATAATATTAGTTTGTTTAAAATATGATTGAACATGATGTACGGATGCTATCACAGGGTCAGGGGTATGATACAAGCCATGCTAGATATTTTTAAAATATTTTATTTGACTTTATATGTTATACTAAAAATGCAGATACCAAATATAATGCAGATATACATGATATACAACATGAAAGGGCGCGGATCTTCATAACTAGCCGGGATAAATCACAAACAGGAATCAAGACGGGTTTCCAGCAAGCGGGACGGGTCGGATGCAAACACAGATTCCAATTATACTATTCGCACCCATAACAGTAATAAATCAAGAAATATCCATAGATAAAGAAATACCCAAAACAGAACTGGTATAAATGAACTAGGGTGTTACATTATACCTAACTACAAAAAGAATTTCGTCCTCGAAATTCCCGGAACAAGAAAAGAAAAACAAGCATGAATCTAGGAAAAGAGGTGTG
This sequence comes from Agapanthus africanus, assembly GCA_030015575.1. Lineage (NCBI taxonomy): Eukaryota > Viridiplantae > Streptophyta > Magnoliopsida > Asparagales > Amaryllidaceae > Agapanthus > Agapanthus africanus. The sequence continues at coordinate 314,160,598 of CM057351.1, read as the reverse complement.
GAAACTTCTGTCGAATTTCGTCTTCTCGTTCCCAAGTCGATTCTCCGTGCGAGCGATTCCCCCATGAAATAAGTACGAGAGGGATAACCTTGTTCCTGAGGACCCTTTCTTTTCGATCAACAATCGACGTCGGTCGTTCCTCATAGGTCAAATTCTCCCTTACAGTCAACTCCGAATGATCCAACATGTGCGTCTCATCTCGAACATACTTACGGAGTTGAGATACGTAAAACACGTCATGAACACTCGCCAAAGATGGTGGTAAAGCCAATCGATAAGCTACTTCTCCAACACGCTCAATAATATCGAAAGGCCCTACGAATCGAGGACTAAGCTTGCCTCGACTCCCAAAACGAATCACTCCTCTAGTCGGTGATATCATCAAGAATACAAGATCACCAACAGTGAACTCTAGAGGTCTTCTCGATATATCGGTCCAACTCTTCTGCCGATCTTGTGCTGTCTTCATATGATTCCGGGTCGTACTAACTTTCTCCACGGTTTGCATGATAAGATCCAGTCCTAATAATATTCGTTCTCCAACATCGTCCCAACAAACGGGTGAGCGACACTTGCGATCATATAAGGCTTCAAATGGAGCCATCTGAATAGTCGCCTGAAAGCTGTTATGATATGAAAACTCCACCAAGTGTAGATGATCCTCCCATGAACCCTTGAAGTCTAACATGCAAGCTCTCAACATATCTTCAAGAGTTTGGATCATTCTCTCTGACTGACCATCTGTCTGGGGATGATAAGCAGTGCTAAACTTCAGTCGCGTCCCCAAACTTTCCTGTAAACTCTTCCAGAAGTGCGATAAGAATCGGGTATCACGGTCGGAAACGATGCTCACAGGTACTCCATGCAATCTCACAATATCCTGCATGTACCACTCTGCTAACGCTTCCGTCGACTGATCAACTTGAAACGGTATGAAATGAGCTGCCTTGGTCAATTGATCAACGATCACCCAAACTGCATTGTTGCCCTTTGGACTTCGCGGTAAAGCTGTTACGAAATCCATGGTTATATGTTCCCACTTCCATTGAGAAATCGGAAGTGGTTGCAATAAACCAGCTACCCTTTGATAATCAGCCTTAACTTGCCGACACACCAAGCACTTCGCTATAAAGCGAGCAATCTTCCTTTTCATGCCTTCCCACCAGAAATGCTGTCGTAGATCACGGTACATCTTCGTGCCTCCTGGATGTACGGAATATGCGGAACTGTACACCTCCTTCATAACTTCTTCGCGAATATCTCCCTTCGGCACACACAAACGGCTACCATATCGCAATGAACCATCTTCACGAATCAACAAGTCCGTTCGAAGTCCCGCTTCTACCTGTTCTCGAAACTTCTGAAATCTTGGATCGTGCGACTGCGCTGCTTTAATATTATTGATCAACGACGACTATACTTGCAGCTGCATCAACTATCCTGAAGAATGCGGTAACACGATCTCCAACTCGAATCTCTGAAAATCATCGATAAGCTCCTTCTGTGCAGTCAACATCCGAATTGCTGGCAACCGACTAAGCGCATCCGGCACTACATTAACTTTTCCCGGATGGTACTTGAGATCAAGATCATAGTCAGCCATCAGCTCTGACCATCTACGCTGCCTCATGTTGAGCTCTTTCTGCGTGAACACATACTTTAGGCTTTTGTGATCGGTGAATACTTCGACCCTTTCACCCAATAAATAGTGTCTCCAAATCTTCAAAACAAAAATCACTGCTGCAAGCTCCAAATCATGAGTTGGGTAATTCTTCTCATGGGTCTTCAACTGTCTCGATGCGTAGGCTATAACCTTCCCATGCTGCATCAAAACACATCCCAAACCTTTCCCAGACGCGTCGCTGTGAATCACCAATCCTCCGGAACCGTCTGGTACGGTCAAAATAGGAGCGGTTGTCAATTTTTGCTTCAACGCCTCAAAAGCCGACGTACAACCATCCGTCCAAACGAACGGTACTTCCTTCCGCGTAAGCTTGGTCAAAGGCTCAGCCAATCGAGCAAAATTCTCCACGAACCTTCCATAATATCCAGCAAGTCCAAGAAAACTTCTGATCTCCGCTACATTCTTCAGAATCGGCCAATCTTGAACTGCTGCAATCTTCTCGGGTTCAATGGTGATTCCATCTCCGGATACGACATGCTCCAAAAACTTCACTTCTTCAAGCCAAAACTCGCACTTGCTCATCTTTGCATTTCTTGCCTCAACGTTTGCAGTGCGATCTTCAAGTGTTCTGCATGCTCTTTTAGGCTCCTCGAGTAGACCGTAATATCATCGATGAACACCACTATAAACTGGTCCAAGAACGGTGAAAAGATTCGGTTCATCAAGTCCATAAATATCGCCGGTGCATTCATGACTCCGAATGGCATAACTAAATACTCGAAATGCCCATATCGAGTTCGGAACACAGTCTTGCAGATATCTTCTGATTTAACTCGAACTTGATGATATCCGGATCGTAAATCCAGCTTCGAGAATACTATCGCGCCACTGAGTTGCTCGAACAATTCGCCAATACGAGGGATCGGGTACTTGTTCTTAATAGTCACCCGGTTTAATTCTCGATAATCGATGCACATCCTCCTTGTGCCATCTTTCTTTTTGACTAGAAGAACTGGAGCTCCCCAAGGTGAATTACTGGTGAGAATCCAACCCTTCTCTAGCAATTCGGTAACCTGCTTCTTTACCTCTTCCAACTCCACTGGTGCCATTGGATAGTACGCTTTTGAGATTGGCGCTGCACTAGGAACAAAATCGATCGTGAACTCCACATCTCGTTTTGGCGGTAAACCCGAGATGTCCTCGAAAACGTCCATAAACTCTCGAACTACAGCTGGCATTTCCTCTCTATCAACTTCCATTGACGAAAGAACGGTGTTTGTCGGCCTAGCCTAAAACTCAACTGGCCCGACAACTCTGCTACCTCTCGTAAATACAAACTCCGGATGTACGAAAATCTGGAAAATCATTGTCTTTGCCCTACAATCGATGTGAGCATGGAAAGTGCGGGGAAAATCCATTCCCAAGACAACATCATAACTGCCGGTATCGATCACCAAGAAATCTGCAAATAACTCTAGTCCGCAGATAACAACTGAACAATCCTTGCACTCACTACTAGATATGATCTTCCCATTCCCAGTGTGTATGTCCCAACAACAAGACATGGCCGTGCAAGCAATCAAGAGTGTAGCAATAAACTTGGACGACATACAGCAATGGGATGCACCGGAATCGAATAGTGCTAATACGGGAAAATCATGAACAAGTAAGATACCTGAAACGACTTCATCTGAAGCCAAGATACCGAAGAAGATAAACATGGTAAACATGATTCAAGCTTGCGATAAAATATAAACTGGTAAGCAATGAAACCGAGAGAAGTAAGGTAATATAACAACCATAAAACAAGGAGATGAATCAAGACTAGGACTCCAAGTTACTTAAATATAGTACCACATTGTAACTATACTGTAGTTCATAGTTTCAATCACATAACTCCGTTCAAGTCGTCCAAATCCTAGTATCAAAATCAAAGGAATAGGAAGGAAGAAATAATAGGGAACCAAAAAGATTTTAAGCTGAGATGCAAAGTCATTCCATCTCGTTAAGATAAAGGGTCAAGAGAAAGATAAGATTCAAGAATCACGACAACAATGTGGCAGGACATGTTCCTAATCATGGGTTTTCGGATTCGTGTATTGGGACCAATACCCAACTACAAAAGAATCAAACCCGATTAGCCTAAATTCTATGGCTCTGATTCCAAACAAACCCTGTCATGCCCCGCTTCCCAGAGTGCGTTAAGATTGGCACGTGACAGAGCCAACCATGCTACCTGTGGTTAGGAAACATCCCTCCACAGTCACATTACAGCTGTCTATAAGATATCAAGAACAGTAAAATAAAATAAACTATCTAGTACATGTCCATATGCCAGAATAAACTAGTCAAGAAATAATATATGCGGAAGCAATAAATTCAATAAACAATAACATCTGGAAAGTACGTCTTAAATACGGGCTCACATCAGGAAATGAAAGTACGGAAATAAAACTAAACTAAACTAAACTAACAAGATCCTCACTGCTCGGCCTGACGGCGAAAATACTCCTGATCAGTCTGCGAAAGAGACAGAGGATCTGGGCCATGCAAAACCCAGACGTCAGTGCGTCATAATATCAACAATAATAAATGAACAGGATACACGAGATATGCAGGCATGAATATAAACGATGACATGAATATAGAAAGTAAACACGGAAATGAAACAGTGAGGTGTATGTACATGTGATGTGCAACCTATTTCTGGACTCTAGGTTATCTAATCTTAAGTCTTCGAAATCAATTAATGCAATCCTCATCGTAACCCATCAGTCTAGCCCCGTTCATTCTTCATGGGACCACGGTAACAGGATTATTCCGTAACGCCCGGAAAAACGGCAAACTATATATTCCGTAACGCTCGGAAAAACGGCAAACAATATATTCCGTAACGCCCGGAAAAACGGCAAACAATATATTTCGTAACGCCCAGAAAAACGGCAAACAATATAATAGCCTTTTGAGTTACGTTCGGTTATATTCTTGATTTCCCCTTACCCTTAAGGTTATGTGTTCAAGTCAGGTATTGCCAATCGATATTTAATGCCAACACAGGATCAAGCAGGTACAGATTTTGTCTATACAGACAACAGTAACGTCCATCGGGACAAGAAGTCAGGATTGTCGGCATTAGTAACAGGATCAGGTATCAAGTCAAGCAGTGGTGTATCAGGTCATGACAGGTAGATCAAACGGATGCTCGTAATAAAACTGTAGCAAGTACGGATGCACGATAAAAGTACGGATGCACAGTGTTTATCAGGAATCACATCTACAAATCCATGATTATGTATGATGCACATTATCAAGTATGGGGTACTAACATAACAGTAACATGAAATTATATGATATGGCATGTAATTAGAGATGCAATAAATGATACGGATGCGAACGGGTATCGCAAAACAGTAAAACGGTAACATGGATACACGATACAATAAACATGTAATATTTTTATTCATATTGATGTAAAAGATATATCATAGTATGTAGCAATATAAACTTGCCTGATCAGATCTCACGACGGGGTGCGTACGCCGCGTACACAACAACAACAACAGCTGAGCCTTTTATCCCAAGCATATGGGGTAGGCTATATGAACCAACATGAGAATCACGCCGGGTCCAGCACATGAATCCTCCGCCTCCACTCACTCCTATCGAACAATATACTTTCATTGAGTCCTTTGGCAACCATATCGTTTCGTATCACCTCCATCCATGTTTTCTTCGGTCTCCCTTTTGCCATTGCCCATATCGAGAGTATTTATTCGTCGAACCGGTGCTTCCATAGGTCCACGTCGCACATGACCAAACCATCTTAGCCGGTTTTCCCGCATCTTTTCCTCCATAGGTGCTACACCAACTTTTACACGAATATCCTCATTTCGCACCTTATCTTTTCTAGTGTTACCAAACATCCAACGAAGCATGCGCATCTCCGCTACGTGCATCTTCTGTGTATGATACTTCTTAGGAGCCCAGCATTCTGTACCATATAATAGGGCAGGTCGAATAGTGCTCTGATAAAACTTTCCTTTCAATTTTAACGGAAAGTTACGATCACACAAAATCCATGTTGCACTCCTCCATTTCAACCAACCAGCTTAGATCCTTTAATTAACATCACTATCGATCTCCCCATTCTTTTGGATGATGGAACCTAGATATCTAAACTGGTCGCTCGGTGATATCTCTTGCCCTTCCAGGTGCGTACGCCGCGTATGATGTCGGTAAATGTTGCGATGTACACACGCGCGCACGGGACAGGACCAGGCAAAGCAATAAGGTGACCACACTGGCTGGGAACGTCCTCAGGGTCTCCCAGATCGTCGGCGACGAGTACGGCTCTGGCGATCACCGGGAAACGCGAATCCAAGAAAGGAAGGAGAGGAAGAAGAAGAAGCGGAAGAAGAGGAAGAAGAAGAAGATGGTTGTTCTCTGGGTTTGGGTGCTCTGGGATCAGAGAAGAAGAGAGGGTGGTGATGTAGAAGATAGGTTTTGGGTCACCGAAGATGGGGTTTTTTCCTGCGAGGCAGTGGGTGCTAGGTTCTTGGGGTCGGGGTTTTCTCGGGTGTGCAGGGGATAGTCGCAGGTGATGGTGGTGATGAAGGGAAGTGGAGGAGAAGGTGGTGGCGAGGATGAGGGCCGATGAGGTCGGAGTTCCGACGGCTAGGGCGACGAGGTGCAGGCGAGGTCGATGGGTCGGGTGAGGCATCGGGGTTGTAGCGGTGATGGGTTACTATGGGGGAGAAGTCGTCGGGGAAAGAAGTGAGGAGGCGAGGGTGAGGAAGCAACGGCGACACGGGCGAAGGCGTGGGTTAGGGTTTCGCATGGAGGCGGAGGCGTGAAAAGAATAAAGAAGACGTGGGTTCTGGGGGAAAACGTGGGGTTTAATATGATGTTTAAAAAAATGAATTAATATATAAATATGCAGAGAGAGAGACAGTGATTGTTTAGTTAAGATTTAAAATATTTAAAAATATATTTGGTTTGGTAAAATTATTTAGTTTGGTAAAATTATAAATGGATAACAGTATAATATAATATTAGTTTGTTTCAAATATGATTGAATAAATTTTAACAGTTTAAGGATATTAGAATATGATATTAATAAAATTTGAGTTTTAGGCTAAACACAAAATAATCCAAAAGGCGCCCGGGTCGGGTCAAAAATTACAATTTAAAAATATGGATAATATACGTATTAACCAAAACCAAAACATGATATCCGGGTAACGAAAATGCATACCCCCAAGAACGGATACACGTAGCGTGCACGTAGCTATCCAAACGAGTCCGTTTCACTGAACGGGACGAGAACATGTTGTACGGATGCTATCACAGGGTCAGGGTATGATACAAGCTATGCTAGATATTCTTAAAATATTTTATTTGACTTTATATGTTATACTAAAAATGCAGATACCAGATATAATGCAGATATACAGGATATACAACATGAAAGTGCACGGATCTTCTTAACTAGCCGGGATAAATCACAAACATGAATCAAGACGGGTTTCCAGCAAGCGGGTCGGGTCGGATGCAAACACAGATACCAATTATACTATTCGCACCCATAACAGTAATAAATCAAGAAATATCCATAGATAAAGAAATACCCAAAACAGAACTGGTATAAATGAACCAGGGTGTTACAACAGTCATAATGTGACTATAAAAGGATATTTCCTCACCATAGGCAGCAAGGTTGGCTTTGTTACGTACCGTATTTACGTATTTTGGAAAACGGGGCGTGACAAGGTTTTGTTGGTATCGGAGCATAGGTTTTAGGTTAGCTGGGTTTGGTTTATTTTTGTAGTTGGGTATTGTACCCAATACATTAACCTGAAAACCCAGAATTAGAAATGTGTCCTGCCACATTACTACCTTACCAGTCCTGAATTTATAGTTTATCGACTCCTTATTTTATTGAATCAAGTTTCCGTTGCTAATTCTCTTCAATGTTCTTGGCTTCAGAATCATGGCAGGAAGAGATTCACGGTCTTATCAGAGGTGTGTAGACGATGCTGCATTACTTAGGGTCGTACGTGGTATACTGGAGAACTAGAAGCGTCAAACAGAGCTGAACCAGCGACAGGCTGAGGCTTTCCAAGAGGGCTTGAGGACGGCCCAACATACTGCTATCATGGCAGTTGAGAGAGCAGCAGCTTCTAGACTAGCACAGCGTGAGGGCACCGCAGCGGACTTCAGGAAGCTCGGTCCGGCCACGTTTACAGGATTGGAAGAGCCATTGCCGCCAGAGTAGCGGCTGGTGGATATAGAAAATCTTCTAGTTGCCGCACAGATTCTGGATGAGAAAAGGGTGGATGTGGTACGCATCCAGTTGGTGGATTACGCTCGCGAATGGTGGCTTGTTGAGGAGACCCGTTTGACAAAGCCGATCAGATGAGCGAATTTTTCGCGGAGTTTCTTAGAGAAGTTCTTTTCGCAATCTGCTAGGGAGGAAATAGAAGAGAAGTTTATTAGCTTGAAGCAGAATGGCGGATCTGTTGATACACATGCGGCTGAGTGGACCCAGCTTGGTCGATTTACGAGGCCCTTGATTACCAACGAAGCAGATAGGGTAAGGCAGTTCATGCGTAGTTTGGATGTGGAGATTCATAAGCACATCATATCGTTGGGATTGACCACCTTCTCTCAAGTTCTCAAAGCGGTTAGGGAACAACAAAGTTTATTTATGAGAGTAAAGGATACTCAACAGTAAGAGGTTGCAGCGTGGAAGACCCCATATGCACCAACCAGATCTCTTAGACGTAGAGGTATTCCGGTTAACAGACAGGGGACAACACATATGAAAATGCCTTTCGTATCAGATCAAAAAAGGAGTGCAATTTGTGATTTCTGCCGTCTACCCGGCTACATGCAGAAGGATTGTCGGAGGAAGTTTGGACTCTATTTAGTTTGTGGATCAGATGACCATACGATTGGTACTTACTCTTCGAAACTACGATTGAAAGACGATGTCCAGAAAACACCACAGAAGCAGACTTATAGGCAAAAGCAGATTGCTCAGAGGACTAATTAGGGACGGGCCTTCACCTTGACAGCCGAGAAGGCCAAAACTTCAGACGATGTTGTTTTAGATGAGGCGATGGCCTTCTGTTTTGGGCACCCACGTAGGAAGCACGTGAGGCGCTGAGTCCCTTGTTGGGGGCGCCCACGTGGGAAACACGTGAGGCGTTAAGTCATTTGTTTCAGGAATCTTTTGGGCGCTTACGTGTTTTTCACGTGAGGCGCTGATTTTTTTTTTTTTAGAGATTGAATCTCTGTTAATGGCATTTTAACTATTAATAATCACCAAGATCTTTGTTTTGAAGATCTGAGATTGAATTTTCTTTAAGAAACTAAGTTCTTCTTTTTTTTATAAGAACTAAGTTCTTTACATAGGGTTAAACCCTATATTTAGAGGAATTAAATTCCTAGAATATATGTTCTTTTTCTTTCTCTTTCATTTTAACCTGGTTCTTTTCCTCTTGATTTTGAGTTTGAAGAACAGAATCTCCCCGATGAGAATTGAATTCTCAACTTGAGGGGAGATTTGCTTTGCAAATCTCAAATTAAAAGAAGAACTAAGTTCTTATATGAAGGGTTAAACTTTTATTTCCATTTACACTAGGCAAAGGAGATATTTTGATATTTTCTTTTTCTTTATCTAGAGTTTGAAAGGAGGGAGATCTTCTTCTTCTTTTGAGAATTATATTCTCTGTTTTTCTTTTTGTGGAGAAACTTATAAGGCCAATCCTCTATCTGTTCTCTTCTTTTTTTTGCTCCTATTTATAGGAGAAAGAAAAGAATCAATTTGTTGGGAAAATCTCTTATTGAGAGATCATTATTGATTTCATAATCAATTAATTTGGTATTTTAGGTCAATCGGTGAATTTTATTCACCGTTGGATTTTTAATCCAAAGGCACTCTATTTAACAAAAAAGATTTCTTGTTTGTTTAACACAATTAGAAAATATTTTTCTAAGATAGAATTTTATTCTATCATATGAAGATCTTATTAATTTTAACAAGACTAAGAAGATATTTTCCTAACCACAGAATTTAATTCTGTTTAACAGAGAAGATCTTTCTTATTTTAGAAAGATCAGGAAAATATTTCCTAAATAAAACATAATTCTATCATATAGAATTTAATTCTATCAGATGGTTTAATTGGTGATTTTATAATCACCGTTGGATTTTTGATCTAAGAGTGTGTTGGGGTCAAAAATTACACCCCGGCTGACCAAGTCAAAGTCAAAGTCAAAGTCAACCCTAAACCCAGGCCAAGTGGGCCCATACCCAAGTCAAGCCCGAACATGAAGCGGCTGGCCTCCCCCATGCCAAGAAGAAAATTATGTAATAAATAAGTTTGATATAATTTTCATGCATGAATGCAAAATAAATAGGCATAAAGTCAAATTTTTGTAAAGCCCATGGCTCATATGCAAAAGAAATGAGCACATGATGCATGGGATGGGCAAAATGCCATTTTGGAAAGCCTAAGGGGCTATGTGTAAATTTGTAAGCCTATATAAGGCAACATGATAATGAAATGAAAGAACCTTTTTCATTCTCCTCAAAAAATAGGGTTTGTGCCTCCTTCCCCTTCCCCAAGGTTCTAAACCTTGGTTCTTTCATTTCATTCTCCTCAAGGTTCTAAACATTCTTCCCCAAGGTTCTAAACCTTCTTCCCCTTTTCTGAATTAAATCAAGAGTTCAACTCTTCCTTTCCCAAAAATAAATAGTTTTTCATCATAATACCTTTGAAGGGGAACTCAAATCTTCCATCAAATCTCTAAAAGGGGAGATTTTTAAGTCTCACCCCATGATCTAGCCAATAGAGAAGAGGAGGAAGGAGACCCATCTTCAAAAATCCCACTTTAGGAAGATCCAAAGCTCAAGAGAAGATCTAGGGCTCAAGGGAGAAGAAAAGAGTCCCCTTTCATCATCTCCGAAAATAACTTGGGAGTTTAACTCCATAATATATATATATATATATATATATATATATATATATATATATATAATAAATCTTTCTTTTTGGGAGTACAACTTCCAGTGCAGGGGCTAATCCCCTTTGTTCTCTTTTTCAGGAGTTTAACTCCAAAAGTCAATTGGGAGTACAACTCCCAGTATAGGGGCTAAACCCTATTTTTCCCGCTGGCGCCCAGCGCCCGCGTGCCAAGCACGTGAGGCGCCCGTGCCTAACGCCCGCGTGCCAAGCACCTGAGGCACTGGCCCCCAGCGCCCGCGTGCTAAGCACATGAGGCCCAGCGCCCGCATGCTAAGCACGTGAGGCCCAGCGCCCGCGTGCCAAGCACGCGAGGCGCCGACGCCCACATGCCAAACATGTGAGGCGCTGGCGTCCGGCGCCCAGCGCCCGCGTGCTGGGCATGTGAGGTGCTGGCACCGACGCGCCCTTTAGACGCTATTTTCCATCTTTTATATATATATATACACATTCCACAACACTTTCCCCGTTATAAAAAATTTCTAACGGGGCGTTGCCCCGCACCCCGCAAGGGGGCTGCTAGCCCCCTTGACCCCCAGCCCGCTATCCGGGTAGCGGGACCCCCGTAAACTCTGCGAGGCCCCCGATATATCCAAAACCCCTCAAGACACACATACACACACTACACATCGAGTTCGCATGACCAGTTTGACCCGTCAATCGGAGGTTCCTTCGCTCGAAAGGGGAGGGGTAATTAACGGCAGCTTAGTCCACGGCCGCCGGAGATTCGGATCCCCACAATCAATAACCCCCCGCCTACCCTAGGCAGGGGGAATCTGTGGTACACCTGACAAGCGACGCGTATTCCCATCTCAATGGGGTGATGAAAAACATCCCACAGAGTGCCCTGTTTAACAGAGCACAATCTTTCTTTGTTTAGAAAGATTGGGGAAATGTATTCCCATTTTATTGGGTCTTTGATCCAACAACTTTCTGTTTAACAAAAAATATCCTTCTCATTTAGAAAGATTAGGGAGATATTTCCCCCAAATAGAATTTAATTCTATATTTAGTGATTTATCATTACCATTGAATTTTTGATCCAACGATTCTCTGTTAACAGAGAATATCTTTCCCTTTTAGAAAGATTAAGGGAGATATTTTTCCAAGACTAGAATTTAATTCTATATAGGGAGGTGCCCTCACGTGTTTAACACGTGACCCTGATGCGGGTTTTTAGTCTATTTTATTTAGTGCCAAGGCATATGGGCGCTCATGTGTTTAACACATGAGGTCGGTTTGGTCTTTAGCCACTTATTCTTAGTGCTTATATGCTTTACATACAAAATAGAATTTAATTCTATGTATAGAGTTTAACTCTATCTGAAGCTAATGCTTCAAAAGGATGTTCTCACGTGTTTAACACGTGACCCTAATATAGTTTTTAATCAGTTCATTTAGCACTTATATGTTTTGCCTATAAGCGCTCACGTGTTTAACACGTGAAGCTCAAAACATGGGGAATTCTCCTTTTTTTCTCCCTTTTTTATAGGGGAACTGTCGACAACCCTCTCCTTGCAACCGTGATCGCAGAGCCGAACAATCTTGGATTTTTGCATCGTGTGTGTCACACCCCGCTTCCCAGTAGATGGAAACGGTGACGTGGCAACCCCTCAACGTATTACTATGAAAATACGTTATGCGTAATTAAGTAATATAACTATGAGCAAAAATGACAAGAGTAATAAAATGAAACAACAATTTTATTTACATTCAACTTTACATACAACTGTCTGAAAATAAAAGATACAATAATAAAAACAAATGCCTAAATAATGGCATACCGAAATTAAGTGCAGGCTGGAGAAAGCTAGTAGTCTGAATGAGCGGAAAACTGGTCCAAGTCCTCCGGGCTTGGCTCTATCTCCTCAGAGTCTGGTCCTCCTGACGAACATTCCAAAAAAAAGAAACAGTAAGAAATGTCGTCAGCGAATTAGCACTCGGTAAGTCCCCAAAAGAAATAAGAGAAGATAGTATATAATGTGAATTGAACAGAGGACATGTAAAGTTGTATATGATCATTCACAACTATATGATAGTTATTCTAACGTGGTTATTTGTAGTTTGATAAAGAAACTATTCATGTATACGAGAGGAGTCAATCTTACCCCGCGGACTATAGTAACCCGTAGTACAAGGCCCCGTCATAACCCACGGGACAACGGCACGTGAATTCATGTAGGTGTCTTTTAAAGTGACATCTCGTGCCACGATATACGTTCCGTATCAATCTACCCCGTCATCCCCGCATATTATATTGTATAGATTAAGATTAAAGGTCTTGGCCGAACCCATGGATATAAAATGTATAGGTTCATGTTCAAGATGTAATCATGTGTTCAGGTATTCATGTCAAGTTCATGTCAAGTTATAACCATGGTTCGGTCAAGTTGAGTCAAGCGTTGAAGTTTGAATTTGATATTTAAATTCGAGTGTTCAGGTCCATGATCAAGTATTCAAGTTCGTGTTTAATTTTAGGATTCTGGTTTGAGTTTGGATTCAGATTGAAGTCAGAAACTTATAAACGGATTTAGCTTTTGAAATTCTTAGGTTCGAGAATAATCGGCAACATATAGACGGCATGATTTGTGTCTTTTTCCAAGACAATTGCCATTTGATAACCCTGTTAAGTTGTCTAGCCTGAATAGGCAAGCACTCACTTTCTCCGGCTCCCCGAGGCTCAAGAGAAATGATACCGCTTAAGTCTATATTAGTCTATAGTCCTTAAAATATTGCTTTGTATATCTTGAGTGGGTCTTATGAAAAATACCTTAATATAGTTTAAAATACAACCTCAAGGGTGATTTATAATATTTAGGGTTTTCATGAACATGTATTTTAATTGTTGTGGTATTTTAGTGGTAAAACATAGCTTTTTGAAAGTTTATGGTATTTTTATGAAAAATACTACTTTTGAAAACTTGGTGGTATTTTATTAAAAATTCTAATTTTTCATTTAAAAAAATATTGTTTCATAATATGTTTTTATTGAAAATACGAATTCATAGTTTTATATAATTTTCCAAAATTTAGTTTTGTTTAAAAGTCGTATTTCTTAAAAACCGTATTTTTATTTCCTTTCGAGACCGAATACTCTGTAAGGAGTTCTGCATCTCGCTCTACTGTCCTAAGGATGTACGATAATCCGTACCATCTATTAGCGGGTCTCCTAACGAGAGTTGTAGAGGCGTAATTGCCAAGGATTACAAAAATACCGATTAAAAGAAATCCGTTTTGAAAAGATGCGGTATTTTAATAAAAAAGTTATTCTTTAAATGAACCATAGATCTAGAATACTGTGTTATGAAACCATAGTGTGCGTGTAGGTAGGTATTTATCCCGTGAAGTTTTGCTAAAGGTGTTAGGAATATGTATGCCCTAGAGGCCATTATTGTACATGTGATGTATATTATAGTGGATGCTTGGACATATATATAGAGGACTTTCTTGCTTGACATGATAGTATGCTATCTGGATACTCTTTATCTTAACATGTTGACTGGTATTCTTTACTGTCTTGCTCTCACATGTTGATAAAGCCCTTAGGATATGTACTTGACTACCAGGATTATGATGAGATCATACTAGTGGGGCCAGAGTGGTCTACAAGTACATCCTTTAATCAGTTCCTAGTCGTGGGAATATCGAGACCAGGACATCGATATTCCAGTGTAGACTAGTGTGTACGTTTCTTGTCTCTTAGAGGGCGGTGGTTGATCCCAAAACCATTGGTGTGTAACATCAAAGATTGTACACAGGTGCTCGAATGGGTACACCGAACAGGACTCGCTAAGGACTCCTGTATGGTAGTATACCTATCGTCAGATAGCAGTCCTCTGGTGACACTGGTATAGGTTATCCTGTAGACCCGAGATCATCATAGAGTCTTGTGTGGCTCCTACTGTGCTTTGATTTCCTCCCTACCATGGCTCAAAAGAGTCGTGCAAACAGGTGGATTTTGGATACAGTCCCGAGTTACATGGATGCAATGAGCGATAGGAGGGGTTTCGTCTCTCCCGGTATTGGGGGTTGATGTTGCGCTATGCTCGATTGGCTATAATTGGAAGTCCCTAGCCAGGGCTTCTGCTGAGATTTACTGATAAGAGTTATCAGTAGTTTCTCAAACTGTTATAGGCCAGACATCGGCATGACTTATCACGTTACTGGGGCCTGACGTTTACCACCCCTAGACATGATATGCGACATATCAGACGAAAAGACCGGACTGTACGGTAGTGTTACTTAGGCTTCATGGAGAGTATGGATGAGCTTGCTTGTTGATCTTCATATCGCTCAATACCCAGATAGCCGTTACGTTCAGCTAGTACCGCTGACGGCTTGCAGGTGATTGATGTGATCATCACCTACTGCTGGCGTGTTTACGAGTTTTTAGAGTCCCACACAGAATTTTCCTGGTTCGAGCGAAACGAAGTAGGGCACATATGTTGATATGTGTGTGTGCCTGATTAAATATGAGTATGTGATACCATATTATAATCTGGCAGTTATCTGATGTCGGTCAGGTTATATGTGATATACCCGGATTATCGAATCAAGTGTTGGTTTGATAATGTGATATTCAGATTAATGATATTATCCGGTTATATGTGATATAACTGGATTATTAAATCAAGTGTTGATTTAATAATGTGATATATATTATATGTGATATAATTATATCTTAACTAATATCATTAGCTCACTAATTGCTTTATATATATATTAATGTATATTATATATATATATATATATATATATATTATAAAGCATGACATGTTTTTCTATTTTTAGAAAATGGAAAAATGAGGTGTAAATTATGGAGATATTTGTGGAATGGGCAAGGCATGGGTTTTATTATTTGTATATCAGTCTTGACTTACTATTCAAGCATGGTTGCAATTTAGAATTGCAATTTTATTCCATGCTTGAATAAGTGAGGAAAAAGAGAGCCATTTTGAGTTTACTCTCATCATTTTCATTCTTCATGCCTTAGCCATTTCTTGAGCTCTTGCTTCCTCTTGCTCTCTACAATTTTCGTCATCTCACTTCCAAGTTCAAACCCTCACATGTGATGTGAATCATTGAACTTGTGAAAACCCCAGTGAGCAAATTAAACCCCTACTTCACCATCACACATTACATTAGCAATTTGATGTGGAGTGTTGCCTTCACTAATGAGATTAGTGAAGGGTTAGCTTGAGCTATTGGACTTCGGGTGGATCGTCTTTGGCGTGAAGATCACGAAAAAGGTTCGTTCAACTCGAAGAGAAGCCTAGTAGAGTCGCGTGGACTTCAACCCGGAGCTATTGAAGAGAAAGACTCGAACTACAAATGTTGTATGCTCTTTTCTTATCTTTAGTTCACCACATCACAAAGGCAAACCCTAATAATCTAGCAAAAATCTTGTTAGTATAACTTAGCACCTAATAAAAATTAAAATTTGGTATGCTTGATGCCTCTTGAATCTCATGGTGGTGCTAAGGTTGACTTTCATGGTATCAAAGCTACTAGGAATTGGATGTCGATCTATGGGGGGTTCTCACTGTGTGATAGTGTGGCGAAGTATAGGCTCTTACCCCCAGAGTGTCCCGAGACCGGAAGGTGTTCCGGCGGGTTGTAGTCCTCGCGAGGGGGCATGCATAAAAAGTAGCTGCTGAGGGATATGTAGGTGCCACGGCGACCCCATTAGATGGGGTGGCTGCCTGACTTTCATGGTACCAGAGCCAGGCTAGAACATTAGGGTAACTTGTAGCGACGTTAGAAATCCACCGTTTTTGTCACGCAAAAACTATCAATAAAAACATTTTCAAAAATGATGTTTTGAGTTGTTTGCACACCCCGCGGGCTCACGGTTTGAACCGAGAAGCCGCGAGGTAGAGCGTGTGCACCTCGGGGGGGACCAGAGGCCGGACCTACACCACAAGACCACCACAAGGTGGCCTTGAGGGTGGGTGACCCGAGAGCACCCCAACTGGGTGCTCTCGGGTCTGCCAACCCTAGGGGGCCACTTCATGGTGGCCCCTAGGGGTAGGTACCCTCCCGAGGCCCCCCATTTGACAGTTAATTTTGGGATCTTCTCCCCCGCGAAGATTCGGGATGGTTTCGAGTTCGTTTCGACTCCCGGATTGGCTTAAAACGATCGTTTTTGGAACTTTAGCTCACTGGATTTTTCAAAGTTTTGGAAAAATTGTTTTAGTTTGCTAATTGCGTGCGGAATTCTAATGTCGCGGTTACTTTACAAGCTTTGTGATGTGTGATACAATTATTAGAATCTAGATTAATTAGTTTTATGAAAACTAGTTAGTATATTGTAAATCTAGCCGTTTAGTCTCAATTGATCGATTGCTATGAAGTTTTGATTCGAATCAAAACTCCGTCGCAATTGCGTATTGTACGTGATCACTAAGTCGGGAATCTTGTTGAATTATCCGACAACCAATTGAAAAGAGTTTTCAATTTGAGACTAAAATGCAAGTTTTATAAGTTAGGCATGAAATCCGGAATATGAGATATTCCGGGTTTATGATGTCTAAGGATATTGTGGATTCTAATTATTGTAGTTTTCTGTTTTCTTTTCTACGACCGTAAGTATAATATGTGGGGTATCCCAATCTCGTTGCTATATGTCAACAAGTTTTAGGGATACGCATATTTGCTTACGTTGATGATATGTGATATCATGTGTTGCTATTGATATGATTTATTGGATTGTCGTGAAAGAATAGCCGGGGGGTTCTATGTGGGATAAGAGTTTTTTTATTTTCATTCATGTAAAATTTGTATGTAATATTCTTTTATTGGGGCACTTCCGGATTGAGGATGATGTCACCACAGTTGTATATTATTTACTTTTCCGCAATAGGATAGACCCAAGGCGGGGAGCACAAGTAACCGGGTTTTAGAGTCCAGTGGGAGACCATATCAAGGAGTTGAGACCGGGTCTTTTAACTCTAGAATTAGTAGGGTTACTTGCCGCTCTCGTAGGGGTCTAGGGATGTGGGTTTGGCTATTTATCACGACCGTGGAATCCGTGTTTTATATTATTGGCTAAATTTAAAACATGGACATCCTAGTATATCCAATATTTCATATGTTGCTTCTGCTGCTTAATTCTGTGATGTTGATCATATAATCGCGTGAGACGAATGTACTATTATATATATGATATATAATAAACGTTGTTTATGTTTTTCACCCGCGCCAGTCCAGCCCTCGCTCTGCCGGTAGTTAAGTAACCTAACGGTGCATGACGGAGCCCCGTGACGAATGCAGATGGTACAAGCGTACGTTCTATTTTCGTTTTATTTTTCTGTAATGTTTAGGAAACAATAATTGATGGGACTTTATTAATGAGATTAATGAAAATAAAGAAACCAAAAAATGTTGTAGAATCAAATTTTCAAAAGGGGTAGCTCTAGTTCTTGCTTTGCATAGTGGTATTCCTTGATGAATATCCAACACCTCATTCGATGAGGAAAGAGCCGAGATCTCTTCACCGGGAATGACCTCTTTAGCGAAACTAGCAAATGCTACAACCCACTCGGTTTTGTCTTTTGATTACTTTTCTAGTTCTTGCTTTGCATAGTAGTATTCATGAATATCCAGCACCTCATTCGATGAGGAAAGAGCCGAGATCCCTTCACCGGGAGTGACCTCTTTAGCGAAGCTAGAAAAGCCTCAAAAGACACTCCTTTATAAAATCACTGGATTCTACAACGACATCAAGTTCATTACGCTCATGGTTTTCTTAAAAACCTGCGCAGCCTTCCGTCATTTCGGATAAGTACTATTTAGTATTCGTGCTACGTTTGTTGGCCTTCGTCAAGGCGTAGTGTGCGGTAGCTGATTAGTGCTTATCTACCAGCATGTGATGCGATTGGATTAGGGTAGTCGTGTGACTTTGTTGGCCTTCGTCAAGGGTCGTGCGGGTGGGTTTAATTCAATCAAGAAATGAACGAGTTGAACTTGACTAGCGGCCTATGGCTTATTGGCCTTCGTCAAGGTCATAGGAAACTAGGGGTAAAAACATTATCGAGAATTTCAAGTGTTGAAATTTGCAATGAGATTGCATACCTTCTATGAGATAGTTGGATTCCGATACCCACTGCGAGTAAGAGTTACTCCTGGGAGAATTTTGCACTTAACAATTAGCAGATCAAGTAGGTGTCTAGAAAGGTGTCATACCTCTGGGAAAACGAGGTTTATTTTAATTAGGTCCATGCGAAAGTACGGGAAACCTCCCTCAATGTACCGACACTAGCCTGGCTGAACGATTGGCGAGCTTGTAGGGTGTGATTAATCCCGACTAATCTTACCTTTTAGGGTTTGAAGGAAAATTTGATAAAAAACGGTGGGAACCATCCTGATTAGATAAGATAATAAGCAATCTAATCTTGCAAAGAGCGCACGCTAACGCGTTTCCTTCTCTCTCTCCAGGTAGCAACCAATGTCATGCTTTAATCAAGATAATAACATTGATGTATTGACCAAACCCGATTATTATACTGAGTAGGGGAACGCTGGTTCCTTAGGAATAGGGGAATATCAAGATTCCTATGCTACCTGTGCGAAGAAACAGCATGTTGATGTATCTTCTTCGGGTGTGCTCGTTATCGAGAACCGTTTCTCAGTTTTTTTACATCCTGGGTATTGGATACCGGATCAGGATCCCACATATATAATTTGTTACATGGGCTAAAGAAAAGTAGAGAACTGGGAAAGGATGATAAATCCCTAACAGTAGGGAATAATGCAATTGTTGCAGCCAAAGCAGTTGGAGATTATCAACTTGTATTACCAACTGGTAATACATTGATTCTGAACGACTGTTACGACGTACCAAAGATGATGTGCAACATTATATCGGTTTCTTTGCTAACTAAAGAAAGATATAATCTCACATTAGATGATAATGTTATGAACATTTTCCAGAATCAAGTGTTGATTGGATCTGGTACGTTATGTAACGGTATATACGTTTTTAATCAAAGTACAGTTTTAACGTACAAAACACAAACAAGAGGAAAAGTTCAGAAATGAACGAAGCCTTCTTGTGGCACTGTAGACTAGGTCATATCAATGCGACAAGACTGGCTAAGTTGTATAAAGATGGATATTTGAATCCGTTCGAATTTTCAACTTATGAAACTTGCCATTCATGTCTCAAACGAAAGATGACCAAAACCCCGTTTACTGGACACGGAGAAAGAGCTATTGAACTCTTGGGACCGATACATAGTGATGTATGCGGTCCTATATCTACACATGCCAGAAATGGCTTCTCGTACTTTATTACATTCACCGATGATCTCTCAAGATACGGACATGTGTTCCTATTGAAACACAAGTCTGAAGTTTTTGAGAAATTCAAGAAATATAAGTGCGAAGTTGAAAACCAGACGGGCAAAAGTATTAAAGTCCTTCGATCTGATCAGGGAGGAGAATACTTAAGCACGGAATTCTGGGATTATTTAAAAGAGAATGGGATTCTCTCTCAGCTTACTCCTCCGTATACACCACAGCACAATGGTAACGGAACAAAATCATTCTTGATTCATACATCTTGATCCGTGGTCCCTGGGGGGTAACGAGATATATAGGTTTAAGTTACATAGAGAATTACATTCATTGGTTTCAAATACCTATAAGATATTAACTAAGAAACATAGACGTTAGGATACACATGACATACATATAGCATGCCGTATAACACCTATGATTGTTTATACACTGATTCTTATGCGAAGAAGTGTTTTTTAAATAACCGTAATCAAGACGATGTCACTAATAGCTAGCCGCGATGAGTACAGGTCGTACGCAGGGAAATGTGAACTCTTTTCTTGTTTTAGACGAGTTGATGAAAGATGGGTGATTGTTTGTCGTTATATTTTACTACGGATATAAAATTTATAATAAAAAGACCTGTAGGGTTCATAGGACTTAGTAGTTAATGGATGAATGTTAAATATGACTCCTTTTATATTTTAATAGTTTAAAACTAGAGCGATAGTGATGATTGTAGATTAGGGTTCTTGGAAGAAACTAAGGTTTCCCCACTACTAACCGCTGTCCTTTCATTGATCTCTATTCATGTCTAGCCTTTAACAAAAATAGTGTTTAGCCGATATCAAACCGCGGTCGTGACTATCAATAAATTGGTAGCGCGCCCAATAAGGAGATTAACATTTATTTTGCTAAAATTTATAAACTTTAAAATGTACAAAAGAAGTTAAAGATGTTTTTCATCCATTATCCTACCCTATCCTACAAACCCTAGCAAGCTACGAATTACTCGCTCATGGTTAACTTAGAAGAGAGGACGAAGGTGAATGAAAGTATAATTAAGATGCAGAAAAGTAATGCGTAAAAGTAAGTGCAGAAATTAAATGCGGAAAATAAATGCAAAGAGGATTAAAACTAAAAACTACCTTTATTAATCAACTATTACATTTATAACTCTTCTTAGAAAGTCGATTACAAGAATCCTAGTTTGCTCTAGATCTCTCTCTTGTTGGAGGTAGATGAATAGATGATGATCACTCGGATACGTGGACCTCTTGGATCTCTTGATCTCTTCGGTGATGATCTTGAATGTACAGCTCTCGGTTCTTTATATAGTATTTGAAACCAGAAACCCTAAATTCCATCTGAGAGTATATGATGTTACGATCCAAGCTACAAAACCTCACATCCTACAGCTCTGATTGCGCCCGGAACCGCCGCATATCACCCTCTTTGGCCGCGGTTCAGTCGTAACTTGGTGGAATCAGGATTTGATATTTCTTATGATCTCTTGTGTTGACATGTGGAGATTCTTTTGATGTCTAGATTCTGAAAATAATGCTCTGAGTCTTTGCCGTTGCTAGATCTCTCGATTTCCTTCTAAATTTTAGCAGATTCGGTTTCAATATATCGATTTGACTCAGATCTCTTACTTGGATTCCAGACCTGAGCTAATATCTGCACAATATCTCAAATCAAAGTGTTAGTAGCATTTGATATTTTTGAGATATTATCCTAACCATTTATATGATATAATATCTTTAAAATATTGATTAGAAATATTTGATATGATATGCATATTTTAATTATTAATATTTCATTTAAATATTATATGCATATGGGTCCCACGGACTCAAGAGGTGGCCCCCGTCCTCTTGGCATGGCACTTGGCGTGGCACTTTGTTCCATATGTGGCATTTTATTCGGTGAACAAGAACCGGGTCCCGACATCCTCCCCACCTTTGAACAATGGTTCATCTTCAAACCACAGACCTACTATTAAGGAACTTGGCTCTGATACCATTCTGTCACGCCCCACCTCCAATACAGAGAGTATTTTCCATTCTGGTCGAAACCGCATGGCTCTGATACCATTCTGTTATGCGAAGAAGTGTTTTTTAAATAACCGCAATCAAGACGATGTCACTAATAGCTAGCCGTGATGAGTACAGGTCGTACGCAAGGAAACGTGAACTCTTTTCTTGTTTTAGACGAGTTGATGAAAAATGGGTGATTGTTTGTCGTTATATTTTACTACGGATATAAAATTTATAATAAAAAGACCTGTAGGGTTCATAGGACTTGGTAGTTAATGGATGAATGTTAAATATGACTCCTTTTATATTTTAATAGTTTAAAACTAGAGCGATAGTGATGATTGTAGATTAAGGTTCTTGGAAGAAACTAAGGTTTCCCCACTACTAACCGCTGTCCTTTCATTGATCTCTATTCATGTCTAGCCTTTAACAAAAATAGTGTTTAGCCGATCTCAAACCGCGGTAGTGACTATCAATAAATTGGTAGCGCGCCCGATAAGGAGATTAACATTTATTTTGCTAAAATTTATAAACTTTAAAATGTACAAAAGAAGTTAAAGATGTTTTTCATCCATTATCCTACCCTATCCTACAAACCCTAGCAAGCTACGAATTACTCGCTCATGGTTAACTTAGAAGAGAGGACGAAGGTGAATGAAAGTATAATTAAGATGCAGAAAAGTAATGCGTAAAAGTAAGTGCAGAAATTAAATGCGGAAAATAAATGCAAAGAGGATTAAAACTAAAAACTACCTTTATTAATCAACTATTACATTTATAACTCTTCTTAGAAAGTCGATTACAAGAATCCTAGTTTGCTCTAGATCTCTCTCTTGTTGGAGGTAGATGAATAGATGATGATCACTCGGATACGTGGACCTCTTGGATCTCTTGATCTCTTCGGTGATGATCTTGAATGTACAGCTCTCGGTTCTTTATATAGTATTTGAAACCAGAAACCCTAAATTCCATCTGAGAGTATATGATGTTACGATCCAAGCTACAAAACCTCACATCCTACAGCTCTGATTGCGCCGCGGAACCGCCGCATATCACCCTCTTTGGCCGCGGTTCAGTCGCAACTTGGTGGAATCAGGATTTGATATTTCTTATGATCTCTTGTGTTGACATGTGGAGATTCTTTTGATGTCTAGATTCTGAAAATAATGCTCTGAGTCTCTGCCGTTGCTAGATCTCTCGATTTGCTTCTAAATTTTAGCAGATTCGGTTTCGATATATCGATTTGACTCGGATCTCTTACTTGGATTCCAGACCTGAGCTAATATCTGCACAATATCTCAAATCAAAGTGTTAGTAGCATTTGATATTTTTGAGATATTATCCTAACCATTTATATGATATAATATCTTTAAAATATTGATTAGAAATATTTGATATGATATGCATATTTTAATTATTAATATTTCATTTAAATATTATATGCATATGGGTCCCACGGACTCAAGAGGTGGCCCCCGTCTTCTTGGCATGGCACTTGGCGTGGCACTTTGTTCCATATGTGGCATTTTATTCGGTGAGCAAGAACCGGGTTCCGACATCCTCCCCACCTTTGAACAATGGTTCATCTTCAAACCACAGACCTACTATTAAGGAACTTGGCTCTGATACCATTCTGTCACGCCCCACCTCCAATACAGAGAGTATTTTCTATTCTGGTCGAAACCGCATGGTTTTGTTCTTCGGAGCGAACCGGTCCCGACCAGGGGCCACTTCCTAGGAGGTCACCCATCCCAGAACTTCCCTGGCTCTAGCACGCTTAACTACGGAGTTCTCAAGCTCCTGTAGTGCCAGTTCACTTAAAATGCGTATCTGTATTGAAGAGTGGTATCATTCCATTTATAGTACAGATCTGCCCTCTTTCGGAATGTATTCCAAAAATTCCCCATTGTTCTACAGTGGGTCCCATGGACTCAAGAGGTGGCCCCCACGGATTCAAGAAGTGGCCCCGCCCCCTTGGCATGACACTTGGTGCGACACTTTGTTCCGTGTGCAAAAACCGGGTCCCAACACCTTTTGATGTCTAGATTCTGAAAATAATATTGCTCCGAGTCTTTGCTGTTGCTAGATCTCTCGATTTGCTTCTAAATTTTGGCAGATTCGGTTTCGATATCCCGATTTAACTCGGATCTCTTACTTGGATTCCAGACCTGAGCTAATATCTGTATAATATCTCAAATCTAAGTGTTGGTATCATTTGGTATTTTTGGGATATTATCCTAACCATTTATATGATATAATATCTTTAAAATATTGATTAGAAATATTTGATATGATATGCATATTTTAATTATTAATATTTCATTTAAATATTATATACATATATTTTCCCTAATTATATTAATTACAAATGTAGAAACATATGATAATAAACTTTTACAAATAAACCCGCATATGTTCTCTATTTACAATTAACACCTTTTAGCACTTAACAATAGTAGGGAAAATGTTCATTCAAATGTGCAATATTTTAGTCTAATTATACGCATACCTTATTTTACACGTGACATCCTATATAGCACACTGTTCATTTTGTTATTATTGTTAAGATATTTATGACGCACTGACATCTTAGTTTTGCATGACCCAGTTCCTTTAACCTTATCGCAGGAGGATCGAGAATATTTTGACAGGCAAGCTGAGCAGTGAGGAGCTTTGCTGATACAGTTTAATGATGCTTTAGATTTATTTTTCTAGTTATGGTTTTGACGTTGTGATCCCATAAAGGACGAGTCTAGGATATTATTTCTTGTTGGATCTTTATTTTGTTACCGCTATTTTTCTCGTTATCATTTATTGTGGTAGTTGAACATGCGGTGGTTAGATATTTATTTACTATTCTTGATATCTGACCGATAGTCGTAATGTAATGACTCTGAATTTACTGTTCGAAATTTTTCAGTTTAATGTACAGAAAGGAGTTTACAAGCCTGAGTACAAATTATAAGTTAATTTTTATTTAAGAACAGGAAGAAACAACTTGTAGCTTACTAGTAAAGCCCTTGCACAGCTGTGACGTAGCCCCTGTGTTCGAATCCCATCAGACACATTATTTTTCTGATTTTCTTTTTAAAAATTTTTGGAAGCCTAAAATTTTACACGTGCAATGCACACAAAAACGAAAATACAGAAAAATCAAATATGTACACAATGATTTAAATACAGAGAGGAACACATGGCTCAAATCCACCGGCCCCTCCCCTGAAACGACCGGCGAGATGTCCCCCATGGCCGGTACCGACGGTCGGCCTGTGTCAAAAGATGCCCGGGCTTTGCACACAAAACCCTTTCCTTACCCCTAACTTCCCTGCACCGTTTGATTGTTATGCAATAAATACAACCCCATGCCCTAGCCCTTCATCATTATGAAAATTATGGCCAAAATTCTCAAAATTTCTCAAGTACAAGTGGAGTAGAAGAGAAGTTAGGAAGCGATCAAGTTCCGGCAAGGATCGAAGCAAATTCCGGCGACCCCGCGACACCACGACGATAACTCTCCCTCCTTCTACCTTCTCTTAACCTAAAAAAGTAATAAGTCCCTTCCAATTCTCGCTCTTCTTCTCTAAAAATTCTTTTTCAAAACATATGTCGGAAGTGGAGTTAATACCGATATTTTCTTCTATACTATATAAAATCCATTTTTTCTTACATATTTGGCATCCATATCCTTACACAAAGTTTGTAATCATAAAACTAAGCTTTAGAACCAACTTTCACTCAAATATGTCATATAACATAACTTTAATTTAACTTTTACATTAAAATACCATGAACTTTGTATATACCATCTTTATTTTTTTTTGCTTAAACACACCTTTAGAAAACTTCACGGGATAATGACCTACCTCTCACATACATACATGGTTTCCATAGCATGATATCCTTTGAACATATTTTAGTTACGAACATAAGATTACATTAAAATACCATTTACTATAAAAACGATTTTCTTTGGAATTGTATTTTAAAATTCCTTTGCAAATAAGCCTCTACAACCCTTTTTAGGGGACCCGCTATTGGATAGTGCAGATTATCGCACATCCTTGGGCTAGTAGAGCGAGATGCAGACCTTCTCACAGAGCATTCGGTCTCGAAAGGTTTTTAATACGGTTTTTAAGAAAAACAAAATTTTCTACTTAAAATAAAATTTAGTTTTTAATAATTATATAAATATTACAAAATCCATATATTTTCAAAATATAATAAACTTAAATTTTTTTCAAATGAAAGAATTACAAGTTTCATCAAAATACCATCGAGATACCAACAAAAGTCAAGCTTTACAGTAAAATACCATGAACTTTCCAAACTAAGCTATTATCACTAAAATATCTCAAATCCCTAAAATTCACATCCATGGAAACCCTAAATAATATAAATAATTTCTCGAGGTTATTTTGAAATTATATTAAAAATATTTTTCATAAAACCCCCTCGAGTTATATAAAACTATATTTAAGAACTTTAGTAAATATAGATTTAAGTGGGATCAATTCTCTTGAGCCCCAGGGAGCAGGAGAAAGTGAGTGCTTGCCTATTTAAGATAGAAAACTTAACGGTGTTATCAATGATAATTGTCTTGGAAAAAGACATAAATCCTGCTTTCCATGTGCAGCAGTTACCGATGACTCCCGAATCTAATTCAGGATGCAAATCAGTTATAAGTGTCTGACTCAAGTCTGGGTCTAAATCAAACTTGAATCCAAACTCAAACCAGAATCCAATTCAAATATGAATCCAAACTCTAACATATATACTTGAATATGAACCTGAATATCAAACCTGAATACTGTTAGTGATATATGCCCTAGAGGCCGTTATTGTATCATACTCGATTGTATATTATATATTGGATGCTTGGAATATTTCACAGTTATAATAACAGTCTTTCTCGATATGGTAGTATGCTACCTGGTTTGATTCTACCTCAATATGTGCATATGTTTCTTTTAGCATATCGCTTATACATATTGGTAGAGCCCTTAGGATCTTTGCTTGACTACCAGCGTTGTGATGGCAGTCACACTCATGGGGGCTGGGTAGTCTATAAGAATATCCTTATACAGGTCCCTAGTCGTTGGATTATTGAGACGGGGCATCGATACTCCGAAGTAGACTAGTGTATATGCTTCTCATCCCAGCAGGGGATATGGTCTGTCCCACAACCATTAGTATGACGTACTGGAGAAGGTATGCAGGTGCTCACTGGGTTGTGAGTTACACTAGACAAGACTGTTCACCGCTGAAAACAGAGACGGACCACGTAGGTCTTCTTGCCTGAATTTGGGGGCAGATACTATTTGGATTTATCCGTCCACCTCTCCGAAGATGCCAAGTTGATTTATGGCACCGTGAATTGGAGGTTTAGACGGATGCGGCCGTTGTAGCAGACTTCGTCAGATTCCCTCTCATTTCTGAGGGGTTTTTGATTGTGGGGACGCTCTTCTCTGCAGGCGCAAGCCCCCGCAGTTAATTACGTTACCGCGTAGCGATAACCACTTTCTCCTGCTCTGGAAGTTTACTTCGTGTCGTGTGTTTTTTTTTAATTTTTGGTTGCCCGTGGATTGTATACAGAGAATAATTTATGTTGTCACCCGTAGGGCGTGGATTAGTCCAAATCCGTATATTTTTAGATTTGGGTTTGGGTTGATTTAAGGATCGTTGATCCGTTTTGAGATCAAGATCGACTTAAATGTATACGAGCAGTTGGGGGCTCGGTTAGTTTTTTGTTAAGGATACGTTAGTCTAATTTGAGACTAAGATCTACTTAACGGGGTATTAGGATCATTTTTGTTTCAGATCCAACAAGAGAGCACTTGGGCTGTGTTGTTTTAGTTTAAGGACATTTCAGTCCCTTATCTCCATTTTGGAGGCGAAGTTGTAGTTTGAGGACATCTCGGTCTGTAGATAGTTTGAGGACATCTCGGTCTGTAGATAGTTTGAGGACATCTCGGTCTGTAGATAGTTTGAGAACATCGCGGTCCGTTGAACACTATTTTAGAGGTGAGGTTTTAGTTTAAGGACATTACGGTCCGTTGATCACCATTTTGGAGGTGAGGTTTTAGTTTAAGAACGTTACGGTCCGTTGATCACTATTTTGTGGGTGATGGTTAGTTTAAGGACGTTTCGATCCATTGTAGTTTAAGGACGTTTCGGTCCGTTGTCGCTATTTTGGAGGCAATGTTTAGTTTGAGGACATTTCGGTCTGTTGTAGTTTAAGGGCGTTTCAGTCCGTTATTAATTTAGGAACATCTCGGTCCATTGTTCATCTTGCGTACACGTGTATTTGTCACATGACGGGATGATTGATGATGATATGGGACGCATCCAGTTTGGGATGTGGTTTGCTCTGGGTTGTGCACGTTAATTTGGGAAGTGCACCGGAAAGCAGTTGGTTGTCGGGACCTACCACCTTTCTGAAGATGCTGAGGAATTACAACAACATATTTCAGAGGTGTGAAGAGATGTACCTTTAAACCCAAATCCTGTATTTGAGAGAGAAGATCATGGTGGATCATCTAAGAATTAGTAGTCATTTTGGAGACTAAGATTAACTTAAGAGGTGTGGGATAAACATCATTTTGGATGTCATCAGTTGACAGACCATTAGTCATGTTGGGGACTAAGATCAATTTGGGGGAATGATAAGTACAGAGGGGTCTTGACTTTGGAATAACTTAGTCAAGTTGGGCTAGGTCTGGGTCTTCATAATTACCCAACGGTGATAAAGTGTTGAGGCATACAATGCTCACGTGCATTTCATGTAGGCACTGGAATAGTGTTAAACACTAGATTTCTGTGGCGCTCAAGTAACGCACGTGAGGTACTCAATTATGGGCGTTGCTCATTTATTTCTTTCTTTTTATATAAGTGCTTAGCACTTGGTTCTTG
Source organism: Agapanthus africanus (assembly GCA_030015575.1). NCBI lineage: Eukaryota > Viridiplantae > Streptophyta > Magnoliopsida > Asparagales > Amaryllidaceae > Agapanthus > Agapanthus africanus. The sequence continues at coordinate 314,131,718 of CM057351.1, read as the reverse complement.
GGGCGCTCACGTGTGAAACACGTGAGGCGCTCCAAAGTTGGGTTCTGCATTTTGGCTTTATTGCCTTTCCCTTTATGTAAGTGCTAAGCACTTAGTTCTCATAGCGCTCACGTGTAAAACACGTGAGACGCGTCAAATGGGGCAATGCCCTTTTATTTTCCCTTTCTTTTACAGAAGTGCTAAGCACTTGATTGAGGGTAGCGTGCAAAACACGTGACTGTTTTAGGAAGTGCTCTTTTCTCCTCTTTTAAGCACCCGCGTGGGAAACACGTGATGCGGTCTCAGCCGTTTTCTTTTTGCTCATTAGAAACACTCACATGGAGAACACATGAAGTCTAGTTATAGTGTTAAACACTATAACGAATCACCAGGCTATTCTTCTGTGATTCTCAGGAATCAAGTTCTCCTTTACAAGTTCTCCTTTTGTTTCTTTGCAAGAATTAAATTCTTCTTACAGGGTTAAACCCTAGTTTTTTTAGAGGAATTAAATTCCCATATGTGTTTTTTTGTAAGAGTTAAACTCTTTGAACTCAGTTCTTTCCCCTAGGCTTTGAATCTGCATGACAGAATCTTCCCGATGAGAATTAAATTCTCAACTTGTGGGGAGATCTGCCTCTGCAGATCTCAACCAGAGGAAGAACTAAGTTCTTCGATGAAGGGTTAAACCCTCAGAGATGCAAAGAACGGTCTTTTTTTTCTCCTTTACCTAGTGTTTCAAGGGAACAAGTCTTCTCTTCTCAGAATTAAATTCTCTCCCTGTATATTCTTTAAGTCTCTGGGGCGCTCTCTCTCTCTCTCTCTCTCTCTTCTCTTCTTTTTTAACTTGAAGTCATGGGTTCTTTATATAGTGGAGAGAAGTTTGTTGATTAGTTTTAGGAAATCTCTCATTGAGGGATCCTAGTTGATTTTGGGGGTTTTACCTACTGTTGGATTTTTGATCCAAGGGTTTCTGTCCTACAGGACATATTTTCTTGTTTTTTAAACAAGATTAGGAAAATATTTTCCCATACAGAATTTATTCTGTAGATTGGTGATTTTTAATCACCATTGGATTTTTAATCCAAGGGTGCTTGGTTTAACAGAGCACAGTCTTTCTTTGTTTAGAATGATATGAAAAATATTTTCCAACTTATGAGATCTTTGATCCACCAACTTTCTGTTTAACAGAAAATATCATTTCTCATTTAAAAGCTCAATAGAATTTAATTCTATGCTTAATCACCATTGGATCTTTGATCCAACGGTTCCTTGTTGAGTAGAATTTAATTCTACGTAGGGAAGTGCCCTCAAGTGTTTAACACGTGAGACTTATTAGCCTAGTAGTTGTTTTAATTGCAGTACCTATATGCGTTGCATATAGGCACTCACGTGTTAAACACGTGGGGTTGTTTTAGCCTAGCAATTGTTTTAATTACAGTGCCTATATGCGTTGCATATAGGCACTCACGTGTTAAACACGTGGGGCTGTTTTAGCCTAGCAATTGTTTTAATTGCAGTGCCTATATGCGTTGCATATAGGAACTCACGTGTTAAACACGTGGGGCACTTTTTGCCTAGCAATTGTTTTAATTGCAGTGCCTATATGCGTTGCATATAGGCAGTCACGTGTTAAATACGTGGGGCTCTTTCAGTGGGGATCTTTCCCTCATCCCTTTTTTATAAAGGAACAAGGACTCGTCGGGAACTGCTGGTTGGTATTATACCTATCGTCAGGCAGCAGTTCCCAGATGGCATGAGTACAGCTTAGTCCGTTGACTTGCCATCGCTACTTCGTCTCGAGTGTGTTCCCACTGCACTTTGATTACTACCCTACCATGCTCAAAGGATTCGTGCAAACAGGTAGTAGTTGGGTGTAGTCCCGAAGCACTTAGAGACAGTAGCGATCAGATATGATTCGTCTCTCCTGGTATTAGGGGTTGATATCGCGCAGTGTTCGGAAAGCCATTACACAAAGTCCCTGGCATGGGCAGTCAAGAAATACTGGTAAGGTACTCCAGTAGTTTCTCATGGTGTATTGGGCTCTCCTCCGGCACGACTTATCACGTTGTTAGGGGTCTGACGTTTACCATCCTCCTAGACGGATATGCGAGTATCTCAGATGAACAGACCGGACTGTACGGAAATTGTCACCGATCAGTAGGAGTCCGGGTGAGTTTGCTCATCGGTCTTCTTATCGACAGATACCTAGGTAGCCGTTACGTGCAGCTAGTACCGCTGACGGCTTGTGGTTAAACCTACTGCCAACGTACTGTCGAGTCTTTAGAGTCTCACACAGAGGGTTTCCCTGCTTCAGGCAATTGATGTAGACGTCGTATGGTTTTACGACTGTGTTTCGATCACGTACGTGTACTTGTACACGGATGTTGATGTAACATTTCAGAAAATAAAATATTATTTTTAAGAATTTAAATAATTAAAATAATAAATATTATGAATATTTTAATGTACAGGGATTAGTTTTAATGAAATGGTATAATTATATACCGATAGTTTGGAAAATATTTTGAAAATTTATAAGAATTATTAATTTTGAAAGCGTTTAGTTGATTTGGACATTTTATAAATTATTACATAATTATTTGTATACGAGTTTAATACTAAACTCGATTAGCATATCACTAATTATGCATTAATCTAGTTTATGTGTTATGCATGCAACAAAATATGTTGCATAACACTTGTTACATTAAATTGAACCATGGCATTCTTTTATTTTTAAATGGTTTTTGTTTTGATTTGAAAAGAAAAGAAAAGATATTTAGTTGAGAGAGAGAATGATGGGATATGTATCATGGCATGTAGGGGAGAGAGAGTGAGGGGTTATTCTCACCATGGTTCACTCTTTATCTCTTTCACTCTCAATTGTTTTTCTCCTCCTCCTTCATCACCTCCCTCCACCTCCTCTCTACCACCCACAAACACCACCAAAACCTAGCCAAAACCATATACTCCCTTCATAAAAAATGATCCCAACCACATTACAAAGCACTTAGATGGATCAAGTCAAGACTTTGAAGGCTTTGGGCAACTCAAGAAAATTCTTGAGTTGCCAAATAAGATATAATCCTATACCATTAGTTTAGAATCTTGTTTTCCTCATATCTTATTGTTGTTTAGAACAAAACTATTGAGGTTTAGTGATCTTGGAAATTCCTAGATGTGGGTTAGGAGATTGTGTGAATTGTGAAGTGTAATTGAGGTTTAGTAGAGCCCACAAAACCTTGTAGTGATAGAATTTCTGGGCAAAACCAGAGATTAAACCCCTAAACAATGAACTTGGAATTGGTCGATATCGGTTTTTGTGAAAATTGTGATGATTTATTGAAACCTGCTGCAACTTGGGAAACCTGAAAAATATTTAGCTAACACAGTGAGACAAGCAGGACACCTAGGAGCTACACCTGAGACCCGAGGCCCTAACTCCATATCCTGGCCGCCATTTTTAGCCTTTTGGCCGCAAATTGCGGCCAGACCATGAAGTCCCTGTCTCGTTCCTGCTTCATGGTTCCCTTATCTGCTAATTAGACCTCTACTATGTGCAAAATGTCCCAATTTAACCCGAGGCAAAATCTGGAGGTGTTTTCTTGAGTTTTTGTTTTGGTTTTGCAACTTTTTAAGACTTGGATTTTGGTATTTGGGTTTTGACTCGGTGGTTTGACGTTTGTACGTCAACATCGAGGATTTGTTTAGCTATTCTTGCATGCATAGTCCGTAGGTTCTAACCTATGTACATTTCGTATGCCGTATTAGATTTCTCGTATTTGGTTCTCATTTACGATACGATATTCGTTGAAATGTAGGTACCTTCATGTGGACATTGTATGACAAGGGAGAGCGTGGCATCATTGACTTCGGCAATCGAGGATCAAGGCGAGTAGATGTATATTTACGGGGGAAGTCGGGGGGATGGCGTATAGCACCCCCGCAACAGTAGAATAGGGTATTACTATTATTAGTAAGTTTGGATGCGATATTGGGATACTTAATAAATAGGGTTTTTAGAAGACCTTAGGTCAGATTAGGTTGATCTAGGAAGACCTATCCATAAGATGATTACCTTGGTGGCGAATCACGGGTTATATGTAGTCACACGCACGCACGGACACACACACACTTGATTTTGGGTGTATATGTGTATATATATATGTATGTGTGTATGTGTGTATGTGTATATATGTATATATACATATCCACGGATGATGAGGATAGTATGTGATATGTGGAGATGAGTCGATATGATCGGGCATGATGCCGTGAGATTTTGACATGTGATTGAGTCGTGATATGGTATATGATATGATATTATAATGGATCGTTGGGCGATATGTATTCATTCATACGATAATATGCGAGTTGATAATATTTGAATGTACGAGACTTTAGAACCGTACCCATGATCATGATATTGTACGAATGATGATATTATGTATGATTTTGACCCGTACCCTCGATTTGAGGATGCCGTACGATGGATATTACCGTACGAGATATATAAGATGATTGATCCGCACTCTTGACTCGAGGATGCCGTACTATGTATTATACAATACGTAACGCTATGAGGCTGGATCGTCGACTACTAGGTATATCGTCTCGGAATATATGTAGATTTTCTTATCCTTCCGACTAGTTCCTTAGTTTAGTCTTTTAGTTGTTTAAATAGATGCTAGACTAGGCTCGAGTCATACCTATTTTCAAAACTAATGAATCGTGAGTATTTTCAAAGGACAACCCGAGAGATGCTACGGATTTTTCAAAAGACATATCTTTTCTCAAAAACACCGTAGCCCCTATTTTTCTAAAAACCACGATTCGTGCTATTTCAAAACACTAAAACCGTATGACTCATGCACAAATATGTATATTTTATAATGTTACATTTACTATTCACTTTTCTGTTATATTTTTGTTGTTCTCATTGCATTGAATATTTATTACATGCGTTTCTTTAGCTATTATGAATCACATCTGTTAGGACACCTGCACCATTACTGATGATGCGCATGTTACACGTACACTTGCTTGCCGGCTCACACACATCACCATCGGTAATTTCCCTGGCACGTACACTTTAGAAAACGTTACTTCATTGGTATAACCTGCTAACTGGTAATTTCCATATATTATTAGTATGCTTGCTCTCATATGCTAGTTTAGATAGTGCATTACTTACTTTGATACCCCATGCATTTATATATTCATTCTGTTATGCAATATTGTGGGGCTTTATACCGATAATCACTGCTTTTGGACTCTTGATTTTGGGATTTTGGATTTTCCATGAGATTTCTGGATTTGGGGGAAAACCGTGAGAATTTTATAAACTCGTTATCATTTTAAAAATGCAAGTTGCGGTTTTCTCGTGATAGATGCATATGGCGTCCACCATGAGTTTTCCTGATTGAATTGGTTTTCGAGATCCGATTCGAGGAGTAGGATGAACCGTTTCGGGTACATGGTGGACCCGGTAAGGTACCCCGGGGCAAGAAGCTCAAGATATAGATGATGAGCCTGGCAGGGGAGGACTACCTACCGGTGATATTTGGCGCGGCAGATATCCGGAGGATACCGACCGTAGTCGTGAGATTGGAACATATGGGCCGATCCAGACTGACGGAGCCCGGGATTTGAGGCTTTTGTGTCGATGTTGACACGGATTTCTGTCGATTTCATTGATGATACTCCAGTTTTTATACTAAAATCTTACTGAGATAAGAACACAGCTTTCTCATACAGATATGTTATGATTTCATTCTTAATGCATTCATACATCATATATATGACATGTTGCTACTTGAGACACTGACCCGAGTACTTGGTATTACACTTATGCTTAGATTATTACCCTTGCCACTACTAGATGTTTCAGTGTTATATTTGAGTATGTTACTGTATGACCTAGGAGATCGTCATACATACGATTTCTACTCGGTGATGTCTTCTACTCACGAGTTGGCAACTCACCCCCGTTGTGCCACAGTTTCTTGCAGGTTCGGCCGTATAGGTTTCGTTGCGGCTCGCCGGTACATCATTTCTTTCGGTTGATTGCTTAGTAGGTGGGTTCACTTGCATCGTGACCACCGTTGCACATGTACTTTATATTTCAGTTGTATCTAGTTAAAGGCTCCATCAACCAGACTTGTATTTTTAGTAGACTTAGATAGTCATAGTTTGTATATTCTTTCGGTCTTAGAGTCGTGCTCTTGTATTTTTTATTGTTGGGATTTTCTTAATGATGCATAGTTTTCTCGTTTTCTTTCTGATTTTTGATCTTCGCCCTTCGGCGTTGTATATTTATATTATCCTGCGTGGTTATTTCCGCCATTTGGCGAAGAGCTAGCTCCCGCTTGGGGATACCATATTTATTATTGCTTGTACCGTTTTCGGGTTAAAAATTACAAAGGAGGTGCTGCCCAAATTTTCAATGACGAAAATGTTTTCAAGTAAATTACAAACAATGTGTTTTCGTGTACTATTATCTATGTTATGTAGAAGGAAGTTGATTTCACTAAAACCTTATTTCAAGTTGCACCTCCACTATTTTCCCTGAAAAGATTTAGATTTATGGGCTTTTGGCTTACTTGAATTAGGTGGGGTCCTATAGACTTCACATGATTCAAGTGCTAGTCACGTGCCTTTTCCGGGTTATGACAGCTGATCGGGCAAAAAATACTAGTGGGCTTTGGTTTAAGCCGGATTCTAGTATTGTATTATTATATTGTTATCGTCTCAGTGTATCCGTATTTTTCGGAATACGGATATGAGTATGTATATACGGTGAGAGGGGCATACTTGTAATATGTCAAGGCATGCTTCTAGAAGGAGGTCACCTCATTATTCGCTTTATCCATTTAGTGTAATGGATTAATGAGGTTGATATTGGAGAAATGGAGGAGACTTTTGATGGCATGGTGTAAAGAATGGTTTGGATTATTTTATTCACTTTGAGTTCACTATTGAGGCATGGCACATATATTCTATTGGTTTTTATTGCATGCTTGAATAATTGAGCTCACATATACTTATCCATTCTCTACACTTTGTTTCTTCTTGATGGTTCATTCTTCTCTCTTGAGATTTTCTTGAGTTGCTATCATCTCTTGCTCTCTTGAGTTCCTCCATCTCCTTCTAACCTCAAAACTAAACCCTAACCTTCACATGTGTTGTGAGCTAAGGGTTTAATGAAACTACACAATCCTTTAGACTTTCTACATCTCCTAGGCTAGCTGGTTTAGCGAACCATCTACCTTAGTTACCTCATTTAGAGGTTGAAGCTTGGAGCACATTCTCTCGCGGTGGATCATCTTTGACGCAAAAAGGCCGATGGAGTAAGCCCGATCCGATCACCGAGGAGCCTTGGAGAGGAGCACTAGAAAACCCGAAGGACCGTATCTTGGAGGTATAACCATTCTACAGAGTAGTTAAACCTCTAGATAGATTAGCTAGTTAAGGATTTAGTAAAGATCCTAGAGTTTTAGCCGGTGTTACGTAGTCAAATATTATCGTTTTTGAAAATTCCGCCTCTCCGCGAACCGCAGGGTGCGCGATATCGGCTTACAGTGGTATCAGAGCCTACAAAACCTTAACTAGCTAGCTAGCAAAGTCATTAGAAATTCGATCGCTGAAAAATCCCAAAATCACGTCCGAACATGCATGTTTCTGTCGTTTTTAAAATCTGGTCCAAAAATCATTTCAGAGGCCTTAAAAATACGTGCAGGGTTTTTTGAGAACACGGTAGAAATTTAGGTTCCTGAGTCCTTAAGACTGCCTCGGAAACGCGGCCAAACCATGCATTTGGCCGCCGTTCCGCAGCCGAGTCAAGGGTGACTCGGCCCAATTTTCTATAGTGCGTCTATATTGGTGATTTGTGATATTTAGGATATTTTGTTTCTGCCCAGGATCTTTTGTGCACAGTGTTGTACTCGGGGTAGATTCAAATTTGGACAATCGATCGAACTTTTAAGTACTTTAACTAATCGGGTTTTTTGTGTTTAATATATGTGTTCATAAACCTCCGCTAATTGCTATACGTCGATTAGTTGGGGGTTGCACATATCTGTGATCTGTGTTGTTTTGTGTATATGAATTTTATTGGATCGTCGTGGATGAATAGCCAGGGGGTCTGTGTTTGATATATGTGTTCGTAAATCTCCGCTAATTGCTATACGTCGATTAGTTGGGGGTTGCACATATTTGTGATCTGTGTTGGTTTGTGTATATGAATTTTATTAGATCGTCGTGGATGAATAGCCGGGAGGATGTGAGAAGAGTGTTTTCTTTTCTTTCATTCAATGTAATTTGTAAAAGTGATGTAATATTATTTTGCGGGGTACATTCGGGTTGAGGTTGTAGCCACCGTTGTATATTATTTCTTTTTACTGTTTCTGCTCCTAGGATAGACCCAAGGTAGGGTGCACAAACTACCGGGTTCTTTAAAGTGCCGAGTGGCATACTCATTTTACTGAGGGAAGTTGCTTCACTTCGGGAATTTGGCGGGTAGTTTGCCGCACCCGTATGGGTATGGGGTGGGGTTTGGCTATTCATCACGACCATGGAATCCATCTTTCGTTACAGGCTTAAACGAAACGCGGAATTCCTAGTATATCCAATATATTCATCTGTGATCTGGAACGCCTATTATTGCGTGAGACGAATGGCTAAATATATATACATTATATATAAATAAACATTGCTTATGTTTTGCATCCGCACTAGTCCAGCCCCCGCTCTGGCGTTACTTAAGTAACCTAACAGTGTAAGATGGAGCCCAGTGGCGAATGCAAATGGCATAAGCGTACGTTGTATTTTCGTTTCTTTTCCTGCAATGATAGAATTTGTAAATGATGTGACCGCATTAGCAAAGATTAATGCAAGATAAAACAAACCAAAGTTTAATCGTTGGAACAATTTCAAAACCGCTCGGTTTTCTTCAAAAAGCAATTTTAAATGCGGAGCTTAAACCACTCCTTTTAAAAAGCTATCATGGTTCCTTCGACTATATCAAGTTCACTACGTTTACGGTTTCGCCAAAACCATCCGTAGCCCTCCGTCATTTCATATGAATATTCAGTAGTATTCAAGCTATGTATTTTGACCTTCGCCAAGGCATAGTGATTGATAGTTGCTGGGTATTCATATGTAGCATAGATAGATGCATTGGTTTGGGACAGTCGTACTATTATGTTGGCATTTGTCAAGAGTATGTACGGGTGGGTTCAAATTAACCTAGATAATGACGGGTAGAACTTGACATGTGACTTATGATATGTTGGACTTCGTCGAGGTTATAAGAGCATGGGGCAAAAATCCACATCGGGGGTTTCTAAGGTACTGAAACTTGCTAGTGCTGCATACCATTTGGAGTGTGATAATCATGGTAGGTTTCCTTCTTGGTTATCACACAATGATATTTGGATCCCGATCCTACTTTGAGTATGCGCTACTCTTCGGGAGATTTTTCACTAAACGATCAATGCTATAAACCAAGTAGGTGTCTAGAACGGTGTTAGCGGGGCTACGTCTCCATGGAAAAAGGTTATGTAATTAAGGAACTTCGCGAAAGCGTTGGAAAACCTCCCTCGAAGTACCGACACCGGCCTAGCTGAAAGGTTAAGCAAGAATTGTAAAAGTGAGATTAATCCTGACTAATTCTTCTTTTATGGTTTGAGGAAGGATTCGAGGAAACAGTGGGAGCCATCCTGTTTAGATAAACTAATAACCAATCTAAACTTGCAAGAGCATCATGCTAAGTGTTTCTTTTCTCTCTCCTAATTGCAGCGACCACTATCACCGGACATAGGTTATTAGCTAATAATTTGACTGGACTAAACTATACTGATTGGCTACGGTATATCCAGATGACACTTACCTGTGACAAGCTAGACTACCTCCTTACTCAAAACCCCCTGCTGTCCCAGGTACAAGTTCCACCATCACGGATATGGATATCCGTCTGACATGGGAAAAGGATTGTGCGAGAGCCAAGTGCTTCATGTTAGTCTTAATGGATTGTGAACATCAGAGGCAGCACAAGAAGATGGACTTAGCTTCCATCTTCCTCCATACCAAAGTTTTATATAGAGAGCAATCTCGTATTGCAAGATATGAGACCTAAAAAATATTGCTTCAAGTGAGGTTGGCTATCGGTTCATCTGTAAGGGAGCACGTCCTTACGATGATTAGCTATATTGAACAGCTCGCGGACTATGGGACCACGTTGGAGAACGAGTTATGCATCGACTTGATTCTACAGTCTCTACAATTTACTTACGCCCAGTTTATCTTGAATTGCAAAATTCAAGGGAAGGAAGTTACACTTTCAAGTCTTCTCAATTTATTGAGGAGCTCAGAGGGCACCCTGAAAGAATCCAGAGAGACACCCACTCTGTTTATTGGGGAATCTTCCTCTTCTAGATCTAAGGAGAAAGCCAAGGGAGAGAAGAAGAAGGCCTCCACCAAGCCGATAAGCGGTGTCAGTAAGATAGAGGAAAATGGCAGGGTAAAAGTTTCGGGGCTAGTAATAGGGAAGGAGGCATGTCTTTGTAGTCACGGTAAAAGTGCATTGTCAGAAGGACTGCAGGGCTTGGAAAGCTAGCAGCCAGGATTCGAAGCACGTTGTGGTTTCGTCTTCGAGTGTGTTTGTAATTGAAAACTGTCTATCCATTAACTCTATTTCTGGGTACTAGATACCAGATCAGGATCTCATATCTGTAATTCATTACAGGCTTTAAGAAACCGTAGAGTTATCAAGGCAGGTGATATGACTCTCAGAGTTGCTGACGGAATGTGCATGGACGCTGAATCTGTAGAGGAATATAACCTGGGATTGACAAGTGGGCAGATATTGATTCTACATAACTGTTTGTATGTACCTAGTCTAGCCTGTAATATCATATCTGTATCTTTACTTTCTAAAGAAGGATATGATTTTACATTTGTAAGCGATGTAGTACACATCTACCTAAATCAAAATTTCATTGGATAAGGTACATTAGATAACGGTATATACGTATTGAATCAAGCTCAGATTTTCAGTGTCCAGAACATACTTAAAAGAAAGTCTCCAGAATTAAATCAGGCTTTCTTATGATATTGTAGACTCGGTCACATCAATGAAACACGGTTGACGAAGTTACATACGGAGGTATATTTAGATCCGTTCGAATATCAGTCCTATGCAACTTGTCAATCATGTCTCTAAAGAAAGATGACAAAGACTCTGTTCACTGGACACGAAAAAAAAGCGAGGGGGCTCTTGGGACTCATACACAGCGATGTGTGTGGTACAATGTCTACACATGCGAGAAGTGGTTATTCCTACTTCATTACTTTTATGGATGATTTCTCTAGGTACGGACATGTATTCTTGATGAAACATAAATCCGAGGCCTTTGAGAAATTCCGGAAATATAAGAATGAAGTGGAAAAACAAACCGGCAAAAGTATCAAGACACCGAGATCTGATCGAGGTAGTGAATACTTAAGTGCCGAGTTCCTGGGCTACTTAAAAGAGAATGGAATTCTCTCTCAGTTTACTCCTCCATACACACCTCAGCACAACGGTGTATCAGAAAGGAGGAACAGAACCCTATTGAATATGGTTCATTCCATGATGAGTAATGCTGAGTTACTGCGATCCTTCTGGGACTATGCACTAGAATCAACTGCATATCTTTTGAACAAGATTCCTACTAAGTCAGTGCCTACTACACCATATCAGATGTGGAGTGGGAAAAAACCCTATCTTAAGTACCTTAAGACATGGGGATGTTCAACTTTTGTAAAAAAAAGCAGCATGCGGACAAGCTTGAGGCACGCTCAGTATTGTGTAAGTTTGTGAGATACCCAAAGAACTCCAGGGGCTATCTTTTCTATTACGCAGAGGAACAAAAAGTCTTTGTTTCTCTGCATGCCCACTTCTTGGAAACTCAATTTTTAGAAAATGAGATAAGTGGGAGCGCAATAGAACTGGAAGAAATTCCAGAACCATAAGCTATTACTGAAAGCATGGTGGAACCAGATGTTTTGAAAGAACCTGACATACCCACGCCACTCCGCAGAACTAGTAGGCTATATCATCCGCCCGAGAGATACTACGGTTTTCTAATAGACGGGGATCGAGAGGATTGCATCATCGAAGAAGATGAGCCAACTAGCTTCCAGCAAGCCATTCAGAGCCGAGACTCGGTAAAATGGCTGGATACAATGTGGATCGAAATAGAGTCCATGTACACCAACAAAGTATGGACTTTGGACTTTGCTCCAGAAGGAGTAAAACTCGTAGGCTGCAAATGGATCTTCAGAAAGAAGATTGGTGTAGATGGACACGTTGAAACCTATAAGGCTAGACTTGTTGCAAAAGGTTTTCGTCAAAGACCTGGTTTGGACTATGATGAAACCTTTTCTCCAGTAGCTATACTCAAATCCATTCGGATCCTTCTTGCCATTGCTTCCATCCACGACTATGAGATCTAGCAGATGGACGTAAAGACCACTTTTTTGAATGGAAATTTGGAAGAGTGCGTCTATATGGATCAGCCGGAGAGTTTCATTCAGAGTGGGAGCAGCGGGAAAGTGTGCAAGTTGCTTAAGTCCATTTATAGGCTAAAGCAGGTATCGCAGAGTTAGAACATCTTTTTTGATGAGAAGGTCAAGGAATTCGACTTTATCAAAAATCTAGATGAACCATGCATATATAGTAAAATTGTAGCGAGAAGTGTGGTATTCCTCGTCATGTACGTGGATGGCATTCTCTTGATAGGAAATGACATTCCTATGCTATAATCAGTCAAGGGATTCTTATCACAGAGGTTCTCTATGAAGGACCTGGATGATGCTTTCTACATTCTGGGAATCCAGATCTACCGTGACAGATCTAAGCGGATGTTGGGACTCTCACAGTTAAGGTACATCGACACCATACTGAAATGATTCAGTATGGAAGATTCTAAGCGCAGTAATCTACCGGCTTGTCACGGAATCACCCTCTCCAAAGAGATGTCTCCCAAGACTGATTTGGAAAAGGCTCGCATGTTTATTATATCCTACGCTTCAGCTGTAGGCTCTATAATGTATGCGATGTTGTGTACAAGACCAGATGTAGCATACGTCCTGAGCGTTGTAAGCCGGTATCAGTCAAACCCAGGGGAGAAGCACTGGATAGCAGCGAAGAACATTCTCAAGTACCTGAGAAGGACTAAGGAGATGTTCTTGGTGTACGGTAGGGAAGACCTCCAGATCGAGGCCTTCGCTGACTCCAGCTTACAGATTGACAAGGATGACTCCAAGTTCATGTCGGGTCATGTCTTTACCCTCAATGGAGAGGCTGTTGTTTGGAAGATCTCCAAACAGGAAACCGTTGCTGACTCAACGATGGAAGTGGAGTACATAGTTGCTTGTGATGCCACGAAGAAAGCAGTCTGGATCAGGAAGTTCATGACAGAGCTTCAGGTGGTTCCATCCATTGTTGATCCAATACCGCTATATTATGACAACGGCGGCGCTATAACTTTAGCGAATGAACCAAGGTCCCATCTGTTGGCTATAGTGCCATCAAGTCAATTATTTTAATCCCAGGCATGCGATTAGATGATTGAGGGAGGACCTATACGGGTAGAACAGTCTTACTCAAAATGATAGTATGCTATCTGGTTTATTTTTATCATCATGTACATGCTTGGGGTGACATTATAGTTCACTATTACATATTGATAGAGCCCATAGGATTCCTGCTTGACTACCAGCATTATGATGTATACGTGGGAGCTGGGTGGTCTATAAGCACATCCTTAAATGTCCCTAGTCGTGGGAGTATCGAGACTGGGCATCGATACTCCAGAGTAGACTAGTGTATACTGATTGAGACCCCAACGAGGGGCGGTGGCCGGTCTCACAAGCCATTGGTGTTAGTTTGTTCACCTAAGATAGTATGCAGGTGCTCATTGGGATATGAGTACACTGGACGGACTCGACGGGAAGATGCTAGTTGGTATTATACCTATTGTCAGATAGCAATTCCCAGGTGACATGTGTACAGATTAGTCTGTTGACCTGAGATCGTCATTTGTCTCATGTGAGTTCCCACTGTGCTTTGATTACTACCCTACCACGGCTCAAAGGAGTCGTGCAAATAGGTTTTAGTTGGGTACAGTCCCGAGCCATATGGAGGCAGTGAGCGGATCGTCGGGGATTCGTCTCTCCCGGTATTAGGGTTAATGTTGCGTTGTGCACAGGTGGCCATCACAAGAAACCCTTGATCAAGGTAGTCGAGAATTACTGATCTAGGATCAATAGTTTCTCAGTTTGTGATGGGCTTCATACCGACACTAAATGTCATGTTATTATGGGGTTTGACTTTATCCATCCCCTAGACTCGATATGCGATACTCTTAGATGAATAGACCGTACTGTACGGATATTGTTACAGGACAGGTTCAGTAGGGGTCAGGATGAGATACTCGTCGGCTTTCCTTTCGCTCAATACCTGGGTAGCCGTTATGTATAGCTAGTTCCGCTGACGTGCTTGTAGTTAAACCCACTGCCAGCATATTAACGAGTTTTTAAAGTCCTACACAGAGGGTTTCCCTGCTTCGGGCGAAACGATGTAGAGGCCGTATGGTTTTACGGCAGGGTTCGATCATATACGTGCACTTGTGCACGGATCATGATTCGGACGGATAATACTAGTTGGCTTTGGTTTAAGCCGGATCTTAGTATTATATTGTTGGATTATTTTCGTCTCATTGTATTCGTATTCTGTTGGAATACGGATACGGGTATGTATATACGAATGATGGGCATTCTTGTTATTTATTACAAGAAAGTTTCTAGAAGTTGCAACCTCATTATTGTTTTAATCTTTTTGTTAATGATTTAATGAGGTGGAGAGATGAGTGGGCTTGGCATTGATTGAAGCATGGTTCAAGGTGTGACTCATGGTGGTGAGTCATGGAAACACTATTGTGGCATGCTTGAGTCTTTTGTTTGTGGTGTGAGATATTTGTTGTGAGACTTGAGATATTTATTCTTGAGTTGTTTTCTTGAGTTGCTAGCATGCTTGATAAATGCTCACAACAAACATCTCACAAGACTTAGCCATTTCTTCACTTGATTTTTCCTTAGCCTCACACTCTCATCTCCCATGGCATCTTCTTCTTTCTCCACCCTAACCCTCTCACGTGTTGAGAAATCTAGGGTGTTTAGAGACAAATTAATCCCTCATTAGACTCTACATCTTCTAGGCTATCTATTTTAGCAAACTAGATACCCTAGTTACTTCGGTTTTGGAGTAGGAGCTCGATTCATAGACTCTCGGGTGGATCATCTTCGATGGAGGGAGACCGGTGATCAAACTTGATCGTTGTGGCCACTAGGAGCTTGGGAAGCTTGTTAAAGACCAAAGGACACGGATCAATCGGTATAACATTCCAAACTCTTTTAGTTAGCATGCTAGATATAGGGTTTATGGTCGATCCATATTCGGGGTTGGGGTAGCACCACTTTCATAAATTTTTGTTACGCATTCGGCCACGGTTTGATGGCTGGGGCGCTACCGTAACCCAACATGGTATCAGAGACAACTTATAAACTCTAATCTAGCAGTTTAGACAACGTTTAAAGTATCGAAACCGAAACAACTCCGAAACAATACCCTATAATTTCCAGTTTCTGTCGAATTTAAAATAGTCTTCAAAATTTTTTAAACAATTGCAGAAGACTACCTATGTGACAACTAGAATACCCTTAAAATCCGAGCACCAAATGATCAAATTGGCCCGTTGAAAATTCAAAAAAATCCAGCCTGGCCGGTTTTATTTTTAGCTTTGGACTTGGGATTTTGGGTGTACTCCGGTCTCTGGAAATTATGGTCTTAGGTATTGTTTGTTTTGCTCAGTTTTGGATATAGTATTATCTATAGTTTAGGGGCATTTTGGGGTATTTTGAAGTCCATATTTTAATACTGTTTAAATGTTTACAGTACATGCATTTCTATCTGTGACCATGAATGTTATTAGAGCGGTATAACTCGTCTAATTGCTATATGTCTTTTAGACGGGTTTGCGAACATGACATTCACGTTGATGTTCTGTGTTGTGATGTGGTTGTGGTTGAATCGTCGTGGTGGATAGCCAGCGGTATAATGACAGTACAGTTTAGTTTCATTTGTATATTTGATATTGCAGGGCGAGTGTCCGACTTGTGGACTGCCGTCACTATCCGTTTGTATATTATTTATTTGGGGCACGACCGGGTTGAGGTCGATGTTACCATTGTACTTATTTTCTTTTCTGTACTAGGATTTCCCCGCGGTGGAGTGCACGAATAGCCGGGTTCTTGAGGGCAACGGGTCCACATCTCATGGCTTTGGGATGGAGGGGACCTGACTCTAGAATTGGCGGGCTATTCGCCGCACTCGTAGGGGGTACAGGTTGACCCACGGAGGGGTACATAGGTTACCGGATTCCGTGAAGTGCTGGGTGTCCCATTCACGTATTGGGGATGCTTCGCTTCTGGGATTGGTAGGTAACTTGCCGCACTCATAGAGGTCTAGGTTTTTATTGCACAGACTATCCACACGACAGGGAACGTCGGGTCTCATATGCGGCTCAAGCGAAACCCCGGGCTTCAGGATTATCCACCACTCTGTATTGCTTGGCTGAGATTCTGTGTTGCTTATGTGTTGTTGTTTATATCATGTCTGGGATGATTGTTATATATACTTATATATATACTAGTAGATGTTTGTTCAGTCGAAAATATTGTGCATTTGATATGACAGTTTCCTTACTATTTCTATATAATAAAAGGTGTTTATTATAAATATGACACATATGAGGGTTTATCTGTAAAAATACTATTTTCATGTGTTTATATAATTAACATTATGAAGGAAAATGTAAGCATATAATATCTATATAATATTTAGTCCATTTAAATATGCTTACCTTATCAAATATCTTTAACCAATTTTCTAAAACTATAATATCATGTCAAATGGTTAAGATAATATCTCAATAAAAACAAATTCTACTAACATTATTTATTGAGTTATTGTGCAGAAATTATATCAGGACTGAAATCAAGGAAATTCGAGTTGGCGAGATCAAATCTGCCGAAATATTCAAGTAAATCGAAGAAAGATATTCTGGCAGAGACTACGAGATGATTTCAAGATTCCAGATATTAAAACAGTCTACATATGTCACCAGAAGAGGCCAACAGATATATAAAATCAAGACCCTCCTAATCCACCGCGGATCCGGGGCCGAACCAACCAAATAGCCGCGGTTCCGCCGCGCGTATGAAGATCTAGGGCTTGGGATTTTTAGATTGGGATCCTAACAACTAGGTACCATATTAGGAAACTAGGGTTCTGGCTCTGTGACTATAAATAAGGACCGAGAGCCTCTTGGAAAAATCATCAAACCGACGCGATCACGAAGTCCACGACAGATCAAGAATCGTGGTTGATCATCGACAGTTCATCTACCTCCTTAAGAAGAGATCGAGAAGCAAACTAGGGTTTTGTAATCATTTTCTAAAGGAACAAAGTGTACTTGATCTTGTTGATTAATAAAGGTAGTTTTATTCTATTGCATTTTATTTTCTTCATGATTTCTATCTTTTCTTTTCCCAACATGCTCGAGTAATTCTCCGCTTGTTAGGGTTCGTAGGATTAGGGTAGATTAATGGATGATGAAGATCCTTAAACTCTTTTTACGTCCTATAAAGTTTATAAACTTTACCAAAAGAATCATTAACATCCTAATCGGGCGCGCTACCAATTCATTAGGAGCCACGACTGCGATTAGAGATTAGATTAACGATTGTTTTGATAAAGGCTAGACATGAACAGAGATCCATGTCAAGGTAGGGGTTAAGAGTGAGAACCTTTTTTCCTCCAGAAACCCTAATCTACATGCATCATTGTCGATCTAGTTTTAAATATATTAAAGGATAAGAGGAGTAATCTTTAATTAATCATACATGACTACTAAATCTTAACGAACCCTACAAGCCCCCTTCTAATATAAAACCTACATCCGTAGCTAATCTAGATCTATATCCTACATCCGCGTTTGACGTAGATCTAGAATTTACAACCATTCTTCACTATTCATTATTCTTTCTCGTTTCCTAATCAACACATCTAAAGTAAGGTTAAAGGATTCAACATTTTCCTGAGGATGGCCCGTACTCATCTCGGTCTAGCTACACGCGACACCGTTATTGATTGCGGTTACTATACAACTTTAAAATCATCAATCAAATGGCGCCGTTGCCGAGGAATACGTGCGTAATTTTTTATTCTTACTATTTGTGTTGAATTCTTATTCGATATATATCATAAAAATAAACAAAACTGCAAATTGTATATTTAACGATTATTGTGTGATTTTTGCGAGGGAATCTGGAGTCACTTTAGCGAGGAGATAAAGATTCAGAGACATTCATCAAGATCCAGAGGACCAAGGGAGGCGACGTAGCAAAATCCTTCACGAGATCCCTCTTTTTGGCGGCGGAACTGTGGCAAATAGGTCCAATTAGCGGCGGAACCGCGACGGAATTAGGGATTTAAGCTTCTAAATTTCTCTGGTATATTTCTCAACTCCTTCTCTCTCCTCTGGAATTCAATAAAATATCTTTTCTGCAGGATTCTTTGCAAAATATCGCCGCTCAAAAATCTTTTTGCGAGTTTTGTTTTGCGGGTTGTTTTTGCATATTTTAATACGAACTTTAAGGGGCAAAGACCAAATTCAGATTAGGTAGGGATTTCATTACCCTTCCTAGGCCCCACTAATCACAAAACGAGCATCTGCATTATCCTACATTAATTAAAAAATATCTAGACCAAGACTCTAAGAACTGTCGCGCTCAAATAGGACAGAGGAAGGTTGTGGGTAATCTATCGCTTATCCACATTTCTTTTGTGGTGTCTAGGCAAGTGTGTCTAGGCAAGTGGTTACTTTATTAGGCCCGTTATTTTCGGTGATTCGTATAGTGGATACCTCCAACTTACCTGGCACTTACCTGACCACAAGAGTAATAAAGTGGTGGTAGAGGATTGATCCTGCGGCTTGTCCTTTGGAAGTCTAGGAGCGGTCTATTGCTTGACCTAGGTGACCTTAGTTTTAGGGTTTGCTTATGCATTTTGTGATTTGTCAAGTCAACCCTCAAGTCCCACTTTCAAAGAAAAACAATCCAACTAGTGCTTAAATCTTTCCACCCTCCTTCCTCTTTTCACCTTCTTATAATGGGCAACCCAAATAAAAGAACTCTTGCCGAGTTTTGCTATCTAGAACCAGATATTTCTTGTTATCGTAATCGCTTAGGTATACCATCCGACTCTATCATGTCTTTAAGAGATCGGATAGGGCAAACGGAAAGAAACAGTTGGCCACCGCACTTCAGGTCCTGTTAACCGCATCCAAATTCTACATCTTCTTATATTGATACTCCGAGTGAAGAAACTCCTAAATGCATGTCCATCGCTGAGCATATAGCGAGGGCTAACGGCCAAAGTTTCAATCCAGTCAAACCATTAGGACAACAAACACCACCACTTTCTAAAGAAGATTTTCATACTCGGTTTGTGGCGTATATGATGTCTGTTGAAAATCGCCAACCAACCAACCAATATCAATATTCTTCTTATCACGATATTGATCCTACTCCTGCCCAATTTTCACAACCATTCAATTCCTATCAATCCTACCCGACTTTTACACCTTCTCTAGACAATCCTTCTAATCAGTCATTTGGGAGTTTTACTTATCCACAAGAATTTCAATCTTATTCTGAAACCCCTTACCGACCCATGTCTAGTCTTGAACGGACTGTGGAAGAATATGTGGTAGCGTCGCGCCGCACCAGAGAGGAATTAAAAGAGTGCATGGCCATTCTCAATAAACAAAATGAACGAGCAACTAGTTTCAAACCAGCTCAAAATTTTCCAACGTATGATACGGCTATAGGACAAATTGAGAATTTAGGTAGTGAGAGAGAGCGGTACACCCTTCCAAATCAAACCTCCCCATCTCAAATTGAAATCCATGCCTCCAGTTTCACAGATCTATTGAGTACACCAAATGATTCACCAATTGAAGATAGAATGTCTGATGAGTTTTGTGACTTTGTAGAGTTTGATTTACCCGATTGTGAAGGGTCCATTTCAAGTGAAGCTACACCCAATCCTTATGATCTTTACACCTCCACTCTAGAACCTTAATTGATTGAAAACCCTGCTTTTGATGAGGTGTCTGAGACTTATAACCTTCACTTGATTGAGAATATTGACGTTGGGGATATATTGGATGAGGAACCCAAAATTTTGGATGAGTTTGTCCCACCAATTCATCAGGTCCTTTCACTCCCGTGTGGTCATCATCTTGAGCCTTTAACTATTCTTCCCGAACCCCATATGCATCTTGAAATTGATGATAAATGTATGACCGAAATGCAGAATGAAATTCAGCCTTCATTTCCCACATCTGGTTCAGCAATACTCGACACACCAATTTGTTTACCCATTTCACCTCCCACTTTCTCTAGTTCTTCTTCTAATCAACTTTACTTTTAGCTAATGTTGATAAATCACAATCCAATAGTTCGATAATTCTAGAAAGACAACTTGATTTAGATACTTTTGGGAATGAGGAAGATGAGTTTTTCGAGTCTCCTACCTCTATAATTTTTGACAAATCAAGTGTGTTGAATTCTGGCGCGACACTTATTGACATTAAAACCTTCAAATCGGACCATCGATGAAAGTTTCGAAGATATTTTCGCCGACAAACTCGCATTTCTAAACGACACGGATTTTGTGATTAATCAACCTCCACCTGAAGAAATTGAACCGCCACCATTTCTTCTTATTCCATACGAGAATGTGCCTATTCTTCCCATTCCTAATAATTCACATTCTCGTTTCCGTTCACCATTATTGTTTCGTCTCTACAAACCGAGACGTAAACCTTTTCCGTTACACCTCTTATCCCCTCCCCACTTCTTTACGTCAATAGGTAACATGATCTCCTACCAACCGAGATAAAAATTTTGAATGGTTGGTGTTGACTTTTGGTCTTTGTAAGGCTTTAATTTGACCAATAACTTTAACCCCCCCAATAATTTTAAATACTTAATACTATTTTACTCAAGTTTAGGGGGGAGAAAAATATTTTGGCTCTTGAAAAAAAGTTTTTACAAAATTACGAGCCAAAAATAAGTTTGGGGGAGAATTTCACTTTCATTATTTCTTGTCCCCTTTGATAACTTTTTCTCTCAAGTCTACAGATTTTGAGATTTAAAAGATGACAACAGTAAGGATACTGCTGCAAACAGGTTTGGGGGATGTTTGTGCTTATTTACGCATTATTTTGCATTATACTTTATATAAACAAAAAAAAATTTGATAATGGAAGTTAGAAAGTGAAAAATTAAATTTGAAAGATAGGAATAGTTTAAGAAAAATAAGAAAGTTAGATATTTTCTTAAACAAAACTAGTAATAGGTAGTCATGAGCCGTTGTCCGAAGGGTTGGTAAGATGAAGGAAATTACTAATCTGAGAATAAAATTATGTCTGAAAAATAGTCCTTATTCTTGACGCCAAACATTTGAAAGTTGATACCCTACTATACGCACTTACACACATCTTGAAACTTAGGATAGTAGAGAATACCTTGAAATGCTCTTGTATAAAAGCCTTAGTATGAAAAAAAAAGTATAAATGGTGAAGAAAAAAATGAACACCGGTTTTGTAATTACCAAGGCAGCATAAAAAAATATAGCAAGGGTGCTTTATCACCTAGTGCCTTAGACCAACTGGTTTGGGAGCCACTGCTAAGGCTTAGGTGTTGTGAAACGAGGAATTATGCCTAAATGCGCAAGCACATTTTGTAATCGGTCGGTTAGTACCTCAAAAAGTATTAACGGTCGCATGAAGCATGTGTGAGCAATTTCATCAAAATATTCACCAACTATAAAGTACTTTGGAAAATGGATAAGAGTATGATAGCTTGAATTGAATTCTCTAAATGTAGGGATGTCTTTTACACACACATAGGGGTATATGATCAATGTTTGGAAGAAAGATAGGGAGGAAGACTAAAGGCGATGTTTTATTGAGGGATGATGTGATTTCTAACATTTTTTCATGACCATTAAGATATGGCTCATAACAACTGAAAAGCTGGTATAGTTGGAAACTCTTATTTTCAAGTTCTTTCTTTTATAATTCTTATTTTTATATGTAACTTTCACTATCTTTTTTTATAGGATTTTGTGGGTGTAATCCGCTGAAAACCCTCAGGAGACAACACTCCTCCTGCTAGAGACACCTAGAGGTTTAACGGCTTGTTGCACGTGCTCAATGCAATCGTGTTGCCTACGAAAGTGTGCTGTTTAGGTTTTTCTTTTTCTTTTTTCTCCTTCTCTTAAATAACCAGTTTGCTCGGGACGATCAAAGTTATGTTTGGGGGTATTTGTTCAGTCGAAAATATTATGCATTTGATATGACATTTTCCTTACTATTTCTATATAATAAAAGGTGTTTATTATAAATATGACCATATGAGGGTTTATCTGTAAAAATACTATTTCCATGTGTTTATATAATTAACATTATGAAGGAAAATGTAAGCATATAATATCTATATAATATTTAGTCCATTTAAATATGCTTACCTTATCAAATATCTTTAACCAATTTTCTAAAACTATAATATCATGTCAAATGGTTAAGATAATATCTCAATAAAAACAAATTCTACTAACATTATTTATTGAGTTATTGTGCAGAAATTATATCAGGACTGAAATCAAGGAAATTCGAGTTGGCGAGATCAAATCTGCCGAAATATTCAAGTAAATCGAAGAAAGACATTCTGGCAGAGACTATGAGATGATTTCAAGATTCCAGATATCAAAACAGTCTACATATGTCACCAGAAGAGGCCAACAGAAATATAAAATCAAGACCCTCCTAATCCACCGCGGATCCGAGGCCAAACCCACCAAATAGCCGCGGTTCCGCCGTACGTCTGAAGATCTAGGGCTTGGGATTTTCAGGTTGGGATCCTAACAACTAGTTACTATATTAGGAAACTAGAGTTCTGGCTCTGTGACTATAAATAAGGACCGAGAGGCTCTTGGAAAAATCATCAAACCGACGCGATCACGAAGTCCATGACGGCTCAAGAATCCTGGTTGATCATCGACAGTTCATCTACCTCCTTAAGAAGAGATCGAGAAGCAAACTAGGGTTTTGTAATCATTTTCTAAAGGAACAAAGTGTACTTGATCTTGTTGATTAATAAAGGCAGTTTTTTCTATTGCATTTTATTTTCTTCATGATTTCTATCTTTTCTTTTCCCAACATGCGCGAGTAATTCTCCGCTTGTTTGGGTTCGTAGGATTAGGGTAGATTAATGGATGATGAAGATCCTTAAACTCTTTTTACGTCTTATAAATTTTATAAACTTTACCAAAAGAATCATTAACATCCAAATCAGGCGCGCTACCAATTCATTGGGAGCCACGACCGCGATTAGAGATTAGATTAACGATTGTTTTGATAAAGGCTAGACATGAACATAGATCCATGTCAAGGTAGGGGTTAAGAGTGGGAACCCTTTTCCCTCCAGAAACCCTAATCTACATGCATCACTGTCGATCTAGTTTTAAATCTATTAAAGGATAAGATGAGTAATCTTTAATTAATCATCCATGACTACTAAATCTTAACGAACCCTACAAGTCCCCTTTTAATATAAAACCTACATCCGTAGCTAATTTAGATCTATATCCTACATCCGCGTTTGACATAGATCTAGAATTTACAACCATTCTTCACTATTCATTATTCTTCCTCCTTTCCTAATCAAAAAGTATAAAGTAAGATTAAAGGATTCAACGTTTCTGTGAGGACGACCCGTACTCATCTCGGTCTAGCTACACGCGACACCGTTATTGACTGCGGTTACTACACAACTCTAAAATCATCATCAATCAATGTTGTATGTGTTTTTCGCCCGCGCTAGTCCAGCCCCGCTCTGCCGTTAGTTAAGTAACCTAACGGGTGATGACGGGACCCCGAGGCGAATGCGGATGGCATATACGTACATTTTATTTTCGTTCCTTAACTGGCATGATATGTTTAATTGATGGGACTGCGTTGATTCTGATCAATGCAAGAATAAAACAAACCTATTTGATGTTGTTGGAACCAAGTTTTTTAAAACAGACATTACAGACGTTTTCTTTTGCTTTGCACAGTGGTATTCGATTGGGAATATCCTACACCTCATTCGACGAGGCAAGGGCCGAGATCCCTTCATCGGAGTGACCCCTTGAGCAGAAGTTTGCGTCAATGTAATTACTTTTCTATAGTCGATTCTTTTGCTTTGTATCATGGTATTCAATTTAAAATATCCTGCATCTCATTCTACGAGAAAAGTGCCGAGATCCCTTCACAGGGAGTGACCTCTTTAGCAAAAGTTTTCACTATTATATATTTGTAAAACCACTTGAATTCCTTCAACGAGATCAAGTTCATTACGTTAAAGGTTTTTCGCCGAAAACCAGCCGCAGCCCTCCGTCATTTCAGATTAGTATTGCTTAGTATTCGTGCTACGTATGTCGTGCTTAGCCGAGGCATAGTGTGCGGTAGCTCTGTAATGCTTTTCTGTTGCATGGATATGCGATTGGTTAGGACAGTCATACGGTCATTTTGGCTCAGTCAAGGACTCGTGCTGGTGAGTCTAATGCAATAAAGATAATGACGGGTTGAACTTGACTAGGACCCTTTGATATGTTGGCTCGGTCATGGTCACTTGGGTCCTAGGGGTAAAATTCACATCGGGAATTTCAAACATACAGGAAACATGCCAGGCATGAGAATACTTTCTGGAGTGTGGTAACTTGAGTGGATTCCATCAAGTTATCATAGGATGATAGTTGGATCCTGATTCTTACTGATAAGTAGGTTTACTCCTAGGGTGATTTTAGATGACCCCGACTAATTCTCCTTCTGAGTTTGGTGGAGAATTCGAGGAAACAGTGGGAGACATTCTGATTAGATAAAGTGATTAACCATTCTGATCTAGGTTAGAGTGCACGCTAAGTGTTTCTTTTCTCTCTCTCTCTGGCAGCGACCATGGCCCGACCCTAGACTATAACTCATGAACCAAGTTAACCGAATCTTCTTAAAACACTTTGGCTTTTGGATTGTCTGGGTCGCATATATCTTTGCCGCTCCTACTTTTACCCTTCGCATTTCTCCAGAACATTCCGTATCACTACGAAGATCCACATTTATTGGATATGACTATCGTATAATTAGATACGAACTCGATGAAACTTGTTTCAGGTCGAGGATGGTTTCTGGTTCTGGGGAAATAGAATAGGACTATTCAGTTGTCTTTTCTCTTTACCTTTTCTCAGGTTGCGAGGGCTTCTAGTTTTAGGAGAGTACACCAATTACGCTTATTGGATAGTCTTCTTCCAAACCATAGGCAGGTGTCGAAAGGTAGGGAAACAGGAAAACCAATTATCCTAAGTGTGGTGTACAGAAGGTAATAAGTAAAGACATATAAAGGGATTAGAAAGAGGGCAAAAGGAAATTGCGACTGCTATCATTTACGACAAAGCTGCATATATCATCGCTACTCCTACTTAACCTTTGCATTTCTTCTGAACATTCCGTATCACTACGAAGATCCACATTTACTTGGATACACCATCGTATAGTTACATACGAACTCGAAGGAACTTGTTCCAGTTCGAGGATGGTTTCCGGTTAGAAATCGAATAGGATTATTCAAGTTGTCTTTTTCCCTTTACCTTCTCTCAGATTGAGTGGACTCCTAGTGTTAGGAGAGTACACCTATTACGCTTATTAGATAGTCTTCTTCCAAACATTAGGCTGGTGCCGAAAGGTATTGAAGGAAGAAAACCAATTAGCTTAAATGCGGTGTACAGAAGGTAATCAATAAAGACTTATAAATGGATTGGAGAGATGGCAAGAACATATACGGTTATAGTTATGATTTAGGATAGTGGAAGAGGCATTACTAGGAATACCCGGATAACCCTGCGAAACATTTTCATGTTTCAGTTTTACCGTGCGTTGTTAATTGAAAACTGATTTCCTAATTAGATCTTTACTCCAGGGTTTGTATTCACCAGATTTGATTCTCACATCTGTATGGTATTACAGATGATGAGTGTGAGTAAGATATTGGGAATTAGATGATTACATCCTCATTATATCTGAATTCTTTGTAATTGGTGATATTTGAGGAAATCACCTGGTTTTTGCCTGACGGCAAATATTTGGTTTTGAATATCCGATGTTATGCACCAATTTCAAACTGATATATCTGTACATTTATTTTATAAAGTGAGATATAACTTTTTGAAATTATGTCTATGACATTTACCTATATCAGTTGGTGATTAGGTAAGGAGCATTCAACAGCGGTGTAATTCTTCTTAACCATACTACAGTTTTCAAACTACGATGCATAGGGTATGAGTTATTCAACTCAGGGGACTTATACAAAGTATTGTATGTTGTCCAGTGTCCATTAGGACAAAGGGGTTGGTACTCATACTATATTCTGTTTACTTGTAACTTCTCTACTTTAAGACAAATATTTCATAGAAATACAGGGTTCAAGTTTTGAGAAGTCATAGGAATAAGAATAAAGTAGAAAACCATGTGTTGCAAAGTATCAGAATTCATCAAGGTGATCGAAGATGTAGATACTTATGCTAGGCATTCCGTTGATAGTAATGGTTTTGAGAACTTGCTTCATTTCAGGTTACTCATATGTGGATGCACTCCTAGATGAGTAATGCTGGTTGGCCTCCTTCCATTTGATTATTATGCACTGAAAACAGCTGCATGATTTTGAATCTGGTTCCAATTAAATTAGTGCCATTATTTCTATAGTGGATATAGAATGGATCGTACCTTAACAATGTTAAGATATATGGAATTGTTCGGCTGATGCTTAAAACCATAATCTGGACAAACTCAAAGCACGTTTCAGTAATGGCAGTTTGTGGGTTATCCCGGGCATTGACGAGGGTTAACTTTCTACCATCTGGGAGATCAATAGTTATATTGTTCTTGACTCGCCACCAGTTTTAGTAAAATGGATTCCTTTTCAGAAAACATTAGTGGGGGTATGGTAGAACTGGAAGTGATTCCAGAATCACAAACGATTACTGAAAATTTAGTAGGACCTAAAGATTCAATTGGATTCGACATTCCATTAGCCACTCTGTAGATTTGGTGGGTAACCTCAGGCACCTAAGAGGTACTTCGGTCTTCTCAAGAGACGGTGACAAGGAGGTTCTTATTTACCCAAACTTACCATTACTGTTGTTCTAGACTATGAGATTCAGCATGAGGATGAGTATAGCGTCGTTATAAACTAGCTTTAGATGTGCACGTCTATATGACTTTGCCAGAGGGTTATTGTAGTCAGTGGGAGCAGCGGAAGTATAGTGGGCAAGTAGCTTATGTCTATTTATAGACTAAAGCAAGTATAGCGGAGATCGATCATCTATTTTTGATGTGACAGTCATAGAGTTTGACTTCATCAGAATAAGAGATGGATCTGGTAAGAAGGTAGTAGGGTGTGATGTCCTGGTATTTAGATGACATTCACTTAATAGGAAGTGAAATTCCTATACTACGATCGGTTATACTGTGGTTGTCAGAAAGGGTTTCTCTACATTGGATATGGATATAATATCAGGGATTCTGGTGACTAGATCTATGGTTTTAGATCTAGATTTGGGAAGTGTCCCAATTTGGGTACTTTGACATATTCTAAAGGTGTTTTAGAATGGTTGACTCCTGGCATGGTGGTGTACCTACAGGTGATGAAGTCACCATCTCTAAAAGATGTCTTACAGACTAAAGGGGAGAGGGATTTGCATGATTAGCATATCACTTGCTTAGGCAATTGAGTTAATCATGTAATGTCAAGTACAACACCAGATATTGTTTTTGCACAAGTTGCAAAAAGTATATATTAATCCAATCCTGGAGAAATGGAGGAAAGCAGTTTTGAACATAAGTGAATGTTCTTAGAATATAGTAACGGCAACCTCCTTCGGGAAGCGGTTATCAGTTCAGGCTTCCAAAGTGACCTGGATGACAGAGAGACTGTCTGAGTTATAGTTTTCCCTCTTTTGAGGGGCGGTATATTAGACAGGTAGTCCAAGCGGATACTGAGGGAGGCATGGCGCTAGATACTGATTAAATTCAGTGGATGATACAGTCTAAGAAATTTGCTAGATTTGGAGTTCATTTGTGAACTATGTCCCATCAGATATCCAGACATATTCTAAAACAGGTATTGCTCATTTCGGGAGATAGTTTTCTCCGCGAAGTTGAGATATAGAGAGATATAGAAAGAAACATTGGAGCAGATCCACTCACTGAGGCTATTTCTCGAACACAATAGTTTCACAAACAGGCTTTGCGAAATTGATTAGTAGAGGAATTGGGTGTTCGGTATCACACGGGCTGTGAGTATGCGACACTGCAATAATTAGCCTTAAGTGCAAGTGGGAGATTGTTGGCTATAGTGCCCTCAACTCAATTATTGTAATCGCAGGCATGCGATTAGATGATTGAGGGATGACCTATACGGATAGAACAGTCTTACTCAAAATGATAGTATGCTATCCGGTTTATCTTTATCATCATGTACATGCTTTATGTGACATTACAGTTCACTATTACATGTTGATAGAGCCCATAGGATTCCTGCTTGACTACCAGCATTATGATGTCGATCATATACGTAGGAGCTGGATGGTCTATAAGCACATCCTTAAATGTCCCTAGTCGTAGGAGTATCGAGACTGAGCATCGATACTCCAGAGTAGACTAGTGTATACTGATCGAGACCCCGACGAGGGGCGGTGGCCGGTCTCATAAGCCGTTGGTGTTAGTTTGTTCACCTAAGATAGTATGCAGGTGCTCATCAGGATATGAGTACACTGGACAGACTCGCCGGGAACATGCTAGTTGGTATTATACCTATTGTCAGATAGAAGTTCCCAGGTGACAAGTGTACAGATTAGTCTGTTGACCTGAGATCATCATTTGTCTCATGTGAGTTCCCACTGTGCTTTGATTACTACCCTACCACGGCTCAAAGGAGTTATGCAAACAGGTTTTAGTTGGGTACAGTCCCGAGCCACATGAAGCCAGTGAGCGGATCATCAGGAATTCGTCTCTCCCGGTATTGGGGTTGATGTCGCGTTGTGCACGGGTGGCCATCACCAGAAACCCTTGATAAAGGCAGTCGAGAATCACTGATCTAGGATCAGTAGTTTCTCAGTTTGTGATGAGCTTCATACCGACACAAAATGTCGCGTTATTAGAGGTCTGACTTTATCCACCCCCTAGACTCGATATGCGATACTCTTAGACGAACAGACCGTACTGTACGGATATTGTCACAGGACAGGCTCAGTAGGGGTCAGGATGAGTTTGCTCGTTGGCCTTCCTTTCGCTCAATACCAGGGTAGACATTACGTACAGCTAGTGCCGTTGACGTGCTTGTGGTTAAACCCACTGTCAGCATATTGACGAGTCTTTAGAGTCCCACACAGAGGGTTTCCCTGCTTCGGGCGAAATGATGTAGAGGCCGTATGGTTTTACGGCAGGGTTCGATCATATACGTGCACTGGTGCACGGATCATGATTCAGACGGATAATACTAGTGGGCTTTGGTTTAAGCAGGATCTTAGTATTATATTGTTGGGTTATTTTCATCTCATTGTATTCGTATTCTGTCGGAATACGGATACGGGTATGTATATACGGATGAGGGGCATTATTGTAATTTATTTCAAGAAAGTTTCTAGAAGTTCCAACCTCATTATTGTTTTAATCTTTTTGTTAAAGATTTAATGAGGTGGAGAGATGAGTGGGCTTGGCTTTGATTGAAGCATGGTTCAAGGTGTGACTCATGGTGGTGAGTCATGGAAACACTATTGTGGCATGCTTGAGTCTTTTGTTTGTGGTGTGAGATATTTGTTGTGAGACTTAAGATATTTATTCTTGAGTTGTTTTCTTGAGTTGCTAGCATGCTTGATAAATGCTCACAACAAATATCTCACAAGACTTAGCCATTTCTTCACTTGATTTTTCCTAAGCCTCACACTCTCATCTCCCATGGCATCTTCTTCTTCCTCCACCCTAACCCTCTCACGTGTTGAGAAACCTAAGGTGTTTAGAGACAAATTAATCCCTCATTAGACTCTACATCTTCTAGGCTATCTATTTTAGCAAACTAGATACCCTAGTTACTTCGATTTTGGAGTAGGAGCTCGATTCATAGACTCTCGGATGGATCATCTTCGATGGAGGGAGACCGGCGACCAAACTTGATCATTGTGTCCATTAGGAGCTTGGGAAGCTTGTTAAAGACCGAAGGACACGGATCAATCGTTATAATATTCCAAACTCTTTTAGTTAGCTTGCTAGATATAGAGTTTATGGTCGATCCATATTCGGGGTTGGGGTAGCGCCACATTCATAAATTTTTGTTCCGCATTCGGCCACGGTTTGATGGCCGGGGCGCTACCGTAACCCAACACCATCAGAAGTCCAGACACATCCTGAGGCGGTTACACCTAATCAGGGAGATCATTGATCGACGGGAGATCGAGGTGCGGAGAGTAGAGACAGAGAACAACACTGCAGATCCACTCACAAAGGTCATCCCTCAGACACAGTTCGAGCGGCTAATCGAGATGATAGGTCTGCGATATGCCAATACATGGCTCAGTGCAAGTGGGAGATTGTTAGTGATATATTCCCTAGAGGCCATTATTGTATCATACTGGATTGTATATTAAATATTGGATGCTTGGGATATTTCACAGTTATAATAAAAGTCTTGCTCGATATGGTAGTATGCTACATGGTGTTCCCTTATAAAAAGGGGATGAGGGAAAGTTCTTCACTTAAACAGCCCCGCGTGCTTAACACGTGAGTGCCTATATGCAACGCGTATAGGCACAGCAATTAAAACAATTGCTAGGCTAAAACAGCCCCACGTGTTTAATACGTGGGTGCCTATATGCAATGCATTTAGGCACTGCAATTAAAACAATTGCTAGGCTAAAACAGCCCTATGTGTTTAACACGTGAGTGCCTATATGCAACTCATCTAGGCACTGCAATTAAAACAATTTCTAGGCTAAAACAGCCCCGCGTGTTTAACACGTGAGTGCCTATATGCAACGCATATAGGTACTGCAATTAAAACAATTACTAGGCCAAAAGAGCCCCACATTTTAAACATGTGAGGGCACTTCCCTACGTAGAATTAAATTCTACTCAACAAGCAATCGTTGGATCAAAGATCCAATGGTGATTAAGCATAGAATTAAATTGTATTGAACTTCGAAATGAGAGATGATATTTTCTGTTAAACAGAAAGTTGGCGGATCAAATATCCTATAAGTTGGGAAATATTTTTCATATCTTCTTAAACAAAAAAGGATTGTGCTTCGTTAAACCAAGCACCCTTGGATTAAAAATCCAACGGTGATTAAAAATCACCAATCTACAGAATAAATTCTATATGGGAAAATATTTCCCTAATCTTGTTTAAGAAACAAGAAAATATGTTCCGTAAGACAGAAACCCTTGGATCAAAGATCCAACAGTGGGTAAAACTCCCAAAATCAACTAGGATCTCTCAATGAGAGATCTCCTATGTCACGACCCGAAATTTAGCACGTGACGGCCCTTAAACTATGTAACGTCTCCAGGCATAACGTAATTCAAGTAAGACAAAAACCCAGCAATCTAAACCATCAAAAGTAGTAAGTGATAATAACATTGTTAAAACTTTTGAAATCTCAATCAAATTCTTTAAAGGCCAAATTTATTTCCTTTAAAATTTGGCAGCACCTCCTTTGTAAAACAAGCCCCAAAAAGGGTACAACAAAAGATATAAGTAAAGCATCCCCAAACGGGAGCAAATCTACGCCCAAAGGCGGAAAATAATCACCACCACAGATATACGACGCCGTAGCGAAGAAAAAGACGATATAAAGTGAACAACATGAAAAACTCCAAGTCACAAATAATATACAATATCGTCTTCACAACTCGTTTCTAAGTCAATACATGAAAATGGTAGATGGAGAGTATTGGATACAACGAATATACAATGAGCAATATCGGATAACCGTAAAAACCCACCTATAGCAAAACTGCACCCAGTCAGCCGTAGCGGTATCCGCTGCAAAAGATGATATGATAGATGAAAGCCCTGCCACGACTGCTTTGAGGGACAACTTATACAACCCTGTGGTACAATGGGGGTGGGTTGCCAACTCGTGAATAGTAAATAACATATGCAGGTAATCGCAAGTATACACGTACTGCGCTAATCTATCACATGCATGCCGGTAGCAATAAACAGCAATATATATATGTATATATATATATATATATATATATATATATATATATATATATGCAACATTCATGAAAGGTACTCTATCAGGTACTACTAATACATGAAGCAATGCATATCAAATAAATGCGGAGTACGGAATAAAACATGTCATCCTCACATCGGGCACATCGGCCCCTCACATCGGGCACATAGGCCCCTCACATCAAGCATATAGGCCCCTCATATCGACTATTGAATCGGCCCGACCATTGAATCGGCCCACATATCGACCATAATATCGGCCCGGCCATTGAATCGGCCCACATATCGACCATAATATCGGCCCGACCATTGAATCGACCCACATATATAATGAATAAGTATATTTGCATAGATCATTATGATGATATATTATGTAGGTGTACATATATAACAGCGTCCCATACCGCTGATATATATATACGATGGGTATACATATATATATCAGTGTCCCATACCACTGATATATATACGCAGGAGTAAAACAATCCAGAAAACATCATATGAAAACCATATCTTAATACGAAATCCATGAAATATAATATATGCAACTTGAAACAGTAATATGAGCATATAAAGGAAAAACCGCTATTTAACCGCAACAAGTTAATAAGTATATCATGCAGTTCCTAATATCTCCGAAACCAAACGCAACATCATATAAAGGTGAACATGTAGCTATAGCCAGGTATGTGTAACCATGTCGGTATAGCAAGATATATGTATCTACCTATCAGTAATGATGTAATACCCTCCAGGTATATGTGTAGCTATATTAAGGTATACGGGTGTACATGTAAGTATGTATGCAAGATGTACATATAGCTATGTCTCAAATGTGTATATACCTATCTCTAATGGTACAATACCATATAGGTATATGGGTAGCTAGCATGTAGTTATGACAAGGCATATATGTAAGCATGTAGGTATACATGTATGCTTTATGTCATATGCACAATGGAATATAAGGATCATGTCTCAATATCCCTAACCAATACAATCTCACGTATGCATAAGTGTTGTACGTGTTATGGCAATTATTGACAGTGTGAGTGGCATACAATCAGTGCTCGTGCAACATGAACCGTCAACAATAGTGCAGCGTCCAAAGGGTGCAAGTCCAAGCACAACAAGTAATAATATGCAATGAAGTTTTATGCACAATCTCTATATGTGCAATATAGCATGCGACTAATATCATATCATATCTTGCCCTGACGTATAACGCCATGAGAGCGATTCCCCTGTAGATGTTAAATCTACTCACCAACGATCCTGGCTAAGTAAAGCCAACCACTCGCTTCCCCTTCTTTGCAGCGTCCAAAGTCCTCGCCTGCAATCCTAAAATCACATAACAACAAAGAAAGTGTATATATATTAGCAATCGACCAATAACATGTACAAACTACGTTTGATCGATGCATCAACTCCAAACATACTCTCAAGCGTTCGTCTAATGGCTAACGTGCGTAGCGACACTACGAAACCAACTCAAGAGTAAAAACCACATGAAGTACATGAACCGTGTCGGATAACGTAACACGCGTAGTCGTAACACTAGAAACAAGCTATGTGATCCCAGATTTTGTATACAGAGAAAACCAAAAAATTAAACAGGACCAAACACACCTAAACCAAAGCAGACAGCTACCTACAAAAACTCACACCCTAACTCCTCCAAATAACCGAGCTCGCCGGAAATCCCCATTGTGTCGCCGGCCATGGTCCGAGCCTAGGGGTTCATGCTTCAGGTGTAGGCTCAGGGTCTCTAGTACAATACAACTACATTGCTAGATTTTCTAGTATACTCTCGGGGTCACAGCAGATCACAGATATCATATATTGACACTAAAAATACGATATGTGCACCAAACAATACTATAAGCATTCTAAACTGAAACGAATAAGCTACACAACACTAAAAACACCTACTTAACATATAGAGATCATTACCTATCCACAAAAGCTCAAAGATCCTAGCTTTCCAAGCTCCAAGGCATCTAAGAGGCAAAACAAGGCTAGAAAATGGATTTGGGTGAGATTTTGTGAAGTTTAGTGAAGGAAAGGTTAAGTGTTCAGTTTGAGGAAGTGAGATGAAGATAATGAATGAGAAAGAGATAGAGAATGAGAGAAATGAGAGAGGGTGAGATGAAAAGAGAGAGAGGTGAGGATAAGGGTGAGTGCACCATGCATTAACTCACACATTAAAGCAAGCATGACTCACCATGCCACCTCTCATCCAAACAAAACTCAAAACAAGTATCTTCTCTCACTCAAAATATCAAGGGTTAGGGTTAAGATTAAACAAGGATTGGATTAGATCAAAGTGTCATGGTTGCTAAACTAGATTAACACAAACACACCCCCACAATAACATGCACAAGTGTGTTCAAGCCATAACAAATAATAATAAATTATTAATTAAATGTTATAAAATGTAAGGAAACCGAATTGGTAAACTTTTTACAGAAAACCCATACTATCGCTTAATTAACACTAATCGAAATCTTAAGGTGTTACATCCTAAAACTAATCAACAAACTTCTTTCTACTATATAAAGGACCCAAGATTCTGTTATGCAGATTTAAAACTTAGGGGAAAGAACTGAGTTCAAAGAATTTAATTCTTACAAAAGTATATAAGAATTTAATTCCTCTGATAACACTAGGGTTTAACCCTGTAAAAGAATTTAGTTCTAATAAAACAAGAAACTTGAAATTCTTTAAACTCAAATCCCAGCATCATTGATATAAGATCAAGGTCTTCATGAACATAGAGGGAAAGACTGATGATTCACACGCAAGCGTCTAAAAAGAAGAACAAGAAGTGCTTCCTAGGGCAGTCATGTGTTCCCACGTAACCCCCAAGCATTTATAAAGAAAAAGGAATAAACCCAAAGGCAGCGCTCACATTTTGAAAGAATTTCACGTGTTTGCACATGAGCATTAATGAATTAAGTGCTTAGCACTTATAAAAGAAAGAGAAATAAAATTCAGAGAACAATTCTCATTTCGGACGCCTCGCGTGCTCGCACGTGAGCCGAGTGCTCATAAAAGAAGAGGGAAATAAAACCCAAAAAGGCAGTACCCAACTTTAGGGCGCCTCACGTGCTCTCACGTGAGTTCTACAAGAATTAAGTGTTTAACACTTATATATAAACGGGGACTTGAACCCAATGTACAGAGCTAACTTTGAGGTGCCTCACATACCACACGTGAGCGCCCCTTGGAATTCAGTGTTTAACACTGCTTTAGAGCCTCACGTGGGAATGCGTGAGTGCTGAACATATACTAGAGTTTAACACTATGGGAAATCAATTCCAGCCTCAAGTTGGCTAAGTCTTCTTGAGATTAAAATATCTTCGATCTCTAAATAGAAAGAACCTCTATGCTCATGACTTCCCAAACTAATGAAGAAATCTTAGTCTCAAAATACGACTAATAATGGAATTGGTTCAAGGGTACATCTCTCTACACCTCTGATACATGTCGTTGTAATTCCTCAACGTCTTCAGAGAGGTGGCGGGTCCCGACAACCAACTGCTTTTGGATGCACTTCCCAAACTGGCGACAACGGACCGCAACGTCCTTAAACTAGCTACGGACCGAAACGTCCTTAAACCAACAACGGACCGAAACGTCCTTAAACTAAAGCAATAGAGCTTAAATGCTCTTTTGCTGGGTCTGAATGATCCCAAAATCCTGTTGGGTAGATCTTAGCCTAAAATTAGACTAATGTATCCTCAACAAACATTTAAGTTGATCTTAATCTCAAACGAGATTAACAATCCTTAAATCAACCCAAACCTAAATCTAAGAATATACGGATTTGGACTAATCCACGCCCTACGGGCAACAACATAAATTAGTCTCTGTATACAATCTATGGGCAACCAAAAATAAAATAAACACACACGATACGAAGTGAACTTCTGGAGCAGGAGAAAGTGGTTATCGCGATGCAATAACGTAATTAACTGCGGGGGCTTGTTCCTGCAGGGAAGAGCGTCCCCACAATCAAAAACCCCTCACAACGAGGGGGAATCTGACGAAGTCTGCTACAACGGCCGCATCCGTCCAAACCTCCGATACACGGTGCCATAAATCAACTTGGCATCTTCGGAGAGGTGGACGGATAAATCCAAATAGCATCTACCCTCAAATTCAGGCAAGACGACACCATCCCGGTTCGTCTCTGTTTTCGGCGGTAAACAGATTCTGGCACGCCCGGTGGGACTCCCTTTTCCTCTTTCCACTCCACACTTCGTGTGTCGTGTTCACAAACAAATTGCGGTTTAATATGGTTTCCCCTAGATTCGTGGTACTAAGATTTGGTGTCTTGCTCCTGTGCAGAGAAAAGAAGATCAATGGCTTCTATGTGTACCTGCAATAACAACTCCCGCTCCATCCCCGCTGGAGGAGTGACGTATGGGCCAAATGCGGCCTACATCTTCTCAATGCCAGTGGAACAAGTGACTCAGGCCACCACTGGATTGTTCTTCGGGACCATGCTCCCGCCGACAAGCTTCAGTGTCCCTGTGCCATCACACGAAGCTCCAAAGAAGTCGGTCTTCGATCGACTTGCAGCCACTACGGTCCCTCTCAACGGGTCGTCCAAGTCCTCCACCTCAGTCTTCAACAGACTGAGCCAAAACTCCAGTGGGCCTGCAAAGTGGCTCGCAATACCTGAAGGGGTTGTCCCGAAACGGATAGCCATTCCAACTCCGGTAGGAGAAGTCGTCAAAGGGGCTTCTCCTACTAAAAGATCAGTCTTCGCAAGATTGGTCGTTCCAACTCCTGCTCCCGGCGAAGTCATTAAGACCGCTTCCCCTACCAAAAGGTTGGCCTTCGAAGGATTGACTGTCCCCTCTCAACGGACGTCAGTCTTTGACTGGCTGGCACCAGCAGTAGCCCCTAACCAAAGAAGAGGGCACGACGAAGCCGCTTCCACAAATGAGGTGGTCCCATTGGCAAGACATGCTCGACGTCGCCACTGGCGCCGAGTGAGGAAAGCTAGGGACAACTCCCCCTCTAAACCTACTCCACCAGCTCCAATTCTAGAAGTTGATGCTGCTGTTCCAACTGGGAACGACTTTGAACCGCTAGGGAGGGTGCGAAAGAACTCTCCGACCACGGTGTTGAAGAAATCACCCCCACATGTTGAAAACATGGTACAGGCGAAGACGGAGCAGCCCCCTCAGTGGCTGTCCTCCCGAATCTACAAAGTCTGGCGAAAAGTCCAGGATTCTGTGATCAACAAGAACTAC
Organism: Agapanthus africanus; assembly: GCA_030015575.1. Taxonomy (NCBI): domain Eukaryota; kingdom Viridiplantae; phylum Streptophyta; class Magnoliopsida; order Asparagales; family Amaryllidaceae; genus Agapanthus; species Agapanthus africanus. The sequence goes on along the minus strand of CM057351.1, from coordinate 314,093,964 downwards.
TCTCGTCGACCGGAGAAAATGAAGGTTCGACAAGAGGACAATCATCCCTCTAGCATGCAGCGAGGGACTTCTCCGGTTCCTGTTACAATAGCTCCTTCGACTTCGACTTCTCACAAAAAGAGAAGGCCAGAGAATCTACTACCACCGGCGGCAAATCCCAAGGGTGATGGATCTAAACGCACTAAGTCTGGGGGCATGATCGTGCACACGGTGTACATGGCTTTCGGGAAAGAGGAAAGCCATACTTCCATGGGTCATCGAACACAAACTCAGTCGTTGACAAAGGCTCATGAGCAACAACAAAATCTCCAAAAGATGCTGACAAAAATGGCAGCACTCACTGGGCAAAAAGAAAGCCTGAAATCGATGTCTGGACAACGCCAGGAGCAGGAGACTGATACAGAATTTCTGCGAAAGGTGCTCAAAAGGAAGGATAAGTAGGCCGCGGAACATACCGTTAATATAAAGCAGATGTCACTTCTGTTCCAAGACATGGTTGGGATGATGATCCAGCCGGAACCTCCAGCCGAAGACCCCCTGATAATCATCGAAGACGACAGAGGGGAAACGTCAAACCCTCCTCCGGCCGTCTCAGCAGCCCAGGAAGAGACAATCTCCAAGGCTACCCTTGATGACTACATAGCCCAACAAATACGAGCTCATCAAGCAAGTGAAGCGGCTGTCCAAGTCGTCAGAACTGGGCGATCTTATCCTGGCTGGTACGATCAAATCAAGTACCCTCCAAGATATACGATCCCTAAATTCCATGTGTATAAGGGGTCAGGAAATCCACACCAGCACGTTGCTCAATTTAGAGCTCTATGCGGTAATACTGACGGCGACGACAAACTGCTGCTTCGCCAGTTTGTTGGCAGCTTGTCGGAAACGACATTTGAATGGTACTCCGAGCTCCCAAATGACTCTGTCAAAACATTCACGGAGATGGAATTACTATTCACACAGCGGTTCGCAAGCGCAAGCGAGCGCACCCGGACCACGACATTAATCAATGCTAGGGTGAAGCCAGGAGAGACCTGGGTTCAATACGCAATTCGGTGGCGGAACCTATGGTCAAAATGCGAACAACGGATAGAAGAAGCTCCTGCCGTGGGCATATTCGTAGGGACCCTTGACCCTCAGGTGACTATATCCCAATTTATGATGTTCTTCAAGCCGACCACCTTTCAGGCCTTGATCGACAAGCTAGCCCAAATGGACCAGATAAGCCATAGGCCGTCCTCTTCAAAAACAGATCCCCGGAATGAACAGGGCAAAGGGAAAGCAACCTTTGTTGCCAACGCTCAACAGCAACCAATTTACCCGAAACCGGTTGCTCGCTAAGGCAACACACGCCCATGCCGATCCCTCGAAGAGAAGCTAGGATGTCGTTACTCGTTTCCCCGGGATAAAATGAGGAGACTGTTCGTACTGGCAGTACACAACAGACTTATCACTCTGCTTGATCTGAGACGTCCACTGCAGCCTGGTGACGTCAACAGTCCCAACTACTGCTCCTACCATAGAGTATTGGGCCACCCAATTAAGGATTGCTATGTCTTCAAACATTGGGTCGATGACTAGTACCAAAAAGGCAAGTTTGCGCTGTCCGAGAACTGGAGGGTGAACCCGCCACAGAAGTACGCTCCTAAAAAGGTGGACACACCAGGGGCATCATGCTCGTTTGTAGAAGAAGCTCTGTGGGAAGTTGTCCTTTCAGCTAAAACTAAAAGAATGCTGAAGGATCTTCAAGCATGTCCGGCGATCAAATGGAAAAGCCCACTGGAGCCCGAAATCATTGAGGGGATGCTTAAACTGCGCTCAACACCGAAAGCTGGTAACGATGGGAAAAACACCTAGGTCAAGCCTTCAAAGTTTTCGAAGAAAAAGAAGAAGACTAAGAAGCCCGTACTGCCTGATAACAAGCGTACAGACCTGCAAAAGTACATTGACGCGCTGGAGGAGTACAACCAGAAGGTACGGACCCCAGTCACTCTTGAAGAGTTTCTCAACCATATATTCGAGAACGGAGACAGTGACATTGATGAGGGAAATGGCTCGTCAGAAGAACCCGAGGATTATGTAGCGAGTTGCCACATGGTTTCTCACTCATCGTTAAAAAATGAAGAAACCCCCTCGGTGTCGGAAAACAACGCAAAGAAGCTGGGGGCAAGACCGGTGCAAAAATCCCTGGAGCCGTTAGACAACTTGATTGACATGTTGCTAAACGAAGCTCTTCAAAAAAGCAAAGCTAACCGAGAGCGTGAAACAACCATATATGAAAAAGCCAAACGTCGGCGTTAGGATGAAGAAGCTACGGCGAGGAAGAGTCACAAAGTACTCCAACCAGATCGATGCACACCCGCGGCAGACAAAAGCAGGTTTAAGACAGGGAAACGGTTCGCCAAAGCCCTGTCAATAGGAATGAAACTGCCCCCTTTCGAAGGAAATACTCCCGGGAGTACGTGCCTTGACGAAGCGGATATACCTCCGAACTACTGCTTATACCATCAGAGGGTTACACACTCCACAGAAGAGTGCAACGCCTTCAAGAAGTGGTGGCAGGGATACGTTGCCCACCGACAACACTTCAAGAGGATGAAGCGTGAAGCTCGTCGACGGCGAAAAAGTGCGACAGATGAGCGCGGAAAAACAACTGGCAACTGTTATATGGTTGATACCAGTTCGACAAAAGAAAAAACTCAAGTTCTCACATTCGGGAGCGATTCTGAGGAAGAAATAACCATCGGCCTTCTCTTCAAAGAATCCACCTCTGGAAAAGAAGAAGAGGTGAAGAAATGCGAGAACATTCAGCTACGTAACCGCACGTTGCCTGAGAAGAACCTCGGGCCAACAAATAAAGGTTCGAGCAAAAGAGATAAGGGGAAGGAAAAAGTCCCCGAGGAAATTGCTCTCGATGATGGAGACGTCAAAGAGCTCGCGGCCAAGGACGCGCCTAAGAAAAACAAGGTGGATTACAATATCCTGGCATACCTGAGGAAGATACCCTCACAACTGAGCATACTAGATGCTCTCCTCCTGTCCAAAGAGGCACGAGATTCTCTAATCAAGGCACTACAAGAGTCTGATCAGTTCCAAGCTTTCTTTGCGGAAGAAAAGATGAAGGACGAGCTGGCAGAGGTTCATACAGCTGACATCACATTCAGCGATGAAGATCTCCTCCTCGGAATGTGCGAGCACAACCGTCCTCTATATGTCACCGGGTACTGCCACGACATTAAAATAGGGAAGATCCTAGTCGACAACGGGTCCTCTGTCAACATTCTCAACGTGAAGGTGCTGAAAGAGATCTGCATGAACGTTCCACACCTGGCTCAGGACAAAAATACCATCTCCAGGTTCGACTCGTAGTCATCACAGACGCTTGGGTCCGTAATACTGACATTACGCTTTGGGATGCTCGTCACTGACATCAAATTTCATGTCATCGAGGCCAAGACTTGCTATAACGCCTTGCTCGGCTGCCTTGGTTACACGAGCACAACATCATCCCTTCTACACAACATCACTGTATGAAGTACTTCAAAGACGGCCTCGAGTATACAATTACGGGGGAGCTAAACCCATTCTCCGTAAATGAAGTCCGCAAATATAAAGACGCCAAGTATTTCTTACCAGACTTCGAAGACATAGAAAGATGTCATAAACCGGAGAATAAACAATAAGTCGTCGCCACTATCCCGATCTTTGGGAATGATACCGAGGTTGATGAAGAGATAGTCTTCTCGGGGCAACCTCAAGGCAGCAGGCCAGGAACATCTACTCTATTTTGGTCTTTGGCAGTGACTCTGAGGACGAGGCCAATGCAGTGTTCTCCGTCCGCCCGTCAATGCAGACCTTCGCTGAAGCTGAAATCATAGGTTTACGTGATTCGTCAGAAAAGGGAATGATAGTTACTTTTTTCAGAGTTTACAAATTACCATGGTTCTGCAGCGGCATTATAAAAAACTCGATGCGCTTGATACATACAGCATACAAGAGTTGTAGACTTTCTACGTCCCTTCTAGGCAAAAAGGTGAAAAGGCGATCATATTCTATCGATCTGCGGAGACTAAAGTGGAGAAAGAAGTCTGGCATGGTGCTGAACTTGCGCTTGACAAGGTTCAACCAATCCATCTACCCAGATATTACGCAGAGAGATTGAAAAGACTATTAAGATGCCAAGGCACACCCTTCAAGCAAACCGCACTACAAGCCCAGTTCTATAACAAGATTTAGGACATCCCCGGAACTCAGCGAAAGATGCCCAACGGGAAGATGGAAACGACTGGACTTGGATACGTTCGGTCCAAGAAACGGGAGCGACTCCATGGCTGCCGTGTCATAAATAACTCCGGTGGAGAAGGAAATGCTCTTCCAGATAGCGCTGATGTTGAACCAGAGCGAAATCCCACCGTAAGAATACCACGTCCGTCATTCGAAGAACAAATCGATAAGCTAATAAGGGAAGTAGGTCAAAAGGTATGGGATGACCACGGCCGTGAAATGGCCATTTATGAGAAATCTAGGACGCAACATCTCACTTAGCAGTCTACGGAAAGAGAAGACTATGACGCCCTTCACCCTCAGCCTGCTGTGCGCTCTCGTGGCAAGGAAAAAGTCCGATGCAGAGGCAACAACAAGGCCAAGAACGGGAATGACGTTCAAAAATAGCAAAGCGGATCCAAGAAGCCACGCGATCGAGAAAAAGTCAGCTGGAACCCGACATTTATGAAGAAGATGGGTCGGGAATACTCTTTCCCCCGAGACAAGACAAGGAAAATATTTGACCTTGCCATCAAACATCAAATGCTGACGCTCCCGGAATCTCGGCACCCCGAGCAAATAAACGAGGTTCATCATCCGGCTTATTGCTCCTACCACAGAACAGTAAGACATCCTCTTGAAGACTGCTTCACCTTCAAAGACTGGGTCTAAGACCAGTATCAGCTAGGCGGGTTTGATCTATCCGACAGTTGGAGGGTAGCCCCACCACGAAAGCATGAACCAAAAGCAGCCTACACTGCGAGGGTAAGTCTAGATCAGCATCGAGCTTGGAAACAAGCTCTAAATATGGACGACCTCTCCCGGTGCTTCGCAAATGAGGATGAGGATGAGGTGGTTTTAGAATTTCCACCGGCGCTAAAAGAGCTGAAAGATGGGATACACACCACAGCGGACAACCTGAGAAAAATCGACTTGGGGATGAAAAATGAGCCGAGGCCAACGTTCGTCAGTGAGTTGTTGTCTGAAAAGTAGGTGGCCACGCTAAAGGACGTGCCTATGCGGTATAAAGACTGCTTCGTATGGAACTATTCCGAGATGCCAGGACTAGATCCAGAAATAGCTGTGCATAAACTGGCGATATCACCAAACGTCAAACCAGTCAAACAGACGCCAAGAAGAATGCGGCTCGAACTCGAGATGAGCATCAATGCCGAAGTCAAGAAATAAATCGACTCCGGCTTCATCCAAGAAGTTCAATATCCTAACTGGATCGCCAACATTGTCCTAATGATGAAGAAAAATGGGACGGTGCGCATCTGCGTGGACTTTTGGGATCTCAACAAAGCTTGTCCGAAGGATGACTTCCCAGTGCCTACCGAGCTGATGATCGATAACACATCCACCCATGAAGTCTTCTCCTTCATGGATGGATCTTCAGGGTATAATCAAATAAAGATGCATCCCGAAGACCAAAAGCATACTGCCTTCCGGACTCCGCTAGGCATATTCTGCTATAAAGTGAAGCCCTTAGGTCTGAAGAACGCTGGCGCTACCTACCAGAGGGCCATGACGAAGATCTTCGATGACCTCATACAGGAGATTGTCGAATGTTATATCGACGAAATCGTGGTGAAAAGCAAATCGTACGAGGAGCACTGGGAGCATTTGAAACTAGTATTCCAGCGTCTTCGGAAATATAATCTGAAGATGAACCCTCTGAAATATGCGTTTGGAGTCTCCTCAGGAAAATTCCTAGGATTCATCGTACGACACCGAGGCATCGAAATAAACCCATCAAAAATCAGGGTGATTATGGGCATGCCCTCGCCAAGAACTCTCAAACAATTACGGTCTCTCCAAGGAAAGCTCGCGTATATCCGACGTTCATAACCAACATCTCCGGAAAATGCCGCCCCTACAGCCATCTAATGAAGAAGGGGACCCTGTTCATTTAGGATCGTAAATGCCAAAGTGCACTAGACGAAATCAAGCAATACCTGCAGAACCCGCCGGTACTAACCACTCCGGTCAAGGGAAAGCCCCTCATCCTGTACACAACTACCCTTGAAGGTTCTTTAGGCGTGCTATGGGCACAGGAGAACGACCAGGAGAAGGAGAGAGCTCTCTACTATTGGAGTCGAGTTCTCCTGGTGGCAGAAAACAACTACTCCCCTATCAAAAAGTATTGCCTGGCACTGATCTTCGCGATAATGAAGCTTCGACATTATGCCTTGGCACATGAGGTCTATCTCATATCAAAAGTGGATCCTCTAAAATATTTGATGTCAAGAGCCATACTAACGAGAAGGCTTGCCAAATGGGCCTTCCTCTTGATGGAGTTCTCGATAATCTATCGACCCCTCTGGGCAGTAAAGGGCCAGGCCATCGCCGACTTCCTCCCTGAACATCTAATACCGGCCGACTCTCCCTTAAATTGCGAATTACCGGACGAATACGCTGTTCCCCTCCGAAAGACGTGCAAGACGGGACGTCTGGCCTAAAATTCGGGGCAGATGCTAATTGGTGCTATCCGTCCACCTCTCCGAAGATGCCAAGTTGGTTTATGGCACCATGTATCGAAGGTTTAAGCGGATGCGACCGATGTAGCAGACTTCGTCAGATTCCCCCTCGTTGAGGGGTTTTTGATTGTGGGGACGCTCTTCTCTGCAGGCGCAAGCCCCTGCAGTTAATTACGCTACCGCATCGCGGTAACAACTTTCTCCTTCTCCAGATGGTCACTTCGTGTCGTGTGTTTTTGTTTTGTGTTTTGTTGCCCGTGGATCGTTTACGGAGACTGAGTTATGCCGTCGCCCGTAGGGCGTGAACTAGTCCAAATCCGTGTTATCTTAGATTTGGGTTTGGGGGTTTGGTTTGAGGATACGTTAGCCATGCTTGAGGCTAAGATCAACTCAAACGTTTGTTAAGGACACGTTAGTCCGATTTGAGACTAAGATCAACTTAACGGGATCGTTTGGATCCGACAAAGGAGCTTTTGGACTCTATTGTTCCAGTTTTAGGGACATAGTGGTCCATCGTATGTGTGTGGCGGTCGGGACCCGTCACCTCTCTGACGACGTTGAAGGATTACAACGACGGGTGTCAGAGGGGTTCAGAGATGTACCCTCGAGCCAGAGTTAACTTGGGGGATTCGTAGTCCAGTTTGCTTGAAGGTTTTAAGGATTCGTTAGCCATCTTTGAGGCTAAGATCAACTTAAACGGGACCGTTTAGATCCGACAAAAGAGCATACGGGGCTCTATTGTTCTAGTTTAAGGACATTGCGGTCCATGGGTAGTTTAAGGACATTGCGGTCCATGGGTAGTTTAAAGGACATTGCGGTCCATGGGTAGTTTAAGGACATTGCGGTCTATTGTTAGTTTTAAGACATCTCGGTCAAGATTAAGGACGTCATAGTCCATGGGTTTAAGGACTCCACAGTCCGGTATGTGCTCTGGATGCTTCACACGGGTTCACTGCCGTGCTTGGCGAGGACCAGGCTCCGCTCTGGGCGTTTTCCGTGGGGTCAAAGAGTGACGTTATCCACGTTCCACGTAACCAGGAATTTTGCACTAGATGCTTCACACGGGTTCACTGCCGCGTTAGGCGAGGACTAGGCTCCGCTCTGGATGCTTCACACGGGTTCACTGCCGTGTTCTGCGAGGACCAGGATCCGCTCTGGACGTTTTCCACGGGGTCAAAGAGTGACATTATCCGCGTTCCACGTAATCAGGAAGTTTGCATTAGACATGGGTTTAAGGACCCCACAGTCCATATCATGGGTGGTCGTCAGGACCCGTCACCTCTTTGAAAACATTGAGGGATTACAATGCCAAGTATCAAAGGAGTGAAGAGATGTACCCTAGAACCGGAGTGGCTTGAGTAGTCCCTGGCCCAATTTAGGGTCAAGACTGATTAATTATATTATGAGCCCATTGGCCCAGTTAATCACGAATTGAGGACTTATGGCCAGCTTGGGCTAAGTCCAATCATGTCTGGAATATTGATTTCTTGTGAGTCCATTGAGGGAGAGGCTTTGCCTCTATCCCTTTAGCCAATTGGGCCAAAGACTAGTGTTAAACACTTCAGAGCAATCAGTGTTGAACACTGGGAATAAGATTGACAAGCTAGTGTTTAACACTAAGAGATAATTGGTGTTAAACACCAGCAACAAGGCTTTTCAAGTTAGTGTTAAATACTAAAACAGCTCAGTGCTGAACACTGCAAATAAGGCTTTTTTAATCAGTGTTGAATGCTAAGGCCCAACAGTGTTTCAATACTGTGTTCAAGAGTTCCAATTTAGTGTTAAACACTAAGGCAAGAGGGGTCACGTGGCAACACGTGAGAGCGCCCTCCCTTTATTTATTCTGCTGAGATTATCGCCTCACGTGCCCTCACGTGAAGGGCATTTAGATGCTTATATGTTAAAGCTTCTGTCAAGAGTCACGTGGGTCACGTGGGGTACTGCCTCAAAAGGCTTTCTGTAGCTCTTTTTTTGGGGGGTCACGTGGTAACACGTGACCCTGCCTCTATGTATGTTTTTAGAGGATCTGTTAATCTTTTTCAGGAATTACATCCCTCGAGCTGCAAATTTCCGAGGAATTAAATTCCTACTTCCTTTCGAAGACTTGTATTCTGGAATAGAGTTTAACTCTGAATTTTCTGTGGGAATTAAATTCCTCATGTATGTGAAGATCCAAATAGGGTTAAACCCTAACAAAAAAACTTTTAAGGAATTAAACTCCCATTTCAGGGAATTATGATTAAAGGAATTAAATTCCCGCTGTTTCAACAGAACTATGTTCTTAATTAGGGTTCAATCCTGTTTCTTTTGTTTTGAAGGAATTAAATTCCCATGATACAGGGTCGAGCCCTAATTTTATTTTAAAGGAATTAAATTCCTATAGTTCTGTGAGAGTTAAATTCTCATGCTTGCATTCCTTCTCTATGTTTTGGATCTGCATGGCAGGATTTCGACCCATTGAGAATTAAATTCTCAACCTTAAGGGGAGATGTGCACTTTGCAGATCCTCTATCAAAGAGAGAAGAAATATGCTCTTCTGTTTTATGTATCAGAGTTAAACTCTGTTGAGAATTAAATTCTCTTTCTTTCAAAAGGCCTTCCCTTTCTTACCTAGGGTTTTTGCAGAAGATCCGAGTCTTTTCAAAGTATCAAAGCTCTCCTCCTTTTTTATTTCTTTTCTTCTCTGCGCATGTATATATTTTTTGTATCTCTTCGCTCCTATTTATAGGAGAAGCAGCCGAATAAATTAGTTTTGTGACGAATCTTCATTGAGAGATTTGATTTGCATCCTTCATTCGTTCTGGACCTTTGGATTATTAGGTGAATTTTATTCACCATTGGATTTTAAATCCAGAGATTTTTCCTTGTTATTTTGGTTAGATTTAAGGGGGAAATCTTTCCAAACCCGGGATTTTCCCATAGATAGATCACCTCTGAATCTTTAATTTGATTGGTTCCAGATAGCCGCTTTCCTTTGGAAAGATTTGAATTTCTTTCAGAATTTAATTCTGTTGACAAAATGGGCTTTGAAAGCTGGTCACGTGTGCCCACGTGACCCATGGTCACGTGTGAGCACGTGACCCTGCCTCTAAATGAGCCTTCTTCTTTCCTTTGCGCTCTGTCTTCTGATTGTTGCTTGAACGTCACGTGCTACCACGTGACCCCTGGTCACGTGTGAGCACGTGACCCCTGTCTGGCGCCTCTTTCTGGAGGACGAGTCTGCTGCCTTGAACGTCGCGTGCCAACACATGACTCTGGTCACGTGGGAGCACGTGACTTCTTCTGAAGCCTTTTCCTTGACTTGATCAGTTAACCGGTGTGCCTTTGACGCTTGCATTTAAATATCACGTGTCGCCACGCGACCCTGGTCACGTGGGAGCACGTGACTCTTCCTGAAGCCCCTTTTCTTCCACGTAGTCAGGAAACTGAACCTGCCTTGATGACGTTTTTTAGGCGTCACGTGCCAACACGTGACCGTTAGTCACGTGCAAGCACGTGACCCTCTTCTGAAGCTTTTCACAGAAGCTTTCCTGATTTTAAATCAGGAAACAAATGCCCCCACAGCGTTGTTCTCACGTGTCTGCACGTGAGTGCAACGCTGTCACCTCTTGCGACCGTTGGATTCCTCTTGGGATCCGGGGAGATGAAACGTTTCCATTGTCTTCTATAAATACCGCTGTCTCTTCATAGGAGCCTTCACTCTGCTCATCTTCTTCTTCTGAGAACTTTTTCTTTGAGAATTTAATTCTCGCTTTCAGAGCTTAGTTCTCTGTCTTGACATTTTCCAGAGTTTAACTCTGTTGGTGGATCTCTTTTCCTCAGGTAATAATGTTGAACGGCCAAAGCGCCTTCGTCCTTAAAAGAACTCTTTGGATTTTAAATCCGCATCGAGGGTTTCGCAGAGAACCCATTTTTCTTCAAGTTTTTCCATAAGAACAGGAAACCACCTAACTTTCGAACTGTAGATCTCTTAGGGTTTATTTGATCTTTGGGGAGGTGATGATGGCGTTTCAACCCATGGAATTTAATTCCATCAAAAATATTTCTGGGAATTTAATTCCCTTTTCTTAATAAGGAATTTAATTCCTATGAAGAACTCAGTCTCTTCGTATGGAGGCTTCCTGAGGTCTCTTGGCCCTAGGTGGTTCTTCCTGCAATTAATGCGATGGGGGCTTCGTGATGATGTCTTTTGGTGGGAATTTAATTCCTTTGATTTTGCTAGATTCATTGTAGAGCCCGAGACAGCTTCTGTTGGGGGGGAATGTGCATGATCGTCACTCTTTGAGGATATTCCCTTTGTTTTATTGTAACGCTGTGGCCCCATTATTAATGAGCCGTCATTCGGATTCTGTGGGACCCATATGTTTTATAGCCAATGACTCCAAAAACTATGCTGTTGCTTTCTTTAATTAGTCTTCATGTTTATGCATGAATATACGTTGCTGACTTTTCTTCTAACGGTCTTCCTTTATTGGATTTCAGGTGCGATGGCTTCTGTTCCGCGCTTTCCCTTTTCTCGCTCAGAGGTTGCTTTTCCTCAGTCGCCGTCTGATGAGGAAGCGATGGCGATGATTCGGGCCCATGACCCGAACTGCACCAATCTTCTTCAATGGGGACCTTGGTACAATCAGATTATTCAGGGTCGCCGGAGCTTTCTTTGCGCGGTGCCGACGGAGCCCACTTTCCCATTTTTACCGATGGATCCTCCGAGGACAGCTTTTGCTGTGGAAATGCCCAATTGGACTCCAAAGGGAAGGCTAGAGCCTTCGACGACCGGCATTCCGAACCATCCGATCCCGGCCATAGACATTTTGGGACGGCGTATCTGCCAGGGTGAGGCCCACCCGTGGGGGCAAATTTATAAGATAGGGCTCACTCCTAGGCATCCTACGGGCTACCTTCTCTGGGCTCGCTACATCCTTTCTGCCCATCGGGCGCGGTTGCAGAAAGTCGGGCTCTACCAGGCCGTATACGCGTCGCTATTCCATTACAAGTCCCCGCATGCCTGGTGGGTCAAGGCGTTTTTGAACCAGTGGAATCTTCCCACTAATACTTTCATTATGGGAGATCGTGAGGTTTCGATTTCTCTGGCCGAATTCTATGATATCTCGGGGTTGCCGATAAGGGGTAATCTGTATGAGGAGCTGTTGCCTCCTGACGAGTATGTTTTTGAGTCCGAGCCCGCCCCAGTTGACGGCCTGTCTGCTGAGAATGCTATTCGCCACAAGCGTCCCAGTTTAATTAAGGCCCTAGGCATCTTCGACCGATTGTTCACCGAGTCCGAGGAGCAGGGCGTTACTTTCAAGAGCTTCATTGCTTGCTTTATTCGCGAGGACGCCTTATCGAAGACAGCCCCGAAGTTTGCCAACATTGGGGACCCCTTTGGGTTTGGCCCGAAGAGGTTGCCGACCAACGAATCAGATCTACCTCAGTATTACATCCCTATCATATCGCCAATCTCTTTTGAATCCATTGCTGCCCCAGGCATGGATGAGGAGACGTTCTTTGTGGGGTTTGTTAGCATCTGGCTCAGTTGGTTCGTTATCCCCATGCATCGCCGCTTCATGAGAGCCTCGGTCATCTATCCGGCTCATCGTATTGCTGAGGGGATGCGGTTGGCCATCGGCATCCCGGCCTTGGCGCACCTATATAATGGATTGGGCACCGCAGCTAACACTTCTACGCCTGGCGTGGACGTAGTGAACTTTTCGCTTCATTATTTCACGTCATGGATCGAAATGCATGTGCTGGGGTCTTTTGCTATGCATCAGAGGCCCGCTTTTTACGACGCCTATACCTTCCCGCGTCTTATGCGACTGGTGGGTGCTTCTGCTGCCGATCCAACTCAATTTGGGGCTATTCGGGTGCTGATCTCTCCTCATGCCACCGCTGGCGGGTTGGTTTTTAACGATCGGGTTCTGTCTACTCCTTCAGGTCCCGTTCAGCAGATTTGGGACCAGTCAAAGGACAACGTGCCTTCTCTGAAGCCCCGAGAGGCCACGCATTTATATTCAATTAGACTGGGCTACTTGGTGTTTCGCCAGGATAGTGCAGCTCTTTTTATGCGGTACAATCCGCATCGATTTGCCCGACAGCTTGGATACGACCAGGGTGTTCCCTTTGAGGCTTTCATAGTCGCCCCGATCCCTTCGCTCGACGCTGTTCGCGATGCCGCTCATCATTTTGTGAGGTTGAACACCGGCTCTCATTTCATGGTCCCCGAAGCCGAGTACATGCCCCGATGCGTAGGTGCATTTACGGGTTGGTATCTTCATCGAATCACCCCAATTATTGCTGAAGAAAGAAGGGTTCTTCTCGGTCACGACTCCCCTCCTCAGGTTTCGGGAGCTAAGCTGCGACCGAGGGTTCCAGTCCGCTTCCCTTTGAGGGAGATTGGCACCGCCCTCATTCCAGGGGAGTCAGGGGTAGACCTTACTCCAACAGCTGGTATGCCTTTGGGTTCCCGATCGCGAGGTAGACGGGCTCCAGTAGTAGCACCTCTGCCGGTAGCGGCACCGCCCCCCCGTGGCATCGACACTGGCGATGTCGTCCTCGGTTGTGGCACCGAGTGAGGGTAACAGGGACGAGGGTGTTGAAGGCGATGTGGGCCAGCGTCGCCCTAAGGCTTCGCGAGGGAGGAAGCGGTCATCCTCAGCGACCGGCTCTGGGTCTAAACGGCGGAGGAAAGCGGCTACCGCCCTGCTTGATTCCGTGGTGGAGTCTGAGCCTATCCTCGAAGACGAACCATTGGCCTTGCAAGAGTCGAGCGCTGGACTTCTCTTCCCGAGTTCGGCTGATGAGGAGGCTGCACAGTTGGCTGAGGCCATACGGTGTTCAAAAGACGCATCCCATAACGCCAAGGTTCCGAAGAAGTCTTATCCCGCTGTAATTTTTTACGAAGACCCTTCGTGGATTCGGCGGCGATTTATCGGCCCTTTGGAGGAATGGGGGGAAAGGGCTTTGAAGCAGGCCGCTTCAGAAGACGCAGCTGATGCACTTTCTCTATGGACCGGAGGTCATGAGTCTACTCTTGAACCTCGGCGAGCTTATCTCCTTGAGAAGGAGAAGCGGCTTGGAGAAGCCATATTGAGGGCTTCCTTGCGTATAGGTATGTTGTGCTTATCCTGTAATCTTGTCGATTATTTATACTCGTGGGTATGTATCATTATTTTTATTTGAATCGTGCAGAATCTTCGACGTTGGGGGAGCTCCCTACTGGCCCATTAAAGCTGAAGCCCGCCGAAGTTCTTAATGAAGCTTTGCCGGATGTGGAAAGGGTTGACGAGGCTGCTCCTCTCATGATAGAACCTCCAGCGGCGGTTCTTGATCAGGGAGTGCCTGCCCCTTTGGGGGATGCTCTCTTGGAGGCCGCCATCCCGATGACTCTTGCTGAGGGTGGCCCAAAGGCTGGAAGCGAGGTAGTCGGGACTACTCTCCCTTTGTTGGAGCCTGAGGTCGCGGTGGAGACCGTTGAGGCCGCTATCCCCCCGGCTCAGAATGGGAGGAGTGTTGAAGGTATCCCTCTGCGTTTTAATTTAGTAACCCCTTCATAGTCTGAAATCTTTTATCTTTCCCAGAATTGCGCGGTTTGGCAGCCACGATCGCGGATCTGTCGCCTCGTCAATCATTTCAGCGTTTATTGGAGATGGCAGCTCCGCAGGCGATCCCTCCTCAGCGTATTGTCCTTTCCTCTGGGCAAGGTTAGTGTCATTCGCCATTTTTTTTTAAAACCATGGCCTTGTTACTATTTTGCGAAATGACGTTGATGTCTCTTCTAGTTTTGGAAGCCGACGATGAGGTCGAGGTCGTTGAAGGGCCAGGGGAAACTTCAGCTCCTACTTGCATGACTGTCGGTGAGTGACCTTTTATTATAGTCCCGTTCATTCCGCGTTTAAGAGTTTTACCAACATTTGCCAAATTTGAACAGCCCTGCCAGTCTCCATGGCTTTGGAATCGCGCATTGTAATGCTGCCCGGCCCCTACGCTTTGCGGGCTTCAGAACGCTTGGCCCAATTGAGCCTTCTCTCCCTATCTTCTTTCGTCGAGGAGCTCCGTGCTGGTAGTGCGACCACATCCGAAGCGTTTGCCGCTGAAGCTAACGGTTCTCTTCCTTTTCTCGCCACCTATCATAGCGAGGAGGTGGTGCGGGTCTGGGTGGAGTTCTGTAGGAAGGTGGAGGCTTGTTTGTATGCTCTTGAATGTTCTCGCCTTTCCTCGGAAGCCGTGGCTGCAAAAGCGGAGTTGCGAGGTCTGATAGCACGATGTGCGGCAAACATGACGTCATGTGAGAAGAGGCTTGGCCGCAAATTCTCGGAGAGGGAGCTAGCCTCTAAGGCGCTGGGCGAGCTTCAAGCCAATCTCACAGCCAGGGCCAATAAGGCGTATGAACTGTGGCGGGTGCTACAGGAGTCCATCAAAGAGGTGGTGGCTCTCGATAAAGCCGCCACGTTCACTCGTGAGAGGGTCGAGGCTCATAAAGCCACCGAGAAAGAGCTCGAAGCCCGGCTTGCTTCGTATCAGGCTCAGCAAGCTCAGGCGGAGGCTCGTCTTCTGGAGATCTTGCATCATGAAGCCGT
This sequence comes from Agapanthus africanus, assembly GCA_030015575.1. NCBI lineage: Eukaryota > Viridiplantae > Streptophyta > Magnoliopsida > Asparagales > Amaryllidaceae > Agapanthus > Agapanthus africanus. The sequence continues at coordinate 314,078,645 of CM057351.1, read as the reverse complement.
GGCTCAGCAACAGAACGATGAGCTGGTAAAATTATTGCACCGCCCGCCGGCTTAAGGACTTGTATCTTTTCTCCCTTTTTTTTGTACATACTCATGGATAAGAGTATCTTCCTTTTTATTTCTTTCATGAATTGTATTTTGTATCCATTTTGGTCTATGAATAAAAGATACATTTTTCTTCTCAATGGTGTGTCCCCTTTTTATTGAATGCATTCTGCGGATATTCTATCTTGATCTTCTTGCAGGACAGCGATGGCTCAGGATTCAGGGTTGAGATCTGCTTCCTAAGACTTCTGCATTTTATGAGCCACGAAGGTCTCATAAAGAGTTTTTCTCCCTACAGGTCGAGAGGATCCCATAGGTGTAAGTTCTCCTTAAAGAGTCGTGAGGATTCTTAAGCGGGTTTCCCTTGAGAGTCGTAAAGATCTCACAAGAGAGTTTTTTCTTCCTTACAGGTCGTGAGGACCTGCAAGTGCTGAATGTGGTCGCCCTTATCCGTGTTCCACGGGGTCAAAGGCTGCTCCGGGTATTGTAGTTTAAAGATGTCGCGGTCAAGGTTAAGGACCTCATAGTCCGTGGATTTAGGGACTCCACAGTCCGATGTTAGTTTTAAGACATCACGGTCAAGGTTAAGGACCTCATAGTCCGTGGATTTAGGGACTCCACAGTCCGATGTTAGTTTTAAGACATCACGGTCAAGGTTAAGGACCTCATAGTCCGTGGATTTAGGGACTCCACAGTCCGATGTTAGTTTTAAGACATCACGGTCAAGGTTAAGGACCTCATAGTCCGTGGATTTAGGGACTCCACAGTCCGATGTTTGGTTGCAGGGACCCGTCACCTCTTTGAAAACGTTGAGGAATTACAACGCCAGGCATCAAAGGAGTGAAGAGATGTACCCTTAAACCGAGGCAAAAATCTGTAAGGAATAGGGGTGGTTGATCGTTAGTTTTAAGACATCGCGGTCGAGGTTAAGGACGTCATAGTCCGTGGATTTTAAGGACTCCACAGTCCGGTGTTTGCTCTGGATGCTTCACACGGGTTCACTGCCGTGCTTGGCGAGGACCAGGCTCCGCTCTGGGCGTTTTCCGCGGGGTCAAAGAGTGACGTTATCCACGTTCCACGTAACCAGGAATTTTGCACTAGATGCTTCACATGGTTTCACTGCCGTGCTTGGCGAGGACTAGGCTCCGCTCTGGATGCTTCACACGGGTTCACTGCCGTGCTCTGCGAGGACCAGGATCCGCTCTGGATGTTTTCCACGGGGTCAAAGAGTGACGTTATCCGCTTTCCACGTAACCAGGAAGTTTGCACTAGATGCTTCACACGGGTTCACTGCCGCGTTAGGCGAGGACTAGGCTCCGCTCTGGATGCTTTCCACGGGGTCAAAGAGTGACATTATCCGCGTTCCGCGTAACCAGGAATTTTGCACTAGATGCTTCACACGGGTTCACTGCCGTGCTTGGAGAGGACTAGGCTCCGCTCTGGATGCTTCACACGGGTTCACTGCCATGCTCTGCGAGGACTAGGATCCGCTCTGGACGTTTTCCACGGGGTCAAAGAGTGACATTATCCGCTTTCCACATAACTAGGATGTTTGCACTAGATGCTTCACACGGGTTCACTGCCGCGTTAGGCGAGGACTAGGCTCCGCTCTGGATGCTTTCCACGGGGTCAAAGAGTGACATTATCCGCGTTCCGCGTAACCAGGAATTTTGCACTAGATGCTTCACACGGGTTCACTGCCGCGTTAGGCGAGGACTAGGCTCCGCTCTGGATGCTTTCCATGGGATCAAAGAGTGACATTATCCGCGTTCCGCGTAACCAGGAATTTTGCACTAGATGCTTCACACGGGTTCACTGCCGTGCTCGGCGAGAACTAGGCTCCGCTCTGGATGCTTTCCACGGGGTCAAAGAGTGACGTTATCTGTGTTCCACGTAACCAGGAAGTTTGCACTAGATGCTTCACACGGGTTCACTGCCACGTTAGGCGAGGACTAGGCTCCGCTCTGGATGCTTCACACGGGTTCACTGCCGTGTTCTGCGAGGACCAGGATCCGCTCTGGACGTTTTCCACGGGGTCAAAGAGTGACATTATCCGCGTTCCACGTGATCAGGAATTTTGTTGATTGTATCCGCATTTCATGGGATAGAGGTTTGACTCTTGGTGATATGTATCGCCGAGCCATGCAACTTGGGGTTGCCGCTGTTCCGTTTCGCTTGATGTTGTGTCTGCTACCATGAGACGGACGTCGAGATGATCTCTAGGCTATCTGTGAACCGTCGAGATTTGGCTTCTTCTTATGATGAAACCTGGGGGAGGAGTATGATCCCTTCTTTGTTTGCGCCTCTGGATTGTATGCAGGGACAGATGTAACATCACCTGTAGGGCGTGGATTTCATTTTTATTTTATTTCTTTTTCCCGCGATGCTCTATCATTTCAGCTTTTATATCGCGAAGGTCGCGATTGCCCCATCATTTCGGCTATTTTTTCGCGGTGCCCAATCATTTCGGCTATTTATTTATTTTCACTCGCTATTTTTTATTGTGAGTTGCCCCATCATTTCGGCTATTTTGTCAGGCATACATTTTTACTTGCTGCTTTTTATTGCAAGTCGCCCCATCATTTCGGCTATTTCGTATGCATGTGTGGCTCGCTAGCTTTTTCGCTGCAAGCTTAGATTTTTAGATACCGATTTCAGCATCAGCATCGCTACAACTGGAATGTTGCCAGGAGCGAATCATCACCTGCCTTTGTCGATGATGAACAAAGGTGGCTCAGCAAACAGGGTTAAGGGTCCTGTCGACCAAGGCTTTTGACTTTATGAGCCGTAAGGGTCTCACAAAGGTATTTCTCCCTACAAGTCGTGAGGATCTTGCAGGTTTATTTTCTCCTTAGGGATCGTGAGGATTCCTAAGTGTATGTTCCTCTGTAAGTCGTAAGGATCCTACAAGAGGGCTTTCTCCTTATAGGTCGAGAGGACCTACAAGGGTTGCTCATCATATGGATATATCCCTAGTCACGGGTGGGACTTTCCTGAGGAAATGTTTATTCGCGCCCGTGGATTGTATACAAGGGTCAGTACGAGCCGCTTGTAGGGCAATACCGAAGGTTGTGGAGGATTTGCTTAAGAACAGGTTTAGGTTTCTGTAACTTAAGACTTTCAAGTCTTATGAGCCGTGAGGGTCTCATAAGAGAATTCTCCTTACAAGTCGTGAGGATCTCGTAAGTGTATTTTCTCCTTAGAAATCGTGAGGATCCCTAAGTGTGCTGCTCCTTTGTGAGTCGTAAGGATCTCACGCAGGCGGTTTCTCCTTACAAGGTCGAGAGGACCCTATAAGTGTCTTTTAACGAGGTTGCGCCCTTTCGGGTTTTCACAAACACTCGCCGGTAGTCCAGCTGTTTTTACTCACGGAGCCCTTTCGGGTTTTCATCCGTGCCCACTTTGCTTATGGACATACCGTTTTTTATTTTATATACTTTTATTTTTTTTTTATTTTTTTTTATCTCGTCAGCCTAATGATGCTGTGGTAGTAGTTTAGGGACGTTTCGGTCCGTCGCTAGTTTAAGGATGTTTCGGTCCGTTGTTAGTTTTAAGGACGTTTCGGTCCGTCGTTAGTTTAAGGACATTTCGGTCCATCATTAGTTTAAAGACGTTTCGGTCCGTCGTTACGGGAAGGCCGGCTGCTGCTTGTAAGGTCTGAGCCTGGGAAGATAGCGAGCGGACATAGTCGTCGTCATCCATCATTGACCCAGGCTATGGCTTATTAAGCGTAGTATTTCTTTAAGAAACGGCCGTTTATTGGCCTGAAAGGTCTTTCACCGTGCATGTCCATGAGTAGATAGGCTCCACCCTGGTAGACCTTGTCTATGATGTAAGGGCCTTCGTAGTTTGGCTCAAATTTTCCCCGTTTGGCACGATTGGGGATCATAGGTCTCTTGACCACTAGCACGAGTTCGCCTTGGTGGAATGTCCTCGGCCTGGTCAATCTCTCGTACGAGCGCGTCATCTTTGCTTTGTAGGCTTCTAGATGTTGTTGCGCTATGAGCCGAGTTTCGTCGAGGGCATTAAGCTCCTCAAGCCGAAGGTGAGCATTTTCTTCGTCCGTCAGCTCGTGGTGGATTGCCACTCGTAGAGAGGGTAACTCTATCTCGAGGGGGAGTACTGCTTCCGTCCCAAATACCAACGCGTACGGCGTTGTGTTCGTGGCCGTCTTGAATGTAGTTCGATAAGCCCAAAGGGCTTCCTGCAGCCTTTCATGCCAGTCTCTCTTATTCCGGGAAACGGTCTTTTTTATGATCTTCGTCAAGGTCTTATTGAAAGCCTCGGCTAGACCGTTAGCTCATGGGTTGTAAACTGAAGAATATCTCCAGTCTATATTGTGCTGCTGCGCGAAGCGGCTAATCTTATGGCTTCTGTAGGCTGGCCCGTTATCGGAGATAATCCGCCGTGGGGTTCCGAACCGATAGATGACATGCGTCTTGAAGAAATGGAGGATATTCTCCGTCTTCACTTCCCTCAACGGTATTGCTTCTGCCCATTTGGAGAAGTAATCAGTTGTCGCTAGGATAAAACGATGTCCTCGAGATGATGCTGGCTCAATGGGGCCGACTATGTCAGTTCCCCACATCTCGAATGGCCAGCTGGCCACCGTTGGGTGTAGTGGATTCGGATGTTGGTGGATGAAGTCTCCATGAATCTGGCATGAGTGGCACTGCTTCGCGTACTCGAGGCAGTCCTGGATCATCGTGGGCCAGTAGTAGCCCATTCGTTTAATCTTTAACTTCATCTTCGGGCCTGCTTGGTGAGAACCGCAAAGTCCGTCATGGACTTCCTGAATGACTCTTTCCGCTTCGTCAGGTCCTAAGCATCTCAGCCATAGAGAATCAAACGATCTCTTGTATAGAGTATCGTTGACGAAAGCGAAAGATAGAGCTCGTTTCATGAGCTGATGTCTTGAGGATGCTTCTCTGGGCATTCGGTGGGACTTAAAGTAGTCTATGAAGATTCCCCTCCAGTCCTCGGCCTTCTCATGGTCTTTTATCTGTAGGGTTGTCTGCTCAGTCGCTCCCTCTTTATATAATTCCGGGGGTATTTCTGCCGGGGTGAGCACTCGACGGCTTTGTACCACGATTCTGACATCATCGAGGTTTTCGTCTGCCAGCTCTTTAGCAAGTTTGGCTAACGCGTCTGCTTTGCTGTTCTCCGCGCGCGGTATGTTCTCTAAAATATAGGAGGGAATTTGGGCCAACAGTTGTTGCACATTTTCGCCGTACTTTACCAACTCCGGCTTGCACGTTTGGTAGTCACCATTTACTTGACTAACAACTAGCTGAGAATCCCCGTATATAAGGAGGTTTTCAATTCCCATGTCGATGGCGATTTCGAGGCCTACTATCAGAGCTTCATATTCAGCCTCATTGTTTGTCCTCGGTTCTGTTAAGGAGAAGGCGGAGTGCATTATCCCTCCTTGTGGAGTTGCAAAGATGAGGCCTATCCCCGATTTGATCATTGGGATACCTTGTTTCTGTTTCTTTACGGAGGACGCTCCATCGAAATAGAGTTCCCATCGGGTGCTTCCGCCGCTAATCGTATCAAATGCATGCTCGTCCGGCAAATCACAATTCAGAGGAGAATCGGCCGGTATCGGGTGCTCAGCGAGGAAGTCAGCAATGGCCTGGCCTTTCACTGCCTTGAGAGGTTGATAGATTATCGAGAACTCCATCAAGAGCAGGGCCCATTTAGCGAGTCGTCCCGTCAATATGGCTTTTGACATCAAGTATTTAAGGGGATCCACCTTCGAGATGAGACAAACTTCGTGTGCCAACGCGTAGTGCCTGAGCTTTGTTATCGCGAAGATTAATGCCAAGCAATGTTTTTCAATGGGAGAGTAATTGCTTTCTGCCCCTAGTAGAACTCGACTTAAGTAGTAGAGTGCTCTCTCTTTCCCCTGATCGTTCTCTTGCGCCCATAGTGCACCCAAGGAACCTTCGAGGGCGGTTGTATAAAGAATGAGGGGTTTTCCCTTGACCGGCGCAGCTAATACCGGCGGGTTCTGCAGGTACTGCTTGATCTCGTCTAGTGCACCTTGGCATTTTTGATCCCAGACGAATGGGGTTCCCTTCTTCATCAGGTGACTGTAGGGGCGGCATTTGCCTGAAAGATTTGCGATAAATCGTCGGATGTATGCGAGCTTCCCTTGGAGAGACCGCAACTGTTTGAGGGTTCTTGGCGGAGGCATTTCCATGATCGCTTTAATCTTTGACGGATCTATTTCAATACCTCGGTATCGAACGATGAATCCCAGGAATTTGCCCGAGGAGACTCCGAACGCGCATTTGAGGGGATTCATTTTCAAATTATATTGCCGGAGGCGTTGAAACACAGTCTCCAGATGCTTTAAATGCTCCTCGTATGACATGCTCTTTACTACGAGGTCATCGATATAGCACTCAATGATGTCATGTATGAGGTCATCGAAGATCTTTGTCATGGCCCTTTGATAGGTAGCGCCAGCGTTTTTTAGACCAAAGGGCATAACCCTGTAGCAAAATATACCCAAAGGGGTCCGGAAAGCGGTGTGCTTCTGGTCTTCAGGATGCATCTTTATCTGATTGTATCCTGACGAACCGTCCATAAAGGAGAAAACCTCGTGAGTGGACGTGTTATCTATCATTAGCTCGGTTACCGGTACTGGGAAATCATCCTTTGGACAGGCTTTATTGAGATCCCTGAAATCCACGCATATGCGTACCGTCCCATTCTTCTTCATTACCGGGACGATATTGGCGATCCAGTCGGGATATTGAACTTCTTGAATAAATCCAGAATCGATCAGCTTCTTGACTTCGGCGTTGATGCTCATCTCAAGCTCGAGTCGCATCCTTCTTGGCGCTTGCTTGACTGGCTTGATATCCGGGGATATTGCTAATTTATGCACGGCAACCTCCGGATCTAATCCTGGCATCTCAGAGTAGTTCCACGCGAAGCAGTCTTTATGCCGTAGTAACACGTTTTTTAACGCGGCCACCTTTTCTTCAGAGAGTAGCTCGCTGACGAATGTCGGTCGCGGGTCCTCTGCCGATCCCAACTCAATCTTCCTGAGGTTATCTGCAGTAGTATGTATACCGTCTTCCAGTTCTTTCGGAGCGGGCGGAAATTCTAAGATCACCTCATCATCGCTGTTTTCAAAGCACCGGGGAAGGTCATCTATGTTCTCGGGCTCTTCTTTTAATATCGTAATCGTATAACAGGCGCGAATCCGCTTCCAGGACTGAGGTGGATCCGGTTCTGCTCTTGCGGCCTTGGGCTCGTGCTTTCGTGGCGGCGTTACCCTCCAGCTGTTGGATAAAGCGAATCTGCCCCGTTGGTACTGGTCCTCGACCCAGTTCTTGAAGGTGAAGCAGTCTTCGGTGGGGTGTCCTATGGCTCGGTGATAAGAGCAATAGCTCAGACGAGAAGCCTTGTTGGCTTGCTCAGGGTGTCTAGATTCTGGGAGCGCGATCATTTGATGTTTTAAAGCGAGCTTGAGTAACTTCTCCGTCTTGTCTCGGGGGAAGGAGTACGCTCGACTCGTCTTTTCCATGAGGGACGAATCCGAGCCGCGCAGTACCTGTAACCCTCTAATCCTACGTCGTTGTTGTCGGCTCTTCTTTCCGCTCCTTGACTTATTTCCGTCTTCACATCGGGCCTTTCGCATGATGGGTTGACAAGGATGAACATCTTTGTCTTTTGCAGTCTGTTGAAATAGACGTTGCGTCCTGGCCTTCTCGTAGATGGCCATTTCGCGGCTATGGTCTTCCCGAGCTTTCTGACCCACTTTCCTGATAGGCTTGCCCATTCGTTCTTCAAACGACGGACTTGGCGCTTCAATCGCGGGGTCTAGTTTTGATGAGGGGTCGGCATCTCCTGACAGGGCGTCCTCTTCTTCATCAAAGGTATATATAGCGTAGCTGCTGTGGGCCCGCTCTCGTTTTCCGGTTCTCGCGTATCTAAGCCCAAGTGTCTCCATTTTCCCATTGGGCAATTTGCGCTGGGTTCCAGGGACATCCCAAATCCTGTTGTAGAACCGAGCCTGTCGAACAGTTTGTTTTAAGGGTACTCCTTGGCGCTTCAATAACTTCTTTAATCCATTTGTATAGTATCTGGGCAGACCGATGGGTTGGAGTCTGTCGCATGTAGCATCTGCGCCATGCCAGATCTCTTTCTCTATTTTCGACTCTGAGGATCGGTAGAATAGGATCATCTTCTCACCCCTTTGCCTGGGCGGGATGTAGAATGTTTGCAGGTCCTGCACATTATGAGCTTGCAGCGTGTCGAGATCCTTGTAGTGTTCTCGCGGTACCATGGTGATTTGAAAGCTATGGTCATCGCCCGGAGGTATTTGTATTGACAGCCGATTGGAGAACACAGCATTAACTTCATCCTCTGAATCACTTCCGAAGACCAGTATGGGGGCGGGCGTCCCCAGGTTGTTACGCTGAGATGGCCCTGCATAAACTATCTCTTCCTCTTCTTCGGTATCGCTTCCGAAAACAGGAACGGTGGCGGCGGCTTTGTTCTCCGGGTCGCGACACCTTTCTGTATCTTCGAAGTCTGGCAAAAAGTATTTCGCATCTTCGTATTTGCGGACTTCGTTCACGGAAAACGGGTTCAACTCACCTGTTACGGTATACTCGAAACCATCCTTAAAGTACTTCATACACTGATGTTGTGTAGAAGGGACGATGTTGTATTCGTGTAGCCAAGGACGACCGAGCAAGGCGTTGTAGCAGGTTTTGGCGTCAATGACATGAAATTTGATGTCTGTGACGAGAAGTCCAAAGCGTAATGTTAGTATCACAGATTCGAGAGTCCGTGACGATTGTGAATCGAAACCGGAGATAGTAATTTTGTCACGAGCGAGGTGTTGCACAGTCATGCAGATTTCCTTCAACACTCGAACATTAAGGAGATTGACGGAGGATCCATTATCCACCAGGATCTTGCCTATCTTGATGTCATGGCAGTATCCGGAGACATATAGGGGACGGTTATGGTCGCACGTCCCGAGAAGGAGGTCTTCATCACCGAAAGTGACGTCGGCCGTATGCACTTCCTCCAGTTCGTCCTTCATCTTTTCAGTGGCAAGGAAGGCTTGGAATTGTTCAGGTTCTTGCAACGCCTTAATTAGTGAGTCTCGCGATTCTTTTGACAATAGGAGGGCATCAAGGATGCTAAGCTGAGAAGGTATCTTCCTTAAGTGCGCGAGGATGTTATAGTCCACCTTACTCTTCTTAGGAGGGTCTCTGGTAGTTAGTTCTTTCGTGACTTGGTCATCTAAAGCGATATCTTCAATGACCTTTTCCTTTCCCTTATCTTTTCTGCTCACGGGCCCGAGATTCTTTTTTGGGAGTGTGCGATTGCGCAGCTGAATGTTCTCGCAGGCCTCTGATTCCTCCTCTTTCCCTAACACGGATTCTTTAAAGAGAGGGCCCAGAGTCATTTCTTCATCAGAGTCGCTCCCAAAGGTGAGAACTTGTGACCCCCCGACGTTAACCATGTCACAGCTGCTAGTAGTTCTGTTGCGCCTGTCGACAGTGCTTCTTCGTTCCCGACGGCTCTTGCGTTTCATGCGCTTAAAATGTTGCCGACGAGCAACATATCCTTGCCACCATATCTTAAAGGCGTCGCACTCCTCTGTGGGGTGTGAGATTTTCCGATGATATGCACAATAATTAGGGTGCCTCTCCGTCCCATCGTGTGTATTCTTTTCCGAGGGTGGTAGCTTCATCCCCATTGACATGGCTTTGGCAAACCTTTTCCTCGTCTTGAATATCTTTTTGTCTACTTCGGACGCCTTTTGATCTGGCGGGGGTAGTTCAACTCTTTCATTCAGTCGCCTGCATTTGGTTCTTTCCGACGCTGCCATCTCACGCTCCTGATCCGCTTTACTCTTTAGCCGAATCTCGTCTAGAAAGGCATTGATCATTTCATTTGTCAGCCACGCACGCTCTGGTTCAGGTTCTGCCTCTAGCTTCTTAGTGTCAGGAGTTTTCTCATCATCGGTAAACGAGTGGGAGATTACGTTACAACTCGCCACATACTCTTCGGATTCATCCGATGAGCTCTCTTCATCATCTTCCTCTTGAAAGATGTGGTTGAGGAACTCTTGCAGTGTGACAGGGGTTCGCGCCTTTTGATTGTATTCTTCCAGCGCGTCGATCTGCTTTTGCAATTTCGTGCGCTCGTCTCCAAGCTTCGCGGGCTTCCTGGATTTCTTCTTCTTTTTCTTCGAAGCTTTTGACGGCTGGGCGTGAGTATTTGGGCCCTTATCACGAGTCTTCGTAGTTGGGCGGGGCTTCAACATCCCTTCGATAATTTGAGGTTCAAGAGGGTCCTTCCACTCGATCGCAGGGCACGCATGAAGGTCTCTCAGCATTCTTTTGGTTTTAGTTGATAGTACGACCTCCCATGGAGCTTCTTCAATAAAGGAGCAGGTTGCCCCCGGTGTATCTGCTTTCTTAGGAGTATGCGGTTGTGGTGGGTTCACCTTCCACTTTTCGGACAGTACAAACTTCCCCTGGAGGTATTGATCTTCAATCCATCCTTTGAAGACGAAGCAATCTTCAATCGGATGACTTACCGTTTGATGGTAAGGGCAATAGTTAGGGTTATTCACCTCGGTGGGTTGTGGCGGTCGCCTTGGATTTGGTAGGTTTATAAGTCTGTTGCGTATTGCCAGCTCAAATAATCGTTTCGTCTTGTCTCGTGGGAACGAGTAGGGACGCTTCATCTTCTCATTATAGTACCGGCGTCTTTCTTCCAATTGATCTGCCGGTTTCGGGGCGTTAGGTTGCTGTTGGGCATTCGCGACAAAGGTTGCCCTTCCTTTACCCTTGTCATTCCGCGGTTCCGACTTCGGGGGAGGTGGTCTATGACCCATCTGGTCCATCTGAGCCAACTTGTCGATTAAAGCCTGGAATGTGGTTGGCTTAAAGAACATCATGAATTGCGAGATGGTCGCGTGGGGGTCTAGGGTACCCACGAACATGCCCACTGCGGGTGCCTCCTCAATGCGTTGCTCGCATCTCGACCACAAATTCCGCCAGCGTATAGCATACTGGACCCAGGTTTCGCCTGGTTTTACCCTGGCGTTAATCAATGCCGTTATTGGAGTGCGCTCGCTGGCACTTGCGAACCGCTGAGTGAATAACAACTCCATTTCAGCGAACGTTTTGATGGAATCGTTCGGGAGTTCCGAATACCATTCGAACGCTGTTTCTGATAAGCTGCCAACGAACTGACGGAGTAACAGTTTATCATCCCCGCCGGTGTTACCGCAGAGGGCCCGGAACTGGGCGACATGTTGATGGGGATTGCCGGTCCCCTTATACACATAGAATTTCGGTATCGTATAGCCTTGTGGGTATTTGATTTGGTCGTACCAGCTTGGATACGGCCGCCCCGTCTTCACGACTTGACCAGCTGCCTCAGTCGCATGATGGACCCGGATTTGCTGGGCTATGTAGTCAGCCAAGTCTGCCTTAGAGATTGCCTCCTCCTTGGCCGTTGAGAGGGCCGGCAGTGGATTCGATGTTTCTCCTCGGTCGTCTTCAAGAAAGATTGGGGGATCTTCGGCGGGCAAGTCTTGCTGGATCATCATTCCTATCATATCTTGGAAGAGAAGGCCCATACGTTGTATGTTGGCTGCTTGTTCAGCAGCCTCTTTGTCCTTTTTCTCCAGTATCCGGCGAAGGAATTCAGCGTCGGTTTCCTCCTCCTGGCGTGCGTCTGAGGACGTTTCTGGGCTTTCTTTTGGCCCGGTGAGTGCGGCCATAGCATTCATCATTTCTTGGAGCTTTTGCTGTTGCTCCTGGGCTTTCGTCACGGATCGGGTAAGTGGTCGGTGGCCTGTAGAAGTGCGGCTCTCCTCCTTTCCAGAGGCCATGTATACGGTGTGGACCATTGATCAGTCGAAAATATTGTATATTTTAGCCGGCAATTTCCTTAACATTTGCATACATTTAGAAGTGTTCGGCATTCATATTCTACATATTAGCAAATCTGTCACAAAATATGAGATTGCATGTATTAGACTTTTAAACCGACACTTTAAGGGAAATTAACCGCATTTCATGGCATCGCATCATTTCTGTATTTGCGCAACACTTGTTTCGAAGTCTGTGCAGGAAATTCCAGAAACCGAGCCAAATTGTCAAAAGTGCTCATCAAAATTACACCAAGTCTAAGTCTGGTGATCTGGCAGTAAAATTCCAGAAATTTATTCAAGGCCAATGGGCGCTTCCCGCCGCGGATCCGTGGCATGATGACGTCAGCAGAGAAGCAGATTTTCCCCATGTGCTTATTTCTAACGGCAAAGCTTCCAGAACTCTCCAGAAACTCCACGTGGCTTCATCTAGAAGGCTCGGCCTAACAACCTAGTTCTAGAAGCCTCCCTCCAACTAACTTCTTCTAGAAGCCTCCTTATAACAACCTTCTTCTAGAAAGCTCTCTCCAACAACCTTCTTCTAGAAGCCTCCTTGTAACAACCTCATTCTAGAATATTCCTTCCAACAAACTTTTTCTAGAAGATTCTTTCTAACAACCTCATTTTGGAGGGAAAATTCAAATTCAAATGAGGTAGTTCATTTTGGAGGGAAATTCAAATTTCATTTAACAAACTTTTGGAGGGAAATTTGAATTTCATCTAACAAACTTTTGGAGGAAAACTTAAAATTCAAATCCTAGATCTAGGGTTTTGATGGCTATAAATAGGAACCTAGATCTAAGGGATGAGGTTGTTCATTAATCTTCATTAGTTAAAAATTCCCTCTTTCATCATCTTCTTCCACAAGTTTCGTGACAAAGCTTGTGCGAAACCCTAACCCTAATTCCACTCTAAATCCAAGATCTTGAGTACCAAATCAAGCAAGAAGCCTTCAACCTTTTAGGAGCCGAGCCGATCTTCAATCGGGCAAGTGATCCAAACCGATCCACGATCCACGGAGACGAGCGAAGCCAAATCGACGATCAAGTTCTTCCTCTTGTAGTTCTCGAGTGATTGTAACGAAATTGTTGATATAAATAAAAGGTGAAATTCTTTTATCTTGCTTTCTTTTAATTCTTGCATCATGATTAGATCTCAATTTGTAATTGTTGTTCTTGTTGTGATGTTTGAGTAAAACTCCGCTCGTAAAGGAGTCGAGACGATTGTAGAATGATGATGTAACAAATCTTAATACTATTTTTAAGTCCTACGAGTTTTGTAAACCCTAGCAAGTTCAAGAATCGATGACCTAGTTTCGTAGCGATGCTTTCTTGATTGTGATCGCTCGAAATTAGGGATCTACGATCGTTTCTTGAATTTACTAGAGGCTAGCATATGAATGATATCGATGAATGAACAAGGGATAAGATGAAACCCTAGTTTCACAAGAAATTCCTAATTCTCATCGATCATCATCGATCTAGTATCAATTCATTGAAGGATAAGAATACGTAATTGTAAGATTGCATCACAACTATAGATCCGATCGATTCCTACGAGCCTCATTTCGATTCTTGAGATTTGGTTTGGAAAAATCAACAAACTATCAATTCTTGATTCTATCTTTTAATGCTTTCTTAGATCTAGATTTTCTAATTCTTGAACTTCAACTATAAATCTTGAATTGTTTTGTTTTCTTTCTTTAAAGATTCAATTCATCTAATTCAAAAGACGAACGATTACACTTTCCCTGTGGACGATCCGCACTCACATACTAACTACAATCCGACACCGTAGTTGATTGCGGTCAAATAATTTTTGATTGTGATTTCTTTACAATTTCACATTACACATCCGAAATCTTTTTCAATCAAATGGCGCCGTTGCCGGGGACTATTTGATTCGATTTACACAAACGAAATTTATTAACAATCAAATGGCGCCGTTGCCGGGGATAGTGCGCTAATAGTTCGTATTTTGAAATTTGAGTTGAACAATTTATTCCATCATATTTTTTTTAGATCTAAATTCGTGCAAACACTAATACGTGTGTTGTGATTTGTTGCGAGAAAATCTGGAATCATTGGAGCTGGAGAAAAATTATTTTGAATATTCCAGAGAGCTACAAGAAGCAACAGAAACATTCTCCCAAATTTCTGTGCAGTGATCCATCTCCCAAGGCGCGTTTCCGCGGCACCAGACCCTCATCCGCGGCGGTTCCGCGGTCCCCTTTACTGTTCACTACACCAGTTTTTCTCTGTAAGTCCCTCACTTTCTTATCTCTTCCTCTTTCTGCTCCAATAACAATTTTGTGCAGGATTCTTTGCAAATAAATCGCAGCGCCGCAAAGCAATAAAAATTTGTGCGTGTTTTGATTCTTTTGGTTGTTTGCATATTAATACGGAAATTTAAGGGGCACGACCAAATTCAAATTAGGTGGGGATTTCATTACCCTTCCTAGGCCCCGAAAATCGCAAAACTTGCATCCGCATTTACCCTCATTAATTAAAAGAAATCTAGAGATGACTCTAAGGACCGTCGCGCTCAATTAGGACAAGAGAAGGCCGTGGGTAATTCATTGCTTATCCGAGTTTTCTTGTGGTGCCTAAGACGAGTGTGTCTAAGGCTAGTGGTTATTAATTAGGCCCACTGTAGTGGTGGTTCCTTCCCACTTACCTGGCACTTATCCGGCCATAAGGGGACAAAGAGGCAGTGGAGGATTTATCCTGCGACTTGTCTTTTGGCAGTTAGGAGCGGTCTAGAGTTTGACCTAGGTGACCACTAGATTCTAGGGTTTTGCTTGTTGCATTTGTTTTGTTGCATCATTTTTTCAAAAATCCGTACCACTTTTCAAAACAAACACCACATTCACTTCATTTCCTCTAATTATACCAACGCTGCCACTTGTGCTACAACCATTTAGCACAATGTTAGGCTGGACACGGGATTCCATTTCCCGTCTTGTCCGCGTTTCTTTTATCGACCCCAGAGTCGGTAATTCTTCATCTTCTCCCCCACCACCCACCACACCCGCGATGGACCCAAATCCATCAAACTTTAACACTACTCTGCCACCGCCCGCAGGTGCGCAGAATCCTCCACGCATTTCTCTCCAAGAGAGATGCTATCCTACACGTGTTACCCTTCCCACCTGTCTTTCTATACCACCTGCCATCGGGGAAAATTTTGAAATCAACCCCCAATTCATCAAACTTTTACCCAAATTTCATGGTCTTGATTCTGAAAACACATACATGTTTATTTCCAAATTTGAAAACGTATGTGCTTTGATGGGGAATTCACAACTGTCTTTGGATGCTTTACGTTTACGTCTTATCCCATTCACTTTGTGCGATTTAGCCGAGAAGTGGCTTTACATCACACCCGCACATTCTATTTCAACATGGGACGAATTCGTTGCAGCATTCCTTAAGAAATTTTATCCCAATCACAAGACCGCCCGTGTTCGGAGCGAAATCTCTAAATTTACCCAACTTCCCAATGAACCATTTTGGAAATGGTTTGAACGGTTCAAGGATCTTCTTATCCAATGCCCTCATCACGGAATCCCCAGATGGGATTTGTGTCGAATTATCTATGAGGGTATTGATCTCACTACTAGACAGATGCTTGAAACCATGTGTCATTGCCAATTCCTATCTAAAGATGATGGTGAAGCTTGGAAATACCTAGAAGATTTAGCTCAAAACACATCACAATGGGAAAGTGTTAGACCACCACCACCTAGGGAAGATGTCAATCAGCTCGATGTGTCCGTCACCTTGAAAGCCGAAATGGCTGCAATACAAAGGAAACTCGACGCTATAGAAAACAAAATCTCTTCAGCCTCCCTAAACCAATCCACACTTCCCAAAACCGTGTGTGGCTGCTGTTCAAACCCTTCACATTTGACGGAAGAATGTCCTTTGAATGTACCGTTTCAAGGTCACACTAATGCTGCACTTCAGCAAAGACCTGGAAACTATCCCTCTTCTTCCTCATATAATCAAGATTGGAGGAATTACCTGAACTTTGCTTGGAACCAATCACAATCTCAAAATACGGTTCCAATCCTAAACAATTTTCAAAGGGTCCCTCCACCACAACAGCAACCACTACTTCAATTGAGTCAGCACCCCTTCCAACCACAAAATTTTCAAAATCCTGCCAACACTTTTGCACTACATGAAAACTCTTTGCAATTGGCCGGTACTGATAATATCTCTGCACTGGTGCAAACCTTGGTTACTTTCATGAAACAATCCACCCAAGAGTCGGCAAGTTTTCAATCTTCCATTGAAAATATGATAAAGATCATTCTCACTCAAAATGAGAATATCAAATCGATGGAAGCACAAATTGAACAAATAACAGCCGAAATAAGTGCTAGAGAAGAAGGGAATCTTCCATCTCAACCCGTACCTGATCCTAGACCTTCACATTACACTAATGTGGATGCTTTTACAACGTTGAGATCTGGAAGAGTGCTAGACAATCATTCGGGTGAACAAATTGATAATGATGAATTGATCATTAACACCCCGGCATCAACTTCCACTTCCACTCACACTTCTATTTCTTACCCTATTTCGTCTAACTTACCTTCTTCTTCCGAGCCTATTCTCCGTGTTCCCAAAGGCTCGAACCCTCCACCCACCTCATTCTTTCCACCCCCACAAACTTCTCCACAAATGTTGGACCCAACACTTATTAATAGAGCTCCATTTCCAAATAGGTTGAGGCCCAAGAAACATGATGCCCAAATGGAGAAGATTGTGGACATGTTTAAGGAAGTTAACATCAACATCCCTCTCCTAGATGCTATTCAACAAGTTCCGTCCTATGCAAAAACTCTTAAGAACTTGTGCACTAGGAAGAGGAAGACTCAAGTGCCTAAAAAAATCTTCATGTCGAGTACTGTAGACACGGCTTTTCCCCAACAATTACTACGGAAACGTAAGGACCCTGGCTGTCCTACTATTTCCATTTTTATTGGGGAGAAACACATCAACCGTGCGTTACTTGACCTTGGCGCTAGTGTTAACTTACTTCCTTACTCGGTATATGAGCAACTAGGTATCGGAGTGTTAAAGCCTTCGAACATAACTCTCCAGATGGCTGACCGATCAATCACCAAACCTAGGGGTGAACTGGAGGATGTGTTAATAAAAATCGGGGAATTTGTATTTCCTGTGGATTTTATTGTACTTGATACACAGCCTGTAGTAAACCCACGGAATCAAATTCCGGTGATTTTAGGTCGCCCCTTTTTGGCCACTTCCAATGCTATTATCAACTGTCGTAACGGTTCTATGACCCTATCCTTCGGGAATAGGTCAATAGAGCTGAACATTTACAAGTTGGGAAGTGTACCCTCCGAACCTATTTCTCAGGTCTGTTCTGTCGACTTAATGGATGTCGACAGCAGCGAATTTGATGATCCTCTTTATACCGATCTAGACTCTTTTCATATGTTGTTGTTTGACCCAACTATGTATTTTACACATACGGACTCTTCCACTGAGATGTCCGGGTCAACAATTAACATGGATTATGAACTGTTTTTAGAGTCTGAAGATCACCCCGTACTTTGTGATGACATTATTCATCGGGGTATTAATGGAACTTTTGAGGAAATCTTCGCTGATGAACTCGCATTTTTAAATGACACGGGTGTTGAGATGAATCATCTCCCAATCAATGAAATTGAACCTCCACCCCTTTTTCTGAACTGTAAAAAGAATGCGAGTAATCCATCATATACACTGCTTCGTCTCTCCAATATGAGACGCACACACATTCTATTCCACCACTTAATCTTTCCCCACTTCTTCTTCCACCAACCCGAGCACTGCATTGATAAAATTTTTGAATGGTTGGTGTTGACATTCGGTCTTTGCAAAGCTTGGCATCGACCAATGATTTTTTGACCCCCACTTGTGATTTTAAAAGATTAACATTGCATAACTCAAGTTTGGGGGGGTATATTTTCGGGCTCCTAAAAAGAAAAGTTTTACAACATTTTGAGCCAAAAATAAGTTCGGGGAGGATCTTCACTTAAATATTTTGCCCCCACTAATAAATTCCTCCCAAGCTTACAGGTTTTTCAGATTTAGCAGATGGCAACAGTGAGGACACTGTTGAAAACAAGTTTGGGGGAGGTTTGTGCTTATTTTCGCATCATTTGCATATCATTTGCATAAGCACAAAACATTTTTTCGAAAACCTATAAAAATTTAAAAATTTTCAAATTTATAAAAACATTTTTTGTACATAAATAAGATAATAAAAGTTTAGATAGTGAAAAATTACATCCATGAGATTAGAAAAATTTAAGAAAACTAAGAAAATTAGAATTTTTCTTATACGAACTAGTAATAAGTAGTTATGAGCCGTTGTCCCAAGGGTTAGTAAGATGAAGGACGTCACTAATCTGAGGATAAAAATAAGTCTGAAAAATAGTTTCTATTCTGGAAGCCAAACATTTTGAACGTTGCTACCCTGCTATTCGCACTTACACACATCTTAAAGCCTGGGATAGTAGAGGATACCTTGAAATGCTCTTGTCCTAAAGCCAAAAGTATGAAAAAAATATTTTGAAAGTGGTGAGAAAAATGGACACTGGTTTTGTTATCACCAAGGGCAAGAAAAATATATAGCAAAAGGGTGCTTCTTCACCTAGTGCCCTAAGGTCAACTGGTCTGGGAGCCACTGCTATGCCTGAGGTGGTGCAAGACTAGGAAAATACACCAAGTTAGCAAGCACATCAGTAATCGGTCGGTTAGTACCTCAAGAAGTATTAACGGTCGCATGAAAGTGTGTAAGCAATCTCGTTTGCCAAGAAGTACTGAGGCTGATGGGCAAGAGTATGATAGCTTGAATCGAATTCTCCGGGTGTAGGGATGTCTTTACACACACGCAGGGTGATATGATCGATGTTTGGAAAACTGATAGGAATGAAGAATAAGACGATGTTTTATTGAGGGAGGACGTGATTTCTAACATCTTTTCATGACCATTAAGATAGGGCTCATGACAACTGAAAAGCTAGCTTAGTTGGAAACCCTAATTTTCAAGGATTTTCTTTTACAATTCTTTTCTTTAAATGTAATATTCATGATCTTTCTTTTATTATTGGATTTTGTGGGTGCAATCCGCTGAAAACCCTCAGGAGACAACACTCCTCCTACTAGGGACACCTAGAGGTTTAAAGGCTTGTTGCACGTGCTCAGTGCAATCGTATTGCCTACGAAAGTGTGCTAGTTAGTTTTTCTCTTTCTTTATTTTCTCCTTCTCTTTTTAAATAAAACATTCGCTCGAGACGATCGAAATTAAGTTTGGGGGTATTTGATCAGTCGAAAATATTGTATATTTTAGCCGGCAATTTCCTTAACATTTGCATACATTTAGAAGTGTTCGGCATTCATATTCTACATATTAGCAAATCTGTCACAAAATATGAGATTGCATGTATTAGACTTTTAAACCGACACTTTAAGGGAAATTAACCGCATTTCATGGCATCGCATCATTTCTGTATTTGCGCAACACTTGTTTCGAAGTCTGTGCAGGAAATTCCAGAAACCGAGCCAAATTGTCAAAAGTGCTGATCAAAATTACACCAAGTCTAAGTCTGGTGATCTGGCAGTAAAATTCCAGAAATTTATTCAAGGCCAATGGGCGCTTCCCGCCGCGGATCCGTGGCATGATGACGTCAGCAGAGAAGCAGATTTTCCCCATGTGCTTATTTCTAACGGCAAAGCTTCCAGAACTCTCCAGAAACTCCACGTGGCTTCATCTAGAAGGCTCGGCCTAACAACCTAGTTCTAGAAGCCTCCCTCCAACTAACTTCTTCTAGAAGCCTCCTTATAACAACCTTCTTCTAGAAAGCTCTCTCCAACAACCTTCTTCTAGAAGCCTCCTTGTAACAACCTCATTCTAGAATATTCCTTCCAACAAACTTTTTCTAGAAGATTCTTTCTAACAACCTCATTTTGGAGGGAAAATTCAAATTCAAATGAGGTAGTTCATTTTGGAGGGAAATTCAAATTTCATTTAACAAACTTTTGGAGGGAAATTTGAATTTCATTTAACAAACTTTTGGAGGGAAATTTGAATTTCATCTAACAAACTTTTGGAGGGAAACTTAAAATTCAAATCCTAGATCTAGGGTTTTGATGGCTATAAATAGGAACCTAGATCTAAGGGATGAGGTTGTTCATTAATCTTTATTAGTTAAAAATTCCCTCTTTCATCATCTTCTTCCACAAGTTTCGTGACAAAGCTTGTGCGAAACCCTAACCCTAATTCCACTCTAAATCCAAGATCTTGAGTACCAAATCAAGCAAGAAGCCTTCAACCTTTTAGGAGCCGAGCCGATCTTCAATCGGGCAAGTGATCCAAGCCGATCCGCGATCCACGGAGACGAGCGAAGCCAAATCGACGATCAAGTTCTTCCTCTTATAGTTCTCGAGTGATTGTAACGAAATTGTTGATATAAATAAAAGGTGAAATTCTTTTATCTTGCTTTCTTTTAATTCTTGCATCATGATTAGATCTCAATTTGTAATTGTTGTTCTTGTTGTGATGTTTGAGTAAAACTCCGCTCGTAAAGGAGTCGAGACGATTGTAGAATGATGATGTAACAAATCTTAATACTATTTTTAAGTCCTACGAGTTTTGTAAACCCTAGCAAGTTCAAGAATCGATGACCTAGTTTCGTAGCGATGCTTTCTTGATTGTGATCGCTCGAAATTAGGGATCTACGATCGTTTCTTGAATTTACTAGAGGCTAGCATATGAATGATATCGATGAATGAACAAGGGATAAGATGAAACCCTAGTTTCACAAGAAATTCCTAATTCTCATCGATCATCATCGATCTAGTATCAATTCATTGAAGGATAAGAATACGTAATTGTAAGATTGCATCACAACTATAGATCCGATCGATTCCTACGAGCCTCATTTCGATTCTTGAGATTTGGTTTGGAAAAATCAACAAACTATCAATTCTTGATTCTATCTTTTAATGCTTTCTTAGATCTAGATTTTCTAATTCTTGAACTTCAACTATAAATCTTGAATTGTTTTGTTTTCTTTCTTTAAAGATTCAATTCATCTAATTCAAAAGACGAACGATTACACTTTCCCTGTGGACGATCCGCACTCACATACTAACTACAATCCGACACCGTAGTTGATTGCGGTCAAATAATTTTTGATTGTGATTTCTTTACAATTTCACATTACACATCCGAAATCCTTTTCAATCAAATGGCGCCGTTGCCGGGGACTATTTGATTCGATTTACACAAACGAAATTTATCAACAATCAACCATCATGCCCCCAGACTTAGGGCGTCTGGGCTCAGTGCTTTTAGCCGTCGTTGTACGTTGGGGGGTCTTCTGTGGCCTCCTCCTTTTATGAGCCATGGAGGTTGAGGGGGCCGTTGAGGTGGGCGTCCCGACAGCCTTTCGGGGTTCAGCCTGGTGACCAGCTTCCGGTTGGATTTTCAGCTTCTTGTGCTGGCGGGAGGATTTTGGATCGATGATCGAGTCTCGGGCCTGTCGCCAAACCTTATAGATTTTGGAAGACAGCCGTTGAGGAGATTGGGGTTGTTCTGGTTCTATTTCCGCAACCTTCTTTAATGGGGGAGGAGACCTCTTCAGCACTGCAGTAGGAGAATTTCTTCGCACCTTGTTTAGCATTTCGAAGCTGTTCTCAGTTGGAACAGCAGCATTAACTTCTGCCATCGGGGCTGGTGGAGTCAATCCGGAGGGGGAATTGCCCCCAGCCTTCCTTATTCGGCGCCAATGATGACGTCGAGCGCGTCGAGCGGACGGCGCTGGTTCAGCGGTAAGAATGGTCTTGTCTTACCCCCTGTGTGGGTGGGGGGTTGTCGTTGGTGTTAGCCTGTCAAAGACCGATGTCTTCTGGGCAGTAGGAGCGGGAGCCGAAGCCGTCAATCTTGTAAAGACCGACCTTTTGGCCGGAGAAGCCACCTTGGCAATTTCGGGGGTAGGAGCGGCCACTTTCTTAGAAGTAGCCCCCTCTGAGATTGTAGGCTCCATGATAAGTTCGCAAGATTTCTGGCCCAATCTAGAGAAGACCGAGGCGTTGACGTTGGGCGACTCGTTGAGAGGAGCCGCGGCAGGGGTAAGACGATCAAATACCGACCTCTTGAGAGCTTCCTTTGTCGGCACCGGCGCCACGAAGCTTGATGGGGGGAGTATAGTCCCAAAGAACAATCCGGTAGTGGCTTGAGTCACTTGGTCCACCGACATTGTGAACAACGAAGCAGCTTGGGGTCCATAGGCTATACCTCCTGGCGGGGTAGAGCGTTGGTCGCAATTGCAGTTTGAGCAGTTGAAGGACTTCGCGGAAGTAGCAGCCATCGATCCTTTGTTTTCTGCAATAGGCAAGATGCCAATTCTTAGTATCTTGAAACCCAAGGGCAATCATTAGCGAACCGCGATTGGTTCGCGACACACGAAGTGTGGAGTGGAAAGAGGAAAAGGTCCCACCGGGCGTGCCAGAATCTGTTCCCCTCCGAAAGACGTGCAAGACGGGACGTCTCGCCTGAAATTCGGGGCAGATGCTAATTGGTGCTATCCGTCCACCTCTCCGAAGATGCCAAGTTGGTTTATGGCACCATGTATCGAAGGTTTAAGCGGATGCGACCGATGTAGCAGACTTCGTCAGATTCCCCCTCGTTGAGGGGTTTTTGATTGTGGGGATGCTCTTCCCTACAGGCGCAAGCCCCTGCAGTTAATTACGCTACCGCATCGCGGTAACAACTTTCTCCTTCTCCAGATGGTCACTTCGTGTCGTGTGTTTTTGTTTTGTGTTTTGTTGCCCGTGGATCGTTTACGGAGACTGAGTTATGCCGTCGCCCGTAGGGCGTGGACTAGTCCAAATCCGTGTTATCTTAGATTTGGGTTTGGGGGTTTGGTTTGAGGATACGTTAGCCATGCTTGAGGATAAGATCAACTCAAACGTTTGTTAAGGACACGTTAGTCCGATTTGAGACTAAGATCAACTTAACGGGATTGTTTGGATCCGACAAAGGAGCTTTTGGACTCCATTGTTCCAGTTTTAGGGACATAGTGGTCCATCGTATGTGTGTGGCCATCGGGACCCGTCACCTCTCTGACGACGTTGAAGGATTACAACGACGGGTGTCAGAGGGGTTCAGAGATGTACCCTCGAGCCAGAGTTAACTTGGGGGATTCGTAGTCCAGTTTGCTTGAAGGTTTTAAGGATTCGTTAGCCATCTTTGAGGCTAAGATCAACTTAAACGGGACCGTTTAGATCCGACAAAAGAGCATACGGGGCTCTATTGTTCTAGTTTAAGGACATTGC
Organism: Agapanthus africanus; assembly: GCA_030015575.1. NCBI lineage: Eukaryota > Viridiplantae > Streptophyta > Magnoliopsida > Asparagales > Amaryllidaceae > Agapanthus > Agapanthus africanus. Next base: position 314,055,308 of record CM057351.1, on the reverse strand, counting down.
GGTCCATGGGTAGTTTAAGGACATTGCGGTCCATGGGTAGTTTAAAGACATTGCGGTCCATGGGTAGTTTAAAGGACATTGCGGTCCATGGGTAGTTTAAGGACATTGCGGTCTATTGTTAGTTTTAAGACATCTCGGTCAAGGTTAAGGACGTCATAGTCCATGGGTTTAAGGACTCCACAGTCCGGTATGTGCTCTGGATGCTTCACACGGGTTCACTGCCGTGCTTGGCGAGGACCAGGCTCCGCTCTGGGCATTTTCCGTGGGGTCAAAGAGTGACGTTATCCACGTTCCACGTAACCAGGAATTTTGCACTAGATGCTTCATACGGGTTCACTGCCGCGTTAGGCGAGGACTAGGCTCCGCTCTGGATGCTTCACACGGGTTCACTGCCGTGTTCTGCGAGGACCAGGATCCGCTCTGGACGTTTTCCACGGGGTCAAAGAGTGACATTATCCGCGTTCCACGTAACCAGGAAGTTTGCATTAGACATGGGTTTAAGGACCCCACAGTCCATATCATGGGTGGTCGTCGGGACCCGTCACCTCTTTGAAAACATTGAGGGATTACAATGCCAAGTATCAAAGGAGTGAAGAGATGTACCCTAGAACCGGAGTGGCTTGAGTAGTCCCTGGCCCAATTTAGGGTCAAGACTGATTAATTATATTATGAGCCCATTGGCCCAGTTAATCACGAATTGAAGACTTATGGCCAGCTTGGGCTAAGTCCAATCATGTCTGGAATATTGATTTCTTGTGAGTCCATTGAGGGAGAGGCTTTGCCTCTATCCCTTTAGCCAATTGGGCCAAAGACTAGTGTTAAACACTTCAGAGCAATCAGTGTTGAACACTGGGAATAAGATTGACAAGTTAGTGTTTAACACTAAGAGATAATTGGTGTTAAACACCAGCAACAAGGCTTTTCAAGTTAGTGTTAAACACTAAAACAGCTCAGTGCTGAACACTGCAAATAAGGCTTTTTTAATCAGTGTTGAATGCTAAGGCCCAACAGTGTTTCAATACTGTGTTCAAGAGTTCCAATTTAGTGTTAAACACTAAGGCAAGAGGGGTCACGTGGCAACACGTGAGAGCGCCCTCCCTTTATTTATTCTGCTGAGATTATCGCCTCACGTGCCCTCACGTGAAGGGCATCTAGATGCTTATATGTTAAAGCTTCTGTCAAGAGTCACGTGGGTCACGTGGGGTACTGCCTCAAAGGGCTTTCTGTAGCTCTTTTTTTGGGGGGTCACGTGGTAACACGTGACCCTGCCTCTATGTATGTTTTTAGAGGATCTGTTAATCTTTTTCAGGAATTACATCCCTCGAGCTGCAAATTTCCGAGGAATTAAATTCCTACTTCCTTTCGAAGACTTGTATTCTGGAATAGAGTTTAACTCTGAATTTTCTGTGGGAATTAAATTCCTCATGTATGTGAAGATCCAAATAGGGTTAAACCCTAACAAAAAAACTTTTAAGGAATTAAACTCCCATTTCAGGGAATTATGATTAAAGGAATTAAATTCCCGCTGTTTCAACAGAACTATGTTCTTAATTAGGGTTCAACCCTGTTTCTTTTGTTTTGAAGGAATTAAATTCCCATGATACAGGGTCGAGCCCTAATTTTATTTTAAAGGAATTAAATTCCTATAGTTCTGTGAGAGTTAAATTCTCATGCTTGCATTCCTTCTCTATGTTTTGGATCTGCATGGCAGGATCTCGACCCATTGAGAATTAAATTCTCAACCTTAAGGGGAGATGTGCACTTTGCAGATCCTCTATCAAAGAGAGAAGAAATATGCTCTTCTGTTTTATGTATCAGAGTTAAACTCTGTTGAGAATTAAATTCTCTTTCTTTCAAAAGGCCTTCCCTTTCTTACCTAGGGTTTTTGCAGAAGATCCGAGTCTTTTCAAAGTATCAAAGCTCTCCTCCTTTTTTCTTTCTTTTCTTCTCTGCGCATGTATATATTTTTTGTATCTCTTCGCTCCTATTTATAGGAGAAGCAGCCGAATAAATTAGTTTTGTGACGAATCTTCATTGAGAGATTTGATTTGCATCCTTCATTCGTTCTGGTCCTTTGGATTATTAGGTGAATTTTATTCACCATTGGATTTTAAATCCAGAGATTCTCCCTTGTTATTTTGGTTAGATTTAAGGGGGAAATCTTTCCAAACCCGGGATTTTCCCATAGATAGATCACCTCTGAATCTTTAATTTGATTGGTTCCAGATAGCCGCTTTCCTTTGGAAAGATTTGAATTTCTTTCAGAATTTAATTCTGTTGATAAAATGGGCTTTGAAAGCCGGTCACGTTTGCCCACGTGACCCATGGTCACGTGTGAGCACGTGACCCTGCCTCTGAATGAGCCTTCTTCTTTCCTTTGCGCTCTGTCTTCTGATTGTTGCTTGAACGTCACGTGCTACCACGTGACCCCTGGTCACGTGTGAGCACGTGACCCCTGTCTGGCGCCTCTTTCTGGAGGACGAGTCTGCTGCCTTAAACGTCGCGTGCCAACACGTGACTCTGGTCACGTGGGAGCACGTGACTTCTTCTGAAGCCTTTTCCTTGACTTGATCAGTTAACCGGTGTGCCTTTGACGCTTGCATTTAAATATCACGTGTCGCCACGCGACCCTGGTCACGTGGGAGCACGTGACTCTTCCTGAAGCCCCTTTTCTTCCACGTAGTCAGGAAACTGAACCTGCCTTGATGACGTTTTTTAGGCGTCACGTGCCAACACGTGACCGCTAGTCACGTGCAAGCACGTGACCCTCTTCTGAAGCTTTTCAGAGAAGCTTTCCTGATTTTAAATCAGGAAACATACGCGTTTGACACAAAGGACAAAGAAAATGACTCTCGATGGGAACTTTACTTTGATGGGGCATCTTCCATGAAGAAGCGAAAGCACAACACCGCCATAATCAAAGCTGGGGTGGGCATTATCTTCGTGACTCCGCAAGGAGGGATAATGCATTTTGCCCTTTCATTAACAGAGCCGAGAAAAAACAATGAGGCTGAGTACGAAGCTTTGATTGCAGGTCTTGAGATTTCTGTCGACATGGTAATCGAAAACCTCGTCATATATGGAGATTCCCAGCTAGTCGTCAGCTAAGTAAATGGCGACTATCAGACATGCAAACCAGAATTGGTAAAATATGGCGAGAGAGTGCGGCAATTGTTGACACAAATCCCCTCTTACATTCTGGAAATCATTTCGCGTGCAAAGAATAGCAAGGCGGATGCATTAGCCAAACTCACTAAAGAACTGACCGACGAAAACCTCGATGACATAAGAATCATTGTGCAAAGCCGTCGGATTCTCGCGCCAGCAGAAATATCGCCGGAGTCGTCTGAAGGAAAGGAAGCGACCAAACAAGCATCCTGCCAAATAGAAGACGAAGAAAAGGCTAAGGATTGGAGAGAAGTCTTCATAGACTACTTCAAATCCCATCGAACACCCTCGGGACTGCCTCGAATATGTGATGCAGTGTCACCCGTGCCAAATTCACGAAGACTTCATCCACCGGCATCCAAATCCGCTACCCCCAACATTGGCTAGCTGGCCGTTCGAAATGTGGGGAACCGATATAATCGGGCCTATCGAACCGGTATCATCCAAAGGACATCGGTTCATATTGGCAACAACCGATTACTTCTCTAAGTGGATAGAGGCAGTACCGCTAAGGGAGGTAAAGAGGGAGAACATCCACCATTTCTTCAGGGCGCATGTTATCTACCGGTTCGGCACTCCGCGACGAATCATCTCGGATAATAGGCCGGCCTACAGAAGTCATAAGATTAGTCGCTTCGCACAGCAGTATAATATAGATTAGAGATACTCTTCAGTTTATAATCCCTGAGCTAACGGTCTAGCTGAGGCTTTAAACAAGACCTTGACGATGATCATAAAGAAAACGGAGTCCAGAAACAGAAATGACTGACACAAAAGACTGCATGAAGCTCTCTGGGCGTATCGAACCACGTTCAAAACGGCCACGAATACAACGCCATACACGTTGGTATTCGGCACGGAAGCGGTACTTCCCTTAGAAATAGAGCTGCCCTCTCTACGAGCGGCAATTCAATATGAGCTGACGGATGAAGAAAATGCCCATCTTTGGCTTAAGGAGCTCGATTCCCTCGATGAAACTCGCCTCATGGCGCAGCAAAACCTGGAAGCTTACAATGCAACGATGACGCGCTCATATGAAAGACTAACCAGGCCGAGAACATTCCGCCAAAGCGAACTCGTGCTAGTCGTAAAAAGACCTATGATCCCCAACCGTGCAAAGTAGAGGAAATTCGAGCCAAACTATGAAGGCCCGTACATCATAGACAAGGTCTACCAAGGTGGGGCCTACTTGCTCATGAATATGCATGGCGAAAGACCCTTACGGCCAATAAACGGCCGGTTCCTTAAGAAATACTACGCTTGAAAAGTCACGGCTCAGGTTAATGATAGATGACGACGCTCGTGTCCGCTCACTGTCTTCCTGAGTCCAAACTCTATAAGTAGTATGCGGCAAAACTTCGCCCTGAAGCTGGCAATGGACCGAGATGTCCCTAAACTAACAATGGACCGAGATATCCCTAAACTAAATACGTCGTCTCAAACATGGCAATAGTGGAATTCAAGTCCACAAGTCCCAGCGGCGAGGACTGCAACTCGGGTCCCACTGGCTACACAGCTGCCCCGGTGGCGAAGTCTCCCCAAGTGCCATTAGCTAACAGAAGGGTAAAAAATAAATATATAAAAAAAACGGTACGTCCACAAGAGAAATGGACACGGATGGAAACCCAAAAGGGCTCCGTGAGTAAAAACAGCAGAGCTGCCGGCGAGTTTGTGAAAACCCGAAAGGGCGCAATCTCGTTAAAATAAAAACACCTGCAAGGTCCTCTCGACCTTGTGAGGAGAAAACACCTGCGTGAGATTCTTACGAATCACAAGGGAGTAATACACTTAGGGATCCCTACGATTCCTAAGGAGAAATTACACTTACGAGATCCTCACGACTCGTAAGAAGAATTCCCCTTATGAGACCCTCACGGTTCATAAGATTCAAAACCCTTAAGTTACAGGTATCTGAACCTGTTCTTAAGCCGTCATATCCCCCAAGTTGCCCTACAAGCGGTCCAATATCGGCCCTTATATACAATCCACGGGCACAAATAAACGTTCCCCCACCAAGTTCCACCAATCACGAGGAATGTCCTCATATGGTGAATGACACTTGTAAGTCCTCTCGATTTATAAGGAGAAAATACTCTTATAAGATCCTTAGGACTTATAAAGGAAAACACCACATAGAAGTCCTCATGACTTCTAAGGAGAACATACACCTACGAGATCCGCACGACTCGTAGGGAGAAATACCTTTATGAGACCCTTACGGCTCGTAAAGTCAAAAAGCCTTAGTCGACGGGATCCTAACCCTGTTTGCTAAGCCACCTTTGTTCAAATCAGCAGAGGCAAATGATGATTCGCTCCTGGCAATATACCAGTCGCAGCGATGCTGATGCCTAAATCGGTATCAAAATCCAAGTCCTTTCACGGCAAATGATGATTCACTTATGGCAATATTCCAGTCGCAGCGATGTTGATGCCAAGATTGGTATCAAATCTCAAGTTCTATACTCGCAACAAAAACAGCGAGCAAAAAATGCATATGAAATAGCCGAAATGATGGGGCAACTCGCAATAAAAATCAACGAGCAAATATATGCATATAAAAACAGCTGAAATGTTTGGGCAACTCGTAATAAAAAGCAGCGAGTAAAAAGAAAAGAATAGCCGAAATGATTGGGCACCGCGATAAAGAGCCAAAATGATTGGGAAATCGCGACTTTCGCAATATAAAAAAGCTGAAATGATAGAGCATCGCGGAAAGAAATAGAAAAAAATGAAACTTTTGCCCTACAGGTGAGTCCACATCAACCCATGTATACAATCCATGGGCATAAACGAAAAGGGAACCACATTTCCCCATCGGACTCTGTCAAAGGGAGAGTCAAATCTCGAAGGTTCACAGACAGCCTAGAGATCAACAACGACTTTTCTTCTCACTCCAACATGATGCAGACGCCACGTCAACAAAACGGAGCCATGGAAAAGTCCCTAGTTCCAAATCTCGACGATTCACAAATAACCCAGAGACTACTTCGGAGCCATGGCAAAGTCCCTAGTTTCAAATCTCGACAGTTTACAGACAACCTAGAGGTCAACAACAGCGTTACTTCTCACTCCAGCGGGATGCAGACGCGGCGTCAACAAACGACCCCAGGGTCAAGACCTCGGAGCCATGACAAAATCCCTAGTTCCAAGCCTCGACGGTTCACCAACAACCTAGAGACTGCCTCGAAGCCATGGCAAAATCCCTAGTTCCAGGTCTCGACGGTTCACAGACAACCTAGAGATCAACAGCGGCGTTCCTTCTCAACTCCAGCAGGATGCGGATGCAACTTCAACAATCGACCCCAGGGTCAAAACAACGGAGCCATAGCAAAGTCCCTAGTTCCAAGGCTCGATGGTTCACAAACAACATAGAGACAAGCTCGACATTTGTATCGTTACAGCAGACGCAATTCCAGCAAACGAAGCAAAAGAAAATCCCGGGCTTCAGGGTCTTGACGGCAACTCAAATAAAACCTGAAAGACTATCGGAGATCATTCCACATAGTGGTTATGACTCATCGAGGCTCCCAAATTGAGCCTAACCTCAAGTAAAAAAGTGGCATGGAAAATCCCTAACGCTTGTTCTTCCGATGGTAATATGACCTGGGAGATTACTTGAAGACGTCCTGTCCAGCCCCCGAAGGGATCAGAGACACGACAGTCGCGGGCTACTCGAACAGCAAGATTGCATATCGGGAAATACATCAGCCAACGCGACGGTACAACAAACAAAAAAACCTAGTACCACAGACCCTAACGGACCTCTTTCGTAAACAGCAGAGGTTAACTGTGACGTTAGGACCAGTTTGCCTATAAGCCCAAGGGAGGTAAACTAAACAAGCCCCGAAATGAGTTCATGAACTAGAAACTCCGAAATGAGTATATAAACTACTTTATGCTAAGCCAAGATAGCACAAGAAAGAAAAGTGCTAGTATGAAGAAAAATATGTCTTTTATTCATAAATCAAAATGAATACAAGATACTCTTAATCATGAATGACTACAAAATAAAAGAAGAAGAAGGAAAATATACAGCTACAAAAAGATGTTTAAGCCGGCGGATGGTGCAATAAGCGAGTAAGTTCGTCATTCTTCCACTGGACCTCGGCTTCGAGCTCCGTTAGTGCGCCAAGACGGGTACCTGCATGAGTTTGCTGAGTCTGATATGAAGCAAACTGACTCTCAAGCTCCCTTTCGGCGACTTTATGGGCTTTAACCATCTCACGGGTAAAGATAACGTCTTTATCAAGAGCCACCACCTCTGTAATATCTTCTTGAAGTACCCGCTAAATTTCGTATGTGTGGGTAGTCTTGGCGGTAAGCTGAGCCTGAAGTTCCCCCAAAGCGTTTGAAGTTAGCTGCCTCTCCGAAAACTTCCGGTTGAGCCTCTTCTTACATGACTGTAGATTGGCTGCGCACCGTTCGATCCATCCCCGTAGACTCGATTTTACGATTAAGATGTCGGAAAGAAGGCGGATGCACTCAAGCCCGTGTAGGCAGACCTCCACTCGGCGACAATACTCAACCCAGACGCGCACCAATGCTTCTTCATGATAGGTGGAGAGAATGGACAAGGAAGCATTGGTTTCGACGGAAAATTCTTCGGCTGTGACAGAGGTAACAGCGCGAAGGTCTTCAATAAGAGCCGTCAGGGAGTAAATTCTTTGTTTCGCTATTCTTTCAGACGCACGCCGGGCATAGGGGCCTGGTGGCATGGGAATCCGAGATTCTAATAAAGTTAGGGTTGGCAGAGCTGTCAAGATTCATGAAAAATCGGTGAGATTTACGAACATGGAATAGCTAAAACAACGCCAAAGATAGAGCCTTACTTACTCATAATCATGCAAAGGGGTTTGAGAGATTCCCAGGCCCATCAAGGATCTCGACTTCATCATCAGCTTCCAGAACTGTGGAGCGCATATTATCGTCATTATAAAAAAATAATAATAAAACAAAAGGGGTCAAAGAACACCGACCTTTCCCAGAAAAAAGGACTATGCTTTGGGGGGTATCGCCTGTGGGGCAGCTATATCAAGAAAACGCTGGAAGGTTTTCCTAGGAGATAGATCCATGATGGAAGCCGCCAATTCCCGCAATTCTGAAGGAAAGAAGGGTTCAGATAACAGAGGGGTCGTTAAAACGAAATGTAGAAGTTTACCTTCGATACTTCGCCCTCCTTGAACTGGAGGGATGGCAGCTTCGACAGGCTCCTCCACACCCTCAGGTACATCACTGGGGATATGTGCCGGCGCGGCAACTTCCAATTAAGAAACAACAGCCGCCACTTTAGGATCCAAGGAGAGGACATCGGTCTCGGCAATCCTTTCCACACCCTCCAGGGCGCCACTAGAGAGATCCATTGGATCTATGGCCAGCGAGGTCACCTCTGCTGAAAGTGTAGATACTGAAGGGATGGAAGTCGCCACCGGGAGCTCCAAGACAGGATTAATGGCTTCAGCAATATCTTCTACACCCTTCGGTGCGTCACTAGAGATGTCCATGGGATCTGTGGCCGGTGAAGTCACCTAAGCTGGAGGAATAGACACTGAAGAAACAGAAGTTACCACCGGAAGCTCCACAGCAAGAGTAGCAGCTTTAATAATCTCCTCTACACCTGTCAGTGCATCACGGGAGATATTTGTAGAGTCCATAGTTATGGCCCGATCTGGACTCAAATCCTTTTTCGCCACCGAAGTCCCTGCAAAGTTTTCACAAAACTGAGAAGTCATAAAAGTAATACAAACTATTCGCTAAAAGAAAGACATGAAAAAGACGCATACCAATACGCCAAGGAGCTTGAAGTATGGCTTTTTCGAGACGTTTTTCCTTTCTGGCTAGGTACGCTCGCCGAGGTTCAAGCGCAGACGAATGACTACCTGTCTTTAATGCAAGCTCGTCTACGAAAGAAACCGTTATGGGCTGTTTGAAGGCCTGTTCTTCCTCCATTAACAAAGGACCCATATATACCCGCCGTAATGATGGATAGACGTCATAGAATATAACAGGAGGGTAGGGCTTTTTCGGGACGCACACGTTCTCGGTCTCATCTTGTGAGAGCCTCAAAGCCTCAGCCAATTGCGCGGCCTCCTCAGCAGACGAGCCAGGATAGATAAGACCGGCATCCGACTCATCCATAGCGACCGGTTCGTCCTGAATAAACGGCTCAGACTCAAGCAGGGTGTCGAGTAAGCCGGCAACCGATTTCTTCCTCCTCTTAGAAGTCGTGCTAGCACTAGCAGAAGAACGCTTCCTCCCCCTCGACGCTTTGGCGCGACGTTGACCAACCTCGCCTCCGGTATCCCCCTTCGGTGACACCACCACTGGCGACGCTACCGCTAGCGCTTCATTCGAAGCCTTTGCTTTGACTCTAGTGTGCACCGGAATACCAGCGGTACGAGGGGGCGATTTTATTTCGGCAGCTTTGGAGATAAGTACCGGACTGCTATCCCTCAGTGGACGGCGAACCACTGACCGCGACCGCAACGGAGTGCTAGTAACTTGGGTCGGAGCTGGAACTCTACATTCGAAGAGTACCCACCTCTCCTCGGCAATGATAGGACCGACTCGATGGTGATACCAACCCTTAAAAGACCCCACAGACCTTGGAAGATATTTGGATTTAGGGATCATGAAACGGGAGCCGGTGTTCAGCCGCATAAAATGATGGATAACGTCACGAGTGACTTCCAGAGACAAAGTGGGCTCAACTAAAAACGCCTCAAGGAGGATGCCCTGGTTATAGCCAAATTGCTGGGAAAAGTGGTGTGGATTATATCGCATAAAAGAATCGTGTCATTCTGACGAAACACCAAATAGCCCGGCCTAATCGAATACAGGTGCATAATCTTTTTAGTCTTTAGATATGGCGCTCCACCCTTTGACAGGTCAAATAGCTGCTGAATGGGCCCCACGGGAGCAGATAGGACTCGGCCATTAAAAACTATCCCGCCCTCGTTTGAGTATAGGTTAAGCAACACGCGGAGGGCCCCTAGCTGAGTCGAATCGGGAGCGGAAGCATCCACCAATCTCATAACCCGTGGGAAGCTATAGGAGTCATAAAAGTCTGGCCGCCGGTGAGCAGCAAATGCTCCCAATACATGCATCTCGATCCACGACGTGAAGTAGTGGAGAAAGAGATTCACAACATCCACGCCAGGGGTCGAAGTGTTAGCCGCGACACTTAATCCATGATATAGGTGCGACAATCCTGCAACTCCAATGACCAATCGCGCCCCTCCAGCTATGCGGTGAGCGAGGTAGAAGATGGAAGCTCTCCTAAAGCGTCGATGTGTCGGTATGGCGAACCAACTGAGCCAGAGACCGATGAAGCCAACGAAGAAAGTCTCTTCGTCCATACCAGGAGCCGCAATTGTATCGAAGGAAACGGCCGACGAGGTCGGAATATAGAACTGCGACAAATCTTCCTCTTTGGCCAGCAGTTTATTCAACCCGAACCCAAAAGGGTCGTTGATGCTCGCAAACTTCGAAACCTCTTTGGATAAAGCGTCTCCACAGAGAAAGCAGACAATGAAGGTCTCAAAGGTGACGCCTTACCCTTCTGACGTTACAAACAGTTTCTCAAAAATACCCAGAGCCTTGATTAGACTTGGGTACTTATGGCGGGCGGCGTTTTCAGTCGTCAGGCCGTCAAGCATAGCAGGCACAGTCGCGAACACATACTCATCGGGAGGCAACAACTCTTCATAATGCTCTCCCCTGATTGGCAATCCGGAGATCTTGCGGAACTCTTCCAGTGAAATCGAGACCTCGCGACCCCCTAGCAAGAAGGTGTTGGTGGGAAGATTCTATTGGTTTAGAAAAGCTTTAACCCACCAGACATGAGGGGCCTAGTAATGAAATAGAGACGCGTACACCGCTTGATACATCCCAACCTTCTGTAACCGTGCACGGTGGGCGGAAAGAATATATCGATCCCAGGGAAGGTAGCCTACCTTATAAACTTGTCCACAGGGTCGAGCTTCATCCTGACATATACGACGCACCAGAATATCTATAGCCAGCAAGGGCTGGTTGGGTATCCCAGTTGTTGATGGCTCAAGCCGGCCTGTAGGTGTCCAGTTAGTCGCCTCCACCACATAAGCGGTCTGCGGGCATTCTATCAGCGATATTGGGCGGAGGGGCTCTGTTGGCACTTCATAAGTAAAGCTACGATGGCCCCAGATGATGTGACCATGCCAAACTCCTCATAAGTGTAGACTCGTGCAGTCCCTGTCATGTGCCCTGATCATTGCCATAGCTTCCTCGTCCGACGGCGATTGCGGAAAAGCGGCGTCTGAGCGAGTATAGGGAAAGTAGGGAAGTGAAGCCATTGTTCCTGAAATAAGGGAAAGAAAAAACATTAATAAAACCTATATATATATATATATAATAACAGAAGAAAACGACAGGATGTTTGTTCCATGGGACCACTGATTGCAAAATCAATGGACCCCACAAATTCTAAATGACGGCTCACCAATGATGAGGAAAAATAATCATTGAGAGAATCGAGAAGGATTCTCATCAAGAAACGGTAAAGTTTAAACAAACTCTTGAAGCAAGTTCTGCTAAAAGCGCGACAAATTCAAATCTGCTTTAAGGGCATTAAGACCCTCAAATATTCAAGAACAGTAGGGAATAAAATTCCCAGAAATATCTAAATCTCTCTCAGAGCCAAGCTCTTTGAATAAGGAATTAAATTCCTTTAATAAAGGGATTAAATCCCAGAGAAAAAACGTGACGAGGAGGTAAAGAAAGTGGAATTAAATTCCAAGGATCTTAAAAATCGGTGACGAGGTAAAACCCTGAGGGGAGGATTAACAATCCCCATTGATTCAAGACTTCAAAATCTAAAAAAAAATGTGTGTTTTGGATCTTTAAGAAATCAGTTCAAGAAGAGAGCAATGTTCTGTCCCTGGATTTAAAATCCACAACAAAAAAAGCAAAAGGGGAAGGGGTCCCGTTCATGATCCTTACCAAAGAAAAGTTTTAATAAAGTTTAACTCTGAGATCTCAGTGGGCAGAGAACTAAGCTCTGAAGAAGATAATTAAATTCTCAAGAAAAACAAGTAAGGAAGAAGATGAAATGTCACAACCCGAAATGACACATGACTGGCACTTGAATCATATGGAGTCTATAGGACCCCATCTAATTCAAGTAAGCCAAAATCCCAGAAATCTAAACCATTTAAAAGAAGAAAGAAGAAAAAGTTCAGTTTTAAAGCATGTAATTTAACAACATAAGCCGAAGTATTGCATTTTTAAAACCTCAAGTCTTTTCTGAAAACTTCGGCAGAGTTTCCTTCGTAAATACTAGCCCCAAAAGGGTACAACATGAATCCTATATATAAATGATAAAAGGCATCCCCAAGCGGAAGCTAGCTCTTCGCCAACTAGCGGTTACAACCACGCAAGCAATATAATATATAACGCCGAAGGGCGTGGATCAAAACTCAAAGGAAAACCAATATCATCAGAAAACCATAATAATACAAGCGCGACTCTAAGGTCGAAAGAATATACACTGGTCTTCTAAGTCTATAAATAATACAAGTCTGGTTGATGGAGTTTACTGGATACAACAGAATGTAAATAAAATACAAGGGTGGTCACGATGCGAGTGAACCCACCTACCAAAGCAATCACCCGGAAAGAAGCAATGTGCCAGAAAAGCCGCCAAGGAAACCTGTACGGCAAAACCTGCAAGAAACTGTGGCACAACGGGAGTGAGTTGCCAACTCGTGAGTAGAAAACATCACCGAGCAGAAATCACATGTATGGCTCAATCCTAGGTCAAATGATAATATATAAATCCTCAATATATAAACCTGTACCATCTACACATAAGTGTAATATCAAGTGCTCGTGTTAGTGCCTCAGGTAGCAACATAATACATATATGATGTATGAATGCAATATAATGAAAACAGAATACATCATGAATGAGAAAACTGTTTTCTTAATTTAGTGAGATTTCTATATAAAAATCTAAGTATCATCAATGGAATCATCAGAGAATCAGTGTCAAGCATCGACACAAAATATATCTCCTAATATCTCAATATCTCAGGCTCCGGCTATCCGGACTGGCCTGTATCATCAAATCTCAATATCTCAGGCTCCGGCTATCCGGATTGGCCTGTACTCCGATCAGTATCCTCCGGATATCCGTCGAGTCACAATAAAATCACTGGTCGGTAGTGCTCCCCTGCCAGGCTCAACGCTATCATCTGCGACCATCTTGCCCTGGGGTACCGCACCAGGTCCATCATGCACCCACAGACGGTTCCTCCTCCTCCTCAAATCGGGTGTATGATATCGCTTAAGAGCCGAGAAAACTCATGGTGGACTCCTCTCAAATCATATCATGAGAAAACCGCAATTTTCTATCTTTAAAATGATAATAAGTTTATAAAATCTTTGCGGTTTCTCCAAATCCAGAAATCTCATGGAAATCCAAAGTCCCAATCTCAAGGGTAAATAAACAATGAAATATCGGTAATAAGTTCCATAATATTGCATGACAAATGAAAATACACATGCATGAGATATCACAGTAATAAATGCAATGTCTAAGCTATCATATAAAAGCAAGCGTACTAGTACTATGTCGAAACTATCAGCTAGCAGTTTATACCAATGAAATAGTGTTTTCTAATGTGTAAGTGACATGGCAATTACCGATGATGATGTGTGTGAGCCGGCAAGCATGTGTACGTGGAGCATACGCATCATCGATAATGGTGCTGGTGTTCTGACAGCATGATTTTAATAATAACTAATGAAAACACAAATAAGCATGCAATGCGATGCGAACAGCAAGAATATGCGGAACATGAATAATAACGCAACAATAAAGAATCTACACTAATATACACGAGTCATACCATTTGGCATTGAAATAGCACGAATCATGGTGTTTAGAAAATATGGGATACGATGTTTTAAAGAAAAGGTACGTCCTCTGAAATATCCGCAGTATCCCTTGTCCTGTCTTTAAAATACTCACGATTCGTTAGTTTTGGAAATAAGTATGACTCGAGCTCAATCTAACATCTACTAAGTAAACTACAGGACTAAACTAACAGACTAATCGAAAGCTAAGGAAAACCACCTAAGTCTGAGTCGATATATATATCTTGTAGTCGGTGATCCTGCCTCAATAGTATCTCGTACGATACAATATATATAATATGACATCCTCGAGTCAAGAGTGCGGATCTATCATCATAATTATATCTTGTACGGTAAATCCATCGTACGGCATCCCAAATCTGGGTACGGGTCGAATATCCCATTTATCTCATTATTCATCTGGTATCCTTATCATCATATACTGAATTAGGGGTACTGATCTAAAGTCTAGTACACTCTGATACCATCAACATATACATGCGTGTGTATGAAAACATATCGCCTAAGGACCCGCTGTAACATCATGTCGTATCTCATAATACGAACCAAGTCTCATCACCGATCTCGTGGCATCATGCCCAATCACATCGACTCATCTCCAAGTACCATTTACTATCCTCAACATCCATGTATATGTATACCTATATATATATATACATACTCACATACATATATGTGTGTGTGTGTGTGTATCCCTATATACGCACAAGTAAAGAAAATGTATGCGTGTGTGTGTGCGTGTGTGCAAACTTTATTCTAGGGTTCGCGACTACAACTAACTAACGACATTATCAACCAATTATACTAAACTTTAATCCATGATCTCTTAAGATCTTACTTGCTAACTATCCATATTTTACATAACACATTTTCATATATATATATATAATATAGCATAGGCTACATTACGAACTGCGGGGGTGCTATACGCCATCCACCCGACTTCCCCCGTAGATATATATCTACTCACCTTGATCCTCATCTGCCGAAGTCGATGTCGCCATCCTCTTCTTCATCGTCCGAAGTCCATGTGAGGGTACCTACATACCATAACATATCGTATCGCATTAAAATCTGATTCAATCCAAAACGCCGCGCGAGATGCCTATAGGTTAGAACTTATCGCCTACGCATACGAAAACAATCAGAATTCCCTCGTCGTTGACGTACAAACGTCCAACGATCGAATCCGTGGTTCGAATACCAAAACCCAAGTTTTTGAAATCGGAAATCATAAAAAGTCACGAAACATAACCAGAAACTTGAAAAACTTGCTCTAGATTTTATCCTGTATTGAATTAGCAAATTTTGCACTTGTGGAGGGTCTAATTTACCGAATAACAAGACATGGACCAAACACGAACGCATTCAACCCCAACCTGGCCGCAATTTGCGGCCAGGAAGATTAAATCTGCGGCCAACAGGTAAGGTTGGGGTCTCGAGTCTTGGGGTTATCATCTAGGTTGCCTGCACGACTCACTGTGTTTGCTAAATAATTTTCAGGGCCTCCGGGTTAAAGCAGATCTCTAAAACACATCACCAAACTCAATAAATTCCGATATCGGGGTTTCTAAGTTTGGGGTTTGGGGTTTTAGTCTCTTGTTTAGTTCACCAAACTAACACTACAGGGTTTGTTTGGCCTCTACTAATCTCAATTATACAATCACAACTTAAGAAATCCCCTAACCTCATCTAGGAATTTTCAAATATCACTAAACCTCACTTAATCACTTCTAAACTAACATGAAAGCTAAAGTGAAAGAAATACTACACTAAGTGTGAAGGAATTATCTCATTTGGTAACTCGAGAATTTTCTTGAGTTGCCCCAAGTGCTCAAAATCCTAACTTTCTTGGTCCAAAATGCTTGTAGTAAGCTTGTGCACATTTTTTGTGAAGAGAACTAGGTGTTTTGGATGCATTTTGGTGGTGTTGTGAGGGTTTTAGAGGAGGTGAGGGAGTGAGGCAACCATGGAGGAGGAAGGGGGAGGAAAGATGAAGAAAATGAGGAGGGAAAATAAAAGGCCAACTCAAAGGAAACCCCTCACCCCTCTCTCTCATGCCCATCCTTCTTTGTTTATTCATTTCCTTTTTCTTTTTCTTTTTCTTTTCTAATCTTTTCTTTTCATTTAAAACAAAGTCATGCATGAAAAATAAAGAAAAAGCCATGGTAGAAAATGTAAAAATGTGAAATATGACATGGTGCATGTCATGTGCACAAATCAAGCTTAATGCACTATAGTGATATTTAATCTCGATTAGCATTAAAATGGAATATAATTAAACATAGAGAATTTATAATTTACTCAAATCATATAAAACACCATCATTTCAGTGATTACTATAATTTCCCAAATATTTCCCAATTTATCGGTAATTAATTATACCGCATTATCAAAATATTCATAATATTTATTATTTAATTATATAAATTCCGAAAAATAA
This sequence comes from Agapanthus africanus, assembly GCA_030015575.1. Taxonomy (NCBI): domain Eukaryota; kingdom Viridiplantae; phylum Streptophyta; class Magnoliopsida; order Asparagales; family Amaryllidaceae; genus Agapanthus; species Agapanthus africanus. Next base: position 314,038,783 of record CM057351.1, on the reverse strand, counting down.
TATTTTATTTTTTTGAAATGTTACATGAAAGAACAGTGTCTTCCCAAAGGCAAAAGCCTTGTATTTATAAGACATGGCGGGGAGCGGTTCATCTTCCCATTCCCCTAGGCAATCCAACGGCTATGAAAGCAGACAGCATTGGACTCACGTGCAAGCCACGCGAGAGCAAAGATGGGGGGCATTTGTTTCCTTATAAAAAGGGGATGAGGGAAAGTTCTTCACTAAAATAGCCCCACGTGTTTAACACGTGAGTGCCTATATGCAACGCATATAGGCACAGCAATTAAAACAATTGCTAGGCTAAAACAGCCCCACGTGTTTAACACGTGAGTGCCTATATGCAACGCATATAGGCACGGCAATTAAAACAATTGCTAGGCTAAAACAGCCCCACGTGTTTAACACGTGAGTGCCTATATGCAACGCATATAGGCACTGCAATTAAAACAATTGCTAGGCTAAAACAGCCCCACGTGTTTAACACGTGTATAGGCACTGCAATTAAAACAATTGCTAGGCCAAAAGAGCCCCACGTGTTAAACACGTGAGGGCACTTCCCTACGTAGAATTAAATTCTACTCAACAAGCAACCGTTGGATCAAAGATCCAATGGTGATTAAGAATAGAATTAAATTCTATTGAACTTATAAATGAGAGATGATATTTTCTGTTAAACAGAAAGTTGGCGGATCAAAGATCCCATAAGTTGGAAAATATTTTTCATATCTTCTTAAACAAAAAAGGATTGTGCTCCGTTAAACAAAGCATTCTTGGATTAAAAATCCAACGGTGATTAAAAATCACCAATCTACAGAATAAATTCTGTATGGGAAAATATTTCCCTAATCTTGTTTAAGAAACAAGAAAATATGTTCCGTAAGACAGAAACCCTTGGATTAAAGATCCAACAGTAGGTAAAACTCCCAAAATCAACTAGGATTTCTCAATAAGAGATCCCCTAAAACTAATCAACAAACTTCTTTCTACTATATAAAGGACCTAAGACTTCAAGTCTGCAGGAGAGAGACCCTCCATATGCTTTGAGAAAAATTAAAAAAAGAAGAGGAGAAAAGAGAGAACAGGGAGAGAAACATACAAAAGAAAAAAGAGAATTCAATTGTTTAAAAGAAGATCTCCTTCTTAATCAAAAAACCCCAGATAAAAAAAACAAAAGACTGTTCTTTGCATCTCTAAGGGTTTAACTCATCATCGAAGAACTTAGTTCTTTCTCTGGTTGAGATCTGCAGAAGCATATCTCCCCACAAGTTGAGAATCTAATTCTTATCGGGGAGATTCTGTTATGCAGATTCAAAACTTAGGGGAAAGAACTGAGTTCAAAGAATTTAATTCTTACAAAAGTATATATAGGAATTTAATTCCTCTGATAACATTAGGGTTTAACCCTGTAAAAGAATTTAGTTCTTATAAAACAAGAAACTTGAAATTCTCTAAACTCAAATCCCAGCATCATTGATATAAGATCAAAATCTTCATGCATATAGAGGGAAAGACTGATGATTCATACGCAAGCTTCTAAAAAGAAGAACAAGAAGTGCCTCCTAGGGAAGTTACGTGTTCCCACGTGACCCCCAAGCATTTATAAAGAAAAGGGAATAAACCCAAAGGCAGCGCTCACATTTTGAAAGAACTTCACATGTTTGCATGTGAGCATTAATGAATTAAGTGCTTAGCACTTATCAAAGAAAGAGAAATAAAATTCATAGAACAATTCCCATTTCGAGCGCCTCACGTGCTCGCACGTGAGCCGAGTGCTCATAAAAGAAGAGGGAAATAAAACCCAAAAAGGCAGTACCCAACTTTAGGGCGCCTCACGTGCTCTCATGTGAGTACCACAAGAATTAAGTGTTTAACACTTATATATAAACGGAGACTTGAACCCAATGTACAGAGCCAACTTTGAGGTGCCTCACGTGCCACACGTGAGCGCCCCCTGGAATTCAGTGTTTAACACTGCTTTAGAGCCTCACGTGGGAACACATGAGTGCTGAACGTATACTAGTGTTTAACACTATGGAAAATCAATTCCAGCCTCAAGTTGGCTAAGTCTTCTTGATATTAAAATATCTTCGATCTCCAAATAGACCGAGCCTCTATGCTCATGACTTCCCAAACTAATGAAGAAATCTTAGTCTCAAAATACGACTAATGATGGAATTGGTTCAAGGGTACATCTTTCAACACCTCTGATTCATGTCGTTGTAATTCCTCAACATTTTCAGAGAGGTGACGGGTCCCGACAACCAACTGCTTTTGGATGCACTTCCCAAAATAGAGACAACGGACCGCAACGTCCTTAAACTAGCTACGGACCGAAACGTCCTTAAACTAACAACGGACCGAAACATCCTTAAACTAAAGCAATAGAGCCCAAATGCTCTTTTGTTGGGTCTGAATGATCCCAAAATCCTGTTGAGTAGATCTTAGTCTAAAATTAGACTAACGTATCCTCAACAAACATTTAAGTTGATCTTAATCTCAAACGAGATTAACGATCCTTAAATCAACCCAAACCCAAATCTAAGAATATACGAATTTGGACTAATCTACGCCCTACGGGTGACAACATAAATTAGTCTCCGTATACAATCCACGGGCAACCAAAAATAAAATAAACACACACGATATGAAGTGAACTTCTGGAGCAGGAGAAAGTGGTTATCGCGATGCGATAACGTAATTAACTGTAGGGGCTTGTGCCTGCAGGGAAGAGCGTCCCCACAATCAAAAATCCCTCACAACGAGGGGGAATCTAACGAAGTCTGCTACAACGGCCGCATCCATTCAAACCTCTGATACACGGTGCCATAAATAAACTTAGAATTTTCGGAGAGGTGGACAGATAAAACTAAATAACATCTACCCTCAAATTCAGGCAAGACGACACCATCCCGGTTCGTCTCTGTTTTCGGCGGTAAACACCTGGTTTGATTCTACCTCAATATGTGCATGTGTTTCTTTTAGCATATCGCTTAAACATATTGGTAAAGCCCTTAGGATCTTTGCTTGACTACCAGCGTTGTGATGGCAGTCACACTCGTAGGGGCTGGGTAGTCTATAAGCACATCCTTATACAGGTTCCTAATCGTTGGATTATCGAGATGGGGTATCGATACTCCAGAGTAGACTAGTGTATACGCTTCTCATCCCAGCAGGGGATATGGTCTGTCCCATAGCCATTAGTACGACGTACTGGAGAAGGTATGCAGGTGCTCACTGGTTGTGAGTTACACTAGACAGGACTCGTCGGGGACTGCTGGTTGGTATTATACCTATCGTCAGGCAGCAGTTCCTAGGTGGCATGAGTGCAGCTTAGTTCGTTGACTTGCTATCGCTACTTTGTCTCGAGTGTATTCCCACTGCACTTTGATTACTACCTTACCACGCTCAAAGGAGTCGTGCAAACAGGTAGTAGTTGGGTGTAGTCCCGAAACACTTAGAGACAGTAGCGATCAGATATGATTCGTCTCTCCCGGTATTAGGGGTTGATATCGCGCAGTGTTCGGAAAGCCATTACACAAAATCCCTGGCCAGGGCAATCAAGAAATACTGGTAAGGTACTCCAGTAGTTTCTCACGGTGTATTGGGCTCTCCTCCGGCACAACTTATCACGTTGTTAGGGGTCTAACGTTTACTATCCCCCTAGGCGAATATGCGAGTATCTTAGACGAACAGACCAGACTGTACGGAGATTGTCACCGATAGGTTCAGTAGGAATCCGGGTAAGTTTGCTCATCGGTCTTCTTATCTACAGATACCTGGGTAGCCGTTATGTGCAGCTAGTACCACTGACGGCTTGTGGTTAAACCCACTGCGAGCGTACTGTAGAGTGTTTAGAGACCCACACAGAGGGTTTTTCTGCTTCAGGCAATTGATGTAGACGTCGTATGGTTTTACGACTGGGCTTCGATCACGTATGTATACTTGTACACGAATGCTAATCGGGCAGATAATACTAGTGGGCTTTCGTTTAAGCCAGATCCTAGTATTGTATTATTAGATTGTTATCGTCTCAGTGTATCCATATTTTTCGGAATACGGATACGGGTATGTATATACGGTGAGAGGGGCATTCTTGTAATATGTCAAGGCATGCTTCTAGAAGGAGGCCACATCATTATTTGCTTTATCCATTTAGTGTAATGGATTAATGAGGTGGATATTGGAGAAATGGAGGAGACTTTTGATGGCATGGTGTAAAGAATGGCTTGGATTATTTTATTCACTTTGGGTTCACTATAGAGGCATGGCACATATATTCTATTGGTTTTTATTGTATGCTTGAATAATTGAGCTCACATATACTTAGCCATTCTCTACACATTGTTTCTTCTTGATGGTCCATTCTTCTCTCTTGAGATTTTCTTGAGTTGCTCTCCTCTCTTGCTCTCTTGAGTTCCTCCACCTCCTTCTAACCTCAAAACTAAACCCTAACATTCACATGTGTTGTGAGCCAAGGGTTTAGTGAGACTACACAATCCTTTAGACTTTCTACATCTCCTAGGCTAGCCGGTTTAGCGAACCGTCTACCTTAGTTACCTCATTTAGAGGCTGAAACTTGGAGCATATTCTCTCGCGGTGGATCATCTTTGACGTAAGAAGGCCGATGGAACAAGCCCGATCCGATCACCGAGGAGCCTTAGAGTGGAGCATTAGAAGACCCGAAGGACCGTATCTTGGAGGTATAACCATTCTACAGAGTAGTTAAACCTCTAGATAGATTAGCTAGTTAAAACTTTTGTAAAGATCCTGGAGTTTTAGCCAGTGCTGCGTAGTCAAATATTATCATTTTTTAAAATTCCTCCTCCACGCGAATAGCGGGGTGCGCGACATCGGCTTAAAAATACAATACTTGACTTGACCGAACCTTGGCTATAACTTGACATGACTACAAGCTTACATCCTGAACCTGACTACTTAAACAATTTGTATCCATGGTCTCAGCAAGTCTTATAATCTATAAAATACATTACGGGGTTAACGGTGTAGATTGGTATGAAATATATAGCATGGCACGAGATGATCACTTAAAGACACCTACATGAACTCTCATGTCGTTGTCCCGTGGGTTTTGACGGGGCCTTGTACTACATGTTACCATAGTCCACGGGGCAAGTTGGACTCCTCTCGTATACACTGATACCTTCTGTACCAAGCTACAAACAACGACGTTAAAATAGCAATCTTATACTTGTACATCTTACCAGCTCAAATTCTCATTACTTGGTATATTCCTTTCTTTCTTTTGGGACTTACCGAGCGTTAGTTTGCTGAAGACATTTTTGTCTATTTTTTTCTTTGGAATGTTCGTCAGAAGGACCGGACACTCAGGAGATCGAGCCTAGCCAGGAGTACATAGACCAACTTACTGCCCAGCAGGACTACTAGTTCATCTTGTACTTATTTCAGTTTGTATGCCACTGTTTAGGCATTACTTATTATCATTGTATCTTTCCTTTTCAAAGCAGTTATAATGTAAAGATGAATGTTAATAAAAGTTGCTGTTCATTTTATATCTCTTGTCAATTCTTGTGCATTTTATACATATATTGCTTAATTATGCTTAACGTATTTATTTTTCAGTAAATACGTTGCGGGCTTGCCACGTCACCACTTCCGTACACTGGAAAGCGGGGCGTGACAGGTTATGTTGGTGGCCCATGCAGATTAGTTCTGCATGAAGTCTTAAGCAATATATCACAAGAATTATAAGAATCGGCAACTATACATTCTTTACATTTCAAATTCCTTGAATCTATCCTAACCTTTCTGTTTCTATCAAGGTCATGGATTCTCCCAATAACACGAACGCGGACGTCAATGGAAACAACCCACCACCACCTACCGTTGCAGCTCCCATCAATGAGCAAACAGTACTGCTTGAGGCGATCAAGAGCCTCCTGGAGGGTCAGCAGCAGCAGACTGCTATCCTCATGCACCGCCCAGAGGTTGAGGCACTCGGAGTCAAGCAATTTCGGGCACTGCACCCAAAACATTTCTCTGGGAAAGAAAGCCCACTGGAGGCGGAAGAATGGGCTTAGTCAATAGAAGATGATCTGGCAGCAGCATAAGTGCTAGAGATTGTTTGGGTGAGAGTTGCAAAGCTGCAACTAACAGATAACGCCAGAGTTTGGTGGAAGGCTGAAGAAAGACAACTCGCCCAACCGATTGAATGGAAGACGTTTTGCGATATGTTTGACGCGAAGTACTTCCTTGAGACTGCCCGTTTCGACATGGAACAGTAGTTCATCCACTTACAACAAGGCTCGATGTGGAGCAAGTCCGTAGATGAATACGATGCTGAGTTTACCATGCTTAGCAGGTAAGATATTGTCTCAAATTCAATTTCCTGATACCACTTATTGCACTACTAACACAAGACCGTAACAGGTTCGTGGCACACCTCATCCCGACTGCTGAGATCCGGGCACGACAATTTCAGCAAGGGTTGGACCCGGAAATCTAAGCTGCACTAGCTACAGGGGATTTCTCAAGCCATAATCTCGCTCTGAAAGTTGCCCGATGCTATGAGGCAGTCGTGAAAAAGAAGGGCAAATCTCAAACTGCCCCTTCCACTCAGATGGCAGGAGGAGCTTCTTCCAGGACAACTTTTGCACCCAGGAGACCGGGAGGAATATTTAACCGGCCCAGTCCAGACTCTTGTTTCTACTGTAAGAGAAATGGACACCTGGCAAAAGACTGCAGGTGTGCAAATGGCCTGTATTTGGTTTGTGGCACATCCACTCACGCCATAAGAGCATGTCCATATTGACTCAACCCAGCTCCAGCACCAAGACCTGCAATCACAGTCCCGCAGCGGCCAGCTATTCAGGCTCCTGCACCTCGTCTTGCTCTCCCTGCTCCACCTCCACATGGACCTCCTGCACAGCCTCTTCGTCAATTCCATCAGGCACAGAGGAACATGCCTCCAGGGCAGAAGAACATACCCCAGGGACAGAGAAATGTGCCTCCAGCAAAGAGGAATGTACCCAACGTCAGGCTTTCACTATGACAGTTGAGGAAGCTGAGGCTACTGGCCAAGTTATCATTGGTAATTCCCAATCCTTTCATCTTTTCAATCCTTGTATATCTCTATATTTTTCCCTGTATCTAAACCAACCTCACACAACTTAGATACTATACTAGTAGCCACCCTTCCCGCACTAGCACTGTTCGACACTGGAGCGTGACACTGCTTCATGTCCCAATGATTTGTGAGAACACATGTGATTCCCGCGAAGCCACTCATTTCAAGCTGAAATGTCAGTTCCGATAATGGAGTATTGAAGGAAACTATGGGATTTGATCAGTGTCCAGTTGTAGTTTGCAGATGAGAATTCTACGTGAATTTCAAAGTACTGGACATCCCAAATTTCGACGTTGTGTTGGGGATGGACTAGCTGGGAGTTTTCTTTGCTATGATTGACTGCCGTCAAAGGTAGGTAGTATTTGAGATACCAGATCACCCAGTCTTCTACTTCAAGAGTGGAGATAGAACTTTGGAGTCAGGAATCTTCCGTGCCAAGCCAAATAATGCAGAAGTGTTTACTCTACCGACAGAAGAAGAAAAGTCAGAGGTAGTTCGAGGGTTCGAGGATGTGTTTCCTGAAGATATAACGGGTTTACCTCCTGATCGATCTCTTGAATTCAGCATTGACTTACTACCTGGTGCACAACCGGTAATCAAAGCTCCGTACCAGTTAAGTCCAGAAGGATTGAAGGAGATCCATACTCAGTTGGACGAACTTCTGAAGAAATGTTAGATTCGTCCCAGTACTTCAAGTTGAGGATCTCTAGTTTTGCTTGTGAAGAAGAAAGAAGGTTTATATAGAATGTGTGTAGATTACCGAGTTCTGAACGAAATGATGATCAGCAACAAGTATCCACTACCTCGCATCGATGACCTTTTCGATCAGCTAAGTGGGTCTTGTGTATTTTCGAAGCTAGAACTTCGTTCAGGTTATTATCAGGTGAAGGTCAAAGATTCTGATATTCCGAAGACGGCGTTCAGGACTCACTATGGTCATTACGAATATCTCGTGATGCCATTTGGAGTGACCAATGCACCTGCTATATTCATGAATCTGATGAACCAAGTTTTCCGAGAGTACTTAGACAGGTTCATTGTTATTTTCATCGACGACATCCTGGTGTATTCAAAGAATCGGAAAGAGTACGTCGAGCATTTACGGATTGTCCTGGAGACATTGCGACAGCATCAGCTCTATGCCAAGTACAGTAAGGGTGAATTTTGGCTAGATCAAGTCGGATTTCTCAGACATATTGTTTCAGGCGAAGGAATCTTAGTAGATCCAGCTAAGGTGTCAGCTATCAGTGAATGGCCGACACCAAAGACGGTGAATGATATTCAAAGTTTCTTAGGATTAGCAGGATACTATTGAAAATTCATTAAAGGTTTCTCGAAGATTGCAGCACCCCTGACCAAGCTCACACGTAAAAATGAAGCATTCGTGTGGTCAGAAGCATATGAACAAGCTTTTGTAGAACTCAAGACAAGATTAACTTTAGCTCTTATCCTTGTAATACCGGATCAATCTGGAGGTTTCGTCGTACATTGTGATGCGTCCGGTAAGATATTAGGATGTGGTCTACACCAGTATGGAAAAGATGTGGCTTTTGCATCAAGACAGCTGAAGGTTCATGAGTGCAACTATCCAACACATGATTTTGAGTTGGCAGCCGTTATCTTTGCACTTAAGATTTGGCGCCACTATCTTTTGGGTGAACAAGTGGATATATACACTGACCACAAGACTCTGAAGTATGTATTTACTTAGAAAGAATTGAACATGAGGCAGAAAAGATGGCTAGAACTCATGGCGGACTTTGACATCAACCTACAATATCATCCTGAGAAGGTGAATGTAGTTCCTGATGCACTTAGCCGCCAGCCATTAGTAATGAATCTCACTGCTCAGTGGAAGCTACAACAGGAATTGCACGGATTGGCAATCGAAGTAGTTATGCTAGGTAACGATTCATATTTGATGAACTTACAAGTCCAGTCTACTATTGTCAATCAGATCGAAGCAGCTCAAGCAAATAATGCCAAGCTATAAAAGATCCGAGAACAAGTAGAAAATGGACTTTGAACTGATTTCATCATCCACGAAAATGGATCCTTGAGATATGGAAGTAGATTGTGTGTACCAAACAGTTCGAGAAGAGTTGATGAAAGAAGCTCACAGCTCTCCTTACTCTGTACACCCCGGTGGTACAAAAATATATAAGGATCTACGGCAACACTACTGATAGCATGGAATGAAGTGCGAAGTATCCAGAAGCGTAGCTAAGTATTTGGTGTGTCGGCAAGTGAAGGCTGAATAACACAGAACTGCTGGTCTACTTCAGCCATTACCAATCCCAGAATAGAAATGGCAGCACGATACCATGGACTTCGTGACTGCCCTTCCTCGCAGCATGAAGGGTAACGACGCAGTATGGGTTATTGTGGATCGACTCACCAAGTCGACTCACTTTATTCCCTTTCGAGTTGGCCAATCTACTGAGATGTTAGCAAAGAAATACATAAAGGTAAGCATGAATCTAAAGTAATATTTAACTTCAAAATGTACTATATTGATACCCATGAACTCATGCAGGAGATCGTGAGATTACATGGAGTACTAGTTTGCATCGTCTCCGATTGTGATACCAGATTCCGATCACAGTTTTGGCAGAGTCCGCAAACTAGCCTGGGAACGAGTCTGAACTTCAGCACGGCTTACCATCCACAAACGAACGGACAGTCCGAGCGAACAATTCATATTTTGGAGGACATGCTAAGAGCTTGTATGTTAGACTTCGGAGGTTCGTGGGAAGATCATCTACACATTATGGAGTTTTCATACAACAACAACTATCAGGCGAGCATTGGAATGACACCATTTGCAACACTCTATGGAAGGAAGTGTTGATCACCACTAAGTTGGGACGACGTTGGAGATCGTGAACTCCTTAGACTAGAGATGATCGTGGCAACTATAGACGTAGTTCGCACGATCAGGAAAAGAATGCGCATAGCCCAAGACAGACAGAAATATTGGGCAGATGTAAAGCGCCGACACCTGGAGTTCCAACCTGGAGACCATGTTTTTCTGATGATATCCCCAATCCGAGGAGTGATCCTGTCACGACCCAAAATGGTACGTGACTGGCACTTGAATCATGTGAGGACCACACCTAATTCAAGTAAGCCAAAAGCCTAGAAATATAAACCATTTTAAAGAGAAAGTGAAGAAAAACTTGTTTTAAAATAAGTGGTATTAAACATTTTAAAGCAACATCATATTTTCCCGAAAAATTCGGCAGAGTCTCCTTTGTAAATACTGGCCCCAAACGGGTACAAACATGCATAATATAAAGGCATCCCCAAGCGGGAGCTAGCTCATCGCCAATTGGCGGACACAACCACGCAATGCAATATAATATACAACGTCGAAGGGCGAGGATCAAAACTCATCATGAAAAGCAATATCCTCAAGAAAACCAGAGAAAAACCATAATAATACAGTGCGCGATTCTAAGGTCGAAAGAATATACACTGGTCTTCTAAGTCTATCAATAATACAAGTCTGGTTGATGGAGTTACTAGATACAACTGAATATAAATAAAGTACAATGTTGGTCATGATGCGAGTGAACCCACCTACCAAAACAATCACCCGGAATGAAGCAGTGTGCCAGCAAGCCGTCAAGGAAACCTGTACGGCAAAACCTGCAAGAAACTGTGGCACAACGGGGATGAGTTGCCAACTCGTGAGTAGAAAACATCACCAAGAAGAAATCGTATATAAGACTCTATCCTAGGTCATACCATAATATATCCTCAATAATATATAACCGAAACATCTGATAATGGCCAAAGTAAACATCTATATATAAGTGTAATACCAAGTGCTCGTGTAAGTACCTCAGGTAACAACATATCATATATATGATGTATGAATGCATTACAATGAAAACAGAATACATCATGAATGAGAGTGAGATTTCTGTATATAAAAATCGAGGTATCATCAATGAAATAAACATAAATTCCGTGTCAAGCATCGACACAAAACATATACCCCAATATCCGATATTTTGGGCTCCGGCAATCCGGACTGGCCCCTGTCATGTAACCTCAATATCTCAATATCTCGGGCTCCGGCAATCCGGACTGGCCCCGGGCTCCGGCAATTCGGACTGGCCAAAATCATCAAATCTCACGACTACGTTGGTATCCTCCGGATATCCGCCGCGTCACAAATAACCGGTCGGTAGTGCTCCTCTACCAGGCTCAACGCCATCATCTGCGGCCATCTTGCCCCGGAGTACTGTACCGGGTCCACCATGCACCCGCAGACGGTTCATCCTCCTCCTCGAATCAGGTGTATGATATCACTCAAGAGCCGAGAAAACTCATGGTGGACATATCTCACATCATATCACGAGAAAACCGCATTTTCTATTTTTAGAAATGATAATCAGTTTATAAAATCTTTGTGGTTTCTCCAAATCCAGAAATCTCATGGAAAACCGAAATCCCAATCTCAAGAGTAAATAACAGTGAATTACCGGCATAAAGTTCCATAATATTGCATGACAAATGAATATATGAATGCATTGGATATCAAGCAAGGAATGCAACAATTAAACTAGCATATGAAAGTAATAACATATTGGAACTATCAGCTAGCAAGCTATGTCAATGAATAATATTTTCTAAAGTGTACGTGACATGGAAATTACCGATGATGATGTGTGTGGGCCGGCAAGAAAATGTACGTGGAGCATACACATCATTGGTAATGCTGCTAGTGTCCTGACAACATGGGTTCATAATAACTAATGAAAACACAGTTAAGCATGCAATGCGATACGAACAAAAAGAATATACGGAAAATGAATAGTAAACACAACATATAAAAATGAACATTTATATATATGAGTCATACAGTTTTGGCATTTGAAATAGCATGAATCGTGGTGTTTAGAAAATAAGGGCTACGGTGTTTTTAAGAAAAGGTATGTCCTTTGAAATATTCGTAGTATCCCTTGGCCTGTCTTTAAAATACTCATGATTCGTTAGTTTTGAAAATAAGTATGACTCGAGCCCAGATCTAACATCTACTAAGTAAACTACAGGATAAAGCTAAAAGACTAATCAAAAGGGTAAGGAAAACCACCTAAGTTCGAGTCGATATATCTAGTAGTCGGTGATCCCGCCTCTATAGCGTCACGTACGATAAACTATATAATACGACATCCTCAAATCAAGAGTGCAGATCTATCATAATTTTTGTATCTCGTATGGTAAATCCCTCGTACGGCATCCTAAAATCGGGGTACGGGTCGAACATCACATATAACACATTATTCATATGGTATCATCATCATAATATCATGAACTAGGGTACTGATCTAAGTCTAGTACATACCGATACCATCAACATATATCCGCCTGTGTATGAAAACACATCGCCCATCAATCCGCTAATATAATATGTCGTATTTCATAACACGACCCAAATCACATCACCGATCTCACGGCATCATGCCCAATCACATTGACTCATCTCCAAGAATCATATACTATCCTCATCATGTGTGTATATGTATATGTGTATATATATAGCAACACATCCACATACATATATATATATATATATATATATATATATATATATATATATCATATATACCAAAACATAACTCGTGTGTGCATGTGTGTGTGTGTACCTTATTCTAGGGTTTCGCGACTAAGAAATTACACTAAGCACTATCTTACAATTACACTAAATTTAACCTACGAACACCTAAAGCCCATCTTGATAATCATCCACGTATCACAATACACACACACACACACATATATATATATATATAATATAATATAACATATTCGTATATTACACTACGAAACTGCGGCGGTGCTATACGCCATCCACCCGACTTCCCCCGTAGATATATATCTACTCACCTTGATCATTGCTTTCCGAAGTCGATGACGCTCGTTTTACCTTGTCATCCTGAAGTCCACGCGAAGTACCTACATATCACAAAATACATCGTATCGCATCAAAATCTGACTCAAAAACCGATACGACACGCGAGGTGCTCGGAGGTTGGAACCTATAGCCTACGCATGCAAAAACAACCAAACAACCCTCGTCGTTGACGTACAAAAATCAAACGACCAAATCTCATAACTAATATCAAAACCAAGAATTCTAAAATACGGAAAACATAACCCAAAAGCATCCAAAAATGCTTCCAGATTTTGGCTCAGATAATCTGGGACAAAAAGAAAAATACAGTAGCTATGTTATAAGGTATGTGAGCTACAGCCAAAACCCCAGCACCAAAACTGATACAGTAACCGACCAAAGTGGCTACAGTAACCGCCGGGGCCGGCCCAACCTTGGAATTTGGGCCTCGTCTTCTCGTGGTGGTCTCCTATTGGTCTAACTAGGTTAATGTATATTTTTAATTATTTTATAAAGTTCCCTAATTGCTCCAAATTCCCTATAGACCCCCAAAATCTCACAAAACCGACACGGAAAGTTTAAATTTCAAGTTTTAGGGTTAGTCACTAGTTTGATCTAGATTTTTAACATTTAAGGAGGGTTTGTAGTCACCAATTACCCTCAATACATAATCACAATTCATAATACCACCTTAAATCTCAACTTGGAATTTTCCGACATCACTAAGCCTCACTTAATCACTTTTAAACTAATATGGATGCTAAAGGAAATGAATAACTATACTAAAGGTGAAAGGAATACCTCATTTGGCAACTTAAGAAAATTCTTGAGTTGCCCCAAGTGCTCAAAATCCAATTTTTCTTGATCTCCCATGCTTGTAGTGAGCTTGTGCATGTTTTTAATGAAAGGAATGAGGTATTTTGAGGTGTTTTTGGGGGTGAAGTGAGGTGGTGGAAGGAGAGGGCATCCATGGATGAGGGAGGAGGTGAGAATGATGAAGGAAAATGAAGGGAAGATAAATGGGAGCCAAGGTCAAAAGACCCCTCACCTCTCTCTCTCTTCTCTCTCATGCTCATACTTCTTTCTTTAATCTTTTTCCTTTTTCTTTTCTTTTTCTTTTCCAAAACAATAGAAAACCCAAATATATGTAAAAGAAAACAAGTTGCCATGGTTAAAAAATGAAATAAGTTTTGTTGCATATCATGATGCAAAAATCAAGCTTAATACAAGATTAGCGAAAATTAACCGATTTTAGCATTAACATAGAATATAATCATAAAAATCTATGAATGCTCCATTCTCATAATCTCTTTCAAAATCAATAATTAATATAAATTTCTGAATATTTCCCAATTTATCGGTATTTAATTATACCATATCATTTAAAACTAATCTCCACACCTTAAAATATTCTTAATATTTATTATTCAATTATATAAATTCCCAAAAATAATATTTTTTTTTTCTGAAATGTTACAATCTTCCCCCCTTAAATAAATTCGGTCCCCGAATTTAAATTTAAACCCCTCAAATACTAAAACATTTCAGTAGAATGATCAAATCGTCGGGGCTCCAAAATCATAAATACTTAAAATATATCGTAGCGCAATGCATGCACATAAAGAACAAGTATATAACTCAAAAATAAAAACTCCGTCAAGCATCCCACAGTCATCAGAGTTATGGTGAAGACCTCAATGTCAAAGTCTAATACGAAAACCAACAAGATATACATTAAAACTATAACATGCACATAGCGCGCATCGTTGCAAATTCGCCAAAACATCTGAAAGAAGTGCATGCTAAATCTTTTTCAAATCACTGTGCAATGCGCGTATCACGGCATAAGTAGCGGACGTTCATTGTAAGAAAATAACTATATATATGTATCCTTTGTTTAACATACATGTCCTGCCGTTTTTGAAAATAATTTTAGAAAGGTTTCCTTTATAAAATGTCCGTGTCACCTCAGACACACAGGAAAAATACTGAGACTATAACTCCTTTTTGGAAATCCCTTCGGTAACTATCGATGCATGTAAAAATATACCCATGTACTGTCCACGGACTAGTCTTGCTCAGCCACTTTACCAAATAGTAAATATCATAAAACATACTGCTCAAAAGGAAATTAATCCCAAAATGTGTATAAGAATGCCACGTACGTCTGGTACGCACAGAAATCGAAATCAGTGAATGTGCCATACATGTGCACAGAAACCAAAACTATATGCAACGGGTGTGCACGGAAACACCGGTCAAGGGCAACGAGTGTGCCTGACAACAATATCAGGTGCATCTGATATGCATGAAGAATCCCGATTTAGTGCATCTGGTGTGCACCGAAATCGCATCGAGCGCGCCAAGTATGCGCAAAATCCAACTCAAGTGCACAAGGTGCACGAAAACAAATACCGAATATCACAATCGAAATCGACGGTATACAACATACATCAATCCAAATCAGGTATACCGTGGTATATAATCTCACAACTACGTGCATCAGCGTGCAAAAAATCGAATCAAAATACCGAAGTGCATGAAAACTACACCGAAAGCATAAGTCAAATCACCTACATATCATAGGCATGAGATCAAAATCAACATCTCAAACGACATCAAATCGAAGTCGAGTGCAACTGTGGTGCACAAAATCTCAATCATGCAAATAAATTGCCCAAAATACCGAAATCCAAAATGAAGGACACGTGATATTCGAATCACCAAGTCGCAAATCATCAATACTATCGTCGATATGTCCTTCCCTCAAAATGGAGAAGGTGTCGGTGCATCCAAAGCTAGCAGAGCAAGATATCTACTTACCTCCTTTTCATGGCCTGGCGCCTTGCGCCCTTAGGCTCTCGTCTCTCACTACAGATTGCCAGTTACATAGCTCCTCGGCTCAACGACCCAATATGGAAATGATGACAGAAACAGTTTCGCTCTGGCACATCCTCTAAAGATCTCCGGCCAACTATCATGGTCACTCATAACATATCTCGTCAATGATGCCGAACTCTGGCCTACTGGGTGTGCGTAATACGACCGATCCTGGGTCCAAGTCTCTTCGTGCAGTATCCCATCATATGATATCCGGACGACGTCGAACTTTTCGATCGATTCATCAAAGTCCCATAATTCCCCGAGAGCTCAACACTTGAGCACAGTTTAATACTATCCAGTACATGCCACAGTACCTATGGACCAGCCGTAGAAGGGCAAACCCAAGCCCCATTAATGGCACCGCGGAACTGCCGCAAACCCTAAGGTTCAAAAGTGTTCCCATGGTCATTATGTCGAGTTAGGGTTTCATTCTTCTAGAGGGTCCACAGTATTACTTGCTTGTTTTTCCGAATACTTTAAACTTGGAAAAAATGGGTTTCTGACATTCGTTTGTTCCCATCGACTCTCAACGTACCTGCGTGAAGTCTTCTCTAGCTGAAATTAATCAATCTGATGACCTCGCATCGGGGTATGCAAACGAACCACATGTCCTAGTCATTCCTCCATGGATGACTAGCGATCTTCTATCATATCTCTAATTACAACTCGTGCTGCATTAGCTTCAAACATCTGGGTGATATCTTGTCAATCGCAGCAGCAACTGGATCATTCGTCTGCACGCTAAACAATGCCTCAATCATCAAGAATAAATGGTGCATTGACGGTCATCACATTCTGGCTGCCCTCAAGCGGTAGCCCGATCCTCTGGTGTTGATCTGCACGTTCGAGAAATTTTAGTAAAAGCAATCCATCATACGCTCATGGCGCGAAGAACATAATAAAATGACACATCTATGCAATCGTGTGTCGCCAGAATTACGCCCTGGTCAGTCTTCGTACAAAACGAGCTCATGCTGACCGCAACTCTAGCCGCAGCTCTCTCTGCCTATGCAATCATGGTAACAAAACCACCAACCGATACCGATGATGATAGATCATAGGAATGAATAGAATACTGTGCAAAGAAATATACATCCTAAGGCTTCTTAAGTGGAGTAGCGTATCGTAAGTATGCCGCGGAACATACACACGGTACGTCACTCTACTTAAGTCACCTACTCCATCAACCAAATTCAACCTATGCGACGAAAGTTCGGGTCTAATACCCCCTCGACCAAGTCTAAGTTCCGTAAGGTCAAGCCTAGGTTCCAAATATATATATACGCCCTAGACTCTACATAGTCAAACATAAACTCGAACCAAGGTTAAACCTAGCGCTCTGATACCAACTTTGTCACGACCCGAAATGGCACGCGACTGGCACTTGAATCATGTGAAATCTATAGGACCACACCTAATTCAAGTAAGTCAAAAGCCTAGAAATCTAAACCATTTTAAAGAGAAAGTGAAGAAAAACTTGTTTTAAAACAAGCGGTTTTAATAAAATAAGTGGTATTAAACATTTTAAAGTAACATCATATTTTCCCGAAAAATTCGGCAGAGTCTCCTTTGTAAATACTGGCCCCAAACAGGTACAAACATGCATAATATAAAGGCATCCCCAAGCGGGAGCTAGTTCTTCGCCAATTGGTGGACAAAACCACGCAATGCAATATAATATACAACGCCGAAGGGCGAGGATCAAAACACATCATGAAAAGAAATATCCTTAAGAAAACCAGAGAAAAACTATAATAATACAGTGCGCGACACTAAGGTCGAAAGAATATACACTGGTCTTCTAAGTCTATCAATAATACATGTCTGGTTGATGGAGTTACTAGATACAACTGAATATAAATAAAGTACAATGTTGGTCACGATGCGAGTGAACCCACCTACCAAAGTAATCACCCGGAATGTAGCAGTGTGCCAGCAAGCCATCAAGGAAACCTGTACGGCAAAACGTGCAAGAAACTGTGGCACAATGGGCGTGAGTTGCCAACTCGTGTGTAGAAAACATCACCGAGAAGAAATCGCATGTATGACTCTATCCTAGGTCATACCATAATATATCCTCAATAATATATAACCTGAAACATCTGATAATGGCCAGGGTAAACATCTATACATAAGTGTAATACCAAGTGCTCGTGTCAGTACCTCAGGTAACAACATATCATATATATGATGTATGAATGCATTACAATGAAAACAGAATACATCATGAATGAGAGTGAGATTTCTGTATATAAAAATCAAGGTATCATCAATGAAATCAACATAAAATCTGTGTCAAGTATCAACACAAAACATATACCCCAATATCCGATATCTCGGGCTCCGGAAATCCGGACTGGCCCCTGTCATGTAACCTCAATATCTCAATGTCTCAATATCTCAGGCTCCGGCAATCCGGACTGGCCCGGGCTCCGGCAATCCGGACTGGCCCAAATCATCAAATCTCATGACTACGTCGGTATCCTTCGAATATCCGCCACGTCACAAATAACCGGTCGGTATTGCTCCCCTGCCAGGCTCAACGCCATCATCTGCGACCATCTTGCCCCGGGGTACTGCACCGGGTCCACCATACACCCTCAGACGGTTCATCCTCCTCCGCGAATCGGGTGTATGATATCACTCAAGAGCCGAGAAAACTCATGGTGGACATATCCCACATCATATCACGAGAAAATCGCATTTTCTATTTTTAGAAATGATAATCAGTTTATAAAATCCTTACGGTTTCTCCAAATCCAGAAATCTCATGGAAAACCGAAATCGCAATCTCAAGAGTAAATAACAGTGAATTACCGGCATAAAGTTCCATAATATTGGAACTATCAGCTAGCAAGCTATGTCAAAGAATAATATTCTCTAAAGTGTATGTGACATGGCAATTACCGATGATGATGTGTGTGAGCTGGCAAGCAAGTGTACGTGGAGCATATGCATCATTGGTAATGGTGCTAGTATCCTGACAGCATGGGTTCATAATAACTAATGAAAACACAGTTAAGCATGCAATGCGATGCGAACAGAAAGAATATACGGAAAATGAATAGTAAACGCAACACATAAAAATGAACATTTATATATACGAGTCATACAGTTTTGGCATTTGAAATAGCACGAATCGTGGTGTTTAGAAAATAGGGGTTACGGTGTTTTTAAGAAAAGGTGCGTCCTTTGAAATATCCGTAATATCCCTTGGTCTGCCTTTAAAATACTCATGATTCGTTAGTTTTGGAAATAAGTATGGCTCGAGCCCAGATCTAACATCTACTAAGTAAACTACAGGACAAAGCTAAGAGACTAATCAAAAGGGTAAGGAAAACCACCTAAGTCCGAGTCGATATATCTAGTAGTCGGTGATCCCGGCTCAATAGCGTCACGTACGATAAACTATATAATACGACATCCTCAAATCAAGAGTGCGGATCTATCATAATTTTTGTATCTCATACGGTAAATCCCTCGTACGGCAACCTAAAATCGGGGTACGGATCAAACATCACATATAACACATTATTCATATGGTATCATCATCATAATATCATGAACTAGGGTATCGATCTAAGTCTAGTACATACCGATACCATCAACATATATCCGCGTGTGTATGAAAACACATCGCCCATCAATCCGCTAATATAATATGCCGTATCTTATAACACGACCCAAATCACATCACCGATCTCACGGCATCATGCCCAATCACATCGACTCATCTCCAAGAATCATATACTATCCTCATCATGCGTGTATACGTATATGTATATATATATATATAGCAACACATCCACATACATATATATATATACATACATACATATATATATATATATATATATATATATATATATATACATACATATATATATTCATATATCATATACACCAAAACATAACTCGTGTGTGCATGTGTGTGTGTGTATACCTTATTCTAGGGTTTCGCGACTAAGAAATTACACTAAGCACTATCATACAATTACACTAAATTTAACCTGCGAACACCTAAAGCCCATCTTGATAATCATCCACGTATCACAATACACATATTTATATATATAATATAACGTATTCGTATATTACACTACGAAACTGCGGGGGTGATATATGCCATCCACCCGACTTCCCCCGTAGATATATATCTACTCACCTTGATCGTTGCTTTCCGAAGTCGATGACGCTCGTTTTACCTTGTCATCCTGAAGTCCACGCGAAGTACCTACATATCACAAAATACATCGTATCGCATCAAAATCCGACTCAAAAACAGACACGACACGCGAGGTGCTCATAGGTTGGAACCTATAGCCTACGCATGCAAAAACAACGAAACAACCCTCGTCATTGATATACAAAAATCAAATGACCAAATCTCATAACTAATATCAAAACCAAGAATTCCAAAATACGGAAAACATAACCCAAAACTATCCCAAAATGCTCCCATATTTTGGCTCAGATAATCTGGGACAAAAAGAAAAATACAGTAGCTATGTTATAAGGTATGTGAGCTACAGCCAAAACCCCAGCACCAAAACTGATATAGTAACCGACCAAAGTGGCTACAGTAACCGCCGGGGCCGGCCCAACCTTAGAATTTGGGCCTCATCTTCTCGTGGTGGTCTCCTATTGATCTAACTAGGTTAATGTATATTTTTAATTATTTTATAAAGTTCCCTGATTTCTCGAGATTCCCTGTAGACCCCCAAAATCTCATAAAACCGACACGGAAAGTTTGAATTTAAAGTTTTAGGGTTAGTCACTAGTTTGATCTAGATTTTTAACATTTAAGGGGGGTTTGTAGTCACCAATTACCCTCAATACATAATCACAATTCATAATACCACCCTAAATCTCAACTTGGAATTTTCCGACATCACTAAGCCTCACTTAATCACTTTTAAACTAATATGGATGCTAAAGTAAATGAATAACTATACTAAAGGTGAAAGGAATATCTCATTTAGCAACTCAAGAAAATTTTTGAGTTGCCCCAAGTGCTCAAAATCCAAATTTTATTGATCTCCCATGCTTGTAGTGAGCTTGTGCTTATTTTGAGGTGTTTTGGGGGTGAGGTGAGGTGGTGGAGATGGTGGAGGGAGAGGGCAGCCATGGATGAGGGAGGAGGTGAGAATGATGAAGGAAAATGAAGGGAAGAAAAATGGGAGCCAAGGTCAAAAGACCCCTCACCTCTCTTTCTCTTCTCTCTCATGCCCATACTTCTTTCTTTAATCTTTTTTCCTTTTTCTTTTCTTTTTCTTTTCCAAAACAATTGAAAACCCAAATACATGTAAAAGAAAACAAGATGCCATGGTTAAAAGATGAAATAAGTTTTGTTGCATGTCATGATGCAAAAATCAAGCTTAATGCAAGATTAGCGAAAATTAACCGATTTTAGCATTAACATAGAATATAATTAATTACATAAAAATCTATGAATGCTCCATTCTCATAATCTCTTTCAAAATCAATAATTAATATAAATTTCCAAATATTTCCCAATTTATTGGTATTTAATTATACCATATCATTTAAAACTAATCTCCCCACCTTAAAATATTCTTAATATTTATTATTCAATTATATAAATTCCCAAAAATAATATTTTGTTTTTCTGAAATGTTACAGATCCGCTTTGGCAAGAGAGGTAAGCTCAGTCCCAGATACATAGGACCGTTCGACATTCTCGAACGAGTTGGGGAAATGGCATACAGTTTGGCACTACCACCCTCATTAGAAGAAGTGCACAACGTGTTTCATATATCCCAGCTACGAAGATATGTGAGCAATCCCAGCCACATCCTTAATCACTCAGAACTCACAGTCCAGACTGACCTGACTTGCGAGCAACAACCCGTTGAGATCCTGGACAGAAAGGTAAAGAAGTTACAGAATAAGGAAGTAAACTTGGTCCAAGTGATGTGGAGAAAAGATTCACCAGGAGAATCAACGTGGAAACGAGAAGAAGACATGCGTGCAAGATATCCTCACTTATTTGTAAATTAGTCCTTATGTAAATGTAAATTTCGAGGACGAAATTTTTATACGGAGGGTAGAATGTAACGAATCTGAATTTACTGTATGAAATTTTTCAGTTTAATGTATAGAAAGGAGTTTACAAGCCTGAGTACAAGTTATAAGTTAATTTTTGTTTAAGAACGGCAAGAAACAACTTGTAGCTCACTGGTAAAGCCCTTGCACTGCTGTGATATAGCCCCTGTGTTCGAATCCCCCATCAGACACATTATTTTTCTGATTTTCTTTTTAAAACTCTTTGGAAGCCCAAAATTTTACACGTGCAATGCACACAAAAATGAAAAGACAGAAAAATCAAACATGTGCACAATGATTTAAATACAGAGAGGAACACGTGGCTCAAATCCACCGGCCCCCTCCCCTAAAACGACCGGCGAGATGTCCCCCATTGCCGGTACCGAGATCGGTCTGTGGAAAAAGATGCCCGGGCTTTGCACACAAAACCCTTCCCCTACACCTAACTCCCCTGCACTGTTTGATTGCTCTGCAATCAGAGACCCTTCAATTCCCAATTTATCATCTTTTTAATGCATTTTAATTCACCATTTTAATTCCAAAACCCTAATTCCACACTATAAATACTACCCCATGCCCTAGCCCTTCATCATTCTGAAAATTATAGCTAAAATTCTCAAAATTTTCTCAAGTACAAGTGGAGTAGAAAAGGAGTTAGCAAGCGATCAAGTTCCAATAAGGATCGAAACAAATTTCGGCGACACCACGACGACAACCCTCTCTCCTTCTACCTTCTCTTAACCTAAATAACTAGTAAATCCCTTCCAATTCTCGCTCTTCTTCTCTAAAAATTCTTTTTCAAAACATATGTCAGAAGTGGAGTTAATACCAACATCTTCTTCTATACTATATAAAATCCGCTTTTTCTTACATATTTGGCATCCATATCCTTACAAAATGTTTGTAATCATAAAACTAAGGTTTAGAACCAACTTTCACTCAAATATGTCATGTAACATAACTTTAATTTAACTTTTACATTAAAATACCATGAACTTTGTATATACCATCTTTATTTGTTTTGCTTAAACATGCCTTTAGAAAACTTCATGGGGTAACGACCTACCTCTCAAATACACACATGGTTTCCATAGCACGATATCCTTTGAACATATTTTAGTTACGAACACAAGATTGCATTAAAATACCATTTACTATAAAAACGATTTTCTTTGGAATTGTATTTTAGAATTCCTTTGCAAATAAGCCTCTACAACCCTTTTTAAGGGACCCGCTATTGGATAGTGCAGATTATCGCTTATCCTTGGGCTAGTAGAGCGAGATACAGACCTCCTCACGGAGCATTCGGTCTCGAAAGATTTTTAATACAGTTTTTAAGAAAAACGCAATTTTCTACTTAAAATAAAATTTAGTTTTTGATAATTATATAAATATTAAAAAATCTATATAATTTCAAAATATAATAAACTTATATTTTTTTCAAATGAAAAAATTACAGGTTTCATCAAAATACCATCAAGATACCAACAAAAGTCAAGTTTTACAGTAAAATACTATGAACTTTCCAAACTAAGTTATTATCATCAAAATACCTCAAATCCCTAAAATTCACATCCATGGAAACTCTAAATAATATAAATAATTTCTCAAGGTTATTTTGAAACTATATTAAAAATATTTTTCATAAAACCCCCTCGAGTTATATAAAACTATATTTAAGGACTTTAGTAAATATAGGTTTAAGCGGGATCAATTCTCTTGAGCCCCAGGGAGCCGGAGAAAGTGAGTGTTTAGTTATTTAAGGTAGAAAACTTAACGGTGTTATCAATGGTAATTGTCTTGGAAAAAGACACAAATCCTGCCATCCATGTGCAGCAGTTACCGATGACTCCCGAATCTAATTCAGGATGCAAATCGGTTATAAGTGTCTGACTCAAGTCTGAGTCAAAATCAAATATGAATCTAAACTCAAACCAGAATCCAATTCAAACATGAATCCAATATACAAGAATATGAACCTGAATATCAAACCTGAATACAAGACTTGACTTGACCGAACCATGGCTATAACTTGACATGACTACAAGCTTACATCTTGAACCTGACTACTTGAACAACTTGTATCCATACAATACATTACAGGGTTAACGGGGTAGATTAGTACGGAATGTATAGCGTGGCATGAGATGATCACTAAAAGACACCTACATGAACTCTCATGCCGTTGTCCCGTGGGTTTTAACGGGGCCTTGTACTACATGTTACCATAGTCCATGGGGCAAGTTGGACTCCTCTCGTATACACTGATACCTTTTGTACCAAGCTACAAACAACTACGTTAGAATAGCAATCTTATACTTGTACATCTTACCAGTTCAAATTCTCATTACTTGCTATATTCCTTTCTTTCTTTTGGGACTTCCCGAGCGCTAGTTCGCTGATGGCATTCCTGTCTATTTCTTTCTTCGGAATGTTCGTCAGGAGGACCGGACTCTCAGGAGATCGAGCCTAGCCAGGAGTACGTGGACTTGCTCACTGCCAAGTAGGACTACTAGTTCATCTTGTACTTATTTCAGTTTGTATGCCACTATTTAGGTATTGCTTATTATCATTGTATCTTTCTTTTTCAAAGCAGTTGTAATGTAAAGATGAATGTTAATAAAAGTTGTTGTTCATTTTATATCTCTTGTCAATTCTTGTGCATTTTATACATATATTGCTTAATTACGCTTAACGTATTTATTTCTTAGTAAATACGTTGCGGGCTTACCACGTCACCACTTCCGTACACCAGGAAGCGGGACGTGACACGTAATATGACTATGGAAGGATATTTTCTCGCCATAGTTAGCATGGTTAGCTTTGTCACGTGCCGTATTTACGTATTTTAGAAAGCGGGGCGTAACAGCGACCCCTCGAGTTCCCATCACCATGACTGTTTCCCCCAATAAAAGAGCAAAGCTCTATTCAAAATTCAAGAGGCAGCGCCTCACGTGCCTTCCACGAGGGAGCCAGTGCCAGTGTTAAAAAATCTTATATGAGCAGCGCCCATGTGCAAAGCAAACAAAAATCTTAAGCAGCGCCCGCGCCAGAGTTAAAAACTCTTATATTGGTGCCGCACATGCTCCTCACGTGGGCGCCAATGTGGAAAACACATAAAAATCTTAAGTAGCGCCCACGTGCAGATCACATGAGCGCCGGCGCCTGGTAGAATTAAATTCTACTCTCTGTTAAACAGAGCCGTTGGATCAAAGATCCAACGGAGACGATAAATCGTCAGGATGCATAATTAAATTCTGTTTAGAGGAAATATTCCTCAAATCTTTCTAAACAAGAAAGACTGCCCTCTGTAAAATAGGGTACCGTTGGATTAAAAATCTAATGGTGATTAAAGAATCACCGATCTACAGAACAAATTCTGTATGGGTAAATATTTCCTTAATTTTGTTAAAAACAAGAAAATATTTTCCGTAAAACAGAAGTCTTTGGATCAAAGATCCAACGGTGGGAAAAATCCCCAAATCATTTGGGATCTCTTAATAAGAGATTTATTCGGAGCTAACCAACAAACTGCCCCTACTATATAAAGGATCCAAGACTTCAAGTCTAAAAAGGAGAACCCCCCCTAAGCTTAAAAAAAAGAGAAAGCTTCAGAAAGAATAGAGAATTAAATTCTCGAGGAAGAAGAACTATCTTCTTGGAAATTTTAAGTAAACAAAAGTAGATAAAGATCCTGTGGATCATTCAGAAAAAAGAGAAAGAGAACTCAGGAGTGCTTAGCACTCAGTGACGGGCGCCCAGCGCCCCACATGCCTCTCACGTGGGTACTACAAAATAAAGGAGTGCTTAGCACTCAGTGACTAGCGCTCAGCGCCCAGCGTCCCATGTGTCTCTCACGTGGGTGCTACAAAATAAAGGAGTGCTTAGCACTCGGTGACTGGCGCCCAGCGTCCCATGTGTCTCTCATGTGGGTGCTACAAAATAAAGGAGTGCTTAGCACTCGATGACTGGCGCCCAGCGCCCCATGTGCCCCTCATATGGGCGCCACAGAGTAAAAAGTGCTTGACATTTACCAGGCAGCGCCTAGCACTTCATGTGCTTCGCACGTGGGCGCCATAAAGAGTGCTCAGCACTCTATAAAGAGACAAAAAAGGGTAAAGTGTTTAACACTTATTGGGCAAATCCCCATGAGTGAAAACTCCACATGGTTAAGTGTGAGCGTCAGAACTTACATAAGTGCTCAGCACTTTTTGCACAAAAAAAGGACTGAGCCCAAACAAGTGCTTAGCACTCTTTTTCAAATAAAAAGAAAACTGAGTGGACCAAGCCCAAGTTGGCTAGGTCCCTGACTCAGATCAACCGAGCCCATGGGTTCAGTACTTCTCAAACTGATCTTAGTCCCAAATACGACTATTGATCTTCCAACTGATGATATCCTAAAACGATATTCGTCCCACATTCCTCTGAGGAAATCTTAGTCTCAAAATACGACTGATGATTCTTGGGTTTACCATTAATCCCTTTTACCTAAATTATGGGAATTGGTTCAAGGGTACAACTATCTACACCTCTGATACATGTCATTGTAATTCCTCAACGTCTTCAGAGAGGTGGTGGGTCCCGACAACCAACTGCTTGTTGGTGCACTTCCCAAACTGACGTGCACATCCCAAATCAAACCACATTCCAAACTGGATGCATCCCATATCATCGTTGCTCATCCCGTCACGTAACAAATACACGTGCATGCAAGATGGACAATGGATCGAGATGTCCCTAAACTAACAACGGACCGAAACGTCCTTAAACTAGCCGTTGCCTCCAAAATGACAACAACGGACCGAGACGTCCTTAACTAAACTCTCACCTCCAAAATAGTGATCAACAGACCGTAACGTCCTTAAACTAAAATCTCACCCCCAAACGGTGATCAACGGACCGTAACGTCCTTAAACTAAAATCTCACCCCCAAACGGTGATCAACGGACCGAGACGTCGTTAAACTAAAATCTCACCCCCAAACAGTGATCAACGGTCCGAGACATCCTCAAACTAAAATCTTACCTCCAAAATGGTGATCAACGGACCGAGATGTCCTCAAACTAAAACTTCGCCTCTAAAATGGCGATAACGGACCAAAACGTCCTCAAACTAAAACAATAGAGCCCAAATGCTCTTTTGTTGGATCCGAAGCAAAAATGATCCTAAAACCTTGTTAAGTAGATCTTAGTCTCAAATTGGACTAACGTATCCTTAACAAAAAACCAATCGAGCCCCCAATTGGTCGTATACATTTAAGTCGACCTTGATCTCAAAATAGATCAACGATCCTTAAATCAACCCAAACCCCAAATCTAAGAAATACGGATTTGGACTAATTCATGCCCTATGAGCGACAACATAAATTAGTCTCCGTATACAATCCACGGGCAACCTAAACAAACAAAAACACAAACGACACGAAGTGAACTTCCGGAGCAGGAGAAAGTGGTTATCGCGATGTGATAACATAATTAACTGCAAGGGCTTGCGCCTGCAGGGAAGAGCGACCCCACAATCAAAAACCCCTCGCAAACGGCGGGGGAATCTGATGAAGTCTGCTACAACGGCCGCATCCATCCAAACCTCCGATATACAGTGCCATAAATCAACTTGGCATCTTCGGAGAGGTGGACGATAAATCCAAATAGCATCTGCCCCCAAAATTCAGTCCAGATGTCCCGGTCGCGTCTTTTGGCGGTGAACAGATTTCGGCACGCCCGGTAGGACCTTTTCTTCTTTCCACTCCACACTTCGTGTGTCGTGTTTCGTGAACAAAATCGCGGTTCGCTATGATTGCCCTTGGATTCAAGGTACTAAGATTTGGTGTCTTGTTCCTGTGCAGAAAGAAGAAGTGAACATCAATAGCTTCCAGCTGCACAAACTGCAACAGCAAATCCCGCTCCGCCCCAACTGGAGGAGTGACTTTCGGGCCCAATGCGGCCTCCATCTTTTCAATGCCGGTGGGGCAGGTAACTCAAGCCACCACTGGATTGTTTTTCAGGGCCATGCTCCCGCCAGCGAGTTTCAGCGCCCCAGTGCCACCACAGGAAGCTCCTAAGAAGTCGGTCTTCGATCGACTTGTAACCACCCTGGCCCTTCTCAACGGGTCGTCCAAGTCTGCCACCTCAGCCATCAACAGGCTGAGCCAAAGCTCAAGTGGGCTCGCAAAGAGACTCGTGATACCTGAAGGGGTTATCCCGAAATAGATAGTCGTTCCAGCTCCGGCAGGTGAAGTCATCAAAGGGGCTTCTCCTACCAAAGGATCGGTCTTTGCAAGATTGGCCATTCCAACTCATCCGGCAGGTGAAGTCATCAAAAGTGCTTCCCCTACCAGAAAGTCGGCCTTCAAAAGATTGGCCATTCCCTCTCAAAGGACGTCAGTCTTCGACATGCTGGCACCAGCAGTAACCCCTAACCAAAGCAGGGGGCACGACGAAGCCACTTCCACAACTGAGATGGTCCCATCTGCAAGGCACGCTCGACGTCGCCACTGGTGTAGAGTGAGAAAAGCTGGGAGAAACTCCCCCTCCGGACTCACCCTACTAGCTCTAATGGTGGAAGTTGACGCTGTTGTTCCAACCGGGAACAATTTTGAACTGCTTAGGAGGGTGCGAAAGAACTCTCCAACCACGATGCTGATGAAATCTCCACTTCCTGCTGAAAATATGACGCATGCAAAGCCGGAGCAGCCCCCTCAGCGGCTGTCCTCCCAAATCCACAGGGTCTGGCGGAAAGTCCAAGATTCTGTGATCAACAAAGACCACTCTCGTCAATCGGAGAAAATGAAGGTTCGACAAGAGGAGGACCATCCCTCCACTATACAGCGAAGGACTTCTTTCACACAGGA
Organism: Agapanthus africanus; assembly: GCA_030015575.1. Taxonomy (NCBI): domain Eukaryota; kingdom Viridiplantae; phylum Streptophyta; class Magnoliopsida; order Asparagales; family Amaryllidaceae; genus Agapanthus; species Agapanthus africanus. The sequence continues at coordinate 314,009,974 of CM057351.1, read as the reverse complement.
GCCTGTTACAATGGCTCCTACAACTTCAACCTCCCACAAAAGGACGAGGCTAGAGAAAATCTCATTGCCTGCGGTAAATTCCAAAGGCGTCGGACCCAACGCCCCAAGTCTGGGGGCATGATCGTGCACACGGTTTACATGGCTTCCGGAAAAGAGGAAAGCCGTGCTTTCGTGGGTCATCGGCCACAAACTCGGTCATTGACAAAAGCTCAGGAGAAACAACAAAAGCTCTAGGAGATGCTGACGAAAATGGTAGCACTCACCGGATAAAAAGAAAGTCCAGAAGCAGTGTCTGAACAGCACCAGGAGCGGCAGACCGATACAGAGTTCCTGTGAAGGGTGCTAGAAAGAAAAGATAAAGAGGCCGCGGAACAAGCTGCTAATATAAAACAGATGGCGCTCATGTTCCAAGATATGATTGGAATGATGATCCAGCCAGAACCTTCAGCTTAAGACCCACCGATAATTATCGAGGACGACAGAGGGGAAAAATTAAACCATCTTCCAGCTTTATCGACAGCCAGGGAGGAAACGATCTCCAAAGCTGCCCTTGATGATTACATAGCTCAACAAATACGAGCTCATCAGGCAAGTGAAGCGGCTGGCCAAGTCATCAGAACCGGGCGACCGTACCCAGGCTGGTACGATCAAATCAAATACCCGCTAGGATATATGATCCCCAAGTTCCACGTGTATAAGGGAACAGGCAACCCACATCAGCACGTCGCTCAGTTCAGAGCTTTATGCGGCAATACTGGAGGCGGCGGCAAACTGCTGCTTCGCCGGTTCGTTGGCAGCCTGTCGGAGACGACATTTGAATGGCACTCGGAGCTCCCAAATGACTCCGTCAAAACATTCACGGAAATGGAATTGCTGTTCACACAGCGGTTCGCCAGCGCAAGTGACCGCACCCCGATCACGGTATTAATCAATACCATGGTGAAGCTAGGAGAGACCTGGGTTCAATACGCAATCCTATGGCGGAACCTATGGTCAAAATGCGAACAACGCATCGAAGAATCTCCTGCCGTGGGCATGTTCATAGGGACTCTGGATCCTCAGGAAACTGTGTCCAAGTTCATGACGTTCTTTAGACTAACCACCTTCCAGGATCTGATCGACAAGTTAGCCCAAATGGACCAGATGGGCCACGGGCCTTCCTCTTCAAAAATGGACTCTCGGAATGCAAAGGGAAATGGGAAAGCGGCCTTCGTTGCCAACACTTAACAACAACCGAGTGACCCGAAACCGATTGCTCGCCAAAACAATGCGCACCCGCGCCAATCCCTGGAAAAGAAGCTAGGACGTGCTTACTCGTTTCCCCGTGATAAAACGAGGAGACCGTTTGAACTGGCAGTGCGCAACAAACTCATCACTCTGCTGGACCCAAAATGTCCACCGTATCCCAGTGACGTCAACAATCCTAACTACTGCTTCTATCACTGAATGGTGAGCCATCCCATTGAGGATTGCTACATCTTCAAGAACTGGATCGAGGACTAGTACCGTCAAGGGAAATTCGCGCTGTCAGAGAACTGGAGGGTGAACCCGCCACAGAGGCACGCTCCTAAAAAGGTGGATACGCTGGGGGCATCATCCTCATTTATAGAAGAAGCTCCATAGGAAGTTGTCCTTTCAGCTAAAACCAAAAGAATGCTAAAAGATCTTCAAGCATGTCCAGCGATCAGGTGGAAAAGTCCGCTGGAGCCCAAGATCATTGGAGGGATGCTGAAACCGCGTCTCACATCGAAAACTGCTAACGATGGGCAAAATGCCCAGGTCAAGCCTATAAAGTCTTCGAAGGGAAAGAAGAAGACCAAGAAGCCCGTGCAACCTGACGACAAACGCATGGACCTGCAAAAGTACATCGACGCGCTGGAGGAGTACAACCAAAAGGCGCGAACACCAGTCACTCTCGAAGAGTTTCTCCACCATTTACTTGAGAATGGAGATAGTGACGATGATGAGGGAAATGGCTCATCAGGAGAAACCGAAGAATATGTAGCAAGTTGCCACATAGTTTCTCATTCGCCGTTAAATAACGAAGAAACTCCCTCGGCGTCGGAAAGCAACGCAGAGGAACTGGGGGCAGGATCGGTGCCAAAATCCCCGGAACTTTTATAAGACCCAATTGACAGGCTGCTAAATGAAGCCCTTCAAAAGAGCAAAGCTGACCGAGAACGTGAAACGGCCATATACGAAAAAGCCAAGCGTCAGCGTCAGGCTGAAGAAGCTGCGGTAAGGATGAGTTATAAAGCACTCCAACCAAGCCAAAGCACACCTGCTAAAAACAAGAGCAGGATCAAAGCAGAGAAGCGGTTCGCCAAAGCCCTATCAATGGGAATGAAGCTGCCCCCTCTCGTGGAAAACGCTCCCGGGATCATGTGCCTTGGCGAAACGGATATACATCCGAACTACCGCTTATACCATCGGAGGGTCACACACCTCACCGAAGAGTGCAATGCCTTCAAAAAGTGGTGGCAAAGATACGTTGCTCACCGACAACACTTTAAGAGGATGAAGCGCAAAGCTTGTCGACTGCAAAGAAGCGTGACAGACGAGCGTGAAGGAACGGCTAGCAACTGTCATATTATTGATACCAGTTCGGCAAAAGGAAAATCCCAAGTTCTTACATTCGGGAGCGATTCGGTCGAAGAAATAATCCTCGGCCCTCTCTTCAAAGAATCCACCTACGGAAAATACGAAGAGGAGAAGAACTGCGAGAATATTCAGCTACGTAACCACACGCTGCCTGAAAAGAACCTCGGGCCTACAAACAAGGGTTCGAGCCAAAAAGACAAAGGGAAAAGAAAAAATCTCTGGGGAAATGCCCTCGATGAAACACGTCTCATGGCGCAGCAAAACCTGGAGCTTACAAAGTAAGGATGACGCGCTCATACGAAAAACTGACTAGGCCAAGAACATTCCGCCAAGGCAAATTCGTGCTAGTCGTCAAAAGACCTATGATCCCCAATCGTGCAAAACGGGAGAAATTCGAGCCAAACTATGAAGGCCCGTACATCATAGACAAGGTCTACCAAGGTGGGGCCTACTTGCTCATGGATATGCATGGCGAAAGACCCTTCCGGCCAATAAACGGTCGATTCCTCAAGAAATACCACGCTTGACGAGTAACGACTTAGGTCAATGATAGATAACGACGCTCGTGTCCGCTCGCTATCCTTCTGAGTCAAAACTCTAAGTGGTATTTGGAAAAGCTTCACCTCAAAAAAAATGGTGACAATGGACCACTACGTCCTTAAACTAGCAACAGACCGAGATGTCCCTAAACTAACAACGGACCGTAATGTCCTTAAACTAAAGCCTCACTTCAAAAAGGGTGATAGTGGACCACTACGTCCTTAAACTAGCAATGGACCGAGATGTCCCTAATCTAACAACAGGCCGTAATGTCCTTAAGCTAAAGCATCACCACAAAAAGTGTGACAATGGACCACTACGTCCTTAAACTGGCAATGGACCACTACGTCCTTAAACTGGCAACAGACCGTAATATCCTTAAACTAAATCTTCACCTCAAAAAATGGTGATAATATACCACTACGTCCTTAAACTGGCAATGGACCACTACGTCCTTAAACTGGCAATGGACTGGAATGTCCCTAAACTAGTACTCCGCCTCAAACATGGCGCATCGCCCCAAATACGGCGATATCTTCTCTTAGGATCTATGTTGCAATCAAAGCTCCAACGGCAAAGACTGCAACCCAAGTCAAAAAAAACGGTATGTTCACAAGCGAAATGGGCACGGATGAAAACCCGAAAGGGCGTCGTGAGTAAAAACAGTAGGGCTACCAACGAGCTTGTGAAAACCTGAAAGGGCGCAATCTCGTTGTTAATAAAACGGTGTGTCCATAAGAAAGATAGGCACGAATGAAAACATGAAAGGGCGCCATGAGTATAAATAGCCATAGTCACATAATTCGCGAATTATTCGCCGAATTCGCGAATAATTCGCGAATTTTTGATCAGACGAATTAATCTCCGAATTAATCATCATTACCGAACTGGCCGAATAATTCGCGAATTATTCGCGAATAATTCGCGAATTATTCCCGAATTATGTGGAAAACACCGAATAATTCAAAAAACAGCAAATAATTCATAAAATCAAAACCCAGCGTCTCATATATTAATTTATTGCTCGAAATCCTTCCCGAACACTTACCGAATCTTTCCCGAATACCTGCCGATTTTTTCCGAATAGTTCTCCGAATCCGAATTTTCGACCTCGCCAAATTATTCCCGAACGATGAATTTGTGACTATGTAAACAGCAGAGCTGCCGGCGAGCTTGTGAAAACCTGAAAGGGCGCAATCTCCTTGTTAAAAAAAATGGTATGTCCACAAGCAAGATAGGCACGGATGAAAACCCGAAAGGACGCCGTGAGTAAAAACAGCAGAGCTACCGGCGAGCTTGTGAAAACCTGAAAGGGCGCAATCTCGTTGTTAAAAAAAAGAAAAAAAACGGTACGTCCACAAGAAAAATGGGCATGGATGAAAACCCGAAAAGGCGTCGTGAGTAAAAACAGCAGAGCTACCGGCGAGCTTGTGAAAACCTGAAAGAGCGCAATCTCGTAAAATTTTCACTTACGAGATCCACTCGACTCGTAAGGAGAACTCCCCCTATGAGACACTCACGGCTTATAGGATTCAAAGTATTAAGTTATAGGGACCCGAACCTATCCTTAAGCAATCGTATTCCCTAAGTTGCCCTACAGGCGGTACAATGCTGGCCCTTGTATACAATCCACGGGCATAAATAAACGTTTCCCCCACCAAGTTCCACCAATCATGAGGAATGTCCTCATATGGTAAACGACACTTGTAAGTCCTCTCGACTTATAAGGAGAAAACACTCTTGTAAGATCCTTACGACTTATAAGAGAAGACACACTTAGAAATCCCCACAATTCATAAGGAGAAATACGCCTACGAGGTCCTCACGACTTGCAGGGAGAAATAACTTTATAAGACCCTTACGGCTCATAAAGTTAAAAAGTCTTAGTCGGCAGGATCCTAACCCTGTTTGCTAAGCCACCTTTATTCAAATTGACAAAGGCAAATGATGATTCGCACCAGGAAATATCCCAGTTGCAGCGGTGCTGATGCCTAAATCGGCATCAAACTCCAAGTCCTTTCAAGGCAAATGATGATTCACTCCTAGCAATATCCCAGTTGCAACGATGCTGATGCCTAAATCGGTGCCAAACTCCAAGTCTTTTCACAGCAAATGATGATTCGATCCTAGCAATATTCCATTCGCAGCGATACCGATGCCAAGATTGGTATCAGATCTTAAGTTTCATACTCACAATAAACATCAGCGAGCAAAAAATATATGCATATAAATAGCCGAAATGATGGGGCAACTCGCAATAAACATCAGCGAGCAAAAAATATATGCATATGAAATAGCCGAAATGTTTGGGCAACTCGCAATAAAAAACAGCGAGTAAAAATATAAAAATAGCCGAAATGATTGGGCAATCGCGACTTTCGCGATATGAAAAGCTGAAAAGATAGAGCATCGTGGAAATAAAAAAAAATTCCTTTGCCCTGCAGGCGAGTCTACACCAACCCCTATATACAATCCATGGGCACAAATGAAAAAGGGAACCAAGTTTTCCCACCAGGCTCAGTCAAAGGGAGAGCCAAGTCTTGACGGTTCACAAAACAACCTAAAGACTACCTCGACATGCTTCTCGTTATAGCAGACGCAATGTCAACAACGACGTTCCTTCTCACTCCAGCAGGATGCAGATGCGACGTTAACAAAGACTCCAGGGTCAAAACAAAATGGAGCCATGGCAAAATTCCTAGCTCCAAGTTTTGACGGTTCACAAAACAACCTAAAGACTACTCCGACATTCTTTTCGTTACAGCAGATGCAATGTCAACAACGGCGTTCCTTCTCACCCCAGCAGAATGCAGATGCGACGTCAACAAAGTCTCCAGGGTCAAAACAAAACGGAGCAATGGAAAAATTCCTAGCTCCAAGTCTTGACGATTCACAAAACAACCTAAAGACTACTCAGACATTCTTCTCGTTATAGCAGGCGTAATGTCCACAAAGGCTCCAAAATAGCCAAATCAAAAGGAAGCGAAGACCAAATTCCTAGCTTCAGGGTCTTGACGGAAACTAAAATAAAACCTAAAAGACTATCAGAGATCATCCCACACCAGTGCGGAGTGATTATGACTCATCGTTTCCCAAAAACTGAGCCTAACCTTAAGTAAAAAGCGGCATGGAAAAATTCCTACCGCTTGCTCTTCCGATGGTCAAACTGCCTAAGAAGATTACTTGAAGACGTCTTGTCCAGCCCCCGAAGGGATCAGAGACACAACAGCAGCAGGGTTACTTGAACAGCAGCGTAAAGACTGCATATCGAGGAATGCATCAGCCAACGCGACGGCACGAAGGACAAAAACCCTAGTACCACAAAACCTAACGGACCTCTGTCGCAAAGAGCAGGGGTTATCTATGACGTTAAAATAAGTTTTCCTATAAGCCAAAGGGAGGTAAACTAAACAAACTCCGAAATGAGTCCATAAATTACAAACTCCGAGATAAGTCCATAAACTAGAGACTCCGGGATGAGTGAATAAACTACAAACTCCGAAATGAGTATATAAACTACTTCGCACCAAGTCAAGATATCGAAGAAAAGAGAAATGCCGGTATGAAATAAAATATGTCTTTTATTCATGAATTTAAGTGAATACAAGATACATTTCATTCAGGAATCAAAATGAATACATGTTATTCATGAATCAAAATGTTTAAAAAATGCAATCAGTACAAGAAGGGGAAAACAAAAATATTTATTAAGGAGGAGACCTTTTCAACAAACTGACGAACCGCTCGTACGCTCCCCTCAACTGCTTCTCGCGTTCAGCTATGGCGGACAACTCCGCTTCAATTTGAACCCATTGTTGCAAGCAGGATGAAAGCTTCTCATTGATTTCCTGCTTGGCAGTTTCGCAATCCTGTGTGACCCGCTCAGTGAAATCAAGCTTCTGCCTTAGCGCCATCCCGTCAGAAATACATCGTTGGAGGTTTTCAAAAATAGCTTTCAGCTGCGCAGTATTCGCTTCAACCTGGGCGCGCAATTGGACGGATTCACCGGAAGCCGCCTCATGCTCCTTTCGCTTCAGGGCCGCCTCTTGTTCAAAATATCGAATGAAAGAGACACTCTGCTCGACCCACGCAGCCCGTTGAGAGTTCAAAGTCAATACCTCAGGAGCAAGGCGCTTAAGTTCAATCTCATGCAGATAAGCCTCGATCTTCCTGCAATAATCAACCCAAAAACCGACGAGGTCTTCAGTGTGGAAATTCACGAGCGTCACCAGCATTGGATTGACTTTGTCGGCAAAATCTGTAGCAGAAGTAAGAGTCTCAGCGTCAAGATCCTCGATAAACTCGCTTAACATTTGCCGGCTAGTCACCACGCCCCTAGAAGATGGACGTTTAGCGAAGGGCCCCGTGGGCATGGAAATGCGGGACTCAAAAGGAGCTAAAGCCGGTGTAATCGCTGCAAAATAAATTACGGTCAGATTTCAACTTGAAAGACAAAGAAGACACCTGACGGACGAAATCTACCGTACTATCTGTTGAAGGTGGTAAAATAGGGAGCTCCGAAAGCTTGGTTATTCCTTCGCTCCCTCCTTTGAACTGCGATATTGGGGTCAATATAAGGAAGGCTTATCAGCAGAAAGTTTACTCGCGAAAAGGATAAACACTAAACAAAGAATATACTGACCACTGCCGGAAGAGGGAACGACTTCTGATTGGAAGGAAAAGTGCGGGTGTAACACTTGGTATAAGTGGTCAAAGAGCACTCCTGCAAGGTTGCGACAATACATGGTTAAGGCAGAGAAAATTGGTATCTACAATAAAGCAACTAAATGAGAAACCCTTACCTTCCAAAACTCGGGGAGGCACAGAAGGAACCGTGACAGTCAAGGCAGCGGCCGGCAGTAATTCTTCGGCCAGTACAACTTCAGGGTTTATGGCGCCTATGCTCAAGACAAAGGAAATATCATCAGAAACGCTTAGCATGATTTTAAGAAAAAAAGAAAAAGAAAAAAAACTCAAAGATGATAACCCAAGGAATATCTGACAAGTCAGCAATCGAAACCGTGCCCGAAGCGTCACCAGCTGTGACGGCTTCTTCGATTTCCATTGGGAGAGCAGATTCAACGCCCACAGCTTCATCACCTGATTCGACAAGGGATGTCGTAACTCTTGCGTCACCCGCCGATATCAAAGATCCACAGAGGGAAAGAGCAGAAGTTGGAACGATCCCAGAGTCCAGAGAAAGATTGGGCACTTCATGCTCTTTAGTTGCCGGAGCTTCACCTGTCACGCCATCATCCAAATTTGGTCCAGTAAATAAAATGTGTACGTTAAATAAATAAACAAGGGGAGGAGATGTTATTAAAGACCATGCAATGTTCTACCATGAAGTAGTCGTTCACTCTCTTCACGAGCTATACGCGCAACCTGTCTATGTGCAGTAGACAGGGCAGAAGGAACGTCCACCGAAGGAGGTCAGCAAGCGGAACATTGCTCGAGCCTGCACCCGTGGCCAAGACAGCATCGCGTTCCCTCACCACATGCTTTCTGCGCTTCCTCTCAGCCTGAGCCGTGAGAACTGACCTCCTTAAAACTTCCGACAGGGGGATGTCGTCGTTTGAACCAAGCTCTGCCTCCGGAGCCACTATGGCGTCCATCATCGGCTGCTTCAGCGACGCCTCCAGTGGTGGCTTTAGGATGGCCTTGATCGTAGTCGGTGGCTCTGGAAGCTCTTCTGCGTCACCGCCTGGGATTGGAATTACACTTGGAACAACCTGGGTTTTGGTAGTCCCTGCAGCAAGATAAAGAAAAGAGTCGGACCATGAATAGAAGGAACTAAAAGAGCAAAGGTGTAGTGAAGAGAATTATACCAAGACCCAAGGTGGCGCGAAGCTTCTCTTCCTCCTCAAACGTCTTGAGGGAAGCCGCGAGAGCCGTTTCAGCAGAAATACTTGTTAAAGAAGATAGCATTACTAAAGCATAATAAGGAGAAGGGATAGATGCAAAAGAATGTAAATGAAGTATACATGACTCCGCAATAGAGACCAACGCTGCTTCCTCATGAGCCAGTCGCTTAGAAGCTGCGATGGCAGCCTGAAGATCAGTATCGATTGCAGGCGTGTCAAACAAACCCTCATTGGTGCCATATTCGCACAAGCCCTCACTATAGAGAGCATGGGGCTCCTGGCCGAATACCACATCAGCAGAGAATAGGGATTTCTTCTTCTTCTTCTGTGAATGGACACCAACAGCCGACAGTAAAAGCTTTCGCTTGACAGGCATCTTCAGACGGCGGGTCTCGATCTCCAAACCAATGCCCGATTCCGAGGATGCCATGACTACCGCAGTCGCAGGAACATCCGGCCAAAGCTTATCAGGAAAAGCTTGTAGGACTATAGCCGTAGTGATTTCTCTTAAAGAAGGGCGAACAGCTGCTCGTCGCTTCAAAGGGACCGCTGGATTACCGGCTGGGACAGCATCCTTATGGTCGAGTAGCAACCGCCTCTCCTCCCTGACAATTGCACCGGTCGCATGCTGGTACCTCGCCATGCAAGCGTTCGAAGCTTTCGGCACATAGCTCGGTTCGCTGACAAGGAAATGGGGCCCCATATTTAATCGCATAAAATAATGCATTGCACTGCGAATACCCTCCTCCGCAGCAACCGGTTCGACCAAGAACGCTTCAAGAGGGACGCCCTGATTATAGCCCGACTGTTGAGCGAAGCGGTGCGGGTTGTATCTCATAAACAGTATCGAGCCGTTCTGTCTAAATACTAGAAAGCCCGGCCTAATAGAATACAGGTGCATAGCCTCCCAAGCCCTCAACGTGGAAGCCCCGTCTTTGAAAGTGTCATGCAACGGTTGCACTACCTTACTAGATTCTTTGCCGATAGTCAAGACTCTATCGACAAAGGTCATAATGTCCCCGACCATGCGCAGGCGAAGGAGCAGTCACCGAGCCTCTCGCTAAGACGGGTCTGACGCAGAAGCGTCAACCAGATACATGACCTGGGGAAAGTTGTAGCTGTCATAGAAGCGGGGTCGTTTGTGAACACCGAAGGCACCCAGCACATGCATCTAGATCCATGACGTGAAGTAATGCAATGGGAGATACACGGGCTTTACCTCCGGCTGAGTAGTGTCGGCCGCTAAGCTCAGGCCATGACATAGATGATCCAGCCCTGTGATCCCAACGGCCACACGCGTCCCCGCGACAATGCGATGGGCCGGATAAAAGACAGACGGCCTCATATAGCGGGGGTGCGTCGGAAGCGCAAACCAACTCAACCACAGGACAATGAACCGCAGAAAGAACGTCTCTTCATTAACGTCTGAGGCAGCGATCTCTGCAAAAGGGACGACTGGAGTGTCTGGAATGAAGAAATTCTTTAAATCTGCCTCCGTCGTCGGCAAGTTATCCAAACCAAACCCGAACGGGTCGTCAAGTTTGGCGAATTTTGCAACTTGTTTCGATAAGACTTCTGGGTGAAAAAAGCCGGCGATGAAATCTGCGAAGCCGACTCCGTGCCCTCCAGACTCCAAGAAAAAACTCTCGTACATGTTCAACACCTTGATTAGGCCCGGGAACCGGTGTTGAACGGCACTCTCTGAAGTGAGGCCCATCACCACTGATTTGGTGGCAGAGATGCAGGGTTCCCTAGCTATGCCACTGGGTTTTGGGAGGCATTGACCATGCCATTTTAAAAAATTTGGCACGCTAAAGAACCCTAACCGAGAATCTTAACTAGAGAATTAGACGAATCAAGAATGTAAACATCTTTACATCTAAGTGAACAAGGAATACAACCTTTGTAGACCAGTCCTTCACTTCAATAGCTCCGTTTAGTAGTCCCTTCGCTCCAAGTAGTGAACTCCCGGACTCTAGTAAGGCTCCTCAAGATGAAAGGAACAAGCTTGCTTGAAGTCTTCGAGGCCGAAGATGATCTACGTTAAGGAAACACCAACTCAAGATACCTCTTCACTAATATGGAATTAGTGAAGTAAACACCCTAAACTAAATGGCTAGTCTAGTAGAGGATGATGAAGTAAGAATTTTGCTCACTTTAGAAATTATTTTCTCACTCATTTTCTTCACCTCTTAAAAAGCTAGAGAGCTTGAGGAAGGAGATGAAGAAAAGCAACAATGGAAAAGATCAAGTGTAGAATGGAAACCGTGGGTGAGTTAATATCATATACTAACTCATGTAGAGACTAAACCATGGCTAATCATAATGGTTGGGTTAATGAATATCTTAAGTAAAACAAAATTGGTGGACTTGGTCAATGATTCTACAAGATTCCACTAAGCATCAACCATGACTAATTTCCACTCAATTTTGAATTACTTTAAATAATAAAACCCTTCATTATGTTAAGCATGGTGTGAGTCTAATACACCCGTGTCTCATGTGTCATCTAGCATGACACAAAAGAATGTACATTAATATATATCACATATATACTAAGTGTACACAAGTGAGAAAAAGAAATCTTAAGTGAGATAATATTAGTTAATGTAAGATAATATATCAAATATATAATTATACATTAAATTATTAAATCAACACTTGATTTAATAATCCGACTATATCACATACAACTGACTAATATCAAATGTATCAACTTGTCGAATCAACACTTGATTCGACAGCCCGGCTATATCACATATAACCGACCGATATCACATATCGTGAGAATAGAATAGGGTATTACATACACGTATTAATCTCGGTCCCACACATATCACATATGTGCTCCTACTTTGTTTTGCCTGAACCAGGAAACCTCTGTGTAGGACTCTAAAGACTCGTCAATACGCCGGCAGTAGGTGGTGATCATATCAGTCACCCACAAGCCGCAAGCGGTCTGCTAAACGTAACGGCCACCTGGGTATTGAGCGATCAAAAGATCAACAAGCAAGCTTGCTCATACTCCTGCGAATCCAATCAGTAACACTACCGTACAGTCCGGTCTCTTCATCTGATATGTCGCATATCTCAGCCTGGGGGTGGTAAACGTCAGACCCCTATAGCCTGATAAGTCATGCTGATGTTAGGCCCATAACAGTTTGAGAAACTACTGATAACACTTACCAGTAGATCTCAGCAACCCTGGCCAGGGATTTTCTATTATGGCCAATCAAGCATAGCGCAATATCAACCCCCAATACCGGGAGAGACGAAATCCCTTCCTATCGCTCATTGCCTCCATGTAACTCAGGACTGTACCTAAAAACCACCGTTTTGCACGATCTCTTGAACGTGGTAAAGTGGAAATCAAAGCACAGTTGGAATCACACAAGACTCTATGACGATCTTGAGTCAACAGACTAATCTATACCAGTGTCACCAGAGAACTGCTATCTGACGATAGGTATAATACCATCTAGGAGTTCTCGGCGAGTCCGTTCAGTGTACCCAATCTCCACTGAGCACCCGTATACCATCTCTGATGTCAAACACCAATGGATATGTGATCATCCATCGCCCATCATATGGGTCGAGAAGCGTATACGCTAGTCTACTCTAGAATATCGATGCCCCGTCTCGATACTCCCACGACTAGGAACATTTGAAGGATGTACTTACCAACTATCTCTGCCCTACTAGTATGATCTGCATCATAATCCTGGCAGTCAAGTTCTCATCCTAAGGGCTTTATCAACATGTAATAGAAAGACTATAAGTGTACATGTTAAGATAAAGAGCAACCAGATAGCATATTATCATGTCGAGCAAGAAAGTCATCCCTATATGTGTTCAAGCATCCACTATAATATACATCACATGTATAATAATGGCCTCTAGGGCATACATATAACTAACAATCTCCCACTTGCACTAAGGCCATTTGTTGTAGTATCTCATACTCAACGCCCCATAAAAGACTCTTTGGGGAAAGGCCTCTGTGGGTGGATCCGCCGTGTCATCCTTCGCGTCAACTCTCCTGACCTCGATCCCTTAGAGATCAACCATCTCCCTGATCAGGTGATACTGTCCTCAGAATATGTTTGGATCGCTGATGGGACCGGCGTTCCTAGGCCAAAGCCATAACTCCAATGTTATCACAATAACAGTTATTAGACGCTCAATGGTAGGAACCGTGTTCATCTCATGAACAAGAATTATCCAAACATCCACTTTGGTAGCATCGTTGGTAGCGATGTATTCAGCCTTTATCGTCTAGTTTGCCACGGTATATAGCTTGGAACTCTTCCAAAATATCGTCCCTTCACTGAGGATAAAGACAAAGCCCAAGACTGACTTTCAGTCGACCTTATCACTCTGGGAGCTCGAATTGGTAAAGGACTCTCATTGGAGTTCACCGTTACCAAACACTAAGAACATTTCTTTAGTACTTCTCAAGTACTTAAGAATTTCCTACACAGCTATCCAGTGCTTCTCCCAAGATCCGATTGATTCCTAAACACTACATCTAGTGAGATAGATACATCTGGTCTGGTACATAATATCGCATACATGATAGAGCCTACTGCCGAAGCATAGGGTATCCCTTGCACGCGAGATCTTTCCTAATCAGTCTTGGAAGACATCTTTTTAGAGAGAGTGATTCCTGAGTAAGTGGGCGAACCACCATGCTTAGAATCTTCCATACTAAACCCCTTTAATACGGTGTTAATGTACCTGGATTTAGGACACTCCCAACATCCACTTAGATCTATCACCATAGATCATAATCCTCAAGATGTAGTAGGTATCGTCCAGATCTTCCATGGAGAATCCTCGTGATAAGAGGAGCTTGACCGAGTGTAGCATAAGAAACTATTTCCTACCAAGAGTATGTCATCTACGTACAATACGTGGAGGACAACCTTACTCTCTATAACCTTCTTGTATATATAAGGTTCATCTACCTTTTTGATGAAGTCAAACTCTTTGATTGCCACATCAAAATAGATGTTCCAACTCGGCGATGCGTGCTTTAATTCTGATGGACTTAAGCATAGCTACTGGAAAAAGGTTTCATCATAAACCACACCTGGTTATTGACGAAAACCTTTTACTACAAGTATAGCTTTGAAAATCTCAAATTTTTCATTTACACCAAGAATCTTCTCAAGATCCATTTGCTCCCAATGGGTTTTACCCCTTCAGGTGCAACATTCAAAGTTATACTTTGTTGGTGTACATGGATTCCATCTTTGATTGCATAGCATCCAGCCACTTGATTAGTGTAGGTTTTTAACGATCAAAGATATTTTACCGCAATCAAGAACGGCGTCGCTTTGCAGCTAGCCGGTGAGTACGGGTCGATCCACAGGGATGGTGTTAATTTCCTAAGTGTTCTTACGAGCTAATTCCAATGGGTGTTGGATCTTCTAATTAAATCTAAAAACTAAGTTGTACGAGAATTAAGAAACTTGCTAGGATTAGGTATAGGTGAAGTTTGGTAAGATTAAGTTTCACACCTCTTTCAATGCCCTAAATTAAATCTTTTAGGAGTTATAGCAATTATTAGTAAAGGGGATTAAGATGATTGGGAAGAAACAATATTTCTTCCTCTAGATCCTTGACCGTCCTTTCCTAATAATTGCTCTAACCTTCATGGAAGACATCCATTTCCGGTCCTTTATACTACGGTTTCACCTTTCCCTCGTGGGTAGGGTGCCGTAGGGAGCGGATCATGCATGCATGCATGAAGTTCTAATTATTACAAATGATTGGGAACGAAAGAGATGAGAGGTCTTCATCTCTCAATCCCTCCCCTATTCCTAACCCTAACAAGCGAGGAAATTACTCGCTCATTAGGAGATCTATTATAAACATCATTTTTATTATGTGTATTTTTAGATCTAATAGATTAATTCCCTACTGCAGTTTAAGAGATTCTACACTAGATTAAACTAAGGCAAAGGATTAATTTGTCTAGGGAAAGAATTTAATTATAAAACTAAGGCAGAAAATAAATGATGAACTTACAGAATAGATGCTCTCCCAACTTCAAATGAATCTGAATTTTTATTTATGAAAAAGAGGCATCCCTCATACAATATTTAGAATATATATTTATAGGGGATAGGAAAATTATGGTTACAATGACTCGCACATGTGCTATTACAAAAATACCCCCTAAAAATCCCAACAAAAGCACCGACGCACCGCCATAAGTTTTCTGCACCGACAAGTGCAATAGACGGCCGTGGAACCGCGGCATGGGTGGGGGTAGGGCCGCGGTTCCGCGGCTTCTTGGTGAGGTCATCAGGTAATTTTTTCTGGGCTCTTTCCGTACTCTTTGGGCTTTTTATTTCTTTGGTTCTTTTCTCTATTTGGCTTCTGGGACTTCTCCAGATGTTTCAGTGAAAACTTATAGTGGTCTTTTAACTGTTCACTTTGACATTTTGGACCTTGCGTTGCCTTGTACAATTGTGAACTGTTTTTCGTCTAGGCTTGACTAGGATCCTTCTGTAGGGTTGCTAGGCACGCGCACAAGGGTCTACGAGGCATCAACCATGCCCGATTAAAAATTTAGCCGTGCCGAACAACCCGAATACGGATCTTTAAACTAGAGATTAGGCGAAAACTAACATGCTAAACAACTTTAACACTAAGTGAGAGGTATTACAACCTTTGTAGATCCGGTCCTTCACTTCATATGCTCCGTGTTGTGGTCCCTTCGCTGCGATCATCGTGCTCTGGACTTTCGAGAGGCTTCACGAAGAGAAAGGTGCAGTCTTGCTTCCGATCTTCGATACAAAGATGATCTGCCTTGAAGTTTCATTAACACAAGCTAACACTCACTTAAATTGAGTGAACACTCTCATCTAAAGGGCAAGGGAAGATAAGGATGATGAAGTGGGATTTTTGCTCTCTTTATTTATCTTTTTCTCACATTTATTCACCACTTTAAAAAAAACTAGTAAGCTTTTTCATGAAGAAAGAAGAAGGAAGAAGAAGATGAATAATAGAATTATGATAGAATTCCTTTTGTGATGAATAATAGAAAGGAGATAATGATGAATAATGCAACCATGGTTGACTTAACCTTTGTAGAGAATTAACCAAGGCTAGGGTTGGGTTAGGTTAAGAATGAGTCACTTGAAAATATCTTTCACAAAACAAAACCAAAACCTTCTAGAATCATCTAGAAAGCTTAACCCTAATCCAAACCCTAATCATATTTAAACTCCACTAAACATGTTGCATTAGTTATCATATCATGTTACAATATTATATATCACATATATAATATTTATTGTAACCAAATAAAATAATACATTTAACATATATCGCATATATATCAATGTATTACCCGAGTGAGAAAAAGAATCTTTTAGTGAGCTAATATTAGTTAATGTAATTTAATATATCATATATATTATTATACATTAAATTATCGAATCAACACTTGATCCGACAATCCGGCTATATCGCATATAACCGACTAATATTTATCCGTACCGATTCATCGAATCAACACTTGATCCGATGACCCGGCTGATATCAAAAATCGCGAGAATATAATACGGTATCACATATCGCATTATCCTCGGTCCCGCACATATCACATATTTGCTCCTACTCCGTTTTGCCTGAGCCAAGAAACCTCTGTGTAGGACTCTAAAGAATCGTCAATACGCCGGCAGTAGGTGATGATCATATCAAACACCCACAAGCTGCAAGCGGTCAGCTAAACGTAACAGCTACCCAGGTATTGAGCGCTCAGAAGATCAACAAGCAAGCCTGTACATTCTCCTGTGAATCCAAACAGTAACACTCCCGTACAGTCCGGTCTCGTCGTCTGATATATTGCATATCTCTCCTAGGGGTGGTAAACGTCAGACCCCAGTAGCTCGATAAGTCGTGTCGATATGAGGTCTATAACAGTTCGAGAAACTACTGATAACACTTACCAGTAAATCTCAGCAACCCTGGCCAGGGATTTCCGGTTATAGCCAATCGAACACAGCGCAACATCAACTCCCTATACCGGGAGAAACGAATCCCCTCCTATCGCTCATTGCCTCCATGTGATTCGGGACTGTACCCAAAAGCCACCTTTTTGCACGCCCTCTTGGACGTGGTATGATGGAAATCAAAGCATAGTGGGAATCATACAAGACTCTATGATGATCTCGGGTCAACAGATTACTCTGTACCAGTGTCACCGGAGAACTGCCATCTGACGTGTGGTATAATACCATCTGGGAGTTCTCGGCGAGTCCGTCCAGTGTACCCAGTCTCCACTGAGCACCCGTACACCATCCTTGATGTCAAACACCGATGGATATGGGATCATCTATCGCCCATCATATGGGTCAAGATGCGTATACGCTAGTCTACTCTGGTGTATCGATGCCCTGTCTCGATACACCCTCGACTAGGAACAGTTATAGGATGTACTCGTCGACTACAGTGGCCCCACTAGTATGATCTCATCATAGTCCCAGTAGTCGAGTACATATCCTAAGGGCTTTATCAACATGTAATATAGAGACAATCAGAGTACATGTTAAGATAAAGTACAACCAGATAGCATACTATCATGTCGAGCAAGAAAGTCCTCCCTATATATGTCCTAGCATCCACTACTATATACATCGTATGTACAGTAATGGCCTATAGGGCATACATATAACTAACAATCTCCCACTTGCACTAGGGCCATCTGTTGTGGTATCGCATACCCAACAATTAGCTGCGGTTGAAGTATCTCATACTCAACCATCCCGTAAAAGTCTCTACTGGGAAAAAGGCTTTTGTGAGTGGATCCGCGTTGTTGTCCTCTGTATCTACTCTCCTAACCTTGATCACCTTGGAGATCATCCATCTCCATGATCAGGTGATACTGCCTAAGAATTATATCTGGATTTCTGATGGGACGGTATTTCCTTGGCTAAAGCCACAACTCCATTGTCACACAATGGTAGGAACGAAGTTCATCTTATGAACTTATATATATCCAGACTGCCTCTTTGGCAGCATCCTTGGTAACGATGTATCTTGCCTTTAATCGTCTAGTATGTCACGGTATCTAGCTCGGAACTCTTCCAACATACCGTCCCTCCACGAAGGGTATAGACAATGCCTGCAACTGACATTCAGTCGTCCTTATCAGCCTGGAACCTTTCCAGTGATTCTCCCCAGGATCGATTGATACCATCTCACTACAACTAGTGAGTGTCCTAACATCCAATTAGATCTATCCCATAGATCCAAAACCCAGGATTTAGGAGGTATCACTTTGATCCTATATGGAGAATCCTTGTGATAAGCGGAGATTGACCGAGCGTAGCATAGGAAACTCCTTCCCTATCAAGAGTATGTCATCCACGTACTCTACGAGGATCACCACCATACTCTCTACTACCTTTTTGTATATACAAGGTTCATCTACCATTTTGATGAAGTCAAACTCTTTGACTACCACATCAAAACAGATGTTCCAACTCCGCGATGCCTGCTTTATCCTATAAAGCATCTTGCACACGTTTTCGCTGCTCCCACTGTCTACGAAGCCCTCTGGCTGTGTACCTATAGACGCTCTTTTCTAAAACATCATTTAGAAAAGCAGTCATGACACCCAACCGCCAGATATCATAGTCATGGTATGTAGTCGTGGTAAGCAGGATCTGGATGGACTTTAAGCATAGCTCCTTAGAAAAGGTTTCATCATAAGCCACAACTGGTCTACGATGCAAACCTTTAACAAGTCTAGCTTTGAAAGTCTCAACCTTTCTATGTACACCAAGTAATCTTCTCAAGATATACTTTCTCCTGATGGGGATTTAACCCTTCAGATAAAGCAACCAAAGTCCATACTTTGTTGGTGTATAAGGATTCCATCTCAGATCGATAAGCACCCAGCCATTCTTACAGAGTCCCACTCCTGATGGCCAGCTCGAAACTAGTTAGGTCATCATCTCATGATTCAATTCTCGCTCCCACTGTCATAGAGAAACCGAAGTATCTCTCAGGTGGGTGAAGAACCCTACTAGATCGGCGGAGAGGCTGAGGTACGTTGGAAACTATTGAATCCTTTGGTTCTACCAAATCATCAGCTACAGTTTGTATGGCTGGAACATTTCCAGTTCTACATAACAGACCATGTCTCGAGCTTGTCCGGATTTTACTTTTAGACATAGGCCGGACAACCCCAAATCTTAACAAGCTTAAGATATGGGCTCTTCCCTTTCCATATCACATATAAAGTGGTAGGCAACTGATTTGATTCGAACCCTATTCAATAGGTATGCAACTTCACAAGTGCATAACTCCCTAAAGAAAATAGGAAACTCAGTAGTACTCATCATAGAGCACACCATATCACATAGGGTGCTATTGCTCCGCCCCGATACACCGACGTGCTGTGGTGTATTCGAAGGAGTAATGCTGAGAGAGAATCTCATTCTCCTTTAGAATAGTCCAGGAATTCCGTGCTCAAGTATTCTCCTCCTTGATCTCATCAAAGGACATAATACTTATACCCGTATTTTGGATCTCTACTTGTAACTTATATTCTGTGAATATCTCAAAAGGTTCGGACTTATGTTTCAACAGGAACACATGTCTGAATCTCGAGAGATTATCAGAGAATGTAATAAAGTACAAAGAACCGGTCTTGGCATGTGTAGACAGGGGACTTACATACATCAGCATGTATGAATCCCAAGAGTTCACTAACTCTTTCTCTGTTTCCAATAAACAGAGCTGTGGTCGTCTTATCTTTGTGACATGACCGGCAAGTTTCACAAGATGTAAATTCAAACTAATTTAAATATGCATCTATATGTAACTTAGCTAGTCGGGTCGCATTGATATGACCTAGTCTACAATACCTCAAGAAGAATTCGTTCATTTCTGAACTCTTCCTCTTGTGTGTGTTCCGTATACTAAGAACTGTAGTTTGATTTAGAACGACAATACTTTTAGATAACGTGCCTGAACCGATCAACTCTTGATATAGGAAATGTTCAAAACATTATCCAACAATACAAAATTATATCCTTTCTTTAGTAATAAAGTGACTGATATGATTTTGTATATCAGGTTCGGTATCTAATAACATTTGTTCAGAATCAATGTATTCTGGTAATACAGGGTGACAGTGACCAACAGACTTGGCTGCAACACTTGCACCGTTTTCTATCTCATGAAACTTATCACCCGTTCTCAGTTCTCTACCTATCTGTAGCCCATGTAACAGATTACATATGTGGGATCCTGATCCGGTATCACATACCCAGGACGTAAAGGATACTGAGAAACAGTTCTTTGTAATGAACACACCCGAAGATGATGCATCAATATGCACTTTCTTCGTTTGGGCGGTACGGGAAATCTGGTATTCCCCAATTTCCTGCTCTGTCTTATAACAATTATAAGTTGGAGCGGGACCAATGTTCCCCAGCTCAGTATAACAAGTGGGTTCGGTCAATATATTCATATTATTATCTTGATTAAGGCATAATATGGTCGCTACCTGGAGAGAGAGAGAAGAAAACACTCAGCGTATGCTCTTGCAAGATTAGATTGGTTATATAATATATCTAATCAGGATGTCTCCCACTGTTTTAATAAAATCTTCCTTCAAACCCTAAAAGGAAAGACTAGCCGGGATTAATTATACGCTACAAGTTCGCCAATCTTTCAGCCAGGCCAGTGTCGGTACTTTGAGGGAGGTCCCCCGTGCTTTCGCACGAACCTAATTAAGTAAACCTCGTTTTCCCAGAGGCGTAACCCCGTTAACACCTTTCTAGACACCTACTTGATCGGCTAATTGTAATGTGTAAAACTCTCCCAGGAGTAACTCTTACTCGCAGCGGGTATCGAGATCCAACTATCTCATAGAAAGTATGCAATCTCATTGCAAATTTCAACACTTGAAATTCCCAATAATATTTTGCCCCAAGCGATCTATGACCTTGACTGAGTCAACAAACCATAGACCGCAAGTAAAGTTCAACCCGTCATTTCCCGATTGAATTAAACTCACCCGCACGACCCTTGACTGAGTCAACAAGGCTGCACGACTACCCCAATCCAATCGCTTCATATGCTTTGCAGATAAGCACTAATCAGCTACCGCACACTACGCCTTGACAGAGTCAACAAACGCAGCACGAATACTAACTATTACTTATCTGAAATGACGGAGGGCTACGACAGGTTTTTAAGAAAACCCTTTGCGTAATGAACTTTATATCGTTGTAGAATCGAGTGATTTTAAATGGAATGTTTTTGAGGCTTTTCTAGTTTTGCTAAAGGGGTCACTCCCGGTGAAGGGATCGTCGGCCCTTTCCTCATCGAATAAGGTGCAGGATATTTCACAAATATCACTATGCAAAGCAGAAACTATAGAAGCAATCAAAAGACAAACCGAGAGTTGTAGCATCTGCCAGTCATTGCTAAAGGAGTCACTCCCGGTGAAGGGATCTCGGTCTTTTCCTTATCGAATAAGGTGCTGGATGTTCTACAAGGAACACCGCTATGCAAAGCAAGAACTAGAGCTACCGGTTTTTAAACAAGTTTCTACAACATCTTAGGTTTCTTTTATTTCATTAATCTCATTAATGAAGTCCCATTTTATTATGCTTCGTAAGCATCTCTTTTAAAATAAAATCTGCAATATAACATATATCTCATATATATAATATAAACATTCGTCTCAGGCAGTAATATGATCTCATCACAGAACATTGCAGCAGAAGAACATAAATGAAATATTGGATATACTAGGACGTCCGTGTTTTCAATAGAGCCTGTATAAAACACGGATACCACGGTCGCGATGAATAGCCAAACCCACATCCCTAGACCCCTACGAGAGCGGCAAGTAACACTGCCAATTCTAGGGTTAGGAGACCCGGTCTCGACTCCTCGAGATGGTCTCCCACTGGACCCTAAAACCCGGTTACTTGTGCTCCCCTCCTTGGGTCTACCTAGTGCGGAAAAGTAAATATTATACAATGGTGACATCTTCCGCAACCTGGAAGTGCCCCAATAAAAGAATATTACATACAAATGAATTTTACATGAATGAAAAAGAAAAAACTCTCATCTCACATAAAACCCCCGACTATTCAAAACGCGACGATCCAATATAACATATCACAACAACACATAATATCTCATATCATCAACGTAAGCAAGTATGCGTATCCCGATTGTCGTTGATGTATAGCAACGAAGCTGGCGATACACCACATACTACGCTTACGGTCACAGAAAAGAAAGTGTAAAACTACAACAGTTGGAATCCGCAACCTCCTTAGACATCGCATGCCTAACCAGATGAATTCCTTAGACATCGCATGCCTAACATTTATAAAGCCCGCATTTTAGTCTCTTTATCGAAAACTCTTTTCAATATCAAGTCGGGCAATTCAACAAGATTCCCGACGTCCTGATCGAATGCTCGTCGCAAACTTTAGTAGACGGCCGCACCCCCAGATGCCGTCGACGAAGTGCACTAAGGCCGAACACCGCTGCCGCAAGCACCCGAACGGATGCTTTCGGCGATGGGGTTCTCCTACAGTCACTTAGTCGGGGCTAAGAGGTGTAGCTGTCTATTAAGTTTATCCGGCGAGTATCCGCGTACGCTACGTGATTGCGACGGACTTTTGATTACATCAAAATTCCGTGGCAACCGATCATTTGAGACTAAACTGCTATGTTTATAATATTCAAATTAGTTATCTCATAACTTCTTGTGGATTCCAAATATTGTATCACATTCCAGATAAATAGACAATGTTAAACTTTCCGATCGAATAATCAAACACCCAAGATTTCCCCTATATATCTCAACACTTGAAATCAGTTTAAAAACATCCATCACATGCCAGAGTACCAATAGTCCAGCCGTAGAAGGGTCAAGCCAACGCCTCACATGTGGCACGCCGTACTGCCCCAAACCCTAAGGTTCAAAAGGCAGTTCAAGACAGTCACATAATCGAGTTAAGGTTTGTTGCCTTCTAGAGGGTCCACCGCGTTACTTGCACGACTTAGAACGTTCTTAAACATGAGGAAAAATCCAACTTTTGAAAAATTTTCCGACAGGGGAAAAAGTGAGTTATTGATATCCGTTCGAACTTTTTAACAGTTTCTAAAATTATCCGGAAAAACTAAACAAAGTTAAATTATCCGATCGAATCAACGATTCCCCAATACAACCCTTGAAAACTCAACACTTGAATGGAATTAAAATATTCCCAGAAAAAATTAACAAGAAAGGGCCTAAAAATAATTACATGAAATTTCAGGGACTAAGTCCAAATTTTGGCCGCGGAACCGCCGCAAAACGCATGGTTTCGCCGTGGTTCAGCGGACAAATTTTCGAGTTAGAGGTCCGTACTTCACAGAAATTCTTAGGTTTTCGTGCTTAATTTTCTAAGAATTTTTAATTCAGAAAAAACCACATTTTTGAAAAAAGGACAGAGAGGGTTCCGTGTCGGGGTTTCGGCGTTCGATCGGACTTTAAACTTCGTCTAGATTTCGCCTAAAGCTCTAGCTTGGCTCTGATACCATTGTAGGGTTGCTAGGCACGCGCACAAGGGTCTACGAGGCATCAACCATGCCCGATTAAAAATTTAGCCGTGCCGAACAACCCGAATACGGATCTTTAAACTAGAGATTAAGCGAAAACTAACATGCTAAACAACTTTAACACTAAGTGAGAGGGATTACAACCTTTGTAGATCCGGTCCTTCACTTCATATGCTCCGTGTTGTGGTCCCTTCGCTGCGATCATCGTGCTCTGGACTCTCAAGAGGCTTCACGAAGAGAAAGGTGCAGTCTTGCTTCCGATCTTCGATACAAAGATGATCTACCTTGAAGTTTCATTAACACAAGCTAACACTCACTTAAATTGAGTGAACACTCTCATCTAAAGGGCAAGGGTAGATGAGGATGATGAAGTGGGATTTTTGCTCTCTTTATTTATCTTTTTCTCACATTTATTCATCACTTTAAAAAAAAACTAGTAAGCTTTTTCATGAAGAAAGAAGAAGGAAGAAGAAGAAGAATAACAGAATTATGATAGAATTCCTTTTGTGATGAATAATAGAAAGGAGATAATGATGAATAATGCAACCATGGTTGACTTAACCTTTGTAGAGAATTAACCAAGGCTAGGGTTTGGGTTAGGTTAAGAATGAGTCACTTGAAAATATCTTTCACAAAACAAAACCAAAACCTTCTAGAATCATCTAGAAAGCTTAACCCTAATCCAAACCCTAATCATGTTTAAACTCCACTAAACATGTTGCATTAGTTATCATATCATGTTACAATATTATATATCACATATATAATATTTATTGTAACCAAATAAAAGAATACATTTAACATATATCGCATATATATCAATGTATTACCCGAGTGAGAAAAAGAATCTTTTAGTGAGCTAATATTAGTTAATGTAATTTAATATATCATATATATTATTATACATTAAATTATCGAATCAACACTTGATCCGACAATCCGGCTATATCGCATATAACCGACTAATATTTATCCGTACCGATTCATCGAATTAACACTTGATCCGATGACCCGGCTGATATCAAAAATCGCGAGAATATAATACGGTATCACATATCGCATTATCCTCGGTCCCGCACATATCACATATGTGCTCCTACTCCGTTTTGCCTGAGCCAAGAAACCTCTGTGTAGGACTCTAAAGAATCGTCAATACGCCGGCAGTAGGTGATGATCATATCAAACACCCACAAGCTGCAAGCGGTCAGCTAAACGTAACAGCTACCCAGGTATTGAGCGCTCAGAAGATCAACAAGCAAGCCTGTACATTCTCCTGTGAATCCAAATAGTAACACTCCCGTACAGTCCGGTCTCGTCGTCTGATATGTTGCATATCTCGCCTAGGGGTGGTAAACGTCAGACCCCAGTAGCTCGATAAGTCGTGTCGATATGAGGTCTATAACAGTTCGAGAAACTACTGATAACACTTACCAGTAAATCTCAGCAACCCTGGCCAGGGATTTCCGGTTATAGCCAATCGAACACAGCGCAACATCAACTCCCTATACCGGGAGAGACGAATCCCCTCCTATCGCTCATTGCCTCCATGTGATTCGGGACTGTACCCAAAAGCCACCTTTTTGCACGCCCTCTTGGACGTGGTATGATGGAAATCAAAGCACAGTGGGAATCATACAAGACTCTATGACGATCTCGGGTCAACAGACTACTCTGTACCAGTGTCGCCGGAGAACTGCCATCTGACGTGTGGTATAATACCATCTGGGAGTTCTCGGCGAGTCCGTCCAGTGTACCCAGTCTCCACTGAGCACCTGTACACCATCCTTGATGTCAAACACCGATGGATATGGGATCATCCATCGCCCATCATATGGGTCAAGATGCGTATACGCTAGTCTACTCTGGTGTATCGATGCCCTGTCTCGATACACCCTCGACTAGGAACAGTTATAGGATGTACTCGTCGACTACCATGGCCCCACTAGTATGATCTCATCATAGTCCCAGTAGTCGAGTACATATCCTAAGGGCTTTATCAACATGTAATATAGAGACAATCAGAGTACATGTTAAGATAAAGTACGACCAGATAGCATACTATCATGTCGAGCAAGAAAGTCCTCCCTATATATGTCCTAGCATCCACTACTATATACATCGTATGTACAGTAATGGCCTATAGGGCATACATATAACTAACACCTTCTACTTGTTGGTAAAAAGTCCCTTTTGTATCATCTTTTGTCTTTTTCACTGTTTTCGCTCCAAGAACCTGTAACCTGTAATATGTAGCAGACATGCATCAAAATCACCTGTTTATTTATAAAACGAATAAGAATGGGGAATATAATAATGCAATATTATGGTATGAACACCACTTCACAGAGTCCCCACTCGTGATGGCCTGCCTGAACCTAGTTGGGTCATCATCTACCATAATGCAATCCCTGCCCCCACCGTCACCGAGAAAATCATAGTATCTCTCAGGTGGATGAGTAACCCTGCCAGATTCGTGGAGAGGCTGAGGTTTGTTGGAGACTATTGAATCCTTTGGTTTTACCAAATCATCGTTGTTAGTTTGTCCAGCTGGAACTCCTTCCAGTTCTATCTCATGACCACAAATTTCTTCACAAGAAATTCCTTTTCTAAAAGGGTGGCATGCTGAGAAACAAAACACCTTTTGCTCCTCAGAATGGTAGAAGATATTCCCTCGCAAATGTTTGGGATATCCAACAAACTTATACAGAACTGACATTGCCTCAAGCTTGTCTGGATTTTGTTTTTCAACATAGGCCGGACAACCCCATATCTTAACTTGTTTAAGACATGGTCTCTTCCTATTCCATATCTCATATGGAGTGGTAGGCATTGATTTGGATGGAACCCCATTCAATAGGTATGCAGCTTCTCAAGTGCATAACACCAAAAGGAAACAGGTAACTCAGCAGTACTCATCATAGAGCGCACCATATCTAATAGGGTTCGATACCTCCGCCCCGATACACCGTTGTGTTGTGGTGTATACGGAGGAGTAAGCTGAGAGAGAATCTCATTCTCTGTTCAATAATCCATGAATTCCGTGCATAAGTATTCCTTTCCTCGATCACATCGAAGGACTTAATACTTTTACCCTTCTGGTTCTCAACTTCAAGCTTATATTCCTTGAATTTCTTAAAAGTTTCAGACTTGTGTTTCAACAGGAACATATGTTCGAATCTTGAGAGATGGTCAGTGAATATAATGAAGTACGAGGAACCAACCTTGGCATATGTAGACATAGGACCGTATACATCACCATGTATCGGTCTCTAGAGTTCAGCAACTCTTTCTCTGTTTCCAGTAAACGGAGCATTGGTCATTTTATCTTTGAGACAAGACTGGCAAGTATCATAAGATGAAAATTCGAACAGATTCTAATATTCATCTTTATGTAACTTAGCTAATCGTGTCACATTGATATGACCAAGTCTACAATGCCACAAGAAGGATTCGTTCATTTTTTAACTTCTCCTCTTGTGTTTGTTCTATATACTTTGAACTGTGGTTTGATTTAGAACGTATATGCCATTACATAACGTGCCTAATCCAATCAACTCTTGATTAAGGAAAATGTTCACAACATTATCCTGCAATACAAAATTATATCTTTCTTTAACTTAATAAAGAAACCAATGTAATGTTGTATATCAGGTTCGGCATGTAATAACATTTGTTCAGAATCAATGTATTTACATTTTGGTAATACAAGATGATATTTTCCAACTGATTTGGCTACAAAAATTGCACCATTCTCTACACTTAGAGACATATCACCCAATCCCAGTTCTCTACCTTTCTGTAGCCCATGTAACTCTTACCTGTGTAGGATCCTGATCCGATATCTCATACCCAGGACGTAGAGTGTACTGAGAAACAGTTCTCGGTAACGAACACACCTGAAGAAGATGCATCAACATGCACATTCCTCGTTTGGGTTGCGTGGAAATCCGGATATTCCCCTATTTCCTGCTCGGACTTATAACAATTATAAGATAGAGCGGAACCAACGTTCCCCAGCTCAGTATAATAAGCAGGTTCGGTCAATACATCCATATTATTATCTTGATTAAGGCATGTTATGGTCGCTACCAGGAGAGAGAGAGAGAGAGAAGAAAACACTTAGCGTATGCTCTTGCAAGATCAGATTGGTTATTATTTTATCTAATCAGGATGGCTCCCACTGTTTTTATCAAATCTTCTTTCAAACCCTAAAAGGTAAGACTAGTCGGGATTAATTACACCCTACAAGTTCGCCAATCTTTCAGCCAGGCCAGTGTCGGTACTTTGAGGGAGGTTCCCCGTGCTTTCGCACGGACCTAATTAAAATAAACCTCGTTTTCCAAGGGGCATAACCCCGTTAACACCTTTCTAGACATCTACTTGACCGGCTAATTGTAATGTGTAAAACTCTCCCAGGAGTAACTCTTACTCGCAGTGGGTATTGGGATCCAACTATCTCATAGAAGGTATGCAATCTCATTGCAAATTTCAACACTTGAAATTCCCGATAATATTTTTCCCCTAGCGTCCTATGACCTTGACAGAGACAAACAAACCATAGGCTGCTAGTTAAGTTCAACCCGTGTATTTCATGATTAAATTAAACCCACCCGCACGACCCTTGACAGAGGCCAACAAGGTCGTACGACTACCCTAATCCAATCGCATCACATGCTTTACAGATAAGCACTAATCAGCTACCGCACACTACGCCTTGACAGAGGCCAACAAACGCAGCACGAATACTAAATAGTCTTTATCTGAAATGATGGAGGGCTACGACAGGTTTTTAAGAAAACCCTTTGCGTAATGAACTTGATATCATTGTAAAATCGAGTGATTTTGAAAAGGAGTGTTTTTAGGCTTTTGCTAGTTTTGCTAAAGAGGTCACTCCCGGTGAAGGGATCTCGGCTCTTTCCTTATTGAATAAGGTGTTGGATATTCTGCAAGGAATACCGCTATGCAAAGCAAGAACTAAAAAAGCAATTAAAAGAAAAAACCGAGTGGGGTGTAGCATCTGCTAGTTTCTCTAAAGAGGTCACTCCCAGTGAAGGGATCTCGGCTCTTTCCTTATCGAATAAGGTGCTGGATATTCTGCAAGGAATACCGCTATGCAAAGCAAGAACTAGAGCTACTAGTTTTTAAAACAAGATTCCACAACATCTTTAGGTTTCTTTTATTTCATTAATCTCATTAATGAAGTCCCATCATTTATGCTTCCTAAGCATCACAGAAGAAACGAAAGAAGCAATATTTATTATATATCATATATATAATATAAGCATTCGTATCAACATATCAAGTGATCACATCACAGGATATCAGCAGCAGAAGAACACATATGAAATATTGGATATACTAGGAATTCCGTGTTTTAATTAAGCCAGTAAAAAACGCGGTTTCCACGGTCGTGATGAATAGCCAAACCCACATCCCTAGACCCCTGCGAGAGTGGAAAGCAACCCTACAAATTCTAGAATTAGGAGACCCGGTCTCGACTCCTCGAGATAGTCTCCTACTGGACTCTAGAACCCGGTTACTTGTGCTCTCCTCCTTGGGTCTATCCTAATGCAGAAAAGTAAATAATATACATCAATGGTGACATCAATCCGGAAGTGCTCCAATAAAAGAATATTACATACAAGTTTTTTCCATGAATAAAAATGAAAAACTCTCATCTCACATAAAAAAAACCCGGCTATTCAAAAACACGACGATCCAATATAACATATCACAGCAACATATAACATCACATGTCATCAACGTAAGTAAATATGTGTGTCCCAATTTTCGTTGACATATAGCAACGAAACCGGCGATACACCACATATTACACTTACGGTCGCAGAAAAGAAAGTGAAAACTACAATAATTGGAATCCGCAACCAGCTTAGACATTATAAACCCAATGTATCACATACTTTGGATTTCATGCCTAACCAAATGAATTCCTTAGACATCGCATGCCTAACAATTATAAACCCTGCATTTTAGTCTCGATATTGAAAACACTTTTCAATAACAAGTCGGGTAATTCAACAAGATTCCCGACAACCTGATCAAATGCTCGTCGGAAACTTTAGTAGACGGCCGCACCCCCGATGCCATCGACGAAGTGCACTTAGACGGAACACCGCGGCCGTGAGCACCCGAACGGATGCTTTTGGTGACGGGGTTCTCCTACAGTCACTTGGTCGGGGCTATGGGGCATGGCTATCTAGTAAGGTTACCCGGCGAGTATCTGCGTACGCTGCGTGATTGCGACGGACTTTTGATCCACATCAAAATTCCGTGGCAACCGATCACATGAGACTAAATTGCTAGATTTATATAATTCAAATTAGTTTTCACAAAACTAATTATTATGGATTCCAAGTATTGTATCACAATCATAGATAGCTAGACGATGTTAAACTTTTCGACCGAATCAACAAACACCCAAAATTTCCCAAAGAGCTCAACACTTGAGCGGAATTTAAAAAATCACCCAGACCTATAGATCAACCGTAGAAGGGTCAACCCTTGCCTTACCTATGGCGCCGCGGAACTACCACAAACCTAGGGTTTGGTGGCGGTTCCGTCAGTCACAAAATCGAGTTAGGGTTTTGTTCTTCTAGAGGGTCCATAGAATCACCTGCATGATTTTCTGAAGATTTTAAACTTGGAAAAATCCAACTCTTGAGCGAGGGAAAATTTGGGTTATTGATATCCGTTCAAACTTTTTAACGTTGTCTAAATAACCCGAAACGATGTTAGAATTACGACTACGAAACACTCCGAATTGCCTTTACATAAATATAACATCACATGCAATCTCAGTAAAAACAAGCAACACTTGAAACACCAAAACCCAGAGACTGGAACACCACGCAAAAACGAAGCCCAAATACATTTAAAAAACCAGTGAGGTCAGTATTATTCAACATATGGCCGGTCATTTTCCGGCGAGAGGGGTTCGTTTTCCTGTGATGTTCATGTAACATCTCATGTAACATTCTGCAGTTGCTTAAAAAAATTTAAACGACTTAAAAATTTAACTTGGTTTTTATTTCGAGTATTTCGGAGTTGTTTCGGTTTCGTAATTCTACAAACATCGTCTAATTCTCTAGCATGGCTCTGATACTACTGCAGGGTTCCCTAGCCACGCCGCTGGGTTTCAGGAGGAATCAACCATGCCATTTTGAAAAATTTGGAGCGCTAAAGAACCCTAAACTAGAATCTTAACTAGAGAATTAGACGAATCAAGAATGTAAACATCTTTACATCTAAGTGAACAAGGAATACAACCTTTGTAGGCCGGTCCTTCACTTCAATAGCTCCGTGTAGTAGTCCCTTCGCTCTAAGTAGTGAACTCCCAGACTCTACTAAGGCTCCACAAGATGAAAGGAACAAACTTGCTTGAAGTCTTCGAGGCCAAAGATGATCTACGTCGAGGAGACACCAACTCAAGCTATCTCTTCACTAATATGGAATTAGTGAAGTAAACACCCTAAACTAAATGGCTAGTCTAGTAGAGGATGATGAAGTAAGAATTTTGCTCACTTTAGAAATTATTTTCTCACTCATTTGCTTCACCTCCCAAAAAGCTAGAGAGCTTGAGGAAGGAGATGAAGAAAAGCAACAATGGAAAAGATTAAGTGTAGAATGGCAACCATGAGTGAGTTAATACCATATACTAACTCATGTAGAGACTAAACCATGGCTAATCATAATGGTTGGGTTAATAAATATCTTAAGTAAAACAAAATTAGTGGACTTAGTCAATGATTCTACAAGCTTCCACTAAGCATCAACCGTGACTAATTTTATCTCAATTTTGAATTACTTTAAATAATAAAACCCTTCATTATGTTAAGCATGGTGTGAATCTCATACACCCATGTCTCATGTATCATCTTGCATGACACAAAAGAATGTACATTAATATATATCACATATATACTAAGTGTACACAAGTGAGAAAAAGAAATCTTAAGTGAGCTAATATTAGTTAATGTAAGATAATATATCAAATATATAATTATACATTATATTATTAAATCAACACTTGATTTAATAATCCGGCTATATCACATACAACTGACTAATATCAAATGTATCAACTTGTCGAATCAACACTTGATTCGACAGCCCGGCTATATCACATATAACCGACCGATATCACATATCGCGAGAATAGAATAGGGTATCACATACACGTATTAATTTCGGTCCCGCACATATCATATATGTGCTCCTACTTCATTTCGCCTGAGCCAGGAAACCTCTGTGTAGGACTCTAATGACTCGTCAATACGCCGGCAGTAGGTAGTGATCATATCAGTCACCCACAAGCCGCAAGCGGTCTGCTAAACGTAACGGCCATCCGGGTATTGAGCGATCGGTAGATCAACAAGCAAGCATGCTCATACTCCTGCGAATCCAATCAGTAACACTACCGTACAGTCTGGTCTCTTCGTCTGATATATCGCATATCTCAGCCTAGGGGTGGTAAACGTCAGACCCCAATAGCCTGATAAGTCATGCCGATGTTAGGCCCATAACGGTTTGAGAAACTACTGATAACACTTACCAGTAGATCTCAGCAACCCTGGCCAGGGATTTCCTGTTATGGCCAATCAAGCATAGCGCAACATCAACCCCCAATACCGGGAGAGACAAAATCCTCTCATGTCGCTCATTGCCTCCATGTGACTCGGGACTGTACCCAAAAACCACCGTTTTGCACGATCTCTTGAACGTGGTAAGGTGGAAATCAAAGCACAGTTGGAATCACACAAGACTCTATGACGATCTCGGGTCGACAGACTAACCTGTACCAGTGTTACCAGAGAACTGCTATCTGACGATAGGTATAATACCATCTAGGAGTTCTCGGTGAGTCCGTTCAGTGTACCCAGTCTCCACTGAGCACCCGTATACCATCTATGATGTCAAACACCAATGGATATGGGATCATCCATCGCCCATCATATGGGTCGAGAAGCGTATACGCTAGTCTGCTCTGGAATATCGATGCCCCGTCTCGATACTCCCACGACTAGGAACATTTGAAGGATGTACTTACCAACTACCTCTGCCCCACTAGTATGATCTGCATCATAATCCTGGTAGTCAAGTACTCATCCTAAGGGCTTTATCAACATGTAATAGAGAGACTATAAGTGTATATGTTAAGATAAAGAGCAACCAGATAGCATACTATCATGTCGAGCAAGAAAGTCCTCCCTATATATGTCCAAGCATCCACTATAATATACATCACATGTATAATAATGGCCTCTAGGGCATACATATAACTAACAAAAGATATACTCATCAGGGGGAAGTATCTCCTCGTAATGTTCCCCTCTGACGGGTAAGCCGGAAATCTCCGCAAACTCTTCCAAGGAAATTGAGACCTTCCGGTGCGATAAAAGAAATGTGTGGGTCGGGATGTTCCATTGTTCCAGAAAATCCTTGACCCACCATACATAAGGTGCGGGATAGTGAAAAAGATGTGTAGATTGCGAGATACAACCCAAGCTTCAACAGCAGCGACTTCTTGGCTGACAGGATATACCGAGCCCACTGTAGGTAGCCGTCTGAATGATGAGGAGTCAATCCTATCATATAAACTTGCCCCCAAGGGCGCGACTCGCCTTGGCATATGCGTCACCCCAAAATGTCCAAGGCCATCGGTGGCTGTACGGGTATCGATGCCATGGAAGGCTGAAGACGACCTTCCAAGGTCCAATTGACCTCTTCTACGGCGTAAGTCACTTGAGACGGGTCAGTGTAATGAATCGCTGAGATTGGCTCCGAAGGCGCTGCACAAGAAAAACTGCACTGACCCCGGATAATCTGAATATACCATGACCCCCAAAGGTGAAGATATTTTTGCTCTAGGTCATGATCCTTGATATGCGCAAAGACTTCACGATCCACGGGCGTGTCGGAAAAAGCGCTCTCTGAACGTACGAAAAGTAAGGAGGAATCAAAAGCCATAGTACCTGCACAAAAAGGAGAAGGGTTAGCTATCGACACTATGTTCGGGACTCTAACACTCTTTGGTACTTAAAAATTGTACTGCACCGCAGTTCAAAAGAAAGGGACAAAGGGCCCCACAAAATTAAGGTAACGCCCCATCAATGATGGGGCAGTCACTCATTAAAAATAGAATCCAAAAGGATTCTCATCATTGGACTTGGGAGTTAAACTCCCTCGAGAACTGTGTTCTGCAAACAGATTTCAAATCTGTTAAGAAAATTAAGAAGGGAATAAAATTCCCCAAAAATTTTCAGAGCCAAGCTCTATAGAACAGTGGGATAACATCCCAAAACCTTCAAAAGCAAAGCTAAATCCTAAGATCTTCAAGATCTGCAAGAAAAATCTTAGAACTCTAAGAGATTTTTATAAAAGAAGAGCAAAACTCTGATTAACGGGTTAAGAAACCCTAAAACATTTTTTTAAGATCTACGATCTAATCACTACAAAAGAAGAGCAAAGCTCTGTTAACGGGTGAAAGCCCTAAAATATGAAGAGATTCCTCAGATATTAGGACTTGGTCATAATTCTTACCAAATTTTGACAGAATTTTGACGCTAAAAGAGTTTCCTTGAACAGAGATCTGAGCTCTGGAAAGAGAATTAAATTCTCAGAGAAAGAAGAAGGTTAGGGAAGATGAACAGCAGTCATCTCAAGGGTCAAAGACCCTACTTATAGGCACAGGAAGACGGTTCAACTTTCAAGAAGATCAAATGGTGGAAAAGTTGCCATCGCTGCACTCACGTGTGAGCCACATGAGCACAACGGTGGGGGGAATTTATTTCCCCCAATAAAAGAGCAAAGCTCTGTCCAAAATTCAAGAGGCAGCGCATCGCGTGCCTTCCACGAGGGCGCCAATGCCAGAGTTAAAAACTCTTAAATGAGCAGCGCCCGTGTGCAAAGCACATAAAAATCTTAAGCAGTGCCCGCGCCAAAGTTAAAAACTCTTATATTAATGCCACACGTGCTTCTCACATGGGCGCCAATGTGCAAAGCACACAAAAATCTTAAGTAGCGTCCACGTGCACAACACGTGAGCGCCGGCGTCCGGTAGAATTAAATTCTACTCTCTGTTAAACAGAACCGTTGGATCAAATATCCAATGGAGATGATAAATCGTCAGGATGCAGAATTAAATTCTGTTTAGAGGAAATTTTCCTCAAATCTTTCTAAAAAAGAAAGACTGCCCTCTGTAAAACAGGGTACCGTTGGATTAAAAATCCAATGGTGATTAAAGAATCACCGATCTACAGAATATATTCTGTATGGGTAAATATTTTCCTAATCTTGTTAAAAACAAGAAAATATTTTCTGTAAAATAGAAGTCCTTGGATCTAAGATCCAACGGTGGGTAAAATCCCCAAATAATTTGGGATCTCTTAATGAGAGATTTCTTCGGAGCTAACCAACAAACTGCCCATACTATATAAAGGACCCAAGACTTAAAGTCTAAAAAGTAGAAACACCCCCCCCCCCATAAGCTTAAAAAAAAGAGAAAGTTTCAGAAAGAACAGAGAATTAAATTCTCGAGGAAGAAGAACTCTCTTCTTGGAAATTTTAGGTAAACAAAAGTAGATAAAGATCCTATGGATCATTCAAAAAAGAGAGAGAGAGAACTCAGGAGTGCTTAGCACTCAGTGACTGGCACCCAGAGCCCCACGTGCCTCTCACGTGGGCGCTATAAAATAAAGGAGTGCTTAGCACTCAGTGACTGGCGCCCAGCGCCCTATGTGCCTCTCACATAGGCGCTACAAAATAAAGGAGTGCTTAGCACTAGGTGACTAGCGCCCAGTGCCCCACGTGCCCCTCATGTGGGCGCCACAGAGTAAAAAGTGCTTGACACTCACCAGGCAGCGCCTAGCGCCTCACGTGCTTCGCACATGGGCGCTATAAAAAGTGCTCAGCGCTCTATAAAGAGACAAAAAAGGTAAAGTGCTTAACACTTATTGGGCAAATCCCTATGACTGAAAACCCTACATGGTTATGTGTGAGCATCAGAACTTAGATAAGTGCTCAGCACTTTTTGCACAAAAAAAGGACTGAGCCCAAACAAGTGCTTAGCACTCTTTTTCAAATAAAAAGAAAACTGAGTGGTCCAAACCCAAGTTGGCTAGGTCCCTGACTCAGATCAACCGACCCCATGGGTTCACAACTTCTCAAACTGATTTTAGTCCCAAATACGACTATTGATCTTCCAACTGATGATATCCCAAAACGATATTTGTCCCACATTCCCCTGAGGAAATCTTAGTCTCAAAATACGACTAATGATTCCTGGGTTTACCATTAATCCATTTTCCCTCAATTACGGGAATTGGTTCAAATGTACAACTCTCTACACCTCTGATACATGTCGTTGTAATTCCTCAACGTCTTTAGAGAGGTGGTGGGTCCCGACAACCAACTGCTTTTTGGTGCACTTCCCAAACTGACGTGCATATCCCAAATCAAACCACATCCCAAACTGGATGCATCCCATATCATTGTTGGATATAGTGCCCTCAGAGTCAATTATTGGATCGCAGGCACGTGATTGCAATGATTGAGGGAGGACCTATACCGGTAGGACGGTCTTACTCGAGAGGTTTGTATACTATCTGGTTTGTCTTTATCATCGTGTACATGCTTAAGGTGACATTGTAGTTCACTATTACACGTTGATAGAGAATAATATACTATCTGGTTTGTCTTTATCATCGTGTACTGCTTTAGGTGACCTTACAGGTCGCTATTACACGTTGATAGAGCCCTTAGGATTCTTGCTTGACTACCAGCAGTATGATGGCGATCATATACGTGGGAGCTGGAGTCTATAAGCACATCCATAAAATGTCCCTAGTCGTGGGAGTTTCGAGACTGGGCATCGATACTCCATTAGTAGACTAGTGTATACAGTCGAGACCCCGACGAGGGGCGGTGGCCGGTCTCACAAGCCACTGGTGTCAGTTGGTTCACCTAAGATGTATACAGGTGCTCATTGGGTTATGAGTACACCGGACAGGACTCGCCGGGAACATGCTAGTTGGTATTATACCTAGCGTCAGATAGCAGTTCCCTGGTGACATGTGTACAGGTTAGTTCATCGACCTGAGATCGTCATTTATCTCGTGTGAGTTCCCACTGTGCTTTGATTACTACCCTACCACGGCTCAAAGGAGTCGTACAAACAGGTTTTAGTTGGGTACAGTCCTGAGCCATATGGAGGCAGTGAGCGGATCGGAAGGGGTTTCGTCTCTCCCAGTATTGGGGGTGAGATCGCGCTGTGTCTAGGAGATCCATTACACAAATCCCTCAGCCGAGGCAGGAGATTTACTGGTAGGTATTCCAGTAGTATCTCAGGGTGTTCTGGGCTACACTCCGACATGACTTGTACCGCTTTTGGGGGTCTGACTTTTACCAACCCCCTAGGCCCGACATGCGATACTCATAGATGAACGGACCGGACTGTACGGATATTGTCACTGACAGGCTCAGCAGGGTTTCAGGATGAGTTCACTCATCGACCTCCCTTTTGGTCAATACCTGGTAGCCCGTTACGTACAGCTAGTACCTCTGACGTGCTAGTGGTTAAATCCACAGCCAAAGTATTGACGAGTCTTTAGAGTCCCCCACAGACAGTTTCTCAAGTTTCGGGCGAAACGTTGTAGAGGCCGTATCATATATGGTAGGGTTCGATCATATACGTGCGGTATTGCACGGATCATGATCGGACGGATCATACTAGTGGGCTTTGGTTTAAGCCGGATCCTAGTATTAGATTTGTTGGATTACTTTAGTCCCATCACGTTCGCATTCAGTCGGAATGCGGATGCAGGTATGTATATACAGGTGAGGGGTATCCTTGTGATCCGTCACGAGTTTACTTTAGATGTTGCCGTATCTTTTTATTGTTGCAAACATTTGGATTAATGTTTGTTAATGGAAATAATGAGCTAGAATTCATCATTACAAGCATTAAATGTGACATAGACATATATAGTGACTCATGGTCTCTTTTTTGTGAAAAATGTCACATTTAGTGATTGATGTGTGGATGAAATGAGAGGAGGAGAGAGGAAGGGCAGCCATGTGATGGTTGTGAGCTCTCATATTATTCTTCTCACTCTCTCTCTCATTTGATAGCATCATAAAAGGAAAAGGATAGCTCCTTCTTCTTCTTCTTCCTCTAGCTCATTATCTCCATCAATGGCAATACCTCTAACCTCCATCCAACTTATGGATGCAAGAGACAAAGTGATCACAAACATTCTCTACATCACCTTGGACACGTCGGCTGTAAGTGCACGGCGGCGCCCCAGCCGTCAATCCGACGCCGGAATGCGGAAGCGATGATTTACTTTAACTTTTTAAACCGGCACCACCGCGCACTATAAACCCGGATCGTGCCATTAATCTAGTCCTAGCAATCTAGAGAAGGGGGTAGAGAGATATACCGAGCGATCCGTGTCCTTCGGTCTTCTCGTCGTCGTCCCGATCTCCCCGCGGAATCTCCGGTCTCCACCAAGTCGCCGGAAGGGCACCACGTCGCCGGATTCTTTTACGGGCTCCCACCTCTGGACCGAGGCAACTCGGGCACGAAGTTGGCGAGTCGACGTGCCCAAGATTTGCTGTAGAAAATAGTGTAGAAAACTATGTCACGTTTGGGGTATTGGAAGTTGCCTTTGGTGGAGGAAATGAACTTGTGGAATTTTGTGATGAACTTGGAGATTTTTGCAAGCATGAGAGAACCAAAAAATCCCCCACACAAATTGGGCAGCCCCCTCTCCTTGCTTGGACGACCATGTGAGGTAGGGAGAGAGAGTGAATAATGAGAGAGAGCCTCATAAGAATATGCAAGAGAGAGATCAAAAAATTATCATGAAAAGAAATGATCACACACTCAAAACCACACTCCACCGACCATCATCATTACTCCAAAGTCAAGCAATCATGAAGAAGTCAAGAAGTCAAGGGATGGTGCAACCATCATGACACTACAATGTGCAAAGACAACCTTCCAAAATACTTATTTGCACAAATGCAAATAAGTCCTCCTCCACCAATCTTCAGCCAATGAAGGATACAAAGAAAATATGGCTGAAACGGAAAACAAACTGGCAACTCCAAAAAACTGATCCCGTAATAAATTACAGGAAAACCCCGCTACTGTATAAACATACCCGCATTTGTATTCCGACCGAACACAAATGCAATGAGACAAAATCTACACTGTACAATACTAGGATCCGGCTTAAACCAAAGCCCGCTAGTATTAACCGTCCGATCCTGATCTGTGCAATGCCGCACGTATCTGATCGAACCCTGCCATATCTCCATACGGCCTCTACAACGTTTCGCCCGAAAACTTGAGCAACTGAATGTGGGGGACTCTAAAAACTTGCCAATACTATGGCTGTGGATTTAACCACTAGCACGTCAGAGGTATTAGCCATACGTGACGAGCTACCAGCTATTGACCAAAAGGGACGTCGATGAGCAAACTCATCCTGACACCCTACTGAGCCTGTCAGTGACAATATCCGTACAGTCTGGTCTGTTCGTCTATGAGCATCGCATGGCGGGCCTAGGGGGTTGGTAAAAGTCAGACCCCCAAAAGCGGTACAAGTCGTGTCGGAGTGTAGCCCAGAACACCCTGAGATACTACTGGAATACCTACCAGTAAATCTCCTGCCTTGGCCAAGGACTTCGTGTAAGGGCTCTCCTAGACACAGCGCGACCTCACCCCCAATACCGGGAGAGACGAACCCCTAAAGATCCGCTCACTGCCTCCATGTGGCTCGGGACTGTACCCAACTAAAACCTGTTTGCACGTCTCCTTTGAGCGTGGTAGGGTAGTAATCAAAGTACAGTGGGAACTCACACAAGACAAATGACGATCCTCAGGTCGATGAACTAACCTGTACACATGTCACCAGGGAACTGCTATCTGACGTCAGGTATAAGACCAACTAGCATGTTCCCGGCGAGTCCTGTCTGGTGTACTCATAACCCAATGAGCACCTGTATACATCTTAGGTGAACCAACTGACACCAGTGGCTTGTGAGACCGGCCACCGCCCCTCGTCGGGGTCTCGACTGTATACACTAGTCTACTCTGGAGTATCGATGCCCTGTCTCGAAACTCCCACGACTAGGGACCTTTTAAGGATGTGCTTATAGACCCCAGCTCCCACGTATATGATCGCCCTCATACTGCTGGTAGTCAAGCAAGAATCCTAGGGGCTCTATCAATGTGCAATAGTGACATATAAGGTCACTTAAAGCAGTACACGATGATAAAGATAAACCAGATAGCATACTATCATCTCGAGTAAGACTGTCCTACCGGGATAGGTCCTCCCTCAATCATTGCAATCACGTGCCTATGATCCAATAATTGACTCTGAGGACACTATCTCCAACATCGGCTAGCACACTTCGTGCCCGAGTTGCTTCGGATGAAGCGGGAGCCCGTAAAAAGAATCGATGATGTAGTGCCCTTTCCGACGAGGAGATCGAGACCGGAGATGCCGCGAGGAGCTTGGGATGGTGGCCAAAAACCGAAGGACACGGATCGATCGGTATAGCTTTCTAACCCTCTCTCTAGATAGCTAGTTGTAGGTTAATGGTTCGATCCGGGATTTAAGCATACGATAGCGCCGGTTTCAAGTTAAGAAAAATTTTCGTTTCCGCATTTTGGCCTCGGAAAGATGGCCGGGGCGCTACCGTAGTCTTACA
Organism: Agapanthus africanus; assembly: GCA_030015575.1. Classification (NCBI taxonomy): domain Eukaryota; kingdom Viridiplantae; phylum Streptophyta; class Magnoliopsida; order Asparagales; family Amaryllidaceae; genus Agapanthus; species Agapanthus africanus. The sequence goes on along the minus strand of CM057351.1, from coordinate 313,969,628 downwards.
TGGTATCAGAGCCACGCCATTAACCTTTACTAGCTTGCTCTAACGTGTTTAGAACTTCGATCGAACAAAAATTCCGAAACCGCGATTTCAAAATATGCAGTTTCTGTCGATTTTCTTTTGTTGTCAAAAAATTATTTGGTATGTTGCAGAAATACGTCCAGGCATTTATAAGACCACTGCAGAAATTTGGTTGCATGAAGACACTGTTCCGCCGCGGAACCGCGGCAATACCCCTCTTTTGGCCGCGGTTCCGCCGCCACTTTATGCCTTCAATGCACCATTTTTCCTACAGTGGTCTCTGTGTTGGAATTGTGGTTTCTGGTATTTTTGTTTTGGGCCCAGATTTGTTTGAGTACTGGGAATTGTGCTTGGGGCCCACTTCGGGAAATTTTGTCGATCGAAAATTTAAATATGTTAGTTCACAGTATTTACATTATATCTGCGACCGTGAATGTCATTTGATCGGTAAATCTTGTCTAGTTGCTATAGTTCTTTTAGACGGATTTGCAAACGTGACATTCACGTTGATGTTCTGTGTTGTGCTGTGATGTTGCGGATTCGTCGTGGTGGATAGCCTGGATGCAATGGTAGTACAGTTTGGTTGTATTTGTACATTTGATATTGCGGGGCGAGCGTCCGACATGTGGACTGCCGTCACTGCCTGTTTGTATATTATTCTTTTGGGGCACGACCAGGCTGAGGTCGATGTACCCGTTGTATATTTTACTTTCTTTACTAGGATTACCCCGTGGAGGGGTGCACGGGTAGCTGGGTTCTAGAGGGCAACGGGCCCGCATCTCATGACTTTGAGACGGAGGGGGCTTCACTCTAGAATTGGCGGGCTATTCGCTGCACTCGTAGGGGGTACACATTGACCCAAAGAGGGGTGCTCAAGTTACCGGATTCCGTGAAGTGCTGGGTGGTCCATTCACGTTGTTGAAGGGGGCTGCCTCGCTTCAGGTTTTGGCGGGTAACTTGCCGCGCCCGTAGGGGTCTAGGATTTCATTGCACAGGCTATCCACATGACCAGGGGAACGTCGGGTTTCAGTAGCGGCTCTATGAAACCCGGGGATCCCAGATTATCTGTATTGTTCTGTGATGCTTATTACATTTCTGTGATGTTGCATTTTATTACGCCATGAGCGATTATTATATATTGATATATATACTAGTAGATGTTGTATATGTTTTACACCCGCGCTAGTCCAGTCCCCGCTCTGTCGTTAGTTAAGTAACCTAACGGGTGATGACGGGACCCAGTGGCGAATGCGGATGGCATATACGTACATCATATTTTCGTTTTTTTGTGGTGTGATTAATTGATGGGACTGCGTTGATTCGGATCAATGCAAGCTAAACAAACCTATTCTGATGTTGTTGGAACATTTTTCAAAAAAAGCTGTTATTGCAAGGACGTTCTCTTTTGTTTTGCACAGTGGTATTCGGTTATGAATATCCAGCATCTCAGTCGACGAGGCAAGGGCCGAGATCCCTTCACCGGGAGTGACCCCTAGGATAGAAGTTTGCGTCAGGGTAATAACTTCACTATAGCCGATTGCCTTTTTGCTTTGCATCGTGGTATTCGGTTAGAATATCCTACACCTCATTCTACGGGGAAAGAGCCGAGATCCCTTCACCGGGAGTGACCTCTTTAGCAAAGGTTTTCGCCACTATATTTATAAAAATTTATCCGGTTCCTTCAACGATATCAAGTTCATTACGTTAAAAGTTGTTCGCCAAAAACCAACCGTAGCCCTCCGTCATTTCAGATTAGTATTGCTAAGTATTCGTGCTACGTATATCGTGCTCAGCCGAGACGTAGTGTGCGGTAGCTCTGTAATGCTTTTGTCTTATGGATATGTGATTGGTTAGGACAGTCGTACGGTCATTTTGGCTCAGTCAAGGACTCGTGCGGGTGGGTCTAATGCAATCAAGATAATGACGGGTTGAACTTGGCTAGGATCCTTTGATATGTTGGCTCGGTCAAGGTCACTTGGGTCCTAGGGGTAAAAACACACATCGGGAGTTTCTAAAGAAATTGAAACTTGCCATGCATGCGCATACCTTCTGGAGTGTGGTGACTTGAGTGGATTCCATCAAGTTATCATGCGATGATAGTTGGATCCCGATTCCCACTGATGAGTTGGTTTACTCCTCGGGCGATCCCGACTAATTCTTCTTTCAGGTTTGGAGGAGAATTTGAGGTTACAGTGGGAGGTTTCCTGATTAGATAATTTGATAACCATTCTGATCTAGGTTAGAGTGCACGCAAAGTGTTTCTTTTTTCTCTCTCTCTTTGGCAGTGACCATGACCCGACCCTTGACTATGACTCCGTGACCAAGTTGACCGAACCTTCTTATAAAACTGGCTTTTGGATTGTCAGAGTTGCATACCTCATTGCCACTCCTACTTTTACCCTTTTCTCCAGAACACCCCTTATTACTACGAACGTCCACTTCCATTGGATAAAACCATCATATGGTTATATACGAACTCGAAGGAACTTGTTCCAGATTCGAGGATGGTTTCCGGTTCTGGAGAAAATGAATAGGACTATTCAGTTGTCTTTTCCTTTTACCTTCTCTCGGGTTGCGAGTGTTCCTTGGTTTAGGACAGTACACCTATTACGCTTATTGGATAGTCTTCATCCAAACCATAGGCGGGTGCCGAACGGTAGGGAATGAAGAAAACCAATTAGCCTAATGATGGTGTACAGAAGGTAATAAGTTAAGAAAAATAAAGGGATTAGTAAGAGGGCAAAGTAAATTGCGACTGCTATTCACGACCAAACCAAGTATTTTTTCACCAATCCTACATCACCTTTGTATTTCTACAGAACACTCCGTATCACTACGAAGATCCACAGTTTATTGGATACTCCATCGTATGGTTATATACGAACTCGAAGGGACTTGTTCCAGTTCGGGGATGGATTCTGGTTCAGGAGAAATAGGAATAAGGTTTTATTCAGTTGTCTTTTATCCTCACCTTCTCTCAGGTTGCGAGTGCTCCTAGGATTAGGGCAGTACACCTATTATGCTTATTAAATAGACTTCTTCCAAACCATAGGCTGGTGCCGAATAGTAGGGAAGGAAGAAAACCACTTAGCATAAAGGGGTGTACAGAAGGTAATGACTAAAGACATATAATGGGATTTGGACAGATGGCAAAGAAATATCAGGTTACAGTTGTGAATCTGATAATGGAAGAGGCATTACTAGGAATACCCGGATACCCCTTCGAAACATTTACATGTTTCAGTTTCACTGTGTATTGTTAATAGAAAACTGATTTCCCAATTGGACACTTGCTCCAGGGTATGTATTTACCAGCTATGATTCTCACATCTGTATGGTTTTACAGATGATGAGTGGGAGTAAGTTATTGGGAATTAGGTGATCATCCTCATTATATCCGGATTCGTTGTAATTGGTGATATTTGAGGAAATCGCCTGGGCTGTTTGCCAGACGGCAAATATTTGGTTTTGAATATCCATTATAATGCACCAATTTCAAATTGATATATCTGTACGTTTATTTTAATAAAGTGAGATATAACTTTTTGAAATTATGTCTATGACATTTACCTATATCAGTGGATGGTTAGGTAAGGAGCATTAAACAGCGGTGTAATTCTTCATAACCATAAGTACAATTTTCAGCCTACGACAAAAAGGGAATGAGTTATTAGACTCAGGGGACTTATACAGAGTATTGTATATTGTCCAGTGTCCATGAGGACAGAGGGGTTGGTACTCGTACTATATTCTGTTTACTTATGACTTCTCTAGTTCTTAGACAAGTGTTTCATAGAAACACAAGGTCCAAGTTTTGAGAAGTTATAGGTATAAGAATAAAGTAGAGAACCAGGCGTTGCAAGCATCAGGATTCTTCAAGGTGATCGAAGATGTAGATACTTGTGTATGGTATTCAGTTAATAGTAATGATTAAAAGAACATGCTTCTCTTTCAGGTTACTCATAATTGGAAGCATTCCTAAGTTGAGTAATACTGATCGGCCTCTCTCCATTTAGTTGACATGCACTAGAGACAGCTGCATGATTTGAATCTGGTTCCAATTAAATCAGTGCCTCTGTTGCTATATTGGATATAGAATAGTTCATATCTTGACATTGTTAAGGTACGGGGAGTTGTCCGGCTTATGCTTAAAACCAGACTCTGAATAACTCAAGCCACGTTTCTGTAATGGCTGTTTGTGGATTGACCTGGGCTATGACGAGGGTTGATTTTCTACCATCTGGAAGATCAATAGTGATATTGTTCTTGACTCGCCACATTTTTAATAAAAATGGAATTTTTTTTCAGAAAGCAGTAGTGGGAGTATGGTAGAACTGGAAGTGATTCCAGAATCGCAAACGATTACTGAAAATTTGATAAGAACCTAAAAATTCAATCTGGTTTGACATTCCATTAGCCACTCCGCAGATATGGTGGGTAACCTCAGGCACCCGAGAGGTACTTCGGTAGCCTCAAGGACGGTGACAGGAAGGTTCTTGTTTACCCAGACTTGCCATTGTTGTTGTTCCAGACTGTGAGACCCGGCAGGACGATGAGTATAGCGTCATTCTAAACCAGCTTTAGAAGTGCACATGTATATGACTCTGCCAGAGGGTTGTCGTACTCAGTGGGAGCAGCGGAAGCACAATGGACAAGTAGCTTATATCTATTTATGGACCAAAGCAGATATAGCGGAGAAAGATCATCTATTTCTGATGTGACAGTCATAGGTTTGACTTCATCAGAATAGGGGATGGATCTGTTATGAAGGTAGTAGGGTGTGATGTCCTGGTATTTGGATGACATACACAGAGTAGGAAATGAAATTCATATACTACGATCGGTTATACTTTGGTTGTCACACAGTGGTTTCTCCATATAGGATATAGATATTATATCAGACATTCTGGTTACTAGATCTATGGTTTTAGATCTAGATTTGGGTAGTATCCCAATCTGGGTACTTAGACAGCATTCTACAGGTATTCTAGAATGGACAACTCACGGCATGGTAGTGTACCTGCAGGTGATGGAGTCACCCTCTCTGAAGGTGTCTTACAGACTAAAAGGGAGAGGGATGTGCATGATTGGCAGATCACTTGCTTAGGCAATTGAGTCAATCATGATATGTCAAGTACCACACCAGATATTGTTTTTGCATGAGATGCAGTAAGTTGATATTAATCCAATCCTGGAGAAACATTCGGAAGCAGTTTTGGAACATAAGTGGATGTTCTAGGGATATCATAACGGCATCCTCCTTCGGGAGACAGCTATCATTCCAAGCTTCCAAGGTGACCTAGATGACAGAGTGGCTGTCAGAGTTGTATTTTTCCCTCTGACGAGGGGCAGTAGTTTGGACAGATGGTCCAAGTGGATACTGAGAGAGGCATGGCGCAGGATACTGATTAAGTTCAGTTGACGATACAGTCTAAGAAGTTTGGATTTGGAGTTCATTTATGAGCTAGGTCCCATCAGATATCCAGACAAATTCTAAGACAGGTATTGCTCATTTCGGGAGATGGCTTTCTCCGCGAACTTGAGATAAAGAGAGACATAGAAAGAAACATCAGGGCGGATCCACTAGCTGAGGCTATTCCTCGAACACAAAAGTTTCGCAAACGGGCTTTGTGAGACTGATTAGTAGAGGAGTTGGGTGTTCGGTATCACATGGGCTGTGAGTATGCGACATCGCAATGATTAGCCTTAAGTGCAAGTGGGAGATTGTTGGATATAGTGCCCTCAGAGTCAATTATTGGATCGCAGGCACGTGATTGCAATGATTGAGGGAGGACCTATACCGGTAGGACGGTCTTACTCGAGAGGTTTGTATACTATCTGGTTTGTCTTTATCATCGTGTACATGCTTAAGGTGACATTGTAGTTCACTATTACACATTGATAGAGAATAGTATACTATCTGGTTTGTCTTTATCATCGTGTACTGCTTTAGGTGACCTTACAGGTCGCTATTACACGTTGATAGAGCCCTTAGGATTCTTGCTTGACTACCAGCAGTATGATGGCGATCATATACGTGGGAGCTGAATTCTATAAGCACATCCTTAAAATGTCCCTAGTCATGGGAGTTTCGAGACTGGGCATCGATACTCCATTAGTAGACTAGTGTATACAGTCGAGACCCCGAAGAGGGGTGGTGGCCGGTCTCACAAGCCACCGGTGTCAGTTGGTTCACCTAAGATGTATACAGGTGCTCATTGGGTTATGAGTACACCGGACAGGACTCGCCGGGAACATGCTAGTTGGTATTATACCTAGCGTCAGATAGCAGTTCCCTGGTGACATGTGTACAGGTTAGTTCATCGACCTGAGATCATTATTTTTCTCGTGTGAGCTCCCACTGTGCTTTGATTACTACCCTACCACGGCTCAAAGGAGTCGTGCAAAAAAGTTTTAGTTGGGTACAGTCCCGAGCCATATGGAGGCAGTGAGCGGATCGGCAGGGGTTTCGTCTCTCCCGGTATTAGGGGTGAGATCGCGTTGTGTCTAGGAGAGCCATTACATAAAGCCCTCGGCCGAGGCAGGAGATTTACTGGTAGGTATTCCAGTAGTATCTCAGGGTGTTCTGGGCTACACTCCGACACGACTTGTATCGCTTTTGGGGGTCTGACTTTTATCAACCCCCTAGGCCCGACATACGATACTCATAGACGAACGGACCAGACTGTACGGATATTGTCACTGACAGGCTTAGTAGGGTGTCAGGATGAGTTTGCTCATCGACCTCCCTTTTGGTCAATACCTGGTAGCCCGTTACGTACAGCTAGTACCTCTGACGTGCTAGTGGTTAAATCCACAGCCAAAGTATTGACGAGTCTTTAGAGTCCCCCACAGACAGTTTCTCAAGTTTCGGACGAAACGTTGTAGAGGCTGTATCATATATGGCAGGGTTCGATCATATATGTGCGGTATTGCACGGATCATGATCGGACGGATCATACTAGTGGGCTTTGGTTTAAGCCGGATCCTAGTATTAGATTTATTGGATTATTTTAGTCTCACCGCGTTCGCATTCAGTCGGAATGCGGATGCAGGTATGTATATACAGGTGAGGGGTATCCTTGTGATCCGTCATGAGTTTACTTTAGATGTTGTCGTATTTTTTTATTGTTGCAAACATTTGAATTAATGTTTGTTAATGGAAATAATGAGCTAGAATTCATCATGACAAGCATTAAATGTGACATAGGCATATATAGTGACTCATGGTCACTTTTTTGTGAAAAATGTCACGTTTTGTGATTGATGTGTGGATGAAATGAGAGGAGGAGAGAGGAAGGGCAGCCATGTGATGGTTGTGAGCTCTCATATTATTCTTCTCACTCTCTCTCTCTCATTTGATAGCATCACAAAAGGAAAAAGATAGCTCCTTCTTCTTCTTCTTCCTTTAGCTCATTATCTCCATCAATGGCAACACCTCTAACCTCCATCCAACTTATGGATGCAAGAGACAAAGTGATCACAAATATTCTCTACATCACCTTGGACACGTTGGCTAGCACACTTCGTGCCCGAGTTGCTTCGGATGAAGCGGGAGCCCGTAAAAAGAATCGATGATGTGATGCCCTTTCCGACGAGGAGATCGAGACCGGAGATGCCGCGAGGAGCTTGGGATTGTGGCCAAAGACCGAAGGACACGGATCGATCGGTATAGCTTTCCAACCCTCTCTCTAGATAGCTAGTTGCAGGTTAATGGTTCGATCCGGGATTTAATCATACGATAGAGCCGGTTTCAAGTTAAGAAAAATTTTCGTTTCCGCATTTTGGCCTCGAAAAGACGGCCGAGACGCTACCGTAGTCTTACAATCATCGTTGCTCATCCCGTCATGTAATAAATACACGTGCACGCAAGATGGACAATGGACCGAGATATCCCTAAACTAACAACGGACTGAAACGTCCTTAAACTAACCGTTACCTCCAAAATGACAACAACGGACCGAGACATCCTTAAACTAAACTCTCACCTCCAAAATGGTGATCAATGGACCGAGACGTCCTTAAACTAAAATCTCACCCCCAAACGGTGATCAACGGACCATAACGTCCTTAAACTAAAATCTCACCCCCAAACGGTGATCAATGGACCGAGACGTCCTTAAACTAATATCTCACCCCCAAACGGTGATCAACATACCGAGACGTCCTTAAACTAAAATCTCACCTCCAAAATGGTGATCAACAGACCGATATGTCTTCAAACTAAAACTTCGCCTCCAAAATGGCGATAACGGACCGAAACGTCCTCAAACTAAAACAATAGATCTCAAATGCTCTTTTGTTGAATCCGAAGCAAAATGACCCTAAAACCTTGTTAAGTAGATCTTAGTCTTAAATTGGACTAACGTATCCTGAACAAAAAACCAATCGATCCCCCAATTGCTCGTATACATTTAAGTCGATCTTGATCTCAAAACAGATCAACGATCCTTAAATCAACCCAAACCCCAAATCTAAGAAATACAAATTTGGACTAATCCAAGCCTTACGGGCGACAACATAAATTAGTCTCCGTATATAATCCACGGGCAACCTAAACAAAAAAAAACACGACACGAAGTGAACTTCCGGAGCAGAAGAAAGTGGTTATCGCAATGCGATAACGTAATTAATTGTAGGGGCTTGCGCCTGCAGGGAAGAGTGTCCCCACAATCAAAAACCCCTTGCAAATGAGGGGGAATCTGACGAAGTCTGCTACAACGGCCGCATATGTCCAAACCTCCAATATACGGTGCCATAAATTAACTTGGCATCTTCAGAGAGGTGGACGGATAAATCCAAATAGCATCTGACCCCAAAATTCAGGCCAGACATCCCAGTCGCATCTTTCGGCGGTGAACAATGGCCACCTCGCTCTACCTCCAAACACTCCGGCCACGCCTCTAAACCGACCGAGCCCTACTACTCTAAATCTTCACCGCCGATCACCTCTCCTCGCCGGTAACTACCGCCATCTTGCCCATCGCTACGCCCACCCGTGGCCAAAGCCTAGCGGTGTATGGACAAGCCCGTGTCTTGATTGGTCGTGTCCGTGTCATTTCCATCGCTGCAGTGTCCCGTCGTGGTTGCAGTCATCGCCAGGAAAGTCCAAAGACTTTATTTACATGCTAATATGCTATATTCCGATACACACATTTATATATAAATTTACATTGCTCTAATTAATCAAGATTAGTTATAACATCATGGATTCGGACGAGTATTACGATCCGTGATTGTGCATAGCATAACGTAGAACATGAATTTGGTTTACTATCCGGTTTTAACATCATTAAGAATTTATATGAATTAAATCCCGCTCTGATTGATTAAACGAAACCAAAGTTTCAACTGTTGTACACATAATCAAGTGTTCAACGCTAGACCCTAAACGAAAATCTACTTTAAAATGGCGGAACATGTTATATATAGATCTGTTTACAGGTAACAAACATCATGTAGGAATTTGGGTGGAAAATAGTGAATTTTATATCATGTAATGACGCCTCCAAAAGGCAACGTTGAAACTGGAATTCACCGCACATGCCACATTCTAAAATCTATATTAAATTGAATACAACTCGCAACCTAATGTTTTAAGGCTCGTATCGAAGCCAACTATAAATCTACTGCACCCCATAATTGATCTCTGAATTTTAATAAGTTATGACAACGAAAAATGATACGATTCAGGGCTCTGGACTGCAGTCCAGAGAAGGAATCTCTGTCTTTACCTGTTTTAGAACGCATATTTCTCACGGTTTAAGTGCACAATTGTGCGGAACCATACATAGAAGAGTAGAGAATTGAATTATCTTTCTAACGATACTGGTCTCATTGCTTTCCGGTGTCTTTTTTTATTTATAACACCTTTTAACCATCGGTATGTACTGCAGTTTTCTGCAGAGACAGATTGTACACCTTAACCTTAAACAGTGCATATTTCCGTGCATACAGCAGATATTATTGATCCTTCTAGTGCATTGGAAACATAACATATAAATCTAAATATTATCTAAATGCAGCACCACCTAATTATGATCCCAACAGATAGTAAAACATGTTATGAAATGGACTTCCAGTTCAGAAACTGGATTTCCAGCGGTGAACACTTAAAATGGAATGACCGTAACTCGCAAACCTGAAACCCGTTTGACCTGAAACCAATTTTGTTGGACTTCTGTTTAAGTTTACTTTCCATCCTCTTTTGTATCGTTTTGCCTAATTGTTGGGTTTCGGTGCCCGCGCCGTGGAAACCGCGGCCGAGACGGAAGTGAAAACAAAAATTTTAGCGAACACCGAACACCCGTAAAACCCAAGATTCGATCCATAGACCTAAACTAGCTAACTAAAGTGCAATGGTTGAGAAAATACAACCATTGTCGCATGTCCACCCAATTGTGGAAGACCCCTCCAAGCTTGTAGCCAATGGGATCACTCTTGAGAATCGACCACCCTTACCGAAGACGATCCACCCGAGGGAATCCGGATGATGCTCTAACCAACGATCCAGACTTGCTAGATTTGGATGGTCGGTGATGTAGGAATACTTCACTAAATTTTTCTCTCTTTTAATCTAAAGCTCATGAGAGCAAGATAAGGAAGAAGAAGGAGAAGATGGTGAGCATGAAGCAACCATGGAGCATGAAGCTCAAGTGAGCAATCCAAAAAAAATCATCCAAAATCTCATCATGATAAAAGAGAATGGCTACCTTTATTTCTTTTTTACAACCATGTATCAAAATAGTGCACATAATAAATGCAAGCCATTCCTCATCACCATGCTCATGCCACCTCATTTCCAATTTGTTTTTCTAAAAGGGAAAAATAAATATGAGGTGTCCTTCTTCCAGAAGCATTCCCATATAAATACGGAATACTTCACCCGGTATATGTATCGCTACATATACGTGTATCCATATATAAAAAATACAGAGAGCACCAAAGGGAGAAAATGAATAGTGGATAATAGTACTAAAATATATGTATCAAAATACATACATAAATTATTAAGTCAAAACCTGATTTAATAATCCGACTTAATCCTAAGCCAGCTAGTATTATCAATCGTCCGATTAAAGTCCGTATATCGCGTACATGTATTTAATCAGACCCCCTGCACGTACCAACGTACGGCTTCTACATCTTCACCTAAACCTAGAAAACCCTTTGTGTGGGACTCTAAAGACTCGACAATACGCTGGCAGTGGGTTTAACCACAAGCACGTCAGAAGAACTAGCTGTACGTAACGGCTACCTAGGTACTTGTTGAAGGGGGGTCGATAATCAAATACGTCCTTACCCTACTGAGCCTGAATGTGACAATCTCTGTACAGTCCGGTCTCTTCGTCAAAGAGTATCACATATCGGGTCTAGGGGTGGATAACGTCAGACCCCTATTAACCCGATAAGTCGTGTCTGAGTCAAGCTCATCACCAATAGAGATACTATTGATCAACTATTAGTAAATCTCATCCACCGTGGCCACGGATTTCTGGTGATAGCCAACTGAACACAGCGCGACATCGACTCCTAATACCAAGAGAGATGAATCCCTGACAGTCGACCACTGTCTCCATGTAGCTCGGGACTGTACCCAACTAAAACCTGTTTACATGACTCCTTTGAGCCGTGGTAGGGTAGTAATCAAAGTACAGTGGGAATTCACACGAGACAAATGGCGACTTCAGGTCAAAGGACTAACATGTACTCATGCCACCTGAGAACTTCCATCTGACGATAGATATAATACCATCTAGAAGTTCTCAGCGAGTCCGTCCAGTGTACTCACCTCTAGAGTGTTGGGTTTTGGTGCCTGCACCGCGGAAACCATGGCCGAGGCGGAAGCGAAAATAAAAATTTTAGCGAACACCGAACACCCGTAAAGCCCAAGATATGGTCCATAAACCTAAACTTGCTAACTAAAAGTGCATGGGTTAAAGAACTACAAGCTTTGTCGCGTGTCCACCCAATTGTGGAAGACCCCTCCAAACTTGTAGCCGTTGGGATTGCGCTTGAAAATCGACCACCATCGCCGAAGACAATCCACCCAAGAGAAACCGGAGGAGGCTCTAACCGATGATCCAAACTTGCTAGGTGTGGATGGTCGGTGATGTATGAATACTTTACTAAAAATTTCTCTCTAGAATCTATGCTCAAAATGAGAGCAAGAAGAAGAAAAGAGAAGAGAATGAGGAAGCAACCATGAAGCATGCTCAAGTGAGGAATGAAGAAAACATCAAGTGTAGAAAGTGAGGATGGCTTGCTTTTTTACAACCATGCATCAATAGTGCACACAAATGATTTTATCATTTTAAGAGCAAAGCCATATCTCTCTATATGTTTGCACCCATGCCTCATGCCACCTCCTTTCCACCTCATTTCCATTTAATTTTCTAAATAGACAATAAAATATGAGGTGTTCTTCTTCTAGAAGCATTCCCATATAAATACGGAATACTTCACCCGGTATATATATTGCTACATATACGCGTATCCGTATAAAAATACGGATAGCACCAAAGAGAGAAAATAAATAGTGAACAATAATACTAAAATATATGTATCAAAATACATAAATAAATTATTGAATCAAAACCTGATTTAATAATCCGGCTTAATCCTAAGCCGGCTAGTATTATCAACCGTCCAATTAAAATCTGTGTATCGCATACATGTATTTAATCGGACCCCCTGCACGTACCAACGTACGGCTCCTACATCTGTCTCCTGAACCGGGAAAACCCTCTGTATGGGACTTTAAAGACTCGGCAATACGCTGGCAGTGGATTTAAGCACAAGCACATCAGCGGCACTAGCTGTACGAAATGGCTACCCAGGTACTTGTCGAAAGGGGGGTCGACAATCAAGTATATCCTTACACTACTGAGCCTGAATGTGACAATCTCCGTACAGTGTCTCTTCGTCAAAGAGTATCGCATATCAGGTCTAGAGGGTGGATAACGTCATACCCCTACTAACCTGATAAGTCGCGTCTGAGTCAAGCTCATCACTAATAGAGATACTACTGATCAACTATCAGTAAATCTCATCTACCGCGACTACGGATTTCTGGTGATAGCCAATTGAAAACGGCGTGACATCGACTCCTAATACCAGGAGAGACGGATACCTGACAGTCAACCACTGCCTCCATGTGGCTCGGGACTGTACCCAACTAAAACCTGTTTGCATGACTCCTTTGAGCCGTGGTAGAGTAGTAATCAAAGTACAGTAGGAACTCACATGAGAAAAATGCATGCCACCTGAGAACTTCCATCTGATGATAAATATAATACCATCTAGAAGTTCTCGGCGAGTCCGTCCGGTGTACTTACCTCCAGTGAGCACCTGCATACTATCTTAGATGACACAACACCAATGGCTTGTGAGACCGGCCACCGCCCCTCATCGGGGTCTAGAAGCGTATACACTAGTCTACTCCGGAATATCGATGCACAGTCTCGATACTCCCACGACTAGAGACATTTAAGGATGTGCTTATGGACAACCTAGCTCTCACATATATGATCGCCATCATAATGCTGGTTGTCAAGAAACAATCCTACGGGCTTCATTAATGATGAAGATAAACCAGATAGCATACTATCATCTCAAATAAGACTGTTATACATGTATAGGTTCTCTCTTAATTATCATAATCGCCTACTTGCGATCACAATAATTGTCTTGAGGGCACTATATCCAACACGGTGCGCACATGTATACTATCTTAGGGGACACAACACCAATGGCATGTGAGACCGGCCACCGCCTCTCGTCGGGGTCTAGAAGCGTATACACTAGTCTACTCCAGAATATCGATACCCAGTCTCGATACTCCCACGACTAGGAACATTTAAGGATGTGCTTATGGACAACCCAGGTCCCACATATATGATCGCCATCATAATGCTGGTTGTCAAGCAACAATCATATGGGCTTCATCAACGATGAAGACAAACCAGATAGCATACTATCATCTCGAATAAGATTGTTATACCTGTATAGGTCCTCCCTCAATTATCATAATCGTCTACTTGCGATCATAATAATTGCCTTGAGGGCACTATATCCAACACTAATTACGATCGTATGATTTAATATGTTTTTATGAACTCATTATGCATGTGTGAATTAATGCGATTTTTCCTAATTCAAACAACACTGGCTTCTCATATATTATTAGTAGTGTATTTTACCGCATCTCCATCATGTGCATGTTTATTATACCCTCGGTAATTAATGAATGATGCATCAATACACTAGTGATTTTTTTAGATTACCGAAGTATTAGAATTTAGATTGCGGCAAGTATATTAGCGTAAAAGCGTGAACAAATAGTGATTATGACACGTACTTATACACAATCAGCGCGACCATTTAATTATTATATCGTCGACGTCTGTGGGACGTATATAAGTGTATCTATAACTAGAATGGGACGGTTATGGAAGCATTTATATTAGTATCATAAATAAGATATTGGAGGCTGTCCATTTGTCTAAAGTACTGGTCTAGTCATGCTTGATGGAGATCAGTCTCCAATTCTCGAGTAGATGTGTCATAGCTAACCGGTATTTTGGTTCATGGTTGGACCTTGATGTAGACCGTGGGTGTTGGGATAGTTTGAGTGAGAGTTCGGTCAACGGAATCTCAAGGTCCCATTACATGAGCGTGTACTGAATATAGGAGAGGGACCCCTTTAAGGTTTCATTACGTGAACATGTATTATTAATTGTTACTGATTACAGGAGTGGGCCATGTGTTTCCAATGGTCGATTGTTATGCTCAAGCTGACGATAAGATAGTGACATGGACATTGAGACCTAGAGACTGATAGGATTAATGACGTGGACTTGCATCGATTTACTGATTTAATACTCATGCTATAATGTTTACCTGTGCATGCTATTTCGTGTTCATGTTTTTAAATCATGCATGCTACTTCATGATTATTATTGTTGCGCGTATCATTTTTTACTATTGTGTCGCTCTGACGACGTGAGTACATATGCTCAGAGTGAAAGAAGCAAACCCGTCTGATTTCGAGGAGATCATGGATATCTAGACCAGTGAGCCGACTCTATCATTCCTTTCATTATCACTGGTTAGTTATTTGTATCTGCTGCGCTCGGTTTCCTTTTCACCTAATAGTTTTAGTGATTGTATTATCTCATTATCTGTGTTTGATTACTGCTACCATGTACTACCAGAAGCCGAAGCGTGACTACGACAGGATTATTCCTTGACCGTAGGAGGATGGATGACCTAATCACCTTCGTATTCCGTATTTTGGGAAGCGGGGCGTGACGTGGTTTTGTTGGTATCAGAGCCAGGTTTAAAATGATATTACAGTTCCAACTCGGGATCCTTTGATTAATACCTTGTTTCTTTGCCTTTCACTCCCATATAATCCTTATTGCATCATCACATCCTGCTGCTTTACCTTACCTTCAATTATCAATTATATATCCTATCTTGATCCCTGCCTCTTACGCCGTCTAAAAATTGTTGTTTCGGGATCATGGCTTCCAACGACTCTCCTTCCACCTCCACTCCTCAGAGTCAGACCGCCGAGATTTTTGGTGTACTACAAGGCTTGATGGAAGCCCAGGAGCGAACGAATGATCTCTTGGCTGAAGGATTAAGAAGGCAAATGGTCCAGGCACCGGGAGGAGTTCCCAATTGTGGTGAAATCCCTGTTAAATAAAGAGGAGGTGTACAGATGAAGCGCCCATCTGTTCCTCAGCAGCAGAAGCAGCGAAGAACCCAAATTTGTAGTTATTGCAAGAGACCGGAGCACCTTCAGAGGTACTTTCGCCAGGCTAAGAGGCGGTGCTTGATTTGTGGATCCGGTGAGTATCTTGTCAATGGTTACCCTCGAAGGAAAGAGCTGGAAGGAGGAGACTCGTCAACGCCTTACATCTGTCTGAGTAACTTGGTTGTTTTCATTGTTTTCGTACTTTGAATTTCGAGGATGATATGGACCCGGCGCAGAATTCAGACTTGCCTTACGAGATCGCAGAGACCTAGATATCGACGTGGAGTTATCACCCTTCCTGCTTTCAATAAAGGCATTGCTATTTTATTTAGTAGTTGTTTCTTTTCGTTTAAATCTTGTATTTGTTGAACTCCTTGGTTTAAATGCCAAAAAAAATATGAGTTGTGATTTATACATTGTTTCCTTACCTTTCACTTTCATATACTACTTGTTGTTGAGCTGCTAGGCACCTCTAGTAAAGTTTAAAGCGCAGCGGAAGCGGTAATTTTAAAAATCTAGAGAGCTATAGCAAACCTAAACCAAGAATCAGACCAAACTACTAAACTTATCACTAAACTAGTAAGGTAAATACAAGAGTTTAGCGGATTACAACCTTTGTAGCGCATTATCCACCTCTCCTTGGACTCCGACGAGTCTCCACGAAACCCGGAACAAACTTGCTCGATTATGTCCTCGCCGAAGATGATCCACCTTGAGATAACTCCAATACAAGTTATAGCTTCAAATTGATCCCATCAAAATGAAGTAACCCACTAATTAAACTTGCTAAGAATAATTAGTAGGAGATGTAGAATAATTAGCTCACTTAATTTTTCTTTTTTCCTTTCCATTCCTCACTTGAAGAAAAATCAAGAGGATGTGGAGGAAGTATGGATAAGATAAGAGTTTAGAAGAAGATAAGGTTGAATAAACATATGAACTAGAAACAAAAATAAGTCATTCTAAATAATGACTCATACAAATGAGTCATAGAATGAATCATCTCATGAATTCTACAACCATGACCCATTCTCATTTTTTCATATAAGTCTTATACACCCATCATACATGTATCAACATACATGTCTCATTATTTATATCAAATATAAATATTAATTAAAGAAAAGAAAATAATTAAGTGAGCATGATATTGGTTAATATATAAATATATCAATATATAAATATACATTTAATTATTAAATCAACACTTGATTTAATAATCCGGGTATATCATATATATACCGGCTAATATCAATAAACACCCGATTAAAATATGTCTATCAAATACACGTGTTTAATCGAATTCCTGCACGTATCCCTATATTTTCCCTACATCATTTCGCAAGTGCTGGGAAAGCTCTGTGTGGGACTCTAAAAACTCGACAATACGCTGGCAGTAGGTTAGGAGCATATCCATAACTCATAAACATGTCAGCGGTACTAGCTACACGTAACGGCTACCCAGGTATTGATCGAAATAATGTCAACGAGCAAGCTCATCACAACCCTGCAAATTCTATCAGTGACATTACCGTATAGTCCGGTCTCTTCATCTAAGAGTATCACATATCGGGTCTAGGTTTGAAATCTGTCAGACCCAGATAACTCGATAAGTCTTGCGACAGAAGACTCATAACCAACCGGAGATACAACCGATAACACTTATCAGTTTATCTCCACTGCGATGGCCATCGACTTGTGATTGTAGCCATGTCCTGCACAGCGCGACATCAACTCCCTATACCGGGCGAGACGAATCCCCTCGACCGCTCACTGACTCCACGTGCTTTGGGACTATACCAAACAAAAACCTGTTTGCACGACTCCTTTGAGCCGTACTAGGATAGAAGTCTAAGTATAGTAGGAACACACATGAGACACTATGGCAATCTCAGGTCCTAGGGACTACCCTGTACATATGTCACAAGAGAACTGCTACCTGACATTGGTATATTACCAACTAGGAGTTCTTGGTGAGTCCGTCCAGTGTAACTCATCTACTGAGCACCTGTATACAATCCTCGATGTCAAATACCAATAGCTGCAGGATCAATTATCGCCCTCCAACCGGATCAGAAAACGTACACACTAGTCTAAACTGGAGTACCGATACCCGGTCTCAATACTCCTACGACTACATTTAAGGATGTGCTTATCGACTACTCAGGCCTTACTAGTATGATCTCCATCATCGTCCTGGTAATCAAGCAAAATCCTAGGGCTTTATCTCATGTATAAACAATACGTGATAGTAAATAAAACGCATCACATGAAAGATAAAGACAAACCAGATAGCATACTATCATCTCGAGTAAAATTATTCTCTCATATCGGTCAACCTTCAATTACAATAATTTCCTTAAGCACGCCTTTATCCAACACTTGCTGCATCATCACTCAAGTGCATGATTTTGAATTTTATCCACCTTATCTTTTCCATGTGTTCCACATCACTAGCCGTTATTTTTTCCGTGTTCCATTATCTGATCATGACCCTTACCTTTCAGGCCATGGCCAACCCTAGGGCGGCATCATTTCTCGATGAGGACGCTCAGTCCTGCATTTCTTTTGACTGCATACTAGTGAGTTCAGACGACAAGGTCGATGGCCTACAGGTTATTTTCAACGACAGTGATTTCGAGGACAAGGGGTCAAAGTTGCAAGTACAGAATCAATCTGATCAATGATTCTGACGATGAAGAAGAGAATCCCGAAGAAAACCCAATAGAAGAGGATCCTGAGAAAGACCCAGTGGAAGAGAACCCAGATGAAGATCCTGAAGAGGGGGATCTTGAGGAAGATCAAGTGGAAGGGGACCTAGAAGAAGCGGATCATATGGAGGAGGATCCTGATAATGAAGCTCCCGCCGATGAAGAAGGGCCAGGAGAAGAAAACCCCATGGGAGAAGAGTCCGAAAATGAGGCCCCAACCGAGAAAGAGTTGGAGGATGAATTTTCGAGTGAGGAGGAACTCAAGGCTGAAGAACCTCAAGCAGCAGTTCGTATAAGGCACTATGGGAATGGATGCCCCTATGTTAGCGTGAGAACTTATCGTAACTTGTTGAGCTTCCACAATAGCGAATGACGCCACTTCTTTTCTTTTTGTCTGGCCAAATAAAAGCAATGTATACCTTAGGGCCACATTTATCTTTCAAGTATACTCTGTTAAATTTTTTTTTCTGAATAATAAAGTTTCAGATCACGCAAATCTTCCTTGAGTATTGTGCCTTTAAAAGCCGCTTGATGCATTAATTGTTCCTTCTTACAATAATTTCTTTCCCTTCTTAAAATTTATTATTATTATCCCATCCTTGAACCTTATAGTAACCTGACCCCCAGCTTAGTTGACACTATAGTTTAACACCGCATTCCTGACTTCATTTTCGATTAGGCCGTACCTTACCGCAATCCATACCCTGGTTAGTCTACTATACATTACTAATAGTATTTTCCATTACTGTAATTATATTTAGTGACATTGTTATCCGAAAATTTAGTTTTCTCTATTTTGTAATTTAGTTAGGGTTTTCTCATTGCGTGTTATTAAATACTTTTGTTCTACTTACTTACTTTAAATACTCTACTATTTTTTCAAATTTTTCAATAGTTCAAACTTACACCTTATATTCTATTTCTAGTAAATTGTTCCTACTAATGCTTTTCATATTATCATCCTTTTAATATATAGTTATATTCTTCATGTTTTTATTTTAATTTCCTCCGATTTTAACTACAGAATGTCACTTCAGGTTATCTTCTACTCTATATTTTCTCTAACATTTAATTGTTTATTATAGTGTTATCATTCATATTCATTTCATTTGTTGGTGTTCTTTTATTTAACTCTCAAAATTTATATTATTAGCGGTTTGGGTTTTCTTTAAGATGAGCTTCTTCATAATTTTCTACATAGTATTCCCTTTTTTGTTCATATTTATGCTAACTATCTTTTATTTTCGTATTTACGTTTATTTGTGTATACTTGTGCTCCAATCAATTTAAATTTTCTATTTACTGTAATAAATTATGGTTATTTTGTATGCTAATACATTTTTATTTACTTGTACATATATCATCATTATCTCGGTATTATCTTAGCTCTTTTTGTATTGTGTTATCTTCGCACTTTTACATATATAGTTTAGTCTGGGTCTTTACGTTAATTGTTGATATCTAGTTTGTTTACTAGCCCACCTATTTTTCATTTTATTTTTTTCTGTATTTTACCATATGAGTATTCTTAAATTATTTTATAGTTGCCTAATTTGTAGTTTTGCTAAAATAGTTTTGGTTCTTAAGGCTTATCGGCCAATCCTTCACTTTTGTTTATTGTTGTTATTCTATTTTTCTTTGTATTTGTATATATATAGTTTATTACTATTAATTGTTATGTTTTTGTTCTTACATATAACTATTTCTTTTTAGCTGCGCTATTTCTTACATACAAATATTTGATTTTCATCCAGTTGTTTTACGTAAAATTACTATATAGTAATGTTTTATTTTTCTAGTTGCTTTTCGCATGATTTTTATAGCTTATTGTTTATTTTAATTTCGAAGACAAAATTTTCTTTAAGGGGGGTATAATGTAATACCCAGTTCTTTTATACTCACCTCTCCGTAATTCAATAAAACATTTCCCCTATGTCCTATTTAATTTTAATCAATATTTCTATGAATAATTATCATATATTTTCTCTAATTATTATTCCTTACTTGAATAAAATTATTTTCTATATCATTCCTATTTTTCCTTGTATCCGTGTTTTTAATAAATAAATATTTTTCCTGATTCTTTTCCTAATTATTTTCTAATTATATGTACCCTATCCTTAATCCAAGCCTGTTCCCTAACCTAACCCAACCCGGCCCGGCCCATTTCCCCCAGCCCCCTCTTTTCCCTATCTTTCTCTCTCCTCTCGAATCTTTCTCTCTTTCTTTCTACTCTCAATCTTTTTCTCCCACCTTCCTCCCAACGAGCTCCTCCACAAACTGCTACGCTCCCACGACCTCGCCACGCTCCCATGACCTCGCCCTCGCCGCAACTACCCCGAGATCCCCAACCTCACACCTCCCTCTCTCTATCTCTTTACCTCATTTCCCAACCTCCAAATCCTCACATCTCTCTAACCTCCCTCTCTTTATCTCTTTACCTCATTCCCTCTTTCTCCCACATTCTCTCTCTCTTTTCATCCTCCCCAAGACTTCTTCACCGTCATCTCTACCCAACCACCGACCTTGCCTCCTTACTCCGAGCTCAGCCATCTTCTCCAGCGCCCCACCTCACTCAACCGAGCCTATCTTCCTCTTTCCCCCTCACAACCCCACCGAAATCCTCAACCCAACCCTTTCACCACCGGCGCTCACTACAACCCACCGCCAACATCATCGCAAAGCTCCACTTCATCTCCTCCACCTCACCGCAATAACAACCACCGCAACCCCTCGAGCTCCCATCACCGTGACCACCTCACTCCACCTCCAAGCACTCCGGCCATGCCTCTGAATCGACCGAGCCCCACTACCCCAGAGCTTTGCCACCAATCACCTCTCATCGCCGGTGACTACTGCCATCTTGCCCATCGCTGCGTCTACCCGTGGCCAAAGCCTAGCGGTGTGTGGACGAGCCCGTGTCATGATCATGCCGCATCCGTGTCATTGCCATCGCTGCCGTGTCCTATCGTGGTTGCAGTCGTCGTCAAGCAAGTCCAAAGACTTCCTTTACAGGCTAATATGCTATATACCGGTATACATATTTATATATAAATTTACATTGCTTTAATTAATCAAGATTAGTTATAACATCATAGATTCGGACGAGTATTACGATCCGTGATTGTGCATTGCATGACGTGGAACATGAATTGGGTTTACTATTCGGCTTTAACATCGTTAAGAATTTATATGAATTAAATCCCGCCTTAATTGATTAAATGAAACCAAAGTTTCGACTATTGTACACATAATCAAGTGTTCGACGCTAGACCCTAAATGAAAATCTACTTTAAAATTGCGGAACATGTTATAGATAGATTAGTTTACTGGTAATGAACATCATGTAGGAATTTGGGTGGAAAATAGTGAAGTTTATATCATGTAATGACGCCCACAAAAGGCGACGTTGAATCTGGAATTCACCGCACATGCCACATTCTAAAATCTATATTAAATTGAATAAAACTCACAACCTAATGTTTTAAGGCTCGTATCGAAGAAAACAGATAAATCTACAACACCCCATAATTTATATCTAAATTTTAATAAGTTATGACAACAAAAAATGAGGCGATTCAGGGCTCTGAACTGCAGTCCGGAGCAGGAATCTCTGTCTTTACCTGTTTTAGAACGCATATTTCTCACTGTTTAAGTGCGCAATTGTGCGGAACCATAGATAGAAGTGTAGATAATTGAATTATATTTCTAATGGTACTGTTCTCATTGCTTTCCGGTGTCTTTTTATATTTATAACACCTTTTAACCGTCGGTATGTACTGCAGTTTTCTGCAGAGACAGATTGTACACTTGTAACAACTCCAATTTTTGTATACATAAAATTCATTTAAATTTGAAGTATACTTGGGGTATTTAATGTTGCTGTTACCACTTTAAGTAATTATTTTCCCACAATAATTACAAGAAGGAGCTTGTAGCTCATTGGTAATACCTTGCACTGCTGAACCAAGCCATCAGAGTTCAAATCCCCTGCCCCGCATTATTTTTATATTATTTTTGTTTTAAATTTCTTGGAAGCCCAACAGTCTACAGGCCATAACTTCCAAAAGTTGAACCGAACCCTAAAAAGTAAAAATACCAGGAGCCACGTCAGACAATCCCCCACCCATCGACCACCGGACTCGGCCGGGACTCCCCAAAACGAAAATTATGGCTCTTGGCATTCCTTAACCCGCTGCACACACCATTTATTTGGATCGGTTCCCGAGAGTTAAATACACACTATTTGCTCCAATTTTTAATGATTTTTCTATAATTTTTTTACATTTTTTTTAAATAAAAACCTTTCACCTACCCTACCCTAGTCTACCCTATAAATACACCCCCTACCCTCTACCCTCTCATCCCAAAACCCTAGGCTCACTCTCTCAAAATTTTTCAAGAAGTGTGTGCTTTGAAAACAAGTTCGCGACGAAGCTCCGACGAAATTCCGGCGGGAATTCCGGTGACGTTTTAGGAACAACCGGCGAGGAAGCCACGCCTCGGCAACTCCGTTAGTTCCCCTACACTCCTTAGTATGGATCGAAACCCGTAAGGCCCATTCTATCCCCCTTTCTATTTCTCAAAAATACAAAATTATAAAACCCGACGGAATCGGAACAAATCCGATTTCCAACTCGGTTTTCTATAAAATTTCACTTCTAACCAATACATTCATGCCTAAACATCTTAATCTTGACTATTAAACTTTTACAAATCAATTTGGACAAGTTTTCTCACATGAAATGATAACCTTTCCAATTTATTGTATTTTTCACTTTAATACCATCATGTTTCGATTTCACATTTAACCCCTTAACATTGCTGTATATTTAAAGTAGAGCACGAGGTAATGACCTACCTCCACACACATGTAAATACAACCCTAAAACGATATCATCAAAACTTAGAATACGATAAAACGAAACTTTCATTTAAATACCATATTCTTAATAAAACCATCCTTAAAAGTTTTAGATTTGATACACTTTTAAATAAATACTTCTTATTAGGAAAACACGATAAGTTGTGGACATCGATCGTTTATCTAAACCTGACTTTATGGTGTCTAGGCTAGGCAAGTGAGCTTAGGTAATTTTAAAAGGCCCGTCTCACGATTCGTGAGCGGATCCCTCCTTCCTCACTTGTACTTACCTGGCCACAATTGGCGGTAAAGAGGCGATTTGAGGCTTCTAACGACTTGTCGTTTAGACCATTTAGAAATAGGTTAGTTGGCTTAGGAAACCCTAGAATCTAAAATACGGAAAATTACACTTTTCAAATAAATACCTTTTACTATATAAAACCGTTTTTCTAAAGGATTAGTATTTTACAATCTTTGCAAAGCGCCGCTACAACCCATCTTTGGGGAACCCGTTTGGGATCGTGCGGTTTATCGTGCACTCTCGGGCTAGTAGTGCGAGATTCAGACCTCCGCAAGGAGCATTCGGTCTCGAAAGGTTTAAAATACGACGTCTTAAGAAAATGAGATTTTTGGAATATAAAATATTTATTAAAATTATTTTTGTATAAACATATGTATATTTATCATTTAAATATATATTTTATTATAATATAAATTTTCCACCTTTTTCTAAAAATCACAATAATAAATTTTACACTAAAATACCATGAACTTCAAATAATCAATATTACAGACAAATACCCTTATTTATAAAACTAGGATATTTTCCGTAGAAAAGTCACAACATAAAATCCACCCTCATTACAACTCTAAAGACGAACAATAAATACTTGAAGCGTATTTTGAAAAGTATATAAAAGTATTTTTACATAAAACCCCCTCAAGTTTTATAAATTACCCTAAGGACCCTCGAAATTATAAACCCCGATTCACAGTTCTGATTGTCTGACTCGAGTTTGAGTCTGATTAATCTGAATTGAATATGATTCAAGTCAATCTACAAATTACAAGATTCCAAGTCAATATGAACACATGAATCCATGAATACAATTATCAATTTATACAACTTGACTGAACCGAACTATGGATATATTTTCCTTTTACATGATTCTCAGTATTCCATTTACATGACTCTACGGTTATAACCGTCTCCTAATATCATGGTTTCGGTCAGTCAGTCAATCACTCATACAATCAATACAATTTACAAGATAACAATACAAACAAGACATCGCGGAGTTTAAGGGGTAGATTGGTACGGAAGGTGTTAAAGGTGGCACGAGGTGGTCAAATTTAATACACCTAACATGAATCCAGTTGTTGTTGTACCGTGGCATAAACGGTTCCTTGTACTATACGTGCCCCTAGTCTCTGGCATATAGAGACTCCCCTCGTATACACTGGCATCCTTCTGTACCAAGCTACAAACAATAGCGATAATACGACATTACTACAGGATAATACAACTTTAAAATATACCTTCTTATTCTGTCTTTTCTACTTTCCTCTTACCTTTGGGAATTACCGAGCGACCTGTTCGCTGACGACATTCTGTTTCTTTCTTCTTTGAATGTCGTCAGGTGATTTGGACCCGGCGGAAATCGAGCCATCTCAAGAAGACTTGGAGCAGTTTTCCGAAGACCCTGCACTCTAGTTTCATTGTACACTTTTCCTTTCTGTACTTTTCATTTCTTGTTATGCCACTGTTTGGGCATCTTTTATTTCAGTTGTATTTTCTTTCATGTGTTGTACAAAGAAGTTAATAAATAAAAGTTGTTGTTCTTTTTATTTCTTGTCTCTTGTGTATTTATTTTATATTTCTTAGATACGCTTAGCGTATGTACTTCTGAGTATATACATAGCGGACCTCGTCGCGTCCCCTTCACCGTACACTGGGAAGCGGGGCGTGACAGGTTTTGTTGGTGGCCCATGCAGGTCAGAGCTGTATGAAACCCTATCATGCAATTCTGTTCTGCGTGAACAACCTAAGCAATATAACACAAGAACCAGCAACTAAAACATTCTTTATAATTCATGTTCCTTGAATCTTGCAATTTCATATTCCTTGAATCTTATCATTTCATGTACTTGAATCTGTCCTAACCTAAATTTTTCTTCAGGGTTATGAATTCTCTGAACAACACCAGCACCAACATCAACAACACACCTCCAGCACTACCTCTCACACCTGTTGTTCCTGCGCCACCTACCGAGCAAACAGTGCTACTTGAGGCAATCCGCAGCCTTCTCGAAGGACAGCAACAACTCCTGAACCGTCCCGAGACTGACGCTCCGGGGGTAAAGCAATTCAGGGCTTTACATCCGAAGCATCTAAGGAAAGGGGAGCCTACTGGAAGCTTAGGAATGGGCTCAAAGTATCGAGGATGATCTGGCCGCAGCACAAGTGCCAGACATAGCTTGGGTCCGTGTGGCGAAACTACAGCTCACGGACAATGCTCGCAACTGGGGGAAGGCGGAAGAAAGCCGTCTTGCACAGCCTATTGAATGGAAGACTTTTCGCGAGAAGTTCGACGCGAAATACTTCCCTGTGACTGCCAGGTTTGCCATGGAGCAGCAGTTCATTCACTTACAACAAGGATCGATGTGGGACAAATTGGTAGATGAATACGACGCTGAATTCACCATGTTAAGCCGGTAAGATATGTCATAATAGTTCAATTTTTTAAATATCACATACTACACTGCTAACACAATCCTTAAACATATTCGCGGCACACTTGATACCGACGGACGATATCAGAGCCCGTCGCTTTCAATAAGGACAGGACACGGAGATTCGGGCTGCTTTAGCCACAGGAAAATTTTTGACTCATGAGGATGCTCTGAAAGCTGCCCGCAGTTATGAGGCAGTGATAAAAGCAAGGGGCATACCTCAGTCTGCAGGAGTCAAGCGCGCTGCCAACCAGATAGCAAGTGGAGCCTCATCCAGGCCACCTTTGTGCCAAGACGTCCTGGAGCACCCATCAACAGGCCCAGCCCAGCCTTTTGTAACTACTGCAAGAGAAATAGGCATCTGGCAAGAGATTGCCGGCGTGCGAACAACCTTTGCTTGATCTGCGGCTCAGCTGCTCATGGTATTGGGGCTTGTCCTCATAAACAAAATCCAGTTGTTGCACCCAGGCCAGCAAACAATTATCCACAGCGTCCAGCCATTCAAGCCCCTGCTCCAAGACTTGCACTACATGCACCACCCAGAGGACCACAAGCTGCACCACCTCCTCATCAGTTCCATCAAGCTCAAAGGAACGTTCCGAGGAATGCTCCTCAGGCCAGGAGGAATGTACCAAAGCGCCAGGCTTTCACGATGTCCGTAGAAGAAGCTGAGGCCACTGGCCAAGTCATTACTGGTAAACCTTATTTCTCAAACTTTTCTTTTAGTCTTGTTTATCTACACACTTTCCCTATACCTAAAACATATCCCATATACCTTAGGTACAATCCTAATAGCCCCACTACCTGCACTTGCACTGTTTGATACTGGAGCATCCCACTGCTTTATGTCGCAACGGTTCGTCCGAACCCATGCGATTCCAGTCTCACCGCTTGTATCCAGCTGGAATGTCAGTTCCGGAAATGGCATTCTAAAGGCAACTATGGGATACAGCTTATATCCAGTCGTCATCTGCAGCCGAGAGTTTTATGCTTGCTTCAAAGTACTAGACATACCGAATTTCGATGTGGTTCTAGGATTGGATTGGCTTGGAACTTTTTATGCTACCATCGACTGTCGTCAAAGGAGGGTAGTATTCGAGATTCCAGACCATCCGGTCTTCTATTTCAAGAGCGAAGACCGTATCCTGGAGCCAAGTACCTACAAAGCGAAGCCAAGGGAAGCAGTAGTTGCAGCAGCTCAAGCGGAAGAAGAATTAAAACCAGAGGTAGTTCGAGAGTTCGACGATGTATTTCCTGACGATATATCAGGTTTGCCTCCCGATCAAGCTCTTGAATTCAGTATTGATTTAGTACCAGGAGCCCAACCGGTAATCAAAGCACCTTATAGACTGAGTTCGGAAGGTTTGAAGGAAGTCCGAACACAGTTGGACGAATTATTAGCGAAAGGATGGATTCGTCCCAGCACTTCAAGTTGGGGAGCATCTGTACTACTGGTAAAGAAGAAGGAAGGTTCATACAGAATATGCATCGATTATAGGGCCTTGAACGAAGTCACTATAAAGAACAAGTATCCACTCCCGCGCATCGATGATTTATTCGATCAGCTAAGTGGATCTTGTATTTTCTCTAAATTGGATCTTCGTTCAGGCTATCATCAAGTGAAGGTCAAGGAAGCTGATATTCACAAAACAGCTTTCAGAACTCGCTATGGACATTACGAATTTCTGGTAATGCCATTTGGAGTGACCAATGCACCAGCAATATTCATGAACCTAATGAATCAAGTTTTCCGGGAGTATTTAGACAGATTTGTTGTCATCTTCATCGACGACATCCTGGTATATTCTAAGAGTCAGAAAGAGCATGCAGAGCATCTACGAATTGTCAACATAAGCTTTATGCCAAGTACAGCAAGTGCAAGTTTTGGCTAAATCAAGTTGGTTTTCTTGGACATATCGTATCAGGAGAAGGAATTTCTGTGGATCCAGCCAAAGTTTCAGCAGTTAGCGAATGGCCTACACCAAAGTCAGTGAAGGACATTCGGAGTTTCTTGGGTTTAGCTGGATATTACAGAAGGTTCATTAAAGGATTCTCAAAGATAGCAACACCCCTGACCAAGCTCACACGAAAAGATGAAGAATTTGTGTGGTCAGAAGCATGCGAACAAGCTTTCGTAGAACTCAAGACAAGATTGACATCTGCACCTATTCTCGTAATACTGGATCAATCTAGAGGATTCGAAGTGCATTGTGATGCATCCGGTAAGAGATTAGGATGTGTTCTACATCAGCACGGTAAGGTTATGGCTTATGCTTCAAGACAACTGAAGACTCATGAGTGCAATTATCCGACGCATGATCTGGAGTTGGCAGCCGTCATCTTTGCTCTCAAGATTTGGCGCCATTATTTACTTGGTGAACGAGTGAACATCTACACAGATCATAAAAGTCTGAAGTACGTGTTTACTCAGAAGGAGTTGAATATGCGGCAGAGAAGATGGTTAGAACTCATGGCGGACTTTGACATCAACTTGCAATATCACCCAGGGAAGGTGAACGTAGTACCTGATGCTCTTAGTCGCCAACCATTATCGATGAATCTCACCGCTCAGTGGAAGCTTCAGCAAGACTTGCATCAGATGGAGATTGAAGTAGTCATGCCAGGTAATGCTTCAAGTTTGATGAATCTACAAGTTCAATCGACTATTGTCAATCAGATCAAAGCAGCTCAAGCAAGTGATGCTAAGTTGCAAAGGATTAGAGAACAAGTGGAGAATGGACTCAGAACAGACTTCATCATCCATGAAGACGGATCTTTGAGATACGGCAGCAGATTGTGTGTACCAAAAGGTCCTGTTCGGGAAGAGTTAATGAAAGAAGCTCACAGCTCTCCCTACTCAGTACATCCTGGAGGTACCAAAATGTACAAAGATCTACGTCAGAATTATTGGTGGCATGGAATGAAGCGTGAAGTAGCCAGAAGTGTCGCAAAATGCTTGGTGTGTCAGCAAGTAAAGGCTGAACATCACAGGACAGCTGGACTACTTCAACCATTACCAATCCTGGAATGGAAGTGGCAACACATCACGATGGACTTTGTGACTGCTCTTCTTCGCAGCACAAAGGGTAACGATGCCATATGGGTCATTGTGGATCGACTCACAAAGTCGGCTCACTTCATCCCATTTCGGGTTGGCCAATCAACTGAGACACTAGCAATGAAGTACATGGAGGTAATAATCTATTTAAGATTTAAACTCTTCATAATGTACTGTCTCTGATACCCATGAACTCATACAGGAAATTGTGAGACTTCATGGAGTACCGGTCTGCATTGTCTCCGATCATGACACCAGGTTCTGATCGCAATTTTGGCAGAGTCTGCAAGCAAGCTTGGGAACAAGTCCGAACTTCAGCACGGCTTATCATCCACAAACAGATGGTCAGTCGGAACGAACTATTCAGATCTTGGAGGATATGCTCAGAGCGTGTATGCTAGACTTCAAAGGATCGTGGGAAGATCACCTGCATCTTGTGGAGTTTGCGTACAATAACAGCTACCAAGTAAGCATAGGAATGGCACCTTTTGCAGCATTGTATGGAAGGAAGTGTCGATCACCATTAAGTTGGGATGACATCAGAGATAGTGAACTTCTGGGACCAGAGATGATAGTAGCAACCGTTGATGTAATTCGTACTATCAAGGAAAGGATGCGCATAGCCCAAGATCGACAGAAACACTGGGCTGATGCAAAGAGACGACACTTGGAGTTCCAGCCAGGAGACCATGTATTCTTGAAGATATCTCCGAACCGCGGAGTGATCCGATTTGGAAGACGGGGTAAATTAAGTCCGAGATATATTGGACCGCTCGACATACTCGAACGAGTCGGTGAAGTGGCATACCGCTTAGCGCTTCCAATCTCATTGGAAGGAGTGCATAACGTGTTCCATATATCCCAACTCAGAAAGTATGTGAGTGATCCCAGCCATGTACTTGATCATTCCAAGCTCACTATACAGCCCGACTTGTCTTGTGAGCAACAGCCTGTGGAGATCCTGTACAGGAAAGTGAAGACACTTCGGAACAAGGAAGTTAACTTGGTCCGGATAATGTGGAGAAAAGACACTCCAGGAGAATCCACTTGGGAAAAGGAAGATGAAATGCGTGCAAAATATCCTCACCTCTTTGTAAACTAGTCCTCAAATAAAAGTTGTAAATTTCGAGGACGAAATTTTTGTAAGGAGGGTAGATTGTAACAACTCCAATTTTTGTATACATAAAATTCATTTAAATTTGAAGTATACTTGGGGTATTTAATGTTGCTGTTGCCACTTTAAGTAATTATTTTCCCACAATAATTACAAGAAGGAGTTTGTAGCTCATTGGTAATACCTTGCACTGCTGAACCAAGCCACCAGAGTTCAAATCCCCTGCCCCGCATTATTTTTATATTATTTTTGTTTTAAATTTCTTGAAAGTCCAACAGTCCACAGGCCATAACTCCCAAAAGTTGAACTGAACCCTAAAAAGTAAAAATACTAGGAGCCACGTCAGACGATCCCCCACCCATCGACCACCGGACTCGGCCGGGAACGGCCGGACGGCCGAGTCCCAAAAACGAAAATTGTGGCTCTTGGCATTCCTTAACCCCCTGCACACACCATTTATTTGGATCGGTTCCCAAGAGTTAAATACACCCTATTTACTCCAATTTTTAATGATTTTTCTATAATTTTTTTACATTTTTTTAAATAAAAACCTTTCACCCACCCTACCCTAGTCTACCCTATAAATACACCCCCTACCCTCTACCCTTTCATCCCAAAACCCTAGGCTCACTCTCTCAAAATTTTCCAAGAAGTGTGTGCTTTGAAAACAAGTTCGCGGCGAAGCTCCGACGAAATTCCGGCGGGAATTCCGGCGACGTTTTAGGAACAACTGGCGACAAAGCCACGCCTCAGCAACTCCGTTAGTCCCCCTACACTCCTTAGTATAGATCGAAACCCGTAAGTCCTATTCTATCCCCCTTTTTATTTCTCAACAATACGAAATTACAAAACCCGACGGAATCGGAACAAATCCGATTTCCGACTCGGTTTTCTATAAAATTTCACTTATAACCAATACATTCATGCCTAAACATCTTAATCTTGACAATTAAACTTTTACAAATCAATTTGGACAAGTTTTCTCACATGAAATGATAACCTTTCCAATTTATCGTATTTTTCACTTTAATACCATCATGTTTCGATTTCACATTTAACCCCTTAACTTTGTTGTACATTTAAAGTTGAGCACGAGGTAATGACCTACCTCCACACACACGCAAATACAACCCTAAAACGATATCATCAAAACTTAGAATACGATAAAACGAAACTTTCATTTAAATACCATATTCTTAATAAAACCATTCTTAAAAGTTTTAGATTTGATACACTTTTAAATAAATACTTCTTATTCGGAAAACACGATAAGTTGTGGACATCGATCGTTTATCTAAACCTGACTTTGTGGTGTCTAGGCTAGGCAAGTGAGCTTAGGTAACTTTAAAAGGCCCGTCTCATGATTCATGAGCGGATCCCTCCTTCCTCACTTGTACTTACCTGACCACAATTGGCGGTGAAGAGGCGATTTGAGGCTTCTAACAACTTGTCGTTTAGACCATTTAGAAATAGATTAGTTGGCTAAGGAAACCCTAGAATCTAAAATACGGAAAATTACACTTTTTCAAATAAATACCTTTTACTATATAAAACCGTTTTTCTAAAGGATTAGTATTTTACAATCTTTGCAAAGCGCCGCTACAACCCATCTTTGGGGAACCCATTCGGGATCGTGCGGTTTATCGTGCACCCTCGGACTAGTAGTGCGAGATTCAGACCTCCGCAAGGAGCATTCGATCTCGAAAGGTTTAAAATACGACATCTTAAGAAAATGAGATTTTTGGAATATAAAATATTTATTAAAATTATTTTTGTATAAACATATATATATTTATCATTTAAATATATATTTTATTATAATATAAATTTTTCACCTTTTTCTAAAAATCACAATAATAAATTTTACACTAAAATACCATGAACATCAAATAATCAATATTACAGATAAATACCCTTATTTATAAAACTAGGATATTTTCCCTAGAAATGTCACAACATAAAATCCACCCTCATTACAACTCTAAAGACGAACAATAAATACTTGAGGCGTATTTTGAGAAGTATATAAAAGTATTTTTATATAAAACCCCCTCAAGTTTTATAAATTACCCTAAGGACCCTCGAAATTATAAACCCCGATTCACAGTTCTGATTGTCTGACTCGAGTTTGAGTCTGATTAATCTGACTTGAATATGATTCAAGTCAATCTACAAATTACAAGATTCCAAGTCAATATGAACACATGAATCCATGAATACAATTATCAATTTATACAACTTGACTGAACTGAACCATGGATATATTTTCCTTTTACATGATTCTCAATATTCCATTTACATGACTCTACGGTTATAACCGTCTCCTGATATCATGGTTTCGGTCAGTCAGTCAATCACTCATACAATCAATACAATTTACAAGATAACAATACAAACAAGACATCGCGGGGTTTAAGGGGTAGATTGGTACGGAAGGTGTTAAAGGTGGCACGAGGTGGTCAAATTTAATACACCTAACATGAATCCAGTTGCTTTTGTACCGTGGCATAAACGGTTCCTTGTACTATACGTGCCCCTAGTCTCTGGCATATAGAGACTCCCCTCGTATACACTGGCATTCTTCTGTACCAAGCTACAAACAATAGCGATAATACGACATTACTACAGGTGGTCAAATTTAATACACCTAACATGAATCCAGTTTCTTTCTTCTTTGAATGTCGTCAGGTGATTTGGACCCGGCGGAGATCGAGCCATCTCAAGAAGACTTGGAGCAGTTTTCCGAAGACCCTGCACTCTAGTTTCATTGTACACTTTTCCTTTTGTGTACTTTTCATTTCCTGTTATGCCACTGTTTAGGCATCTTTTATTTCAGTTGTATTTTCCTTCATGTATTGTACAAAGAATGTTAATAAATAAAAGTTGTTGTTCTTTTTATTTCTTGTCTCTTGTGTATTTATTTTATATTGCTTAGATACGCTTAGCGTATGTACTTCTGAGTATATACGTAGCGGACCTCATCGCGTCCCCTTCGCCGTACACTGGGAAGCGGGGCGTGACAACACCTTAACCTTAAACAGTGCATATCTCCCTGCATACAGCGGATATTATCGATCCGTCCAGAGCGTTGGAAACATAACATATAAATATAAATATTATCTAACTGTAATGTCGCCTAATTATGATCCCGACAGAGAGTAAAACTTGTTACGAAACGGACTTTCAGTTCAGAAACTGGATTTCCAGCAGTGAACACTTAAAATGGAATGACCGTAACTCGCAAACCTGAAACCCGTTTGACCTGAAACTAATTTTTTTGGACTTATGTTTATGTTTAAAATCTACCCTCTTTTGTATCATTTTGCCTAGTTACGATCGTATAATTTAATATGTTTTTCTGAACTCATTATGCATGTGTGAATTAATGCGATTTTTCCTAATTCAAACGACACCGGCCACTCATATATTATTAGTAGTGTATTTTACCACATCTTTATCACGTGCATGATTGTTATACCCTCAGTAATTAATGAACGATGCATCGATACCCTAACAACTATTCTTAAATTACCGAAGTATTAATATTTAGATTATGGCAAATACATTAGCGTAAAAGCGTGAACGAATAGTGGTCATGATACGTACTTGTACATAATCAGCGCGACCATTTTATTATTGCATTGTCGACATCTGTGGGACGTATATAAGTGTAACTATAACTGGAATGGGACGGTTATGGAAGCATTTATATTAGTGTCATTGATAAGACATTGGGGGTTGTCCACTTATCTAAAGTACTGGCTTAATCATACTTGATGGAGATCAGTCTCCAATTCTCGAGTAAACGTGTCATGGCTGACCGGTATTTTGGTTCGTGGTTGAACCTTTATGTAAACCGTGGGTGTTAGGATAGTTTGAGTAAGAGTTCGGTCAACGGAATCTCAGGGTCCCATTACATGAGCGTGTACTGAATACAGGAGAGGGCCCCCTTCAGGGTCTCATTACGTGAACGCGTGTTATTGATTGTTTCTGATTACAGGAGAAGGCTCTGTGTTTTCAATGGTCGAATCTTACGCTCAAACTGACGATAAGATAGTGACATGGATATTAAGACCTAGAGACTGATAGGATTTATGACATGGACTTGCATCGATTTATTGATTTGATACTCATGCTATAGTGTTTACCTTTGCATGCTATTTCTTGCTCATGTTTTTAACTCATGCATTCTACTTCATGATTATTATTGTTGTGCATATCGTATATTGCTATTGTGTCGCTCTAACGACCTGAATACGCATGCTCAGAATGAAAGAAGTAAACCCGTTTGATTTCAAGAAGATCGTGGATAGCTAGACCGGTGAGCCGACCCTATCATTCTTTCATTATCACCGGTTAGTTATTTGTATCTACTACACTCAGTTTTCTTTTCACCTGATAGTTTTAGTGACTGTATGATCTCATTATCTGTGCTTGATTACTGCTACCATGTAGTTCCAGAAGCCGAAGCGTGATTATAGCAGGATTATTCCTTGACTGTAGGAGTATAGATGGTCTAGCCATCCTCGTATTTCGTATTTTAGGAAGCGGAGCGTGACAATCGGATGAAAGAGTGACAAAGAAAAAATGCGACCATTAGCTATCAAATTCCGCCTTAAAATGTTAAGCGGCATAAATATTTCGACACGGTCCACACACATATAAGACATGACAGACGTCGAAAACACCCAAGACAATTATAGCTCCTGGCCTCGCTTCTCTTACATGGCGACTCCTATCTCTGGCTTTTGAATCTCTCTATCCTCCTTCGCTGTGCCTCTTCACAAAAAACAGGTGTTTAGAGGATTTTGATACTCAAGTTGTTGCCCCCGGGGAGCTTGGAGTAGTCTAAGAGAAGACCCGGGATCGAGCTCGGGGTCTTCCATTTATGAGTGGTGGTTAATTTATTCCACCTATTATCTCAACAACAAAAAAAAGTTGTTGCCGCCCTTCTCCCAAAAAAAAGAAAAACCTTTGGATTTATTAAGGGATTTGCTATTATAAGATTTTTCAACTAAGAATTTGGATATTTTGCTAATTATGAATGGAGATATTTTAGGAAAACAGATCATGTTGTTTTTGCTTCAACTTCAATTGTTCTGAGAATTAATTTGTATAAAAATGAAGAAGGGAGGATTGAAGCTGAGAGAGATTGGAGGGAGATATTCACAGGGTGAAAGAGATGAAAGTCGCAAATTGTGTGTGTGTGTGAGAGAGAGAGAGTGATGGGGCTCGATATCGGTGACTCTCCAGATGCTGACACATTGCAGATAACGTGTCCCAGAACCTACAAGAAAGGATCAAGAACTTCAGTTGGGATCACACCTCGGGCCTCCGGCCCGAGGAGTCTCCCGACCTTCGATGGCCTTCCAGACCACCCTCCGGCTCGCCTTCGAGCTATCACAGAACCAAGGTGCCTCGGCCTCCCGCTCGTGCCCGAGCCTCCCGCCGAGCTCATCTTCCTCGGACTCGCTGACCGACCCACAGCACCAATCACAGGCGCCTCCACCACGGCTCCGCGAATCTTTCCAGGTGCGAGATATCCACTGACCATGATCCCGCGTTCCACGTCATCACAATCTCCTATTAACGAGCCTGTCTCGCCATTAATGGGGAATCCCGCCTATCACGCGGGTGTGACGCCAGGGGCGTAACGGCCAGCGTGAATCTCGCGCTCGCCTGCCTACGGCTGTCGCTATATAAACCCCTCCCTCAGACGACTTAGGTAAGCCAATTTTAATCCAATAGGCCATTACTCTGCCAAAATACTCCATCTAACTTGATCGTCAGAGGGTCCTCGGTGGAACAACCACCCCGGGACTTCTTTGCAAGTAGCTCGGCCTCAACCACACAAAACCCATTGAGATCCACACGCTCTAGGAGTCAACCCTCCAACTCAATCTCAGCCATCCATCAGCGCTCGCAGCAGATCAACGGAAGATAACGTCTAAAGGAGATCCAGATATCCATCAGTTAGCGCCATCTGTGGGAATCCTAATTCTACTCAACCAAAATTTCATCTTCCGATCTCGACTTCATGGCAAACGGTCACCACGACGATCCAAGCACCAGCCGTCGTCATCCCCGCAGCGGAGACGAGGGAGAATCCCCTCCTCCCCCGAACGCCATTCACGCCCTATCCGCACGGATAGATCGACTCACGTCCGTCGTGGATGCACTCGTCCATGTCCAAAAGACCGGGAAAGCTCCCCAGGTCGCCGCTCCCCCACCTCGGGACCGGGACCCCCACAGAGGGAGAGAAGACTCTGCCAGCGCTGTCACGACCGATCAACGCCTCGCTGTCTCCGGCAGCCGCAGGTCCCCCGGGCCAACATATTCAATGACCCGGTGGGCGCCTCATAGCCTAACTCTGAGGTCTTATGCCAGAGCGCTTCACCCCGAGCCCCATCATGCCCCTGTCCCTCCTGAGGAGGTTTCGGTCAGCTCGCCTACGCCCAGGCATGACCGGCACCCCCTCCCTCGATAGGGTCGCGTGCACGGGACTCGTCACGGCAGCTCGAAGATGACCTCGCCAGGGGACCTGAGGAACCTCATCGAGCGGAACTGGGGCCGGGGCCAGGCCGACGTCTCCGGCAGCAGAGGCCGAAAATCAGAATGTGCCGAATCCTCGGGATACCACGGCCGACTCGACGCCCTCGAAAAGAGGATCGAAGGCATGCATCGGGAAAGTCGCCATTCAAGCGACGGGGCTCAATATACCGCTGACTCGCTCATGAAGACCTACACCGAAGAGCTACTTTCCGTCCATGTCTCCTCCTGGAACAAGCCCTCGAAAGTCTCGCTCTTCGACGGGAAGTCCGACCCGAAGGACCATTTGGACGCGTTCACAGACGGGATTAGTTTCCAAGACTGTTCCGACGCCGCTCAATGTCGTGCTTTTCCCGCCACTCTCATTCGCTCCGGACGAGACTGGTTCCGAGGGCTTGCGCCATGCTCAATCTCTACCTTCGATGAGCTGGCCACCGAATTCCTCGGCCACTTCGTCGGGAACAGACGGCAGAAGCGGACCGTCGACCATCTCTTCATAATAAAGAGCGGGGACAAAGAAACCTTCAAAGGGCACGTCACCCGCTTCTACAATGCCCTCCTCGAGGTCCCAGAACACAAGGACGAGACGGTCGTTATGGCCCTCAGGTCGGGTCTTAGGCATAAGAAGTGGCTACGCTCCTTTGCATTAGCGCAACCTAAGACCATGACCGAGGTAAAGGCCTGGACCGAACGTGAGATCCAGCTTGAATCCGAGGTGAACGCCAACCTACCCCGGACAGAACAAGTTGATCAGAAGAAAAGGGGCTGGGAAGAGAAAAAGAGGATTGAGTGGCCAAAGCCATACTCCCTGAAGTTTCAGGAGTACACCCCGCTCAACGTCTCCCAGAAGGTACTGCTGGAGGAGGCTAAGGGAAAGAGGTTCTTCAAACTCCCCCAGTCTCGAACAAGGCAACAAAGCGCACCCGGGGCCCCTACTGTGGTTTCCACAGGTCGCAGGGCCACTCCACTGAGAACTGCAGACAGGTCCGAGATTACATCGAGAAGCTAATCCGCTCGGGGCACCTGGCAACGTACTTACGAGACAAGCGGCAGGCCGACTGTGATCAAGAGCAATGTCCCCCTCCCGGTGAATTGACAATCGACCAAATCATGGTCATGTCAGCAGGGGGTATGACGAGGACCAACGAGACACGGCATCCCTCCCCAGTCGAGGGACCTGTCGGCCACCCGAGGAAGAAGGCCAAAGCGGCCGAGCCGATCGTTTTTACCAACGAGGACCTCCACGGTATATCCCTGCCTCACAACGACCCGCTGGTGATCACAGCTTGGGTCCACCGCTACGAAGTGCAGAGGATACTGATCGATTCCGGGAGCTCGGCAGACATTCTCTTTTATGACTGCTGTTCCCGCCAAAATCTTGGCTCAAAACTTGCTCCCTTATAATATAATAACAATAAAATAAAAAATAAAGGGAAAAACTCCACATACAAAGAATGTAACAAATGCTTCAAAGCCAAGAGTTAAAATATTATGAAGCAACGCTTCATAGCAGTGCCAAAAGCGTTGCGCTACGACTAGCGCACCCCATGCAAAGCGCATAGGCGCTAGAGCTAGATGCGCTGCGCTCCAAGTAGCGCACCATGGACAGAGCACATAAGCGCTAGCACTGGAACTAAACCGTTGGATCAAATATCCGACGGATATGATCAAATCATCAATTAACAAGGATGAAATTCTGTTGAATCTTTCCAAACAGAAAAGATTGTGCCCTGAATTTGGAACACCGTTGGATCAATGATCCAGTGGTAATTAAAAAATCACCAAAATACAGAATAAATTCTGTTTGGAAATATTTCCCAGTCTTGTTAAAACAAGAAGATTATCTTCTGTAAAACAGAAGCCTTAGGATCAAAGATCCAACGGTGGAAAATATTCCCAAATCAATCAGAGAAAGATCTCTTAAAACTGATTCAACAAATCAATTGGCCCTATATAAAGGCCCCTAGACTTCAATTCTAGGAGAGAAGACAGAAAAAAGAGAGGAAAAAAACCCTCTGCAAAAAACAGCAAGCTCTTAGAAAAAAGAAGATTTTTCTTCACCTTCAAGGTAAAAAAAGAACTATGTTCTTGAATAACAGAGATGAAACCATCTCGTAAAAAGAAGAACCATCTTCTAAAAAGATCAGAGATCTAAGAAAAACACCAAGGTCTTTAATAAAAAAGAAAAGATCAAAAAGATCTAATCATAAAAAAAACTAAAAGAAGTATTTTACTTCATTCACAGATCTTTTTATCTATAAAAGCAGAGCCTTTTATAAAAACAAGAACTTTTGTTCTCGGATCTTGAGGCAAAGCCTCCTTTGAAGAACATAAATTTGTTCTTTGATCTTAAAATTGATCGGATGCGCTTTGCGCTACTGAAAAGTGCCTTGCACTCATGAACTGCGCCTTTGCGCTCTTTGAATCGGCGCTCAGTGCCAAAACGTGCCACGTGTCAACCACAGACACCACTTGCGCTTTGCGCTTTTAAAACAGAGCGCTGCGCTAATAGACTGGCGCTCAGCGCAAAACGCGCCACGTGTCACTCACTGGCACGCCAACAGACTAGCGCAAAGCGCTCATAAATGGAAAGCGCAATGCGCTAATGAATCAACGCTAAGCGCGACACGTGTCACCTTCATGTGCGCTAGCGCAATGCGCTCTTTAATTGGCACAAAGCGCCTGACGCTCCACGTGGCGCACTGTTAAAACACACTCTGTTCTAATAAATGCTATAAGACAAAGATGTCAGAGCCCAATGCCTAGCATTATTAAAAGGGACGAGCCCAAACAAAGGCTTAACATCCAGAACAAAAATAAAATGTTAAAACATTTTTTTGGACTTAGCCCAATTCTGGCCATAAGTCCTCAACTTAAATTGAACTGAGCACATCTGCTCACAAATATTCAACAGATCTTAGTCCCAAACTGGACTACAGATCTTTCAAACAATTCACACCGGTTTGAGGGTACATCTTGTTACTCCTTTGATATTTGTCGTTGTAATTCCTCAACGTCTTCAAAGAGTTGACGGGTCCCGACAACCACACATTTCATGGACTGTGGGGTCCTTAAACCCATGGACTATGATGTCCTTAACCTCGACCGTGATGTCTTAAAACTAACATCGGACTGTGGGGTCCTTAAACCCACGGACTATGATGTCCTTAACCTCGACCGTGATGTCTTAAAACTAACATCGAACTGTGGGGTCCCTAAACCCATGGACTATGATGTCCTTAACCTCGACCGTGATGTCTTAAAACTAACATCGGACTGTGGGGTCCTTAAACCCATGGACTATGATGTCCTTAACCTTGACTGTGAGGTCTTAAAACTCACGGACTATGATGTCCTTAACCTTGACTGTGAGGTCTTTAAACCCACGGACTATGATGTCCTTAACCTTGACTGTGAGGTCTTAAAACTCACAGACTATGATGTCCTTAACCTCGACCGTGATGTCTTTAAACTAATATTGGACCATTATGTCCTTAAACTGGCAATGGACCACCATGTCCTTAAACTGGTAATCGACCGCAATGTCTCTAAACTAAACAATAGAGCCCAAATGCTCTTTTGTTGGATCTAAACGATCCCGTTAAGTTAATCTTAGTCTAAAATTAGACTAACGTATCCTTAACAAACGTTTAAGTTGATCTTAGTCTCAAATGAGACTAATGTATCCTTAAACCAAACCCCCAAACCCAAATCTAAGAAGATACGGATTTGGACTAATCCACGCCCTACGGGCGACAACATAAATTAGTCTCCATATACAATCCACGGGCAACCAAAAAACAAAACAAACACACACGACACGAAGTGACCATCTGGAGAAGGAGAAAGTGGTTACCGCGATGCGGTAGCGTAATTAACTGCAGGGGCTTGCGCCTGCAGGGAAGAGCGTCCCCACAATCAAAAACCCCTCAAATGAGGGGGAATCTGACGAAGTCTGCTACATCGGCCGCATCCGTTTAAACCTTCGATATGCGGTGCCATAAATCAACTTGGCATCTTCGGAGAAGTGGACGGATAGCACCAATTAGCATCTTCCCTTGGAGTTCAGGCCCCGACGTCCTAACATCCCGGTCGCGTCTTTCCGGTAGGGAACAGATTCTGGCACGCCCGGTGGGACGTTTTCCTCTTTCCACTCCACACTTCGTGTGTCGTGTTTCGCGAACGAATCGCAGTTTGATATGGTTGCCCTTGGGTTCGAGGTACTAAGATTTAGTGTCTTGCTCCGTGCAGAAAACAAAAGATCGATGGATTCAACATGCACCAGCTGCAACTGCAACTCTCATTCCAACTCATCTGGAGGTATATCGTACGGGCCCCAAGAGGCCTCCCTTTTCACAATGCCGGTAGAGCAGGTAACGCTGGCTACCACCGGATTGTTCTTCGGGACCATGCTCCCACCGATGAGCTTCAACGCCGATGTACCATCACAAGAAGCTCCCAAGAAGTCGGTCTTCGATCGGCTTGCTACTACTGCGGCCCCTCTCAATGGGTCACCCAACTCCACTGCCTCAGTTTTTAACAGACTAGGCCAGAGCTCCAACGGGCCCATGAAGAAGCCCGCGATACTAGAAAGGGTTATTCCGAAGAGGATAGCCATCCCTGCTCCTGAAGTCGTCAAGGCGGCTTCTCCTACCAAAGGGTCGGTCTTCACAAGACTGACTATCTCAGCTCCTGCTTCAGGCAAAATCGTCAAGGTTGCTTCCCCTATTCGGAAGTCTGCCTTCGATAGGTTGGCCGTCCCCGCTCAACGGACGTCGGTCTTCAAGAGGCTAATACCGGCAGCGCCTGACCAGAAAAGGGGGCATGACAAAACCATCCCCATAGCTGAACCGACACCATCTGCGCGACATGCTCGTCGTCGTCACTGGCACCGAGTAAGGAGGGACGGGTGCAGCTCTCCGTCTGGGTTAACTCCGCCAGCCCCAACGGTGGAAGTCAATATTGTTGTTCCAACTGGGAACAGCTTCGAGCTTCTTAACAGGGTGCGCAGGAATTCACCCACCGCCGTACTGAAAAGATCTCCTCCACCCATGGAAAATGTTACAGAAACGAAGCCGGAGCAGCCCCCTCAACGGCTGTCCTCCAAAATCTATAAATTCTGGCAACAGGTCCAGGAATCGGTGATCGACCAGGACTACTCTCGCCGATCAAAGAAGCTTAAAGCTTGACAAGGAGAAAACCATCCTGTCAAGCCACAAAAGGTGACAGCCGTCTGGGTGCCCGCTGCAACAGCTCCCTCAACGTCAACCGCTCATAAG
Source organism: Agapanthus africanus (assembly GCA_030015575.1). NCBI lineage: Eukaryota > Viridiplantae > Streptophyta > Magnoliopsida > Asparagales > Amaryllidaceae > Agapanthus > Agapanthus africanus. The sequence goes on along the minus strand of CM057351.1, from coordinate 313,927,539 downwards.
CGAAAGAGGCCAGAGAGGGCCCCCGTGTCCGCGATGAACCACAAGGACACCGAGCCTAAACGCCCTAAGTCTGGGGGCATGGTGGTGCACACTATTTATATGGCTTCCGGAAAAGAGGAAAGTCGTGCTTCTACAGGTCATCGACCGCTTACCCGATCAATAACGAAGGCTCAGGAACAACAGCAGCAGAAACTTCAGGAGATGCTGACTGCAATGGCCGCACTCACCGGGCCGAAGGAAAATCCAGAGACCTCGGAGCAGCGTCGGGAACAAGAAACCGATACCGAGTTCCTCCGAAGAATGCTCGAGAGGAAAGAAAGAGAGGCCACGGAACAAGAGGCCAATATAAAACGAATGGCTTTTTTGTTCCAAGACATAGCTGGGATGATGTTACAGCCGAAGCCTCCAGCTGAAGCCCTCCGATTATAATTGAAGATGAAGGGGAGAGACATCGAACCCTCCTCCGGTTCTTTCAGCAGCCAAGGAGGAAACCATCTCTAAGGCCACCCTGGATGATTATATAGCTCAGCAAATACGAGCTCACCGGGCGAATGAAGCGGCTGGGCAGATCGCTATAACTGGACGACCCTATCCGGGTTGGTACGATCAGATCAAGTATCCGCCGGGATACACGATCCCTAAATTCCATGTATATAAAGGGACGGGGAATCAGCATCAGCACGTCGCTCAATTCAGAGCCCTGTGCGGCAACACTGGAGGTGATGATAAACTTCTGCTCCGCCAGTTTGTTGGCAGCCTGTCAGAGACGGCGTTCGAGTGGTATTCTGAACTTCCAAATGACTCTATCAAAACATTTGCGGAGATGGAGCTGCTATTTACGCAAAGATTCTTAAGCGCTAGCGAGCGCACCCCAATCACAGCATTGATTAACGCCAGGATGAAGCCAGGTGAAACGTGGGTGCAATACGCAATACGATGGCGGAATCTGTGGTCGAAATGCGAGCAGCGCATCGAAGAAGCCCCGGCGGTGGGCATGTTCTTGGGAACTCTCGACCCTCAGGCGACCATTTCACAATTCATGATGTTTTTCAAGCCGACTACCTTCTAGGCCTTGATTGACAAACTGGCATAAATGGACCAGATGGGTCATAGACCGTCTTCTTCGAAGCCGGAACCGCGGAATGAAAAAGGCAAAGGGAAAGAGACTTTTGTCGCCAATACCCAACAACAGCCGAACAACTTAAAGCCAGTCGTTCGCCAAAACAACGTGCGTCCACGTCCATCCCTTGAGAAGAGACCGGGACGCCCTTATTCGTTTCCCCAAGACAAAACAAGAAGATTATTTGAGCTAGCGGTGTTCAACAGGCTCATCAATCTCCCGAATCCAAAACGACCGTTGCAACCCGGTGTGGCTAATAGTCCCAATTATTTCCCTTACCATCAAACGGTAAGCCATCCAGTTGAAGATTGCCTCGTCTTTAAAGGCTGGATCGAAGACCAATACCAACAGGGCAAATTCACACTATCCGAGAATTGGAAAGTAAGCCCGCCCCAGCCGCACGCTCTCAAAAAGACGGACACACCAGAGGCATCATGCTCTTTTGTAGAGGAAGCTCCATGGGAGGTCGTTCTTTCAGCCAAGACTAAAAGAATGTTGAGGGATCTCCAAACATGCCCGGCGATCAGGTGGAAAAATCCATTAGAACCCGAGATCATCGAGGGAATGTTGAAACCGCGCCCAACTCCGAAAATTAGTGGCGATAGCCAAAGCGCTTACACCCAGCCGTCAAAGTCGTCGAAGAAGAAGAAGAAGACCACAAAGCCCGTGAAGTCTAGTGACAAGTGCACGGACCTGCAAAAGCAGATTGACGCATTGGAAGAATACAATCAAAAAGTGCGGACTCCAATCACACTCCAAGAATTTCTCAGCCACGTTCTTAAGGACGGAGATGATGACAATGGAGAAGACTCGTCGGATGAATCTGAAGATTATGTGGCAAGCTGCCATGTGATCTCTCACTCGTCGATAAACGACGAAGAAGCTCCTTACACAGAGAAGCTGGGGGCAGATCCTGAGCCAGAACTTCTAGGACCATCAGACGAAATGATTGATGCATTCCTGAACGAAGCCCGTCTTAAAAGCAAAGCTGATCGAGAGCGCGAGATGGTCATATTCGAGATAGCCAAATGCCGGCGACTGAATGAAAGGGTCGAAACACTCCCACCGGATCAAAGTACATCCGTCGAAAATAAAAGCAGGCTCAAGATAAGGAAAAGGTTCGCCAAAGCCATATCGATGGGAATGAAGCTTCCCTCTTTCAGAGGAAATTCTCCCACCGATATATATCTTGATGAAGCGGACGTACATCTTAACTTCTGCTTATATCATCAGAAGATTGCACACCCTACTGAAGAATGCAACGCATTTAAAAATTGGTAGCAAGGATACGTTACTCACCGGAAACACTTCAAGAGGATGAAGCATGAAGCTCGTCGACAGCGAAAAAATGCGGCAGACGAACGAGGAAGAGTCATCGACAACTGTCACATGGTTGACAGCAGAAGATCGCAAGCTCTCACCTTCGGGAGCAATTCTGAAGAAGAAATGGCTTTCAGCCCTCTCTTCAAAGAATACACCTCAGGAAAAGAGGAAGAAATGAAAAGCTGCGAGAACGTTCAGCTGCGCAATCTCACACTACCCGAAAAGAATCTCGGACCCGCAAACAAGGGATCGAACAAAAGGGATAAGGGGAAGGGAAAAGCGACCTTCGTCGCCAACGCTCAACAACAACTGAGTGGGCCAAGACTGGTTGTTCGCCAAAGCAACAAGCGGCAATCCCTCGATGAGAAATTGAGACGTCCTTACTCATTTCCCCGGGATAAAACAAGGAGACTGTTCGAACTAGCAATGCGCAATGGGCTCATCACTCTACCGAAGTCGAGACACCCACTACAACCGAACGATGTCAACGATCCCAGTTACTGCCCCTACCACCGAGTATTGGGCCATCCGATCGAAGATTGCTATGTCTTCAAAGGCTGGATTGAAGACCGGTATCAACATGGAAAGTTCGCGCCGTCTGAAAACTGGAAGATGAACCCGCCACAACCACATGATCTGAAAAAGATGGACATGCCGGGGGCGTCGTGCTCATTCATAGAGAAAGCCCCCTAGACCGAAAAGTCTGTAAACTAGAGACTCGCTTCAAATATGGCAACTGAAGACCGAAACGTTGTTAAACTAACGATGGACCACTATGTCCTAAAACTGGCTATTGACCGAGACGTCTATAAACTACTACGGACCGCAGCATCCCAAGGCTGACACAAAAAAAATAAAAAAATAAAAAATAAAAAAACTATATATATAAAAAAACGGTACGTCCATAAGCAAAATGGGCACGGATGAAAACCCGAAAGGGCTCTGTGGGTAAAAACAACAGGGCTACCGGTGAGTTTTGTGAAAACCCGAAAGGGCGCAAGCTCGTTAAAAGACACTTGCAAGGTCCTCTCGACCCTGTAAGGAGAAACCACCTGCGTGAGATCCTTACGACTCACAAGGGAACAACACACTTAGGGATCCCCACGATTCCTAAGGAGAAATTACACTTGCGAGATCCTCACGACTCATAAGGAGAACCCTCCTTTGAGACCCTCACGGCTCATAAAATTCAAAAGTCTTAAGCTACAAGGATCTGAACCTATTCTTAAGCCATCACAACCTCCTTTCTGCCCTACAAGCGGCTCAATTCCGACCCTTGTATACAATCCACGGGCGCGAATAAACATTTCCCTAACAAAACCTCATCCGTGACTAGGGATATTTTTACACAACGAACAACCCTTGTAAGTCCTCTTGATTTTATCTCAAAAACTATCTATAACCGCAATCAAGAACGGCGTCGCATGAAGCTAGCCGGTGAGTACGGGTCGGTCCACAGGGATGTTGTGAATCTCCTAATTGCGCTAATGAGTTAATTCCGAAAGGTGTTCGGATTAATTATTAAATCTAAAAACCTAATTATTCTATACTACGATTATCTAGATCTAGTCTTGCTAGGGTTAGGTTTAGGGATGGTTTGGAAATGCAAGTAAATCTCAACGCTTTCTATACCCGAATGAAGATCTATGAGGAGTTATAGTAATTATCAATAAAGGAGATTAGATCCATTCGGGAAGGTGTTCCTTCTTCTAGGTTCCTGTCCTTCCTTTAGAGATCCTTACCCTAACCTCCATGGAAAACGCGCGCAACCGGGCTTTTACACTACGGTATCACCGCTGCCTCGAGGGATAGGGTGCCGTAAGGCGCGATGTGTGCGTGTATGCATGGAGTCCTATTGAAAATATATTATGGGTAAGAAATGGATGAGAGATCTCATCTCTCAAAATCCTTCCCCAAAGCTAACTCTAAACAATTTATCTACGGCAAGAAATTAAATCTACCTAGGGCAAAGAATTGAAATCTAAACTAGAGCAAGGAATTAAATCTACTTACAGATGCATCTCTCCAAACATTAACGCAGGGTTGTCAGATCTGAATTCATGAATTGAAAAGAGGCACCGATGCTCTCCATAAAGAATTCTGAAATTTATTATTAAAAGGAGGCATATGGTTTACAATCTTTAGAGTTCCTATTTATAGAGAATAGGAAACCCTAGGTTACATTTGATTCGCATGTCTGAAATTACAAAAATAGCCCTTAGGTTGACTAGTCAATGCGCCGCAAACCTTTCTGGAAAATTTGACCCACTACGTGTAACACACGGCCGCGGAACCGCGGCCCAAGGCCTGGTTTGGCCGCGGTTCCGCGGGCAAAAGGATAAATTGGGCTTTTATATTTTGTGGGCTTGCTTTGGTTATCTTGGGCTACTTAATTCTTTAATTCTTTCTTTAAAATAGCTTCTGTTCTCTTTCAGATTTTCCAGTGAATAATTGTGGTGGACTTTTAACCGTGGCTTCGAAATCTTGGACCTTGTATTGCCTTGTACTGATCTTTTGTGTAGACTTGATTAAGATCCTTCTATTTGTTGGTCAAAAGTCCCTTTTTGTATCATCTTTTGTCTTTTTCACTGTTTTCGCGCCAAGAACCTGTAACCTGTAATATGTAGCAGGCATGCGCAAAAGCACCTGTTTATTTATAAAACGAATAAGAATGGGGAATATAAAATGCAATATTATGATATGAACACCTCTCGACTTAAAAGGAGAAAATACTCTTGTAAGATCCTTACGACTTACGAGAAGCCATACACTTAGGAGTCCTCACGATTTCCTAAGGAGAAAACGCACCTACGAGATCCTCACGACTCGCAGGGAGAAATGCCTTTATGAGACCCTTACGGCTCATGAAGTCAAAAGCCTTAGTCGACAGGATCCTAACCCTGTTCGCTAAGCCACCTTTGTTCGACATCGACAGAGGCAAATGATGATTCGCTCCTGGAAAAATTCCAGTTGTAGCGGTGCTGATGCCGAAATCGGTGTCCAACTCCAAGCTTTCAGCAAAGAAGCCAGCGAGCCACACATGCATACGAAATAGCCGAAATGATGGGGCAACTTGCAACAAAATCAGCAAGTAAAAATCTATGCATGCAAAATAGCCGAAATGATTGGGCAACTCGCAATAAAAAGCAGCGAGTAAAAATAAAATAAATAGCGGAAATGATTGGGCACCGCGAAAAATAGCCGAAATGATTGGGCAATCGCGACTGTCGCGATATAAAAGCTGAAATGATAGAGCATCGCGGAAAAGAAAAATATATAAAATGAAACTTTTTGCCCTACAGGTGAGATCACGTCGATCCCTGTATACAATCCAGGGGCACAAACAAAAAGGGAACCATACCTTCCCACCAGGCTCCATCAGAAGAAGAACCAAGTCTCGACGGCCACATCTACAGGCTGAAGACCCACAACGGCGTTCCTTCGCAGTCCAGCAGGATGCAGATGCAACGTCAACGAAAGACCTCACGGTCGAAACAAAGCGGAGCGACGGCAAAATCTTAGCTCCACCTCAGCATTCGTCTCATTACAGCAGACGCAATATCACCCCAGGGTCAAAACAACGGAGCCACGGCAGAGTCCTTAGTTCCAAATCTCGATGGTTCATAGACAACCTAGAGACCACCTTAGCATTCGTCTCGATACAGCAGACGATAGATCACCAACGGCGTTCCTAGGCAGTCCAGCAGGATGTGGACGCAACGTCAACAAAAGACCTCACGGTCGAAACAAAGAGGAGTGATGGAAAAATCCCACCACAACCTCGACGCTCGTCTCGATACAGCAGACGAGATGTCACTACAGCGTCCTTCCTCCAACTGGATTCGGACACGCCAAAGCAAACAAAGCGAAGACCATACTTCTAGCTTCAGGGTCTTGACGGTAACTCAAATAAAACCTGAAGACTACCGGAGATCATCCCACACCAGCGCGGAGTGGTCACCACCTCGGCGTTCGTCTCAACACAGCAGACGAGATGTCACTACAGCGTCCTGCCTCCAAACAGGATTCGGACACGCCAAAGTAAACGAAGCGAAGGCCAAATTCCTAACTTCAGGGTCTCGACGGCAACTCATATAAAGCCTGAAAGACTACCGGAGATCATCCCACACCAGCGTGGAGTGGTCACCACCTCGACGTTCGTCTCAATACAGTAGACGAGATATCACTACAATGTCCTTCCTCCAAACAGGATTCGGGCACGCCAAAGAAAACGAAGCGAAGGCCAAATTCCTAGCTTCAGGGTCTTGACGGCAACTCATATAAAGCCTGAAAAACTATCGGAGATCATCTCACACCAGTGCGGAGTGTTTATGACTCATCGGGGCTGTCCAAAATGAGCCTAAGCTCAAGAAAAAAGCGGCATGGCAAAATTCCTAACGCTTGCTCTTCCGACGGTCAAACTGCCTAGGAAGATTGCTTGAAGACGTCTTGTCCAGCCCCCGGAGGGATCAGAGACACGACATTCGCAAGGCTACTCGAACAGCAAAATTGCCTATCGAGGAATACATCAGCCAGCGCGACGGTACGACGGGCAAAACCCTAGTACCACAGACCCTAACGGACCTTTGTCGTAAAGAGCAGAGGTTAACTGTGACGTTAGGACATTCTTGCGAGAACTTCTCGATTCGTCTCGACTCGTGAGGAAATTAGTGTCTTTGCGAGAACTTCTCGATTCTTCTCGACTCGTAGGGAAAAGCCTTAGGCAATGGGGATAAGAACCTGTTTCCTAAGCACTGGGGCCCTGCAAGTCGGTCCAAGACGGACTATTGCATACTATTCACGGGACACACTCTCCAAAGTCGAATCTCGACAAGGGGGGAAACAACCACTTACGAGTCCTCTCGACTTGCAAGCGGGAAAAATTCTCTTGTGAGATCCTTACGACTCTCAAGAGAAAATACACACTTAGGAGTCCTCATGACTCCTAGGGAGAAAATACACCTACGGGATCCTCTCGACTCGTAGGGAAAAAAGTCTTTATGAGACCCACATGGCTCATAAAGTTGAAAAGTCTTAGGTGGCAGATCCTAACCCTGTCTCCTAAGCCATCACTGCCCTGCAAGGAGGTCAATACGGACTATCTGCGGGCTACATTTACCAAAGCCACATTCGCCAATGAAATAAAGAAGCTACTTACGAGTCCTCACGATTCGTAAGGAAAAATACCCGAGTGAGATCCTTATGACTCACGGAGGTAATGAACACTTAGAAATTCTAATGATTTCTAGGGAGAATTTGCACCTACGAGATCCTCTCGACTCGTAGGGAGAGAAACTTTCTTGAGACCCTTACGGCTCATGAATATGAAGAAAGTCTTAGGCTACAAGGACCCTAAACTTGTCCCCTAAGCCCTTAATTCTGTGGCCATGCATAACTCTGCACTACTTCACCCACGTACATACTTACGTGGGCAAAATAGTGAGGGGCATTTGTTCCCGCCAAAATCTTGGCTCAAAACTTGCTCCCTTATAATATAATAACAATAAAATAAAAAATAAAGGGAAAAACTCCACATGCAAAAAATGTAACAAATGCTTCAAAGCCAAGAGTTAAAACATTATGAAGCAACGCTTCATAGCTGCGCCAAAAGCGCTGTGCTACGACTAGCGCACCCCGTGCAAAGCGCATAGGCGCTAGCGGTAGATGCGCTGCGCTCCAAGTAGCACACCACGTGCAAAGCACGTGTGCGCTAGCGCTAAAGGCGCTGCACTCCAAGTAGCGCACCATGGGCAAAGCGCATGAGCGCTAGCGCTGGAACTAAATGTTCCTCACCGTTCGATCAAATATCCGACGGATATGATCAAATCATCAATGAACAAGGATAAAATTCTGTTGAATCTTTCCAAACAGAAAAGATTGTGCCTTGAATTTGGAACACCGTTGAATCAATGATCCAATGGTGATTAAAAAATCACCAAAATACAGAATAAATTCTGTTTGTAAAGATTTCCCAATCTTGTTAAAACAAGAAGATTATTTTCTGTAAAACAGAAGCCTTAGGATCAAAGATCCAACGGTGGGAAATATTCCCAAATCAATTAGAGAAAGATCTCTTAAAACTGATTCAACAAATCAATTGGCCCTATATAAAGGCCCCTAGACTTCAAGTCTAGGAGAGAAGACAGAAAAAAGAGAGCGGAAAAAACCCTCTGCAAAAAGAGCAAGCTCTTAGAAAAAAGAAGATTTTTCTTCATCTTCAAGGTAAAAAAAGAACTATGTTCTTGAATAACAGAGATGAAACCGTCTCGTAAAAAGAAGAACCATCTTCTAAAAAGATCAGAGATCTAAGAAAAAGACCAAGGTCTTTAATAAAAAAGAAAAGATCAAAAAGATCTAATCATAAAAAAAACTAAAAGAAGTATTTTACTTCATTCACAGATCTTTTGATCTATAAAGGCAGAGCCTTTTATAAAAACAAGAACTTTTGTTCTCGGATCTTGAGGCAAAGCCTCCTTTGAAGAACATAAATTTGTACTTTGATCTTAAAATTGATCAGATGCGCTTTGCGCTACTGAAAAGTGCCTTGCACTCATGAACTGCGCCTTTGCGCTCTTTGGATCGGCGCTCAGCGCCAAAACGAGCCACGTGTCAACCATAGACACCACTTGCGCTTTGCGCTTTTAAAACATAGCGATGCGCTCATAGACTGACGCTCAGCACAAAACGCGCCACGTGTCACTCGCTGGCGCGCCAACAGACTAGCGCAAAGCGCTCATAAATGGAAAGCGCAATGCGCTAATGAATCAGCGCTTAGCGCTAAGCGTGACATGTGTCACCTTCGTGTGCGCTAGCGCAATGCGCTCTTTAATTGGCGCAAAGCGCCTGACACGCCACATAGCGCACTGTCAAAACACACTCTGTTCTGATAAATGCTATAAGACAAAGATGTCAGAGCCCAATGCCTAGCATTATTAAAAGGGCCGAGCCCAAACAAAGGCTTAACAGCCAGAACAAAAATAAAATGTTAAACATTTTTTTGGACTTAGCCCAATTCTGGCCATAAGTCCTCAACTTAAATTGAACTGAGCACATCTGCTCATAAATATTCAATAGATCTTAGTCCCAAACTGGACTACAGATCTTTCAAACAATTCACACCGGTTTGAGGGTACATCTCGTTACTCCTTTGATATTTGTCGTTGTAATTCCTCAACGTCTTCAAAGAGGTGACGGGTCCCGACAACTACACATTTCATGGACTGTGGGGTCCTTAAACCCATGGATTATGATGTCCTTAACCTCGACCGTGATGTCTTAAAACTAACGTTGGACTGTGGAGTCCTTAAACCCACGGACTATGATGTCCTTAACCTCGACCGTGATGTCTTAAAACTAACATCGGACTGTGGGGTCCCTAAACCCATGGACTATGATGTCCTTAACCTCGATCGTGATGTCTTAAAACTAACATCGGACTGTGGGGTCCTTAAACCCATGGACTATGATGTCCTTAACCTCGACCGTGATGTCTTAAAACTAATATCGGACCGTGGGGTCCTTAAACCCATGGACTATGATGTCCTTAACCTTGACTGTGAGGTCTTAAAACTCACGGACTATGATGTCCTTAACCTTGACTGTGAGGTCTTAAAACTCACGGACTATGATGTCCTTAACCTCGACCGTGATGTCTTTAAACTAACATTGGACCACTATGTCCATAAACTGGCAATGGACCACCATGTCCTTAAACTGGTAATCGACCGTAATGTCCCTAAACTAAACAATAGAGCCCAAATGCTCTTTTGTTGGATCTAAACGATCCCGTTAAGTTGATCTTAGTCTAAAATTAGACTAATGTATCCTTAACATACGTTTAAGTTGATCTTAGTCTCAAATGAGACTAATGTATCCTTAAACCCAACCCCCAAACCCAAATCTAAGAAGATACGGATTTGGACTAATCCACGCCCTATGGGCGACAACATAAATTAGTCTCCGTATACAATCCACGGGCAACCATAAAACAAAAAAAAAACACGACACGAAGTGACCATCTGGAGAAGGAGAAAGTGGTTACCGCGATGCGGTAGCGTAATTAACTGCAGGGGCTTACGCCTGCAGGGAAGAGCGTCCCCACAATCAAAAACCCCTCAAATGAGGGGGAATCTGACGAAGTCTGCTACATCGGCCGCATCCGTTTAAACCTTCGATATGCGGTGCCATAAATCAACTTGTCATCTTCGGAGAAGTGGACGGATAGCACCAATTAGTATCTGCCCTCAGTATTCAAGCCCAGACGTCCCAACGTCCCGGTCGCGTCTTTCGGCGGAGAACAATTGCTTCCTGCGCATGGGACTCACCCCGTCAGACCTACGGCCGACTACTCGCGTCCTATCAGGGTTTACTAACCACTCCATCCCTGCGGAAGGGGTAATCACTCTACAATTTAATATCGGGGAGGCGGGTCGTACGCGCACCGTGCCTGTAGAATTTATCGTCACAAGAATCCCATCGGCCTACAACGTCCTCCTCGGTCACCCAACACTGAACTCCCTCCGGCCCAGATATCAACCTACCACCTGGCAATGAAATTCCCGCTCGACCAAGGCGGGATAGGTCGGGCCTACGGAGACCAGCAAACCGCAAAGGTATGCTTCACCACAACATCCATGTCTGAGCACCCAAACAATGATGTCGAGGGCGAGGGTGACATCAAGGGTTCTCTGGACACTCAAGACGAGCCAAAAGAGGTCCGAGGGACCCCGGTGGAGCCACTAACAGAGGTCCCCCTCACAAAAGGGGACGACGAACGAACCGTTCAGATCGGGTCACTTTTAACAGGGACTCGGCGAGACGACCTAGTTCAGTTCCTCAAAAACAACTCTGACATGTTCGCCTGGGCACCTGCCGACATGTCTGGGATCGACCCCAAAGCCATATCTCACAAGCTCGGCGTAGACCCTATGGCCCAACCCGTCATGCAAAAAAAACGAAGCTTCACCCCGATCAATCAAAAGGCGATCGAGGACTAGGTAGACAGGCTCCTCGCTACCAACTTCATTCGGAATGTGCTTTACTCAGAATGGTTGGCGAGCGTGGTCATGGTCAAAAAGTCAAGCGGGAAGTAGTGCATGTGCGTCGACTTCACCGACCTCAACAAGACCTGCCCGAAAGACAACTATCCCCTCCCTCGGATAGACCAGCTCGTCGACAGCTTGGCAGGCCACGAACTACTTAGGTTCATGGACGCCTTCTCCAGCTACAACCAAATCCGTATGAATCCGGCAAACGAGAATCTCACCGCATTCACAACGGACCGGGGGGTATACTGCTATAAGGTAATGCCTTTCGGCCTCAAAAACGCCGGAGCTACGTACCAACGCTTGGTCAATCGCATGTTCAAGCCGCAGATTAGAAGGAACATAGAAGTTTACGTTGATGACATGCTCGTCAAATCGATCTCATCGGATGAGCACGCCAAGGATCTGGGTGAGGCCTTCGACGTCCTTCGCAAATACAAGATGAAGTTGAACCCCGCCAAGTAGGCATTTGGGGTCACCGGGGGAAAGTTCCTTGGTTTCATGGTCACTCACCGTGGGATCGAAGCTAACCCATAGAAAATCAATGCCATCCTCAACATGGTCACACCCAAGACTAACGTCGAAATCATGAGGCTGATAGGGCGGGTAGCCACTCTGCATCATTTCATGTCGAGGTCTGGGGAGAAGTGCCTCCCGTTCTTCAAAGCTCTAAGGAAGATTCCAAGGTTCGAGTGGTCGGAGGAGTGCCAGACCGTCTTTGACCAATTAAAGAGGCACCTTGCGACTCCGCCCTAGTCGTTGGCCAAGTGACCGGCCGATTCAAGGCACGGGAGCCTCTGATGGTGAAGTATCTGGCCGAGGTAAGAAGACTGCGAAAGAACTTCGACGAAGTCCAGGTGGAGCAGATCCCCAGAAAACTCAACGCCCAAGCCGACGCCTTGAGTAAGCCAGCTTCGTCCTATACGGCCAACAACCAGACGAACATCCTCTTCGAGGTCTTGCCATGGCCCAGCGTGGAAGACGGGGCAACAATGCTCCAAGTGTATACAGCCCAGGAAGAAGACCGGGATTGGAGAAAGCCCCTCATGGAATTCTTGAGGGAAGGTACTCTCCCAGAAGATCGGGGAGAAGCCCACCGCCTCCGAGCCAAAGCTCGCCATTTCATCTGGAGCAATGGGAACCTCTACAAGAAGTCCTTCACTCAGCCCCTGCTCCGGTGCGTCGACCCCCACGAACCCGACTACGTCCTCCGCGAGATCCACGAAGAGGTCAGCGGCGCGCACCAAGGGGCCTGCACCTTGATCCAGAAGGCATTGCTCCAGGGGTACTACTGGCTGACAATTCATCAAGATGCCCAGAAGCTGGTCAGAAGATGCAAAAGCTGCCAACTCCATGGAAGCATACCTCGCCTTCCCGCTACCGAGCTAACCTCCCTAACCTCCCCGTGGTCGTTTGCCCAGTGGGGAATGGACATGATAGGCCAATTCCCTACCGGTACTGGCGGGAACAAGTACGTCCTCGTCGCAGTGGACTACTTAACGAAGTGGATCGAGGCCATTCCCATCAGGAAACCGGACGCCACCATGACTATTAAGTTCCTGCAGAACAACATGATACTCCGGTTCGGCATCCCGAGGTGTATCATCATTGACCATGGGACAAATTTCGAAAACGAAAGAGTTAAGGAATTCTGCAGCGAATATCGTATCCTCATGAAGTTTGTCGCGGTCGCACATCCCCAATGCAACGGGCAGGCCGAGGTCGCTAACCGGGATGTCCTCCGAGGTCTTCGGACACGCCTAGAAGGGCGCCAAGGCAGTTGGGTCGAGGAATTGCCCTGGGTCTTATGGGCCCTGCACACGTCGAAGAAAACCCCCACCGAGGAAACCCCTTTCAGCCTCTGCTACGGAACCAAGGCAATGGTCCCGGCGGAGATCGGGCTCCCCAGTCACCGGGTCGAGCACTTCGACGATGAACCGAACACCTCGGCACTCCGAACTAACCTGGACATCTTGTTGGAGAAACGATACCGGGCTCAGATTAGAGCTGCTGCCTATCAACAGCAAACCGCCCGCTACTACAACGTGCAAGTCAAGCGTCACTCCTTCAAGACCGGAGATTTAGTCCTAAGACGGAATGAGTTCGTCGATCAAGGCAAGCTGCATAAGTTTTCCCCGAAATGGGACGGTCATTTCCTCGTCTCCGAGGTCCTGCCCAGCGGAACCTACCGCTTACAAGACGCGGATGGTCGCAAATTTCCATGGCCTTACAACGCTGAGAAGCTCAAGCTGTACCTCTGAAAAGAATATCTAAGAGTTTATATTTCTTCTTTCACAAAGGCGATGTAAACTTTTTTAAAGTTCTTTCTATTCAAATGATAAAAGGGAAACAACAGAGCATTGCAAAATGGAGGAATTTTATTCATTCAAAGGTATTAAGGGCTCCTCAGCCTTACAGAAAAAGAGAAAGGAAAATTTACAACAGAGGTGGAACGAGATCGAGGAAATACTCCTAGTGATACTCAGAGTAGATTTCCGCTAGCCGGGCCCTAGCCTCTGCAGCCCGCTCCCGCCGATGCTGCACGCAAACCCGGGACGCCACGGAAGCTCCCGACACTCCGCCCTCTGCGCCTTGGCTAACGATGTACCTCATCTTGAAGCACTTCAAAATGAGGGCCAAGGACCGGTCGTGCCTGGCCTTCGAGATGAGTCCGAGCAGGAAGATCGAGCGCACCTTGTCGAGCGCCTCGTCCAGCAGCTCCTCGAAAAAAGGGTTGTCCAACCCCGGGGACCTCCTCCAAATGCGTACATCAGCAACTGAAGCAGGGACGACAACCAAGGGAGAAGCCGGCCGACGTGATCCTCGAGGCGCTGAACCACTCCCCGGTACCCATCCTCGGCCAGGGATTGGTCGTACAAGGAGACGTCGTCGAAGGTGATGATCTCTTCGATCGAATACATGCGCCCAGTCATCTCAAAAAGCGATGCCGAAGAAGTTGTTGTCTTCTTCTCTATTTATAACCTCAAATAGAATCCTGAAGGACCCGGATTCACGCGCGCATGGGCGCGAATCCTGGGATCCGCCGGGGTTACTCCAATACCGCGCCGCCACATAGCAGCACTGACGCGACTTCTCGAAACGTTACGCCTCCCCCAAGCATCCCTGGCACGTGCCGCCTGCGACGGTCGCTCCACCCCAATGTTCACGAACCTAGGAAGGTTAGACTGAGCCTCTGGATCCACCGAGCAGCTACCTTGCTCGGTCCATCCTTAGCAGACCACTACTTGGGCTCCTCAATGAAGCTATGTAAATTCTTCTAAGTTCTTTTTTAAGCAACAAGAAGGACACGATATAGCATTGCAGAAAGAAGAATTTTTATTGATTCAAAAAGGTATTGTGGCTCCTCAGCCTTACATAGAAAAATAAAAAATAAAAATTACAGCAGCGGGGGAAGGGGTTGCAAGAAGTATTCTTCGTGGTACTCCGAGGAAATCTCCACCAGCCGAGCCCTTGCTACCTCGGACCTCTGCCTCTGATGCTGTCCACGAACCCTTGTGGCCACGGACGGGCCATAAAGCTCCACGGGCGGGCACCCATCGGCGAGATGCCTCAATTGGTAACACTCGAGAACGAGTGCCACTGAGCGATCCCGCCGACTCATCGAGATCAGGCCAAGACGACATAGCGACCTTAGCTTCCCAACCGCCTCATCCTTCAGCTGTTCGGACAAGGGGTTGTGCAGCCCCGGCGATGCCCTCCAGATGGAGTACATGAGCAGCTGGAGAAGGGACGATCGCCGGGGGAGCAGGCGGCCGATGTGATCCTCAACCCGCCGGATCCGCATCTCCTCGGAGCACAGCTGGTCGTACAGGTACACATCCTCAAAAGAGATGATCTCAGGGATGGTGAAAGGGAAAGTGTCCATTCTTACGTTTAGGGGATAAAGAAAGGAGTGATCACCACGCCCTCCTTTTTATAGCCCCACAGCGCCCCCAAGAGTCCAACAGTCGCTCGTTTCTCCCACTACTATACCGCTACGCGGCGGACATCCCGCCTTTCTCGGTGAAATCGAAACGACGCTGCTCTTACGCTTCACTTCCCCCATGCGTTCATAACACGTGTCGCCCGCGACGGTCCCTCTTCCCGATGTTCACACCATGGAAGGTCGGACAGAACCTCACGAATCAACCGAGCAGCTACCCTGCTCGGTCCATCCTTGGCTGGTAATTTCTTACCCCAGGATGCCAAGGATCAAAGCCCTCACAAAGAGGCCACCGAGCAGCTACCCTGCTCGGTCCATCCTTGGCTGGTAATTTCTTACCCACCGACGCCAATGATCAAAGCCCTCACTAAGAGGCAACCGGGCAGCAACCCTGCTCGGTCCATCCTTAGCAGGCCTCGCAATACCCTCCCGCACTAAGGATCAAAGCAATCACCAAGAGGCAACCGGGCAGTAACCCTGCTCGGTCCATCCTTGGCTGGTAATTTCTTACCCACCGATGCCAAGGATCAAAGCCCTCACCAAGAAGCAACCGGGCAGCAACCCTGCTCGGTCCATTCTAAGCAGGTCTCTCCATGCCATCCCGCGCTAAGGATCAAAACCCTCACCAAGAGGCAACCGGGAAGTAACCCTGCTCGGTCCGTCCTTGGCTGGTAATTTATTACCCCACGACGCCAAGGATAAATGCCCTCATCAAGACGCCACCGAGCAGCTACCCTGCTCGGTCCATCCGTGTTTCACGTATCTCAACTCCGTAAGTATGTTCGAAATGAAACACATGTGTTGGATCATTCGGAGCTGACTGTACGAGAAGATTTGACTTTTGAGAAGCAACCGATGTCGATTGTGGATCGAAGAGAAAAGTGCTTAAGAATAAGGTTATCCCTCTTGTACTTCTTTCTTGGGGAAATCGCTCGCATAGAGAGTCAATTTTGGAATGAGAAGATGAAATCCGACAGAAGTTTCCACATCTTTTCTTGTAGTTTGTGTTTGTTTATCCTTTCTTGTTCTTGGAATTTCGAGGACGAAATTCTTTTTGTAGTTGGGTATAATGTAACAACCGAGTTCAGTTATACAAATTTCTCTTTCAGTATTTATTATCTGTGGTATTTTACTGATTTATCTTGTTTGTGTGCGAATGGTAGTTCACTTTTACATTGCATTCGACCCGACCCGCTTGCTTGAACTGGTTGATTTATGTTTATAAACTACCTTGGCTAGTTAAATAGACACGTGCATCTCATGGATACTGCATATTGACTTTTCATCTGACATCGCACATTTTATCATATAACATTTTAGATCACGTAAAATAAATTAAAATTGCATTTCATAGCCTGCATGATACCCCTAACCCCGTGGTAGCGTCCGCGCATCATGTTCTCGTCCCGTTCTGTGAAATGGACGCGTTTGGATAGCTACGCGCATGTACGTGCGTCCGTTCTTGGGGGTATACATTTTTGTTACCTAATCTTTCATTTTGAAATTTGAAAGCTGCATTTAATTTTCGTATTTTAAATCTAAAATTTTAGACCCGACCCGGGCGCATTTTGAAATATTTTTATATCCCGCTAAAATTCAATTATTTAAATTTTAAATTTAATTCTAATATTTTTTTCAGTTCAAAAGATTTTCCAAAACCAATTTTAAATCTTTTAAAAATTTTCCTAACTAAATCAAATCCTCTCTCTCTCCTATTTTTTTCCCACGAACCAATCAAAATCTTTCCCTTTTAATTGTGTGGCCCCACACCCAGCTATCTCTCCTTCTCTCTCTTCTTACTTTCTTCTCTCTTATCTCTCTCTCTCTTCTTTCTCTCTCCTCTCGCGATCCGTGTTTACCAGGGATCCGAGCACCTCCCACCTTCGCTACCGTCACCTCCCTTCTATCTTCTTTTCTTCTTTCTTTTAAAAAAACCCCGAGCCCCATCGCCTTAACCCATCTGCGATACTCAAACCCTAACCCTAACTTCGTCACAACTCCCTCAACCGAGCCTCCTCCTCCTCGTCACCATTCCCTCTTCTCCTTCCTCCTTCTTTCTCCTCCTTCTTCCATATCCCGAGCACCCCGCAACCCCTGCACACCCATCTCAACCCAAGAAACCCACCTCGTCGCCGACGACCCCTTTACCTCATCATCTCTTCTTTTTCTCCTCTCTCTCCTCTGTTCTCCTCCCCTTCACAAGACTCATGCACACACCCGAGCCGCACCAACCCCAGCAAACGCAAACCCTAACCGAAACCCTAACGCCAAACTCTTGCTTCGCCGGAGCTCCGTCGACCTTGTCACCACCCTCACAACTCCTATGTCCCCTGGAATCCTAGAGCACCTATCCACAGTAAGATCTCTTCCATTCTTCTCTTTTCTTCCCTCCATGCATTACTTCTTTAACATGTTCACTGTTTTCTTGCTTGCCGGAATCCGGTCGTGCCGACGACGATCTCGACGACCCAGTGAGCGTATCTGACCCGTGTGATCCCCTTGTATGTTGTTTGGATCTGTTCTGTGTACCGTGCGCGCGTCGTGACTTTTCCCGCCGACGTGTGACATTCCGTAAACCCATTTCTAGATCTGTCGAGGCAAGTAAAACTTGCTACATGCTACTTATATTATTTTTATACATATTTAATTGCATGTTAAACCTGTAAATTAAATCTAAGGCCATTTGTTTCATTTTAACACTTCGATCATTTTAGATTTATAACTTGAAACATACCATGTTGCTTTTTGATTTACTATACATAGTACCCACATCCATATTTAAATCACATAATAATTATTTGCATAGCCCGTAGTACCCTTTTAATAGTTTCTACCCTATCGGACACCCGTTTGCATCAATTTAACCTATTTTATATATAACCGCATCCCTAGATCATTTTGTTGGAGATAGTGCCCTCATAGTCAATTATTGGATCACAGGTACGTGATTGCAATGATTGCGGAGGACCTATACCGGTAGGACAGTCTTACTCAAGATGATAGTATGCTATCTGGTTTGCCTTTATCAGTCGTGTACATGTTCAGGTGACTGATTACATGTTACACTTTGATAGAGCCCTTAGGATCTTGCTTTACCACCAACAGTATGATGGCGATCATATACGTGAGAGTTGGGTGGTTTATACGCATATCCTTAATTATGGTCCCTAGTCGTGGGAGTTTCGAGACAGGGCATCGATACTCTGGAGTAGACTAGTGTATACAGTCGAGACCCCGACGAGGGGCGGTGGCCGGTCTCACAAGCCACTGGTGTCAGTTGGATCACCTAAGATGTATACAGGTGCTCATTGGGTTATGAGTACACCGGACAGGACTCGCCGGGAATCTGCTAGTTAGTATTATATCTATCGTCAGATAGCAGTTCCCTGGTGACATGTGTACAGGTTAGTTCATCGACCTGAGGTCGTCATTTGTCTCGTGTGAGTTCCCACTGTGCTTTGATTTCTACCCTACCACGGCTCAAAGGAGTCGTGCAAACAGGTAGTTTTTGGGTACAGTCCCGAGCCATATGGAGGCACGTGAGCAGATCTGCAGGGGATTCGTCTCTCCCGGTATTGGGGGCGAGATCGTGCTGTGTCTAGGAGAGCCATTACACAAAGCCCACGGCCGTGGCAGGAGATTTACTGGTAGGTACTCCAGTAGTATCTCAGGGTGTTATTGGGCTTCACTCCGACATGACTTATACTGCTATTGGGGGTCTGACGTTACTAGCCCCCTAGGCAGATATGCGATACTCATAGACGAACGGACCGGACTGTATATACATTGTCACTGTCAGGCTCAGTAGGGTTTCTGGATGAGTTCGCTCATCAGCCTCCCTTGAGGTCAGTCCATGGGCAGCCGTTACGCATTGCTAGTGCCGCTGACGGTTTGTGGTTAAACCCACTGCCAGGGTACTGACGAGTCATTAGAGTCCCCCACAGACAGTTTCCCAAGTTCGGGCGAAACGTTGTAGAGGCCGTATGGTTTTATGGCAGGGTTCGGAAAATGCACGTGCGTTTACGCACGTGTTATTTTTCGGGCAGATGATACTGGTCGGCTTTGGTTTAAGCCGGATCCGAGTATTATATTGAGTAGGTATAATATCTTTGTCTCAGTTGCATTTGTATTCGGTCGTAATACAAATGCGGGTATATTTATACAGTTTCGGGGTTATCCTGAAAGTCGTTTCAGGATCACTTTTGGAAGTTGCCAGTTTCCAGTTTTCTATCAGCCGTCTTTTAACATTTGGTTAAAGACGGATTTATCTTTTCTTCTGTTGAGGTGAGTCAGTGTTCTAGAAGATTCTAGATGAGGTGACTAGGATTAATTGGTGTTGATTTTTCATTGGTTGCATTAATGACATGATGAGGTGTTTAAGTGACTCATGCTTTAACATTAAAGCATTTTGTTTAGCTAAGGATATTTCTTCTTGATATTTTGAGTGAGAAGCTTTCTTGTGGTCACCCCCCCTCTCCTACGGTCACCCCCTCTCCATATATGAGGCCGGCCCCCTCTCTCTCTCTCACGACTTGATATTTTTCATTTGTAGAAAAGATATGATAGTATTTGGGGTGCATGGAATTTTACAGTCCATTTCATTCCATCACCCAATTTCCTCGGCAACTTCATTAACCGATCGTCCACGGACTTGGACGAAGTGAGACAAAGTCATCTACTCATTCTCTACATCATTCTTGGTCGTCTCTTTTAGCAAACTTGACGATCGAGTTGCCTCAAGTCAGAGGCGGGAGCCCGTTTAAAGAATCGGTGATGTGGTGCCACCTCGACGAGGATATCGGAGATCGACGAGATCGGAGCAGCCGCAACGGAGCGTGGGATGATGGTTGAAGAACGAAGGACTCGGATCGTTCGGTATAACCTTTCTACACTCTTTACAGTTTGTTAGTTTAGCAATAATGGCAGATCCGGGTTAAAGTATATGATAGCGCCAGTTAAAAGTTTTTGTTCCGCATTTTGGCGTCTGTAGACGGCCGGGGCGCTAGCGTAGACTTACAGTGGTATCAGAGCCTCACCATTTTGCTATACTAACTTGTGCTAACGCGTTTAAAACATCGATCGAACCGGAAATCAAAAATCACAATTTTTTAACTTGACAGTTTCTGTCGATTTTAAATGGTCTCGTAAAATTATTCTACATGTCACAGAATACTGTGCAGGGTTTTTTAAGACTACTGAAAAAAAATGGTCACGTGATCCCACCAAAGAGCCGCGCTTCCACGGTCAAACCTAGGGTTTGACCGCGGAACCGCCGCGCTTTAGAGGGAACAGTGCATCAAATTTTCTCAGTTGGCTTGATTTGGAAATTGTGGCTTTTTGATATATATCGTGTTGGCCCAGATTTTGTTACTGTTCACCAGTAAGTCGTGGGGCCCATTTTTTTGATATTTGGTCGATCGAAATTTAAACACGTTAGTTTACAGTGCTTACATTATATCTCCGACCGGGAATGTCATTTGATCGGTAAACCGCGTTTGATTGCTATAGTTCTTTTAGACGGGTTTGCGAACGTGACATTCGCGTTGATGTTCTGTTTTGTGCTATGATGTTGCGGATTTGTCGTGGTGGATAGCAGTGTGCAATGGTAGTACAGTTTGAGTTTATTTGTACATTTGATATTGCGGGGCGAGCGTCCAACTTGTGGACTGCCGTCACTGCCTGTTGTATAATATTCTTTTGGGGCACGACCAGGTTGCGGTCGATGTACCTATTGTACTATTTTTCATTACTGTACTAGGTTTTGCCCCGCGACGGAGTGCACGGATAGCCGGGTTCGGGAGGGCAACGGGTCCGCATCTCATGGCTTTGAGAGGCAGAGGGGTCCCACTCTAGAATTGGCAGACTATTTGCCGCACTCGTAGGGGGTACAGGTTGACCCAAGGAGGGGTGCCCAAGATTACCGGATTCCGTGAAAGTGCTGGGTGGTCCATTCACTATGCTGTAGGGGGCTGCCTCGCTTCAGGTTTTTGCAGGTAACTTGCCGCACCCGTAGGGGTCTAGGTTTCATTGCACAGGCTATCCGCATGACAGGGGAACGTCGGGTTTCAGCAGCGGCTCTGTGAAACCCGGGGATCCCAGATTATCTGTATTGTTCTGTGATGCTTATTACTTTTCTGTAATGTTGCATATTATCACGCCTGGAGCGATTATTGTATATTGGTTTATATACTATTAGATGTTGTATATGTTTTACACCCGCGCTAGTCCAGTCCCCGCTCTGTCGTTAGTTAAGTAACCTAACGAGTGATGACGGGACCCAGTGACGAATGCGGATGGCATATACGTACATTTTATTTTCGTTCTTTTCTGGTGTGATTAAATGATGGGACTGTATTGATTCTGATCAACGCAAAGTATAACAAACCTGTTTGATGTTGTTGGAACAAATTTAAAAAGTGTTGTTACAAAGACGTTTCCTTTTGTTATGCATAGCGGTATTCAGTGGAATATCCTGCACCTCATTCGACGGGGCAAGGGCCGATATCCCTTCACCGGGACTGACCCCTTGGACAGAAGTTTGCGTCAGAGTAATAACTTCACTATAGTCGATTACAAGTTACTTTGCATAGCGGTATTCAGTGGAATATCCTGCACCTCATTCCACGAGGAAAGAGCCGAGATCCCTTTACCGGGAGTGACCTCTTTAGCAAAAGGTTTTCGCCACTATATTTTAAAAAGCTATCAGGTTCCTTCAACGAGATCAAGTTCATTACGTTAAAGGTTTTTTCGCCAAAAACCAGCCGTAGCCCTCCGTCGTTTCTTATGGATGGTCAGTAATATTCAAGCTATGTTTGTTGGCTTTCGTCAAGGCATAGTGTTTGGTAGTTGCTGGGGTATTCATTTGTTGCATAGATAGATGTGTTGGTTTGGGACAGTCGTATTACCTTGTTGGCTTTCGTCAAGGGTATGTACGGGTGGGTTCAAATTAACAAGATAATGACGGGTAGAACTTGACATGTGACTTATGATTTGTTGACATTCGCCAAGGTCATAAGAACATGGGGTAAAAATCATATCGGGAGTTTCTAAAGAAACTGAAACTTGCCAGGCATGCGCATACCTTCTGGAGTGTGATAACGCGAGTGGATTCCGTCACGTTATCATGCGATGAGAGTTGGATCCCGATTCCCACTGATGAGTTGGTTTACTCTTCGGGTGATCCCGATTGATTCTTCTTTAGGTTTGGAGGAGAATTTGACAGGACAGTGGGAGGTTTCCGGATTAGATAAAGTGATGACCATTCTGATCTAGGTTAGAGTGCACGCAGAGTGTTTCTTTTCTCTCTCTCTTTGGCAGCGACCTTTGACCGACCCTAGACTATGACTCAGTGACCAGGTTGACCGAACCTTCTTAAAATACTGGCTTTTGGATTGTCTGAGTTGCATAAGTCATTGCCACTCCTTCGTTTACCCTTTGCATTTCTCAGAACACCCGTATTACTACGGATATCCACTTCCATTGGATAGATCCATCGTATGGTTATATACGAACTCGAAGGGACTTCTTCGAGGATGGATCCAGGTTCAGGAGAAATAGAATTGGTTTATTCAGTTGTCTTTTATTATCACCTTCTCTCAGGTTGCGAGAGCTCCTTAGTTTAGGAGAGTACACCTATTACGCTTATTGGATAGTCTTATTCCAAACCATAGGCTGGTGCCGAAAGGTAGGGAATGAAGAAAACCAATTAGCCTAAGTAGGGTGTGCAGAAGGTAATATGTAAAGACAAAATAAAGGGATTAGAAAGAGGGCAAAGTAAATTGCGACTGATATCATTCACGACCAAAACCGTGTACTTCATTGCCACTCCTATTTCACTTTTAAAAGAATAAGGTATTATTCAGTTGTCTTTTATCATCACCTTCTCTCAAGATACGAGTACTCCTTGGTTTAGGAGGGTACACCTATTATGCTTACTGGATAGTCTTCTTCCAAACCATAGGCTGGTGTCGAACGGTAGGGAAGGAAGAAAACCATTTAGCCTAACGATGGTATACAGAAGGTAACGACTAAAGACAAATAAAGGGATTTGGAGAGATGGTAATAAAATATACGGTTGAAGTCATGAATTGGATTATGGAAGAGGCATTGCTATGAATACCAGGATACCCCTACGAAACATTTTCATGTTTCAGTGCATTGTTAAGGAAAAACTGTTTTCCCGATTAGACACTTACTCCAAGGGTATGTATTTACCAAGTTTCATTCTTATATCTGTATGGTTTTACAGATGATGAGTGGGAGTAAGATATTGGGAATTAGGTGATCGTCCTCATTATATCGGAATTCGTTGTAATTGGTGATATTTGAGGAAATCGCCAGGGTACAGTTTTCCACCTACAACGCACAGGTTATGAGTTGTTCAACTCAGCGGACTTATACAGAGTATTGTATGTTGTCCAGTGTCCATCAGGACAAAGGGGTAGGTCCTCGTACTATGTTCTGTTTACTTATAACTTCTCTAGTATTTAGACAAGTGTTTCGTAGAAATACATGGTCTAAGTTTTGAGAAGTTGTGGGTATAAGAATAAAGTAGAGAACAAGGTATCACAAGTATCGGGATTCTTCAAAGAGATCGAAGATGTAGATTCTTGTGATTGGTATTCAGATGATAGTAATGGTTTTGAGAAACGTGTTTCTCTTTCAGGTTACTCATAATTGGATGAATTCCTAAGTTGAGTAATGCTGATTAGCCTCTTTCCATTAAGTTGATATGCACTGGAGACAGTTGCATGATTTGAATCTGGTTCCAATTAAATTAGTGCCAAAGTTTCTATATTGGATATAGAATAGTTCGTACCTTAAAAGATATTAAGGTACGGGGAGTTGTCCAGCTTATGATTAAAACCAGACTCTGGATAACTCAGGGCACGTTTCTGTAATGGCTGTTTGTGGGTTGACCCTGGCTATGACGAGGGTTGATATTCTACCATTTGAAAGATCAATAGTGATATTGTTCTTGACTCGCCACAGTTTTAAGTAAAATGGATCTTTTTCAGAAAACAGTAGTGGGAGTATGGTAGAACTGGAAGTGATTCCAGAACCGCGAACGATTACGGAAAATTTAATAGGACCTATATATCCAATCAGGTTTGACATTCCAATAGCCACTCCGCAGATATGGTGGGTAACCTCAGACACCCGAGAGGTACTCCGGTAGCCTCAAGGACGGTGACAGGGAGGTTCTTATCTACCCAGACTTGACACTACTGTTGTTCCAGGATATGAGACCCGGTAGGAGGGTTGTCGTAGTCAGTGGGAGCAGCGGAAGCATAGTGGGCAAGATGCTTATATCTATTTATAGACTTGAGCAGTTATAGCGGAGATAGATCATCTAATTTTGATGTGACAGTCATAGGTTTGACTTCATCAGAATAAAGGGATGGATCAGTTAAGAAGGTAGTAGGGTGTGATGTCATGGTATCTGGATGACATCACAGAGTAGGAAGTAAAATTCCTATACTACGATCGGTTGTACTGTGGTCGTCACACAGTTGTTTCTCCAGACAGGATATGAATATAATATTTGACATTCTGGTTTCTAGATCTATGGTTTTAGATCTGGATTTGGGTAGTTTCCCAATGTGGGTACTTTGACAGATATTCTAATGGTTTTTGGAATAGTTGACTCCTAGCATGGTGGTGTACCTGCAGGTGCTGGAGTCACCCTCTCTAAAGGTGTCTTACAGACTAAAGGGGAGAGGGATGTGCATGATTGGCAGATCAGTTGCTTAGGCAATTGAGTCAATCATGAGATGTCAAGTACCACACCAAATGTTGGTTTTGCACTAGATGCAATAAGTTTGTATTAATCCAATCCTGGAGAAATATAAGGAAGCAGCTTTAGAACATAAGTACATGTTCTACGGATTTGATGACGGCAGCCTCCTTCGGGAGACGGTTATCATTCCAGACTTCAAAGGTGACATGGTTGACAGAGTGATTGTCAGAGTTATAGTTAATCCCTCTGACGAAGAGGGACAGTATTATGGACAGGTGGTCCAAGAGGATACTGTGGGAGGCATGGTGCCGGATACTGATTAGGTTCAGTGATCGATACAGTCTAAGAAGTTTGGATTTGGAGTTCATTTATGAACGAGGTCCCATCAGATATCCAGACATATTCTAAGACAGGTATTACTCGATTCGGGAGATGGCTTTCTCCGCGAACTTGAGATTAAGAGAGATATAGGAAGAAACTTCTAGGCGGATCCACTCACTGAGGCTATTTCTCGAACACAATAGTTTTACAAACGGGCTTTGTGAAACTGATTAGTAGAGGAGTTGGGTGTTGGTTTCACACGGGCTGTGAGTACGCAACATCGCAATAATTAACCTTGAGTGCAAGTGGGAGATTGTTGGAGATAGTGCCCTCATAGTCAATTATTGGATCACAGGTACGTGATTGTAATGATTGCGGAGGACCTATACCGGTAGGACAGTCTTACTCAAGATGATAGTATGCTATCTGGTTTGCCTTTATCAGTCGTGTACATGTTCAGGTGACTGATTACATGTTACACTTTGATAGAGCCCTTAGGATCTTGCTTTACCACCAACAGTATGATGGCGATCATATACGTGAGAGTTGGGTGGTTTATACGCATATCCTTAATTATGGTCCCTAGTCGTGGGAGTTTCGAGACAGGGCATCGATACTCCGGAGTAGACTAGTGTATACAGTCGAGACCCCGACGAGGGGCGGTGGCCGGTCTCACAAGCCACTGGTGTCAGTTGGATCACCTAAGATGTATACAGGTGCTCATTTGGTTATGAGTACACCGGACAGGACTCGCCGGGAATCTGCTAGTTAGTATTATATCTATCGTCAGATAGCAGTTCCCTGGTGACATGTGTACAGATTAGTTCATCGACCTGAGGTCGTCATTTGTCTCGTGTGAGTTCCCACTGTGCTTTGATTTCTATCCTACCACGGCTCAAAGGAGTCGTGCAAACAGGTTGTTTTTGGGTACAGTCCCGAGCCATATAGAGGCACGTGAGCGGATCTGCAGGGGATTCGTCTCTCCCGGTATTGGGGGCGAGATCGTGCTGTGTCTAGAAGAGCCATTACACAAAGCCCACGGCCCTGGCAGGAGATTTACTGGTAGGTACTCCAGTAGTATCTCAGGGTGTTATTGGGCTTCACTCCGACACGACTTATACTGCTATTGGGGGTCTGACGTTACTAGCCCCCTAGGAAGATATGCGATACTCATAGACGAACGGACCGGACTGTATATACATTGTCACTGTCAGGCTCAGTAGGGTTTCTGGATGAGTTCGCTCATCAGCCTCCCTTGAGGTCAGTCCATGGGCAGCCGTTACGCATTGCTAGTGCCGCTGACGGTTTGTGGTTAAACCCACTGCCAGGGTACTGACGAGTCATTAGAGTCCCCCACAGACAGTTTCCCAAGTTCGGGCGAAACGTTGTAGAGGCCGTATGGTTTTATGGCAGGGTTCGGAAAATGCACGTGCGTTTACGTACGTGTTATTTTTCGGGCAGATGATACTGGTCGGCTTTGGTTTAAGCCGGATCCGAGTATTATATTGAGTAGGTATAATATCTTTGTCTCAGTTGTATTTGTATTCGGTCGTAATACAAATGCGGGTATATTTATACAGTTTCGGGGTTATCCTAAAAGTCGTTTCAGGATCACTTTTGGAAGTTGCCACTTTCCAGTTTTCTATCAGCCGTCTTTTAACATTTGGTTAAAGACGGATTTATCTTTTCTTCTGTTGAGGTGAGTCAGTGTTCTAGAAGATTCTAGATGAGGTGACTAGGATTAATTGGTGTTGATTTTTCATTGGTTGCATTAATGACATGATGAGGTGTTTAAGTGACTCATGCTTTAACATTAAAGCATTTTGTTTAGCTAAGGATATTTCTTCTTGATATTTTGAGTGAGAAGCTTTCTTGTGGTCACCCCCCCTCTCCTACGGTCACCCCCTCTCCATATATGAGGCCGGCCCCCTCTCTCTCTCTCACGACTTGATATTTTTCATTTGTAGAAAAGATATGATAGTATTTGGGGTGCATGGAACTTTACAGTCCATTTCATTCCATCACCCAATTTCCTCGGCAACTTCATTAACCGATCGTCCACGGACTTGGACGAAGTGAGACAAAGTCATCTACTCATTCTCTACATCATTCTTGGTCGTCTCTTTTAGCAAACTTGACGATCGAGTTGCCTCAAGTCAGAGGCGGGAGCCCGTTTAAAGAATCGGTGATGTGGTGCCACCTCGACGAGGATATCGGAGATCGACGAGATCGGAGCAGCCGCAACGGAGCGTGGGATGATGGTTGAAGAACGAAGGACTCGGATCGTTCGGTATAACCTTTCTACACTCTTTACAGTTTGTTAGTTTAGCAATAATGGCAGATCCGGGTTAAAGTATACGATAGCGCCAGTTAAAAGTTTTTGTTCCGCATTTTGGCGTCTGTAGACGGCCGGGGCGCTAGCGTAGACTTACACATTTAACCCATAATAACGAGATTTTAACATTACATATTTGTTTAAGTGTATTTTACTTAATGTTGGAACCATAACCCTAACTCTAATCGATAACCGTGCATCCATATATTTTAACCTGTACCTATTTGCATACCACATTACAATATTCCATTTTATTTTCCATTAGTACCCTATACTTATTTTGTATACCCCTGCTTATTTTTAGTTTGATTATGAGCACCCACATGACATTTTGTGCACCCCTGACATGACTTGTTACACCTACTACTTGACACAACATGGTACCGTGCACCTCTTGACATGACATGATACCTATATACTACCTGACTTGACCTGATGTACCATGGCTTTACCTGTTACCTGATCTTGTTACTAATGCCAACAAACCTGACCTGTTGTCCCTACGGACATTTCCTGTTGTCTATCCAGACAAACTTGTACCTGCCTGATCCTGTGTTGGCATTAGCTCCAGATTATTTAATACCTGACTTGAACACATATAACTTGGGGGTATGGGGAAATCAATGATGAAACCTGACTTGTAACTCGACAGTTCGACACCTTTTCTGATCAGTCTTACGGGCTAGGCCAGCCCCGGGGTGATGCTGCTGACATCACTCGTCATTACCTACCACCCTTTACTGCCTTGCGGCACGTCTCAGATTCAGCCCGAGAGTCATAGACCGTGATCCCGGGCACGCACGGGATACTATTGAGTTACATCGATGATTCATCAAATTGATTTCAAATACTTGAGAGTAGTTAACACAATAGACCAGTTTTAGATTACTCACTGCACACTACCCTTCACTTTCCTAATTTATATTGCTGTTACACCTGTTTTACCATTTATGATCATACCTGCATGTCTCGCTACCCTATTTATATATTATTGCTTGATGTTATGACGCACTGACGTCTGGGTTTTGCATGGCCCAGATTCTTTACCTTCGCTACAGGCCGAGCAGGAGTATTTCAGTCAGCAGGCTGAGCAGTGAGGACTTGTTAGTAGTTAGTCCATTTTACTTTCGGTATTTTTATTCCTGATGTGAGCCCGCATTATGGGACGTACATTCCAGTTTATTCTTGTATTGGATCTTTTGCTTCCGCATTATTTTATTCTTGACTCGTTTTATTCTGGCTTATGGACATGTGTTAGATAGTTTATTATCGTTCTTGATATCTCTACAACCGTAATGTGACTGTGGAAGGATATTTTCTATCCACAGGTAGCATGGTTGGCTATGTCACATGCCTATCTTAGCGTACTCTGGGAAGCGGGGCGTGACATGGTTCTTTTGGTATTAGAGACATAGGATATAGGTTAATCGGGTTTGATTCTTTTGTAGTTGGGTATTGGACCAAATACACGAATCAGAATACTCGTGATTAGGAAACATGTCCTTCCAACTTACCATCTTACCATTTTTGAATCTTAACCTCCTCCTGATTATACTTTTACGATATGCAAACCTCCTTTGCATATCGACTCGAAACCTGGTTTCTTTTTTTGTTATCTCTAGAACTTAGGCGACTTGGGTGGAGTTATGTAATTATAGCTATGATACCGCGGCATGGTTACAATGCGGTACTCTATTTAAGTAACTTGGAGTTCTAGCCTTGATTCATATCCTTGATCTATAAGTTGAATCTGTTATCATACTAATCCTCTTTGGTGTCTTGGTTGCAGTATCATGGAAGCCAGGAATCTACAATCGTACCAGAGGTGTATGGATGACGCTACTTTGCTTAGAGTAATTCGTGACTTACTTGAGGACCACAAGCAGCAAACCGAGCTGAAGCCAGCGTTTGCACCAAACCAAACGCCCGTACGTAGAAGTATTCCGGTGAACCGACGCGGCGTAGCACCAATGAAGAAAATAATCGTTGCTGATCGGAAAAGGAGCGTGATTTGTAACTACTGCCATTTACCCGGACATGTGCAAAGAGATTGTCGAAGGAAGCGGGGACTCTGTTTGGTTTCTGGATCGGCGGATCACACTATCCATACTTGCCCGTCGAAACTTCATAAGAAAGAGAATGTTCGGAGGCCAGTTTTGCCCAAGCAAAAAGTAAGGGTGTTGTGCGATTACTGCCAACGACCGGATCATTTCTGGAGAGATTGTCGAAAGAGGCTTAGACTTTGTCTGATTTGTGGATCAACTGATCATACCATTGATACTTGTCCGTCAAAGCTAAGATTGAAAGAGGATACTCGAGAGCCACCGCAAAAGCAGTTTCCAGACCAGGAACAGTTAATTCGGGGAGCTAATCAGGCTCAAGCTTTTACCCTGACGGCTGAAGAGACTAAAGCCTCACGGGAAGTCGTTTCAGGTACCTTACTTGTTCATGGTTTTCTCGCATTAGCGTTATTCAAATTCTAGTGCATCCCATTGATCTATGTCATCCAAGTTTATTACTACACACTCGATTGCTTGCACAGCCCTGTTTAGTTATTGGTACATACACACTGGGAATGGGAAAATCATAACTAATAGAGGGTGTAAGGATTGTTCTGTTGTTGTTGGCGGACGGGAGCTTTTTGTAAATTTCTTGGTGATTGATACAGGCAGCTATGAAGTCGTCTTGGGAATGGATTTTCTCGGCACTTTCCATGCTCACATTGATTGTGGGGCAAAGAAAGTAAATTTCCAGATTTCCAGACATCCAGAGTTTATCTTTACTGGAGGAAGCAGTTCTGTCGGGCCAGTTGAGTTTAGGGCTAGGCCGACAACTAATGTTCTTTCGTCGATGGAAGTTGATAACGATGAAGCGCCAGCTGTTGTTCGAGATTTAATGGGCGTGTTCGAAGACATAACAGGTTTACCGCCGAAGCGAGACGTGGAGTTCGCGATTGATCTTGTTCCTGATGCAGCGCCAGTTTCTAAAGCGTACTATCCAATGGCACCAGTGGAGTTGGAAGAAGTCAAGAAGCGGGTTACTGAATTACTTGTGAAGGGTTGGATTCGAAACAGTAACTCGCCTTGGGGAGCTCCAGTTCTTCTAGTCAAGAAGAAAGATGGCACAAGGAGAATGTGCAACGATTATCGAGAATTAAACCAGGTGACTATTAAGTACCTGATCCTTCGCATTGGCGAATTATTTGAGCAGCTTAGTGGTGCGAGGGTATTCTCGAAGCTGGATTTGCGATCCGGATATCATCAGGTCTGAGTTAAAACCGAAGATATTTGCAAAACGGCGTTCCGAACTCAGTATGGACATTACGAGTATTTAGTGATGCCCTTCGGAGTAACGAATGCACCGGCGATATTCATGGACTTGATGAACCGAATCTTTTCACTATTTTTAGACCAGTTTATAGTGGTGTTCATTGATGATATTCTGGTCTACTCGAAGAGTATTGAAGAGCATACAGAACACTTGAGGATCGTACTGCAGATGTTGAGACAAGAAAAATTATATGCAAAGATGAGCAAGTGCGAGTTTTGGCTGGAAGAAGTGAAGTTTTTGGGGCATGTTGTGTCTAGAGATGGAATCGCCGTTGATCCCGAAAAGATTACAGCAGTTCGAGATTAGCCGATTCCGAAGAATGTTGCGGAGATAAGAAGCTTTCTTGGACTTGCCGGGTATTACAGGAGGTTCGTGGAGAACTTTGCTCGTCTGGCGGAGCCTTTGACCAAGCTTACGCGCAAAGAAGTACCATTTGTGTGGACGGATAAGTGTGCGTCAGCCTTTGAGGCGTTGAAACAGAGATTGATAACTGCTTCTATTCTGACCGTGCCAGACAGTTCTGGAGGATTGGTGATTCACAGCGACGCGTCTGGGAAAGGATTGGGATGTGTTTTGATGCAGCACGGGAAGGTTATAGCTTACGCATCGAGACAGTTGAAAACCCATGAGAAGAACTACCTAACTCATGACTTGGAGCTAGCAGCTGTGATTTTCGCTTTGAAGATTTGGAGACACTATTTAGTGGGTGAAAGGGTTGAAGTATTCACCGATCACAAAATCTTGAAGTATGTGTTCACGCAGAAGGAGCTTAATTTGAGGCAGCATAGATGGTTGGAGCTGATGGCTGATTACGATCTTGATCTTAAATACCATCCGGGGAAAGTTAATGTCGTGCCGGATGCGCTTAGTCGGTTGCCAGCAATTCAAATGTTGACTGCACAGAAGGAACTTATTGAAGACTTTCAAAGATTTGATTTGGAGATTGTGCTACCTCATTCTTCGGGACAGTTGATGCAGCTGCAAGTACAGTCGCCGTTGATCGAGAATATTAAAGCAGCGCAATTGCAGGACCCTAGATTGCAAAAGTTTCGAGAACAGGTTGAAGCTGGACTTCGAACAGACTTACTAATCTATGAAGATGGTTCGTTGCGATATGGTAGCCGTTTGTGTGTGCCAAAGGGAGATATTCGTGAAGAACTTATGAAAGAGGCGCACAGTTCAGTATATTCCGTACATCCAGGAGGCACGAAGATGTACCGAGATGTACGACAGCATTTCTGGTAGGAAGGCATGAAACGGGAGATTGCCTGCTTTGTAGCAAAGTGCTTGGTGTGTCAGCAAGTTAAGGCTGAACATCAAAGGGTTGCTGGTTTATTGCAACCACTTCTGATTCCTCAATGGAAGTGGGAACATATAACCATGGATTTTGTGACAGCTTTACCGCGGAATCCAAAGGGCAACAATGCGGTTTGGGTGATTGTTGATAGATTGACCAAGGCAGCTCATTTCATACCTTTTCAAGTTGGTCAATCAACAGAAGTTTTGGCAGAGCGGTACATGCAGAAGATTGTAAGATTCCATGGGGTACCGGTGAGCATCGTGTCCGACCGTGACACTCGTTTCTTATCACACTTTTGGAGGAGCTTACAGGAAAGTTTGGGGACTCGTTTGAAGTTTAGCACAGCTTATCATCCTC
This sequence comes from Agapanthus africanus, assembly GCA_030015575.1. Taxonomy (NCBI): domain Eukaryota; kingdom Viridiplantae; phylum Streptophyta; class Magnoliopsida; order Asparagales; family Amaryllidaceae; genus Agapanthus; species Agapanthus africanus. The sequence continues at coordinate 313,894,727 of CM057351.1, read as the reverse complement.
AAACAGATGGCCAGTCGGAGAGAACGATCCAAACTCTTGAAGACATGTTGAGAGCTTGCATGTTAGACTTCAAGGGTTCATGGGAGGATCATCTACATTTGGTGGAGTTTTCTTACAACAACAGTTTCCAGGCGACTATTCAGATGGCTCCATTCGAGGCTTTATATGGTCGCAAGTGTCGTTCACCTGTTTGTTGGGACGATGTTGGTGAACGAAGATTGTTGGGACCAGATTTGGTTGTGCAAACGGTTGAGAAGGTTAACACTATCCGGAACCATATGAAAGCAGCACAAGACTGACAGAAGAGTTGGGCAGATACGTCGAGAAGACCTCTAGAGTTCGCCATTGGTGATTTGGTATTCTTGAAGATATCACCGACTAGAGGGCTGATTCGTTTCGGAAGTCGAGGAAAGCTTAGTTCTCGATTCGTTGGACCTTTTGAGATTTTGGAGCGTGTTGGAGAAGTGGCGTATCGTTTAGCGTTACCGCAATCCTTGGCGAATGTTCATAACGTGTTTCACGTATATCAACTCCGTAAGTATGTTCGAGATGAAACACATGTGTTGGATCATTCGGAGCTGACTGTACGAGAAGATTTGACTTTTGAGGAGCAACCGGTGTCGATTGTGGATCGAAGAGAAAGATGCTTAAGAACAAGGTTATCCCTCTTGTACTTGTTTCTTGGGGAAATCGCTCGCATAGAGAGTCAACTTGGGAACGATAAGATGAAATCCGACAGAGGTTTCCACATCTGTTCTTGTAGTTTGTGTTTGTTTATCCTTTCTTGTTCTTGGAATTTCGAGGACGAAATTCTTTTTGTAGTTGGGTATAATGTAACAACCGAGTTCAGTTATACCAATTTCTGTTTTAGTATTTATTATCTGTGGTATTTTATTGATTTATCTTGTTTGTGTGCGAATGGTAGTTCACTTTTACATTGCATTCGACCCGACCCGCTTGCTTGAACTGGTTGATTTATATTTATAGACTACCCTGGCTGGTTAAATAAACACGTGCATCTCATGGATACTGCATATTGACTTTTCATCTGACATCGCACATTTTATCATATAACATTTTAGATCACGTAAAATAAATTAAAATTGCATTTCATAGCCTGCATGATACCCCTAACCCTGTGGTAGCGTCCGCGCATCGTGTTCTCGTCCCGTTCTGTGAAACGAACGCGTTTGGATAGCTACGCGCACGTACGTGCGTCCGTTCTTGGGGGTATACATTTTTGTTACCTAATCTTTCATTTTGAAATTTGAAAGCTGCATTTAATTTTCGTATTTTAAATCTAAAATTTTAGACCCGACCCGGGCGCATTTTGAAATATTTTTATATCCCGCTAAAATTCAATTATTTAAATTTTAAATTTAATTCTAATATTTTTTTCAGTTCAAAAGATTTTCCAAAACCAATTTTAAATCTTTTAAAACTTTTCCTAACTAAATCAAATCCTCTCTCTCTCCCATTTTTTTCCCACGAACCAATCAAAATCTTTCCCTTTTAATTGCGTGGCCCCACACCCAGCTATCTCTCCTTCTCTCTCTTCTTTCTTTCTTCTCTCTTCTCTCTCTCTCTTCTTTCTCTCTCCTCTCGTGATCCGTGTTCACCAGGGATCCGAGCACCTCCCTCCTTCGCTACCGTCACCTCCCTTCTATCTTCTTTTCTTCTTTCTTTTAAAAAAAACCCCGAGCCCCATCGCCTTAACCCATCTGCGATACTCAAACCCTAACCCTATCTTCGTCACAACTCCCTCAACCGAGCCTCCTCCTCCTCGTCACCATTCCCTCTTCTCCTTCCTCCTTCTTTCTCCTCCTTCTTCCATATCCCGAGCACCCCGCAACCCCTGCACACCCATCGCAATCCAAGAAACCCACCTCGTCGCCGACGACCCCTTCACCTCGCCATCTCTTCTTTTCCTCCTCTCTCTCCTCTGTTCTCCTCCCCTTCACAAGACCCCTGCACACACCCGAGCCGCACCAACCCCAGCAAACGCAAACCCTAACCGAAACCCTAACGCCAAACTCTTGCTTCGCCGGAGCTCCGTCGACCTTGTCGCCACCCTCACAACTCCTCTGTCCCCTGGAATCCTAGAACACTTATCCACAGTAAGATCTCTTCCATTCTTCTCTTTTCTTCCCTCCATGCATTACTTCTTTAACATGTTCGCTGTTTTCTTGCTTGCCGGAATCCGGTCGTGCCGACGACGATCTCGACGACCCAGCGAGCGTATCTGACCCGTGTGATCCCCTTGTACGTTGTTTGGATCTGTTCTGTGTACCGTGCGCGCGTCGTGACTTTTCCCGCCGACGTGTGACATTCCGTAAACCCGTTTCTTGATCTGTCGAGGCAAGTAAAACTTGCTACATGCTACTTATATTATTTTTATACATATTTAATTGCATGTTAAACCTGTAAATTAAATCTAAGGCCATTTGTTTCATTTTAACACTTCGATCATTTTAGATTTATAACTTGAAACATACCATGTTGCTTTTTGATTTACTATACATAGTACCCACATCCGTATTTAAATCACATAATAATTATTTGCATAGCCCATAGTACCCTTTTAATAGTTTCTACCCTATCGGACACTCGTTTGCATCCATTTAACATATTTTATATATAATTGCATCCTTAGATCATTTAACCCATAATAACGAGATTTTAACATTCCATATTTGTTTAAGTGTATTTTACTTAATGTTGGAACCATAACCCTAACTCTAATCGATAACCGTGCATCCATATATTTTAATATGTATCTATTTGCATACCACATTACAATGTTCCATTTTATTGTTCCATTAGCACCCTATACTTATTTTGTATACCCCTGCTTATTTTTAGTTTGATTATGAGCACCCACATGACATTTTGTGCACCCCTGACATGACTTGTTACACCTACTACTTGACACGACATGGTATTGTGCACCTCTTGACATGACATGATACTTATATACTACCTGACTTGACCTGATGTACCATGGCTTTACCTGTTACCTGATCTTGTTACTAATGCCAACAAACCTGACTTGTTGTCCCTATGGACATTTCCTGTTGTCTATCCAGACAAACCTGCACCTGCATGATCCTGTGTTGGCATTAGCTCCAGATTATTTAATACCTGACTTGAACACATATAACTTGGGGGTATGGGGAAATCAATGATGAAACCTGACTTGTAACTCGACAGTTCGACACCTTTTCTGATCAGTCTTACGGGATAGGCCAGCCCCGGGGTGATGCTGCTGACATCACTCGTCATTATCTACCACCCTTTACTGCCTTACGGCACGTCTCGGATTCAGCCCGAGAGTCATAGACCGTGATCCCGGGCACGCACGGGATACTATTGAGTTACATCGATGATTCATCAAATTGATTTCAAATACTTGAGAGTAGTTAACACAGTAGACCAGTTTTAGATTACTCACTGCACACTACCCTTCACTGCCCTAATTTATATCGCTGTTACACCTGTTTTACCATTTATGATCATACCTGCATGTCTCACTACCCTGTTTATATATTATTGCTTGATGTTATGACGCACTGACGTCTGGGTTTTGCATGGCCCAGATTCTTTACCTTCGCTACAGGCCGAGCAGGAGTATTTCAGTCAGCAGGCTGAGCAGTGAGGACTTGTTAGTAGTTAGTCCATTTTACTTTCGGTGTTTTTATTCCTGATGTGAGCCCGCATTATGGGACGTACATTCCAGTTTATTCTTGTATTGTGTCACGCCCCGCTTCTCAGAGTACGCAAGATTGGGCACGTGACGTAGCCAACCATGCTACCTATGGGTAGGAAGTATCCATCCACAGTCACATTACGGTTGTAAGGATATCAAGAACAAGATAAAAACTAATCTAATACATGTCCAAATCCATAATAACAAGAATCAATAAACAATGAGTGCGGAAGCTAATGATCCAATACAATGAATAAACATTACGTCCCATAATGCGGGCTCACATCTGGAAATGAAAAGCAATAAATAAACTAAATCCTAAGGACTCACTGTTCAGCCTGCTGGCTGAAGTACTCCTGCTCTGTCGACGACAAAGGTACGGAATCTGGGCCATGCAAAACCCAGACGTCAGCGCGTCATGATATCAAGAATACAGTATAAACATGGTAATAAACAATGCAAGCATGAACAGGAATACAGCAGTAATAAGAAGTAACAAGCAGGGTAATGTGCAACGGTGACTAAACTGTCCTATCAGGTTTTCTACTCTATAGTCTTTGAAACCAATTGATGAATCGTCGATGTAACTCAATAGTATCCCGTGCGTGCCCGGGACCACGGTCATGACCCTCGGGGCTGAATCCGAGACGTGCCGCTAAGCAGTAAAAGGTAGTAGGATGGGCGAGTGATGTCAGCATCAACACTCCGGAGCTGGCCAAGCCCGTAAGACTGATCAGAACAATGTATCGAACTGTTGAGTTACAAGTCGGTTTCACCTTTGATTTCCTCATACCCCTAAACTATGTATGTCAGTCAGGTATTCAGTAGTCAAGGACTAATGCCAACACAAAGTCAAGTAAAGGTAGGTCTGTCTGGATCGACAGCAGGAATGGTTAGGTTTGTCGGCATTAGGCATGAAATCGTGAGACAAGTAATGTCAAGGTACAACAGGATGTATATGTGTCAGGTGTATCAGGGTCAGGCCAATATGTCGTGCAATCGGGTAAGTGCTCACAACAGGTACACAATCAATAATGAACAACAGCAGGAAACAGTATTTAACCACAATATTCCATATAACTACAGTGATGTTTATATTCTCTTATTAACATGTTCAATCGTCTTTAGGGTGTAATAGCCACAAGGTAAAGCAATATTCACAATTATAAATTAAGGAACTACATGAAATTATACTAAATGTAATAATTGTCTCAAGAATGGTTTAACAGTTCAAGCAGATATGATTCAGTCGTTTTATTTAGTTAAAGCATGGATTGATGTGGGTTAATTAATTACGAGGAACGGTTGTAACGATTCCATTATGAGGATAACAGCAATATTACGATATCAAATGCCATCATTAAGTTAGGTATTAAATAGTTTGAATTAAATTGCGTGGCAAGACTAGATCTCGCACGCTAGCATGTTCAAGCAAGTATTCAGATACTTGCCTCGACGGTCTGCAAACTGGAATACGGATGCGATGTCGGCAGAAACACGATATGAAAGCACGGGCCACGGATCGAGTCCCAACAGAGATCAACGAGATCGCACGGACTAGGGGACTTCGCTGGAGCGTCGGGTTCGCCAAGACGGCACGGTCGGATTCCGGCAAAATGTCATCGGTAACAAGTTAGCAACAAAGATACGATACACGCAAAATACGACCAGCGAAGGGATTGTACCAAAAGGAAGCACAAGAAAAACTCACAGAGAAGAAACAGGGTGCAAACACGATGGCTCGACGGCACTGGAATGCCGGCGAGGCAGCGACGGCGAAGAACGGTGGCTGGAAAATCCCGAGTTCGCTGGAACGAGGGTGCTGCAGCGGGTGCGAGGGTGGTAGTCGACTCTGGTGGTCGAGGGGGAAGGGAGGTGGTCGGAGGTGGCGTCGACGAGGTCGCCGGCGCGTTTCTCCGGCGAACAGCGGAGGTTAGGCGAGGGGTTATGGGCTCGGGTTGGTGTCCGGCGAGGGGAGGAGGGAAACGACGACGAGGTCGGGTCGAGGAGGGTGAGAGGGAGTCGTGGGAGGCGTCGGCGGCGAGGGGCGGCGTCGACGTCGGCTGTGCAGGGTTAGAGGCGAGGTCGGGAATGGGTGCAGGCGCGGGATCGTCGGAGAACAGGAGGAGGAAGGTGCGGCGGTCGAGGAGGCGTTGCTGGCGGCGACGGCGAGGTCGCGGTGGCGATGGTGGGCTGCGCGAGTACGAGGCTAGGGTTAGGGTTTGTTGGGTTCTCGTGGTGAAGGTGGGTTGAAGGAAGCGGCTGTTGCATGGTTTTGTATAGAGGAAGAGAGAGAAAAGATTGAAGAGAGAGGGAGATTGATGAGATAGAGAGAGAGATTGAGGGAGGAGAGAGAGAGATGGGGAAAAGGAGGCGGGGCCCACGAGCTCGATTGTGAGCTCGTGATTGGCTGCAGGGAGTTAAGGAAATATTTGAATAAGGATTTTGAATGGATTTACTGTTAAGGATTAATATTCGTATATAAAATTTTAGTTTTAGATATTAAATTGAAACGGGCCCTTTTTGGCGCGAAATGAAACATTTCCAAATCGCGCCCGGGTCGCGCCCAAATGTTCCAAATTCAAATTATAGGATTTTAAGCGGGTTCCAAATTTTGAAAAGAGCTGTTTAGTGATTAAAATGCATGCCCCCAAGTCGGACACTTGTACGCGCGCGTAGTCGTCCAAACTTGCCCGTTTTAGCCAAACGGAACGGAATCTCGACACGCGGACGCTACCACACGACTAGTGGCGACGAGTAGGCCAACATGGACATCTTAAATTTCATTTTAGGAGTTAAAATTTGTTATGTGCCAAAATGACTTAACCGGGTAAAATTTAGCAATAAACACCAGAAAATCAGGAAAATTGGAAATGAGCAAACCACAACCCTCAACTAGTAATATAAATAGTATTATTGGGCTCGGGTGTTACATATTGGATCTTTTGCTTCCGTATTATTTTATTCTTGACTCGTTTTATTCTGGCTTATGGACATGTGTCGGATAGTTTATTATTGTTCTTGATATCTTTACAACCGTAATGTGACTGTGGAAGGATATTTCCTATCCACAGGTAGCATGGTTGGCTATGTCACATGCCTATCTTAGCGTACTCTGGGAAGCGGGGCGTGACATACCCTGCTCGGTCCATCCTTGGCTGGTAATTCCCTACCCACCGACGCCAAGGATCAAAGCCGTCATCAAGAGGCTACCGAACAGTTGCCCTGCTCGGTCCATCCATATCTAAGTGATCTCCACCTCGACTTCGGGGCCATGGAGATACCAACCTTTCACCGGTCTTTGCACACTAGGCAAATGGTCGACTTTAACTCTCAACTTGACGTACAATCGCTAGACGAAAAACCAACCTAACATGAAAGCAGTACTGCGCAAATAAAAATGTTTACCACAAACAGAAGAACACTGCAAAATGGATTTTCTATTCATAAAAATCAGAAGTCTTTACAGAGGTATTTTGGGCTCCCCAGCCTTACAAAAACGCCCGGAGGCTTACAAAATTTTAGCGCAAAGAAAATAAGGAGGCGGGGAAGTTCAGGCCTCGGGGCCGGGGAGAACGTCGATGAGGTGCGCCCCCACTATGACAGCCGGGGTTGCGTCTTGAAGGTCGGCGTCCATCGCAGGAGCCTCGGCACCGGGAGCCGGGGGACCGATTTCTCCCCAACGCTCCCACCGGGGGCCTCTTCCCCTGCAGCGCTTCCAAGGGCATTCCCCTGCGCGTCATCCTTGAGAGGGTACTCGTCCAGGAGCTTGTCGTCAGGGAACTCCGGCATCTGCGTCTTGACGGCGTCGAGGGCGTCGTGCCTAATGACGGCAGCGGCTCCAGTGAGGTCGGCGTAGAACCGATCCGACTTCTTATAGTTCTCCACCGCCTTCAACGCCCGAACCTTCGCCGCCTCGTTCTCCCTCCGGAGGGTGTTCGCCATCTTCTTCAGGGTGGAGACGAGCACCTTGGAATCTTCCAACTGGGACTCGGCAGCTCGGGCAGCCTCTCGGCACCTGGCGGTCTCCCGATTCACGGCCGCCACCTGGTCTTCAAGGGCAGCGGCCCTCTCCATCGCCGCCTCCAACTCCAGCCTTGAGCTCTCCTCCCGCGAGGAGAGCTCACCCGCAGCCCGCATTGCCGGGACGATTTCCCCGTCCTTCATGTTGACGACGAGGGCGACGTGCTGAAGGACCTGAAGAAAAGAAAGAGAGTTAAAACGGAAAGAGAGGCACCCGATCACGCGAACAAAAATGCTGAATGAAGAACCAAGTGGGGTGCGAACACTAACCTGCACGGCCTCTTGAGCTATGGCCGCCATTTAGGCCCGGAGGGTCCCCCGAGGGATTCTGCCCCCGGCCAACCTTTCCATCTCCGAGAGCAGGCTGTCGGCAACGAAAAGCCCCGAGGGCACCTCGAAGCGAAGCTCTCCATCGTCCACGAGAATCGGGGAAGCCGGGGAGTGGGGCGCCATCCTATGAAACCTCTTGAGGAGCGACGCAGGAGAACCAGTCTCGCCTCCCACCTCGAGAGCCCAGGGCTCTTGCTCCAGAGCACGCTTTTGGCTCGGCGCACGACTGGACTCGGGGGCCCGGGGCGCGCTTGGGCGCCTGGATGGAGCGGTAGCCGGTGGAGCCGGAGCCGACGACGGGCGAGATGGGCCGGCGCCTCCGGCCATCCTCCCCTTCTTCGTGTCAACCAGGGCCGCCCGGAACTTGCCTAGGTCCATAGGTCCCGCATAAGACAAAAATATAAGGAGTCGGCAATGCCAGGAAAAATGAAAGAATGCACAAGTCTAAACAGGTCGCCTGAAAGCTCCTAACTTACCCGCGAACTGGGCGGGGCTGAGTCCGGCCCAACTGAGGGCCCGCTCAGACAGCAGCACATCAGCCCGAGGGAAGGGCTCCCACTTCGACACCGCCACCGCGTCGGGATCATTTGACCGACTCACCCGCGGACAGCTGGCCCCTTGCCACTGGGTGGGCACGGGCCTATCCTCGTCCTCGGGCGGCACAATAAACAAAAACTTCTTCTTCCATTCGTGAATGGAAGAAGGTACTACGACGATCCCCGACCTGGCAGCGTCCCCCCATTGTTTTCTAAAAGAGATGTATACCCAGCTCGGCTCACCCCTGCGAGCGCCAGGGTGGTTTTTGTAGCAAAGAGAAGAAACGGGAAGGCTCGGGCTGAAAGGGATCAGACTCAATTTCAACCAGACCAGGAACCCAAGAAGGATCCTCCAAGAGTTCGGCACTAACTGGCCCGGGGCTAACCCAAAACAATTCAACGCCGCACTCACCTCGGGGGAGAAAGGCAGACGCATCCCGGCCCAAAAGGCTTCCAGGTACAAGGAAATCTCCTTACCTCGTACCTGGTCTGCCCTCTCCCCCTCCTCGTCCAGACGAAGCGAATAGCCGGAAGGAATGAGGAAACGAGTCCGGATGTTGGCGAGCTCATCTGCATGCCTCAACGTGGATGGCACGCCAAGAACACCCGTGACCTGCGCTCTGGGGACCGCCCCCGTCGCACAACCCCGGGAAGCGTGACTAACCCTAACGTCCTGGGGGGACTCCGACTCTGACGAGGAAGAGGAAGAAGAAGTAGAAGAGGAAGCTTCAGAAGACTCCCTAGACTCTATCCGGACTACTTCTACAGACTCCTCGGAAGAAGACATCTAACCTGATCAAAGGGAGGTGTCCTCGGGAGATCAAAAGCAAGGAATCCGACCTGAGGAGAAGAGCACCGAGCTAACACGACCAGGGACGAGGAAATTATGGAGAGGTATGGGCTCTGGTGGGGATCCCACCTCTATTTATAGCGGCCGGCGTACACATCCTACGGCTCCAATCGTCTCCCGCCAAAACAACGTTTCGCAACCAACGGCCGACAACGTTCTACCTGTTGCATTCACACTGGGCGCGTCCCTTCGGGTGCGGGAACGCCTACGGCACATCTCACCAGCCAACCAGCACCAGACACGTGGGCTGTCACTTCGACGAGCGTACACACGATCCGGCGCATCCCCTTTAATGCAAGATCTATCCCCTGATCCGCTGACGTCATCAAGAAAATACTACTCTTTGCCCGGGAATGCGCGCCGACGATATCTTCGAGTGAGAGCTCACCCCGGGTGATCGGTCAGACCACTCTCGACCTGACCCAGGAACGGGTTGAGACGAGAGTGGGGGGCTAATGATGATGCTCGATATCGGTGACTTTCCAGATGCTGACACGTTGCAAATGACGTGTCCCAGAACCTACAAGAAAGGATCAAGAACTTCAGTTAGGATCACACCTCGGGCCTCCGGCCTAAGGAGTCTCCCGATCTTCGGTGGCCTTCCAGACTACCCCTCAGCTCGCCTCCGAGCTATCACAGAACCAAGGTGCCTTGGCCTCCCGCTCGTGCCCGAGCCTCCCGCCGAGCTCATCTTCTTCGGACTCGCCGACCGACCCACAGCACCGATCACAGGCGTCTCAGCCACGTCTCCGTGAATCTCGCCAGGCGCGAGATATCCGCTGCCCATGATCCCGCGTTCCACGCCATCACGATCCCCCATTAACGAGCATGTCTCGCCATTAATGGGGAATCCCACATATCACGCGGGCATAACGCCAGGGGGGTAACGGCCGGCGTGAATCTCGCGCCCGCCTGCCCACGGCTATCGCTATATAAACCCCTCCCTCAGACGACTCAGGTAAGCCAATTATAATCCAATAGGCCGTTACTCTGCCAAAATACTCTGTCTAACTTGATCGTTGGAGGGTCCTCGGTGGCAGAACCACCCCGGGACTTCTTTGCAGGTAGCTCGGCCTCAACCATACAAAACCCATTAAGATCCACACGCTCTAGGAGTCAACCCTCCAACTCAATCTTAGCCGTCCATTAGCGCTCGCAACAGATCAACGAAAGATATCATCTGAAGGAGATCCAGAGATCCATAAGAAAGAGAGAGATTTTGTTTGGGTGGGGGGGATACGGGAGAAAGATTTCTCAGAAAAACAGAGCATCGCTAGTGGATTTTAAGAAAGGCGCACAAGAAATTTTTCCTATGCAATATCAATGGAACGCTATCCTTCTTTATTTTCCTCTTTTAGTGGGGGCTTATTTGTTTGCCATGAAATTGCATGGAAGTACCGAAACCAGACTTACTCCGATACTTCAAGTGTTCGTTTTGACAAGAAGTAATATTTGAAATTACTTCAATATGATGATATAGATCCTATGTGGAGTCTCTACTTCAATATTTTTTTTCATGACCTCTTGGACTTGGAAGTGGCATAGAGCATAGGAAAAAAGGAAGAAAAATAATATTTTATTCATAACATTAATTAATTTTAAGTTTTTTTCATTCTCTCTCATACTTCTAGATAAAAGTTAATATAAAATAATTGCATTTTTTACTTCAATATAACTATTTTTATAACCAAAACAAACAAAAGAAGTGCAAAAAATTACTATTTTCATGAATTTCTTTTTGAAGTAACTTCAAGATTACTTCCGGTATTTCCGTTTATCCAAACGGGGCTCAAAGGTCCAATATCATGTTTTCCCATCTGCATTTCGTTTGTAAGGGCCTGTTTGGTTGCAGAATTATTAGTTTGGATTTGGATTTTGGATTGTGGAATCCTAGGATTCCACAATTTTGTGTTTGGTTGCAACATTAGGATTTCTAGGATTCCTTTGTTTTGTATGGGGGTCCACCACAAAAGAAGGATTCATGAATCCTAAAAATTTTCAAGAATTCTCAAGGATTTGGCACTATTCATTGTACTTTTAGATGGGGCCCATGTACTTTATTTATTTAATAATCCCCTCTCTCTCTCTATCTCTCTCTAAAATCCTCAAATCCAGATCCTATTTTTTTCCACCAACCAAACAAAGATTACAAGGATCTACAAATCCAATACTAGGAATCCAAACCAACCAAACAACAAATTAACAAATTCAGAAATTTCAACCGTAATATTTTTGAAATCCAAATTCCATAATCCTGCAACCAAACAGCCCCTAAGGAATTCAGTGCAATTTACAGAGAAGTCAGGAATGTACACAAAAATTTCGAATCCCATGTGGGCCCCAATTTGACCGTAGCAGTTTCCAGCAATCCAAACCATTCTTAAATCCAAGCTGCAATTGTAAATCCTTCGAGGTGGTTTTTGCAAACTTCAGTCTTCCTCTATTACAGCCCATGCGTACGCACTATACATGCTCCCACCACAAAATAAAAAAAGGAAAAAATGTTTGAAAATGGTCCTCTCAGATCTGACACGTGGACGGCCCAGAGAAGTCGACCGTTGTGAGCGAAGCCTCTAATTATTTCTCTCATCAATCTCCACCCGAATTTCTCTCTTCAAGCTCTCTCTCTCTTCAATCCCTCTCTCTCTCTCTCTCCCCTCTCTTTCGCTCGAATGGCGATCACCACCGAGACCCAGCAAGAAGAGAAGGTACGGAGAGAAATCTAGGGCTCTGATACTAAATTTCACAACTTTCCAATTTTAATGTTCATAGCTTGGGGGATGGTCTAGGGTTTTTCCCCCCTTGATCCATTCTGCTTTATTTGTTCCTATGTGTAGGTGAATTCTTGAAAGGTGAAAACTTTCCAGTCTCTTGTTGTAAATTAGATGTGAAATGGAAGGTTTGGGGGGGCTTTCAATTTTTATTTCTTGCTTTGAATTTTAGGTACTTATTTTTAGGGTTTGAAAATTTATTAAGGAAGATGGGATCTTTTTAGGGTTATATGAAGAAATCAAGAATTTTGATGATTAGAAGATGAATTGCAACTGAATTGGGACTGTGGCAAAATTGGATCTTTAAGAAGTTTCCCAACCCCCCACCCCCACCCCCCAACCCCCCCACCCCCCACCCCCAAAAAAAAATTGCTAGTTTAGTCTGTTGTAACTGTGATGCTTGTATTCTTGGTTTCATAGGAGCTGCTGTAAACCAAAGACTTTGTATAATTGGGTCCTCCTTTCTTAGATCATACATCTCTCTAAACCTTTAGTACTTTACTGGTATAAGCTTATTGGTTAGACAGGCCGTTGCAAGAATTAGCGGATCGAGTATTTCGTGCTTTTATTTTTCATAATGTTTCTTGCATTTGATCGTTGTTCTGTAAATCCTGCAAATTGTCCGTATTGGTCTGAAAATATGTGTTTGTTTTTCTGATGTTTTATGTTATATTTCAGGCTTCATCAAAATTGTCAATTGGAGAAAAGCGGTGGACCTTAAGTGACTTTGATATTGGAAAGCCTCTTGGAAGAGGGAAGTTCGGCCATGTTTATTTGGCCAAAGAAAAGAAGGTGCATATCACTAATTAAGAGATCATGCAAATAATTGCTGTTTTCACCTCTGAAATTCGCATTTTCAATTCCTAAAATCTCAGTGTCTAGTGTGAATTTCGTAGACTATTCGATGGAATATAGACCTGGAATAGTTGTATTTATGTCACATTGTTTAATCACTTGACTTGAATTATCTTTGATCTTATTTTGGTAGTTATTATTACTGTGGGAAAAAATTTCTTAAAACTTATGATGCAGATAAAAATTTGCATCTCTCTTTTCATGTCATGTAACCCGAACCGTACAAGAAGTTTCCTTAATCTCTAAAGAAAGAGTATTTGTTGGTTGAACAATTAGTGGAAGGATTACAAGGGAGTAGCCTAGATATTGCATTACACAATCATTGTAGATTATTTGGTTAGCTTTGGTTATAGGAGGAACCAATACAACAAAATAGAACAAAAAATTTTAAGGATAGCATGTCAAACTGATTCTATGAAGTAGCATAATGGCAGAGCCTTCAGCCATGGGGTTATATGGAATTTATGTACATTGTAAATTATGGTGATCTTCCTACTGTGCCAAGTATAGTGCAGTATTGACACATGCACTATGCGATAATCACTGCGTAGTATGACTAATAGCTAGTAACCTTTACTACAACAAGGATTCCAAAAAATAAACCTTCGCTACTACTATGAACAGTATATAGTTGTTCGTAAAAATCTGCACTTAACATTGCGAGCCACATCACAGCTATTTTATTTTTACTAGGAAATTTTCACTTCCTGCATCATCGTATTTCTGGTAGTATTCTTGTTCGGTGACGATGAAATTAGTTTTTATAATGCAAATACTTCAATTTCATTTTTTGAAACAGAGCAATCATATAGTGGCACTGAAAGTTCTTTTCAAAAGCCAACTAAAACAGTCTCAAGTTGAGCACCAGCTGCGACGTGAAGTAGAAATACAGAGTCACCTCCGACACCCAAACATATTACGGTTGTATGGCTACTTCTATGATCAGGTTGAAATTCTTGTCACAGACTTCTATGTCATTTGTTACTCTGCAGTTTACTTTAATAGCCTTATCATCTTGTGCCTTTTATCTGCAGACCCGTGTTTACTTGATTTTAGAGTATGCAGCGAAAGGTGAGCTTTACAAAGAATTACAAAAATGCAAGTATTTCAGCGAAAGGCGAGCTGCTACTGTGAGTTCAATCAATACACCCGCTCCTTTTATATCTCAGTTCAATTAATTTTCCAAAACTTAATTTATTCTGTGATGCGTTTTTAGGGTCTCAGGATCTATCATTTATAAGATAAATACTATTTTATCATGTTTAGAATGCAGTAAATAAGATTTAGAATACAGCTCATCATATTTAGAATATTAACAAAATGGTACTGTTTGATGATTTGTCAGTATATTTCATCATTAGCACGGGCTCTTATATACTTGCATGGGAAGCATGTTATTCATAGAGATATCAAACCGGAGAATCTTCTGATAGGTCTTCAGGTATCAATTATTTATTGTCATTTGATCTCCAATGCCACGCAAGATCACATACTCACAAGTTAGTTTTCTGTTGATAAGGGCGAGTTGAAGATCGCAGATTTTGGATGGTCAGTGCATACATTTAATCGAAGGAGAACCATGTGTGGCACATTGGATTACCTCCCGCCTGAAATGGGTACTAAAATATCTATATTTTTTTATCTGATTTGCTCATAAAGTTCATGCTTTTATTATTCTGACTTGTCTTTGGTTCATGTATTTGTTTTAGTCGAGAGCGTGGAACATGATGCTACTGTAGACATTTGGAGCTTAGGTGTCTTGTGCTACGAGTTCCTTTATGGAATGCCACCATTTGAGGCGAAGGAACACTCTGATACCTATAGAAGGTAAGTAGAAATACGCAAATCTGTTTTTATTTACTTTTTGGTTGTGAATGGTACTTGTTCAAAGCTTTAAACACATTACTATGCATCATTTCCTCAAGTACATAGAGGTTCTTATATTAATGTGGCTCAGTGGTAAATGCAATCTTTTTAAGCCACTGACAGCATTTCATGCACAATTTAAAATCTATATGCTCAAGCTCACCAAGAATCTTGTATTGACCCCTTAATGAAAATTATGAACAACGGTTCATAAAAATGGTAAAGTGATGACGGATACTTACAAGATTCGATTGCATGTTGTCGGTGTCTTTATCTTTTATTCTATGTAGGTTTTCTACACCACATGCTTGTAGAAGTCACGATATCTCTAACACTACGATAAAATGCATGCAGGATAATCAAAGTCGATCTCAAGTTCCCCCCAAAACCAATTGTTTCTTCTGCTGCTAAAGACCTCATTAGCCAGGTTGGTCTTCATATGGTAACTCTTCTCATATTTAATTTGGAAGACAAACTGTTGAACAAAATGTTGATGAACTATTTTTTTTTCCTTGTTTCAGATGCTTGTTAAAGACTGCTCACAGCGTCTTCCCCTTCATAAGCTGCTCGAGCATCCATGGATAGTTCAGAATGTTGATCCCTCAGGCATCTACAGAGGCTGATCTCACTTTGATTTGATGTCCCTGTTGTTCATTAGCCATATATTTTGTGAGAGTTTAAGCGTAGATATTATTTATTAAGCTGTAGATTCATTGAGTTCTTGGCGCTGTCATCTATTGGCTGAGGAAAAAGAAGTGTTTGTTTACTCTCTAAAAGACAGCTGCTGGAGGTGTAGCATATGATGGCAATGAGTGTCATCCTTTTTTTTTCGTTTTCTTTTTCCTTTTCTTTTCCTTTTACTATATGGTGGTGGTTCATTATCTATGTTGTAGCTTTTGCCAGATGGTGGAAAACAATTCAAATAAATCAAATCCATAATGTTTTTACAAGGCTCATTATTAACATAGCAGACATGAGATCTTTGCCATTTACATATAAACTTTCCCTTTGCATATAAATTATCATTGTTCAAGTTCTGTAAAATTGCAATGAGAGGATTTTATATAGAAATGTTATTATTTGTCTTTTGCTGCATAATATTATTAAGATCAAAATTACGCTCACATCAAAAGGTAGCCATGGTGGTCACGAGGCAGAAGAACCATAGTTTTACTTGGTGCCTTAACGGTTTGAGAAAGACGACGAAAGACGACAGCCGAGAAAGCTCGAATCGATGGTTTTAGTTTTCGATTTTGTTTATTATGTTTAATTATTGCATCCGAATTATTTTAGTTTCCGATTTTGTTTATTATGTTTAATTATTGCATCAAGACCGTGACTGAACACTTTTAACATTTATTGGAAGATACAACCTTAATACACTTTTGGACAACAACAATAATAAAGTAACTTATTTGGAGATGCAACCCTCATACGGTTCTGAACCGTACAATAATCATACTGGTTTTATTCAGATAGCTTATACATAGATTACAAAAGGGAGAAAGAAGAGGGGAATAAAGAATTCACATAGCTCTCATGTGATAACTTTACTATCTACTGATCTAAATATAGATGATTCGGTGACAACAATAGTCTGCCTACTTGCCGTTTTCGACGTGTTCATCATCTTCAGGCATTACGTGGTGGCCATCAAGAGTGAACTTTCCACTAGAGGATCTCCATTGTTGGAGATTCTCTGCCCTTTTAGCTCCGGCAATGTCTTCAGGGCTCAAGAAACTCGGCTGGTTGGTCGAAGAAAGCAGCCTCGCCCACATCCTGTCAGTTATGACTACCTTGTTCCGTGTTTCTGTTACCCTCTGCATAGCATATAAATTTAAAAGAAATTAGTTGACAAAAACAATCATGTGGTTAAATATTGGAGGAGAATATTTATTTTTTGATAAAAATAAAAATATAAAAAGGGCAAATTTTAGACCTTCAGTGACAAAAGTCTTTCTGGCGCCAACGTGATTATAATGAGATATTTGTAAGTAAAGATTAAATTTTTAGGCTAAATTGCATAAAACCCTCACTTTTTGTCGGGTAACAGTAAACCACCCTGATGCTAAAAATATGCACATTACCTCTATATTTCATTTTTGGGGGGTGATTTTTTATTTTACCCCTGATTCAGCATTGCATGTATAATTCTTCAATCACGAGTCTAATCAGGAAAAGAAGGGTGGCAGAAAGTAAAATTTCTAATTGATGTCATTCTAGTGTTTGAAGTGCATGCTTTATAAGCAAGGGGCAAAGTATGGAAGGTTTCCTGAAATGTAACCTAAATGTATTGCTGTCTATACATTTAATTGCTTTTGACACATTTATTCAATAAAGAAGTACTTCAAGTTTTCACGGCTGATTGTCGTGTATACCAAAGTGCTAACTAACATACAATTGCTTAAGACACAATGAAATAGTTTTCTATCAGTTATATGACTCCATACGTGCTCAACTCTACAAACATTTTCACTAGATATGTATGCTCATATGTATCCATGGCAAGTTATTTGGCCTCAAGGCCAAATATCTACTATGTTTTAGCAATTGAGTAGTTATTTGCAACGGAAAGAAGAGAGGGAAAGAAGAGAGTGAGACATACATAAAATGGTATGTAAGTATGCCTGCCATTGACAAGCCCGACAGTGAAGCCAGTATATCCTGCCATTGCTCCATGAATAGCACTGTGGGCCAACAGTGTGCAGTAAACATTATCAGATGCTATACTCGGAATAGCACGAATCATGTAAGTCGGATCTGCAAAGTGACGATGTCTAAAGAGGTTAGAAATTATGACCAATTACTCAAGATGTGCATATACAGTGAGAGGTTTTTATAGATATACCTATATATTTAAGAGTTATCGGCATCTTCCCCTTGCTTGCAAAGTGATCCTGCAAGAGAAAGGAATTATGGTGAGAAACATCTAAAGTATGATCCTCTTATTCTACTTTTCAATCCATCACATTGAGGCCTTCAACCTTCATTTCCGATGAATTATTGAGAATAAATGAGTATCATAGGAGGTTTCATTTAGCCTTTCGACCAAGTCAACAAATAGCAGTTATTGGTCAACAAGGCTCACGTGAATGTTTACGTATCAAATTCCCAGCTAACCATAGTCCATAACCTCGGAAAATTGATGTCAAACCAGTTGATCATGAAGAGAAAGCTGACACAACAAAACTAATTGCTGTTCCTGAAAATAAGTAATCTGAATGTACCTTTATTTTCTGAGATAACCATAGGCCGACATCTAGAAGCAACTTATTTCCAGAGGCATCTTGATGGTCCATGGTCCGCATACTTTCAGAAATAAGATCTTGCCCTGCACCCTCAGCAACAACAAGTACCATGTGTCCATTTTCTTTGAGCCTCTTTTCTATATATTCATATAGTCCACCTTTCCCTTCCAGATAGAAGGGTGACTCAGGGATCAAGCAGCAGTCCTAAGAGGGCAGAAAAGGAAAAAAAATATACGTCAAGTTTTATATCGCGAAAAGTAAAATTAGATAAACAATGCTTGGACTAGATGTGGCATGGGTTATTAATGCTTACCACGTCTCTGCTTGCAAGAGTAGCATACATTGCAATGAACCCTGCATTGGAAAGCTAATTAATAAAGAGGTCAACAATAAATCTTGTTGTGTCAGTATATAACCAAATAAATAAGGTCAGATGCAGCATAGAAAGTCTTGAATGAATCTTACTTCATGTTTAAATTACTGGTAGTCAATTAAGCAGTCATGCTAAGAGAGTGTTGCGAACTAATCACTCTGTTCCCAGAATCAAAACAAGCTACAACCTGTTAACACGGGCAGAATAACTGTACTCCTGATCCGGTACAAGCCTTGGCAGGTAAATTTGTGTCTTTGTGATACACTCCAGAACAGAAGAAGCATAGTTCTTAGCATGCAATATCATAAAAAATTATGCTTGCATGCAGAATCTGCATTGAGCACAAGTTCTACAGAAAACTGGCACATACATATGTTCTTAGCATACAGCCTACAAGTCTCTACTCTTATGTACATTTGAGGAAGGTAGGAAAACTCTAGGGAGGTAGAAAACTTGAGGAAGACGGGAAATACACCAAGAATGTAATTAGATCAGAGATTACTACGGCAAATATGAGATGAAGGCTCCATGGAGATGATCACTTTATGCAAGAGTACCATAATGAGCATAGACCTAACAAACCTAGCAGATACTGGATAAAGGCTGCGCGAGGATAATTCTTTGTTATTCTTATGGTCGCAATAAAAATTAAAAGGCACATGTGAAAAGGTCCAATTATATAACTGGAAAGAACCGAAAGAATTTGCAAGAATGCATTTGATTCAACAACTGACATTTTGCCTCCGGCTTTTTTTAAATGATCTCTTTTCTTCACCAGACCAGAGGGGGGTCATCCTACAAACATAAGCCATGGATCTATATATTAAATGTACTCGAAAAAATCATTTCTCACTTCAGCAAGGAAAGCATGGACTGCAACTAAATGTCTCACACAGAGAATTGCCTAAGCATCCAAGGAGCCTACAAGACATGGTGGAACTAGCACGCATTTCATACTAGAGCACTTTAATAAATGAGTTTTTAACAACATCATAAAAAGACCACTTACAACTTAGGCAAAGACATACAGGCAACTCTACTGATCATTTGGCGGCTTGCCTTGTGCAAGAACAGCATGCATTTCTCATATCGACGGGCAGTAATTAATGAAATGAGGCTCGTTTGAGAACTTACCACTGTGGCGACCCATTAACTTCACAACACCGAGACCATTCTCAACACTTGAAGCTTCTACATGGGCTGCATTGATGGCACGTTGTGCCTCCTCAACAGCGGTATCGAAACCAAATGACTTGTCGATAACCTGTATCAACAGAAGTGATGGAACAAGCAATTAAAGACCAAACAGATTAAAGACTGCATAAAAAAGAAGTTTCCACAAATCATGTAGATCACAGGTAGGAAAGAGAAGTACAGCAACGTCGTTATCTATTGTCTTCGGAATTCCAGTAACTGCAACTTTGAGCCCACGCCTTTGAACTTCCTGCAAGAGGAATTCTCAAATTAACAGGGCACATGTTTCTCTTTTTCTTCCTCAGGGATTCTAGTTTTCTAAGAGTAACTATGGACGTATAATAAGATTGAAAATTGGGAATGCTCGTAATCTGTAGAGCTTACTGGGCCTGCGGAGCTCCGCAGGACCGTTTTTGTCGTAATCTGTATATTACTAGGAAGAAAGATGAATTTGATTAAGAAAGAGAAAAATTGAGTGTGCTCTCAAATCCAATAAGACAAGAAACTTTATCCGGAGGGGAGGGGGGGGGACAAAATCAGACAAGAAAAAACACCATGATTCATGAACTATGACATGCAAATATGAAATATGAGATCAGGTGATATTAAGTCAAGAATTAGATTAGCCTTGATCGCATGGTATTTCCACTTTCTAATCATGAACAGTACCTCAAAAATCAAAGCAGCTCCCTTCTGGGTTCCATCTCCTCCAATAATATAAACCTGGAAGCAAAGCATAGCATATACCTAAAATTAACACATGTACAAGACTCATGGTTTCTTGCAATAAGACAAAAAATAAAACTGAAAACATACCTGATTAATCCCACGATCCTGTATGCTGTCAACTATTTTTATGGTATCATGACCTCCTCGTGAGGTACCAAGGATTGTGCCGCCTCGTTTGTGAATATCATTGACATCTTTTGGCGTCAAGTTGACGGTATTACGAGCATAGAATCCCTTGTATCCATCCTACAGACAGAACTATCCATATAAGCTGATGCACCTATCCCAATAATATGAAATTGAAAAGAAACGTTTATACCGTTTTCAGCAAGTGAGCAGCGAAAAGTATTCTTTCCCATGCACACCGCAAAGTATAGGTAGTAATCGAAGATAAATCTTGTTTGATTATTCAGATAAATGTTTTCAACATATATATTTCACTGATATATATCGATTTCCTTGTGGGAATGTACTATGAAATTGAAGTCCTTTTTTGGTAGGGAGCCTAGACCCTTCATCTGAGTTTGCAGCACAACTAATAAGGTGGACAAAATCCATCATGCGCTAGCTTCTTTGTTATTAGTTAAACATCTAGAAAACATTACGCAAAAAAAGTTCGCATATTGATTGTTGCTCAAGTTAGAATTGATTGCTCAAATTATACCATCTTTCTCTGAGCTCTCCATAAAGGAAAAAAAAATTGAAGTCAACCCAAGTTAGGGGCAAGCGCCTGTGAATAAATTTTTGTGCATGAGAACACTTCTATCCTCAGCAAAAATGATATTATTATAGAAATTCATTACATCGAAAATAGTAGCAGACAAGGAAATTTCATAATAATTATAACCAACATCTCAGAAAATGATATGTAAGCATTGTTGAAGTCCGATTGTTTCAGGAAGCTTTATATAAACTCTATACATTAGCATTTCCACCGTTATTCCTAAAATTTATTTACATGTTTACAGTTCCACTATCAAAAAACATCGGTTCGCTGTCTCCAATTGATATGAACATACTCATCGACAAAAATGTTTCCATTACTTTATTGACATATGCTGGGCTTAAGTTGCATTGTTGCTAATATTACATAACTGTCAAACATAGCGCCATCTACACTAATAATATATCGTGTGGATTACTAACTCTATGTGGTTTCTCTGCTAAATGCTAGCATTCATTTCAAAAATATTTGCATAAGTTTCACTGTCGTTGAAATAGATCCACAAGAGGAACAAAATAACTGTGTGCCAAAAGCAACAAAGTAATTTGTAGAAATAGAGAGGAAACAAATAATAAAACTGATAATTGAATAATATAAAGTCCAAACTTCAGTAGTAAGTACTCACCACTATACCAAAAACTTTGTCGACACCATACATGTGGGATAGGCCGCATACTATTTCCCTAATCACAGTATTGAGCCCAGGGCAGAGACCTCCACATGTTACAATGCATGCTTGCACATCATCAGACTGAAAATACACCTGATCCACATCGAAAAGTACTAATCAGATGGTTCTTGCTTGATGCTTAATTATCATAATTTCAGGCATATTGGGTTTGCAACTACCTTCTGACGAGGTCCGGCACGTCGAAAATGGGTTCCTCTTGGACTCTTCTTCTGAATGACAATCTGCATGGAGACAGGTCATAGTCTTAAATAACACTGATATAACTTCAGCTCCCAAATCGCCTTTTCGTGGTTAAATAGACATGCAAGCATAACAATGTGTAACTAGATGGTCACAGCAGAAGACAATCATTGTAAAATTGTGTACCCACCTTTTGAGGAACAGTGTCATCTTGATTAACAAAATACTGCCTGCAACGAAGACGGTTTTTATTTGTTATTCACAGTCAATCCAAGGGAAAGAAAACGTAATTGCATACATGTTCTAAAGTCTCCGTCACTGCATCAAACTTCAAAGTTATGACGAAAGTTGAGAACATTAATTTTATATTGGTCTACTCGCCCCCCTCAGCCTGAGGAAGCTTTTATGGGCCGCTGAGAATCTGGGTTTTGAGCAGCAATATTTTTTCATCCGCTTATTTTAAGATGCACACTCAGGTTTGAACCTTCCTGGTTCTAATACCAACCAAATTTCCCTTTGGCCCAAAAAAAAAACCTGATCTCCCATTTGAGATTATTTCTTTACATTCTACCAAAGAATATTTTTTTTCAAGTTACAAAAGATTCGTTTTGTTAAGGGCACAACAAAGCAAAATAAAAAACATATAAAAATGTAAGATAAAAAGATTCATACTTGACAACTGAATATGCTGGATTGTTTTGCAGCGGATTCGGAAACGTCTGTCACAAGAGAGCAAATTTAATCAAATCTAAAACATCAAATAAAATCAGCAGCCAACACCTAAGGACATCAAACCAATAAACAAAAGCTCAAATCTTTATCTATCAACTAATTTCAAGTTCAAATCTTTCTTTTAAAAAAAGCAACTAAAGCAGAAAAAGCATCGAACTATGAAATAAAAATCACAGAACTCACAGGAAGATGAGGGAGGTAATCAGTCAAGTGAGGGACATCATCAAGAACGTAACCATACTCTCCTTCAACGATCTTCACATTCGATCTGCCATCGCTCTCCATCTTCTCCTCACTGAACCTAAGCCCTCGACTTCGACCTCGATCTGCAGCGATCACAGCCGAAGCTAAGGAGCTCTTCAGATCGAAGACATCGTTGGAGCTCGAGTTCGAATTTGATGAATTAGTGGTAGGATTCATTGGTGGAAGCGACGAGAAGAGATTCGATTGGATTCATTCTATGAAAAGGCCATCATTCTTATAGCGATTGAAAGCTCGGTGCTGGCTTTCTTTTTCTCTTTTTCTTTTATTTTGACGTTGACGAGGAAAAAATAAATGAAGGAGAATAAGGGGATTTTATTTTTCGCGGTCTGTTCAAAACAAAAGCCCTTGAGATTGTTAGAAAATTGCAATAATGCCACTAGAGTTCTGGAAGACGAGGGTTCCTTGGAAATATTTTCAAGCAACAATTTACTTTAAAAATTTAAGACAAATATGATCAATTTATGATATAAATTTAATACAAATAAAGAAAAGCTAAAGCCAACAGAAAAGAGATTAACTAAAGAAATAACAAACCATTTATTAATGAATATATGGCGGCAGCTTGGGGCACGTGTAAAGGGCAGTTTGATAATTTCCAACTGCCAGAGTATAACTGCAGTCAGGCACGGGATTCGTTAAAAGACCTTTTCATCTTCTTTTTTTCAATTTTTATAGGCATTCTAGAATAAAAATATTAAGACTTTTATAGGTTTAAAATGGTCAAATTCAAAAACAGAAGGTTATGCTCATGGTAACTCTATGATGAATCCAAAGCTGTGGGTGTTGTGGGCTCCGCAAATTATATGTCTATTTCTTCAGATTTGGGTCATATATGGGTATAACAGCAGCATTTATAATTCATTTCTGTTCATGGCAGCTTCTTGCAATCTTCTCAAAAAAAATTTATAAAAAAAGGGTGCCTTCTTGCAATTATTATTGTTTTTTCCACAAATTCTTTCCTAGTCTCATGTGCTGTTCTCTGCCATTTGAGAACAGTTTTTGATTATGATTACATAGATCATACAATCCTAATTTATTGCAGCATCTGAAACTAATGCACGAACATAGGAGTAAAATAGTTATTTTGATCAATAATGAGATTTTAGTTTTTAGTTGGTAAATCAGTTTAACCTGTAAGTACCATATATATTGATTTTGATTTAAATCAGCTAAGATTCATCCAAGATTTGAAGTCCTATATCTAAATTGATGTAGCTTATAAATATATAAAACCAATTAGCTTAGGGTTTTGAAAGAGGGTTGCCAATATTCTCCACAATTAAAAGGGACAACCGTAAAACCAAGAGAGATGGAGATAAAAGAAAGGTTTTTGTGAGGATTAGAGATTTCTTGCATTAGGCGGTGATTATAGAGGGCGTTCTTGTGTAATCTTTTCTTGATAGCGGAAGCTCTCGTCGTCAGATTACAAGATTAGCTGCAGTTGCGCCTAACCTAGGTAAAATCTTATGTGTGTTGTTTGGTGTGTGCTTCTGATAACTTGTGGCGTTTCGGTAGTTGTCCGGTTAGTCTTTTTCAAGCAGATTCGATTCACGCGATCCTAATAGATTTTCCGCTGCGACGGTAGGTCTGGTTTGTGATTCCTTTGAGAATCACGGGTATAGAAATTACAACGATATAAACTATGTCCGTTTGGAAAAAATGAAGGTTTATTGTGACGGAACCTTGTTTTTTATTAAAATAAAAGAAATTTTATATCCCGTACCGTATCTCCCAATAAGTTTTGATTTGTATAAAAATCCTACAAAACTTGTTGATATCGATATGGTTTTGTTCATATATGGATTGTTTTATGTGGGCGACTAATTTTGAGAAATTGAAGTTACGGAGCTGTCATTTTATATGTCGAGTATATATTGTGAGGGTTTAAATCGAATTGAACGGTTTCTTAAAGAAGAAAGAATATTGAATCAAACGAAAACCCAATGTTTAGAGAGCAAGGGAATTAACTAATGAAATCTTTTTCTGAAGATTATGTCATTATGCATGCTAGCCTTAATTAATTGAATCTTGATAACTTTAATTGAAGTATAATATAAGAAGAGATGGCCCATAAATAAACTGAGTTGCCACAACTTGAATACCACTAATAGCCGTCACCATTGACTAAATTGCCTCATGACTCATCCTTGCCTACCAATTAGAGAGGTAGAAAGCACCATGAGAGAAACCACAAAAGATGCTACACAACAAGGAGAGAATCTTGTATTGGAATAATTCTCTGTTTTGTATATGATGCCCTTCTCCATATAAAATTAATGCAATTTTTATGGTTATTGATATTGATCAAAGAGACCTAAGGACCACAAGTCTTGATTAATGTGTATTGCATCTTGATTTCATTGGATAGTACATATATGGTTCTTATTCTTTGAAGAGCAATTTGGTGTGAAGTTCTAAAGTGTTCAATGATTGATGAGTCTAGGCCATCTTCTTTATTTTGGTCCAAAAGAAAGGAAGGAGAAAAATTAAGAAGAAACTACTAGCTGGATAATAATATCAAATGGTTCTATTAGTAAAACTAACCTCTATTTTGCAAATGTGTAGGTTAGGCTAATCACAAAAATTATATTTTTTAATAATTTTTTTTAAGAAAATAATTAGTTATGAGTTAAATGGTACCTAGAATGTCAGCAACTTCTACATAAAAGCATCTTAAAAATCACATTCATTTATTTTTTTGGATGATCCCTAAGAAAAAGCAACAATAAGACAAAAAAAACCGTGTCATTATAGCATAGTAAAACCTTATGCAGCTGAATAGAAAGTCCGGTGTTCGAATCCCGCTTGCAGGTCCTGGTAAAAAAAAGAGACAGTCGATCTGCTTGTGCCTAATATCTGATTAATCTCCTAATACTAACAAATCAATCAACAGTGTAAAGCGCTAATACATGTAACATCAATTTTCAAACACAACATGAACATATTATGGCATCAACAACTAAATATCGAAAAGAGAAATCAACTATTATAACATACCTCATAAATAAACATCACGAATATTATATTTCTCCATGATGCATAAACAATAGTATCACCAACAAAATTAAATATTCTTACTACAACACGCAATATGGTATGCAGCTCAATTCTAAAAACTCACTCTCTCACTTCCTAATCTTTGAAACCTTTTCCGCGGTCGTGACAATATCTTCAATTTGCTTTTGCACCAATTGCTTCAACTGCTCCTCTTGTGCTGCTCGGTCTCCCTCGTCCATTTTCTCTTCTGATTCCGCCCCCGGATCAGACCAGGTCACCACAAAAGTCATATCATGATCGTATTCATTCGGCACTTCGATCAAACGTTTCTTATTCGCCTCAATATCTTTGTCTAAGATATCACCCTTCACTCGTTCAGATACACAGGCGTTGAAATTATCGATACACCTTTGGTTTTTAGCATCGAGGTTGAGATAGATGACAACATCCCAACACTTCACGAATTGCTTCTTGTTTATTTTCAATTTCTGCCGTACAACTTCGATTACATGCGGAGGTGGACCAAACTGAGACTTGTAATTTGATTTGGATGTTTTCTTCAACAGATTGTTTTCCTTTAGAAATTGAACGACTGAGTTTATGGCGGGTTTTATTGGCTCAAAATCAAGAAGGCGGAGGGAATCACAGCAGATGCGGAGATTTTGGAGGTAATAGGATGGTTCTTCGAATGCGACATCATAGACGTTTTCTGATACTGCGACGGAGAAAATTGATTCGAGAAGACAGCGGCCATGGCCTTGGCCTTGGCATGAAGGCAACACAAGTATCTGAATTAAAAAACCAAAGGAATTGTGAGGTGTTAAATAAATTGGATAATATTGGTATATACTTTCTGATGAATCCAGTCACTGGCACATATAATCATTTGATTCATTGCAGAATTTTTGATGAATCCATTACCTGAAGGTCATAACCATTTTTATTAGTTTTGTGGCATGTGGAACAGATTTATAGATTGGAATCGGTGGTACCTACGTCAATTGTAATTTTAAATATTATAAAAGAATTTAATAAAATTCCATATTCTTTGAGGCATGCATGCACTAAAAAAACATTATTAGAATTTTTTTTAAAATATGATTACAAATTTACAGCAACTCGTTTTGAAGTCCTTATAAGCAAGGAGGAATAATTTTAAACCTTTTTGTCTTCAGTTAGAGTGCCACATGACGTCGAAAAAAGTACGGGCGATTCCTAAATTAAAATTACAAATACCCATGTAGAGTTCACATTATAATAGCAGATTTTTTTTTTTTGGATGCAGGAGCAGGGCTCGAAAGAGAGCCCATCCCATGAATTGTATTGAAAAACAAAACCATTACAAAAGTACTGTTATCATTATTACCGCATACAACTCAACAAAAAAAACTCAAAACATGCACACAATTATAATAGCAGATATAAAAGGAACAACGATGTTGTCCCAAAAGGTAATTAATTTTCACTTGAGCATAGCATTATTTTTGTCATCCTTATCCTCCAGTAGAAGAAATTATTTTAATTGGATCGCCTTATAACATTCATTAGTTTATGAACAACATTTTATGGATGAGAAAAGGGTTAAATTTCTGGATGCACAGGAAAACTGGTAAAAGGCCGTCCATAAACCTGAGCTCTTGGCAGGGTTTGGTCAACACAACCTATCCACGCAAGAAGGAAGTTTGTAGCTTACAAACAGTCAAATACTCTCATGCTATTTAAATTACAGGACGCACTGTTCTGAATCTTATACCCACTATAGCAACAATTTTGTTAAGAGAATTTCCAGAAAACCCATGACTTCCTTTATGCAAAAGCATGAATAAACTATACAGCGTGCAACGATTCACATGAATCCAGAACCATCGTACTTACTATACAGTGTGCAATAAATCACATCCAAGTGGTTTGAAAATAATAAGATGTTGTATGCATTGTTAATTTGTTATAGAAACAAGCATCAGATTTTTGTTCATGCTTCAAGATGATAAAATTAACTTCTTTTATTGCAACTTTGGCAAAAACTTCTTTTATTGCAAAGGGTTGGTTCTTAAGGGAGTGTACGGCTCAATTTCAAACGCAGATTACATCATATGAGAACAAACAGAGTAGATGGCAATTGGTGACCTCTTACGTTGTTCAGGTGTTGCTCCTTGGATAATGGTTTCAAGAGTTAAAATGTTTATGACCCATATACAAGAAGTTGAAAAATAAAGGGAATTTAGATTTCTCAACAACAATAATGCACACACGAAAACTCATTGTTGTTCATGGATTACACTTGTAGTGCGCAAAACTAATCTATTGCAAGATGAAGATTAAAATAACATTACAAGATATCTTTTGACGGAACTGTAATACCTGACTGGCAGGCACCAGATTTATTGCATATGTTTCTTATTAACGATAAGTTAATTAATTACTAAGCACTTGTTAGGGAAAAATAATCCATTATAAGAGTTCATGATGATCAAGTACGTTTGAAATTAACATCAAGGCACGTCATACTGGTACTTTTAATACGCAGCATGGAATTCAGAAAATCTAAATATCTATGACAATTTCTTGCTAGAAGAACAGTAACGGTCAACCTAGAAATCACCAGCAAGAGAGGGATCTCAGCCTGAAATCACCAGTGAGAAGGGGGTGTCTATTTGCACATGCATGCATGCATGTGTGTGTGTGTGCATGCATGTGTGTGTGAGAGAGTGAGAGAGATGCTACTACTTATACTTGTTAAACTACCTTGATCTGCCTTAGATGGCTTATTTTGGCAGAGGATCAGAAGATGATGAAGTCCGCTAGAACCAAAAGTAGAAATAAGACCTAGGTCAGAATAGGATATACCTGGCCAACCCTTAAACGGGTGCTATCAGGGTAGTGATAAAAGCGGTAGACAGTAGCAAAACCAAGTAAATCAATATTGTGATCCCCTGATTGATCATGTGTTTTCTTCACGATGAAATACATATCCCATTTTGGATCGGTGATGTCAACAGGGCTTCCACCTAACCAGAATAATATGCTAGATTTATCACTTGACACACGAAATAAATAGAGCTTAGAAAAAGTAATCCAGTAGCTACTGTACCTTCAACAAGAAGAAGAATAAGAGAAACCAGACGACTGTAGAGCAATCCAACAGGCATTGAATGTAGATCCATGCGAATAACCTGGTACTGGAAATCAATATTATTCATAAATGAATTCAGGTACTTATGATAGAAAGCCAAAACTTCATGAAAAGAAATCAGCCGACCACCAAGTTAGGGATTTCGCTATAATGCTGTTAGTTAAAGCAGATAATTCTGGATATGCTAACCTAAGTGACTCGTGCAGAAAAATGAAAACAAATAAACAAATTTACCTTCCTACAGTACGCATTCCATACTGCATTTTGATCAGGTGCTAAATCAAACTACATAATAATACCCATACAATATAAAAGAATGCTGAGCACGTCCACTATATCGACGGGAATCACAGGACAAGTCCTAGCTAATCCATGTATATTCCAAATTCTGAGAGCTTTTATTGATTATTAATATTGAAATAGGATCCAATTTTGCATTGTCTACTATGACAAAATTATTGTTGCTGTTAGAAGAGCACCTCGGTGGATGAATGAGTTGCATTAGAGTGAGCATCAGATGCATCGTCACATTCTCCGGAAGAATCACAATGAATGAGTGCTCCATCTGACATGATGGATCTAAAGTGACAAAAGCCAGGGGCAAAAAAACAATAATGCAGATCAGTATAATAGAATAATTTTTTAAAGCATAATTCAGGGTTTGCTAGATTGACAAAACCATACCTTATATAGTGTATTTCTTTCGAATAAGTCTGAAGGAATTCTTCTTTCTCTAACAGAGATTCACCAAATATATTCTATATATAAAAGAAAAAGATAAATGCGCTTCGAGATTAGCTCTAAATAAAGCATATAAATTTAACAGAGCAAGGATTACCTGAAGAGAAGGTTTCAGATCAGTGATCCCTTTTCCTCCCTTAAAAGATGAGACCATAATCAGTTTCAGTCATTACATTATATACATGATAAAAACTTTACAAGTAAGCCATAATTAAGCTGGTTGTTCCAAATATTCTGTGAAAAGAATTAAGAGAAAATAATTTATTAATCTTATTAAACAAGAGTCCATACAAATCTATATAGAGAGAATTACATATCACCTCTCAATCTAATAATAAAATATACTCATAACTAATATCTACTAACTAAATATACTCATAACTAATATATAATAACTAATTATATTCTTAACACTCCCCGCAAACTGGAACATAGATGTTAATCATGCTAAGCTTGCAGAAAAGACGAGCGAAAACCGGCCGAGAAAGAGGTTTAGTAAGGATATCCGCTAGTTAAGTCGAAAAAATATGTTCGAGTGCAACCACCTTATCTGTCACCTTGTCACGAATGAAATGGCAATTTATTTTTATATGCTTGGTCCGCTGATGGAAAACTGGATTCTCAGTAATGTGGATTGCGACCTTGTATCACAAAACAATGTAGTCAGAAAAGAAGAAGAAACCCTAAAATCTGTCAGAAGAGAAATAAGCCATACTAACTCAACAATTGTATACGCCATAAATATATACTCAGCCTCTGCTGAAGAACGAGCCACTACATTTTGCTTCTTACTCCATGTAATCAAGTTTCCTCCCAAGAAAACACAATAGCTACTCGTGGCACGTCAATCATCAATAGATCCAGTAAAGTCAGCATCTGTAACGGCTATGAATGACAACATAGATGATGGTTTGTAAAGAAGACCATGTTCTGGAGAACCTTTGATATATCTGAGAATATGCTCAACCGTCTTAAGGTGAGAGGTCAAAAGATTCTGCATATACTGACTCATTGTGCTAAAAGCAAAGACGGAGTCAGGACGCGTGATATTGAGATAAATAAGCTTCTCAATTAGACGTTGATATCGTCTTGGGTCAGGTAGTGGAGGATCCGACGAAGTGCTAAATCGAGATAGCTTGACTGAGGAATCCATAGGGGTGTTTACTGGTTTACATCCCAGAAATCATGTCTCAGATAGAAGATCAAGTGCATACTTGCGCTGAGAGAGCTGTAGTCTACCAGAATTCCATGATATTTCGATTCTAAGAAAATATCTAAGTGGCCCAAGGTCCTTAGTATGGAAGTGTGAAGCTAAATATTCTTTCATTTTAAAGATACCAACAGAATTATCTTCAGTAATGATAATATCATCAACATACACCAGCACAATTACCCTGCCTTGAAGACGATTATGTGTAAAGAGAGATGTGTCGGCACGACTACATTTGAAGCCAATCGGTCGTAGAAATGTACTAAACTTTTCAAATCAGGCACGCGGTGACTACTTCAATCCACATAACGATTTATATAGAAGATCAACCATACTCTTCTGATCGCTCAAAATTAAGAGGTTGCTGCATATAAATAGTCTCTG
This sequence comes from Agapanthus africanus, assembly GCA_030015575.1. Taxonomy (NCBI): domain Eukaryota; kingdom Viridiplantae; phylum Streptophyta; class Magnoliopsida; order Asparagales; family Amaryllidaceae; genus Agapanthus; species Agapanthus africanus. The sequence continues at coordinate 313,863,190 of CM057351.1, read as the reverse complement.
AAAGATCGCCATTAAGAAAAGCATTCTTCACATCAAGCTAATTGTAGGGTGTTTTAAGTCACCCTATTAAGATGGAAATACGCGCGCTTGTCAGGCGTATACAGATTCCCCTGTCTAGGGTAGGCCGGGATTTATTGATTGTGGGGATCCGAATCTCCAGCAGCCACAGACTAAGTTGCCGTTAATTACCCCTCGCTCCAAAAGCGAGGGAACCTCCGATTGACGGATTAAACTGGTCATATGAACTCAATGTGCCGTATATGTGTGTTGTGTTTTGAAGGGTTTTGGATATATCGGGGGCCTCGCAGAATTTACGGGGTCCCGCTACCCGGAAAGCGCGCTGGGGTCAAGAGAGCTAGCGGCCCCCTTACGGGGTGCACAGCAGCGCCCCGTTAGAAATTTTTTTCTAACGAGAAAGCTATTTTTAGTAGGAAGTGTATGGAAAAAGGGGGTGAGTAGCGTCTTAGGGACGCGTGGACGCCAGCAACTCACACGCTCGGCACGTGGGCGCCAGCAACCGCGGGCCACATGCAGGACGCGTGGGCCCTAAACGCCAACACCTCACGCCCGGCACGTAGGCGCTTGCAGAAAAAGGAAGTTTAGCCCCGGGATCCGGAGTTAAACTCCCGAGAGACTTTGGAAACTTCCAGAAAAATGGAGGATTTTTATCTTTATGGAGTTAAACTCCCAAAAGAATTTTTATTATGGAGTTCAACTCCAAAAGAATTTTTATTGTGGAGTACAACTCCAAAAGATTTTAAATGGAGCCTAAAAAGATTTTTATTATGGAATTCAACTCTAAAAGATTTTAAACGGAGTTAAACTCCTAAAAAGATTTTATTTATGGAGTTAAACTTCAAAAGATTTTGATAAATGGAGTTGAACTCCCAAAAATCTTCGGAGATGATCAAAGAGGACCATTTTCTTTTCCCTTGATGCCTGGATCTTCTCTTGAGCCTTAGATCTTCCCAAAATAGGATTTTTGGAGACGGGTCTTCTTCCTCCTCTCTGTTGGCTGGATCTTGGAGAAAAGGGTGTGAGACTTAAAAATCTCCCCTTTTGGAGATTTGATGGAAGACCCGAGCACCCCTTCAAGGGTTTTATGATGAAAAACTGTTTCTTTTTGGAAAAAAAACAGTTAAAACTCTTTGATTTAATTCAAAAAAAAATAAGGTTTAGAACCTTGAGAAAGAAGAAGGAGGCACAAAACCCTTATTTTTTAGAGAATGAAAAGTCCTTGATTTTTATATCATGTTTGCCTTTATAGGCTACACACTTTACATATAGCCCCTTGGGATTTTCTAAATAGCACTTGTGTCTCTCCATGCCTCATGTGCTTATCTCTTTTTTCACATAAGCCATGGGGTTTACAAAATTTTGGCTTTTGCCCATTTTTCCATACATTTATTTCTAAAAAATTGCATTAAACTAATTTATTGCTTCATTCTTAGCATGGAGCCAACCCCTTCCATGCTTGGTCCTGACTTGGGTTTAGGCCCACTTGGCTTGGGGTTGATTGACTTTGGCTTGGTTGATCGGGATGTAACTTTTGACCCCAACACTGATGAAAAGGCCAAGCCTTAGAAAGAGCTAAAGCTATAAGAACACGTACCGAGATCAATTTGGCAACTAGCGAAAAAATTTCGACATAATCCAAACCATGCTGCTGAGTAAAACTTTTGGCCAATAATCAAGCTTTGAGACGGTCAATCGTCCATCTGGATTATATTTGGCAGCAAAGACCCATCGACATCCAACAATCTTCTTATCTGAAGACGGAGGTACCAATTTCCCAAGTCTGATTAGGACGCAGTACGGCAATCTCCTCTAACATAGTTGAATGCCAACCTGAGTGCTGAAGAGCTTTCTGAACAAAGGAAGGAAGGATGATGGTAGATAAGCAAGAAACAAACTGACTCGCAAATAGTGTCAGTCTACGATAGGAAATAAAATTAGAAATTGAATGTGCAATTGTACAGGAACACTTACCTTTGCGTAAGGCAACAGGAAGAGAGAAATCTTCTAAAGGCAGCAACGGTGGAGAATCAAGAACATTGGACTGTACATGAGTACCTGCAAAAGAATCGTCAGAAAAAGTATTGGTGGGAAGGGGTGAGACAACTTTCTTACAATGATGATACGCCTGTGCATAAGGGCTACAGGTTGAAAACTAGGGCTCACACCAACGGTAGAGAATCAGGAACATTAGACTGTACACGAGTACCTGCAAAAGAATCGTCAGAAAAAGTATTGGTGGGAAGGGGTGAGACAACTTTCTTACGATGATGATACACCTGTGCATAAGGGGCTACAGGCTGAAAACTAGGGCTCACAGATTGAACAAACGAATCGCTCTGACGAAGGTAGGTGAGGAACAGAAATAGTAGAAGTGGGGTCCTTAACAGGTGGTGGAAAATAAGCTTGATATTCTAAGAAGGTCACATCACAAGAAGCACAAACTTTAGATGTGGCAGGATCAATGCAAACATACCCTTTTTGAGATCGTGAGTAACCTACAAATACCATACAAGGAACTCTAGGATCAAGCTTGTCAATATGAGAATCTAGAATATGAGGATAGTATAGACAACCAAACACCTTAGAAGAAACATGAAACATGTTGCCCTGTGGAAACTAAATAGAGAAAGGGGACTGATTGTCTCGGACATGAGAGAGCATGTGATTGATATAAAAACAGGCTGCAAAAACCGCAAAATTCCACAATCGTTTAAGGATATGCATATGCAAAACAAGAAAGCGAGCTATCTCAAGCAAATATTGGTTTTTCCGTTCAGCAATCTCATTTTGTTGAGAAGTATAAGAGCATGAAATTTGACGCAATATACTATTGGTCTGACAAAATGCAGTAAACTCCGCGCTAATATACTTCTTAGCATTATCTAAACGAAGAACTTTTACCGGAACACCGAATTAATTACTAATCTCAGTTACGAAGATTTTAAAGGTAGACAAAAGTCCAGACCTATTATGCAGAAAATACAACCAAATCATGCGTGAATGATCATCGATAAAGGTCACAAAATATTTATAACCGAACACACTCGAAAATTTAAAGGGACCACAAAATCGATATGAACTAAATCAAAAGGTAAATCATATCTTTCATTAACCAGAGGAAAAGAGGAGCGATGGTGTTTACCAAGAATACAAGATTCACAACTGAATTCTAATAAAATATGAGAAGGAAACATAGTACGTAAAGAAGAGAGGAGGGTGACCAAGCCTCCGATGCCACTGAATAGTAAAGACGGATGCAGACATACTGGGAATGTTATCAACGTAGTTCAGTCCATTCTGTTTATGCCCCTACCAATCCGCTGCTTTGTCAGAAGGTCTTGTATCTCAAAATGAAATGGATAAAATGTTACGGAGCAATTAGAATTATTTGTAAACTGACGGGTAGAAAACAGATTTTGTTTTAAAGATTGCACAATTAAAGTATTTTTCAGGTGTAAAGATAAAGTGATAAATCGGCAGAGCCAGAGACATGTATGATATTACCATCAGCCATGAAAATAAACTTGTGAAGACTAGAAATAAGATCGGATAGTCCGTCACGAGACATGTAATGTGAAGCGCCGGAATCAGCGACCCACGAATTAGAATGAGAAAGGAACGATATACCTGACAGAGCAGAAAGATTGGCAGGAGCTACAAAAGAGAGGAGACGGCATAACTAGCCCCACTTAGTACTGGATAAAAGTGAATGGCCAGCAGAAGAGGAAGGTCGGTTAGTAGCAACTGGTGTGAATGTCTGACGAGGTGTAGATGTATCATCATGGTAGCCATGCTTCTCCCAACAATAGTCTACGCGATGCTTAGTACCGCCGCAATAAGCACAATAAAGCCTGGCACGGCCATGAGAACCACGGCCACGAGCAGTAATAGGGAGACGACCACGAGCAGTAATTAAGACCGGATCAGAATCCATGATGAATGGTGCAGAAGTAAATCACGAAGGAGCGAGAATAAGGTTGTTTAATACCCAAACGAGTCCAAATGTAAAGAAGTCGGAGCAAGACGGTCGAATAGATTATCGTCATTAACCAAGAGGAGCGGTAATGAATGTTGCCATGCGGCTGTTGGCGAGGGCTAGGACTAGGGTTCGAGAGGGTTGCAATTGGTATGGAGAAGGCGACATCATTGGAGGAGGCAGTCTACAAGCAGAGGACAGCGGCCAAGTAGGTTGTGGCTGCAAGGACTGCTGCTGGGTGCGGGTCCATTTGGTTTGACGCGGTGAGGGCTGATGTGCGTGGTGCGTGGTGCGTGTTGCTGCTGCTGGTGCGGATGCTGGTGCGACGTGATGCTGGTGCGGATGCTGGTGCGACGTGGTGCTGGTGCGGATCTGGTGTGATGTGGTGCTGGTGCGACGTGGTGCTGGTGCGACGTGCTGCTGATGCAGATCCGGTGCGGCGTTGCTGCTGGTGCGGGTGCTGGTGCTGTGCGACATGGTGCTGGTGCGAGAGGCTGTAGAGGGAGGGGCAGCGAGAGCATCGGAGGCGAGGGCGGAGGAGAGGACGGCAGCTAGGGAATTAGGATTAGGGTTTTGGAAATTAGGATTTTCCTCTCAATTCTCAATTCTTTTCGAAGCTCTGCAACCATGAAAAGAATCAAGAGAAAATAATTTATTGACCTCATTAAAGAAGAGTCCATACAAATCTATATATAGAGAGTTATAAATCACCTCTCAATCTAATAACAAAATATACTCATAACTAATATCTACTAACTAAATATACTCATAACTAATATATAATAACTAATTATATTCTTAACATTCTGTTTAATTATTTGGGATGATAGCTAGGACCAGAAACAATAACAATCATCTGTAACTCGCAAGGAAGAAAATTATACATAAGATCCTCAAAAGTCCTTTTATTATCACCTAGAAATCATGGACTACCCGAAATAGAATCTTACACAGCAACAAGAGAAATCGACACACAATTTGCTTAAGCGCTGCATCACAAACAGCAATGCAACCCAGAAGTGTTGAGCCAAGCATTGTTTTAAGCAGCATAGGTTTCAACTATTTAAGCCTATTAACTTTCTTCAGGCCTTTTGGCGCTTCGTCAGAATAAACAGGGTGTTAAACCAATTAGCAAAACTAACAAATAGGAAAACTTTTTCCATGCTTTGGCATATATACATTGTCCAAAAATTTAGAATGAAACTTGGTTGCACAAGAGGGAAAGGTTTTTTTTATGTTGACTAATATGCAGAGCAGCAGACAGAAATGTTTATATATGTAGTTGAAGATATCTTGGTTAAAGATCTTATCATAGCCAGTTCACAGGGTGAGAAATCAGCAGCTGAGAAACCGCAGGTCAGAGAAAATGGTCGTGTTTATCAACAAATATCCATAAATCAGTTATTTTGAATGTTATATACATAAATCATGCTTGTGGTCTTTCCAACTTCTTTTCCCTCAAATCACAATTTTCAGAAAAATATAAATCATTAGAGCACCAAACACCAAGAAAATCAGATTTAACCCCTTTAGACTCCTTTAAAAATATTGGTCTTGTGACAGAAATCAACACTATTCGCAGGTGGCAACAGGTGATACTTACATCAGATGTGCTGTCAAACGTGACATCAGCATACGCGTGAAACGAAACAGTACTCAACCATATGTTAATCTGCACCAAAATGCTTCATTAACACAGATAACTCTAGTTCATAAGAAAATATTTTAGGAAAAAGGAAACTACTTTTTTTTCTATTTTACCTTTCCACATTGCGGGTATACATTTGAGAGTTTGAGTGGGGTTGAATTTCTGAATATTTTCAGAAAGAAATAATGCGGCGCAAAACAAAAGAATGACAAAAGAGGTTCATGTTTACAGTAAATACTCTGAAAAATAAGTGCGCTAATAACAGGCAAATGAAAATTCAACAAAATGCATATTGCCAAGAAATACAATAACCACAGTGCTGCTCTAAGAATTCCCACTAAATATAATTCAATGTACGCAATTCCTTAGCCTTTACATCAACTACAATCTAAACATGCTAACATCCAGCGCAACCTCCCTTATATTGTGTATATGACTTTTACTTTGTATGTTTGTGCTTAATTCTGGAAAACCATAGTCCAATCAAGAAAGTCGGCATTGTAAATTTGTAAAATATGAAAAAATACATGTGTGAGGATGGTCAAAGCAGACTATTTATTAAAATATCCAAGTGCATGGTTTATTCAATGAAAGATAATTTTAATATAACTATATAAGTTATAGTATTTTATTTAACTGTTTATGTAAAGCCTGCTACACACAGCTCAGTACAGTATCAATTAACAATCTAGAAATGATGTTGATTGCTATTATCATGACAAGATCATGGTTAACAATCATAGATGCGCCTTACATACTGTTGAGTTTGCCTTGTATTCTCAACCCTCATGTGTGTGAAACGGCTCAAAATGGGTTGAGCCGGATGACAAGTCATTTGGAATTAGCATTTGTTTCTCTGGATGCAAGAAACGGTTCAGGACAATCTTGAGCCGGCTCAAATCGTCTCAGGCTGAATTCTAGGATGTTTTGGAAAGATACATTTTGGAGATTAATTAGAAGAATTTGTTGGAGATTTATTTGAAGAGTTGTTGGAAGATTTATAAGAGATTTTTCAAAAGCTTAATTAGGAAAGTTTGCTTGGAGAAATATTTGAAAATTTGTTTGAAAATTTGTTAGAGATTGTTTTGGAAATTTGATGAGATCCTAATTGGAATAGGGATTCTATTATCTCGTGCTATAAATAAAGAAGGGTCTTATCAGAGGAAAAATGGCCAAACATGAGAAAGAAAGAGAGGAGACGAAGGCGAAGGCAAAGGGTGGGAGATTTACCAGAAGAGTAGTTTTTGTGTTTGTATGAAGTGACGAAGATAAAGAAGAAGGGTAGTCTTTCATAGATAAAGATGGAGAGATTTACTAAGAGCAATCTTTATATTTGTATGAGCGTTGAGATATGAGCGAGATGAAAGAATAAAAAATGTACCGATATTCTTAATCATTAGATTCCCAAGTTTGCCACGTGGATATAAACCGTTGGTCGAACCGCGTTAAATATTGGTGTTGTGTGTTCTTATTTTTGCTCGTCTTCCTTACATGCCTAGCGAAAACCCTAAAAAACTGGTATCAGAGCATAGGAAAACGAAGGGTTTTCTATTATACGGTCTAAGTTTAAGGTGGGTGACGACGTTTATGCCCCGCTTCCTATCTTCTTAGATTGTAATTTCGAAGGTGTTGGTTCAAAGATCCGAGAAAGAAAGTTAAGTTTACTGCGGCGATAAACAGAAGATGGCATAGAGTAAGATCGGATTAAGGTAAAGCTTTGTTGAAAAGAAGAGATTAAAAATGGCTCGTTGAATACAAGTCAAGGTGGAGATTTGTTGAGTTTTCCTTGTATTCTCGACCCTTGTGTGTGTGAGACGGCTCAAAATGGATTGAGCCGGCTCACAAGTCGTTTGGAATTAGCATTTATTCTCTAGATGCAAGAGATGGCTCTGAACAATCTTGAGCCGGCTCAAATCGTTTCGGACCGAATTCTGGGCTGTTTTGGAAAAATTCATTTTGAAGATTAATTAAAAGAATTTATTTGAAGAGTTGTTGGAAGATTTATAAGTGATTTTTCAGGAGCTTAATTAGGAAAGTATGTTTGGGGAATTATTTGAAAATTTGTTAGAGATTGTTTTTGAGATTTGATGAGATCCTAATTGGAGTAGGAGTTCTATTATTTCGTGATATAAATAGAGAGGGGTCTCATCAGAGAAAAGTGGTCAAACATGAGAAGGAGAAGACGAAGGTAAAGACAGAGGGTGAGGGATTCACCAGAAGAATAGTCTGTGTTTGTATGAAGAGACAGACAAAGGCGAAAGGTGACCATAGATGAAGGTGAAAGGATTTACCAAGAGTAATCTTTGTGTTTGTATGAACGTTGAGATGTGAGCGAGGTGAGAGAGAACATAAAATGTGCCGGTATTCTTGATCATTAATAAAGCGATTCTCATATTTACCCCGTGGACGTAGGCAATTGGTCGAACCACGTTAAATATTGGTGTCGTGTGTTCTTATTTTTGCCCGTCTTCCTTGCATGCCTAGCGAAAACCCTAACACATACGAATTTTTCTTTCATTAAAATTCTACTAATATAAGTGCATCAGTACAAATTTCAGGTTTTTGACATCTATATATCAACATAACATATTCTATACCAGTCAACGTTACATTTCTTTCTGTATTATCAGTCAGTAGATTTGATAACCAATTAATGTACAATTGCTTGGATGTTACTTAAAGTGTCAAACAACTATAGTAATTCAGTTTTAACATAATAGCATGCACATATCTTCCTGTTATTTTAGAAGAGAATAGGTCATTGTATTTTGACTTCCAGGTCCAAATTATTATAGGTGCCAAAATATCTCCCAAGTTCATGTATAGAGAGAGAGAAAATGAAGTGGACTGCTAATACCAAAATTCAAGGATAAAATTGGAGAAAATGACATTCTCTGCATGTATGTCAAGAGCTCCATGTAGCAAATGCTTAACCTCTCTTGAAAAAGCTAATCTAAGCAAGCTGAAAATTTTACCCTTGCTACTTATTCACATAAGTATAACTAAAGAACAGATATAATATGATGATAGCATCCAAAAAGAATCAGAATATCTGTATCGCTGAAAACCAGGATCATGGTTGACATTGATAGATGGGCCTTTTTTTAATGAAATTTAAAGGTAGCTTTCATTTAATTGTTATTAACTATTAGTAAATTACTTAGAGTTTCACACTTAACAGTTCTTTATATATTAACATAGCAGCAGCTCAAGCAGTCAATATCACATTATGCTGTTGTATGAAGTCGGTAGACTAGGTACAATAAATATACAATTTCAAGTTTCAAACATCTGATCTAATTCGAGTTTAACATTAATTTTCCCTCTATTTTAGCATAGAATTGCTCAATCTATTTTAACTATAAAATCTAAATTAAAGCATCAAAACATCCTTTAGTTATGAAAAAGAGAGAAGTGGGCCACTACATATAAAAATTCAAGGATACAACTTGTGGAGAAGCATTATGTGCATTTATGCTGATTGTTAAGAGTTGCATGCATGTAGTAATTTCTTGAGCTTTGTTGAAAAACCAAGCATTAGCTGCAGATTTCTCTAAGCTACTCATTCATTACATGAGCATAACTAAATGAAGCCGCGCACGCACTTTTTTTTGTTTGGGGGGGGGGGGGATAACGATAGCTTTCAGAACAGATTAAAACATAAGCCGACTTTTCTGCCTCACTCAAAAGAGTCAAAACATAAAAATAAAAATAAAAATTTCAGTGAACGGCAGATAAGAATTTATATGGGGTCAAGTAAAGGAGTGCCAAATCACATGAACAGTTACTTTGAATGGTGATATGTACAGGGTACTGCTGAATGTTTAAACAACATATTAAAACTATGCCAAGTACCTTCAAGTTTTTGTAGCCATATATCTTGCCATTGCCGTCTTCACCAAAAAATTGATTCAGGTCAACAGGATTGATACAGCAGCTATTAGGTGCACCCATTTCATCCTGACTTCTGACTACAGTTGGTCAATTAAAACAAAATGCAATGGCATGGTAATTAGTTGGAGCGTCAATAATTCAATATCATTTTCATCCAAAAAAAAAAGGTTAACCTTTAAGATGATAATCAAACATAACATTAGCATATCAATAAATTTAATGTACTGCATATAGCTAATTTGAAGGCAGTTGAAAATCTGAAACCATAAAATTTGCTTTAATTACAAAAAAAAAAGAAGAATATCTCGCCAAAGAGGATAGCATAATCATAATTCAGTGAGAAAATTGTGCGTTCATAAACTTAGATTCATCTCTTTATATCCTCATTCAGAAGATATGGAGATTCATCCTATTAGTCCAATAGTACATTTGGGAAATTAAACAACAATTCAAATATCAGAATTCTAAAATGAAAAGGTAAATTTCTTTCTCAGAGTGTGCATGTACTGTCAAAGGGGGTAAATGTCATTATATAATTTAATCTCCAAAAAGAAAAGAAAAGTTAATTATTTTTGTTAACTACAATATTCATATTTCTAAAAATGAAAAAGGTTACATATCTAGGAAAAGAACAGAATAGTGATTATTGTTATGTTGTGATGCAAACACTGGCCTAAGTGGACTGGACCAATTTAAATTTAAATTCGGGTTTGGGTCATAGTTCAACCACTCATCTAGAGTCTACATATGGTCCATAAGGCTTAGAAAGAGAGGAAAACCATAGTGAGGGTTAACTGACTTGGGCAAACGGATCACTGGAGAGCTATTCCATTGTAAGTTCTTTTGTGGGTGAAGGACATTATCTTCTTCATCTTAGTTCTCATGCACTCTTTGTAAGGTGAGAGGCCTAATTTCCATTTGCTCTTAGTTAGATGGATGGCTCTCAAGATTGTAACCCACTAATGATTCTTTATCACTTAATGAATCATCATCTTCTCTTCGCCCGCGGTGTAGGTCAAGATTGGCTGAACCATGTAAATCTTGTGCCTCTTGTGACTTGTGTTGAAGTGTTCTTGGATATGGTCAAACCCGTTTGTGCTCCATAACCTATCTTCTGCCTTCAACCCACAGCCTTTATTATGTTCCTAACCTAATGTGCATATGGACCTTTTGGCATACAGTAATCTCCAGTATACAACAATTAACATGTCTAAAGCGATGGTTGGACATGAGAAGTTGTCAGTATCCAGGTACACCTATTGACAAACAGATACGAAGACCATTTATTCTGTAGTCACTCAGAAAAATAGAGACTAGCATTCAAAATATATGAGTTTTAGTTATAGAGTTTCAAAGGCTTCACTTCAAGACCAATAACAGGATTCCTAATTCAAATGGCCAATTATGCAACTTAACCAAAAACAGTGGCGGACCAAACTTTCCTCATCCTTCCTTCCACCATGTGTGCCCAAGAATGCGGCAACATAAACGGCCTTTACAGCAATAATTCATTCAAAGTAAATTACAGAATAATACCCTTGACTGTCGCTGTTTTTTTACTAAAATACCTTAAAATATTTTTTATTACAGTAAATACTTAAACTACTATTAAAATTTTCACTAAATTACCCTTTCTTTGCCTTATGTCCAGTAAATTAATTTTTCGGCAACATGGATTTTATCAGTATTGAAAAAACGGTCTACCCGGCCGATTAATCGGCCATATAATCGTAAACGGTGCTTAACCGTATAGAAATTGCATTAATCGCTCTATTAACATGACAAAAACGATTAAACACCGTATAATGGGCTTAAAACAGTTAATATCTAAACGGTTGTGAAAAAATATAAACCCGCTTTAGAAAAAAAACGCACCCGCTTCTATCCATTTACTTAAGTAACCGAGACCTTTCATTTTTTTCACCCAGATTTCTTCCTCGATCCAGTCTCGACCTCCATCCTCGATCCTCCACATCGATCATCAACGGGCCTTCGACCTCGATCCTCGACCTCCATCCTCGACTTCGATCCTCTATCCTTCGACCTCTATCCTCCAGCCTCAACATCTCCAATCTTAATTGCAGCCTCCAGTTTCACCTCCATTCTCGATCACAGCCTTTAGAGGTAATTTTTAGGGTTTCCTCCAAAAAATTATTTTTTTCTGTGCCCGTAGCATGCCATTTATTGATGATTTTTCAGGAAAAAAATTGTTTTTATCTATTCTCATAGATTGTAGCATGCAAGAAATTATTGGGTATGGAAAACAAAAAACCTACTTTATTTTTCAATCTCTGTTAATAGTGGCATGCCAAATGTCAATTTATGAAGAGAAGCTGGATAATACAAAAGACAATTATGAAGATGATGAGTACGATTAGTAGAATATTTGTTAATGATATTTTGTGGCAATTTTTGATATTCTATTGCTTTTAAAGTTATTTGTAGACCGTATGGTATTACTTCTTTACGAGACTTATTTTTATATCACATTATGTAGTGTTATGGTTTAGATGTATCATGTTATCAATATTTTGATTTGATATTCTTTGTGTGGTTTGTTGTAGTGTGTTTATATGGTAATTTATAATTGTATGATGTGTATGAGATGTTGCATATGCCCCCATAGCGCAAATTATATAATATATCTCGTACAAAATATATTGTATGTCCGGTGGGACTCGAAACCACAATCTTGCTTATTTAATTTTATTCGGATGCCTTACCATTAGGCCACGGACATATTTAATATTTAATAGTTGTAAGTAAGGCTAAATTTTTCTTCTAAATATTTGTGTGTGCGCTTATATTTATTTATAGCCGCATAATCCTTGCAAAACGATTAATCACCGCATAATCCAATTATACGCTACCCGCTAATTGAACGAATAGAAAACGAATATGTGTTTTACAACATTGGTTTTTATAAGGACAAATACACTTTCCTAAGCGACGAAGTAGCATTTCTCTTATTTCCTCCCCGTTATACTCCAGTCGGCAACCTCCTTCCTTCTTCTCTACCCCTTCATTTTCTCTTCCTCCACCTCGTTCGCCTCTCCTCAACTGTCACCATATGCCCTCCTCCTTGGCCACCTATGCCAAATTGCTCTTCCCATTTAAACACCTCGATACCATCTTTTCTCTAAAGTCGGCTCTTGTGGTCCTTTCTTTCCTAACTCGGCCATTGCATCGAAAAGATATTTGAAGTGGCTGGGGGCAAAATATCAAAACATAATTCTCCATTAACACGGTTAGGGTATTTTAGTGTAACATAATTAGTTTAAGGTATTTTAGTGTCATTAAAATTGTTTAAGGTACTTTAGGGAAATACAGTGATAGTTGAGGACATTTTAGTGTAATTTACCGTTTTATTTATGTTATTTTGATCTTTTACAAAATCTATAGCAACATAAAAGTGCAATATTATAACAGGTAGGAAACAAGATCAATATCTTCTATGCATCTTTTTGTAAGAGCAATAAAAGCCTTAGTTGAGAAGGGTAAGAGAGTAGTTAAGTCATGAAATATATGTTGGATAATTTAATATCGTCGTGTTATATTTCATATAATATTGACATACAAACAAGCAATATAACAGAGAGAGGGGGGGGATAAACACCGACACCGCCACAACAAAAAGATGAAGGAAATTTCATTATAAAAATTGAGGATAAAAGTATGTAAAGAATCTCTGTTTGCACACCCGTATATGATACATCACACGCATAGATCAAAGGTTGATTCTTTTTTCTATAAAAGAAAAGAGGAAAATACAGGTTCCCGTTCTCATTATCAAATTAATCTACGCCAAATATAACTAAGCTTACATCCGCTTTGCAAAAGATGCCGTATGAGTCATGATGAGAGTTCAACAATGAAAAGAAGAAGAAAAATCATAAGGTCATATACAAAATCAGCTGGTAATTTAATTCATTCCATTTACTATTAAAAACAAATAGAAGATGTATAATTATAAGTCTTGCGGTTTGATGTTGAACTCACAACAGCAACATCTCCTCATAAACCAAGAGTAACAAATTTGAAAACAAAAACAAAGGTAAAAAATGTGCAGTTAGCATAACACTTCGATGTGAATACTGTTGTGCGAGTTATGGCACAGATCTACTTGGGAATAAAACTAGTTAATCTAAGATTAAAGCACCATGGAACAAAGGTCAGTATCTATGTCAATTACTGATATTTGAAAGGAGGAAAAAGAAGAACACTCAAATTCATACCCAAAAAAACTTTGATGCACTCATTAGCCTCGACTCCAGTATCTGCATTGCAATAAACAATATTTAGTAACATAATGGGAGCAATAAACTCAACATACTACTTTGTGAAGATTCAAGAGCAAAGATTTAGGCACAGAAAAAGCTTTAGCATATTCCTATTGAGGTTCAAGTTCAAACTTGTATTTTAAATTACCTGACCAACGATAAAAAAAAAATCCGATTAGTATACAATAAGCAAGTACTGATATATTATGTCTATTGAAATGCTACTTGAAAACCGCAGGTGTCGAACATGATCAGAGAAGGTCATGAGCCCTTTTCAAACCAAAACCACAAAATTTAATTCATATATTCTCTCAATAGCCATGTAAAAGAATGGACGGTAAACAGCCATAACTCTTCATAGACAATTTAGCAAACACAACATAGGCACTCAAATACATTAACTTTCTAACGACACCAAAAAAACAGGTTACCAAAAACTTACATGGTGATGATGCTCATATGTGGGAATTCCTCATATCACGACACGTAGCGGATAACGTGTCATCCGCGTAAGCCCGCTAGGCTCCTGAAGGCTGCGGAGGTAGAATCAGTGTGTTACATTGAGGACTTTCCTCGGACCTCATCTCCAAGCTCACGCCCCCACTTCTTGCCCCCGAGCAATCCAGCAGCCGAACTTACGTCCCCTTTGCTTGTCTCCGAGCTGTTATAGGGCTGAGATTCCTCGGCCCCTCGGCTCTTCTCCGAGCCATCCGTCGGGCCGGGCTTCCTCGGCCTCCCGACTCATCTCCGAGCCATCCGTCGGGCCGAGCTTCTTCGGCCTCCCCGATCAACCGAGGGCACGGAGCCCAAGCGACCCCGCAACGGCTCTGTGTATCTCGCCAACACGAGATATCCGCCGCCCCACATTCCGCGTCCTACGCTGGCGCGTCCCCCCATTAATGAGTGTATCCTGCCATTAACGGACGGATCCCGCCATCAACGCAGGCATAACGCAGGGGCGTAACGAACGGTGAGAATCTCGCATCGTCTCGTTGTCACGCCCCGCTTCCCAAAATACGGAATACGGAGAGCGACGAAGGCCAGTCGTGCTACCTACGGTAAGGAAAGATCCTTCCATAGTCACATAAGGCTGTCTAGATTAACCTGTCAAAATAAAATCCAATACCAAAAGGAACAATACTGATAATCATGCTGCAATGAAACCACAAGAAATCCTAAAAATGGGTCCACTAGATAATTGATGCAATTAAAAATCCAATACAATAGGTTCAGAAATAAAATAAGATCCAAAAGAGATACATAAGTCCTAATGTCCCATAAGGGCGCACATGCTAAAAACTAACGGGAAAGGGAAATAAACCTACGGTTACTGATCTTCGGCAAAGTCATGGTAGCAGATGCGGTCCTGCTCATCCTGATAATCTGTCTCTAAACCTGAGATGGCAAATCTCAGGGATGTCAGAACATCCCAGCAAGTACTCAACGTATAAGGTATGTGTAGAATGATAACATGAATATATGAAAATAGTGAAGCCTGGTGCGCAAGAAAAACAGATATATAAATAATTAGATGCATTAACACTATGAAACATGTATGTAAAAGGTCAAGTCATAACCTAACTGGTCACTAAAAGGTAAACTATCCTATCGTAAGCTCGAGTGTGTGCGTCAACCTCTGCAGGAGTATTCCTAACCCAAGAGTGGTGCCCCAGGGGCTAGGAAACACGGGCCCAACTGTGGAATGAACAAGAGACCGATATAGCCCGGTACAAGCTGTAAACATGAGACCGATATAGCCCGGTACGAGCTGTAAACATGAGACCGATATAGCCCGGTACGAGCTGTAAACATGAGACCGATATAGCCCGGTACGAGCTGCCGGCATGGGACTCCTGAGATCCTGTTGTACGACGCACACTCAAACTACCCCAACACTCGCGTATTTATAGCTACTATGGTAATGACTATAGCACTAATTAAGAATGCTGAAAAGACAGGAACTTATGGTATGGTAATTGTATGGAAATAAAACTGGTGAATAGTAGTATGTCATGGCATGTAGTTCAGCATTCAAATTAGAGATCTCGTTTTAATATGAGTAGTCTTGAACAATGAGTAGTCATGGCATGTCAAGTACAATAGTTATAAAATGATAGTGTACATAAACAAGAATAGCATGTTAAGGTTTCTCAAACATGCCAACAATGATAGTCTCAAGTAAAAAAAAATGTAAACAAGACTCAACATAAATATGCAAGTATCTGTGTTTAACATCCGAGTTTATTTATTAAAAAGAATAATAAACTGAAATATAGTTTTAAAGGGTTAATATAGTTAAATAGGAATGACAAATTACAGATGCATAAATCAGATAGTAGTAATAGTATAATTACGAGATAATAGTAAAATAAAAATAAATGACAGATTGACTAGTCATCATGTAAGTGCTAATAATAAGTTTTATAAACATGTGATAATAGAAAATATTAATACAAATTATAGTATCAAAATAATTTATATGACTAGAGCACATATAGTGCAGCGATATTATAAGGAGTGATAGTGTAGAAAGTTTAATTTATATATATATAAAATATTAAGCCCAAAGCGTTTATTGATTAACAGTAATAATGGTATATTTTTATGTTTTAGATTAGAATATAAGTGTTGACATTTTGCATGCTAGTGTATACCAATATTGTTGCAACAGAAACATATAATTACTTATAAAGCTTTTTATATATTAAACCACATTTACATGTTAAAAGTTATTTTATTACGCTTGCACTTTTACAGTTGTTCACTTGATGAAAGGATTAATAGGTATTCTAGATCCTAGGGTTTTCATCATATGTACAAGTATTATAAGATATATTAATAAAGCGGCAAAATATTACAATTTTATTTAAATATTGTAAGCTAATAATTTATTTAGAGAATTGTCGATATTGCATCGACTAAAAAAAATAAAAGAGTAAGAGTACTTGCCTCGGAGACAGATAAACACACGAAGAACAACTCCAAGATTTGTTTGCTCGGCTAATTTTGAAGAATAAAATATTGTGATGGAAAAAGATAAGGTTGGTTTATATGAGAAGGGAAGAGATGATAATAATTAGGTTGTTATTTATAGGGAAAGATGTTAAAGATTGGAGAGAGAAATATTCTGATGAGATGAGATTTCGATTTGATTTTATAAAAAAGAGATATGATGGGTTGTTGTATACTTCTATAAGATATTAGAAAAGTTGTATATATACATATTAGTTTGTATATAATTAGAATAATAGAAAAGTATATGTATATATACATATTAGTATATAGTGAAAATATATGTAAATATGTATATGGTTATGGGTTAATGAAAATAAATATAATTAGTTATATAAATAGGATTTTATGATATCAAACAACTAAAATATATTTTCAGTTAAACTACCATAACAAAATATATTCAATTATATATATGTATGTATGTATATAGGTTTGTAGAAAAATAATTAAAGAGTAGATTTGAGAAAGAGAATATGCTGAGAGAGATTATATTAGATTGGAGAGAGATGGATTTTGTTAGGGAATATATATAGAAAGAGAGCGGGGGTTTGGTGAAATATAGTTAGTGATGTAGAAAAATATATGTAGATAGAATAGAAAATGGGGGAAAAGAAATCTGTTGGAAAAAATATTTGTTTGGAGAGAGAGAACATTACTTGTTTTAAAAGAATAGAGTTGTCAGGTGAGACATATATGGTGATTGGAGAGAGAAAATTGAGTTGTTAGTTTAGGAAAAATATTTATATGGTTAAAAGAAATAACAAGGGCTCTCATGACTTTTCAAAATTAAATATTTTAACCAAATAAATATCGTAAGACAAAATATCTTATAAATAGAATTTAAAAAGGGGATAAAATCTTTTGTATATGTATTGTTTAAAGAAATATCAAATAAAATATCTTTTGTTTAAACTATGATACTAAAATATAAATATGGTTATAAAATAGTGTTAGACAAATAAATATTTAAATACTAATAATATGCATATTTAACAAACTTGAAAAACCATAATTATATGTATATATCTTAATTAAAAGTATTAAACTCCAAATTATAATAATAATGAAACAAAACCCAATATATCCAAAAAAGAAACGTACGATCGGACTAGGGTGTTACATTCTACCCACCTTATAAGAAATTTCATCCTCGAAATTTGAAGAACGAAAATACAAGACCACGAACTAATTACAAGGATCAATGAAAATAGATGGGTATGAAAAATTAAGATTCGAGGGAACAAATTAGGGTATGAAGAGTCACAGTCTTGGCTCGATAAATCGAAAAGTGCAAGGAAATCAAATCAGTGGAAACAAATTAAGAATAGAACTCTAAGTTACTCAAACAGCATGACGCATAGTAACCATGCCGCGGTACATGGGTACAATATCGTAATTCTATCTCAGTCGCCTGAATCCTATAATCAGAGTCAAGAAAATATGCAGCATGACACAGTAAGAGAAACCTAGACATGTGATTCTAACCCTAAAGGTCGGCAGAACCCAGACTAACTTTTGATGTCAGCCTGGCTCTGATACCAACAAAACCTTGTGACGCCCCGCTTCCCAAAATACGGAATACGGAGAGCGACGAAGGCCAGCCGTGCTACCTACGGTAAGGAAAGATCCTTCCATAGTCACATAAGGCTGTCTAGATTAACCTGTCAAAATAAAATCCAATACCAAAAGGAACAATACTGATAATCATGCTGCAATGAAACCACAAGAAATCCTAAAAATGGGTCCACTAGATAATTGATGCAATTAAAGATCCAATACAATAGGTTCAGAAATAAAATAAGATCCAAAAGAGATACATAAGTCCTAATGTCCTATAAGGACGCACATGCTAAAAACTAACAGGAAAGGGAAATAAAACTACGGTTACTGATCTTCGGCAAAGTCATGGTAGCAGCTGCGGTCCTGCTCATCCTGATAATCTGTCTCTAAACCTGAGATGCAAATCTCAGGGATGTCAGAACATCCCAGCAAGTACTCAACGTATAAGGTGTGTGTAGAATGATAACATGAATATATGAAAATTGTGAAGCCCGGTGCGCAAGAAAAACATATATATAAATAATTAGATGCATTAACACTATGAAACATGTACGTAAAAGGTCAAGTCATAACCTAACTGGTCACTAAAAGGTAAACTATCCTATCGTAAGCTCGAGTGTGTGCGTCAACCTCTGCAGGAGTATTCCTAACCCAAGAGTGGTGCCCCAGGGGCTAGGAAACACGGGCCCAACTGTGGAATGAACAAGAAACCGATATAGCCCGGTACGAGCTGCCGGCATGGAACTCCTGAGATCATGTTGTACGACGCACACTCAAACTACCCCAACACCCGCGTATTTATAGCTACTATGGTAATGACTAGAGCACTAATTAAGAATGCTGAAAAGACAGGAACTTGTGGTATGGTAATTGTATGGAAATAAAACTGGTGAATAGTAGTATGTCATGGCATGTAGTTCAGCATTCAAATTAGAGATCTCGTTTTAATATGAGTAGTCTTGAACAATGAGTAGTCATGGCATGTCAAGTACAATAGTTATAAAATGATAGTGTACATAAACAAGAATAGCATGTTAAGGTTTCTCAAGCATGCCAACAATGATAGTCTCAAGTAAAATGTTAAATATAGATGATAGGATATAATAAGGTCAAAAATGTAAACAAGACTCAACATAAATATGCAAGTATCTGTGTTTAACATCCGGGTTTATTTATTAAAAAGAATAATAAACTGAAATATGGTTTTAAAGGGTTAATATAGTTAAATAGGAATGACAAATTCCAGATGCATAAATCGGATAGTGGTAATAGTATAATTACGAGATAATAGTAAGATAAAAATAAATGACAGATTGACTATTCATCATGTAAATGCTAATAATAAGTTTTATAAACATGTGATAATAGAAAATATTAATACAAATTATAGTATCAAAATAATTTATATGACTAGGGCACATATAGTGCAGCGATATTATAAGAAGTGATAGTGTAGAAAGTTTAATTTATATATATATAAAATATTAAGCCCAGAGCGTTTATATATATATAAAATATTAAGCCCAGAGCGTTTATTGATTAACAGTAATAATGGTATATTTTTATGTTTTAGATTAGGATATAAGTGTTGACATTTTGCATACTATTGTATACCAATATTGTTGCAACAAAAACATATAATTACTTATAAAGCTTTTTATTTATTAAACCGCATTTATATGTTAAAAGTTATTTTATTACGCTTGCACTTTTACAGTTGTTCACTTGATGAAAGGATTAATAGGTATTCTAGATCCTAGGGTTTTCATCATATGTACAAGTATTATAAGATATATTAATAAAGCGGCAAAATATTACAATTTTATTTAAATATTGTAAGCTAATAATTTATTTAGAGAATTGCCGATGTTGTATCGACTAAAAAAAATAAAAGAGTAAGAGTACTTGCCTCGGAGACAGATAAACACACGAAGAACAACTCCAAGGTTTGATTGCTCGGCTAATTTTGAAGAATTAAATATTGTGATGGAAAAAGAGAAGGTTGGTTTATATGAGAAGGGGAGAGATGATAATAATTAGGTTGTTAGTTATAGGGAAAGATGTTAAAGATTGGAGAGAGAAATATTCTGATGAGATGAGATTTGGATTTGATTTTATAAAAGAGAGATATGATAGGTTGTTGTATACTTCTATAAGATATTAGAAAAGTTGTATATATACATATTAGTTTGTATATAGTTAGAATAATAGAAAAGTATATGTATATATACATATTAGTATATAGTGAAAACATATGTAAATATGTATATGGTTATGGGTTAATGAAAATAAATATAATTAGTTATATATATATATAGGATTTTATGATATCAAACAACTAAAATATATTTTCAGTTAAACTACCATAACAAAATATATTCAATTATATATATGCATGTATGTATATAGGTTTGTAGAAAAATAATTAAAGAGTAGATTTGAGAAAGAGAATATGCTGAGAGAGATTATATTAGATTGGAGAGAGATGGATTTTGTTAGGGAATATATATAGAAAGAGAGCGGGGGTTTGGTGAAATATAGTTAGTGATATAGAAAAATATATGTAGATAGAATAGAATATGGGGAGAAAGAAATATGTTGGAAAAAATATTTGTTTGGAGAGAGAGAATATTACTTGTTTTAAAAGAATAAAGTTGTCAGGTGAGACATATATGGTGATTGGAGAGAGAAAATTGAGTTGTTAGTTTAGGAAAAATATTTATATGGTTAAAAGATTTAACAAGAGCTCTCATGACTTTTCAAAATTAAATATTTTAACCAAATAAATATCGTAAGACAAAATATCTTATAAATAGAATTTAAAAAGGGGGTAAAATCTTATGTATATGTATTGTTTAAAGAAATATCAAATAAAATATCTTTTGTTTAAACTATGATACTAAAATATAAATATGGTTATAAAATAGTCTTAGACAAATAAATATTTAAATACTAATAATATGCATATTTAACAAACTTGAAAAACCATAATTATATGTATATATCTTAATTAAAAGTATTAAACTCCAAATTATAATAATAATGAAACAAAACCCAATATATCCAAAAAAGAAACGTGCGATCGGACTAGGGTGTTACACTCGCTCCATGCAGCCGCTATATAAACCCCTCTTTCAGATGACTCAGGGAACTCGAACTCATTCTAATACGCCGCTACTCTGCTCTCATTTCACGGTACTAACTTGATCGTCGAAGGGTCCTAAGGTGGTTTCCCACCCCGGAACTTTCCTTGTAGGTAGCTCGGCCTCGGCAGCATCCAACAACCCATTGAGATCCACACAACAACCGTTCAAAACCGCTCTTGACCAAATCGATAGTGGACAACATCTGAAGGAGATCCGAAACCTCAATCACTTGGCGCCGCCTATGGGAAACCAAGCTAAAAGTTTCTCCACCAATAAAGTTGATCTTCCGCCCTCGACCCGATGGCGTGCAACAACCGCGACGATCCCAATGCGAGCCGTCCCACCCTCCATAACGGAGGCGGAAGCGGTTCTAACGGCTGGCCCTACCCGCTAGACCGCAGTTCCCCATCCCCGGGATGACGCCCGCAGGAGCACAGATGGGCACGCTCAGGCCCTCAATCTCACTCACACTCATCTTAGCGTCACTGAACGCCGGCGTGCCGACTCCGGCAACCATGACCCGAATGCGGCAAATGATTCCATGACCCGATGGGCGCCGGACAGCTCCACACCCCGATCTCAGGGGAGACCAGACCGTCACTCCGACGCCCGCCGCGCGCTCTCACCCCCTAAAGAGGTGTCGGTCAGTTCGCCTGCTTTCAGGCACGACCGGCACCCCAACTCCCACCGAAGCCGTGCAAATGGAGAACGTCGGGACTACTCAAGAAGGACCTCATCCGAGAATTTAAAAAATGTGATAGAGCAGAATCGAAGCCGCACAATCGCGCAGGCACGGAGCGGCGATAGCCGCCGCTCCGACTGTGCTGAATCCTCGAGGTACCACCAACGGATCGAAACCCTCGAAAAGAAAATTGAAGGCATATGACGAGATGGCCATATGTCCGGCGAAAAGGCAAAGTAGTTCGCCGATTCACTCACAAGGCCCTTTACAGAACAGCTATTGGTCAAGCGCGTCTCGTCCAGGAACAAGCCGCCTAAAGTGGCCCTCTTCGACAGGAAGTCCGACCCGAAGGACCACTTGGACGCGTTTACGGCGGGCATGAGCTTCCAAGACAACTCGGACGCGGTTCAATGCCGAGCTTTTCCTGTCACCTTGATTCGAGCTGGTCGAGACTGGTTCCGAGGGCTTGCGCCGCGCTCCATCTCGACCTTTAACGAGCTGGCTACCTAATTCCTCGGTCATTTTATCGGTAACCGACGACAGAAGAAGGCGATCGACTACTTATTCACTGTCAAGAGCAGAGACGAGATATCCTTCAAAAGGTATGTCACCCGCTTCTACAATGCCCTCCTAGAGGTACGCGAGCACCGAGACGAAACAGCTATCACCGCGCTGAGGTCGGGTCTTAGGCACAAAGAGTGGCTCCGCTCTTTTGCATTGACGCAACCTAAGATCATGGCTGAAGTGAAAGCATGGACCGAGCGAGAAATCCAACTCAAGTCCGAGGTGAACTCCACCATACCCGGAGGCGACCAAGCAGACCGGAAGAAGAGGGACGGGGAAGATAAAACGAAAGCCGATTGTCCGAAACCTTATTCCTCGAGGTTCCAGGAGGACACCCCTCTGAACATTTCCCAGACCGGGCTGTTGGAGTAAACTAAGAGCAAGAGGATCTTTAAACTCCCGCTAGCTACCCAAAGGACGGGCAAGCGGCTCTGAGGCCTGTATTGTGCCTATCATCGGACGCAAGAACATCCGACCGAGGATTGTAAACAGCTACGCGATTACATCGAGGAGCCGATCCGCTCCAGTCACTTTACCTGCGATACAAACGTCGAGCAGATAGAGGACAAGCCGACCAACTTGAAGCTGGAGAGCTGATGATCGGGCAGATCATGGTCGTCATCGACTGACCCAAGTCCGAGAAACAAGAACCCCACCGAATCCGGTCATTCAGTGCAGGAGAGTTTAAACTAACCAGCGGGTAGTTTCCTGTCCGTCAAGCAAAGACCATCCTTTCACTCAAGCAAATGAAACTCGGATGTGGCTATAGGCAACCGACCATAACCCTCATCACGAGGCGACTGGGTAGCTTACTGCTCGGCTTATCCATAGCAGGCAGCTTCCTGCCCAACAACGTTGTGGATCCAAAGCCCTCATCATGAGGCGACCGGGTAGCTTCCTGCTCGGCTTATCCATAATGGGTAGCTTCCTGTCCTACAAAGAAGTGGATCCAAAACCCTGATCACGAGACCGCCGAGCAGATTCCTGCTTGGGTTATCCACAGCGAGCAACTTCCTGCCAACAAAGTTGTGGATCCAAAGCCATAATCACGAGGCCGCCGAGCAGAATCCTGCTCGGCTTATCCACAGCGGGCAGCTTCCTGCTCAACATCACTGTGGATCCAAAGCCCTCATCGCGAAGCCGCAGAGTAGCTTCCTGCTCAGCCCATCCGTAGTGGGTAGCTTCCTGCCCAACAGCGCTGTAGATTTAAAGCCCTCATCGCGAGGCCACCGAGTAGATTCCTGCTCGGTCCATCCACAGCGGGCAACTTCCTGCCCGACAACGCTGTGGATCCAAAACCCTCATCGCGAGGCCACCGAGTAGATTCCTGCTCGGTCCATCCACAGTGGGTAACTTCCTGCCCAACAACGCTGTTGATCCAAAGTCCCCATCACGAGGTCGCCGAGCAGATTCCTGCTCGGGTTATCCACAGCGGGCAGCTTCCTGCCCAACAACGTTGTGGATCCAAAGCCCTCATCACGAGGCCGCCGAGCAGAATCATACTCGGTTTATCCACAGCGGGCAGTTTCCTGCCCAACATCGCTGTAGATCCAAAGCAACATCACGAGGCCGCCGAGTAGCTTCCTGCTCAGCCCATCCGCAGTGGCAGCTTCCTGCCCAACATCGTTGTGGATCCAAATCCCTCATCGCGAGGCCGCCGAGTAGCTTCCTGCTCGGCACATCCGCAGTGGGTAGCTTCCTGCCCAACAACGTTGTGGATCCAAAGCCCTCATCGTGAGGCCACCGAGTAGCTTCCTGCTCAGTCCATCCACAACGGGCAGCTTCCTGCCTAATGTTGTGGATCCAGAGCCCTCATCGCGAGGCCACCGAGTAGATTCCTGCTCGGTTCATCCACAGTAGGTAGCTTCCTGTCCAACAACGCTGTGGATCCAAAGCCCCCATCACAAGGCAACCGGGTAGCTTTCTGCTCAAATTATCCGGGCAGCTTCCAACCCAACAACGCTGTGGATCCAAAGCCCTCATCACGAGGCGACCGGGTAGCTTCCTGCTTGGCTCATCCATAATTGGTAGCTTCCTGCCCAGCAACGTTGTTGATCCAAAACCCTCATCACGAGGCTATGTTTTTTGTCATCCCATTGAGATAGGAATACACGCGCTTTTCAGGCGTATACAGATTCCCCTGCCTAGGGTAGGCCGGGGTTATTGATTGTGAGGATCCGAATCTCGGGCAGCCGCGGACTAAACTGTCGTTAATTACCCCTCGCCTTTGGAGCGAAAGAAACTCCGATTGACGGGTCAAACTGGTCATGCGAACTCAATGTACAGTATGCGTGTATTGTGTTTTGAGAGGTCTTGGGTATATCGGGGGCCTCACGGAGTTTACAGGGGTACCGCTACCCGGATAGTGGGCTGGGGGTCAAGGGGGCTAGCAGTCCCCTTGCGAGATGCGGAGCAGCACCCCGTTAGAATTTTTTTCTAACGGGAGAGAGTGTACGTGCTTGGCACGCGAACGCTGGGCGCTAGACGCCAGCGCATCACGTGCTTGGCACGCGAACGCTGGGCGCCAGCGGGAAAAAGGGCTTAGCCCCTATACTAGAAGTTGTACTCCCAATTGACTTTTTGAGTTAAACTCCTAAAAAAAAGGACAAAAGGGTTAGCCCCTGCACTGGGAGTTGTACTCCCGATTGACTTCTGGAGTTGAACTCCTAAAAGAAAGATTTATTATTTTATATATATATATATATATATATATATATTGTGGAGTTAAACTCCCAAAAGATTTCGGAGATGATGAAATCGGGCCGTTTTTTTCTCCCTTGAGACCTGGGTTTTCTCTCAAGCCTTGGATCTTTCCCAAAGTAGGATTTTTGGAGATGAGTCTCCTTCTTTCTCCTCTCTGTTGGCCGAATCTTGGAGAAAAGGGGGCGAAACTTAAAAATCACCCCTTTTGGGGATTTGATGGAAGATCCGAGCCCCTCTCCAAGGGTTTTATCGTGAAAAACTGTTTCTTTTTGGAAAATGAAAAGTTAAACTCTTGATTTAATTCAAAAAAAAGAAAAGTTAGAACTTTGAGGAAGGAGAAGGTGGCACATAAACCCTAGCTTTTGAGGGGGAATGAATTCTTCATTTTCATTTCATCATCGTGTTGCCTTTTATAGGCTTATAAATTTACACATAGCCCCTTGGGCTTTACAAGATGGCATTTTGCCCATCTCATGCCTCATGTGTTCAGTTCTTTTGCACATGAGTCATGGGCTTCACAAAAACTTGGCTTTATGCACATTTTTCTTACATTTATTCTTAAAAATTACATCAAAATTATTTGTTACATGATTTTCATTTTGGCATGGGAGAGGCCAGCCGCTTTATGTTCGGGCTTAACTTGGGCATGGGCCCACTTGGCCTGGGCTTGGGCCCATTTGGCTTGGGTTGACTTTGATTTTGACTTGGTCAACCGGGTTGTAAATTTTGGCCCCAACAGAGACGACCGGGCAGCTTCCTGCTCAGCTTATCCACAGCGGGCGCTGTGGATCCAAAGCCCTCATCGCGAGGCCGCCGAACAGATTCATGCTCAATCAATTCCCAACAGGTAGTTTCCTGCCCTACAAAGATGTGGATCCAAAACCCGCCGAACAGACTCATGCTCGGCTCTTCCAAGAGAGAATCGAGGGACGCTGATCTATTCAAACTTGGTTATCGCTCGATTCACACTCGACATACGATCAAAGGAGGATATCGACCTTCCTACACTTGGCTATCGTTCGATTCTTACTAGATGCGTAATCGCCATCTCGACCTTCCTACACTTGGCTAGCGTTCGACTCATACTGGATGTGCGATCATCACCTAGAGAGGGTGGACACCGTCCTAACACTAGCAAGATAAAAAGACTTGCGAGCTAAAAACGCTTGCAGAATAAAGACACTTGAGCAAAAAAATATATATGCTTTATTTACGATCAAAATTATATACAAGGTATTGTGGGCTCCTCAGCCTTGCAAAAACGCCCGGATGCTTACAAAATTCTAAAAAAAGAGAAAAATAGGGAGGGGATAGCTCAGACTGCCCGCTCGGCCGCCACCTCCCTCTGCTCGGCGCCTCCGTCGGGAACCGCAACGGCGACCTCAATGTCGGCGCTTCTACTAGCAGCCTCGCCTTCTACGACCAGCTCGGCATCGCCCCCTGTGTCTCTTCCTCGTCGAGGGGATACTTCGTGTGGAGCTCGCGGTCGACGAACTCGAGTATAAACCTCTTTGACAGCGTCGAAGGCATTGTGTCACCCGACAGCCGCGGAGTCGACGAGATCGAGGTAAAACTGATTAGACGCCTTGTGCTCCTCCACGGCCCTCTCTGCCCTGCTCTCAGCAAGCTTCGCCGCCTCGCAAGCCGCCCAAACATCCTTTTTGAGGGCGTCCCTCGACCTCTTCATAGCGTTGAAAAGCCCGTTCGCTTTCTCTATCTGATCCTGGATAGCCTGGTTAGATTCGGTTAGAAGCCGGTGGGACTCTTTCAGCTTGGAGACCGTCAGCCCCTCGGAGACCAATCTCGAGTCAAGAAGGGCCGCCTTCTCTTCCGCTTGCTGCAATTGGAGAAAAACCTCTTCCTCTCATGATGAGGATTCGCCCGCCTTCTTCATTGCCGTGCCTATCTCCTCGGACTCCATGGCTACAAGGAAAATGCAGTGCTGAAAAACCTGAGGAAAACAACAAACGTGTTAAAAAACTGAAGTTGAGGAAATAAAGCTTAAGAAATTTTTAAAGAAAGCTACCGACCTGAACCGTCTCCTGAGCTATTGCGGCCACTTGGGCCTTCATGGTGCCCCGGAGAATCTTGGCCCCAGCCGCCTTCTCCATGTCTGCCAGTAAGCTGTCGCCCACAGAAAGCCCCGAGAGCACCTCAATGCAGAAGTCACCCTCCTACACTTGAATCCCGATGGGGGATGGCCGAGAAACCACCCGCTTCTGTCTCTTGAGGGGGATTCGGTAGGGGGAGTCGTCTCCGCCCTAGCCCGAGGCGCCGGATCCCGCACATGCTTTTGTCCCCCTGCGGCGTTCCTCCGGGACTGGGGGCGCTGCGGAAGTCTTGGCCTGAGGAGTTTGCCTACGAGCCGCACTCGGAACGGGTCGAGATGAGCTTGCGACACTGATCTTCCTTCCTTGGGCCTTGGCAGCCATAGCGGTCATGATTTTTGATCGATCCATGGGCTCTGCATAAGAAAAAGAAAAAATACAGAAGGATCAGCAACGCAGAAACGGCAACAGAATTTTGGCAAAGTCTAAACAGACCGGCAGAAGCCCTTGTTGGATATAGTGCCCTCAAAGTCAATTATTGGATCGCAGGTACGTGATTGCAATGATTGAAGGAGGACCTATACCGATAGGATAGTCTTGCTCGAGATGATAGTATGCTATCTGGCTTGACTTTATCATCGTGTACATGCTTTAGTTCACTATTGCATGTTGATAGAGCCCATAGAATTCTTGCTTGACTGCCAGCAGTATGATGGCGATCATATACGTGGGAGCTGGGGTCTATAAACACATCCTTAAAGTGTCCCTAATCGAGAGAGTTTCGAGACAGAGCATCGATACTCCAGAGTAGACTAGTGTATACAATCGAGACCCCGACGAGGGGCGGTGGCGTCTCACAAGCCACTGGTGTCAGTTAGTTCATCTAAGATGTATACAGGTGCTCATTGCGTTATGAGTACACCGAACAGGACTCGCCGAGAACATGCTAGTTGGTATTATACATATCGTCAGATAGCAGTTCCCAGGTGACATGTGTACAGGTTAGTCTGTCGACCTGAGATCGTTATTTGTCTCGTGTGAGTTCTCACTGTACTTTGATTACTACCCTACCACGGCTCAAAGAAGTCGTGCAAACAGGTTTTAGTTGGGTGCAGTCCCGAGCCACATGGAGGCAGTGAGCAGATCGTCAGGGATTCGTCTCTCCCGGTATTGGGGGTGAGATCGCGCTATGTCTAGGAAAGCCATTACACGAAATCCCTGGCCAGGATAATCGAGATTTACTGGTAGGTATTCCAGTAGTATCTCAGGGTGTTCTGGGCCACTCTCCGACACGACTTATACCGATATTGGGGGTCTGACGTTTACCAGCCCCTAGGCCCTATATGCGATACTCATAGACGAACGGACCGGACTGTACGGATATTGTCACTGTCAGGCTCAGTAGGGTTTCTGGATGAGTTCGCTCGTCAGCTTCCCTTTCGATCAACACATCGGCAACCGTTACGTACAGCTTGTACCTCTGACGTGCTAGCGGTTATACCCAGTGCCAGTGTATTGATGAGTCATTAGAGTCCCCCACAGACAGTTTCCCAAGTTCGGGCGAAACGTTGTAGAGGCCGTATGGATATATGGCGGGATTCAATCATATTCGTGCACTTATGCACGGATCAGGATCGGACGATACTAGCGGGCTTTGGTTTAAACCGGACCCTGGTATTATTGTGTAGGAATATTTTTGTCTTCATTGCATTCGTATTCGATCGGAATACAAATGCGGGTATGTATTTACAGTTGAGGGGTAATCTCGTATTTTGTTACGGGATTATTTTCGGAGTTGCCAGTTTATTTTTCCGTCTTATACATATCGGTCCATGTTTCCCTATAGCAAGCTTTGACTTTGACCTTGGCCATTTTGGCCATTCCTTGCACTGACAATTTCGCATGGGGTATGGGCTTGATTGGTATGGGGTTTGATTAATTTATTGTGTAGATTGGGCATGGTCTTTGGGATGGTGGGGGGTTCCTGCAATTAAGCCAGCAATTCTTTTAGCATGGGATGCTAAACAAGGTGGCTGATTTTTGCTATTGGGGGGCTCTCTGCAGATTGTCCAAGTTTTTAAATGGGAAGGTGTTTTTTGTGGTGTAAAAGAGGGTGAGCAAAGGAATGGTTTTGATGGCTGTTTTTCGGGTGGGGTTGGTCTTGCTTGCAATACATATTCATTCTTGCCTCATTCATTAACACACTCTCCACAAAATTCCCAGAGCACTTTGTGTGATGTCTTTGGCCGAGCCCATTTCTTGGGTGAGGAATTGATTCTCGGTGCAAAATCATTTGCTCACATTTTCATCCACCTTGGCAACTCCAATTACCTCCACCCAATCATTTGGGTGCCTTGAGACAAAAGATCCTACACCTTCTCTACCTCATTCTTGGACATGTCGGCTAGCAAACTTCAAGTCCGAGTTGCCTCGGTTCGAGACGGGAGCCCGTATAAAGATTCGTTGATGTGGTGCCCTTCCGACGAGGAGACCGGAGAGCGGATTTCACCGGGACAGCCGCAACAAGCTATGGTGCGGAGATTGAAGACCGAAGGACACAGATCGATCGGTATAATTTCCTAACTCTTTTTACATATTGCTAGTTTACGGTTAATGGAACGATCCGGAAATTTGGGCTGCGGTGACGCCAGTTTCGTAAAAAGTTTTTGTTCCGCATTTGGTCTCGTTAAGATGGCCGGGACGCCGCCGCACCCTAACAACCCTAACTTACCCGAAAAACGCGCAGGACACAGCGCGGCCCAGCTCAGTACCTACTCAAAGAGCAGGACATCAGCCCACTGGATCGGTCCCCATTGTAACATCACATTCGCCTTGGAGGCAATCGACCGCCTCACCCTCGGGCAATCGACTATGTGCCACTGAGTGAGCACAGGCCAATCCTCACCCTCGAGAAGCCCGACAAAGACGAATTTCTCCTTCTATTCATGTATGGAAGAAGGGACGACCACTACCCCGACCCGGCCGTCCTACCCTTACATTTTTTAAACGACAGGTACACCCGGTTCGGCTCTTCCTTACTGGTACCGGGGTGATTTTTATAACAAAGAAAAGACAAGAGGAGACTCAAATTGAAGGGAATCGGATCAAATTTTAACCGGACCAGAAACCCGAGAAGAATCCTCCACGAGTTCGGCGCTAGCTGGCCCGGGACAAGACGGAAACAATGAAGTACCGCACAAACCTCGGAGGAGAAGGACAAACGCATCCTTGCCCGGAATGCTTTCAGATACAAAGCAATCTCTTTGCCCCGCACCTGGTCTGCCCGCTCACCCTCTCTGGCCAGACGAAATGAATAGCCAGAGGGGATATGGAATCGAGTTCGGATGTCAGAAAGCTCGTCCAGACGATTCAAGACGGAGGACGCATCGCGGATATTCCCGATGCGCACCTTAGAAGCCCTTATCGCCGCCCGACGGAGAGTGACAAAGGCAGCCCTGACTCGGGGGGGCGAGCCCGACACAGAAGACACGGTAGAAGAACCCTCTCGGTTATCTGAAACCGAGGAGGAGGAAGACCCGCTGGACTCAGTCCCAGAAACTGGAGCCTCATCGCCCGACTCTACCCCTACTACATCCACAGACACCTCGGAGGAAGACATCTAACCTGATTCAAAGAAAAGGTTTTCCGAGAAAAATTCAGCAGAAGATCCGACCTAACCGAAGGTGTGCCGGGCAATATTCAAATGACGAAAGACAACTAAGGCAAAGTGTAGGCCCTAGAATGGTCCCTTCCTATTTATACACTCCAAAGAGAACATCCTACGGCCCAGATCAATTCCCGCCAAAACGAAGCGTCGCACCTAGCTGCCGTCGAGGCTCCACGTGGCGATCAACCATTGGAGACGTCTCTTCGTGACAGGAGACAACCTGTCGCGTCCCGCCAACCAATGTTGGGCACGTGGCCTGTAGCCCAACTGACGATCAAGTGAAACGACGCCCTACTTTATAGCGCAATCATTTCACCGATCTGCTGACGTCATCGGGGATACGTACGAAAATTAAGGCGCACAGAAGACGCCACGTGGACTCGAAAATCAAAACGACGTGACTGCCAAACGCTATGTCGTTCCCCAACAATCCACCATGAAGAATTCTCGGCGCCAAGCTGAGCAGAGAAAACCAACCAGATCACTCTCGACCCGACCCATAAAATAGATCGAAACGAGAATGGAGGGCTAATGATGATGGTCATAAGTGGGAATTCCTCATATCACGACACGTAGAGGATGACGTGTCATCCGCGTAAGCCTGCTAGGCTCCTGGGGCTACGGAGGTAGAATCAATGTGTTACATTGGGGACTTTCCTCGGACCTCGTCTCCAAGCTCACACCCTCACTTCTTGCCCCCGAGCAATCCAGCAGCCGAACTTACGCCCCCTTTACTCGTCTCCGAGCTTTCTTGGACCCGGGCTCGTCTCCGAGCCATCTGCTGAGCCGAGCTTCCTCGGCCTCCTGGCTCGTCTCCAAGCCATCCGTCGGGCCGAGCTTTTTCTGCCTCCCCGATCAACCAAGAGCGCGGAGCCCAAGCGACCCTGCAACGGCTTCGTGTATCTCGTCAACGCGAGATATCCGCCACCCCACGTTCCGCGTCCCACGTTGGCGCGTCCCCCCATTAATGAGCGTATTCCGCCATTAACGGACGGATCCTGCCATCGACGCAGGCATAACGCGGGACGTAACGAATGGCGAGTATCTCGCGTCGGCTCGTTCCATGCGGCCGCTATATAAACCCTTTTTTCAGACGGCTCAGGTAACTCAAACTCATTCTAATACGCCGCTACTTTGCTCTCATTCCACGGTACTAACTTGATCGTCGGAGGATCCTACGGTGGTTTCCCACCCTGGGACTTCCCTTGCAGGTAGCTCGGCCTCGGCAGCATCCAGCAACCCATTGAGATCCACACAACAACTCATACTCCATCTAAACCGCTCAAAACCGCTCGCGACCAGATCGACGAAAGACAACATCTGAAGGAGATCCGAGAGCTCCATCACATAGACTTAGGATCAAACCTCAAAATACGAAAAAGACTAAAATGAAATGCAAACAACCAAAGTTCAAATCTTTACAAAAAAATTTAAACACTTGAGAGACGATAATGAGGGGATAAAGACACAAATAAAAGTCTAAAAGGTTATCAGATCACACTTTATACAACCCAGAAAAAATACAATAAAATCCCTAAATTTGAATCAAATCAATTTATAAAGGAGAAAACTTTCACTGATCCGTTACCGATTTGGGCGAAACCGACGCGCCTTCGCTTCTTGGGCTCTGGCTGAGCTTCTCCTTCCTTTTGTTTCAACGCCATGAGCTTCGCTTTCGATCTAATTTGGGTTTCTAGGGTTTAGAATTTTGAATGGATTAGGGTTTCTATGGTTTCGAAAACCCCAAATGCGAGACGAGGAACGATGGCGGGAATTTGGGGGAATGTGTGCGGAAAAAGCGAACGCGATATTAGGGTAAAAGGGTCACGTGGTAATTTTGTCGGATTATTTCTGGCGTTGGATGAGCGATTGCCAGGCCTGGGCCCATTTGGAAAAAATGATCTGAGTGATTAGCCCATCCGAATATTGAGTAGCAAAGTATTTCATATAAATACCTTCGTGTTTTCTGATTATAAATAAATACCAGAGACTTTGAAACAACTCTTAAATTTTAGCACGCTAAGGTTGTTTTTTCTGTGAGATTTTTTCTTTCCATAAACCTTTCGTTATTTCGCCATTAACAAAATAGCAGATTGTTTTTTAGTAGTCCACGTAAATCTCTGCCTTGTCATAAAGTTTTCCTTCAGCGATTGCCGCATTTGACAGAAGAGACTTGCTCACTAGCAGTGAGTTGAGAGTTTCAGACATGTCTCAAGAAAGCAAAGAGGATAAAACATGTTGATCGGTAATAACACGAAATTACGAGTTAATATTTGGCGACTTTTTGTCGTGCAAATTAAGACCGGCATCTTTCTTTTTCTCTCAAGTATTCTTGTGCATGATGAGAACAATAAGTTTCACAGATGGCCAAACAAGTGCTCCACTATTTTCTTGTCCATCATTTAAAATTTCACATGGTTGTCCTAAAATACTCCAGTAATGTCCTAGTATATAAGTAGAGGTATTTTGCAGAAATATGAAACATGAGTTCACTAACAACTCCTTTAATTAAGACCCAATGCACTTGTAATTTCTTGGTTTTTACCTCTTAAATTGGTGAAGTTGCACTACTTATAGCTTTTGTAGCAAGTGGAATGAATTGTTAACTCAAGCTAGATCATAAACTTAGGTTACACAAGAAACTCATTTTCTATAAACAAAAGATGTCATGGTCCCTTCCCAAATTTTAAATAAAACCCTCAACACACTAACTAAACTATATGGTAAGCTTTAATATTAAACTCCCCATCATCTCAAAATGCATTTCTTCTTCTTCTTTATCTTCCTCGTTTTCCTCCCTAGTGTCACAAACTCGCAAATCTATCTCCGACTCGTCCATGAAAACTCTGAATCTGTCCCTGATGAGGCCGTGCGTGCATACTGCGACGGGTGGCGTCTGTCAGTGGAAACGAACAACGCGGGGAAATGGAAGAAGATCCCGTCTCGATGCCGAGATGTGATAGGCTCCTACCTTAAAGGGCCGCAGTACTTGTTGGACTCGAAGGTGGTGGCTCACCATGCAAACTCTTATGCCAAGTCTATCAAGATCAATGCGGCCGAGGACAAGGATGCTTGGGTGTTTGATGTCGACGAGACGTTGATATCGAACTTGCAGCATTATTCTGCTAATGGTTATGGGTATGATCGATTGCCTTCTAACCTTACAAGTTAACCTGATCTTTATATTGTTATATTTTCTTATTAATTCAGGTTAGAAACTAGCAAATCTCAAAGTACATTCTATAGTTTTTCAGGATCTGCCTCAATAATTCCTGGCAGTTGTGAGCACTTTCAGGTCAAAGGTTTCTAATGAGACTGCATTCGATGTATGGGTCGATTCGGAAAAGGCGAAAGCTCTGCCATGGAGCTTGTGGCTTTACAGGAAGCTCCTAGGGATGGGATTCCAGTTAATTCTTTTGACCGGTCGCAAAGAAAATCACCGCAATTCGACAGAGCAGAATCTAATCTCTGTAGGTTATCATTCCTGGAAGCAGCTAATTCTAAGGTAAATGTTGAATCTTCCACGACCACACCAATATATTTTAAAAGAACATACGGAACTTTTTCCGCTAGGATTCAGCTAATAATAAGAAGAAAAAAATTGGACTACTAAGAACAGGGTGAAAGACCCGTCCCATAGAACTATATTAATAACAATTTGTGTAACAGAGAAACATTGGACATGGCTAAGTCGGCAGTGACATACAAAGCGGATAAGCAAGCGATACTACAAGCATTAGGGTATAGAATTCATGGGAACTATGGAGACCAGTGGAGTGACTTGCTTGGGGTTCCTATGGCCAAGAGATCCTTCAAAGTTCCGAATCCAATGTATCACATCCCATAACAAAAATATGCATGCCTCTTTCATTTTCTCATCAATCTCTTCTAGTAAAATAAACCGTTTTCTTTTATTTATATATAAAGAGAGAGAACTTGTAGTACAATAAACATTTGCAAATTTTGTGATGAATTTTATGTAATATTTTGCTATCTTATAATAGTCTTTGCACTAATTCAATTGCATGCTTTTTTAATGGAATATGGACATGGTAAATTTTTTTCATATGGTACGAGATGGCAAAGGTTACAAAATACAATTGATTTTTATCTTCAGTCTATCTTGTGCATGTAGTTTTACAAAAACAGTCGTCAAAGCGAGAACGGCCGTGTTGCCTCCTTTGATCTAAGGATAGAAGCTGTAATAAAACGGTTCAAATGTTAGCCAAAACCTTAAGTGATCCGTCCTCAATAAGACTAAACGGGCCTGAACAGGATTTGCGCAGGTCTGCTGGACAAAATTTAAGATGTTTAGGAATTTTCAAATATTACATGTTAGTTTGATTGTTATTACTTGTTCTCCGACTAATGTTATTTGCATTACTTCTTTTCTTATATCGCTAAATTTTGCAGCCAATAAATCAACGGGGAAAATATATTAAAAATAAATAACCTACTTTACATCCATTAATTACTCGATGCCATGATGCCCGTCGACTTGTCTTGAACGTGAATTCGTCCATAATCCTGAAAAAGTTAATCAAATAAAGTAAATATTGTCTTGAAGGTGAATTCAGCCATAATCCTGAAAAAGAAAATTAAGTATAGTAAATAAAAAGATAAATTAAAAGGGTAAAGACAGAGATTTAAGTGCAAAGCTGACCATAAGAAAACTGTGAATACACTGAATAGAATGTAGAGGAAAAAAACGACTGGTGACCAATGAGCAATAGCTCAGTTGGGATCTTGGGGAGTGTGGGGGAACCCTAGGAACCCCATAGAGGAAGTGCTCTGGGAAGCGGCCATAGGTTAACGCTTTCGGGGCAAATACGTGGATCTCTTGGGTGCGTGTGTATGTTGTGTGCTTGTGTGTGATGTGTGTGGGTGTGTTGTGTGCTTAGGTTAGGACTTACAGGCCAGCGCAAAAAAAAAACAGCGAATGAGTAAATGTTGAATGAAAGAGTTTAGTTTTCACCGGTGAATGGTTAGGTAAT
The DNA here is from genome assembly GCA_030015575.1 of Agapanthus africanus. Classification (NCBI taxonomy): domain Eukaryota; kingdom Viridiplantae; phylum Streptophyta; class Magnoliopsida; order Asparagales; family Amaryllidaceae; genus Agapanthus; species Agapanthus africanus. The sequence goes on along the minus strand of CM057351.1, from coordinate 313,826,995 downwards.
CTTTAAAATTAACCGTTTTCTGAGTGGGAAAAGAAATTGGCATGGTAATCTTGAAAATATGGATTGGGAACCTCTGCTAGTAGGCTTTGCTATTTTCTCTAGCATATGGTGTTGGATATAGATTGCCTAGAGACAATAACGACGCCGGGAACTCTTAGTCTTAGTCTTAGATGTCTTGCATGTCTTAGTCGGCCCCAATAATGACGTCGGGCATGTCTGGCAGACAGTTGGAGCTTCTTCAGTCTTAAGAGTCTCATGAATCTACCCCTGTGTCGTTCTCGGCCTTCGGCGGTTGCCAGTCGTTGAAAGACCGATGCCTTAGACGGAGCAGAAATATTTAATTTATCTAGTATATAGTCATATATTAGATACTTCTTTCAACAAGGCTTGTATAGCCAGCGGTAAAGAAATATGAGAAAGAATGATAAGGTTTGGACACGAATGGTCGTAGCAGCTCGTTTTATGTGCGGATATGACGAGTACGGTTTGAACCAACGGGTGCGAGCATCCGAATGGTCGTGGATTCAAATGAAAAGATACAGCCAGATCCGGTTCGAACCAAAACGGCACTAGATGTGCCCTTTAATTCAAGTCCGAAAAGGCACCAGATGTGACCTTTGATTCAAATCCGAAAGGATAATCCAAGCCATATAAATAGAAGGTCCGGGTTGCTCTCAAATACAACAGTTCCAAGAGAATTTCCTTATCTCGCTCTCTTTTTCTCTGCTGTTCTTTTCTGTGTTCTAGTGTAGTTCTGGTTAAGTAATTTTTTCTGCAAATAAATAGTTAACAAAAGAATTATTCTGGAGTCTGTTTTATCTTGGGAGGTAAATTTGTTGTAACTCGTTGCAGTATGTTGTCTTAAGGATAAAGTGATCCTCGACCCAGGCAATCGAGTTTTATCTTTCCACCATTTTATCTCCAAACCAAATAATCCTATATATAAAATACATTATTTTTACAACAATCCTAAGACAATATCTAAAGCCTCGTCCTTAGTCATTATCAAATAAACACGACCATACTTAGAAAAATCATCTATAAATGTATAAAGAATCTTTTACCTTCTCTGGTTAATATTCCATTTAATTCACATTTGTCAGAATAAATTAATTCTAATATGTTGGGTTTTCATTCTACTTTAGTAAAAGACTTTCTATCAAATTTTGTTTTAATGCATATTTGGCATTTATCATTACCAGCAGGCAAGCATTCAGAAATTAAACCTGGTTTGGACATGGTTTTCAAACATTTATAATTAATATGTTCTAATCTGGAATGCCAAAATTCAAAAGTAGCAAAAGCAATTTAAACATAATTATTATTTTCATTCATTAAGTTCATCTTGTGCCTTCCATTGGTTGCATAACACTTTCTAACATACACATCGCCCTTAGAAAGAATAATATTGTCACTCTCAAACATGACTTTAAAACCATACATATTCAAAAGATTTACCAACACTAAATTCTTCTGTATTTCTGGCACGACTTCTTTCCTGAAGTAGGGTGAAGAATCACTTTGCCTTTTTATTTGATCTTAGCCGTTGATGAGTTACCCATGTAGAGTTTCTTATCGCCATCAACTTCTTCATAGGTCTTGAATAGGCTCCTACCACGTGCAATATGTTTTGTAGCTCCTGAATCTATCCACCATCCACATCGCTTCCAACAATGTTTGCCTTGGTAAACACTGCTGCAAACTCATTGTTGACCATGTTGGCTTGATCTTCCTTTTGTTTCGGAAAGACCCTACACTGCCTTTTGAAGTGTCCAGTTTTGCCACACTTCTAGCAAGCACTCTTAGGCTTTTCTTGTTTTATCTTTTATCATTATCAAATTTGTTGTTGTTGCCTTTGTTTTCAATTTTCCTTTTTAGGTCTCTCTTTTGAAATGCATTTTCAATAACAAGAGCTTTTGAAGAACTGTATTGCATTTCTAGTTTATCTAGATTGCGAGAATTTTCTTCCACTTGAAGAAACTTTATTAGCTCTTGCATTGTAATGTCATCTTTTTATATTTAAGTTCTTTACGATTGTCTTACAAAGATATTGATAATTTTGAGATAGTAAAGGACACTTGTAAAAATTCTTCAAAAGTGTGGCCCTCAGCAACAATTTGATTCATAATAATTTGCGGTTCATGAACTTGAGAAATGATACACTTATTATGAACCATTTTAAATTCATTAAGCTTACCGACAAGGAAGTTCTTGTTGCCAGCCTTCTCTATCTTGTAGCGAGAATCCATATCTTCCCAAAGTTGTCTTACTGTAGACTTCATTGACTTCTGCAAATACACATCGTATAGAGGGTGCTGGACAGTCCGTTGAGACTGTAGGCTTTGCACATAAAGTCATCTTTTCCCATTTACTATGAGTATTGAAATCCGTCATAGTTTCATCATACTTTTCTTCCCGCTGTTCCTCCTTCAGAACATGTGTCACTTTGAGAGCCATGAGCAAGAAATATATCTTTCCTTCCAACGTCTAAAATGAGTGCCATCAAATTTGTCAAGTTTCTCGAGTTCTTTGGTTACCGAAAACTTCACAGTCTCTGCCGCCATCTTAACAAATATCGACCAATGCCCGTTCATGCCGCACCGGTGACATATATCTTCTAAATCATTATCTTGTCTACTTTTGTTCTTTTCTTTTCCATAATTATTATTCATCTTTTAGTGATGATTTTTGTTCTTGAAATTAGAAAAGTTTTTGTTGTGACCGCCACTACCATGAAGATTATTACGACCACGGCCATGCTAAGAATTATTAGAAAATATCGCATTCACTTCAGGGAATGGAGCAGAACCAATAGGACGAGATTCATGATTTTTCATTAATTGCTCGTTATTTTGTTCAGCCACAATAAAGCATGAAATTAATTCGGAATATTTTTTAAAACCCTTTGTACAATACTGCTGCTGCAGGAGCACATTCGTGACATGAAAAGCAGAATATGTTTTTTCTAAGAAGTTTACATCTGTAATATTCTCTCTACGTAATTTTAAAGCAGAGCTATTTTTAAAAGCTACAGATTTATACTCATTTACTGATTTAAAATCCCGAAAACGTAAATGAAACCAGTCATAATGAGCTTTTGGGAGAATTACCGTTTTTTGTGGTCAAACATTTCTTTTCAAATTTTCCAAAGCTCAAACGGACCTTTTATTGTTAGATACTCGCTTTTTGATCACTCGTGCAGATGATGACGAAGAAAATTGTTGTCTTCGCACGAGACTGTGTAGCTTCTTCGTTCTTTTCTTTAATCTTATTTTCAAGTCCCATCAATTCTAAATAAATTTCAGTATCTAGCATCCACGATAAATAGTTCTTGCCCGAAATGTCAAGGGCCACAAATTCTAGTTTTGTGAGATTCCGCATGATAAAGTACTATAAAAAAGCTGCATGTTAGATTATGAAGACAATAGTTATATTTGTAAGGCGATATAAACATTTGGAATATATGTTGAGGTAAAAAAGGGTATATGGGGAGAAAACCAAGTTTTGTATATTGCTTGAAATTAGAGAAACTGTTAAATAATCAACTCTTGTTGTTTTATTATTAAAATGAGCAGTTAAGAACTAATTAATATGAAATTGGGTATGCATGTCAAAATAACAAAAGAGATTATCTAAAAGAATTGCCTTAGCTCTTAAAGATGATGATACTCGTGCTCATAACGTGCTAAGAAAGTTTTATAGAGATAAGAGAGAAATATAGAAAATTAATATAGAGAAAGTATTTGTTTATTCTTGTTGTATCCAATGTATTTTACAACACCTCTATTTATAAGCTCATGAAATGATAAATCAAGAATCATAAATAATAAGTAGTTATCATTCACTCTCTCCACACCCTCCACTTCTCTATTATCTCATGTATTGATGACAAGTCATAAGTACAAACAGTTAATTTCTCAGGTTATGGCAACTAAAAGACATCCACTATGTCATAATAATGCAATTTTATAGTAAGACTTTGTTTTTCATGACTTTTTCACATATGGACGTTGCGTCCTCCATCTCACATTTATTAAAGGTTCCAAAATTTAAGAAAAAAGAAAACTTTTTCTCTAAAGGGTTAAAGGCATAGAGTATATTCAGCAAGATGCAAAAGCATCACTTTTTAAAAAGCATTTTGAAGTTTCAGCAGTTCTTTTGTATATGATATTACTTTTTAAGTTAATAACATCAACCATCTAACAAGAGAAATAGAAATAGAATACTACACAATTTATAGTATGGTTAAAGAGACTACAAATGCCCCCTGTGAATCCCCCGACGAATGGAGCTAAAACAGGAGGTCCCCGGTCACTATGGGGTATGTGGTCCCCTAGTCCTCCCCTCACAGGGGACTTCAAAGAGGCCTGTTCGCATGAGCAGATCCGTATAGGTTCCAGCGGGAGCAACTGTCCTCACCGAACTTTGTAAAAATACCGAAGATTAATATCGGTTTCAAACAATTATTAGATTTAAAAATATGTCTAATAGGTAAATACGTAAAAACAAATTGATAGTGAAGTCTAGCCTAAATGGTAAGCTTTAAGCTAGTTTACTTTCATGGAGAAGATCTTGGATTCAAATCCCACTGCTTGTTGTATTTGATTTTATGCTTATTTTTTTGGTGTGAGATGATATAGATCCGGTGGTTAGGGAGTCAAAAAGTGAATTGGAAGCTAGCTTTGCATTCTATCCATCCTCCAGTGGAATGTGTGGGCCAAAGAAAGCTTCCCTCCGGTCGCCTCTAGCCGAGGCCACTGTTTAAGCGCTCGTACAGGTCACATTGCTTACTAAAATTATTTTAATACTTTACCTCTTTATGGTGTGAGTTTCAAAGCGTCTTTATAACATAACAAATTTCCAATGTATCTTAATGCTTGTTGTTTTACAAAATTGTATAATGATTTTTAGCAAAACATGTTTTTATTTTACCCCGCCAACCGAAATTTCTGCATCTGTCTTTGCATGTTCGCATGCCCCTTTTCTTCATCTGTAATACAACAACGTACTGTCAATTATGAAACAGAACATGTGTACACCAATCATACATAAAAAGTAGTTTGAGAGTCCGTTATGTATGTTGGCTTTCCCTTCTTCTTCTTCTTTTCATTATTACTAGGTTTATTTTTTGCGTATATAGGATGCCAAAGGAGGTTTTTTCCCTGTGCACCCTTGCAGGGCTCTAGCATGCACACCCTAATCTAACCAACGCACACCACACACAAGCACACAACGCGTGCGTGCAGGAGATCCATGAATTTGCCCCAAAAACATTAATTTTTTTATAGCCGCTTCCCTTTCGGGGTTTCTAGGGTTCGAACCCCGCACTCTCCCCAAGAGAGGAAATGCACATACCAACTGAGCTAATGCTTATTGGTCGTTATTGCTCGATTGGTATGAGTACTTTCCTCTCTTAGGGAGATGCGCAGTTTGAACTCAGGAGGGAAAATAGCCACAAAATAACACTTTCGGGGCAAATTCATGGGCCTGGGTATGTTGTGTGTGGTGTGCGTTGCGTATGCATAGGTTTGGGTTTACGGTGGCTGCCAAAAAAAGTTTAAAAGCAATGGGCCCCGCATGAGAGTAATTGTAGATAAGTACCTAAACTTTCCTCGTTTTTCATAATGCTTTGTTGTGACTTTTGGAGGGTTGGATTCGGGTGGCATGCGAGGTGAAATCGCTCGGGATCCGCTGTCAAAATGAGAATGGCGATGTCTATCAATGCAGTGTATGTTTATATCAATGTTCAGTTTATAGGAACATTTTCTATTAAAAAAATGTATTTACTGACAGCTGATGCTTTTTTTACAGGCATTAGCTATCATGCAGATTTTAAAACACACGTAAACGTGCAAAATTAGGCAAGAGATATCACATGGTACAAAAATGCCAGGGAAAATTATTCAAGCTCAAGATTGAAATTTTACTTGGGATTTATTTTACCCTAATGCATCTGTTTTGTCGTTTTAGCCCTTGTCGAGTTCCGACAATCAAATGATGCACGTATCTGTTTTTCCATTTATTATCAAAAGTAATATATATATATATATATATATATATATATATAGAATAATGGAGAAAAAATGCCATAGGAGGGAATTCCCTCCTATGGCGTCGAAAAAATACCCCCTCCATGGTTTTTTCCGACGATCGGCACCCAACATCTTCATTGTCATCATCTAAGATGTGGGTATACCAATTTTCAAGTGATTCTACAACTTTTCCACCGTTGATTTAGCAATGTAAAAAGTTCTATTGTCGGCAAACCGTTAATTTTGAACCCACTAAATCAACGGTGAAAAAGTTGTAGAATCACATGAAATTTGGTGTACCCACATCTTAGATGATGACGATGAAGATGGTGGGTGCCGATCGTCGGAAAAAATTAGGGAGGGGGTATTTTTTCGACGCCATAGGAGGGAATCCCCTCCTATGGCCTCTTCCCTCCATTAATCTCATATATATATATATATATATATATATATATATATATATTATTTTATTTATGGAGCTGTAAGTCATGTTAAGTGGTTGAATCGGAGCCATATTATCAAAAAATGCATGGACATATTTTGCCGCACACAGAGCACAATGGTACCCAATTACCCTTTATTGCCACGTGGGTCCCACTTGAATAGAGACTGACGTGGCGCCTCGTGCGCAGGTGTACTTTCAACGCAAGAATTATGCAAGCATCTCAAAATTCCGTAATCATCGAGGAATTGCAAATCAACGGTCCAGATTTATCTTCACACCTTAGTGCTTCGTCTATCCTGCACCCTAGAGAACATGTTAGCTAACGTGCTTCGTCCCAATCCTGCCTTATTAGGCTAAAATTTTGGTGAAACGCCTTGAATAATTATTGTTTTACATGTATATATTTGCAAACGACTAAGTTAATTGTCTTTAATTACAAATTTACAAAGTTAATGGTATTTGGAAGGAAAATGCTGAATGTTTGAGCGTTCTGGAGCTATAAACGCATGTTTGGTCGTAACATTGAAAGAAATTGAATGTATTGCTATGTAGCATGCCACGTATATTTTTTGTCTCTTCCTTAGCTTTTTTTTTATACGATTTCCAAATCTAAATCAGATTTTGTATTTAAGGGAAAAAATAATCGTAAAGTTCTACAACAAGACTAAAGAAGCCGTTGATGCTACGTTTCTGACAACAGCTATAACAATTGGTAATGTTGCAACATTCGTTATATCAAATTCATGTATAATAATTATTTCTTGAATTCATTACAATACTCGGTTCTAGCCTATAACAATTACGCGACACGGTTTTTATCCACGTACAAATTTGTTGTATCCTATATTTATTTTTTTATCCATATACGAATCTATGTCAAATATGATTTTTTATTGCAGAATAACCAAATCCATATTCTTATCCGATACAATAAAAACCAAAACAAAACAATAATAATAATCTTTCCCAACAGCTAAATTTGGCTCGAAAGATAGAGTGGCGTAGGTTTTCTAAACTACGCCCGCAGAGCGGGGTTGGTAAAATCGTAAATTTAGAAAGGAGAGGAGGGCGGTTATATAATGCGCACTCGAAGGAAGCGGACCTCTCACGTTTCTTCCTCATTCGCTTCATTCCATACGGAGATTTTAGGGTTATTATACGAGTGGAGAGCTCCGAGAGATCCCGTCACCGATCTCTTTCCGAAGATTCCCAGCTGAATCCTCCGGTTTCTTTCTTCGAAATCGGAATCTCGTCTTCTCAAGCTCCCGATCGAGGTAACTTTTGCTCGATTCGGTGCCGATTTCGCCTCTAGGGTTTCATTTCCATGAGGAGGCTGTCGAATCGAGATCCGATTCGAAGAATTAGGGTTTGTGGTTGTAGATTTCATTGTAGGAGGATCGTGTGTAGTTGTTGTTGTTGAAGATTAGGGTTTTGGTTTCGGCGATTTGATCATGAAAATAACGGAATTGGGGTGTGAGGATAACGGAATCGAGGAGTCCTGTGGGCGAGAGATTGTTAGGGTTAGGACGAAGAGGGCGCTGGTGGGAGCTGGAGCAAGGCTTTTGTTCTATCCGACGCTGCTTTATAATGTCTGCAGGAATAAGATGCAGGCCGAGTTTCGATGGTGGGATCAAGTTGATCAGGTATATTTCTTCTCAATTTCCTTTTTCGTTGGTTGAATTTGCCAATTAACTGTGACAGAAGATTAGGTGTTCTGTTTGCTTTGATTTGTAGTATAGATCGTGCTGATCAAATGCTACATCTTTGTGCATGACGAGCTTGGATTTTTTATTTTCCCCAAATGTATTATACACCTCTTATTCATTCTTATATCGTGTTGTTTATTTGTGTATTGGTGATAACTATGTTTTAGGTAGCTAAAGATTGCATTTTCATGCATGGTGTGATGTGTATACATGCAACTAGTCTAGCCTTGATTAATGCAATCATGATTTTTACTCAAAACCCAAAAAGGCACTGAAACCATTTTATTTGCTCTTGCTCATATCATTGACGAGGGCCCCTTCCCCTTCTTCAAACTTACTATTTATTCTCCCGTCCTTGATCGTGTAGTATAAAGTTGTCAAATAATAAAAAACTGAAATTGATATTATACACCAAAGGATGATCCAATCTATCAAAGTCGTGATAGTTATCATGTTGTGTTGTGGATTATATTCAGTCAACCCATGTTGTGGTCTTCACAACGAGGAGAATAATAGAGCCGAATCTTGAATTATCGCTCCAGCTATTATTGAAGTTACCTCTGAAGCATGTTCCTTCTCCTTTAGGTCAAAATTGCAGTTAATACATGCATCATTTAATGGTATCTTACCTCAATTAGTTCAGTATATACCGGAGCGAAGTCGTGTTCAAGCAGCTCACTTGTGGAGAAGAACCAAGTTCACAAGAACCTCATAGTCCTACATCATTTTGTTTTCTGCATTTATTCCTTCCAGAAAAAAATCATTAATTTTCCTTTCCTTTGATTATTGTGTGATTAATTGGACATTCTAGAGTGCAACGTAAAAGGCATGATCATGCAGCTGTTCACACTAGATTCTTTACTTATATATGGATTCAATCAACAATGAGTTACCTCTACTTGAACCATCCAATCTCAATACAGATGAAGTCATGATGATGTCACCATCCAATGATTCATGTGTAAAATATGACTTAATCTTGAAACTATAAAGCTGGATGACCTTGCTCATAGCCTGACAAAATGATACTGATAAGGACTCAACAGTTTCATGAGTATATTGAATAACTAGACGATAAAACCCTACATCTCGGTGGGCTTTTTACTACTCCTCTACGCCGCCATCCAATTTTTGAAAGTAGTGGAGTGGCCAGTTGACCAATCATTTGGGAGGCCCCTTAAGCATTTAACCACTTCTCAACTATCAGCCTCCAATTAAAATTCCCATCATTATTTCCTTTCTTGATTTTTTAATATTATTAAATGTTATTGTTTTTAACTTTTTTTCCTTTCATTTGTAGATGAATTATGAATAGCTGGCATCTTTAGAGGTGTAAAAAGTAACAAGGGCGAACAAGATAACATCTAACTATTGTTAAATTTATTCATTAAGAAAATTGATTGCAAAAGTGATGGGAAGGAAGAACGCAAAAAAGAGAAAGGCCCGATAGAACAAGTGAACAATTCATTGTTTGCCAGCATCTTCAGGGTGTCAGAGTTGTCAAAGTATTTAGTGTCATTGGATTTGTCAGGAATAAGTAGAAAAAGGATAACGAAAAATAGGAGACAGAAAGAGGATAAGTAGAATCAAGTTGAATTGGAAAGCGTTGAAGATGAAATAGTGAGTAGATCAGTTACGTCTAATGTTTGTCTCCATATTATCACTCCAGCACTATTTCGGGCTATATCCTTTATTATAGTAATTATTGAATATTGTGTCGAATAATGAAGAGTGATAAACTTTGTCCGATGTCATCCTATTTCTTCTCTAAAGTGTACCCCTTGTTCGATATAAAAGGAGTGGACCTAGGCTAATAGAAAAGCCAATGTAGCAGGCCACTTAATGGGCCTAGGCAAGCGTTGACTGCTCCAAAACCCTTAGGTGGCCGCTTTTTAAATCTCTTCCACCATGCCATCGGGTATGCTAGTTAGGAATCATCCTGTGGAGGAAAAACATAAGTTACTCCTGCTGACTTGATTCAAGCTAGGAATTGTTCTTGTTATCATCTCTAATAACCTAGCATGTGGTTGAAGTGACCATTTGGGCAACTGTTCAATGACAAACAAATACCTACTTATATCAGACATTAGGTTGGTTTAAAAATGGCCGGCTCATACCAATTAGCTTAGTTTTCTGTTTGGCTTCACAGAAAGGATCCTTGATTGAGATATAACTTGGAGTTCACTACACTTCCGAAAATTCTAATCCCAATGGACTATTTTGAACTGCTATGCTGCAGCTATAGTCTGTAAACTACATATTGCAAATACGATACCAACAACATCGAAAAATTATAGTTCAGAAACTAAAAGTTGGTAAAAAAATCATTTCGATCTAACTGGGCTCAAGTAATTCCTTCAACGCTTTTTCTTCATGTTGGACTTTTAGTAACAATTCATGTAGACATGGCAGTTTTATTTACCTTTTATCCTGCCATAAGATGTAGAACAAAATCCTACTTCTTGGGTTACTTTTTCTGTGCGAGGACTATGAAAGAATATGCCTTAGTGATTTGCATTAAACATTTTGTGTAGTATGTAACTATGTTAATAGTCTATCGGAGGAATTTAATTAGTAATTTAACAAGAGACATTAGGTACTTTTGTCTAATCAATGAATTTTATTAGCATTTTTGTCTAATGTGTTGATTGCTAAATTATTGCAAGATGTTACATCTGAGTTTTTGGTAGTATTTAAGTATATGATATTTATGTTTTTTAAATTTGGTGTCATTATATCTCAATGCTAGCCTATTGAAAGTCTAATAATGTAAAGTTTCCTTTATTAGTTTCTTTTGTTGGGGGCTGTTCCATTCCCGAAAGATGTTCCTCGTCTGCAACAACTTGGAGTACGTGGTGTAATTACCCTAAATGAACCTTATGAGACCTTGGTTCCATCATCTCTGTATCGGGTAATGTTTTTCTTTCTCCCTTGGTGATTTTAATATAAATGTAGAGCTGATTTTGTGTATCTGCTAAAGCTGTATTTGTGTTGTTACTGCTTTTATATTTTTCTTGTTTAGTGATATTCTGGGTGCCAGTGCATTGTTAGTATAACCATTGGAATGAATATAAACCAACCGGGCTTAGCTCTGTTGGTACCAATTTCCTCTCCAATGTGAGAAGTCGCAAGTTCGATCCCGTTGATTTCCCAAAAAAATTGGAATGAATATAAATTCCTTTTCAGAGAACTATTCAATTTTGCTTTCTGTCTCTACTTTTGTCAATGTTTTTAGGTGGTATACATATATAGATAATATTTAGTTGGCAAGCATGGCCAGCAGTCAAATTTCTGTGGAGCTACTGGTAGCTTTTTTTGAGAACTAACTTAAAGGTTTATGGACACTGATGCCTCACACTCTTCAAAATTTACATGTCGGATAATTGAACAAAACGTTCCTTCAAATATAGTCCCAGGAAAACAATTACACATGTGCTTAATTTTGAATATACCTGACATATATATCTGTGTTACGGTTGTACAAGAAAGAATCTTAAGCCATATTTTAATGGCAGAGAAGAAATTACAATAAATATAGAAGAAGATGATGAGAACAATAATTATACGTACCTTCTATAGGAACTTAAATAATACAGGTTCGTAAGTTTGTAACAGAGAGAGGTGTCATGTGGAAGTTTATGACCCTGATGGGCACGTGTCAGGTTGGCTACAGACGAACATACTAAAATGTGGTAGGAGAGGTATCTTGCATATGAAACAAGAAAACATAGAGAAGCTCATCTTGCAACTGGTACAAAATTGTGTACGATCATGCTAAATACTTTTGGCGGCTCCACTCACATTTACTTTTCTAATCAGGAATCATGTGATTTATATTATTATGATTTCTTTTTACATATTTTGCAACTTTTAAACTCTTACAATTTACCATGCTCAGTCTAAATCAAAGTTCATATGCACGTTAAGCATGCGATAATAACAAAAAAAACATGAGCCTACAACCATCAATTCTTAGACCCAATATCTGCTTTTGACAATGCTACCTGCTCTTATATTTATATTCAAGTATACACACATCTCTAATTGGCTAAAGCAAAATCCTTGCTTTACCTCTAAGTAAAAGAAAGGAATTTTACCTTTATGCCTCTTCTACTAGAACGTGTTATGTAATTTGTTAAGTCCTATATTAATGGAGTACTGTATTTCTCATTTACAGGAGTATGGGATTGACCACTTGGTTATCCCTACAAGAGATTACCTCTTCGCTCCATCTACTATGGATATATGCCGAGCTGTAGATTTTATCCACAGTAAGTAAATCTTCTTTTCTTTTATTTTGTTGCCTTTTCTCTCGGAATATGCCAAACTTTTGAATAATCCACTGCAATTTTATTTTAATTTTTTGGTTCTACTTTGTACATCACTGTCCCATGAAAGTTTATGAGGTCGCAACATTTGTTACCTTTCCACTGTATGATTATAATGAAGATAAAATAATAATGCATCTTTACCTTTCTGTATAATTAGTCAACTGACCTTGGTTTTATGTGAGTGGTGGATCTTTATAATTCTTCTTGGTCAATTTTCTTTTCTTGGCAATTTGACACCATTCTACAAAATTCAGGAGTTCATCATGATACTGTGCTATAACCCCAGGAATCTGCCATGTTAGTCCGTAACTCGATCAATTAACTCTTATAACTTGTTGTTTTCTCCATAAGGTAGACAGCAAGAATTGGCTTCATTTTATCTAAGGTAAACTATTATTGTTAGTTTTTTTTCCTGTTCGTTTTGTCTTGTTCAAAATGAATGCAGTTGTACCTTTTCTTTCGGGCCTTCAAATTGCACGTGAAACAAGTTAATTTTAGGGGAACACAGTCCTTATAATTTTCATACATGTCCACACATAATGACTATTAAATGATCGTCTTGAGGTAGGAATTGTGTTGGATGGAACAAAGAGAAGATATACAGAAATGAAATCAGTATGCAGAGAGAGGAAGAAAAGAGAGAAGAACGTGATGAAGATCCTGATCGTTGATAATTTGTTTGAACTTGAACTTCTATTTAAATTGGCATAAGCTTATATGATATATCTAAAATTGTTAGCTTTCCCAAATTTATATTTAGCTTGCAGCCCGCCTTCTCTCACAACTAAATTCTAGAATTCCCATATGAGGGATAGAGCATACGCATATTCTGATAGTTGTAACTGTGCAACACGTCTTTGTTACTTTTACGGTCATACCGTTGCTAGTAATGGGATAATACGGTACAGTTTTGTATTCCTTACCTTGATGTTTAAACCTTTCCACAAGAATAATGAGAGAAGCTGCTAGCTATATATATGGCCTGCTGCTAGACCTTTACGTTATCTACTTTTTATTTCCCCTCTGTAGGCATGATTTTTTTTAATTATAGATTTGGCTTTTACTTTTTGATACAAGTAGGTGACATTATTTACTTTTAGTACTGATCTCTAGACTTGACTTCATGGATGGCTTCCCACATGATGCCTAGATGCCCACACATGCGCGCGTGCACACACACAACACCTGTCTTAATAAAAATCGGGAGCTAGTCTTCAATGATAATTGTCAGAAAAAGAGGTAAATTCTTCCGGTGATTCAAACTACTACAGGTAGAATTTTTGTAAATTTTTTTTTCTTCATTTATGAGCTGATTAATTAGAATATGGCTGTAAATAAAATTCTCAGTGCGCATTTCGTTAAACTGTTACCTCAGGTGGCTTGTTTCATATGAATATGTAATTATACATTACCCACGAAATCTAGCTTACAATATCTAGAAATGTGATGTTCGAACTGTGGATAAATGCTAATGTATTGTTGTGGTCTACCTGTGTACTGGCTTTTTCCTCAAGTTGGATACCTAAGTTCACCCGGTATACCTCTGGTTTTCAGGGAATGCAACCTGCGGGGAGACAACTTATGTTCACTGCAAAGCAGGGAGGGGCCGCAGCACCACCATTGTTTTATGTTATTTGGTAACTTTAAGCTTTCAAAAATAAAAATTAGAAACTGAAGTAGCTGTTGAACTGCTTTGAAGCTTTTCTTTACCTAACAAAACCATGCCATTCTTTCCTTAATAAAAACTCAGTTTTAGTACTTATCACAAACCTCTGCTTCATATTTGCTGAATGCTTTTGATAACAGGTGGAATATAAGAACATGACACCTGCTGCTGCGCTAGAATATGTGCGAGCAAGAAGGCCCCGTGTGCTACTCGCTCCTTCACAGTGGCGGGTATTGAGCGCAACCTTTTACTTCATTTATAAAAACAAAGTGTCGATTACTTGTCTTTAGATTAGTCACTAGAGGTTCTTTCTTCTGGTGACATGTTTGCTTGTTCTTTTTACCTGAAATTCAATGTTTGTAGTCAATCTATAAATATAATGTTGTGCATGTAGCAGCGCCTTAAGGTTCATAAACTTTTACAACCCCAGCACTTCTATTACCAATTTCCACTACACACACAACCGAAAAACCGTAGCAGAGGAAACAAATGAACGGATTGATGGATCTGGGTTTCAAGGTCTGGTCTTTAGTACTAATTAAGATGAATGCATATTAGAGCTTTAATTTCTAAAAGAAAAAGGGTTAAATTTGGTTAAAAGTATATTTTATCTGAGACATAATTGCTTGTGGTCCCAGGTTCGGAGACATGATTTGATGCTCGTTTGGGGGAGGGTGCTTTTTTTGTTTGGGGTGGGTGTTAAGATATATTGATAGCAAAAGCATGCCTATTTTATGGCTAAATATTTTTAAACCTTAAAAAATACTAAAGATTTGTTCTCGTCTTTTGTGTCCCTCTGAATAATGAAGTTTAAACAAACAGTGTCAAGTTTATAAATTCCAAGTGATAAAATAGAAGCGGAGAAGATGCATTAAGATCAAATATAGATTAATAATATAGTTAGGCCTAAACTGTTGATTACTATGAGATGATTAGGCCTAAACTATTTATTATTAACATATTAGGCTTTTAAACTACACATGTAAATTGTCTGCATAATCCAACTAGTTAGTTTTAAAAAGACTTGAGTTCCAGCCGGCATTGACAAGTTAGTTTTAAAAAGACTCCGCTCTTAGTTGCATAATCCAACTAGGGATTCTACAATTAGAATTTTTCTTGTGGCAAGAAAGTTAATAGAATTGAATGATTCAACTTTATGGTGTATACTGCATTTCCGTTTTCAATATGATAATAATAAAAAAGTTAGTAAATGTACAACTATTAACATATATGAACTTTTCTAATCTCATCTCAGTATACTCTGCAAAATGAGGTAAGTAGGAAAGAAGTTATATTTGGGGACAAAGATCGTAAGGCTATAAGTTAACATTTCTCCTACATTTCAAGGGACCAATCTAATAAATATTCTACATTTTAGGAACTAGTTGGGCTAAGTTTTGACCTTTCTCGTGCCTTGTGGGTGCACTTGCCCTTGCACGCAACCTCTTGATGGTGTCCCTATGCGGCGATTATAACAAAATCAAATCCCACTAGGTTTTTCATCCCCTTTATATATTTTTTAAATATATAATTTCCTATGTGGCCCTTAAATATTAGTGTCATAGTGTGCATACATCATGCTAAGAAATGGGATGAATAAACTCATACCCTCTTGAATTATAATTCCTTATTATAATTCCTATGTTGGCCTTTTATAATTCCTTATTAGAATTGTGTGCCTGTTTGTATGCACACTAATACTTAACCTACGCTCTTGAATTCATACCCTCTCCTACCCAAGAGACAAACATCATGGGCATGACATTATGATGTGAGCCCCACCGTCGTATCTCTTGGGTAGGAGAGGATAAGAGGGTATGAAGTCAAAGTGGGTAGGTAAAGTATTGCTCTTGTATCCACATGTCTTGGTATGCTTTTACTCTCTCTCATTCTCTCTGTACACTTTCACTTAAATATATTATTTATTTGGTTATGTCATGGTGCTCTTGTTCCTTCTCTTAAGAATTGCCTTGTCATCATGTCTTTCTGTCTCACGCCATTTTTTATGCCCATACTCCTTGATAGTATTTTTCTGTTAATGGACAATTAGAACAATTTCACCTCGATGATTCCTTCGTCTCATTTTCCTTATTGATTATCGTGTTGCTGACCTCATCATGTCACCCTCAAAAGCTAATCAATTCTTTCATCTAGATTAGCAATCCTCTTTGTGTGTGCGTGCGTGCGCGTGTGTGTCTCCTATAGCAGCGGGCTTGAGCCGTTGAATCATTGCTTATCTGTAGAGATGAATACCATCTTGCATATGACCAAGCTATTATGAGGTTATATTTCCATTTACGCCATATTATTAATAGCCTCTGTAGATATCTTCTACTTTTTATTTTTCTATTTTTTCAGTAGTTGGTATGAAGCATCAGGTATTTGATGCCAATTATCTTCTGTTTTGGTTGTCTTATGTTGTTATATCTGGTCAAGCATCTTGATTATATGTTTGAATGCTGTTAAGTTCAACCATTTGAGAGCAAATGTCAACTGTCAACCCTCTGGCAATAAAGAGCATACCAATATTTATAGAGTTTTATGCCGTCATTTTTTTTCACCCAGTCGCATACAATATGCATGCTTGTGAAATTTTGCTTGAGAAGAAAAGCTTGCTCCTCGTATTGGTTACACAAGCAGTACCTAGTATGGCATGTACTCAAGTTCATGCCCAAGAACTTACCTGTCTCATGTAATGGATCCATTATGCCATTCATCAGAAGGGGCATACTTGGGAAATGAAACTTCCTCGTACTGTAATTGCTTCATTTTTATACTATTCTTGATAATGCACCCAATTTTTAATATCTTGCGAATTGCATACAGGCCGTTCAAGAATACAGCAAGCGCAAATTGGAATTCCCCGCAATTCAGAGTCCACCACGGACCAACTATCCCGCATCCGATGCAGTACTCGTAACTGAAGACGATCTCGAAGGTTACTACAGCACTTCCTTTGATCACAGCAAAGCCCTAACCATATCCTCGCCAAGGCTCGCACGAGCAAGGTCTGCAAGGCTTTCAAGAACCAGTTCTTTCTCTAGTGATGAGGTGATTATAACCGACGCAGATTTAGAAGGTTTTGGAACCGATGACAAAGAAGCGGTAGCTTGCAAGGCTCTGAGTGTTTCATCCTATGGAATATCTAGGCTCTCTTTCCTTTTTACTTCGCTGAAGTTATCGAGCAGCTGTTCTTCGGTTGCAAGTCGGCTACCAGAGATTCATGCTTGCTAGTTAGTAAATGATTCATTGCTAGCTTGAGCAGGGTTTCTGTAATATTCGTAGTTAGTCGGGAATACAAGTATGTGTATGCTCTAATAAAGCTGAGGGAAAAAACAACTGTTAAGATTGTTGAGTTCTGTGATGTTTATTTCGTAAATGTCGGTTGTGAAAATTTTCTTTTTGTGTTCTTCCGTCTTTTAATAAATATGATTTCTGTTGTTTCCTTCCTAACTCGCGATATCTGCTTACTGGGAGTGTTTTGGTGCTCTTTTTGATTCTATGTATTCTGTCGCTTTATATGCTTAACTGTCTTTATATGCATTACTACTAATTGATGTTCACACACTGAACCATTCATATTGCCATCGCTGATGCTTTGTTTGGCCGTTTATTTGTGATCTTATCAGGCACATAAGCTGTGCATATGAGCTATTCTACAAATAGCTGCTGCTTACTGCTAGCAGCAACTGCAGAGTTGCTGGATCTGAAATTGCTTTGTTAAGTCTCTAACCTTCCAGTTACCCATCTTCCACCAGGTGAGCTGAAGATAGGAAGAACGTCATTCAAAAGTGATCGAGCTCGCCTACCGTGGCTCCCCAGGCACGATTTCTGAGGCTTAATCTCAGCAAAGCACTCTGGTCGGTGTGGGGTCAGGTGCCTTCTACCAGCCCTGTTATCTGCTTACTTGCTGCTTTTACAATCACTCATCATTTATACCATTTTTGTGATACATAGCATCATCAGATAGCCAGTGCATAAACAGCTTGGGTTAGAGAATTTAGAAAACAGATAGGGTAACATACAAACAATGAACACATGAACTATCACAAAGCAACACAAAACCACAATAAAACAAGCCATAGCATAACATTTCCTCTCTCATAAATGCCTAATGCACTCAGTAAAGTTTCAAATAATTTTCTCTCTCTCTAAGAACAGCCTCTTAACAACTGATTTACTCTATAGCCAGCCAAAACTCCTATACAATGAAAACGTAATGCCTTTAAAGAAATTAACCTAGATAATATTTTTAGGTATTTTTATGCATTGGAATGGGAGGAGGCTTGCCACCTGCAAAATAGCTGCTGCCACTGCTGGTCCTTGCAATAGAGGAAGCACAAGATCCCCTCATATTCCCCTTCTTTGGTATCATATTTGCCTTGTTATTGTTGTTATTGTTGTTGTAAGGTCCACAGTATGAGTTGTGAGTTTGATGAGTGGCGGCATCATCATCTAATCCCCCTGCATAGCTCCTGCTTGGCTTCATGCTTCTCTTGATTGGTGTCTTTTTCTTGGCAAGATCCTCGGCACACCTCACATCTGAAAATGATGAGAAGGATTGGGACTTTCCTTGATAGAACTTTGAGAGCCCTCTTCTACAAGGAAAAAACAAAAATACACAGTGAGAAATATTGTAAGACAAAATTACAGAAAATAATAAACACTATAATTATTTAGGCCCTGTTTGGGAAGGAGTTAAGTTTTCTACACTGTAGTCTCATAAAGCTAGAAAACTTAACTCGAAAATGCTAACTTTACCCCGTTTGGCAATCATTTTGGAGTTGAGAACCGAACTAATCCCAACTCCAATTGGATCTGCATTATCTAAACGCTAATTTTGGAGTTTGGGGCTTGTGATCTACAGTTATCCTAACGCCATGTCCAAACAGGGCCTTGGGATTTTGGGGACTCTTGCTCTTATTTCTCTTTCCATGATAACATCCTAGCAGTTTACTTAACACTACCATACCTGGGATCTAATAGAATGTAATAACAGGGAAATAATAGCAGGGCCCCAGATCTATAAATTTAATTAAGGGGTTGCCCATGGTCTTAAAACATACCCTTAATCGCAATATATTTATAAACTCCATTTTTAAGTTTCTTTCTCTACTTTAGATTAATCTTATTATAGAAAACCAGCAAACAATCTTGCAGGTTTCTGCAAAAGAAATTGTAGAAATTAGATAGATCTAGACATGTCCTATATATAAAAAAAATTCCTGAATTTAATTATTATTAGAAAATTATTTGGATGTCATATCTATTGATAAGTGATCGGTTTTACCCATCATTTGTAAATATTTTTTTTTCCACAACTTTCTCTTAACCAAGTTTGCTAACCTTGAAATAATCCTGAAAAAGGCACACCCAAAAACAAAAAAAGGCAAATGGATACACTCACTTGATAGGAAGTTGAGACACAAGGGAGGACAACTCATGGAGAGGCCCATGAGAGTCTCCATGTGAGCAGATATTTGAATCTTCGGCTGCATCTTCTTCAGCATCTGAATCGTCATCTCCATTATCTGAGTCCCCAGAGAGAGAGGATGACTCTCCAAGCTCATCATCTTCATCTTCAACTCTCGAGCTTGAGACTTCATGAAACATTTGCTCCAGCCCTTCACCACCCATGACTTGTGCTACTAGATTTTGAAAACAAGATCTAAGGATGGATTAAGAAGAAGAGGTGGGTCTCTTTTTGGGTTCCTTTTTTGCTCTTAATAATAAACTACTTCAGGGGTTGAGACTTGAGAGAGTATTTGTACAGCTTCATTGGAGATGCCCTTGTAATAAATATTCTTTTGAGGGGGCTTAATGAATCCTCACTACTATTTTAAGAAAAAGTTTTGATAATTTCTTTTTCGTTTTCTTCTTTTCTTTTAATATATGAGAAATTACTGGGTAATTAAACTTGTATACATTATTAAAGCAATACAAGCCGTATGCTTGTAGCAAAAGAAAGTATTACTGCTGGGCTACAACCCTTGTTCGGTTGTCAGCATTGACTTAAATATCTCAACCTAAAGCTCCGGATAATTCTTCCATGTACCTAGATGCATGTGCCTAGTCATGAACCCCCATAATGATGTCTGAATGTGTCCGAATAGTCCCATCTCTTTCTCTTTTCTGTCAATATACCCGGTATATCGAATAATTTCTCGTTTTTTCTTGTCTATATATTTGTTTTTAGTTTAAAAGAGAAAATTAACATTAAAATTCAAGTCGTATCTTTTGATTGATTATCCTTTACTTGGCACATGTTATGGGCATGCTATATCTAATTAATTTTGTGGCTATTTGGTGGCTTGGTACATGAGGTTAATGCAACATTTGTTGCAATAAATCTTCATTTTCTTTGCTTGGTTAGCAACAAACTTGAGTTGGAAATGAAAATAGAACTACACGTGTAGACGTGCTTGGTTAGCCAGAAAAAATTGCATTTTGATTTCATGCAACAAATGTTGTATTCCTCATTTTGTTGTAAAAAAAAGAATAGCCCAAATCCATTTTTGGTTTTCTTCGAGTTTTGTAATTGGATTTTCAATCCAAATCATTTTTTGTGTTTGGTTGAACAAAAAACTAAAGAAAATGCAACATTTGTTATAAATTTGCATAGGTGGCATATATAAAGCTTATGTGACACTTATAATAATTAACATGCTCACCATTTCCAAAGTTGCAATTCTTGTTACCAACACAATGAGTACAACAAATATTATAATAATTTGTTACTTTTTGCATCTACATTTCCAATTCCTATTCCAACACGAGTTTGTTGCTAACAAAACATCGAAAATGAAGATTTTTTTGCAACAGATGTTGCATGAATCTCCATTTCCTAGCTACCAAACAGCCTCCAAAAGTGGCAAATTCTTGCAGCAAATGTTGCAACCATTTTGGTTGCAGCAAATGGTGCAACTTTGGGAATGGTGAGAATTGCAATAATTATAGACGGCCACATAAGTTTTGTATATGACGTCTAAACAAATTTACAACAAATGTTCTTTTGTATTTTGTTCAACCAAACGTAAAAAAATAGATTGAATTTGAAAATACAACTACAAAACTCGAAAATATCTGAACACTGCCTTTTTTTTATCTTTTGCAACAAATGCTTTCCAATTCTTTCGTAAATGGAAAACAGAAAAGTGAAATTGAGAAGTAGTGGCCAGATTTTCACATGACTAATTTTCACGATATCAATTATAAATTCTTCGTATCATGTCAACATAGAAATAAGTAAATCTGTAAGTAGTAAATTAAAATGTTGCAACAGTAATATATGATGAAATATCTATCACCCTCTAGTATTCTCTACATGCAAAAAATTCAATGAATATGATGCAATCCTAAACTTCGAGCCATATCCACTCATTCAAAATTTGAAGGAGCATAAAGACCACGCGGATGCCTTAAATATCACTTTGCTATGGCAAAAAAAATCATGGATACATGTGGGGGAATTAAGGTGGAACATGCCATTTTGTGTCATCCCATTAATATTACATCTTATCTCTTTATTGTGAAATTACTTCACTTCCTGATACAGGTAAACAAGAAATCAAAACCATTCAATAGAATTTCAATTTTACGGTATAATATAAAAACAAGACGCGGAGTATAAAGTGACGGTATTTTAAAAAAAATTCTTATATCAAGATCAAAAACACAACTTCCCGGTGAATTTTTGGACAATTGGCATCAGCCATATCGACCCTGTGTCGTGAACTTTCATGTCATTAGTCATTCTTACTTTATTCATCTAGAGTTCAGTTTAACCCCGGAATCGCGGAGTAATCAAGTAGCCTATGCTTGTATTCTCTGTGTCGGCATCAACGTCATGAGCTTTTTCTCCAACTATGCCTAAACTTGTCCCCTTCATCACATGTACCATGTTAATGCCACAAGTTGCAAGGAAATGGATAAGCACAAAGGTTTCCGATTCTTTCCTATCCCTTTTCCTAACTCTTTCCCCATACCATGTCCTTTTCTTCTCACAAAAGAATAATGGTACTAAACTAAGTCAAATTTATTGGAAAATCAAAGTTCTCAACTTCTCATAGCCATGGGATTTTTTTATAAAAGGGGTTATGGTCAAATTTAGAGAAAAAAAGAATAACGTTGGCATGTCCCCCATTTTCTATGCCACAATGCAAGGTGTCCAAGAATCCTTCTTCTTTGAGAATAAAAGTTGCTTGGTTATTCTAACCTTATCCACTATTGGTGTATATTCTAAATGAAAAATATTGTATTGGTAGTAGAAAAAAGACATTGGAGTCTAGACTTGTATTCCAAAATGAGTAGGTTTCACAACAAAAAAAAAAAAGGAAAAAGAAAATTTCTACCCACTTTGTGCCCTCTCTTTTTCTTTCAACATCTCCAATATGAGATGTATTACTATGTGTAGATGGTTTGGTTGCCTAATTTTCTTTGGGAGGAGTTAAAAATTTAGGTTTGGTTAGAGAGATTTTTCCATAGCTAGCTAAGGCTGTAAAAAATTCTTGTTTTCTATTGGCGGGCTGATAATAAGGAAAATACTTAACAGTAGTGCCAACTTTAAATTTCTATCAAAATATATTCAAGAGATAAACACCATGGGTCTATCTGTTTGGCACAAATATCTAGATGTTGTGAGTCCCACCATTTTCTCTCTTGGATTCATTTGGGTAGGATTTTACGTGTAGGTAAAGTATCATTCCAATCTCAAATATTTTTTATGGCACTCAAATTCATTATAAATAATGACTGTCTAACTGAATACAGAATCCGAGCATAACTCAAACTCAAATTCATTATGAATAACGATTGTCTACAAGGATGCTGTAATCCATATCATTTACAAGAACACTTATTGGCTACAAGGTGTGCTAGAGGGCGCAATTCCGCATGTAATGGATATCATGCATATTTTTTACCCAATAAATCCATGTAGTTTACTTAGATTTCCCAATCCATATAGTTGTTGCAGTAAATTTTACCGCGCATATAGTTATCGAAAAATCAAATGAGAATTCGGATTTCTATGGAATATTAATATCCAATAAAATTAAACTACATATATCTCGAATTAATTCTTCCTATCCCTTACAATATATTAATTGAAATTTGAAGGCTTATAGCGAAATTTGAAACAACCAATTAAAGAATTCGAAGTATGTACATACAACAAATGATAAAGTAACAAGTTGTTGAATACATATACATATTTTATTTTGTTGCAGCAAACCAAACCAAGAACACGATAACTTTGAATTTTGAGGACCACGTGGGCAGCACTTTTTAGACCAGTTGGTTGTGTTAGGATCTTTGAAAATCTTTAGCTGGACCCAGCTTGAGCTTCAATTCGAATTAATTCTAGATCCTTTCCTTTTCTTTTTTTGCCTTTTATAATTTTTTCAGTCTATGTTTTGAATTCAAAATTTTGAAAATAAGCTTATTCTATCTAAAAGATGTGCTTATCCTTCATCTAAGATGTATAACCGTTGATTTAGCCGGTGAAAAATTAACGGTTTACCGTGTATTTTTTCAAGTGCATCTAGTACACTCACGAATTAGCCCCAAAAAGGTTAATTTATGGCCATTTTTTTCTGTTGGGTTCAAACCCCGCAGCACTCTCCCCAGAATTGGAAATGCCAATGCAAACCAAGCAACTGAGCTACTGCTCATTGGTTCTGATAAATATATTTAAACTATAAATTGCTCTACGTTATCATCCCATGACCTTTTCATGCTGTTGACCATTGTTTGAACAAAATATATAGCAGTACTTTGAAGATGTGAATGGCCAGAGTCAAACGTTGATCTTAATTTTGATTATTAGAATGGCTCTTGGGTTCAGCTATTTTCACTAGAAAATAGAAGGGGAAAAAAAACAAAATTTGATTGTTAAAAGTTGAGGTTTGTTAAGCGAAAAAGCTTCTCCACAAGGGGAACGTTTAATCACTTTGTATGCACGTGGAGTGGACAGAGGAGTTTTATTCTTATCCTTGTCCCTTCTTACAACACGAAACGTCAGAAAAATCTACTTAGAAGGGTTTACATGGTACAAACCTCTCTAGAACGTTTAGATGAGCTTTCCTTACGCAAAAAAGAAAGCTCATCTAAAGGCTATGCAAGGGCTTACATGGTGTAAATCCTTGCATAATAGACAATCAATAACGTTAGCATATGCGTTCCTCCACTTCCCTTTTTTTGCCTTGTAAAATTCTTCTTGGGTTTTTTCTATCTCACCCCCAAATAAGTGCTTATTACTAAACATCACCCTCACAACTTTGATATTTCATGAAGCACCCCTAAAACACATATGTTTTCCACAAATCACCCCCAAAACATACGAGTTATCTAAAAAGCGCCCTAAAAAAAAGCACCCTCAAAACATTGTCAGTAGCCAAAAAACACCTTTGCTGGTTTTCAATGTCAATTTTTTTACAACGGGTTGGATTAGCTTAACTAGGATTGTGGGTTTACGAAACAGAAAATCACAATTAACTTATTTCTCTCATATTTTTCGCTCTCAAGGTTTCTTAATTTTTCCTTTTTTCCAAATTCACTTTATTTAATTCATAAGAGTGAATGAAATCCTTAGCGATATTCATGTTGGAAAAGGGGTTGTTTTCATTATTAAGGAGTATTTGATCGGAAAATTAGCTTAGGGGTGAAATTTGGACAATTTACAAGTTTTTAGGGATGACATAGAATATCAAAGTTTCGGGGGGTTATAATTAGACATCATCAAGTTTTATGGGTGAGATATAGAAAAGTTTTTCGGATATTTAGTTCTAGAACCATTTATGTAAATCCCCAGTTTCATATATATATTTTCCGTATTTTTCCAGAATTTTCCTAGTATTTTTGCACATTTTTAATATATTTTTATTATTTTATTTATTGTTTTTCCTAAACTAAATCAAAACCTTAAACCCGACCCGACCCGAACCCGACCCGCTACCCCCTTCTTCTTCTCCTTCTCTTTTTTCTTCCCGCCACAACCCAATGGCTTCCCCCCTCTTCTCGCGCTACCTCCGCTTGACTCACGCCCACGACGACCCAGCACGCCTACATCCTGCCCGAGATCCCTTCCTCCAAATACCCCCTTCTCTCAACGTCCCTCACCCTCTCTTAGTCTCTCCATCTCTCTCTTTCTTTAACTCGCTCTCAAACACCCATCGCTGCCATACCCAACCGATGAGCCTTCGCTGTGACCTCCTCGTCCCCTTCACCTCAACTCAACACCACCATCTTCACCACACCTCCACCAAGTCCCTCCATCAACACCGAAGCTCCTTCCTCAACCCAAACACTCACTGCACACCACCTTGCCGGTGTACCCTCATCGTCAACGACCACCAGCGATCTCTTCCAACACCTCAAAACCTCACTCTCCTCACAACCTAACTCCCAACACTCGAGATACCTACTACACGTCGCCTCATCCGTCAGCCGCCGCCTCCCTGACCACCCTTCTGACGCCAAGGCCTCGACACCGCCGCTGCCACCTCTGTCGCCAACCCAGCCGCCTGCAATGCCTTCGACGACACCCCTACGACATCACCTCTCCACCACAACTCGAACTCCCTTCCAACCAAGATTCCTCACCGGGTTACCACCCCAACTCCGACCACCATTGCCATAGCGCCGCAGCCGAAGAATCCCCTTGGACCAACGTTGCCTCGCCAACTCCATCACCTCCCGACTGCCACTGTTGCAATTGTGGCCCCAAGCCGACTCGTCGCTGCCCCGTGCCCACTCCCAGAACCACCGTGCTCACGTCGAACCCGCCTCTGCACCGCCACAGTGCCACGGCTACACCACTGCGTGCCCAGACGTGTCATGCCTTATACCCACTCCCCGTGCCACACCGTACCCATACGTCGTGCCAGCCTCTGTACCACGCCGTGCCAGCCTCCGTGCCACACCGTACCCCGATCCAGTGCACGCACCGTGCCCTCTCCCGCACTAGCATCGCGTCCAGTACAGTGTCGCGCCGTGCCGCTCCCGCACCATACACCGAGCTAAGACCACGTCCGCTACCGTGTCACGACCGCGTTGTCACCGTGCCTAGTATCGGATCTCTGCGCATCACGCACGCGCCACGCATCGTGGCTAGCATCACATCGACCCGTGTGTCGAGACGAAGTCCGCAAGTGGTGTCGCTTCTATATCAGCGACCGAAAGCAAGTAAAATCCTCACTTGCTTTTAACATGCTATATGATTTCGTGTTAAAATTATATTAGATAGATTATTACGAACGTGTGTTTAGAAGTATATTGACACGTATATATTGTAAGTCGTTATCGTATCTTCATGGAAAATCATAGTCATTCTAAGATGGTAGTTTTGAGTATAATCGGATCTAAAATATCATATTAGTATCGTGTGGAATTGTAAGTATTATATGCCGTTTTCATGAGTTGGACAAAACCAACATTAATTCGATAATTCAAGATATTGAACGCTAAGAGTTCGATGTGGCGAACTGATCCAAACCCTGTAAAAAATGCTCTAATAATTTCTTTTGCTACTTATGAATATTATGTAGGAAACTGAACTCAAATAACAAAGCATTGCGTAAGGAAACGATGTCCCAAAGACATGACGTCAAATCTGATTTTACTGTACATGTAGTAGTGTTAAATTAGTATTAAATTAGTTACATGTCGGAATGTAATGTTCTATGGATCATATCGAAATCGACTCGATAATTTAGAACCCTCTATAGTTTACCCTTCAATTCTGATAGGCCACTATAACGAGAATTGACTGGGAATGCGGCTCTGAACTGCAGTCCGGGGCAGCATTCCACGAGAATATCTGAACTTAAGCGCCTGCAAGTCCCCACATAAAACTGAAAATGTGCGGAGTCCTATATAGTCACGTAGATAATTTAGTTATCTAACCTATGGATCTGATCTCGTTCAGTTTTACTGTCGTTTGGTATTTTGATTATATTTTAGACTGTCGACGTGTTCTGCAGTTTCTGCAGTGACATTTCTTTCACCTTCACACTAAACAGGACATATCTTCTAGTACAGAAAGGATATCATGGATCTGTTTGATGCGTCGGAAACCTGACAGATAGAACTAGGTTTTATTCAACTGTGAAAACACCTGAATCTAAACACAATCTCTAGTAAACCATGCGCGAAGTTGGACTTCCAGTTCTGTAACTGGAATTCCAGTAATTGATCGCTGATTTAAAATGATGATAAGTTCCTAACCTGAATTTCTATTGATATGAAACCAATTTTATCGCTTAGATAATCAAGTATACTTCTTACGTCTTTTATATTGTTTTGGTCTATTCTATACGTGTGATTTATGGTGAATTTTCCAAGTCATATGGCGTTGGCTGTCATAATTTAGTGAATATCTGTTCAGTGCATTTCTACTAATTTTTGTGTTTGCTTTATACCTTCTGCATAGTGACCGTTTATATTGAGACCCAGCGATTGTTTTGCATTTTCTATATATAAGTGTTAGTGATTGGGTTGTGGCAAGTACGAAAGTGAACCGGTGATTGAAAGTGATATTGATAAGTGAAAACGTGATTGAAAGTGAAAGCGATACGTATTTGTTCACAACCTATTTAATTCCTGAATACATACTATAACCTGGGTGTAACAACTCCAATTTCAATGTACAGAAAATTGTTTAAAAGTTAATGTACAATTGGAGTATTTGCAATCCTGTGTACACTATAAGTATTTGTTTTAATTTAGAATAGCAAGAAAGCACTTGTAGCTCATTGGTAAAGTCTTGCACTGCTGTGACGTAGCCCATGTGATCGAATCCCCCCAGCCACATTATCATTTTTGTAAATTTCTTTTAATTTTTTAGAAGCCCAAGGGTTTGCACGTGCACAACACGTAATATGATAAGTTACGTAATATTTAAATATGTGCACAAGGCTAGTTGAAGCGACATGGACACGTGGAGATGAAATAAGCCAATTCCACCGGGACACGGCGGGCGAAATTCATCAAAGAACCGGTACCGCCGGTCAAACCCGTAGGTACTGCCTTGAATTTTTGCCTCATGCACCCCTTCAGCTACCCCACTTCTCTCACATTGTTTATTCTCTCTGCATTCATCCAGAGAGCAATAAAACACCATTTAAATCCAATTTTTAATGCATTCTTTCACTCTCTAAACCCTAATTTTCCCTATAAATACCACTATCCATTTCACTCATCCTCACTTAGAAATTCCCTGTTAAAACTCTAAAAAATTCTCAAGTCCCTTTAGTGTACAAGTGGAGTTAGCAAGGGTGAAGTTCCGGTGACGTTCCAAGGAGCTTCCGGCGATGAAACGACGCCCCGAAGTCTTCCTTAGTTTCCTCTCTCCCTTATCTTGTCCAAAATCCAGTAAGTTCCCTTTTCCCCTCTAATCTTCTATTCTAAAAACTTGAAATTCTAAAACCCGACGGAAGCGGAGTTAATCCGACTTCCGATTCGGTTTTTTTTCTATAAAACTCTACTTTTCTTATCAAATAAAGTTCCATACTATCACATAATGTTTAACAAACATTAAAAAACACTTTAAAATAAGTTTCATCTCAAAATATTCTTTTAAGCAACTTTTATCGTATTTTTACGGTAAAATACCACATACTTCATTTACGACATAAAACAACATAATACTTGTATTACCTTTAGATAACTCACGAGGTAATAACCTACCTCACCACAACACACATTTTTGACACAACAAGATGAAGTTTTGGGAATATATTCATGGGATAACACGACTTTATAAATAAATACTATCAACTTATAAAACCATTTCTTTAAAAAGATGTATTAAACAATTCCTTGCAATTGCGCCTTTACAACCCACTTTTGGGGACCCCGTTCGGGATGGTGCGGGTTATCGCACATCCTCGGGCCTAGTAGAGCGAGATGCAGACCTCCGAAAGGAGCATTCGATCTCGATGGAATTTTAATGCATTTTTTTCTTTAGAAAATGAGATTTCTACAAGAAAATAAATAAAATTATTTTCTTTATATATATATATATTATCAAAATATATATTTTAATTATATTATATAAATATTCCAAGTTTTTCAAATCAAAAGAATCACCATTACATGAAAATACCATCCAAATACAAAATAATTCCAATATTTCAAGAAAATACTATATACTATGAAAATTAGGTTCTACTTACTAGAAGTTTCATTTTTATAAAATATACATCTATGAAAACCCTAAAGACGATAAATAAATACTTGAGGTGTATTTTGAAAATTATATCAAACTATTTTTACATAAACCCCCTCAAATTATACTAAATTACAATAAGGACTCTAGTAGACATAGGTTTAAGCAGGACCAGTCTCTTGAGCCTCAGGGAGCCGGAGAATATTGGTGCTTACCTATTTAAGGTAGACAATTTAATAAACGGTGTTATCAACACTGTAATTGTCTTGGAAAAAAACACAAATCCTGCCGTCCATGTGTAGCAGTTACCGATAACATCAAAACAAATTCAGGATTTCAAGTTCTTTTTAAAGTGTCTGACTCAGACTGAGTCTCAATCTAATCAATCTGACTTGAATGTGATTCAAGTATAAACTACAATACAACATGAATCCATGAATCTGTCTATTCAATCTATATCAATCTTTATTGACTGAACCAAACCATGGATATACCCCGTCTACATGACTCTCCATTTATATCCATTCCATTTACTGATATCATGGTTTCAGCAAGTCATCCATCTATATAACAAAAAATACAATCAATTCAAAAGATATCGCAGGGTTTATAAGGGGTAGATTGGTACGGAAGGTGTTAAAAGTGGCACGGGACTATAACCATAATACACCCAACTTGAATATCCATTGCCATTGTACCGTAGCTGAACGATTCCTTGTGCTCCGTATACCTTAATCTACGGAATAGTGTGACTCCTTTCGTATACACTGGAATTTTCTGTACCAAGCTACAAACAACAGCGTTAACAATATAACCAAACATTATAAGATATATTCTCTTTCTGTCTCTTCTATCTCTATTCTCTTTTGGGACTTACCGAGCGATTGTTCGCTGACGACATTCCTTTCTTCTTTCTTTGGAATGTTGTCAGGTGATTCGGACTCATTGGAGATCGAGCCCAGCACTGAAGATTTGGAGCAGATACCATTTGACCCAGAGCTGTAGGCACTTGTACATACTTATTTCATTTCAGTTATGCCATTGTTTAGGTATCGCTTTCTATTCTTGTACTTTCATTTCAGTTGTACTTGTAAAAGAATGTGTAATAAATAAAGTTGCTGTTCATTTATATTCATGTCTCTTGTGTACTTTACTTTATATTGCTTAGATACGCTTAGCGTGTTTACTTCTGAGTAGCGTGACCCGTCGCGTCCTCTTGCCGTACACTGAAAAGCGGGGCGTGACACCGTAGAATGGGGAAATCAAGGTGGAATTAAACTCGTATTTAGCGAGGTACAGTGACTTAGAGGATGATCATTTGATATTAGTGATACACACACACATTAGGTCGTGGGCCTAGCGGCACGGCTGCAGGGTTATGTCCCGGGCAACAGTGGACCGTAGTCTCGGGCATCTACGAGACCCTTGTTAAACACGAGCATCCTTTCCACCAATTGATTTCATTGACTTAGTGACTGATAAATAGTGACATACGCATTTCCTGGTTTACTGACATGATACTTATATCGCACTGTTCATATTCAAATGATATTCATTCTTCTCATGTTTCTGTATTCTGTCGCATCTTTCATATTTGATAACATTGTACGCACATCATATATTTATTGCTATATGTGTCGCCCTAACGACCTGAGTTTGCATGCTCAGAGGACGAAGTAGACCCAGCTAAGGAGCATGACCCGCCATTCGAGATCACGGAGGTTCAGACCGTCACATCAGCACCTCCCTTTTTGCTATAAGCACATTGTTATTTCGTTGGTTAGTTATTTCTTTATGCAAAATAAATGTATCTTGAACTCTTTTATTGTAATGCAATAAAGTTGTGAACTGTGATTTTCTTTACTCTAGCATTGTTTACTGACTACCATGTAAAGCTAGAAGCCGAAGTGTGACTACGGCGGGATTATTCCCTGACTGTAGGAGCATGGCTGGCCTAGTCACCTCTCGCATTCCGTATTTTGGGAAGCGGGGCGTGACATGGTTTTGTTGGTATCAGAGCCAGGTTTGAAGAAATTACGGTTCCGTCGAGGGATCCCTAGGTTGAGTTATACCCTTTATGTGTGCTTTATTACATTTCTTTTCACTTCCTAATCCTCGTTGAATCCTCGTGAAATCCTTGATTGAATTTGATTTCTTTCTTGATCATCTTTCAGAAATATGGACTCCTCGGGCAACTCCTCAGGTGCCAGTTCCCACGATCGTACCGAGAAGATCCTCAGCACACTGACGACCCTAGCCCAGGCTCAAGAGAGGAAGACCGATCTCCTAATCGAGGGATTGAAGGCTGTACATGAGACCGCAATTACCGCTCTGGAGAGATCTACGGCTGTTTCCGCCGCCCCCGAGGGCGCCCTCATACCGACTATACAGGCTAGGATTGGTACCGTTTCGGACTTTAGGTGGCTTCATCCAGCGGTCTTTACGGGATCAAAAAATCTATTCGAGGCCGAGCAATGGCTCATCAACGTGGAGAACCTTTTAATGGCCGCTCGAGTTCCTGACGATGACAGAGTGAGCATAGTGAAGATCCAGCTAGAAGACGAGGCTCGCACGTAGTGGTCCGTAGAGGAAAGCCGGCTAGAGAAACATATCAGATGGGACACGTTCTCCTCATGCTTTCTAGATCACCATTTTCTTGACATTGCCAAGGCCGAGATGGAGGATAAATTCATCATGTTGAAGTAAAATGGACGCTCAATGGATGTCTACGCCGCAGAGTTTAACCGGCTGAGTCACTTCACACCGTACATGATAGCCACCGAAGCCGCCAGGGCAAGACAGTTTCAGCAGGGGCTCGATATTGAACTACAACAACTTATCATGTCTATCGATCTACCGACCTTCGCTCAGGTGTTGAACACTGCCCGAGTACAGGAAAGATTGACGGAGAAGGCCAAGGGCCAACGATCGGTGGACATGAGACCCCACACAGTTCCATCACGGGCTACCTTTTCCCCCTGTGGAGCGATCCCAGTTCACAGGCCAGGTGTTACGCAGATGAAGCATACTTTCTCACCTCAGCAGCTGTAGCGGAGGGCCCTGTTTTGTGATTATTGCCAGAGGCCAGGGCACATGCAGAGAGATTGTCGCAGAGCCAAGGGGCAGTGTTTGCTTTGTGGATCCAGCGAGCACAAGGTCAGCAGGTGTCCCCAGAGATCTGAGCTACAGGGAGCGTTCGAGCAACAACAACCGTCGTACGACACTTCAGCTCAGAGGGATCCACATCTAGTATCCTAGCGGCGGTTATTCGATTAGAGGCGGACTGGTACGGGTCGGAATCAAGGGTGGGCTTTCACCCTGTCCGCCGAGCAAGTAGAGACTTCTGGAGAAGTAGTTACAGGTACCCTCCTTGTTTATTCTGTATCAGCTAGAATTATTTTTGATTCGGGTGCTTCATATTGCTTTATTTCTACGCGGTTTGTTGACACACACTCTATACCTCACTGAAAATGTTTGTTAGCACCACCACTGGGTTTTACTAGCATCAAGCATGCCAATTTTAAAATTTTGGGGTACTAATTAACACTAAACAAGAATCGAAACTGGATGATTAGGGTTTAACTATGATATAAAAAAAACTTTACACTATGAGAAAGAGGCTACAACCATTGTAGACCGTGTCCTTCTCTTCTCAAGCTCCGTGTAGTAGTCCACGCGACTCCACTAGGCTCCACTTGAAGTTGGATCGAGCTTCCTTTGCGATCTTCATGCCGAATATGATCCACCCGAAGTTTCGCTAATCCAAGCTACCTCTTCACTAAACTCTTTAGTGAAGGAAACACACTACACCAAAGTGATAATCTAGTGTAGGATGGTGAAGTAGGGGTGTAGTTTGTTCATTAGGGTTCACACAAGCTCAAAGGTTCACAACTCATGTGAGGGATTGAGCTTTAAGGTGGAGGCGAAAAAGATGGAGAGAGCTAGAGAGGAGAACTCATCACATGAGCTCAAGTGAAGAAGAATGAACAAGTGTTCAAGCATCAAGTGAAAAATGAAGTGAAAATTGGCTTATATCTTTTTTCAATAATTGAAGCATCCATTTTAAAACTATAATCAAATGGAACCATGCTTCAATAATGAGTCAAGACCAATATAATAATCATCAAATCCATGCTTCACCCATTCTATAAAAAGTCTCCCCATTTTCCACCTCATTTTCTATTTTCCAAAAATAGAAAATCCATGCCATACTTCATATAATATATATATATATATATATATATATATTATGAAGCATAATTAGTGAGCATAATATTAGTTAACATATATTCATATCAAATATAAATATATATCAAATTATTAAATCAATACTTGATTTAATAATCCGATTATATCACATATAACCGATTAATATCATTTATTTGTATATCACATTATCAAATCAACACTTGATTCAATAATCCGGTGATATCACATATAACCTAATCGATAACAAATAATCGCCAGATTAGAATATGGTATCACATACTCGTATTTAATCTGGCCCTCGCACATATCAGCATATGTGCCCTATTTCATTTCGCCTGAACTAGGAAACTTCTGTGTGTGACTCTAAAGGCTCGTCAATACGCCAGCAGCAGGTAATGATCACATCAGTTACCTATAAGCCATCAGTGGTACTAGCTGGACGTAACGACTACCCAGGTATTGAGCGATTAGAAGATCAACAAGTAAGCTTGTCCAAACTCCCATGAAGCCTATAAGTAACACTTACCATACAGTCCGGTCTCTTCGTCTGATATGTCGCATATCGAGTCTAGGGTTGAAATCGTCAGACCCCAATAACTTGATAAGTCATTCCGATGTGTGGCCTATAACAGTACGAGAAACCACTGATAACACTTACCAATAAATCTCATCAACATCCCTGACCAGTGACTTTCTGTTATAGCCAATCGAGCATAGCGCAACATCAACTCCCTATACCGGGAGAGACGAAACCCCTCATATCACTCATTGCCTCCATGTGACTCGGGACTGTAACCAAAATCCACCTGTTTGCACGACTCCTTTGAGCCGTGGTAGGGAGGAAATCAAAGCACTATGGGAACCACACAAGGCTCTATGACGATCTCGGGTTTACAGACTAATCTGTACCAGTGTCACCAGAGGACTGCTATCTGACGATAGATATAGTACTATCTAGGAGTTCTCGGTGAGTCATGTTCAGTGTACCCATTCTCTAATGAGCACCTGTGTATAATCTTTGATGTCAAACACCAAAGGATATGGGATCAACCATTGCCGCATATGGGGTCAAGAAACATATACACTAGTTTACTCTGGAATATCGATGCCCTGTCTCGATATTCTCTTGACTAGGAACAATTGAAGGATGTGCTTGTGGACTACCCAGGTCCTAGTAGTATGATCCGCATCATAATCCTGATAGTCAAGCCAACATCGTAAGGGTTTTATCAACATGTATATGAGAGACATTATAATAATACTGGTGAACATGTTAAGATAAAGGCAACCAGATAGCATACTATCATGTCGAGCAAGAAAGTCCTCTATATATATGTCTAAGTATCCATTATATCATACAATAATGGCCTCTAGGGCATACATATTCCTAACACTCACGAGCCGTTGACCAAGGGTTGTGAGATACTGTAACACCCGAGTTCATTTATACCAATTCTAGTTCTCGTATTTCCTTAATTGTGGTATTTTCCTGATTTATCGTGTTTTGGGTGCGAATAGTATTTTACATTTTACATTGCATTCGACCCGACCCGCTTGCTTGAAGCTATTTGATTCATATTAATAGATTATCCTGAGTTGTTATATAGACACGTGCATCTCATGTATACTGCATACTGGCATTTTACCTGGCATTGCATATTTTACCATATAACATTTTAGGTCATGTAAAATAATTTAAAATTGCATTTCATAGCCTGCATGATACCCCTAACCCCGTGGTAGCATCCACGCATCTTGTTCTCGTCCCGTTCAGTGAAACGAACGTGTTTGGATGGCTACGCGCATGTACGTGCATCCGTTTTTGGGGGTATGCATTTTCGTTACCTGAGCATTCATTTTGAATTTTGAAAGTCGCACATATTTTTCGTATTTTAAATCTGAATTTTTAGACCCGACCCGGGCGAGTTTTGAAATATTTTTGTATCCCGCCAAAATTCAATTTATTTAATTTTAAAATTTAGTTTAAATATTTTCATATGATTTCTTTAACAAACTGAAAGCTCTTATCTAAAATTTTAAATCTAAAAATCATTTAAAATTTTAAATCTAATTTTCTAACAAACTAACAACTCCTTTCTCTCTCTCTCTCTCCTCTACATATATATATATTTATATATATATATATTTTATTTAGTTAATTTTTCTTTCCTTATTTAATAAACAACCTCTTCTTCTTACTTCTTCTTCTTCTTTCTTTTTCTTGATCTTGTTTATTGATTCCGGTGATCACCGCCGGAGCCGTGCTCGTCGCCGACGATCCGAGTGATCCAGTGAACGTACATGATTTGCGTGATCACCCTCGTGCGTTGTTTGGAACCGTTCCGTGTACCGTGCGCGCGTCGCGACATTTCGCCGACGAAGGACGTTCCGTACACATCCGTTCTTGTTCCGTCTAGGCAAGTTAATCTTGCTACATGCTATATAATTCATTTTATACCTATTTAAATAAATACCATACCTATAGTTTAAATCTAGTGCCCCATGTTTAATTTTATAACGTTTCGATGTTCCGTTGGCATCCGTTTATATCATATTAAATCTAGATCATGAAAACTTATCTTGTGACATACTAGATTACATTATACTGCATCCATATCATTTAAAATATATATCGTCGTAATATTTCTTATTATTATCTTTAATTAGTTTATAATCTGCATTTTATAATGTTATACATTTGAAAATATTATAGTTTACACATGAAACGTCGTTGAAAAAGCGGATACGACAAATCTGAAATTTACTGTACACCCTACCTTATAAAATTCATTATAAATCATAGAAAAATCATTAGTATACGTTCTTTAGTTCGTTATGAATCTAACTCAGAATAATATAACTCTATGAAATATTTACTTGCAAAATAAATTGTTTAAATAACGTAAAATGCAAATTAAAATGTCTCTAAACTGCTGTCCAGGGAAATTCCAGCAGCAAACTTTCAATTTCGAATGTTCATAGCTTTTTTTAGGGACAACCTGAGATGCTTATACTTATAAAACTAAAAACCTTATTGAATTATCTTTGTTTTGGTATAAGACACGTCACTTTTGGAGAACGTTTGTTATTTTTAAGATATTTTAAAAATTAGGGTGACGCTGAATTTCTGAACGGAACTTTCTTGTGCATGGTTAATCAATACCACTTTTATAGTCATTAATCGCTTTGAATATGCTATCCATATTAATATTATTATATCAATATTTATATCACATATTTCTTAGTTGTACATCCGACATTACCATTTTATAGTTTTATAACTTTTCGGATACCCGTTTGCATCCATCGCATTTAAGATACATATAATTGCATCCATAGATCACATTACTACATAATACTGTGATATTAACACTCCATATTTAATAAATTGCATCATAATTAATATTGGAACTATAACCCTGACTCGAGTTGATGACTGTACATCCATATAGTTTAGTCTGTACCTATTTGCATATCATATGACATGTTTCGATTTGTTGTTTTATTAGTACTCGTGCTTGTTCTGTGTACCTATGATTATGCTAGTTTGATTATGAGCACCCACATGATATCTTGTACACCCTGACATGACTTGTTACACCTACTACTTGATGTTAGTTATATGTATGCCCTAGAGGCCATTACTGTACATTGGATGTATATTGTAGTGGATGCTGGGACATATATAGGGAGGACTTTCTTACTCGACATGATAGTATGCTATCTGGTTACTCTTTACCTTAACGTGTATACCGATTGTCTCTCTGTTACATGTTGGTAAAGCCCTTAGGATGTGTACTTGACTACCTGGACTATGATGCGGATCATACTAGTGGGGACATGGTAGTCCATAAGTACATCCTTGAAAGTCCCTAGTCGTGGGTGTATCGAGATGGGGCATCGATATACCAGAGTAGACTAGCGTGTACCTTCTCGACCCATACAGATGGGCGATGGATGATCCCATATCCATCGGTGTTTGACATCAGAGATGATATACGGGTGCTCAGTAGAGACTGGGTACACTGGACGGACTCGCCGAGAACTCCCAGATGGTATTATACCTCACGTCAGATGGCAGTTCTCTGGTGACACTGGTACAGAGTAGTCTGTTGACCCGAGATCGTCATAGAGTCTTGTGTGGTTCCCACTGTGCTTTGATTTCCATCTTACCACGTCCAAGAGGGCGTGCAAAACGGTGGTTTTTGGGTACAGTCCCGAGTCACATGGAGGCAATGAGCGATAGGAGGGGATTCGTCTCTCCCGGTATAGGGAGTTGATGTTGCACTGTGTTCGATTGGCTATAACAGGAAGTCCCTGGCCAGGGCTGATCAGAGAATTGCTGGTAAGTGTTACCAGTAGTTTCTCGACCCGTTATGAGCCTCATATCGACACGACTTATCGAGCTATTGGGGTCTGACGTTTACCACCCCTAGGCAAGATATGCGACATATCAGACGAACAGACCGGACTGTACGGTAGTGTTACTGGTTGGATTCACTGGAGTGTGAGCGGGCTTGCTCGTCGATCTTCTGATCGCTCAATACCCGGGTGGCCGTTACGTTTAGCAGACCGCTTGCGGCTTGTGGGTGTTTGATATGATCATCACCTGCTGCCGGCGTATTGACGAGTCTTTAGAGTCCTACACAGAGGTTTCCTGGCTCAAGCGAAACGAAATAGGAGCGCATATGAGATATGTGCGGGACCGAGAATAATACGTGTATGTGATACCGTATTCCATTCTCGCGATGAATGTATCGAATGGTTATATGCGATATAACCTAGTTATCAAATCGATGGTTGATTCGATAAGCCGATACATTGAATACTAGTCGGTTATATGCGATATGACCGGATCGTTAAATCAAGTGTTGATTTAATAATTTATTGTATAATTATATATTTGATATATTACTTTGCATTAACTAGTATTGGTTCACTTTAAATGGATTTTCTCACTTCGTTGTACAAGTTGTATATGTGATATACTTTTTGTACAAATGTTTGTATCATGTTTGATGATACATGCTTATTTGGTTAAGTGTATAGAATTAAACCATGGTTAACTTAATGATTAGGGTTTTCCTTTTTCATTTAATTATTTGTTTATTCCTTTTGGATATTAATAAAAGCATAAAAAGAAAAGGAAAATGGTTTCTTTATTTTATTTTCTTTCATGAAGCTTTTTGAAGCTTCATGAAGCTTTGACCAAGTGACCATTTTGTCTTGTTCTTTTAACCCTAACCATTCTTATAACCTTAGTTAGTTCTCTACACTTGACCATGGTTTATTATATGATAAGGATTATTTTCTTTTAACTTATCATGATATTCTTCTTCTTCTTCTTCTTCATCTTCTTTCATGAAGAAAGCTTCACTTCATCAATGGTGATTGATGAAATCAAGTGAGAAATCCAATTCTAAAGTCTACCCACTTCCTATTTCTTCATCCTCTACCTCTTGACAAGTAGTAGAGTGTGTTTTCTTCACAAGTTTCATGACTTTGTGAAGTGAGCGCTTGATCTTGCGATGCCTCGACGTAGATCATCTTCGGCATCGACGTCGACGACCTAGCCCGTCCATTCTCCGATGAAGCCGACGCTAGAGCCCGGGGTTCGACTTGGACAGCGAGGAGACTTCATTGCGGAGCTATGGAGGTGGAGGACCGGATCTACAAAGGTTGTATTTCCGTATTCTAGTAGTTAAGTGTTAACTAGTTTGTTTTATCGCCTAGACATCTAGCTAACGATCCGTAGTCTAGGGTTTCTCGGCACCGTAATTTTTGAAACGGGCATGGTTGATGCCTTGTGAGATCTCTAGTGTGTGCCTAGGAACCCTACAGTGGTATCAGAGCCTAGCTAGAGCCTTAGGCGAAGTCTAGACGGAGATTGAAACCCGAACGAACCGAAACCCTAACACAAACCATGCTCTCTGGACTTTTTCTAAAAACAGGGTTTTTTCCAGATTAAAAATTCGTAAAAAATTCAGCAGGGAATTATAAGAATTACGACGCAAAAATTGACTCATGAACAGTAACAACCGCGGCGGAACCGCGGCATAAGCCTAGCTTCTGCTGCGGTTCCGCGGCAACTTGATGACGTCATCCTCCACTGTTTGTACAGTAACTCTTATTATTTTATGCTGGATTTTCTGGGAATTTTTAATATTTTTTCTAGAGTTGTATTTTCTGGGTTGTTTTGGGGATTCGAATGTTCGACCGGATTATCAAATTTTGTCTGTGTGGCTTTCCGGATAAATTTTAGAATATGTTAAAAAGTTCGACCGATATAAATACCCATTTTTTCCTCTGTCGGGAAATTTCCAAGTGTTGGATTTTTCCGTAGTTTAACGACGTTCTAAGTAGTGCAAGTAACGCGATGGACCCTCTAGAAGACAATAAACCTTAACTCGATTATGTGACCGTCTTGAACTGCCCTTTGAACCTTCGGGTTTGGGGCAGTACGGCGTGCCACATGTGAGGCGTTGGCTTGACCCTTCTACGGCTGGACCGTTGGTACTGAGGCACGAACTGAATGTTTTTAGACTTGTTTCATGTGTTGATCTGTATCGGGAAAACTTGGGTGTTCGAATGTTCAATCGGAAAGTTTAACATTTTCTGTTTATCCGGAATGTGATACAATAATTGGAATTCACAAATAGTTATGAGATAACTGAATGATTGTTATAAACATAGCACTTTAGTCTCACTTGATCGGTTGCCACGGAATTTTGATGAGATCAAAAGTCCGTCGCAATCACGTAGCGTACGCGGATACTCGCCGGGTAAACTTAATAGACAGCCTCACTCCATAGCCCCGACCAAGTGACTGTAGGAGAACCCCGTCGCCGAAAGCATCCGTTCGGGTGCTCGCGGCAGCGGTGTTCCGCCTTGGTGCACTTCGTCGACGGTGTCAGGGGTGCGGCCGCCTACTAAAGTTTGCGACGAGCATTCGATCAGGATGTCGGGAATCCTGTTGAATTCCCCGACTTGGTATTGAAAAATGTTTTCGATTTTGAGACTAAAATGCGGGGTTTATAATTGTTAGGCATGTGATGTCTAAATAATTCATTTGGTCAGGCATGCGATGTCTGAGGTGGTTGCGGATTCCAACTGTTGTAGTTTTACACTTTCTTTTCTGTGACCGTAAGTGTAATATGTGATATCGCCGGTTTCGTTGCTATATGTCAACGACAATTGGGATGCGCATATTTACTTACGTTGATGACATGTGATGTTATGTGTTACTGGATATGTTATATTGGATCGTCGTGTTTGAATAGCCGGGGGTTTTTATGTGAGATGAGTGTTTTTCCATTTTCATTCATGTAAAAACTTGTATGTAATATTCTTTTATTTGGGGCACTTCCAGGTTGCGGAAGATGTCACCGTTTGTATATTATTTACTTTTCCGCACTAGGATAGACCCAAGGAGGAGGGCACAAGTAACCGGGTTCTGGAGTCCAGTGGGAGACTAACTCGAGGAGTCGAGTCCGGGTCTCTTAACTCTAGAATTGGTAGGGTTGCTTGCCGCTCTCGTAGGGGTCTAGGGGTGTGGGTTTGGCTATTCATCACGACCGTGGAATCCGTGTTTTATACTGGCTCGTATTGAAAACACGGACGTCCTAGTATATCCAATATTTCATATGATTCTTCTGCTGCGATATCTGTGATGTGATCATGTGATGTTCTGTGATAGATACAGTATATAGTATATATGATATATTATATAGGCGTTACTTATGTTTTACACCCGCGCTAGCCCTGCCCCGCTTTGCCGTTAGTTACCTAACCTAACGGTGCACGAGGGGACATCGAGGCGAATGCGGATGGCATAAGTGTACGTCGTATTTATCTGTGATGTTTAGGTACTTAAATGATGGGACTTCATTAATGTGATTAATGAAATAAAAGAAACCTAAGATGTTGTAGAATCGAATTTCAAAATAAAACAGGTAGCTACAGTTCTTGCTTTGCACAACGGTATATGTGATATATCCTGTACCTTATTCGATGAGGAAAGGACCGAGATCCCTTCACCGGGAGTGACTCCTTTAGCAATAACTAGCAGATGCTACACCCTCGGTTTGTCTTTTGATTGCTTTTAAGAGTTTTTGCTTTGCACAGTGATATATATGATATATCCCGCACCTCATTCGACGAGGAAAGGACCGACGATCCCTTCACCGGGAGTGACTCCTTTAGCAAAACTAGAAAAGCCTAAAAAACACTCCATTTCAAAATTCATTCGATCCTACAACGATATCAAGTTCATTACGCAATAGGTTTTCAGAAAAACCTGTCGTAGCCCTCCGTCATTTTAGATAAGTCCTGTTTAGTACTCGTGCTGCGTTTGTTGACCTTGTCAAGGCGCAGTGTGCGGTAGCTAACCAGTATTTATCTGCTTATGCATATGATGCAGATTGGGTTAGGGTAGTCGTGCGGCCTTGTTGACCTTGTCAAGGGTCGTGCGGGTGGGTTTGATTCAATCAAGAAATGACGGGTTGAACTTGACTTGCGGTCTATGGTTTGTTGACCTTGTCAAGGTCATAGATCGTTCGGGGCAAAATATTATCAGGAATTTCAAGTGTTGAAATTTGCAATGAGATTGTATACCTTCTATGAGATAGTTGGATCCCGATACCCGCTGCGAGTAATTGTTACTCCTGGGAGAGTTTTACACATTACAATTAGCCGATCAAGTAGGTGTCTAGAAAGGTGTTAACGAGGTTACACCTCTGGGAAAATGAGGTTTACATTAATTAGGTTCGTGCGAAAGCACGGGGGACCTCCCTCAAAGTACCGACACTGGCCTGGCTGAAAGATTGGCGAACTTGTAGCGTGTAATTAATCCCGGCTAGTCTTTCCTTTTAGGGTTTGAAGGAAGATTTGATAAAAAGCAGTGGGAGCCATCCTGATTAGATAAAATAATAACCAATCTATTCTTGCAAGAGCGCACGCTGAGTGTTTTCTTCTCTCTCTCCTGGTAGCGACCATATCACGTTTTAATCAAGATAATAATACGGATTATTGACCGAACCCGCTTGTTATATTGTGCTGGGGAACGTTGGTCCCGCTCCAACTTATAATTGTTATAAGACAGAGCAGGAAATTGGGTAATACCAGATTTCCCGTGCCGCCCAAACGAAGAGAGTGAATGATGATGCATCATCTTCGGGTGTGTTCATTATACAGAACTGTTTCTCAATGTCCTTTACGTCCTGGGTATATGATACCGGATCAGGATCCCGCATATGTAATATGTTACATGGGCTACAGAAAGGTAAAGAACTGAGAACGGGTGATAAGTTTCATGAGGCAGAAAACGGGGCAAGTGTTGCAGCCAAGTCTGTTGGTCACTGTCAGCCTGTATTGTAATTCATTGATTCTGAACGAATGTTATTAGATACCGAACCTGATATACAAAATCATATCTGTCTCTTTATTAGTAAAGAAACGATAAAATTTTGTATTGTTGGATAATGTTTTGA
This sequence comes from Agapanthus africanus, assembly GCA_030015575.1. Taxonomy (NCBI): domain Eukaryota; kingdom Viridiplantae; phylum Streptophyta; class Magnoliopsida; order Asparagales; family Amaryllidaceae; genus Agapanthus; species Agapanthus africanus. The sequence continues at coordinate 313,783,952 of CM057351.1, read as the reverse complement.
ACATTTCCTATATCAAAAGTTGATCGGTTCAGGCACGTTATCTAAAAGCGTTGATGTTCTAAATCAAACTACAGTTCTTAATATATGGAACACACACAAGAGGAAGAGTTCAGAAATGAACGAATTCTTCTTGAGGCATTGTAGACTAGGTCATATCAATGCGATCCGACTAGCTAGAGTTACATAAAGATGCATATTTAAAAGAGTTTGAATTTACATCTTGTGAAACTCGCCAGTCATGTCACAAAGATAAGATGACCATAGCTCCGTTTACAGGAAACAGAGAAAGAGTTAGTGAACTCTTGGGATGATACATGTTGATGTATGTAAGGTCCCCTGTCTACATATGCCAAGACCGGTTCTTTATACTTCATTACGTTCTCTGATGATCTCTTTAGATTCAGACATATGTTCCTGTTGAAACATAAGTCCGAACCTTTTGAGATATTCACAGAATATGATTTAGAAGTAGAGAATCAAAATTCGGGTATAAGTATTATGTCCTTTGATGAGATCAAGGAGGAGAATACTTGAGCACGGAAATCCTGGACTATTTTAAAGGAGAATGAGATTCTCTCTCAGAATTACTCCTCCGAATACACCATAGCACGATGGTATATCGGGGCGGAGCAGAAACACCCTATATGATAAGGTGTGCTCTATGATGAGTACTACTGAGTTACCTATTTCCTTTAGGGGGTTATGCACTTGAGAAGCTGCATACCTATTGAATAGGGTTCAAATCAAATCAGTTGCCTACCATTTCATATGTGATATGGAAAGGGAAGAGCCCATCTCTTAAGTTAGTTAAGATTTGGGGTTGTCCGGCCTATGTCTAAAAAGCAAAATCCGGACAAACTCGAGGCAAATACTGTTATGTAGAACTGGAATCGTTCCAGCTGTACAAACTACATATGATGATTTGATAGAACCAAATGGATTCAATAGTAACCAATGAACCTCAGCCTCTCCGCCGATCTAGTAGGGTTCCTCACCCACCCGAGAGATACTTCGGTTCCTCTATGACAGTGGGAGCTAGGATTGCATCATGAGATGATGACCCAACTAGTTTCGAGCTGGCCATCGGGGGTAGGACTCTGTAAGAATGGCTGGATGCTTAGTGATCTGAGATGGAATCCTTATACACCAACAAAGTATGGACTTTGGTTGCTATATCTGAAGGGTTAAATCCCCATCAGGAGCAAGTATATCTTGAGAAGATTACTTGGTGTACATGGAAAAGTTGAGACTTTCAAAGCTAGACTTGTTAAAGGTTTTCGTCATTGACCAGGCGTGGATAATGATGAAACCTTTTCCAGTACCTATGCTTAAGTCCATCCAGATCCTACTTGCCACGGCTACATACCATGACTACGATATCTGGTGGTTGGGTGTCATGACAGCTTTTCTAAAATGATGTTTTAGAAGAGAGCGTCTATAAGTACACAGCCAGAGGGCCTCGTAGACAGTGGGAGCAGCGGAAACGTGTGCAAGATGCTTTATAGGATAAAGCAGGCATCGCGGAGTTGGAACGTCTGTTTTGATGTGTTAGTCAAAGAAGTTGACATCATCAAAATGGTAGATGAACCTTGTATAAACAAAAAGGTAGTAGGGAGTATGGTGTCGATCCTCGTAGAGTACGTGGATGACATACTCTTGATAGGGAAGGAGTTTCTTATGCCACGCTCGATCAATCTCCGTTTATCATAAAGATTCTCCGTGTAGGATCAAAATGATACCTCCTAAATCCTGAGTTTTGGATCTATGAGATAGATTTAATTGGATGTTAGGATTCTCACTAGTTGTAGTGAGATGGTATCAATCGATCCTGGGGAGAATCACTGGAAGGGTTCCAGGGTGATAAAGACGACTGAATATCAGTCACAGGCATTGTCTTTACCCTAAGTAAAGGGACGGTATGTTGGAAGAGTTCCAAGCTAGATACCGTGACATACTAGACGATAAAGGCAGGATACATCGCTACTTAAGATGCTACCAAAGAGGCTGTTTGGGTGTATATTGGTTCATGAGATGAACTACGTTCCAACCATTGTGAGACAATGGAGTTGTAGCTTATGCCAAGGAACGCCGGTCCCATCAGTGATCCAGACTTACTCTAAGGCAGTATCGCCTGATCATGGAGATGGTTGATCTCCAAGGTGATCGAGGTTAGGAGAGCAGACTCAAAGGATAACACGGCGGATCCATTCACGAAGGCCTATTCCCAGAGAGAGACTTTTATGGGATGGTTGAGTATGAGATACTACAACCACTGCTACAGATGTCCCTAGTGCAAGTGGGAGATTGTTAGTTATATGTATGCCCTAGAGGCCATTACTGTACATTGGATGTATATTGTAGTGGATGCTGGGACATATATAGGGAGGACTTTCTTGCTCGACATGATAGTATGCTATCTGGTTACTCTTTACCTTAACGTGTATACCGATTGTCTCTCTGTTACATGTTGGTAAAGCCCTTAGGATGTGTACTTGACTACCTGGACTATGATGCGGATCATACTAGTAGGGACATGGTAGTCCATAAGTACATCCTTGAAAGTCCCTAGTCGTGGGTGTATCGAGATGGGGCATCGATATACCAGAGTAGACTAGCGTGTACCTTCTCGACCCATACAGATGGGCGATGGATGATCCCATATCCATCGGTGTTTGACATCAGAGATGATATACGGGTGCTCAGTAGAGACTGGGTACACTGGACGGACTCGCCGAGAACTCCCAGATGGTATTATACCTCACGTCAGATGGCAGTTCTCTGGTGACACTGGTACAGAGTAGTCTGTTGACCCGAGATCGTCATAGAGTCTTGTGTGGTTCCTACTGTGCTTTGATTTCCATCTTACCACGTCCAAGAGGGCGTGCAAAACGGTGGTTTTTGGGTACAGTCCCGAGTCACATGGAGGCAATGAGCGATAGGAGGGGATTCGTCTCTCCCGGTATAGGGAGTTGATGTTGCACTGTGTTCGATTGGTTATAACAGGAAGTCCCTGGCCAGGGCTGATCAGAGAATTGCTGGTAAGTGTTACCAGTAGTTTCTCGACCCGTTATGAGCCTCATATCGACACGACTTATCGAGCTATTGGGGTCTGACGTTTACCACCCCTAGGCAAGATATGCGACATATCAGACGAACAGACCGGACTGTACGGTAGTGTTACTGGTTGAATTCACTGGAGTGTGAGCGGGCTTGCTCGTCGATCTTCTGATCGCTCAATACCCGGGTGGCCGTTACGTTTAGCAGACCGCTTGCGGCTTGTGGGTGTTTGATATGATCATTACCTGCTGCCGGCGTATTGACGAGTCTTTAGAGTCCTACACAGAAGTTTCCTGGCTCAAGCGAAACGAAATAGGAGCGCATATGAGATATGTGCGGGACCGAGAATAATACGTGTATGTGATACCGTATTCCATTCTCGCGATGAATGTATCGAATGGTTATATGCGATATAACCTAGTTATCGAATCGATGGTTGATTCGATAAGCCGATACATTGAATACTAGTCGGTTGTATGCGATATGACCGGATCGTTAAATCAAGTGTTGATTTAATGATTTATTGTATAATTATATATTTGATATATTACTTTGCATTAACTAGTATTGGTTCACTTTAAATGGATTTTCTCACTTCGTTGTACAAGTTGTATATGTGATATACTTTTTGTACAAATGTTTGTATCAGTTTGATGATACATGCTTATTTGGTTAAGTGTATAGAATTAAACCATGGTTAACTTAATGATTAGGGTTTTCCTTTTTCATTTAATTATTTGTTTATTCCTTTTGGATATTAATAAAAGCATAAAAAGAAAAGGAAAATGGTTTCTTTATTTTATTTTCTTTCATGAAGCTTTTTGAAGCTTCATGAAGCTTTGACCAAGTGACCATTTTGTCTTGTTCTTTTAACCCTAACCATTCTTATAACCTTAGTTAGTTCTCTACACTTGACCATGGTTTATTATATGATAAGGATTATTTTCTTTTAACTTATCATGATATTCTTCTTCTTCTTCTTCATCTTCTTTCATGAAGAAAGCTTCACTTCATCAATGGTGATTGATGAAATCAAGTGAGAAATCCAATTCTAAAGTCTACCCACTTCCTATTTCTTCATCCTCTACCTCTTGCCAAGTAGTAGAGTGTGTTTTCTTCACAAGTTTCATGACTTTGTGAAGTGAGAGCTTGATTTTGCGATGCCTCGACGTAGATCATCTTCGGCATCGACGTCGACGACCTAGCCCGTCCATTCTCCGATGAAGCCGACGCTAGAGCCCGGGGTTCGACTTGGACAGCGAGGAGACTTCATTGCGGAGCTATGGAGGTGGAGGACCGGATCTACAAAGGTTGTATTTCCGTATTCTAGTAGTTAAGTGTTAACTAGTTTGTTTTATCGCCTAGACATCTAGCTAACGATCCGTAGTCTAGGGTTTCTCGGCACCGTAATTTTTGAAACGGGCATGGTTGATGCCTTGTGAGACCTCTAGTGTGTGCCTAGGAACCCTACACTTGACCTGACATGGTACCGTACACCACTTGACCTGACCTGATGTACCATGGCTTTACCTGTTACCTGATCTTGAGTCTAATGCCAACAAACCTGACCTGTAGTCCTTACGGACCATTCCTGTTGTCTATCCGGACAAACCTGCACCTACCTGATCCTAATTTGGCATTAGTTCTTGATTGCTTAAATACCTGACTTGAACACATATAACTTGGGGGTATGGGGAAATCAATGATGAAACCTGACTTGTAACTTGACAGTGTACTACCTTTACTGATCAGTTTTAGAGGCGAGGCCAGCCTTGGGATGATGCTGCTGACATCATTCATCTGTACATATTTCTTGTTTTAGTGCCTAGCGGCATGTCTCGGATTCAGCCCGAGAATCTTGACCGTGGTCCCGGGTATGCACGGGATACTATTGAGTTACATCGATGATTCATCAAATTGATTTCAAAGATTTGAGAGTAGATAACCCAATAGAACAGTTTAGTTTACTCACTGCACACTACCCTTCACTTCCCTGATTTACAGTACTGTTACATCTGCTTTTCATTCATGATTATATCTGCATTACCTGTTACCCTGCTTATATTTTATTGCTTGATGACATGACGCGCTGACGTCTGGGTTTTGCATGGCCCAGATTCTTCTACCTTGTTGCAGACTGATCAGGAGTATTGCCGCTGTTAGACGAGCGGTGAAGTTCCTGTCGATATGTAGTTTCACTTTCAGGTAGTTCATTTATTGTATCTTTTGGCTTCCGCATATTGTTATTTCTTGACTCTTTTACTCTGGCTTATGGACATGTACTAGATAGTTAGTTTACTTTCCTGTTCTTGATATCTCTACAGCCGTAATGTGACTGTGGAAGGATTTTTCCTATCCACAGGTAGCATGGTTGGCTATGTCACGTGCCCATCTTAGCGTACTCTGGGAAGCGGGGCGTGACAGATACATACGGGTAACGAAATTATTGTGTCTAGCCAAGAGTGTAGGTTATTCCCTGTGGTGGTTTGTGGCAGGGAATTTTATGCAAATTTCCTTTTGATTGGGACTGGTAGCTACGACGCCATTTTGGGAATGAATTGGTTGAGTACATTTCATGCTGTTATCAACTGCCAGGCTAGGAGTGTGACTTTTCGCATTCCTAATCATCCGAAGTACGTGTTCGTGGGCGGCAGCGAGTCTTTGGAACCAACTAAGTTCCGAGCAAAGTAGAAGACCTTGATAGCTATGGAGATAGACGAGGAGCCAGCACCGGAGGTAGTTCGAGAGTTTCTTGATGTGTTCCCTGAAGATCTACCTGGTTTACTCCCACCTCGCGTATTGGGCTTCTCGATTGACCTGATTCTAGGAACGGCGCCAGTTTCCAAGGCTCTCTACAGGATGGCGCCAGTGGAGTTGGCAGAATTAAAGAAGCAAATAGAAGATCTTCTGGACAAGGGATTTATCCGTCCAAATTCTTCCCCATGGGGTGCTCCTGTGTTACTGGTTAAGAAGAAAGACGGTTCCTTGCGTATGTGAATCGACTATCGGGAGTTGAACCGAGTGACCGTGAAGAACAAGTATCCCATCCTCCGCATCGACGACTTATTCGATCAGCTTGGTGGTGCTCGGGTATTTTCTAAACTAGATCTTCGGCCAGGGTATCACCAAATGAGGGTTAAGGCATAGGATGTATGCAAGACGGCTTTCCAAACCCGATATGGCCACTATGAGTTTCTTGTGATGCCGTTCGGTGTTACCAATGCACCGGCCATATTTATGGACTTGATGAACAAGGTTTTCTCCAAGTACTTGGATCAGTTTGTGGTCGTATTCATTGACGACATTCTTGTCTATTCAAGAAGTCGAGAGGAGCATGCCGAGCACCTATGAATTGTATTGCAGGTTCTGCAGGAGGAGAAGCTTTATGCTAAGCTAAGCAAGTGCGAGTTTTGGCTCGACAAGGTGCAATTTCCGGGGCATGTCGTTTCGAGTGACGACATTTCAGTGGATCCGACAAAAATTGAATCTATCAAAGACTGTCCGACACCAAAATCAGTTGCTGAGATAAGAAGATTCTTAGGATCGGCTAGGTATTATCGCCGGTTCGTCCAAGATTTCGCCAGAGTAGCGGAACCCTTGACGAAGCTCACACGGAAGGAGGTGCCGTATGTTTGGTCAAAGGAATGCACTCAGGCGTTCGAGCTGTTGAAACCGAAGTTGACCACGGCCCCAATCCTGACTGTGCCAGATAGCTCGGGTGGCTTGGTTGTTCATAGTGATGCGTCGGGAAAATGATTAGGTTGTGTATTAATGCAACATGGTCGAATGGTGGCTTACGCCTCTCGTCAGCTGAAACCTCACGAGAAGAACTACCCCACGCATGACCTGGAGTTAGCAGCCATTGTGTTCGCTTTAAAGATATGGAGCCATTACTTGCTAGGCAAAAGAGTGGAGGTGTACACGGATCACAAAAGTTTAAAATACGTGTTCACTCAAAAGGAGCTAAATATGAGACAACGTAGATGGTTGGAGTTCATGGCGGACTACGATATTGATCTGCAGTATCATCCGGGGAAGGTGAACGTCGTTCCTGATGCTCTTAGTCGCAGGCCGTCAGCTGCGTTACTGACTTGTCAGAAGGGGATTCTCGATGATCTTCAGAGACTCGAGTTGGAGGTAGTTACACGGGGTATGTCCGGATATCTCTTGAAGTTGCAAGTTCAATCATCACTTATAGATCGCATTAAAGATGCACAGGCTGGAGACTTTCAGTTGCAGAAGTTCAGAGGGCTAGTTAAGGCTGGTTTGAGAATGGATTTGCAGATTCATGGGGATGGCTCTCTGAGATTTGGCAGCCGGCTGTGTGTTCCAAAGCGGGGTATGCGAGATGAAGTTCTAGCTGAGGTGCATAGTTCTGCTTACTCGGTGCACCCAGGTGGCACCAAGATGTACAGAGACTCGAGGCAGCACTCCGGTGGAACGGAATGAAGGGGGAGATTGCTCGCTTTGTCTCCAAGTGTCTGGTATGCCAACAGGTGAAAGCCGAGTATCAGTGAACAGCTGGGTTGTTGCAAACGCTTCCAGTGCCAGAGTGGAAATGGGAGAGCATCACCATAGATTTCGTGACGGCACTACCTTGAAGTCCAAAGGGTAACAATGTTGTCCGGGTTATTGTTGATCTTCTCACGAAGGCAACACATTTCATACCTTTCCGAGCCGGACAATCGATGGAGTCGCTTGCCGGGAAATATATGCAGGAGATTGTGAGACTGCACGGAGTACCCGTTAGTATCTTGTCCGATCGAGACACGAGGTTCATATGCCATTTCTGGAAGAGCCTGCAGGAGAGTTTGGGCATGCGTCTCAAGTTCAGCACGGCCTATCATCCGCAGACGGACAACAATCTGAGCGTACTATCCAGACGCTCGAGGATATGCCGAGGGCATGCATGCTTGATTTTCAGGGTTCTTGGGAGGATCAACTTCATCTGGTAGAGTTTTCGTATCACAACAGCTACCAAGCTAGCATTCAGATGGCACCGTTCGAGGCTCTGTATGGACGGAAGTGTTGGTCCCCCTTTGTTGGGATGACGTGAGTGAACGAAGGTTGTTGGGCCCTGAGCTTATAGTGCAGAAAGTGAGCAAGATTCAGACGATCAGGCAACGTATCAAGGCGGCTCAGGACCGACAGAAGAGTTGGGCAGATGCTGGCAGAAGCTCATTGGAGTTTGGTATTGGTGACCACGTGTTTCTGAAGATATCTCCCACTTGGGGAGCGATCAGGTTTGGTAGTCGCGGGAAACTCAGTACCCGATTCATCGGATCTTTTAAGGTGCTAGAGCGAGTAGGAGAGGTGGCTTATCGATATGCCTTGCATCCATCGCTAGCAGGTGTGCACAATACTTTCCATGTTTCGTAGTTGAGACGCTACGTTCGGCATGAAAGCCTAGACTATTCAGAGTTAACGTTGGGCACCGACCTGTCTTACGAGGAGCAGCCTACCACCATTCTCGATCGTCGGGAAAAAGTGCTAAAGAACAAAGTCATTCCCTTGGTTCGAGTTTCTTGGGGTGGTCGTTCTCTAGGAGAGTCTACCTAAAAACGCAAGGAGGACATCCGTCCATATTTTCCGCACCTGTTTGAGTAGTGTTTGTAACAACCGAGTTCAGATATACCAATTTTGTTCCGTATTTATTATCTGTGGTATTTTACTGATATATCGTGTTTGGGTGCGAATGGTAGCTACACTTTTACATTACATTCGACCCGACCCGCTTGCTTGAACTGGCTAATTCATATTCCTAAACTACCATGTCCTGTTAATTAGACGCGTGCATTTCATGTATCCTGCATTTTAACATTCACCCAGCATCGCATATTTTTGGCATATAACAATTTAAGTAACGTAAAATAATTTAAAAATACATAACATGGCCTGCATGATACCCCTAACCCTGTGGTAGCGTCCGCGCATCTTGTTTTCATCCCGTTAAGTGAAACGGACGTGTTTGGATGGCTACGTGTACGTACGTGCGTACGTTCTTGGGGGGTGTGCTTTTTCGTTACATAATCTTTCATTTTAAATTTTGGAACTTGCATAAAATTTTCGTATTTCAAATCCAAAATTTTGGACCCGACCCGGGCGCATTTCTGAAATATTTCGTATACCGCCAAATTCTAATTATTCTTAAATTTCTTTAAATTCGTTTATATATATATATATATTTAACAGAAGAGTTGGGCAGATGCTGGCAGAAGCTCATTAGAGTTTGGTATTGGTGACCACGTGTTTCTGAAGATATCTCCCACTCGGGGAGTGATCAGGTTTGGTAGTCGCGGGAAACTCAGTACCCGATTCATCGGATCTTTTAAGGTGCTAGAGCGAGTAGGAGAGGTGGCTTATCGATATGCCTTGCATCCATCGCTAGCTGGTGTGCACAATACTTTCCATGTTTCGTAGTTGAGACGCTACGTTCGGCATGAAAGCCATATCCTGTACTATTCAGAGTTAACGTTGGGCACCGACCTGTCTTACGAGGAACAGCCTACCACCATTCTCGATCGTCGGGAAAAAGTGCTAAAGAACAAAGTCATTCCTTTGGTTCGAGTTTCTTGGGGTGGTCGTTCTCTAGGAGAGACTACCTGAAAACGCAAGGAGGACATATATATTCTTAAATTTCTTAAATTCGTTTATATATATATTTAACAGCCTAAGATTTATTTTACAGCTTACAGAAATATTTTTTTACAATTAAAATCTTTTTAAATTTTTTTCCAACTCTTTCCTTATCTCTCTTTCTCTTCTGAGCCAATCAAATCCCTTCATTATGCTGACGCCGGGCCCCACACGCCTCTCTCTCTCCCCTCAAAATCTTTCTCTTTCTCCTCTCTCTCTCCCCAGCGCAACTGTCTCTTTCTCTCTCCTCTCGCACCCTTTCTGACACCTCTCGCAATTACTGTTCGCATCTCGGATCGCGTCACCTCCCGCTGATACGGTCACCTCCCTTCACGAGATCCTTCTTTCTCTCCCCTCTCTTCTGTTTAAAACCCGAGCCCTTCTTCTTTAACCCATCACAAGCTCCCATCTCCTCAAACCCTAACCCTAAATCTCCCTGCCTCCTCATCACAACTTCCCTCACCGAGCCTCCTCTTCCTCCTCCGCCATCTCATTCCTCTTCTTCCTTCCCCGAGCTCACCCTGCACATCAAGAAACCATATAAAACCCATCATCGCCACCCTCACCTCATCGCCGACGATCGCCTCACCTCACCGTCATCATCATCATCATCTCCACCTCTCCCTCTCCTCTGCACCTTCTTCCCTGCACCAACCTTGCACCAAGAAAACCCTAGCTGAAACCCTAGCCGCCAAGAACCTGCACACCCCTGCACATTACCTGGCCGGAGCTTCGTCGATCTCGCCGCCACCATCTCGTCTCCCCGTTACCAGTCCAACCCCAGTGAGCCTTCTCTCTCTCGTTCCTCCTTTCTTCTTTCCTTCTTCTTTCTATTCTTTCTTTCTTGTATATTTTCTTGTCTGTAAATTTTTTTTTTAACCTCTGTAGTTCGCCGGAACCGTGACGACGTAGACGATCCCGACGACCCAACAAGCGTACCTGACCCGTGTGTTTCCTTCGTACGTTGTTTGGTTTCGTTACATGTACCGTACGCGCGTCGCGACTTTTCACGCCGACGCGTGACGTTCCGTATACCCGTATCGCGATCCGTCTAGGCAAGTGAAACTTGTTACATGCTATTCATAATATTTTATATTTATTTGATTACATGTTAAACCTATAGATTTAATCCAATGTCTCATGTTACATTTTAACATTCGATGTCCATTTTATCATTTTAGATTCATAACTTGGAACATACCATGTTGCATTTTGATTTACTATACTTTGTACCCATATCCGTATTTCAATCATATAATAATTAGTTACATAGCCCATAGCACCCTTTAAATAGTTTATCATTGTTCAAACACCCGTTTGCATCCATCTCGTCTAGTATACATATTATTGCATCCATAGATCACTTGAATATATTATATTATAATATTGACATTCCATATTTGATAAATTGTAGTTTAATTAGTATTGGAACTTTAATCTTAACCCTAATCATAACTGTGCATCTATATACCTTAATCTGTATTTGATTGCATTTCACATTACAGTGTTCCATTTTATTGTTCCACTAGTACCCCATGCTTGTTTTGTTTACCTATGCTTATGTTAGTTTGATTATGAGCACCCACATGACATTTTGTGCACCCCTGACATGACTTGTTACACCTACTACTTGACACGACATGGTACCGTGCAACTCTTGACATGACATGACACCTATGTGCTACCTGACTCGATCTGATGTACCATGGCTTTACCTGTTACCTGATCTTGTGACTAATGCCAACAAACCTGACCTGTTGTCCATTACGGACATTTCCTGTTGTCTATCCAGACAAACCTGTACCTGCCTGATCCTGTGTTGGCATTAGCTCCAGATTATTTAATACCTGATTTTGAACACATATAACTTGGGGGTATGGGGATATCAATGATGAAACCTGACTTGTAACTCGACAGTTCTATACCTTTTCTGATCAGTCTTACGGGCTAGGCCAGCTCCGGGGTGATGCTGCTGACATCACTCGTCATTACCTACCACCCTTTACTGCATTGCGGCACGTCTCGGATTCAGCCCGAGAGTCATAGACCGTGATCCTGGGCACGCATGTGATACTATTGAGTTACATCGATGATTCATCAAATTGATTTCAAATACTTGAGAATAGTTAACCCAATAGACCCGTTTAGATTAGTCACTGCACACTACCTTTCACTGCCCTGATTTATATTGCTGTTACACCTGCTTTGCCATTTATGATCATACTTGCATGTTTTGCTACAATGTTTATATATTATTGCTTGATGTTATGACGCGCTGACGTCTGGGTTTTGCATGGCCCAGATTCCTTACCTTTGCTGCAGTCCGAGCAAGAGTACTTCAGTCAGCAGGCTGAGCAGTGAGGACTCGTTAGTAGTTAGTTCTTTTATTTTCAGTATTTTAATTCCTGATGTGAGCCCGCATTATGGGACATACATTCCAGTTATTCTTGTATTGGATCTTTTGCTTCCGCATTATTTTTATTCTTGACTCGTTTTATTTGGCTTATGGACATGTGTTAGATAGTTTATTATTGTTCTTGATACATCTACAGCCGTAATGTGACTGTGGAAGGATATTTCCTATCCACAGGTAGCATGGTTGGCTATGTCACGTGTCCATCTTAGCGTACTCTGGGAAGCGGGGCGTGACATGGTTATTTTGGTATCAGAGACATAGGATCTAGGTTAATCGGGTTTGATTCTTTTGTAGTTGGGTATTGGACTCAATTCACGAATCAGAATACTCGTGAATAGGAAACATGTCCTGCCACCTTACCGTCTTACCATTTTTGAATCTTAACTTCCTCCTGATTCTACTTTTACGATATGCAAACCTCCTTTGCATATCGACTCGAAACCTGGTTTCCTTTTGGTTATCTCTAGAACTTAGGTGACTTGGGTGGAGTTATGTGATTGTAGCTATGATACCGCGGCATGGTTATAATGCGGTACTCTATTTAAGTAACTTGGAGTTCTAGCCTTGATTCATATCCTTAATCTACATTTGAATCTGTTATCATGTTAATCCTTTTGGTGTTTTGATTTCAGAAACATGGCAGACAAGAATCTGAAAACGTACCAAAGGCGTGTTGATGAAGCCGCTATGCTTGGAGTAATACGTGGGATGTTGGAGAACCAAAGGTGACAGACCGAGCTGATCCAGCAGCAAGCTGAATCTTTTCAGGAGGGTTTGCGGACCGTTCAGCAGTCCGTAAACAATGTTGTGGCCAGACCAGTGGATTGTGTGGGAACCGTAGCGAATTTCAGAAGACTGGGTCCGTCTGTATTTACTGGCCTGGAAGAGCCGTTTCCAGTGGAGCAGTGGCTGGTTGACACGGAGAATTTACTCATTGCGGCACAGATCCCAGAAGATAAGAGAGTGGATATGGTACACATCCAGCTGTTGGATTACGCCCGTGAATGGTGGCTTGTGGAAGAGACCCACTTGCCCAAGCCGATCAAGTGGGCGGATTTTTCGAAGAGTTTCTTGGAGAAGTTCTTCCCGCGGACTTCACAGGAAGAAATGGAAGAAAAGTTCGTAAGTTTGAAGCAAAACGGCGCATCTGTAGATGTACATGCAGCTGAGTGGACGCGGCTCAGTAGATTCGCTGGACCTTTGGTGCCAACGATGCTGATAGGGCAAGGAGGTTCATGCGCAGTTTGGATGTGGACATCCAGAGGCAGATTGTCTCCCTGGGTTTGACCACTTTTTCCCAAGTACTCACAGCGGCTCGAGAGCAGCAGAGCCTATCTATGAAGACTGGGAGTACACAGCAGCCAGCAGTTGCAGTACGGAAGCCGGCATTTGTACCGAACCGAGCACATGGACGCAGAGGTATTCCAGTGAACCGGCGTGGCGTAACACCGATGAAGAAACCTGTTGTTGTCGATCAGAGGAGGACCGTGATTTGTGACTACTGCCATTTACCTGGGCACGTGCAAAGAGAATGTCGAAGGAAACATAGACTCTGTTGGTTTGTGGATCGGCGGATCAGCACTTGTCCGTCGAAGCTTCGTACGAAGGATGATGTTCAGAAGCCACCGCAGAAACCGTTTCAGGGATAGAAGCAGCTGACTCAGGGACCCAATCAAGCTCGAGCATTTACCCTGACGACTGAGGAAGCTAAGGCTTCAGGAGAAGTTGTTTCAGGTATTCTACTTGTTCATGGTTTTCCCGCATTAGCGTTATTTGATTCTGGTGCATCCCATTGTTTTATGTCGTCCAAGTTTATTGCTACACACTCGATTACTTGCACAACCCTGTCTAGTTTCTGGGACATACACACTGGGAATGGGAAGATCATATCTAGTAGAGAATGTAAGGATTGTGCAGTTGTTGTTTGCGGACGGGAGCTTTTTGCAGATTTCTTGGTGAATGATACAGGCAGCTAGGAAGTCGTCTTGGGAATGGATTTTCTCAGCACTTTCCATGCTCACATTGATTGTAGGGCAAAGAAAGTAATTTTCCATATTCCCGGACATCCCGAGTTTATCTTTACCGGAGGAAGCAGTTCTGTCGGGCTAGTCGAGTTTAGGGCTAGGTCGACAACTAGTGTTCATTCGTCGTTGGAGGTTGATAAAGATGAGGCGCCAGCTGTTGTTCGAGATTTCATGGACGTGTTTGAAGACATATCAGGTTTACCGCCAAAACGAGACGTGGAGTTCGCAATTGATCTTGTTCCTGGTGCGGCGCCAGTTTCTAAAGCGTACTATCCAATGGCACCAGTGGAGTTGGAAGAAGTTAAGAAGCAGGTTACTGAATTACTTGAGAAGGGTTGGATTCGAAGCAGTAACTCGCCTTGGGGAGCTCCAGTTCTTCTAGTCAAGAAGAAAGATGGCACAAGGAGAATGCGCATCGATTATCGAGAATTAAACCGGGTGACTATTAAGAACAAGTACCCGATCCATCGCATTGGCGAATTATTTGAGCAGCTTAGTGGCGCGAGGGTATTATCGAAGCTGGATTTGCGATCCGGATATCATCAGGTCCGAGTGAAAATAGAAGATATTTGCAAGACGACGTTCCGAACTCGGTATGGAAATTACGAGTACTTAGTGATGCCCTTCGGAGTAACAAATGCACCGGCGATATTCATGGACTTGATGAACCGAATCTTTTCACCATTCTTGGACCAGTATATTGTGGTGTTCATTGATGATATTCTGGTCTACTCGAAGAGTATTGAAGAGCATGCAGAACATTTGAAGATCGCACTGCAGACGCTGAGACAAGAAAAATTATATGCAAAGATGAGCAAGTGCGAGTTTTGGCTGGAAGAAGTAAAGTTTTTGGGGCATGTCGTGTCTGGCGATGGAATCGCCGTTGATCCCGAAAAGATTGCGGTAGTTCGAGATTGGCCGATTCCAAAGAATGTTGCGGAGATAAGAAGCTTTCTTGGACTCGCCGGGTATTACAGACGGTCCGTGGAGAACTTTGCTCGTCTGGTGGAGCCGTTGACCAAGCTTACGCGCAAGGAGGTACCATTTGTGTGGACGGATAAGTGTGGGTCAGCTTTTGAGGCGTTGAAGCAGAGATTGATAACCGCTCCTATTCTGACCGTGCCAGACAGTTCCGGAGGATTGGTAATTCACAGCGACGCATCTGGGAAAGGATTGGGATGTGTTTTGATGCAGCATGGGAAGGTTATAGCGTACGCATCGAGACAGTTGAAGACCCATGAGAAGAATTACCCAACTCATGACTTGGAGCTTGCGGCTGTGATCTTCGCTTTGAAGATTTAGAGACACTACCTTTTGGGCGAAAGGGTCGAGGTTTTCACCGATCATAAAAGCTTGAAGTATGTGTTCACGTAGAAGGAGCTTAATATGAGGCAGCGTAGATGGTTGGAGCTGATGGCTGACTACGATATTGATCTTAAGTACCATCCGGGTAAAGTTAATGTTGTGCCGGATGCGCTCAGTCGGTTATCAGCAATTCAGATGTTGCCTACACAGAAGGAACTCATTGAAGACTTTCGAAGATTTGATTTGGAGGTTGTGCTACCGTATTCTTCGGGACAGTTGATGCAGCTGCAGGTACATTCGTCGTTGATCGAGAATATTAAAGCAGCGCAATCGTATGACCCTAGATTGCAAAAGTTTTGAGAACAGGTTGGAGCTGGACTTCGAACAGACTTACTGATCTATGAAGATGGTTCGTTGCGTTATGGTAGCCGTTTGTGTGTGCCAAAAGGAGATATTCACGAAGAGTTTATGAAGGAGGCGCACCGTTCAGCTTATTCGTACATCCAGGAGGCACGAAGATGTACCGAGATATACGACAGCAATTCTGGTGGGAAGGAATGAAACGGGAGATTGCCCGCTTTGTGGCAAAGTGCTTGGTGTGTTAGCAAGTCAAGGCTGAACATCAAAGGGTTGCTGGTTTATTGCAACCACTTCCGATTCCTCAGTGGAAGTGGGAACATATAACCATGGATTTCGTGACGGCTCTACCGCGGAGTCCAAAAGGCAACAATGCAGTTTGGGTGATTGTTGATCGTTTGACCAAGGCAGCTCATTTCATTCCTTTCGGGGTTATTCAATCAACAGAAACTTTGGCAGAACGGTACATGCAAGAGATTGTAAGATTGCATGGTGTACCAGTGAGCATCGTGTCCGACCATGACACTCGTTTCCTATCACACTTTTGGAGGAGCTTACAGGAAAGTTTGGGGACTGTTTGAAGTTTAGCACCGCTTATCATCCTCAAACAGATGGCCAGTCGGAGAGAACGATCCAAACTCTTGAAGACATGTTGAGAGCTTGCATGTTAGACTTCAAGGGTTCATGGGAGGATCATCTACATTTGGTGGAGTTTTCTCACAACAACAATTTCCAGGCGACTATTCAGATGGCTCCATTCGAAGCTTTATATGGTCGCAAGTGTCATTCACCTGTTTGTTGGGACGATGTTGGTGAACGGAGATTGTTGGGACCAGATTTGGTAGTGCAAACAGTTGAGAAGGTTAACACTATCCAGAATTATATGAAAGCAGCACAAGACCGACATAAGAGTTGGGCAGATACGTCAAGAAGACCTTTAGAGTTCGCCGTGGGTGACTTGGTATTCTTGAAGATATCACCGACTAGAGGGGTGGTTCGTTTCGGAAGTCGAGGAAAGCTCAGTCCTCGATTCGTTGGACCTTTTGAGATTTTGGAGCGTGTTGGTGAGGTAGCATATCGATTGGCGTTGCCCCAATCCTTGGCGAATGTTCATGACGTGTTTCACGTATCTCAACTCCGTAAATATGTTCGAGATGAAACACATGTGTTGGATCATTTGGAGCCGACTGTCCGAGAAGACTTGACTTTTGAGGAGCGACCGATGTCGATTGTGGATCGAAGAGAAAATGTTCTTAAGAACAAAGTTATCCCTCTTGTACTTGTTTCTTGGGGTAATCGCTCACATGGAGAGTCAACTTAGGAGCGAGAAGATGAAATCCGGCAGAAGTTTCCCTATCTATTCTTGTAGTTTGTTGGTCGTTTATCCTTTCTTGTTCTTGGAATTTCGAGGACGAAATTCTTTTTGTAGTTGGGTATAATGTAACAACCGAGTTCAGCTATACAAATTTTGTTCCGTATTTATTATCTGTGGTATTTTACTGATATATCGTGTTTGGGTGCGAATGGTAGCTACACTTTTACATTACATTCGATCCGACCCGCTTGCTTGAACTGGCTAATTCATATTCCTAAACTACACTATCCTGTTAATTAGACGCGTGCATCTCATGTAACCTGCATTTTAACATTCACCTAGTATTGCGTATTTTTGGCATATAACAATTTAAGTCACGTAAAATAATTTAAAAATACATAACATGGCCTGCATGATACCCCTAACCCTGTGGTAGCGTCCGTGCATCTTGTTTTCGTCCCGTTCAGTGAAACAGACGTGTTTGGATGGCTACGCGCACGTACGTGCGTCCGTTCTTGGAGGTATGCTTTTTCGTTACATAATCTTTCATTTTAAATTTTGGAACTTGCATAAAATTTTCGTATTTCAAATCCAAAATTTTGGACCCGACCCGGGCGCATTTCTGAAATATTTCGTATCCCGCCAAATTATAATTATTCTTAAATTTCTTTAAATTCGTTTATATATATATTTATCAACCTAAGATTTATTTTACAGCTTACGAAAATATTTTTTTACAACTAAAATCTTTTTAAATTTTTTTCCAACTCTTTTCTTATCTCTCTTTCTCTTCTGAGCCAATCAAATCCCTTCATTATGTTGACGCCGGGCCCCACACGCCTCTTTCTCTCCCCTCAAAATCTTTCTCTTTCTCCTCTCTCTCTCCCCAGCGCAATTGTCTCTTTCTCTCTCCTCTCGCACCCTTTCTCACACCTCTCGCGATTACTGTTCGCATCTCGGATCGCGTCACCTCCCGCTGATACGGTCACCTCCCTTCACGAGATCCTTCTTTCTCTCCCCCTCTCTTCTGTTTAAAACCCGAGCCCTTCTTCTTTAACCCATCACAAGCTCCCATCTCCTCAAACCCTAACCCTAAAACTCCCTGCCTCCTCATCACAACTTCCCTCACCGAGCCTCCTCTTCCTCCTCCGCCATCTCATTCCTCTTCTTCCTTCCCCGAGCTCACCCTGCACATCAAGAAACCATACAGAACCCATCATCGCCACCCTCACCTCATCGCCAACGATCGCCTCACCTCGCCGTCATCATCATCATCATCATCATCTCCACCTCTCCCTCTCCTCTGCACCTCCTTCCCTGCACCAACCTTGCACCAAGAAAACCCTAGCTGAAACCCTAGCCGCCAAGAACCTGCACACCCCTGCACATTACCTGGCCGGAGCTCCGTCGATCTCGCCGCCACCATCTCGTCTCCCCGTTACCAGTCCAACCCCAGTGAGCCTTCTCTCTCTCGTTCCTCCTTTCTTCTTTCCTTCTTCTTTCTATTCTTTCTTTCTTGTATATTTTCTTGTCTGTAAATTTTTTTAACCTCTGTAGTTCGCCGGAACCGTGACGACATAGACGATCCCGACGACCCAGCGAGCGTACCTGACCCGTGTATTTCCCTCGTACGTTGTTTGGTTTCGTTACGTGTACCGTACGCGCGTCGCGACTTTTCATGCCGACGTATGACGTTCCGTATACCCGTATCGCGATCCGTCTAGGCAAGTGAAACTTGCTACATGCTATTCATAATATATTATATTTATTTGATTACATGTTAAACCTATAGATTTAATCCAATGTCTCATGTTACATTTTAACATTCGATGTCCATTTTATCATTTTAGATTCATAACTCAGAACATACCATGTTGCATTTTGATTTACTATACCTAGTACCCATATCCGTATTTCAATCACATAATAATTAGTTACATAGCCCATAGCACCCTTTAAATAGTTTATCATTGTTCAAACACCCGTTTGCATCCATCTCGTCTAGTATACATATTATTGCATCCATAGATCACTTGAATATATTATATTATAATATTGACATTCCACATTTGATAAATTGTAGTTTAATTAGTATTGGAACTTTAATCTTAACCCTAATCATAACTGTGCATCTATATACCTTAATCTGTATCTGATTGCATTTCACATTACAGTGTTCCATTTTATTGTTCCACTAGTAACCCATTCTTGTTTTGTTTACCTATGCTTATGTTAGTTTGATTATGAGCACCCACATGACATTTTGTGCACCCCTGACATGACTTGTTACACCTACTACTTGACAAGACATGGTACCGTGCAACTCTTGACATGACATGACACCTATGTACTACCTGACTCGACCTGATGTACCATGGCTTTACCTGTTACCTGATCTTGTGACTAATGCCAACAAACCTGACTTGTTGTCCATTACGGACATTTCCTGTTGTCTTTCCAGACAAACCTGTACCTGCCTGATCCTGTGTTGGCATTAGCTCCTGATTATTTAATACCTGATTTTGAACACATATAACTTAGGGGTATGGGGAAATCAATGATGAAACCCGACTTGTAACTCAACAGTTCTATACCTTTTCTGATCAGTCTTACGGGATAGGCCAGCTCCGGGGTGATGCCGCTGACATCACTCGTCATTACCTACCACCCTTTACTGCATTGCGGCACGTCTCGGATTCAGCCCGAGAGTCATAGACCGTGATCCCGGGCACACATGTGATACTATTGAGTTACATCGATGATTCATCAAATTGATTTCAAAGACTTGAGAATAGTTAACCCAATAGACCCGTTTAGATTACTCACTGCACACTACCTTTCACTGCCCTGATTTATATTGCTGTTACACCTGCTTTGCCATTTATGATCATACTTGCATGTTTTGCTACAATGTTTATATATTATTGCTTGATGTTATGACGCGCTGACGTCTGGGTTTTGCATGGCCCATATTCCTTACCTTTGCTGCAGTCCGAGCAAGAGTACTTCAGTCAGCAGGCTGAGCAGTGAGGACTCGTTAGTAGTTAGTTCTTTTATTTTCAGTATTTTCATTCCTGATGTGAGACCGCATCATGGGACATACATTCCAGTTATTCTTGTATTGGATCTTTTGCTTCCGCATTATTTTTATTCTTGACTCGTTTTATTTGGCTTATGGACATGTGTTAGATAGTTTATTATTGTTCTTGATACATCTACAGCCGTAATGTGACTGTGGAAGGATATTTCCTATCCACATGTAGCATGGTTGGTTATGTCATGTGCCCATCTTAGCGTACTCTGGGAAGCGGGGCGTGACAGTGTTGTTGTTCCGTTGTTTTCATTCTTTAATTTCGAGGACGAATTTTTTTGTAAGAGGAGTATGATGTAAATCCCCAGCTCCATGTATATATTTTCCGTATTTTTCAAGAATTTTCCTAGTATTTTTGCACATTTTTTATATTTTTATTATTTTATTTATTATTTTTCTTAAACTAAATCAAAACCCTAAACCCGACTCGACCCGACCCAAACCCGACCCGCTACCCCCCTTCTTCTTCTTGTCATGCCCCGCTTCCCAGTGTACGGGTAAGAAGACGCGACATGGCCCGCTACGTATTTACTCAGAAGTAAACACGGTAAGCGTATCTAAGCAATATAATGTAAATATACAAAAGAAGACATGAAGTGTAAATGAACATCAACTTTTATTTATTAAACATTTCTTTACAAGTACAACTGAAAATATAAATACAGGAATGGAAAGCAATGCTTAAACAATGGCATAAACTGAAAAGAAAATATATACAAGTATCTAGAGCTCTGGGTCAATGGCGAGCTGCTCCAAGTCTTCAGTACCGGGCTCAACCTCTAGAGAGTCCAATCCACCTGACAACATTCCAAAGAAAAAGAGAAGGAATGTCGTCAGCGAACAATCGCTCGGTAAGTCCCAAAGATAGGTAAAAATAAACAGATGAGAATATAACCGGCATATTATAATCTTTTGTTCTGTTAACGCAGTTGTTTGTAACTTGGTACAGAATATACCAGTGTATACGAGAGGAGTCCCACTATTCCGGAGACTAAGGTATACGGAGCACAAGAAACCGTTAAGCCAGTACAACAGCAATGGATATTCAGGTTAGATGTATTAAAGTGACCGTCTCGTGCCACTTCTAACACATTCCATACCAATCTGCCCCTTTAAAACCCCGCAATGTATTTTGTATTGATTGTATTGTTTTGTTTTATAGATGGAAGACTTGCCGAAACCATGATATCATGTAAACAGAATGGATATAAATGGATAGTCATGTAATCAGAGTATATCCATGGTTCGGTTCGGCCGAGTCAAGTTGATATAGATTGTATTCTGGCATTCATGGATTCATGTTGTATTGTAGTTATACTTGAATTGAATTCAAGTCAGATTATTTTCAGATTTGACCGTGACTCGAGCCGAGTCAGACTTTTAAACAGAATTGAAGTTCTGATTTATGTTTTGGAGTTATCGGTAATTGCTACACATGGACGACAGGATTTGTGTCTTTTTCCAAGACAATTACCATATTGATAACCCCGTTTTTAGGTTATCTACCTTAGATAGGCAAGCACCCATATTCTTCGGTTCCCTGAGGCTCAAGAGAACTGGTCCCGCTTAAACCTATATTTACTAGGGTACTCATTGTAAATTAATATAACTTGAGGGGGTTTTGTGAAAAATAGTTTTTATATATTTTCAAAATACACCTCAAGTATTTAATTATCGTCTTTAGGGTTTTCATAATTGTAATTTTTTATAAAGTGAAATATTCTAGTGGATATAACCTAGATTTCATTGTATATGATATTTTAGTGTAATATTGGAATTGTATTGATTTGTATTAGTAGTTTCATGAAATTTGTAATTCCTTTGATTTAGAAAAATATGGATATATATATATATAATATTTAAAGTAGAAATTTTGATAATATTTATATTTATATATATATATATATTTATAAAAAAATAGAACTTATTTATTAAATAGAAATCACATTTTTCTTAAAAATTGCATTAAAAATTCCATCGAGATCGGATACTCCGTGAGGAGGTCTGCATCTCGCTTTACCAGGCCCGAGAATGTGCGATAACCCGCACCATCCCGATCGGGGTTTCCCAAAATGGGTTGTAGAGGCTCATTTGCAAGAAATTAAATAATACACTTTTAAAGAAAACGGTTTTTGAAAGTTTAGGGTATTTTTATTGTAAACTTGTAAATTCCCACAATCTAATGTTCCAAAAGTCATCGTGCTATGTCAAAAATGTGTGTTGTGATGAGGTAGGTCATTAACTTGTGAGTTTTCTAAAGATAATATGATCAAAATGAATAAGCAATGTCGTATGTAAACATGATGGTATTTTACCGTAAAACTGAAATAGAAATTGCAATACATATTATTTGAATTGAAACTTGTTGTGAATATTGTTTTATATTAGTTAAACAATATAAGAAGAGATGGTAATTTGTTGTTTAAGAAAAAATTGAGTTTTTAAAGAAAAGAGAATCGGAAGTCAGAATAACTCCGCTTCCAACGAGTTTTGAAAAGTGGAAGTTTTAGATTAGAGATTGAGAAGGGGAGAGGGGACTTACTGATTGAAAATAAAGAGGGGAGATGGAGGAAGCTTTTTGAATCGTCGGGGAGTCGTTTCGTCGTCGGATTTGTCCTGAAACGTCACCGGAACTTTTACTTTGGCTAAATCCTCTTGTATAACATTGGACTTGGAAATTTAAGAGAGTTTTTGTGATAATTTTCAGAATGAAGAGGCCAAAGTGTAGGGTTGTATTTATAGGGTGGGAATAAGGTTTTGTGAGTAAAGAGGGAATTACAAAATGCATTAAAATTTGGTTTAATGGTGATTTTTAATTCTCTGGATAATTGCAGAGAAAACAAACAGTCTGGGGTTAATTGGGTAGGCCAACGGGTGTTAGGGTAAAAAAATTGTTGCATTTCTTTCATACCAAACTAGCGACGCCGGCCAAACTTCTCATCTCACCCGTCCAATTCGGTGGGTTGGGGTTTGGATTGATGCCACGTGTCCATGTCGTATCATATATCTCTGTGCACATGTTTGATTTTTTTGTGACTTTATCATTTACGTGTTTTGCACGTGTAAACTTTTGAGCTTCTAAAAGTTTAAAAGAAAATCAACAAAAAATATATGTGGCTGGGGGGATTCGAATACAGGGGCTACGTCACCACAGTGCAAGTCTTTACCAATGAGCAACAAGTGCTTTCGTGATGTTCAAAAGCAATTTAAAAACTTATAGCATACATAGGATTGCAAATACTCCATTTGTACATAAATTTTTAAATAATTTTCTGTACACTAAAACAGAGTTGTTACATTCTACTCTCCTTACAAAAATTTCGTTCTCGAAATTTACATTTATTTTAAGGACTAATTTACAAACAAGTGAGGGTATCTTGCACACATATCGTCCTCACGTTCCCATGTTGATTCTCCTGGTGAGTCTTTTATCCACATCACTCGAACCAAGTTTACTTCCTTGTTCCGAACTGACTTCACCTTTCTTTCTAGGATTTCAACAGGTTGTTGCTCACAGGATAAGTCTGACTGTACAGTGAGCTCGGAGTGATCAAGAATATGACTGGGGTCGCTCACATATCTTCTGAGTTGGGATATGTGGAACACATTGTGCACTCCTTCCAATGAGGGTGGAAGTGCCAAGCGATAAGCCACTTCTCCGACTCGTTCGAGTATGTCGAACAGTCTAATATACCTCGGACTGAGCTTACCCCGTCTTCTAAAGCGAATCACTCCACGGTTTGGAGAAATCTTCAAAAATACATGATCTCCCGGTTGGAACTCCAAGTGACGGCGCTTTGCATCAGCCCGGTGCTTCTGTCGGTCTTGGGCTATGTGCATTCTTTTCATGATAGTGCAAACTACATCCACTATTGCTACTATCATCTCAGGTCCAAGGAGTTCTCTATCTCCAATATCGTCCCAACTTAATGGTGATCGACACTTCCTTCCATAAAGAGCTGCAAAGGGTGCCATTCCAATACTTGCTTGGTAGCAGTTGTTGTATGAAAACTCCACAAGATTTAGGTGATCTTCCCACGATCCTCCGATGTCTAGCATACAAGCTCTTAGCATATCTTCAAGTATCTGAATAGTTCGCTCAGACTATCTATCTGTTTGTGGATGGTAAGTTGTGCTAAAGTTCAGACTTTTTCCCAAGATAGCTTGCAGACTCTTCCAAAATTGCGATCGGAATCTGGTGTCACGATTGGAGACAATGCAAATTGGCACTCCAAGTAATCTCACGATCTTCTGCATGAGTTCATGGGTATCAGAACTAGTACACTGTTCTCCTCCGAAATACAGAGACGCGACCGCGTAGGTCCGTCTTGCCTGAATTTGGGGGAAGATGCTAATTAGTGCTATCCGTCCACCTCTACGAAGATGCCAAGTTGATTTATGACACCGTGTATCGAAGGTTTAAACGGATGCGGCCGATGTAGCAGACTTCGTCAGATTTCCCCTCATTTGAGGGGTTTTTTGATTGTGGGGACGCTCTTCTCTGCAGGCGCAAGCCCCTGCAGTTAATTACGCTACCGCGTCGTGGTAACAACTTTCTCCTTCTCCAGATGGTCACTTCGTGCCGTGTGTGTTTGTTTTATTTTTTGGTTGCCCGTGGATTGTATACGGAGACCAATTTATGTTGTCGCCCGTAGGGCGTGGATTAGTCCAAATCCGTATTTTTCTTAGATTTGGGTTTGGGGTTTGGGTTTAAGGATACGTTAGTTTCATTTGAGACTAAGATCAACTTAAACGTTAGTTAAGGATACGTTAGTTTAATTTTAGACTAAGATCAACTTAACGGAATCATTTAGATCCAACAAAAGAGCATTTGAGCTCTATTGTTTAGTTTAAGAACATTGCGGTCGATTACCAATTTAAAGACATGGTGGTCCAATGTTAGTTTAAGGACATCTCGGTCCAAGGTTAAGGACATCATAGTCCATGGGCTTAAGGACCCCACAGTCCAGGTTAAGGACATCATAGTCCATGGGTTTAAAAGGACCCCACAGTCCGAGGTTAAGGACATCATAGTCCATGAGTTTAAGGACCTCACAGTCTGAGGTTAAGAAAATCATAGTCCATGGGCTTAAGGACCCCACGGTCCAGGTTAAGGACATCATAGTCCATGGGTTTAAAAGGACCCCACAGTCCATGGAATGATTGGTTATCGGGACCCGTCACTTCTCTGAAGACGTTGAAGGATTACAACGACAAATATCAAAGGAGTGAAGAGATGTACCCTTAAACCAAAGTTGATTGGGAAATCTGTAGTCCAATTTGGAACTAAGATCAATTAATTAGATTATGAGCACATTGGCTCAGTTAAATCTGAATTGAGGACTTATGGCCAACTTGGGCTAAGTCCAATTAGATTTGAAATGTTGGCCCTTTGTTGGACTGTTGAACATTTGTCTGGGTTCAGCCCCCCATTATTTAGCAATGCTTAAACAGGGGTTTGAGGCTCTAACAACATTTTGTCTTTGGCTGAGCACTAACCATTCATTATAGCTCTGGACTTTACTTTGCATAACATATGAACTGACTAATTTTGAGGTTCAGTCAAAAGGGGAGTCTTGCCTCTGGAAGACTTAGGCAATTTGGGTTAATACTGGTTTGAATATAGTGTTAAACACTAGCACATATCTGGCGGTCATGTGTTCCCACATAATGCATTGAAAATAGTGTTAAACACTAAGGACGAGGCACTTAAAGTAGTGTTAAACACTAAAATTGAATTGGTCACGTGGGGTCACGTGAGGCATCTGAAGATGGGGCCAGACTTCCTTTATTTTGTTCTCAGAATATTCAGATAAGTTTTAAACACTTTTAGTCTTTGAAATTATCACGTGTGCACAAGTGACAATGCCTCTGCGTCGGGCATCAATTCCTCTGTCTTCCCTTATTTTATTCTTTTGAAAAGGGGTATTTGTCAGGGGTCACGTGGGGACACGTGAGGCACCCTAGATCAGTACTGCCTTTGGCTTTGTTCTCTTTTATTTTGAGGGTCACGTGAGGCATTGCCTCTGGGCTAATTCCTTTCTCATTTTGAGGAGTCTGTTTAGGGGTCACGTGGAGGCACGTGACCTAGTTTTGTTTGTTCTTTTTTACTCATTGAGGATAAGGGCCACGTGTTACCACGTGACCAGGTTGGGTATTGATCTCTTTACGTGCATGGAGAGTTAAGTCCCTTGTTTAAGAATTAAATTCTTTTGTAGGGTTAAACCCTAGTTTCATTTAGGGGGAATTAAATTCCTATGTATTTGGAAAAATTAAATTCATATGTAGGGTTAAACCCTAGTTTCATTTGGAGCAATTAAATTCCTATGAATTTGGAAGAATTAAATTCTTATGTAGAGTTAAACCCTAGTTTCATTTGGAGGAATTAAATTCCTATGAATTTGGAGGAATTAAATTCCCTAAACTCAATTCTCCCTCTAAGTTTTGGATCTGCATGGCATAATCTCTCCGATGAGAATTAAATTCTCAACTTGTGGGGAGATCTGCTTATGCAGATTTTCAACTAAAGGAAGAACTAAGTTCTTATTTCAAAAGAGTTAAACTCTTAATTTGAGAATTAAATTCTCTTTTTATTTTATGGAGCTTAGATCTCTTTCCCTTTCTCACCTAGGGTTTCTTTTCTCTTTCTCTCTTGAGAATTAAATTATCCTCTCTTTTTCTCTATGTTGTTGTTCTCTCTCTTTTCTTCCCTCTTGGATTTTATTTATAAGAGAAAGGAAAGAATCAGTTTGTTTAGTAAATCTTTCATTGAAAGATTTTAATTGATTTTGTAACCAACATGATGTTTTAGATCACTCAGTGAATTTTATTCACCATTGGATTTTTAATCCAAAAGATCTTTTATCTGTTATTCCTGGCAAATTTCAGGGAAATCTTTCCTTGTATAGTATCTTCTATAATTTGGTGATTTTTAATCACCATTGGATTTTTAATCCAACGGTGCTCCACTTTACAGAGCACAATCTTTTTGTTTGGAAAGATCTAGAGAAATATTTTTCCAATTAGGGTTTTTGATTTCCCTTAATTAGAATTTAATTCTATTAGTTCATAAGGTTTAAGAGCCTATCACGTGTTAGCACGCGACCCCACTGATTGATCAATTAATTAGAATTTAATTCTATTGGTTTAGAGGGCTCAGGAACTCATCACGTGTTGGCACGTGACCCCACTGATTAATTATTTAATTAGAATTTAATTCAATTGTTTCAGAGGGTTTAAGAGCCTATCACGTGTTGGCACGCGACCCCACCGATTAATTATTTCCAATTATTTATTTTATTCAGTGCCTACAGGCTTTGCCTGTAAATGGTTATGTGTCTGCACGTGATGCCCGGTCACGTGATGCCCCATAACTTTTGATCCCGGATGATATATGAGGCTCATAATATATCAAATCGAAGGATTTTTCGAGACACTTTCGATACCATCAGAATTTAGCTATTTCTCATTCGGGAGTTTGTCAAAATGCAGCCCGGAAAATACTGGTTCGCATTTTCTTCCTTAGATCACACGTGCATAGCATATTTGCTCATAACTTTTGATCCCGGATGAATTATGAAGCCCATAATATATCAAATCGAATGTTTTTCGAGACGTTTTCGATACCATCAGAATTTAGCTATTTCACATTCAGGAGTTTGTCAAAATACAGCGTGGAAAATACTGGTTCACATTTTCTTAAACGTATCGCTGCCATTTGATATCTTGGGCTCTTTTGCGCAAAGAATTTTTTTTTTGGCGGGAACAAATGCCCCCACTACTTTGCCCATGTAAGTATATACGTGGGTGAAGTAGTGCAGAGTAATTCATAGCGTATGACCAGTTTTGGGTTGGTATATAATTTTCAGGATCTTGATCTGAGAAGATAACGAGTGGACACAAGCGTCGTCATTTATTATTGACTTAAATCTCGACTCTTAAGGGATATAGTTCCAAACCCTCGGCTCTATGAGCCGCACCCTTCTATTTCTTTATGTTTTACTCTGGCGTGAAGTAGTT
Organism: Agapanthus africanus; assembly: GCA_030015575.1. Lineage (NCBI taxonomy): Eukaryota > Viridiplantae > Streptophyta > Magnoliopsida > Asparagales > Amaryllidaceae > Agapanthus > Agapanthus africanus. The sequence goes on along the minus strand of CM057351.1, from coordinate 313,755,732 downwards.
TATATGCTTATGAGTAACTTCTCCATTTCAGTGGCATGTAGCTTTGGCAAGTGTGGCCCATAGATGGTAGATAACAGTTCAACTTGAACTCTTTATAAGGTAGCGATGGTTTAGGAAATAGGGTTAGGATCTGTTGCCTAAGACTTTCCAACTATATGAGCCGTGAGGGTCTCACAAAGGCTTTTCTCCCTACGAGTCGTGAGGATCTCGTAGGTGTCTTTTCTCCTTAGGAGTCGTGAGGACTCCTAAGTGCGTTTTCTCCTGAGAATCGTAAGGATCCCACAAGAGAATTTTGTTTATGCGTAGGGATACTAATTTCCCCGCAAGTTGAGACGAATCGAGAGATTCTCGCAAAGACACTAATTTCCTTGCGGGTCGAAATGAATCGAGAGGTTCTCGCCGAGGACGCTGATTTCCCTGAATCGAGATAAGAAGCGATGGCTTAGGAAACAGGTTCAGATTTGCTGCCTAAGAATTTTCAACTTTATGAGCCGTGAGGGTCCCATAAAGATTTTTTTCTCCCTACGAGCCGAGAGGATCTCGTAGGTGTATTTTTTCCTTAGGAATCGTGAGGATTCCTAAGTGTGTTTTCCCTTGAGAGTCGTAAGGATCCCACAAGAGAATTTTCTTCCTTACAAGTCGAGAGGACTCATAAGTGATTGATGAGTTGACATACTCCCGAGTCAAAGCATTGCTTCAACAGGGAGGTCGAGGGTTGACTTTGGGTTGTCTGTGCACCGCCGAGTCATGAAACTGGGAACTTTGCCGCCGCTCCGCTTTGCTGACGTCGTATATTCCTGCAGAGACACTGATTTCTCTGTGGGTCGGCGCGAATCGAGATGTTCTCGTCAAGGACGCTGATTTTCCTGAATCGAGGTATTCCTGCAAAGACACTGATTTCCTTACGGGTCGACGCGAATCGAGATGCTCTCGCCAAGGACGCTGATTTCCCTGAATCGAGGTTTTGCCAAGGACACTGATTTTCCTAGAGTTGAAACGAATCGAGGTATTCCTGCAAAGACACTGATTTCTTTGCGGGTCGATGCGAATTGAGGTGCTCTCGTCAAGGACGCCGATTTCCCTGAATCGAGGTTTTTGCCAAGGACACTGATTTCCTCGGAGTTGAAACGAATCGAGGTATTCCTGCAAAGATGTTGATTTCTCTGCGGGTCGATGCGAATCGAGATGCTCTCGTCAAGGACGCTGATTTCCCTGAATCGAGGTTTTTGATAAGGATACTAATTTCCTCGGAGTTGAAACGAATCGAGGTATTCCTGCAAAGACGCCGATTTCTCTGCGGGTCGATGCGAATCGAGGTGTTCTCGTCAAGGACGCTGATTTCCCTGAATCGAGGTTTTTGCCAAGGACACTTATTTCCTCGGAGTTGAGACGAATCGAGGTATTCCTGCAAAGACACTGATTTCCTTGCGGGTCGACGCGAATCGAGATGCTCTTGTTAAGGACGCCGATTTCCCTGAGTTGAGGTTTTGCCAAGGACACTGATTTCCTTGCGGTTCGTCGCGAATCGAGATGCTCTCGCCAAGGACGCTGATTTCCCCGAATCGAGGTTTTTGCCAAAAACACTGATTTCCTCGGAGTTGAGACGAATCGAGATATTCCTACAAAGATGCCGATTTCTCTGCGGTTCGATGCGAATCGAGATGCTATCGTCAAGGACACTGATTTCCCTGAATCAAGGTTTTTGCCAAGGACACCGATTTCCTCAGAGTTGAAACGAATCGAGGTATTCCTGCAAAGACGCTGATTTTTCTGTGGGTCGATGCGAATCGAGGTGCTCTCGTCAAGGACGCTGATTTCCCTGAATCGAGGTTTTTGCCAAGGACACTGATTTCCTCAGAGTTGAGACGAATCGAGGTATTCTTGCAAAGACACTGATTTCCTTGCGGGTCGACGCGAATCGAGATGCTCTCGTCAAGGACGCTGATTTCCCTGAATTGAGGTTTTGCCAAGGACACTGATTTCCTCGGAGTTAAGATGAATCGAGGTATTCCTGCAAAGACACTGGTTTCCTTGCGGGTCGACGCGAATCGAGATGCTCTCGTCAAGGAGGCTAATTACCATGAATCGAGGTTTTTGAGTTGACTTGATTCCGAGACGGGGTCATTGGATGACTCCAGGTTGTCTGTGAACTGTAGAGTCTTGGAACTGGGGGCTTTGCCGTGGCTCCGATTGATGGTGTAGCATCTGTGTCCTGCTGGAATGAGGAGGCACACCGTTGTGGTCTTCGGGCCGTAGATGTGTCCATTGAGATTTGGAACTAGGGACTTCGTTCAGAGCTCTATAATCAATGCACATTATGTATGAACCTTCTTTCTTCTTCACAAGTAGAACTGGCGATCCCCCAACTTGAAATGTTGGGACGAATCCATCCTTTCTTCAATAATTTGTCCAACTGAGTTCGGATCTCTTTCAAACCTTCGGGACTTAGGCGATATGGTGCTTTGATCACCGGTTCTGCTCCAGGTACTAAATCAATGCTTAATTCAAGAGCTCGATCGGGAGGCAAACCTGATATGTCTTCAGGAAATACATCGTCGAACTCTCGAACTACCTCTGGCTTCGATCCTTCCTCTACTTGAAGTGCTGCAATCATTGCCTTCTTCGGTTTTGCTTTGTATGTGCTTGGCTCTAGGGTACGGTCTCGACTTTTGAAATAAAAGACCGGATGCTCTGGAATCTTGAACATTACCTTCCTTTGACGACAGTCTATGGTAGCGTAAAAAGTTCCGACCAATCCATACCCAAAACGACATCGAAATTTAGTATGTCCAGCACCTTGAAGTCAGTATAGAATTCTCTGCTGTAGACGACCACTGGACACAGGTCATATTCCATTATTGCCTTTAGAAAGACGTTCCCTAAACTGACATTCCAGCTGGATACAAGAGATTTAACTAGAATAGCATGAGTTCTGACGAACCGGTGCGATATAAAGCAATGAGATGCTCCAGTATCGAAGAGTGCTAGTGCAAGAAGTGAGGGTACTATGATCGTACCTAAGTTATGTGGGATAGGTTTTAGGTATAAGATAAAGATATATGGGTATATATAAAGACTGAAAGAAAGCTTGAAAGGAAAAGTTACCAGTGATGACTTGGCCAGTGGCTTCAGCTTCTTCTACAGTCATTATGAAAGCCTGTCCCCTCGGTACATTCCTCCTGGCTGGAGAAGCATTCCTCTGTCCGTTCCTCTGTACTTGAGGTAAGTTCCTTGGAGCTTGGTGGAACTGACGAGGAGGAGGTGCAGTCGATCCACGAGGAGGTGGAGCTGGAAGAGCGAGTCATGGAGCAGGTGCCTGGATCGATGGCCGCTGCGGATAGGTAATTGCTGGTCTGGGTGCAGCATTTGGATTGAGTCTATGAGGACAAGACCCAATATCATGTGTGGCTGAGCCGCAGACTAAGCAAAGATGATTTGCACGTCGGCAGTCCTTCGCCAGGTGTCCATCCCTCTTGTAGTAGGTGCAAAAGGCTGGGCCGGGCCGATTGATTGGTACTCCCGGTCTCCTGGGCATAAAAGGTGGCCTTGAAGAGGTTCCTCCTGCCATCTGAATGGCAGGGCGCTTCACTCCGGCAGATTAGGGTCTGCCATTCATCTTCACCACTGCCTCATATCGACAGGCAGCTTTCAGAGCCAGTTCGTGGGTTGGGAAATCCCCTGTAGCTAAGGCATCTTGGATCTCCGGATCTAACTCTTGCTGAAATCGTTTGGACCTAATCTCAGCAGTCGGTATCAAGTGTGCCATGAACCTATTAAGGTCTTGTCTTAGATATGTAGTATGTGATATAAGAAAATCGTATATTGAGACATATCTTACCTACTGAGAATGGTAAACTCAGTATCATACTCATCCACAGATTTGGTCCACATCGAACCCTGTTGTAGTTGGATGAATGGCTGCTCCATGTCAAATCGGGAAGTCTCTGGAAAGTACTTCGCGTCGAACATGTCGCGAAAAGTTTTCCATTCGATCGGCTGGTCAAGAGGGCTTTCTTCCGCCTTCTACCAAACTCGGGCGTTGTCGGTGAGTTGCAGCTTCACAACTCGTACCCAAGTGATCTCTGACACTTGTGCTGCTGCCAGATCATCCTCAATGCTATGAACCTATTCTTCAGCTTCCAAAGGGCTCTATTTTCTTGAAAATTTATTTGGGTGCAATGTCCGGAATTGCTTTACTTCGGGCGCTTTCGCTTCTGGACTGTTTAGTAATATAGCAGTCTGCTGCTGCTGTCCTTCCAGGAGGCTTGGGATTGCCTCAAGCAGTACCGTCTGCTCGTTAATCGGAGCAGCAACGGTAGGCGTAAGCGGTAGAGGTGGTGGTGTGTTGTTGAAGTTGGTGCTTGTTTCCCCAATAAAAGAGCAAATTTCTGTTCAAAATTTGAAAGGAAGCGCCAAGAGTTAAAAACTCTGAGGCAGTGCCTCAAGTGCCTTGCATGAGGGCGCCAGCGCTAAGAGTTAAAAACTCTGAGACAGCACCTCACGTGCCTCGCACGAGGGCGCCAGCGCCAGAACTAAAATCTCTCTGTTAAACAGTGCCATTGGATCAAAGATCCAACGGAGATGATAAATCATCAAAATACAGAATTAAATTCTGTCGAGAAAATATTCCTCAAATCTTTCTAAACAAGAAAGATTAATCTATGTAAAATAGAGTACCGTTGGATTAAAAAATCCAATGGTGATTAAAAATCACCTATATATAGAAAATTTTTGTATTGGGAAATATTTTCCTAATCTTGTTAAAAACAAGAAAGATATCTTCTGTAAAACAGAAGTCCTTGGATCAAAGATCCAACGGTGGATAAAATCCCCAAATCAATCAGGATTTCTCAACGAAAGATTTCTTTAGCTAAATCAATAGATGTGCCTCTACTATAAAAAGGACCCAAGACTTCAAGTCTTGGAGAGGGAAACCCCCCATAAGCTTTAGAGAATGCAAGAAGAAAGCTTTAAGAGGGAAGAAAGAAGAATACCTCTCTTAGAGGAAAATAAAAAAAATAATAGAGATCAGAGCATCTCATCCGCAGATCCAAGGATTTAACCCTCATAAAAGAACTTAGTTCTTTCCCTGGATCTGAGATCCATGAGACAAGTCTTTCAAAAATGAGAATTTAATTCTCATAGGGATGAACTTGTTCTTGGGGATCAAAGATCCAGAAAAGAACAAAGAATTGAACTCTTCATAATAGAATACACGAAGAAAACTTAGCGCCAAGCGCCTCACGGGTCCCTCACGTGGGCGCTGCTCAATAAAGAGTGCTTAGCACTCAATGGTTGGCGCTCAGCGCCAAGCGCCTCACGTGTACTTCACATGGGCACTGCTCGATAAAGAGTGCTTAGCACTCAATGGTTGGCGCTCAGCGCCAAGCGCCTCACGTGCCTCGCACGCAGGCGCTGCTCAATAAGGAGTGCCTAGCACTCAGTGGTTAGCGCTCAGTGGTTGGCGCTCAGCGCCAAGCGCCTCACGTGCTCCATACATGGGCGCCATAAAGAGTGTTTAACACTCCACAAAAACAAAAAAAGGAAAAGTAAAGTAAAGTGTGAGCGTCATAACCCATATAAATGCTCAGCATTGTTTGCACAGAAAAGGGACTGAGCCTAAGCAAGTGTTTAACACTTTATTCAAAGACTGAGTGGGTTGAGTCTAAGTTGACCAAATCCCTAATTCAGATCAATCGAGCCCATGTGCTCATCATTTTCCAAATTGGTCTTACTCCCAAACACAACTACAGATCTCCCAACGGACATTGGTTCAAGGGTACATCTCCTCACACCTCTGATACATGTCGTTATAATTCTTCAGCGTCTTCAGAGAGGTGGTGGGTCCCGATAACCAATAACTCTTTGGTGCACTCCCAAATTGATGGGCACATCCCACTGTGGACCGCAACGTCCTTAAACTAGCAACGGACCGCAACGTCCTTAAACTAACACAATGGAGCCCAAATGCTCTTTTGTTGGGTCTGAATGATCCTAAAATCCTGTTGAGTAGATCTTAGTCTAAAATTAGACTAATGTATTCTCAACAAACATTTAAGTTGATCTTAATCTCAAACGAGATTAACGATCCTTAAATCAACCTAAACCCAAATCTAAGAATATACGGATTTAGACTAATCCACGCCCTATGGGCGACAACATAAATTAGTCTCCGTATACAATCCACGGACAACCAAAAATAAAATAAACACACATGACACGAACAGACCTTCAGGAGCAGGAGAAAGTGGTTACCGCGATGCGGTAACGTAATTAACTGCAGGGGCTTGCGCCTGCAGGGAAGAGCGTCCCCACAATCAAAACCCTCTTACAATGAGGGGGAATCTGACGAAGTCTGCTACAACGGCTGCATCCGTCCAAACCTCCGATACACGGAGCCATAAATCAACTTAGCATCCTCGGAGAGGTGGACGGATAAAACCAAGTAGCAACTGCCCCTAAGTTCGGGCAAGACGTCTGTCTTCCCAGTTTTCGACGGTAAACAGATTCAGATCCCCATGCCTGCGGTAAATTTCAAAAGCAGTGGACCCAAACGCCCCAAGTCTGGGGGCATGGTAGTACACACGGTGTATATGGCTTCCGGGAAATAGGAAAGCCGTACTTTCACGGGTCATCGACCACTCACACGGTCTGTGACAAAAGCTCAAGAGTGGCAGCAAAAGCTCCAAGAAATGCTAATGAAGATGTCAGCACTCACTGGGCAAAAAGTAAGCCCGGAAGTATCGTCTGAACAGCGCCGGGAGCAGGAGACTGATACGGAGTTCTTGCGAAGGGTGCTGGAAAGGAAGGATAAGGAGTCCGCGGAACATGCCGCTAATATGAAGCAGATGGTGCTTCTGTTCCAAGACATGGTTGGGATAACGATCCAGCCAGAACCTCTAGCCGAAGACCCTCTGATAATTATCGAAGACGGCAGATGGGAAACGTCAAATCCTCCACCGGCTTTCTCGGCATCCAAGGAAGAAATGATCTCCAAGGCTGCCCTTGACTATATAGCTCAACAAATACGAGCTCATCAGGCAAGCGAAGTGGCTGGACAAGTCGTCAAAACTGGGCGACCTTATCCGGGCTGGTACGATCAAATCAAGTACCCGCCGGGATATACGATCCCTAAATTCCACATGTATAAAGGTACAGGCAATCCCCATCAGCACGTCGCTCAGATCAGAGATCTATGCGGAAATACTGGAGGCGACGACAAACTGCCGTTTCGCCAGTTCGTCGGCAGCTTGGCGGAGACAACATTTGAATGGTACTCGGAGCTTCCTAATGACTCCATCAAAACATTTACAGAGATAGAACTATTATTCACACAGCGGTTCGCAAGATCAAGCGAGCGCACCCCAATCACGACATTAATGAAGGCCAGGGTGAAGCCAGGGGAGACCTGGGTTCAATACGCAATTCGGTGGCGGAACCTATGGCCAAAATGCAAACAACGCATCAAAGAAGCTCCTGCCGTGGGCATGTTCGTGGGGACCCTTGATCCTTAGGCAACTATATTCCAATTTATGATGTTCTTCAAGCCGACCACCTTCCAGGCCTTGATCGACAAGCTGGCCCAAATGGACCAGATAGGCCATAGGTTGTTCTCTTCGAAAACGGATCCCCGGAATGAAAGGGGCAAAGGGAAAGCGACCTTCATTGCCAACGCTCAACAAAAACCGAGTGATCCAAAACCGGTTGCTAGCCAAAGAAACAAACTACGATCCCTCAAAGAGAAGTTGAGACGTCCTTACTCGTTTCCCCGGGAAAAGACGAGGAGACTGATCGAACTGGCGGTGCGCAACAGGCTCATCACTCTGCCGGATCCAAGACGCCCACTGCATCCTGGCGATGTCAACAGTCCCAACTACTGCCCCTACCACAGAGTAATGGGTCACTCAATCGAAGATTGCCATGTCTTCAAAAACTGGGTTGAGGACCAATACCAACAAGGCAAGTTCGCGCTGTCCGAAAACTGGAAGGTAAACCCGCCACAACAGCACGCTCCTAAAAAGGTGGATACTCCTGGTGCATCATGCTCATTTGTAGAAGAAGCTCCATGTAAATTGTCCTTTCAGCTAAAACTAAGAGAATGCAGAAGGATCTTCAAGCATGTCCGGCGATTAGATGGAAATGCCCTCTAGAGCCCGAGATCATTGAGGGAATGCTTAAACCATGCTCAACACTGAAACCTGGTAACGATGGGCAAAACACCCAGGTCGGGTCCTCAAAGTCTTCGAAGAAAAAGAAGAAGACCAAAAATCCCGGGCAGCTTGACGACAAGCGCACGGGCCTGCAGAACTACATTGACTCGCTGGAGGAACACAACCAGAAGGCGCGGACCCCAATCACACTAGAAGAGTTTCTCAACCACATACTTGAGAACGAAAACAGTGACAATGACGAGGGAGACAACTCGTCAGAAGAACTTGAGGATTATGTGGCGAGTTGCCACATGACCTCTCATTCGTCCATGAAAGGCATAGAAGCTCCCTCAGTGTTAGAAAATAATGTAGATAAGCTGGGGGCAGGACTGGCGTCAAAATTCCTGGAGCCGTCAGAAAACTTGATTGACAAGCTGCTAAACGAAGCCATTCAAAAGAGCAAAGCTAACCAAGAGCGTGAAATGGCCATCTACGAAAAGGACAAGCGTCGGCGTCAGGATGAAGAAGCTGCGGCTAGGAAGAGTCATGAAGTACTCAACCAAATCGAAGCATACCCGCGGCAGACAAAAGCAGGTTTAAGACGGGAAAACGGTTCGCCAAAGCCCTGTAAATAGGAATGAAGCTGCCACCTTTCAAAGGAGATACTCCAGGGATTACATGCCTCGACGTAGCGAATGTACATCCGAACTACTGCTCATACCATCGGATGGTTACACACCCCACCGAAGAGTGCAATGCCTTCAAGAAGTGGTGGCAGTGATACGTTGCCCACCGACAACACTTCAAGAGAATAAAGCGCGAAGCCCGTCGACAGCGAAAAAGTGTGATAGATGAGCGTGGAAAAACGACTGGCAACTGTTATATGGTTGATTCCATTTCGATAAAAGGAAAATCTCAAGTTCTTACCTTCGGGAGTAATTCTGACGAAGAAATAGCCCTCGACCCTCTCTTCAAGGAATCCACCTCTGGAAAAGAAGAAGGGGTGAAGAACTGTGAGATTCTTCAGTTGCGTAACCGTACGTTGCCTGAAAAGAATCTCGGACCCTCAAACAAAGGTTCGGGCAAGAGAGACAACGGGAAGGAAAAAGTCCCTGAGGAGATTGCTCTCGATGATAGAGTCGTCGAAGAGCTCACAGTCAAGGACCCGCCTAAGAAAAACAAGGTGGATTACAATGTCCTGGCACACCTGAGGAAGATACCCGTGCAACTAAGCATACTGGATGCTCTCCTCCTATCCAAAGAAGCACGAGATTCTCTAATTAAGACACCGCAAGAGCCTGATCAGTTCCAAGCTTTCTTTATGGAAGAAAAGATGAAGGACGAACTGGCAGAGGTTTATACAGCTGACATCACATTTGGCGATGAAGATCTCCTCCTCGGAACTTGAGAACAACCGTCTGTTGTATGTAACCGGGTACTGCCACGATATCATGATAGGAAAGATCCTGGTTGACAATGGGTCCTCCGTCAACCTTCTCAATGTGAAGGTGCTAAAAGAGATCTGCATGAACGTTCAGCACCTGACTCGGGACAAAATTACCATCTCCGGGTTTGACTCGCAGTCATCACGGACACTTGGGTCTGTGATACTGATATTACGCTTTGGGATGCTCATCACTGACATCAAATTTCATGTCATTGACGCCAAGAGTTGCTATAACGCTCTGCTCGGTCGGCCTTGGTTACGCGAATACAACATCATCCCTTCTACACAACGTCAGTGTATGAAGTGTTAGTTATATGTATGCCCTAGAGGCCATTACTGTACATACGATGTATATTGTAATGGATGCTTGGACATATATAGGGATGACTTTCTTGCTCGACATGATAGTATGCTATCTGGTTGTACTTTATCTTAACATGTACTCTGCTTGTCTCTATATTACATGTTGATAAAGCCCTTAGGATATGTACTCGACTACTGGGACTATGATGAGATCATACTAGTAGGGCCACGGTAGTCGACGAGTACATCCTATAACTGTTCCTAGTCGAGGGTGTATCGAGACAGGGCATCGATGCACCAGAGTAGACTAGCGTATACGCATCTTGACCCATATGATGGGCGATGGATGATCCCATATCCATCGGTGTTTGATATCAAGGATGGTGTACGGGTGCTCAGTGGAGACTGGGTACACTGGACGGACTCGTCGAGAACTCCCAGATGGTATTATACATCACGTCAGATGGCAGTTCTCCGGTGACACTGGTACAGAGTAGTCTGTTGACCCGAGATCGTCATAGAGTCTTGTGTGATTCCCACTGTGCTTTGATTTCCATCATACCACGTCCAAGAGGGCGTGCAAAAAGGTGGCTTTTGGGTACAGTCCCAAATCACATGGAGGCAATGAGCGATAGGAGGGGATTCGTCTCTCCCGGTATAGGGAGTTGATGTTGCGCTGTGTTCGATTGGCTATAACCGGAAATCCCTGGCCAGGGTTGCTGAGATTTACTGGTAAGTGTTATCAGTAGTTTCTTGAACTGTTATAGACCTCATATCGACACGACTTATCGAGCTACTGGGGTCTGACGTTTACCACCCCTAGGCGAGATATGCGACATATCAGACGACGAGACCGGACTGTACGGGAGTGTTACTGATTGGATTCACAGGAGAATGTATAGGCTTGCTTGTTGATCTTCTGAGCGCTCAATACCTGGGTAGCTGTTACGTTTAGCTGACCGCTTGCAGCTTGTGGGTGTTTGATATGATCATCACCTACTGCCGGAGTATTGACGATTCTTTAGAGTCCTACACAGAGGTTTCTTGGCTCAGGCAAAACGGAGTAGGAGCACATATATGATATGTGCGGGACCGAGGATAATGCGGTATGTGATACCATATTGGATTCTCGCGATATGAGATATCGGCCGGGTATATGTGATATGGCCGGGTCAGAGTATTAGTCGGTTATATGCGATATAGCCGGATTGTCGGATCAAGTGTTGATTCGATAATTTAATGTATAATAATATATATGATATATTAAATTACATTAACTAATATTTGCTCACTAAAAGATTCATTTTCTCACGGGATAATACATTGATATATATGCGATATATGTTAATTGTATTATTATCTATTGTTACAAAATATATTGTATATGTGATATATAATATTGTAACATGTTAGGGTTACAAATTTAACATTGGATTAGGGTTTAAACTTGGTTAAGGTTTGGATTAGGGTTAGTTTTTGCATGAAGCTTCCATGAAGCTTCATGAAGCTTTGACTTTGTGGTTGCTTGATATTATTTGTGAGATATTATGTTAACCCAATCCAAACCATTAACCCTAGTTAACTCTCTACAAGGGTTAACTCTCTCATACTTAACCCTTGGTTAGATTTGTAACCATTATAATAATTCATTGTTCATCACAAAAGGATTAAGGTTATCATCTTCATTCTTCTTCTTCATGCTTGAGCTTCTTTATGAAAAAGCTTTCTTTTGTGATGAAAGTGAGTGAGAAAAAGATTTTAAATGAGAGAAAAAATCCTACTTCATCATCCTCATCTATCCTTGCCATTTAGATGAGGGTGTTCACTTCATATTATGAGTGTTAGTTTGTGTTATCGAAACTTCAAGGTAGATCATCTTGGTATCGAAGATCGAAAGCAAAGGTTGCATCATTCTCTTCGTGAAGCCATTCGAGAGTCCACAACACGATGATCGCAGCGAAGGGACCTCAACACGGAGCTTAAGAAGTGAAGGACCGGATCTACAAAGGTTGTAATCCCTCTCACTTAGTGTTAAAGTTGTTAACATGCAAGTTTTCGCCTAAACCCTAGTTTAAAGATCCGTATTAGAGTTGTTCGGCACGGCTAAAATTTTAATCGGGCATGGTTGATGCCTCGTAGACCCTTGTGCACGTGCCTAGCAACCCTACATGAAGTACTTCAAAGACGGCCTCGAGTACACAGTTACAGGGGAGCTAAACCCATTCTCCGTAAATGAAGTCCGAAAATATGAAGACGCCAAGTACTTCTTACCAGACTTCAAAGACACGGAAAGATGTCGTAAACCGGAGAATAAACAAAAATCTGTCGCCACTATCCCGATCTTTGGGAGCGATACCGAAGAGGAGGAAGAGATAGTCTTCTCGGGGCAACCCCAAGACAGCAGGCCAGGGCCAGTTACTCGTATGTTGGTCTTTGGTAATGACTCTGAGGATGAGGTCAACGCCGTGTTCTCCACTCGCCCACCATCACAAACCTTCATTGGAGCTGATCAGAGTTTACAAATTACCATGGTTCTGCAATGGCATTACAGGGAACTCTATGCGCTTGATACATACAGCGTACAAAAGCTGTAGACCTTCTACGTCCCTCCCAGACGAAGAGGTGAAAAGGCGATCCTCTTCTATCAATCCACGGAGACCAAAGTGGAGAAATAAGTCTGGCATGGTGCTGATCTTACGCTTGACAGACTTCAACCAATCTGTCTGCCCAGATACTACGCAGAGGGATTGAAAAGGATACTAAAATGCCAGGGTGTGCCCTTCAAACAAACTGCTCGACAAGTCCAGTTCTACAACAAGATTTAGGACGTTCCCGGGACTCAGTGAAAGATGCCCAACGGGAGGATGGAGATGACTGGGCTTGGATACGTTCGGTCTAAGAAACGGGTGGCTGCCACGTTAAACATGACTACACAGGAGAAGGGAATGCTTTTCCAAATAGCGCCGATATCGAGCCAAAGCGGGATTCTGCCGTAAAAATGCCGAGCCCGTCATTCAAAGAACAAGTTGACAAGCTAATAAGGGAAGCGGGTCAAAAGGTTCGGGATGATCACAGCCGTGAAATGACCATTTACGATAAAGCCATGACACAACGTCAGGCTACGGAAGATGACAATGTCCTTCACCCTCAGCCCGCTGTATGCTCTCATGGCAAGGAAAAAGCCCGACATAGAAGCAACAACAAGGTGAAGAGTGAGAATGACGCTCGAAAATAGCGAAGCGGATTTAAGAAGCCAAGCGATTGAGAAAAGGTCAGCTGGAATCCGTCTTTTATGAAGAAGATGGATCGAGAGTACTCGTTCCCCCAAAACAAGACAAGGAAAATTTTCGACCTTGTCATGAAGCATCAAATGATAACGCTCCCGGAGTCTCGATACCCTGAACAGATAAATGAGGTCCATCACCCGGATTATTGCTCCTACCACCGAGTAATAGGACATCTGCTTGAAGACTGCTTTACCTTCAAAGATTGGGTTGATGACCAGTATCAGCAAGGCATGTTTTCTCTATCCGACAATTGGAGGGTAGCCCCACTACGAAAGCATGAGCCAAATGCGACCTACATTGTGAGGGTAAGTCCAGATCAACATCGAGCTTGGAAACGAGCTCGTATCTGCCACATGATTACACTGTCGAAAAAGGGAGAGCATGAGAATGTGGACAACCTCTCCCGTTGCCTCGCAGATGAAAACGAGGACGAGGTGATCTCAGAATTTCCACCGGTGCCAAAAGAGCTGGAGGATGGGATACATACAACGGCGGACAATCTGAGGAAAATTGACTTAGGGGCGACAAACGATCCGAGGCCAACGTTCGCCAGCGAGCTGATGTCCGAAGAGCAGGTGACTACATTAAAAGACGTGCTTATGCAGTATAAAGATTTCTTCGTATGTAACTATTCCGAGATGCCGGGACTAGATCCAGAAATAGCTGTGCATGAACTGGCTATATCGCCGGACGTTAAGCCAGTCAAGCAGGTGCCAAGAAGAATGTGGCTCGAACTTGATATGAGTATCAAGGCCGAAGTCAAGAAGCTAATCGACTCTGGCTTCATCCAAGAAGTTCAATACCCCGACTGGATCGCCAATATTGTCCCAGTGATGAAGAAAAATGGGACGGTGCGCGTCTGCGTGGACTTTCGAGACCTCAATAAATCTTGTCCGAAGGATGACTTCCTCGTACCGGTTACCGAACTGATGATAGATAACACGTCCACTCATGAAGTCTTCTCCTTCATGGATGGGTCTTTAGGGTACAATCAAATAAAGATGCATCCCGAAGACCGAAAGCATACTGCCTTCCGGACTCCGCTGGGCATATTTTGCTATAAAGTGATGCCCTTCGGTCTGAAGAACGCTGGCGCTACCTACCAAAGGGCCATGATGAAGATCTTGATGACCTCATATACGAGACTGTCGAATGTTATATCGACGACCTCGTGGTGAAAAGCAAATCGTATAAGGAGCACTGGGAGCATTTGAAAATAGTGTTCCAGCGTCTTCGGAAATATAATCTGAAGATGAACCCTCTGAAATGCACGTTTGGAGTTTCCTCAGGAAAATTCCTGGGATTCATCGTACGACACCGAGGCATCGAAGTAGACCCATCGAAGATCAAGGCGATTATGGAAATGCCTTTGCTAAGAACTCTTAAGCAACTGTGGTCTCTCCAAGGAAAGCTCGCGTATATCCGACGGTTCATAGCTAACCTCTCCGGAAAATGCCGCCCTTACAGCCATCTAATGAAAAAGGGGACTCCATTCATTTGGGATCGTAAATGCCAAAGTGCACTGGACGAAATCAAGAAATACCTACAGAACCCGCTAGTACTGACAGCTCCGGTCAAGGAAAAGCCTCTCATCTTGTACACAACAGCCCTTGAAGGTTCTTAGGCTCACTATGGGCACAAGAGAACGACCAGGGGAAGGAAAGAGCTCTCTATTATTTGAGTCAAGTTCTCCTGGGGGCAGAAAACAACTACTCCTACATCGAAAAGTATTGACTGGCACTGATCTTCGCGATAACAAAGCTTCGACATTATGCCTTGGCACATGAGGTCCAGCTTATATCCAAGGTGGATCCTCTCAAGTATTTGATGTCAAGAGCCATATTAATAGGAAGGCTTGTCAAATGGGCCCTCCTTTTGATGGAGTTCTCGATAATATATCGACCCCTCAAGGCAGTTATAGGCCAGGCCATCGCCGACTTTCTCGCTGAGCATCCGATACCAGCCGACTCTCCCTTAAATTGCGAATTGCCAGATGAATACGTATTCGACGCAATCGACAGAGAGGAGGAAGGAAATAATGCTTGATGGGAACTCTACTTTGATGGAGCATCTTCCATGATGAAGCGAAAGCAAAACACCCCCATAATCAAAGCCGGGATAGGCCTTGTCTTTGTGACCCCGCAAGGAGGGATAATGCATTTTGCCCTTTCATTGACAGAGCCAAGAACAAACAATGAAGCAGAATATGAATCTTTGATAGTAGGTCTTGAGATCGCTGTCGACATGGGGATCGAAAACCTCCTCATATAAGGAGACTCCCAGCTGGTCGTTAGCTAAGTAAATGGCGACTATCAGACGTGAAAGCCAGAGTTGGTAAAATATGGCGAAAGGGTACAACAACTGCTGACACAAATTCCATCTTATGTCCTGGAAAGCATACTGCGGGGGAAAACAGCAAGACGGATGCATTAGCCAAGCTCGTTAAAGAATCGGCCGACGAAAACCTCAATGACGTAAGGATCACTATGCAAAGCAACCGGATTCTCGCGCCAGTAGAAATATCTCCGGAGTCGTCTGAAAGAAAGGAAGTGACCAAACAAGCGGCCTGCCAAATAGAATACGAAGAAAAGATTAAGGATTGGAGAGAAGTGTTCATAGACTACTTCAAATCACATCGAACACCCGAAAACGCATCGTCAAGACATCAGCTCATGAGGCGAGCCCTGTCTTTCGCCTTCGTCAATGATACTCTTTATAAGAGATCATTCGACTGCCTGTGGCTGAGATGCCTGGGACCAGAAGAAGCAAAAAGGTTCGTCCAAGAAACTCACGATGGACTCTGCGGTTCTCATCAGGCCGGACCGAAGATGATGTTGAAGATCAAGAGAATGGGTTACTATTGGCCCATGATGATTCAGGACTGCCTCGAATATGCGAAGCAGTGTCATTCGTGCCAAATTCACGGGGACTTCATCCACCAGCATCCAAATCCGCTTCACCCAACATTGGCTAGCTGGCCGTTCGAAATGTGGGGAACCGATATAATCGGGCCCATCGAACCAGCATCGTCCAAGGGACATCGGTTCATATTGGCAAGAACTGATTACTTCTCTAAGTGGGCAGATGCAGTACTGCTAAGGGAGGTGAAGACGGAGAACATCCTCCATTTCTTCAGAACTCACGTCATTTATCGGTTCAACACTCCACGACGGATTATCTCCGATAACGGGCTAGCCTACAGAAGCCATAAAATCAGTCGCTTCGCACAGCAGCATATAATAGATTGGAAATACTCTTCAGTCTATAATCCCCGAGCTAACGGTCTAGCTGAGGCTTTCAACAAGACCTTAACAAAGATCATAGAGAAAACGGTGTCCAGAAATAAAAAAGACTGGCACGAGAGGCTGCATGAAACACTCTGGGCTTATCGAACCACGTTCAAAACGGCCACGAATACAACGCCATTCGGGTTGGTATTCGGCACGGAGGCGGTACTTCCCTTAGAGATAGAACCACCCTCTCTATGAGTGGCAGTTTGACATGAGCTGACGGATGAAGAAAATGCCCATCTTCGGCTTGAGGAGCTCGACGCCCTCGATGAAACTTGTCTCATGGCGCAGCAAAACCTGGAAGCTTACAAAGCAAGGATGACGCGCTCATACGAAAGACTGACCAGGCCGAGAACATTCCGCCAAGGAGAACTCGTGCTAGTCGTAAAAAGACCTATGATCCCTAACCCTGCAAAGCGGAGGAAATTCGAGCCAAACTATGAGGGTCCGTACATCATAGATAAGGTCTACCAATGTGGGGGCCTACTTGCTCATGAATATGCATGGCGAAAGATCCTTCCGGCTAATAAATGGATGGTTCCTTAAGAAATACTATGCTTGACAAGTCATAGCTCAGGTTAATGATAGATGATGACGCTCGCTGTCTTCCTGAGTCCAGACTCCATAAATAGTATCCGGCAGAAACTTCGCCTCGAAGCTGGTCAAGGAACCGAGATATCCCTAAACTAATAATGGACCGAGATTTTCCTAAACTAATAATGGACCGAGATGTCCTTAAACTAAGTACATCGCCTCAAACATGGCGACAGTGGAATTCAAGTCAACAGGCCCCAGCGGCGAGGACCGCAAATCAAATCCCACCGGCAAACAGATAGGTCACCTGCGGCAAAAATATTTTCGAGAGTTTCATCACTAAAAAAACGGTACGCCACAAGTGAAATGGGCACGGATGAAAACTCGAAAGGGCTCCGTGAGTAAAAACAACAGGACTACCGGCGAGTTTGTGAAAACCCTAAAGGGCGCAGACTCATAAAAAAACGGTATGTCCACAAGCGAAATGGGAACGGATGAAAACCCGAGAGGGCGCCATGAGTAAAAACAGCAGGGATACCGGCGAGTTTGTGAAAATCCGAAAGGGCGCAATCTCGTTAAAATAGAAGCACCTGCAAGGTCCTCTCGACCTTGTAAGAAAAATACCCGCGTGAGATCCTTATGACTCACAAGGGAGCAACACACTTAGGGATCCCCACGATTTCTAAGGAGAAATTACACTTACGAGATCCTCACGACTCGTAAGAAGAATTCCATCTATGAGACCCTTACGGCTCATAGGATTCAAAAGCCTTAAGCTACAGGGATCTGAACCCGCTCTTAAACTGTTATATTCCCCAAGTTGCCCTACAAGCGGTACAATGATAGCCCTTGTATACAATCCATGGGCACAAACAAACGTTCCCTCACCAAGTCCCACCAATGACGAGGAATGTCCTCATGTGGTGAACGACACTTATAAGCCCTCTCAACTTGTGAGGAGAAAACACTCTTGTAAGATCCTTACGACTTGCAAGAGAAAATATCACTTAGGAGTCCTCACGACTTCTAAGGAGAAAATACACCTACGAGATCCTCACGACTCGCAGGGAGAAATACATTTATGAGACCCTTACGGCTCATAAAGTCAAAAAGCCTTAGTCAACAGGATCCTAACCCTGTTTGCTAAGCCACTTTTGTACGAATCGACAAAGGCAAATGATGATTCGCTCCTGGCAATATCCTGGTTGTAGTGATGCTGATGCCTAAACCGGTATCAAATTCCAAGTCCTTTCAAGGCAAATGATGATTCGGTCCTGGCAATATTCCAGTCGCAGCGGTGCTAATGCCAAGATCGGTACCAGATCTCAAGTTCCATACTCGCAATAAAAAACTAGCGAGCAAAAAATGCATATGAAATAGCCAAAATGATGGGGCAACTTGCAATAAAAAAAAGCGAGTAAAAAGAAAAATAGCCGAAATGATTGGGCACCGCGATAAAAAGCCGAAATGATTGGGCAATCGTGACTTTCGCGATATAGAAATAAAGCTAAAATAATAGAGCATCGCGGAAAGAAATAAAAAAAATAAAACTTCTGCCCTGCAGGTGAGTCCAAATCCATCCCTGTATACAATCCATGGGCACAAAAGAAAAGGGAACCACATTTTCCCACTAGGCTCTGTCAAAAGGAAGAGTCAAATTTTGATGGTACATCTACGGCCTAGAAATCACCACGGTGTTCCTTCTCACTCCAACAGGAAGAGGGAATAAACCCAAAGACGCAGTGACCAACTTTGGGGCGCCTCACGTGTCCACACGTGATGGCCTCAAGACTTAAGTGTTTAACACTTGTATATATAGACGAGGATTTGAACCCAAGGGCACAACACCAGCTTTCAGGTGCCTCATGTGCCCATGGATTGTATACAGGGGTCGATGTGGACTCACCTGCAGGGCAGAAATTTCATTTTTTATTCTTTCTTTCTGCGATGCTCTATCATTTCAGCTTTTTATATCGCGAAAGTACCGATTGCCCAATCATTTCGGCTATTTTTCGCGGTGCCCAATCATTTCAGCTGTTTTTTACTCACTGCTTTTTATTGCGAGTTGCCCGAACATTTCGGCTGTTTTTAGATGCATGTATTTTGCTCGCTGATTTTTATTGCGAGTTGCCCCATCATTTCGGCTATTTCATATGCATTTTTTTGCTCGCTGATTTTTGTTGCGAGTATGGGACTTGAGATCTGACACCAATCTCGGCATCAGCACCGCTGCAACTGGAATATTGCTAGGAGCGAATCATCATTTGCCGTGAAAGAACTTGGGATTGACACTCGTTCAGGCAGCAACATCACTGCAACTGGAATATTACTCGAAGCGAATCATCATTTGCCGTGAAAGGACTTGGGATTGACACCCATTTAGGCATCAGCATTGCTGTGACTGGAATATTGCCAGGAGCGAATCATCATTTGCCTTTATCGATTTGACCAAATGTGGTTTAGCAAACAGGGTTAGGATCCTGTTGACTAAGGCCTTTTGACTTTATGAGCCGTAAGGGTCTCATAAAGGTATTTTCTCCTTAAGAGTCATAAGGATCCCGCAGGTGTATTTTCTCCTTAGGAATTGTGAGGATTTCTAAGTGATATCTTTTCTTGTAAGTCGTAAGGATCTTCCAAGAGTGTTTTCTCCTTACAAGTCGAGAGGACTTATAAGTGTCGTTCACCATATGGGTAAACTTCCCACCAGTGGCAGAACTTGGTGAGAGGATATTTATTTGTGCCAGTGAATTGTATACAAGGGTCAATATTGACCGCCTGTAGGGAAACTTGGGGAGTGTGATGGCTTAAGAACAGGTTCAGGTCCCTGTATCTTAAGGCTTTTGAATCCTATGAGCCGTGAGGGTCTCATAGGGGGGAATCCTCCTTACGAGTCGTGATGATCTCGTAAGTGTAATTTCTCCTTAGGAATCGAGGGATCCCTAAGTGTATTGCTCTCTTGTGAGTCATAAGGATCTCACGCAGGTGTTTTCTCCTCACAAGGTCGAGAGGACCTTGCAGGCGTTTTTATTTTAACGAGATTGCGTCCTTTCGGGTTTTTACAAACTCGCCAGTAGCCCCGCTGTTTTTACTCACGGAGCCCATTCGGGTTTTCATCCGTGTCCATTTCGCTTGTGGACATACCTTTTTTTACCCCTCTATTTGCCAACGGAACTTATGAGGGACGTCGCCACCGGGGCAGCTGTGCAGCCAGCGAGACTTGAGTTGCAATCCTCGCCGCTGGGACTTGTGGACTTGAATTCCACTGTCGCCGTGTTTGAGGCAACGTATTTAGTTTAAGGACATTACAGTCCATTGTTAGTTTAGGGACATCTCGGTCCATTGTTAGTTTTAGGTACATCTCGGTGCATTGTTAGTTTAGGGACATCTCGATCCAGTGTTAGTTTAAAGACATTTCGGTCCAGTGTTAGCGCAGTTTTTGCCGGATACTACTTATAGAGTCTGGACTCAGGAAGACAGCGAGCGGACACGAGCGTCGCAATCTATCATTAACCTGAGCCGTGACTTGTCAAGCGTAGTATTTCTTGAGGAATCGTCCGTTTATTGGCCGGAAGGGTCTTTCGCCATGCATATCCATGAGCAAGTAGGCTCCATCTTTGTAGACCTTATCTATGATGTATGAAACTTCATAGTTTGGCTCGAATTTCCCCCGCTTTGCACGGTTGGGGATCATAGGTCTTTTTACGACTAGCACGAGTTCGCCTTTGCGGAATGTTCTCGGCCTGGTCAGTCTTTCATATGAGCGTGTCATCCTTGCTTTGTAAGCTTCCTGGTTTTGCTGCACCATGAGACGAGTTTTATCGAGGGCGTCGAGCTCCTCAAGTCGAAGATGGGCATTTTCTTCATCCGTCAGCTCATATCGAACTGCCACTCGTAGAGAGAGTATTTCTATCTCCAAGGGAAGTACCGCTTCCGTGCCGAATACGAACACAAATGGCGTTGTATTCGTGGCCGTTTTGAACGTGGTTTGATAAGCCCAGAGAGTATGCAGTCTATTGTGCCGGTCCTTTTTATTTTGGGACGTCGTTTTCTTTATGATCTTCGTCAAGGTCTTGTTGAGAGCCTCAGCTAGACCGTTAGCCCGGGGATTATAGACCGAAGAGTATCTCCAATCTATATTATGCTTCTGTGCAAAGCGGCTGATCTTATGGCTTCTATAGGCCGGCCCATTATCCGAGATGATCCGTCGGGGAGTGCCGAACCGGTAGATGACGTGTGTCCTGAAGAAATGAAGGATGTTCTCCGTCTTCACTTCTTTTAACGGTACTGCTTCTGCCCACTTAGAGAAGTAATCAGTCGTCGCTAATATAAAACGATGTCCTTTGGACGATGCTGGTTCAATGGTCCCGATTATATCGGTTCCGCACATTTCGAACGTCCCGCTAGCCAGTGTTGGGTGTAGCGGATTCGGATGCTGGTGGATGAAGTCCCCGTGAATTTGGCACGAGTGACACTGCTTCGCATATTCGAGGCAATCCTGAATCATCGGGGGTCAGTAGTAGCCCATTCTCTTGATCTTCAGCTCCATCTTTGGCCCGGCCTGATAGGAACCGTAGAGTCCGTCATGAGTTTTTTGGATGACCCTTCTTGTATCCCGGCTGTTGCCGACCCATTTCAGGTCACACAAGGACTTGCTTCTTCTGGTCCCAAGCACCTTAACCACAAACTGTCGATCGATTTCTTATATAGAGTATCATTGACGAAGGCGAAGGATAGAGCTCATTTCATGAGCTGATGTCTTGAAGACACGTTTTCGGGTGTTCGATGGGATTTGAAGTAGTCTATGAAGACTTCTCTCCAATCTTTATCCTTTTCTTTGTCCTCTACTTGGAAGGCCGCTTGTCAGACGACTCCGGAAATATTTCTGCTAGCGCGAGAATCCGGCGGCTTTGTACAATGATCCTTACATCATCAAGATTTTCATTAGCCAGTTCTTTAGCGAGTTTGGCTAATGCATCCGCTTTACTATTTTCTGCCCACGGTATGCTTTCCAGGACGTAGGATGGAATTTGAGTCAGCAGTTGTTGCACCCTTTCGCCATATTTTACCAACTCTGGCTTGCATGTCTGATAGTCACCATTTACTTGGCTAACGATTAGCTGGGAGTCTCCATATATGAGGAGGTTTTCGATCCCCATGTCATCAGCGATCTCAAGACCTACTATCAAAGGTTCATATTCTGCTTCGTTGTTTGTTCTCGGCTCTGTTAAGGAAATGACAAAACGCGTAATCCCTCCTTGTGGGGTCACAAAGATAAGACCTACCCCAGCTTTAATTATGGGGATGTTTTGCTTTCACTTCTTCATGGAAGACGCTTCGTCTAAGTAGAGTTCCCATTGGACATTATTTTCCTCCGTTTTCCCTTCGATTGTGTCGAACACGTGTTCATCTGACAGTTCGCAATTTAAGGGAGAATCAGCTGGTATCGGAAGCTCAGTGAGAAAGTCGGCGATGGCCTGGCCTTTTATGCCTTGAGGGGTCGATATATTATCGAGAACTCCATCAAGAGGAGGGACCATTTGGAAAGCCTTCCTATTAGTATGGCTCTTGACATCAAATATTTGAGAGCATCCACCTTTGATATGAGATGGACTTCATGTGCCAGGGCATAATGTCGAAGCTTCGTTATCGCGAAGATCAGTGCCAGGCAATACTTTTCGACGGGGGAGTAGTTGTTTTTTGCCCCCAGGAGAACTCGACTCAAATAATAGAGAGCTGTCTCCTTCCCCTGGTCGTTCTCCTGTGCCCATAGTGTATCTAAAGAACCTTCAACGGCTGTTGTATACAGGATGAGGGGCTTTCCCTTGACCGGAGCGGTCAGCACCGGCGGATTCTACAGGTATTGCTTGATTTCGTCCCGTGTACTTTGGCATTTATGATCCCAGACGAACGGGGCCCCCTTCTTCATTAGATGGTTCTGTTAGCGTATATGCCCTAGGGGCCATTATTGTATCATACTTGTATGTATATTACTTAATGGAAGCTTGGAATATTCACAGTTGTATATACAGTCTTGCTAAAAATGGTAGTATGCTACTTGGTTTGTGTCTACTTTAATATGTGCATATGTTTCTTGTAACGTATCACTTATACATATTAGTAGAGCCCATAGGATCTTTGCTTGATTACCAGCGTTGTGATGGCAGTCACACTAGTGGGGGCTGGGTAGTCTGTAAGCAATATCCTATACAGGTCCCTGGTCGTTGGATTATCGAGATAGGGCATCGATATTCTGGAGTAGACTAAGTGTGTACACTTCTCATCCCAGTAGGGGAGATGGTCTGTCCCACAGCCATCAGTACGGAGTACTGGAGATAGTATACAGGTGCTCGTTAGGTTACGAATACGCCGGACAGGACTCGCAGGGGAACTGATTGGTTGGTATTATACCCATCGTCAGTTAACAGTTCCCAGGTGACATGAGTACATCATAGTCCGCAGACTTGACACTGCTACTTCGCCTCGAGTGTGTCCCACTGTTCTTAGATTGCTACCCTACCACGGCTCAAAGGAGTCGTGCAAACATGTAGCAGTTGGGTGCAGTCCCGAGCACTTGGAGGCAGTGGCGGTTAGATAGGATTCGTCTCTCCCGGTATTGGGAGTTGATATCGCGCTGTGTCAGAGAGCCATTACGCAAAGTCCCTGGCCAGGGCAAGCGAGATTTACTGGTAGGTTCCAGTAGTTTCTCAGGGTGTAATGGGCTACGCTCCGACACGACTTATACAGCTATTAGGGGACTGACGCTTGCCGCCCCCTAGGCTCGATATGCGATAGTCTTAGACAAACAGACCGGACTGTACGAAGATTGTCACATCAGGCTCAGTAGGAGTTCGGATGGTTTTCCTCATCGGCCTTCTTATCGACATCTACCTGGGGACCGTTACGTACAACTAGTGCCGCTTGCGGTCTGTGGTTAAACCCACTGCCAGCGTAGTGTCGAGTCTTTAGAGTGCCATACAGAGAGTTTCCCTTCTCCAGGAGAAACGATATAGAGGTCGTATGGTTTTACGACAAGGGTTCGGATGCATACGTATGTTTATGCACGTACGACGTTCGGACAGTTTTTACTAGTCGGCTTTGGTTTTAGCCAGTTTCTAGTATCAGGTTATTGGATTTATACAGTCTAAAGTTTTTCCGTGTTTTCACGGATTGGAGGGGCGTTCTCGTAATTTTCCGGGAAGCTTCTAGAAGCATGGTGACTTGGAGGGTAAGGTGGCATTAGCATTACTTGATTTTGTGACTCATGAGATGAATCATTCAAGTGAGTTAATGAAGTATTTATTGCTTAATGACTCACTTGATGATTCATTGCACATATTCAATGAAGCATGATGATAATGCATTTGATCTATTCATTTGATAATTCTTTATGCTTCATAATATATTAGAAGTGAGAAACAATTTCAATTAATTCTCATCACCACCTTCTCTCTCCTCAAGCTCTCTCATTCTTGAAACCCTAACCCTAACCTCTCATGTGTTGAGATCAAGGGTTAGCTAGACTAATACATCCATAATCTCACTCTATATCCCCTAGGTAGCTTAGATTAGCACTTTGAGCAACCTAGTTATCTCAAGTTAGAGATAAAGCTTGTAGTAGGAGCTCTCGGGTGGATCATCTTTGATTCGAGGAGGCCGTTGAGGTGCCGATGTTCCAAGGAGCCTATGAGGAGTGGAGGACCGCGATGAAGACCCGAAGGACAAGTAACGTGAGGTATAACTTCGAATTCGAGTAGTTAAACCTTTCGTAGTTTGCTAGTAACAGTTTAGAAACGATTCATGCGCTCAAGTCCGTGTTACGAAGCTTTGATAATCGTTTTTCATATATTCCGCCTCCCCGCAAGTTCGTGGGGTGCGTGACATGGACTTACAGGTTGTAGGGACGACATTTGCCGAAGAGGTTGACTTGGAGTTTGACACCTGTTTAGGCATCAGTATCGCTACAACTGGGATATTTCCAGGAGTGACTCATCATTTGCCTTGAGAGGTCTCGGAATTTGATACCGATTTAGGCATCAGCATCGCTACAAGTCGGTTGATGCCAGGAGCGAATCATCATTTGCCCCCTGTCGATTTGGACAAAGGTGGCTTAGTAGACAGGGTTAGGATCCTGTCGACTAAGGCTTTTTGATTATACGAGCCATAAGGGTCTCATAAAGGTATTTCTCCTTACGAGTCATGAGGATCTCGTAGGTGTATGTTCTCCTTAGAAGTCGTAAGGATCCCATAAGAGTGTTTTCTCCTTATAACTCGAGAGGGCCTACAAGTGTTATTGGGGACATGTCTTTCCATTTGCAGAACCTGGCAAAGAAATATTTATTCATGCCCCTGGATTGTATACAAGGGTCAATATAGACCGTCTGTAGGGCAATTTGGGGGATATGACGGCTTAAGAACAGGTCTAGATCCCTGTAACCTAGGGCTTTTGAATCCTATGAGCCGTGAGGGTCTCACAAGGGGGATTCTCCTTACGAGTCGTGGGGATCTCGTAAGTGAATTTATTTTAACGAGGTTGCGCCCTTCCGAGTTTTCACAAGCTCGCCGACAGTCCTGCTGTTTTTACTCACGGTGCCCTTTCGGGTTTTCATCCGTACCCGTTTTTCTTATGGACATACCGTTTTTTTTAGCGGGGCATTCCATTAGGTTGTAGGACCTGTTTGTAGGCCCCTTAATATCCTTCCTGTCCTTTGAGAAGAAATGACCATTCTACATAGAGATTCTTCCGACAGTGAGAAATATGTCCCCTGTGTATATCTCGGGGGGGGGGGGGAAGCGAGTACACACGCCGTCGCTATTTTGGCGACATGTTGCTTCAGAGCCGCTTATTTTTGTTAAGCGTAGGCAACAAATGCCTTCTTGTCTCCGCTTTTCATTCTTCATCATCGGATGAGAAAGAGTCTTGACCCATTTGATCCAATCGAGCCATTTTATCCATGGGTTCTTAGAAGGTCGTCGGCTTGGAGAGGGCCATATATGGGGAAGCCTTTGAATTTGGGTCAAGGGTAGCTATGAGCATTCCCATGGCTGCAACTTCATCGATGCGTTGCTCGTATTTGACCAGAAATTTCGCCATCGGGTAACATATTGAACCCAAGTTTCATTTGGTCTAACCCTTTCATTGACCAACGTCATCACGGTAGTATGTTCGTTCTCATTAGCGAATCCCTGACAGGAGAGCATATCCATTTTGTCGAAGCTATTCACGAAATCATTTGGGAGTTCCGCATACAATTCGAAGGCGATGCCCGCCAGACCGCTGATGAACTGTCGGAGGAGTAGTATGTCATTTCCTCCGGAATTGACGCACATGGATTTAAATCGCGCAATGTGCTGGCGAGGATTCCCAGTTCCTTTGTACATGTAGAAGTGTGTACTCTGGCGGGTACTGTATCTAATCGTACCATGTCGGATACGGTCGACCAGTCTTGATTGATCTATTTGATACTTCACTGGCACAATGAGTTTTGACTTGCTGAGCGATATATGTGTCCACCTTTTCTTTTAGGAATCATTTCCTCCTCAGCCGTTGATGAGGTTTACAGAGGATTTGAAATTTCATCCTTATCTTTAAGACCGACTACCGGCGGTTCATCTGCCAGTGGTTCTGATTGAACCTTCATTCAAGCCATATTCTGAATCAGAAGGGCCATCTGGTTCATTTTAGTGGACATTCATGCCGCTTCTTCATCTCACTTTTTTAGAGCGCGCTTTAGGAAATCAATATCCTACTCCTTCTATACTCTTTCTTCGGGTACGTCCTCGGGATTTTCCTTAGGCGATGGATTAGCGTTTGCTGCCGCCTGAGCGAGCATCTCCTGCAGCTTTTCACATTGCAGTTGAACTTTTGTCGGGGACCGAGTTTGAGGTCGGTGACTAGTAGAAGCTTGAACTTTGTCTTTAGAATTCACCACATAGACTATGTGAACTACCATGCCCTCAGGCTTGGGGTGTTTGGAGTTTTGGCCTTTGGAGTTTACTTTGGGCACTTGAGCTTTATTAGGCCTCTCTTTTTGTGAAAAGCCGCTTTGGTTTTGTGAGGAACCGTTGTATCAGGATTCGTCTTGGGATGAGTCCCCTTGTATTTGAAAGGGGATTTGTCAGAATTTGGCTGCCGTCTAGGGGAAGAGCCGCGGTTGACGACAGAGACCTTCACCTGCTTCCATACCTTATATATAGATGATGAACGTTATTTTAGGGAGCGAACTGGTTTCTTCTCTCGTGGGATCTCCATGGGCTGCAGAGATTTCTTCAATATCGCGGTAGGAGAATTTTGTCTGACACTTCGCAATAGTTTGAAGCTATTCCCGGTTGGAACAACAACATTCACCACTGGGGTTGAAACATGACCATATGGAGAACTGCCTCCAACTCATTTTGTATGATGCCGATATTGACGTCGATCGTTTCTTACGGCCGGGATTTGATTAGCCTCAGGATTTTGCCGAGCCTGCCCCCTGTTTCCTTTGAGAGCTTGAATATTATGCCCCCTGCGTCGACGTTGGTCCTTGGCAGGTGCCAGTTGTTTGAGGACTGATGCTGTCGGCAAAGCTGCAGCGTGGGGACCCAGCCTGTGGAAGACAAGCTTCTTCTGGGCTTCCTTCATCGGCGTTGAGGCACCGAGGGTGGAAGGTGGGAGTATCGACCCAAAGAGAAGCCTGTTGATTTCTTGAAGAGCCGGATTGCAGAGATTTGGGGCTGCAAGTGGCTCATACTTGACTCCACCGGATATGACAGAGCCTGAGTTGCTAGGGTGGGAACAAACGCCATTCTTCATAGAGATGAAATGTCGTCTTCAGTATCCCATCACCCAAGGGAAACCACAAAAATATATATCGCGATTATTTGATCACGAAAAAACACGACACACGAAGTGTGGAGTGGAAAGAGGAAAAGGTCCCACCGGGCATGCCAGAATCTGTTTACTACCGAAAACTAGGAAGACAAACGTCATGCCCGAATTTGGGGGCAGATGCTATTTGGGTTTATCCGTCCATCTCTCCGAAGATGCCAAGTTGATTTCTGGCACCATATATCGGAGGTTTGTACAGATGCGACTATTGTAGTAGACTTCGTCAGATTACCCCTCATTGTGAGGGGTTTTTTATTGTGGGGACGCTCTTCCCTGCAGGCGCAAGCCCCTGCAGTTAATTATGTTACCGTATAGCGATAATCACTTTCTCCTGCTCCAGAAGGTCACTTCGTGTCGTGTGTGTTTGTTTTATTTTTGGTTCCCCGTGGATTGTATACGGAGAATAATTTATGTTGTCGCCCGTAGGGCGTGGATTAGTCCAAATCCGCACATTCTTAGATTTGGGTTTGGGTTGATTTAAGGATCGTTAATCTCGTTTGAGATTAAGATCAACTTAAATGTTTGTTGAAGATACGTTAGTCTAATTTTAGACTAAGATCTACTCAACAGGATTTTGGGATCATTTAGACCCAACAAAAGAGTATTTAGGCTCCATTGTTTTAGTTTAAGGACGTTACGGTTCGTTGTTAGTTTAAGAACGTTTCGGTCCGTTGTAGTTTAAGGACGTTGTGGTCCATAGGGATGTGCCCGTCAATTTGGGAGTGCACCAAAGAGTTGTCGGTTGTCGGGACCCTCCACCTCTCTGAAGACGTTGAAGAATTATAACGACATGTATCAGAGGTGTGGAGAGATGTACCCTTGAACCAAATTCCAGATTGAGGGGAGAGATCATGGTGGACCATATAAGAATCATCAGTTATTTTTTGGAAGACTAATATCAACTTAGGAGATGTGTGATGGACATCACTCTAGTCAATTAGTTTGGGAAGTCATAGGCATAGAGACTCTGCCTATTTAGAGATCCAAGACGCTTTAATCCCAAGAGGACTTAGCCAATTTGGGGCTGAAGTTGGCGCCTTATAGTGTTAAACACTAATATATGCTCAGTGCTCATGTGTTCCCACGTGAGACTCGAAAGCAGCGTTAAACACTGAAATATAGGATGCCCACGTGCGGCACGTGAGGCACCTGAAAGTTGGTGTTGTGCCATTGGGTTCAAATCCCCGTCTATATATACAAGTGTTAAACACTTAAGTCTTGTGGCCATCACGTGTAGACACGTGAGGTTCCCCAAAGTTGGTCACTGCGTTTTTAGGTTTGTTCCCTCTTCCTTTTATAAGTGCTAAGCACTTAGCTCATATAATGCTCACGTGCGAACATATGAGGCGCTAAAATTGTGAGCACTGTCTTTGGAATTTTCCCTTTTTCCATATAAGTATTAAGAAAATGCTTGGGGTCACGTGGGAACACGTGAGGCGTCTTAAAATGGGAACTGTTTTTGGGTTTATTCTCTTTTTCATGTAATTGTTAAGCGCTCGTTTTAAGGGGTCACGTAGGAACACGTGATTTGATCTTAGTCCTTTCTTTTTGTTCCTCACATGTGCTCATGTGGGAACACGTGACCAGTCTTTTCTTTTATATGCATGGAGATTTTGATCTGAGTTTTTAGAATTTCAGGTCCCTTGTTTTAAAAGAATTAAATTCTTTTACAGGGTTTAACCCTAGTTTTATCAGAGGAATTAAATTCCTATATCCTTTTGGAAGAATTAAATTCTTTGAACTTAGTTTTTTCCCCTACGTTTTGAATCTGCATAACAGAATCTCCCCGATGAGAATTAAATTCTCAACTTGTGGTGAGATCTGCTTCTGCAGACCTCAATCAGAGGAAGAATTAAGTTCTTTGAGAAGCGTTAAACTCTTGGTTTGAGAATTAAATTCTCTTTTGTTTTGTGGGAGCTTTTGGAAGTCTTCTGTATATTTTTTAGAAGCTTATGGGGTGGTCTCCTCCCTTTTAGATTTAACCTCCTTGCTCCTATTTATAGGAGAAGAGAAAAAATCAATTTGTTGAGAAAATCTTTCATTGAGAAATCTTGATTGATTTCATGATCTTTTAGATCAATCGGTGAATTTTATTCACCGTTGGATTTTTAATCCAAAGGCTCTCTGTTTAACAGACAAGGTTTCTTGTTTGTTTAACAAGATTATGAATATGTTGTTAGTTTTAACAAGATTAGAATTTTATTCTATCATATCTTTTTAGTTTAACAAGATCAGAAATATATTTTCTTAATATGGATATCTTGTTAACATAGAATTTTATTCTTGTCATGTGAATATCTTGTTAGTTTAACAAGAATAGGAAAATATTTTCCTATGATAGAATTTTATTCTACCAGATGATTTAATTGGTGATATTTTATCACTATCGGATTTTAAATCTAAGATTCTCAGTTAGAGAAAGATCTTTCCATATTAGAAAGATCAGGGAAAATATTTCCCAAATAGGTTTTAATTTTATCACATAGAATTTAATGAGATCATTTTAAATTGGGGCGCTCACATGCTTTGCATGTGAGAGGCAAGAGAACTCACATGTTTAACACGTGACCCCTGCTATGGGTTTTAACCTGTTTATGTTGCGTATGAGCGCTCACGTATTTTACATGTGAGGCCTGTTTGGCCTTTAATTGTTTTATTTAGTTTATTTTCAGCGCCCATATGTTTTACATATTGTAAGGTTTGTCTAGCACCCTATAATGAGTTTTGAAGCATCACATGTGTCAAAGTTCGGATTTTGATGGTGCTAAACAAGCATGCATAGGAATCCATCCTAGAAAATTAGGGTTTCGAAACTTAAATCTTATAAAGTTAGGGTTTCGAGAGTACAACCTTTGTAGCTCCCTTTTGTTGGACTCCTTGGTGTCTTGGGTGTTGGAAGAAGGTCCTCTTGAAGTCCTCTCACGTCCACGACGATCCACCCGGAGTTCCCCGTCCAAGCTCGCAACTTCAAGAATCGAAGAGAACACTCTAAACAAGTTGGCTAAACTTGTGTAGAATGATGTTGTGGTTTGGAATCTCACTTCAAAAACCTTTCTTTATGTGTATATAACTCACTAGAAGAAACTAGAGAGCAAATATGAAGGAGGAAGAAGATGGTGGCAATATTTTAACAAGAGATGATAAAATAACCATAGTAAGAAAAAATGAAATATATCCTTTTATATTTTATTCCTTCTCACTTCAAACCATGGTTAAATCTTTTGGTTGGTATTTAATTAGGGTTTAAACCATGTAAGGAAAGGTTAATCCAAGGTTAAGGGTATGTGAGAATGGTTAGGTTAAAGAAGAGTGTAGAAGCAAGTGAAGATTATCCTTTCCTTTTTCTATTATGTTTTAAACCTTAAATCAAATAAAAACAAAAGATTTATCCATGGTGTGAGTCTCATATTGCCACCATTTCCATGTGTAAACAACCATGATAGATGGGTGTATGTATGTATGTATGTATGTATGCACATCCATATGTGCATGAAACTAGTAAGAAAGAAAGAAAACATACATGCATGCACACATCCATCATCCAAGAAAAGGTTTTAAGTGAGAAAACCAATGGTTAAATGATAAATCAACACTTGATTTATCAATCCGGCCATATCACATATGACCCCACCAAAAGCAAGCCGCCCGATCAATGTACGGTATCATATACGCGCATTTTAATCGGGTCCATGCGCATATCGCATACGCGCACCACAACGTTTCGCCTGGACTAGGTAACTCCTGTGTGGGACTCTAAGACTCGTCAATACGCCGGCAGAGGGTAATGATCATATCAAGTACCCCCAAACCGCAAGCGGTCAGCTAAACGTAACGGCCACCCGGGTATTGAGCGATCAGAAGAAAACAAGCGAACCTGCTACAACTCCCGTCGAGCCAACCGGCAACACTACCGTACAGTCCGGTCTCTTCGTCAGATATGCTGCATATCGAGCCTAGGGATGGTCACGTCGACCCGAATAACTCAATAAGTCGTGCCGGTGAATGGTCTATAACAGATCGAGAAACTACTGATAACACTTATCAGCAATTCTCAGCAGCCCTGGCCAGGGACTTGCTGATATAACCAGTGGGGCACAGCACAGCATCAACTCCCAATACCGGGAGAGACGAAACCCCTCCTATCGCTCATCGCCTTCGTGTGTCTCGGGACTGTACCCAACGGCCACCTGCTTGCACGACTCGGTAGAGCCGTGGTAGGGTGGCAATCAAAGTACAGTGGGAGAACACACAAGACTCTATGACGATCTCGGGTCTACAGACTAACCTGTACCAGTGTCACCTGAGAACTGCTATCCGAAGATAGATATAATTCCATATAGGAGTTCTCGGTGAGTCCGTCCAGTGTACCCAGTCACCACTGAGCACCCGTATATGATCTTGATGTCAAACATCGATGAATGTGGGAACATCCATCGCCCATCACATGGGTCTAGTATCATATACGCTAGTCTACTCTGGTATATCGATGCCCCGTCTCGATACACCTCCGACTAGGGACATTTCAGGATATGCTTATAAACTACAGATGTCCCACTAGTATGATCTCTATCATAATCACTGTAGTCAAGCCGATATCCTCAGGGCTTTATCAGCATGTATGAATGAATAAAAGCATGATTAAATCAACATGTCAGATAAAGAAGAACCAGATAGTATACTATCATGTCGAGCAAGAATGCATACTGAATATATATATATATATATACATGTATAGATACATCCACTATCACATAATGACCTCTACGGCATACATATATCCAACAATCTCCCACTTGCACTAAGGCCAGTTATTGGCGTATCTCATACCCAATATCTTAAAAATTCGCTCATGCTGTGGCTGAGGGAGGGCCTTGGTGAGTGGATCCGCGGCGTTATTCTTTGTGTCTACTCTCTTAATCTCGATCTCGCGGCGATCTACAATCTCCCGGATCAAATGAAAGCGCCTCAGGATGTGTCTGGACCGCTGATGGGACCTGGGCTCCTTGGCTAACGCCATAGCCCCATTATTATTACAATACAAGGGTATTGGATCAATAATGGTTGGAACTACTCCTAGCTCCGAGACGAACTTCTTCATCCAGACGGCTTCCTTGGCGGCATCATTTGCAGCAATGTACCCAGCCTCCATCGTAGAGTCTGCAACGGTATCCTGTTTGGAACTCTTCCAACTTACCGCCCCTCCATTGAGGGTAAATACAAACCCTGAGATAGATTTGCTGTCATCCTTATCGCTCTGGAAGCTCGAATCGGTAAAGTCCTCCATTTGGAGATCTGTATTACCATACACCAAGAACAATTCTTTGGTCCTTCGTAAGTACTTAAGAATGTTCTTCACAGCCGTCCAGTGGTTCTCCCCTGGGTTGGATTGATACCTGCTTACAACACTAAGTGCATAAGCTACATCTGGGCGTGTACATAACATCGCATACATTATAGATCCTACTGCCGAAGCATAAGGTATAATGCTCATGCGAGCTCTCTCTTCATCAGTCTTTGGACAAGAATCCTTGGAGAGAGTGACTCCGTGGCAAGCGGGTAAGGCACCCCACTTGGAGTCTTCCATACTAAATCTTTTTAGGATGGTGTTGATGTACCTGGTTTGGGACAATCCCAATAACTTTTTGGATCTATCCCTATAGATCCTTATGCCCAGGATGTATGTGGCATCACCCAAGTCCTTCATGGAGAACCTTAGTGATAAGAATGATTTGACCGACTGTAGCATAGGAATATCATTTCCTATCAGAAGAATGTCATCCACGTACAATACAAGGAATGTGACAGCTCTTCCTACAGCCTTCTTATAAACACAAGGTTCATCTGGATTTTTGATGAAATCAAACTCTTTGATAACATTATTGAAACAGATGTTCCAACTCCGAGATGCCTGCTTTAACCCATATATGGATTTAAGCAGTCTACATGCTTTCTCGCTGCTCCCACTGTCAATGAAGCCCTCTGGCTGATCCATATAAACGCATTCTTCTAAATCTCCATTTAGAAATGCTGTTTTAACGTCCATCTGCCAGATTTCAAAGTCGTAGTGAGCAGCAATAGCAAGTAGGATCCGAATGGATTTAAGCATGGCTACGGGCGAAAAAGTTTCGTCATAGTCCAAACCTGGTCTTTGACGAAAACCTTTCGCCACTAGTCTTGCCTTATAGGTCTCTACCTGCCCATCCACACCAATCTTTCTTTTAAAGATCCATTTGCACCCTACAGGTTTTACCCCAGGGGGTACAACGTCCAAAGTCCATACTTTGTTGGTGTACATAGACTCCATTTCGGATCTCATGGCATCCAGCCACTTCATAGAGTCACCACTCGTGATAGCTTGCTGAAAACTGGTAGGATCATCATCATCCATGATGCAATCTTCTCCGTCACCATCAATGAGGAAACCGTAGTACCTCTCCGGTGGGCGAGAAGTCCTACCAGACCTACGGAGTGGCCGAGGTTCTTCAGTTTCTGTTGCAACAGCCGGTTCAACCAAATCGTCATTTGTAGTTTGTGTCTCTAGAACCTCTTCTAGATCCACTACCTTGCCATCATCTTTATCTGTGAAAAACTCTTTTTCCAAGAATGTGGCATACTGAGAAACAAACACCTTTTGTTCCTCTTTGTGGTAGAACAGATATCCATAAGAATTCTTTGGATATCCCACAAAGTTACACATGACTGACCGTGTCTCGAGTTTGTCCGGATTCTGCTTTTTAACATAGGCCGGGCAACCCCAAATCTTAATTCTCTTAAGAGATGGTCTCTTCCCATTCCATATCTCATATGGCGTGGTAGACACGGCTTTGGTTGGGACCCTGTTTAGCAGAAACGCTGCAGTCTCCAATGCATGCCCCCAAAACGAGACTGGTAACTCAGCGTCACTCATCATGGACTGGACCATATCTAATAGGGTCCTATTCCGTCATTCTGATACACCGTTGTGCTGTGGTGTGTAAGGAGGAGTGAGCTGAGAGAGAATCCCATTCTCTTTTAGGAAGTTTGCAAATTCTGTACTGAGATACTCACCAC
Organism: Agapanthus africanus; assembly: GCA_030015575.1. Classification (NCBI taxonomy): domain Eukaryota; kingdom Viridiplantae; phylum Streptophyta; class Magnoliopsida; order Asparagales; family Amaryllidaceae; genus Agapanthus; species Agapanthus africanus. Next base: position 313,720,804 of record CM057351.1, on the reverse strand, counting down.
CTCGATATGATCGAAGCATCTTAATACTCAAGCCGGTTTGTTTTTCTACTTCTTGTTTATATTCAATGAATTTCTCGAAAGCTTCAGACTTGTGTTTTAATAAAAATACATGACCGAATCTTGAGAAATCGTCGGTGAATGTAATGAAGTATGAAAAACCGCCTCTAGCCTGTGTAGACATTGGCCCACATACATCACTATGTATGAGGCCAAGGAGCTGAGTGGCTCTTTCTCCGTGTCCGGTAAACGGAGTTTTGGTCATTTTACCCTTGATACAAGACTGGCAAGTCGCATAAGATTTATATTCAAAAGAGTTTAAATATCCATCTTTGTGTAACTTGTTTAGTCTTGTTTCGTTAATATGACCAAGTCTACAATGCCAAAGAAAAGCTTCATTTAATTCTGAAAGTTTTCTTTTATTAGTGTGTTGTATACTGAAAACTGTGTGTTGATTTAGGACATATATTCCATTATTAAGCGTACCATACCCAACCAACATTTGATTTAGGTGAATGTTCATAACATTGTTCTGCAATACAAAATTATATCCTTCATTGTCCAACAAAGAAACAGATATTATATTACATAGCATACTTGGTACAAAATAACATGGATTCAAAATCAAAATACATCCAGATGGCAACCCCAAGTGATACTCTCCCACTGCGACTGTATGTACATTGGAACCATTTCCAACACGGAGAGTATGGTCACCTGTCTTCAAAACCTTGCTATTTCTCAGCCCCTGCATAGAATTGCAAATGTGAGAACCTGAACCGGTATCCAATACTCAGGAAGCAGAGTTTATTGAAAAACAGTTTTCTGTCACAAACGCACCTGAAGCAGAAGCATCACCATGCTTCTTCTTGAGACTTAAGTACTCCGTGCAGTTGCGCTTCCAATGTCCTGTCTTGTGGCAATGAAAACATTCGCCTTTCCCCGAGTCTCCAGCCTTGGACTTTTCCTTTCCCTTCACCTTTTTAACTCCACCCTTAGGATTAGTGGGCTTCTTCTTTTTCTTACCCTTGGCCTTAGCTTTCGGGAGAGAAGAGGAAGACTTTCCAATAGTCATAACGGGAGTTTTTGCTGACTTCATAGTGCTCTCTGTACTCCTTAACATGTTAAGGAGTTCAGGGAGTTCCTTCTCCATGCCGTGCATGTTGAAGTTCACTATGAATTGAGCAAAGGTGGAGGGGAGGGACTGCAGAATAATATCTATATATTGTTCATTGTCCATTGTCCATCCTAGTTCCTCAAGCTCTTCTATAAGAGCTATCATCTTCAGAACATGGTCTCCTACTGGTGTGCCAGGGGCCATTCGCATCTGAAACAGTTTCTTTGATGCTTCGTATCGTAATACGCGGGATTGCTCTCCATACAACTCCTTTGTATGGAGAAATATGGTTTGAATGTCCATATTCTCGTGCTGCTTTTGATGTGTATTGTCCATCGATGCAAGCGCGAGGCATTTGGCCGTGGCACAGTCAGCGTCCCATGTCTTGCGGACTTCAACGTCCGCAACTGAGGATTTTGGACCTGGGACGGGCGGGGCTGAAGCCGTGAGGACATATGATACTTTATCATAAGTCAAGGCGATTTTCAGATTCCTCAGCCAGTCTTTATAATTGGTCCCATTCAGTTTGTTTTTATCTAGTAGAAGCTTGAGTCCAGTCATGGGTATCTGCCATTAAGAGAGAGAAAAGAATACACTCAGCGAAAGCTCTTGCACAGATCAGATTGGTTATTATCTTGTCTAATCGATGTCTCCCACTGCTTTAATCAAGTTTTTCTTTCAAACCTTAAAAAGAAAACTAGCCAGGATTAATTACAGTCTACAACTTCGCTAACCGTTCAGCCAGGCCAGTGTCGGTACTTGAGGGAGGTTCCCCGTGCTTTCGCACGGACCTAATTAAAGTAAACCTCGTTTTCCCAGAGGCGTAGCCCCGTTAACACCTTTCTAGACACCTAATGAGTTAGCTAATTGTAAACTGCAAAACTCTCCTAGGAGCAACTATTGCCCACAGTGGGATCGGGATCCAACCATCATATGGAAGGTATGCAATCTCATTGCAAATTTCAACACTTGAAATTCCCGATGTAATTTTTACCCCTAGTACTTATGACCTTAACTATGGTCAACAAATCATAAGTACCAGTCAAGTTCCACCCGTCATTTCTTGATCAATTAGACCCACCCATATGACCCTTAACTATGGTCAACAAAGTCGCATGAATGTCCTAATTAATCTGCATCATATGCAGTGTAGGAAGACATCACTTAGCTACCGTACACTACGCCTTAACTAAAGTCAACAAACGTAGCACGAATAATAAGTACTCTACTTCCTAAAATGACGGAGGGTTGCGGATGATTTTTAAGAAAATCTTTAACGCTTTGAACTTGATATCGTTGTAGAATCAAACAGTTTTCAAAAGGAGTGGCTTAAGCTCCGTAGTTTTGAAATATAGCTTTTTCATAAAGAGCCGAGTGGTTTTCAAATCTGATTCTACAACATCTTTTTAGGTTTATTTTCTTTACATTAATCATATTAATGTAATCCCATCATTTAAGTCCTTAAGCCAATCACAGAAAAGAAACGAAAATAACACGTACGCTTATGCCATCCGCATTCGCCGCAATGTTCCGTTATGCACCGTTAGGTTACTTAACTAACGGCATACCGGGACGGGACTTGCGCGGGTGTAAAACATAAGCAACGTCTACTATATATCATATATATAATATGTCATTCGTTTCAGATATCACAGAACACAGGCAGCAGAAACATATATATAATGTGGGATATACTAGGACGTCCGTATTTAGTATTTTAGCCAATAATAGAAAATACGGATTCCACAGTCGCGATGAATAGCCAAGCCCACACCCCTAGACCCCTACGAGAGCGGCAAGCGACCCTACCAATCCTGGAGTTTAGGAGACCCGGTCTCGACTCCTCGAGATGGCCTCCCACTGAACCCCAGAACCCGGTCACTTGTGCTCCCCACCTTGGGTCTATCCTAATGCGGAAAAGTAAATAATATACAACACTGGTGACACAACCTCAACCCGGAAGTGCCCCAAATAAAAGAATATTACATTACATTTGAATTTACATGAATGAAAATATAAAACTCTCATCTCACATAAAACCCCCCGGCTATTCAATCGCGACAATCCTGCACATCATATCTCAGCAACACATAATATCATATATCATCAACGTAAGTAAGTATGCATACCCCAATTGTCGTTGACGTATAGCAACGAAACCGGCGATATCGAACATACTACACTTACGGTCACAGAAAAGAAAGTGAAAAACTACAATATTTGGAATCCACATTCTCTTTAGACATCATAAATACGAAATATCACATATTTCGTATTTCATGCCTAAACTATATGAATTCCACATATTGTATCACATTCCAGATAAACAGACAGTATTAAAGTTTTTCGAACGAACAATCAAGTACTCAAGATTCACTAAAGCTCAACACTTGAGCAGGGTTAAAAAATCCGGAGTGTGACACAGTAGTAGCGGTCCAGCCGTAGAAGGGTCAAGCCAACGCCTCACATGTGGCACGCCGTACTGCCCCAAACCCTAAGGTTCAAAGGGCAGTTCAAGACGGTCACATAATCGAGTTAAGGTTTGTTGTCTTCTAGAGGGACCACCACAAAAAGACTTGCTCGTATCTCCAAAGTATTTAAACCTCGTTAATAGTAAGCAAATGATACTCGTTCAAACACTTCAATACTTTCTAATTTACCCGGATAAACAACGAAATGAAAATACCGATCGAATCTATGCGTCCAAAACCATCTCCAGAAAATACAGAACTATATTCAGATTAAACATACCTAAAACATTGTAAAAGCAGACATAAGAATTATAGTGCAATTTTCATGGAATGATACCACTGTACGGCCGCGGAGCCGCGGCCTAAGCAAGGAATTGCCGCGGTTCCGCGGCGATAGGAACTGTTCATTGCATATTATTTCACCATAATTCTTAGATTTGTCTGCTGTATTTTTTAAGTATTTTTAATTCTGAAAAAGGCTAGATTTTAGAATTTGTCCAGAGAGGGTCCAAAAATGTCGTATTTTTGTTCGATCGGGATTTTTACTTCGTAAAAGCGTCGCCTAATATTCTAGGTCGGCTCTGATACCAATGTAAGGTTTGTCTAGCACCCTATAATGAGTTTTGAAGCATCACATGTGTCAAAGTTCGGATTTTGATGGTGCTAAACAAGCATGCATAGGAATCCATCCTAGAAAATTAGGGTTTCGAAACTTAAATCTTATAAAGTTAGGGTTTCGAGACTACAACCTTTGTAGCTCCCTTTTGTTGGACTCCTTGGTGTCTTGGGTGTTGGAAGAAGGTCCTCTTGAAGTCCTCTCACGTCCACGACGATCCACCCGGAGTTTCCCGTCCAAGCTCGCAACTTCAAGAATCGAAGAGAACACTCTAAACAAGTTGGCTAAACTTGTGTAGAATGATGTTGTGGTTTGGAATCTCACTTCAAAAACCTTTCTTTATGTGTATATAACTCACTAGAAGAAACTAGAGAGCAAATATGAAGGAGGAAGAAGATGGTGGCAATATTTTAACAAGAGATGATAAAATAACCATAGTAAGAAAAAATGAAATATATCCTTTTATATTTTATTCCTTCTCACTTCAAACCATGGTTAAATCTTTTGGTTGGTATTTAATTAGGGTTTAAACCATGTAAGGAAAGGTTAATCCAAGGTTAAGGGTAGGTGAGAATGGTTAGGTTAAAGAAGAGTGTAGAAGCAAGTGAAGATTATCCTTTCCTTTTTCTATTATGTTTTAAACCTTAAATCAAATAAAAACAAAAGATTTATCCATGGTGTGAGTCTCATATTGCCACCATTTCCATGTGTAAACAACCATGATAGATGGGTGTATGTATGTATGTATGTATGCACATCCATATGTGCATGAAACTAGTAAGAAAGAAAGAAAACATACATGCATGCACACATCCATCATCCAAGAAAAGGTTTTAAGTGAGAAAACCAATGGTTAAATGATAAATCAACACTTGATTTATCAATCCGGCCATATCACATATGACCCCACCAAAAGCAAGCCGCCCGATCAATGTACGGTATCATATACGCGCATTTTAATCGGGTCCATGCGCATATCGCATACGCGCACCACAACGTTTCGCCTGGACTAGGTAACTCCTGTGTGGGACTCTAAGACTCGTCAATACGCCGGCAGAGGGTAATGATCATATCAAGTACCCCCAAACCGCAAGCGGTCAGCTAAACGTAACGGCCACCCGGGTATTGAGCGATCAGAAGAAAACAAGCGGATCAGAAGAAAACAAGCGAACCTGCTACAACTCCCGTCGAGCCAACCGGCAACACTACCGTACAGTCCGGTCTCTTCGTCAGATATGCTGCATATCGAGCCTAGGGATGGTCACGTCGACCCTAATAACTCAATAAGTCGTGCCGGTGAATGGTCTATAACAGATCGAGAAACTACTGATAACACTTATCAGCAATTCTCAGCAGCCCTGGCCAGGGACTTGCTGATATAACCAGTGGGGCACAGCACAGCATCAACTCCCAATACCGGGAGAGACGAAACCCCTCCTATCGCTCATCGCCTTCGTGTGTCTCGGGACTGTACCCAACGGCCACCTGCTTGCACGACTCGGTAGAGCCGTGGTAGGGTGGCAATCAAAGTACAGTGGGAGAACACACAAGACTCTATGACGATCTCGGGTCTACAGACTAACCTGTACCAGTGTCACCTGAGAACTGCTATCCGACGATAGATATAATTCCATATAGGAGTTCTCGGTGAGTCCGTCCAGTGTACCCAGTCACCACTGAGCACCCGTATATGATCTTGATGTCAAACATCGATGAATGTGGGAACATCCATCGCCCATCACATGGGTCTAGTATCATATACGCTAGTCTACTCTGGTATATCGATGCCCCGTCTCGATACACCTCCGACTAGGGACATTTCAGGATATGCTTATAAACTACAGATGTCCCACTAGTATGATCTCTATCATAATCACTGTAGTCAAGCCGATATCCTCAGGGCTTTATCAGCATGTATGAATGAATAAAAGCATGATCAAATCAACATGTCAGATAAAGAAGAACCAGATAGCATACTATCATGTCGAGCAAGAATGCATACTGAATATATATATATACATGTATAGATACATCCACTATCACATAATGGCCTCTAGGGCATACATATATCCAACACATATGAGTGCTCACGTTTCTAGCACGTGCGGCCTGTTTGGCCATTAGTTATTTATGTTCAGCGCTCATATGCTTTGCATATGAGCGCTCACGTATTTTACACGTGAGGCCTGTTTGGCCATTTAGATTTATTTATTTTCGACGCCTATATGCTTTGCATATAAACGCTCGTCTATATGCTTTGTATATAAGCGCTCACGTGTTTAACACGTGACGTACAACCGTGAATTCTTTTCTTCTTTCTTCTCTCCCTTTTTTTGTAAGGTTATAAAGGAATAAATAGCTCTTGACCGAAAATTTTGGTGGGAACAACGGGCACATCCCACTGAGGACCGAAACGTCCTTAAACTAGCAACGGACCGCAACGTTCTTAAACTAACACAATGGATCCCAAATGCTCTATTATTGGGTCTGAATGATCCGAAAATCCTGTTGAGTAGATTTAATCTAAAATTAGACTAACGTATCCTCAACAAACATTTAAGTTGATCTTAATCTCAAATGAGATTAACGATCCTTAAATCAATCCAAACCCAAATCTAAGAATATACGAATTTGGACTAATCCACGCCCTACGGGCGACAACATAAATTAGTCTCTGTATACAATCCATGGGCAACCAAAAATAAAACAAACACACACGACACGAACTGACCTTCTGGAGCAGGAGAAAGTAGTTACCGCGATGCGATAACGTAATTAACTGCAGGGGCTTGCGCTTGCAGGGAAGAGCTTCCCCACAATCAAAAACCCCTCACAACGAGGGGCAATCTGACGAAGTCTGCTACAACAGCCGCATCCGTCCAAACCTCCGATACACGGCGCCATAAATCAACTTGTCATTCTCGGAGAGGTGGACGGATAAAACCAAATAGCATCCGCCCCTATATTCGGGCAAGACTTTTGTCTTCCCAGTTTTCGGCGGTAAACAGTGCTGGTATTATTTGGAAAATCCTTAAGCTTGAAAGAAAAATAGGGTTAGGATAGATTCAAAATATATGAAATTGTAAGATTCAAGGAATATGAAATGTAAATAATGTTTTTAGTTGCTGATTCTTGTGTTATATTGATTAGGACCTCATGCAAAATTGACCTGCATGTCCATGCAGAACTGACCTGCATGGGCCACCAACAAAACCTGTCACGCCCCGCTTTTCAATATACGGGTAAGAAGACACGACAAAGCCCGCTACATATTTACTCAGAAATAAACACGCTAAGCATATCTAAGCAATATAATGTAAATATAAACAAGAAGACATGAAGTGTAAATGAAAAACAATTTTTATTTATTAAACATTTCTTTATAAGTACAACTGAAAATGTAAATACAGGAATGGAAAGCAATGCCTAAATAATGGCATGAACTGAAAAGAAAATATATACAAGTATCTAGAGCTCTGGGTCAATGGAGAACTGCTCCAAGTCTTCAGTACTGTGCTCAACCTCCAGAGAGTCCGATCCACCTGACAACATTCCAAAGAAAAAGAGAAAGAATGTCGTCAGTGAACAATCGCTTGGTAAGTCCCATGTCGTCAGTGAACAATCGCCTGGTAAGTCCCAAGTTAGGTAAGAATAGACAGATGAGAATATAACTGGTATATTGTAATCTTTTGTTCTGTTAACGCAGTTGTTTGTAGCTTAGTACAGAATATGCCAGTATATACGAGGAGTCCCACTATTCCGAAGACTAAGGTATACGAAGCACAAGGAACCATTAAGCCATGGTACAACAACAATGGATATTCAGGTTAGGTGTATTAAAGTGACCGTCTCGTGCCACTTCTAACACATTCCATAACAATCTACCCCTTTAAAACCCCGTAATGTATTTGTATTGATTGTATTGTTTTGTTTTATAGATGGTATACTTGCCGAAATCATGATATCAAATAGATAGTCATGTAATCAGAGTATCTCCAAGGTTCGGTTCGGTCGAGTCAAGTTGATATAGATTGTATTATGGTATTCATGGATTCATGTTGTATTGTAGATATACTTGAATTGAATTCAAGTCAGATTATTTTCAGATTTGACCGTGACTCAAACTGAGTCAACTTTTAAACAGAATTGAAGTCCTGATTTATGTTTTGGAGTTATCGGTAACTGCTACACATGGGACAAGATTTGTGTCTTTTTCCAAGACAATTACCATATTGATAACCCTGTTTTTAGGTTATCTATCTTAGATAGGCAAGCATCCATATTCTATGGCTCCGTGAGGCTCAAGAGAACTGATCCCGCTTAAACCTATATTTACTAGGGTTCTTATTATAAATTAATATAACTTGAGGGGTTTTTATGAAAATAGTTTTGATATATTTTCAAAATACACCTCAAGTATTTAATAATCGTCTTTAAGGTTTTCATAATTGCAATTTTTTATAAAGTGAAATATTCTAGTGGATATAACCAAGATTTCATTGTATATGGTATTTTAGTGTAATATTGGAATCGTATTGATTTGTAATGGCAGTTTCCTGAAATTTGTGATTCCTTTGATTTAGAAAAACATGGAATATATGTAAAATATATTTAAAGTAGATCTTTTGATTATATATATATATATAAGAGATTAATGGAGGAAAGAGGCCATAGGAGGGAATTTCCTACTATGGCGTCGAAAAAATACACCCTCCCTCATTTTTTCCGACGATCGGCACCCACCATCTTCATCGTTATCGTCTAGGATGTGGGTACACCAAATTTCATGTGATTCTACAACCTTTTCACCGTTGATTTAGTGGGTTCAAAATTAACGGTTTATCGACAATAAAACTTTTTACATTGCTAAATCAACGATGAAAAGGTTGTCGAATCAAACGAAATTTGGTGTACCCACATATTAGATGATAACGATGTAGATGGTGGGTGCCGATCGGTGGAAAAAATAAGAGAGGGTGTATTTTTTCGATGCCATAGGAGGAAATTCCCTCCTATGGCATCTTTCCTCCATTATTCTATATATATATATTTAAAAAAAACAGAACTTATTTGTTAAAAAGAAATCATATTTTTCTTAAAAATTGCATTAAAAATTCCATCAAGATCGGATGCTCCATGAGGAGGTCTGCATCTTGCTCTACTAGGCCCGAAGATGTGCAATAACCCGCACCATTCTGATCGGGGTTCCCCAAAATAAGTTGTAGAGGCGCATTTGCAAGGAATTAAATAATACACTTTTAAAGAAAACAGTATTTGAAAGTTTAGGGTATTTTATTATAAACTTGTAAATTCCCACAATCTAATGTTCCAAAAGTCATCGTGCTATATCAAAAATGTGTGCTGTGATCAGGTAGGTGATTACCTCGTGAGTTTTCTAAAGGTAATATGATCAAAATGAATAAGCAATGTCGTATGTAAATATGAAGGTATTTTACCGTAAAAATAAAATAGAAGTTGCAATACATATTATTTTGAATTGAAACTTATTGTGAATGTTGTTTTATGTTTGTTAAATAATATAAGAAGAGATGATAATTTGTTGTTTAAGAAAAAAATGAGTTTTTAAAGAAAAGAGAATCGGAAGTCGGAATAACTCCTCTTCCGACGAGTTTTGAAAAGTGGAAGTTTTAGACCAGATATTGAGAAGGGGAGAGGGGACTTACTGATTGAAAATAAAGAGGGAAGATGGAGTAAGCTTTTGGAATCGTCGGGGAGTCGTTTCGTCGCTGGATTTGTCCCGAAACGTCGCCGGAATTTCGACCTTGGCTAACTCCTCTTGTATAACTTTGGACTTGGAAATTTTAGAGAGTTTTTGTGATAATTTTCAGAATGAAGCGGCCAAAGTGTAAGGTTGTATTTATATGGTAGGATTAGGGTTTTGTGAGTGAAGAGAGAATTACAAAATACATTAAAATTTGGTTTAATGGTGATTTTTAATTCTCTGGATAATTGCAGAGAAAACAAACAGTCTGGGGTTAATGGGGTAGGACAATAGGTGTTAGGGTAAATTTTTTTGTAGCATTTCCTTCCTGCCAAACCGGCGGCGCCGGCCAAACTTCTCATCTCACCGGTCTAATCCGGTAGGTTGGGGTTGGGATTGATGCCACGTGTTCATGTCGTCTCATATACCTCAGTTCACATGTTTTATTTTGTTGTGACTTTACATTTTACGTGTTTTGCACGTGTAAACTTTTGAGCTTCTAAAGTTTAAAAGAAAATCAACAAAAAATATATGTGGCTGGGGGGATTCGAACACATGGGCTACGTCATACCAGTGCAAGGCTTTACCAATGAGCTACAAGTGCTTTCTTGTTGTTCAAAAGCAATTTAAATACTTGTAGCATACACAGGATTGCAAATATTCCATTTGTACATAAATTTTTAAACAGCTTTCTGTACACTGAAACAGAGTTGTTACACTTCTCCTTCTCTTTTTTCTTCCCGCCACAGCCCAACGGCTTCCCCCCTCTTCTAGTGCTACCTCCGCCTGACTCACGCCCACAACGACCCACCACACCCACATCCTCCCCGAGATCCCCTCCTCCAAATCCCCCCTCCCCTCAACGTCTTTTACCCTCTCTTAGTTTCTCTATCTCTCTTTTTCTTTAACTCACTCTCAAACACCCATCGCTGCCATACCTCGCCGACGAGCCTCCCATGTAACCTCCTCGTCCCTTTCACCTCAAATCAACACCACCACCTTCACCACACCTCCACCAAGTCCCTCCATCAACACCGAAGCTCCTTCCTCAACCCAAACACTCACTGCACACCACCTCGCCGGTGTACCCTCATCATCAATGACCACCAGTGACCTCTTCGAACACCTCAAAACCCCACTCTCTTCACAACCTAACTCCCAACACTCGAGATACCCACTACATGTCACCTCCTTTGTCAGCCGCCGCTTCCCCGACCACCTTTCTGACACCAGGGCCTCGACACCGCCGCTGCCACCTCTGCCGCTAACCCTAGCTGCCTACAACACCTTCGATGACACCCCTACGACATCACCTCTACACCACAACTCAAGCTCCTCCTCCAACCAAGATTCCTCACCGCACTACCACCCCAACTCCGGCCACCATCGCTACAGAGATGCAGCCGATGAATCCCCTTGGACCACTGTTGCCTCGCCAACTCCATCATCTCTCAACTGCCACTGCTGCAACTGCGGCCCCAAGCCGACTCATCGCTGCCTCGTGCCCACTCACAGAACCACCGTGCTCACGTGAAAACCGCTTCCGCACCACCACCGTGCCACGGCTACACCACCGCGTGCCCAGACGTGTCACGCCTCGTACCCACTCCCCATGCCACATCGTGCCAGCCTCCGCGCGACGCCGTGCCAGCCTCCGTGCCATACCGTACCTCGATCCAGTGCACGCACCGTGCCCACTCCCGCACCAGCATCGCGTCTAGTACCGTGTCGCGTCGTGCCACTCCCGCACCACGCACCGAACCAAGACCACGCCCGCTACCATGTTATGCCCGCGTTGTCACCGTGCCCAGTATCGGATCTCCGCGCATCACACACGCGCCGTGCACCATGTCCAACATCGCATCGACCCATGTGTCGAGACAAAGTCCGCAAGTGGTGTCGCTTCTATATCAGCGACCGAAGGTGTTCCCCGCCGAAACACGGAGAGACGCGACCGCGCAGGTCCGTCTTGCCTGAATTTCGGGGCAGATGCTAATTAGTGCTTTCCATCCACCTCTCCGAAGATGCCAAGTTGATTTATGACACTATGTATCGAAGGTTTAAACGGATGCGGCCGTTGTAGCAGACTTCATCAAATCCCTCCTCGTTTGTGTGGTTTTTGATTGTGGGGACGCTCTTCCCTGCAGGCGCAAGCCCCTGCAGTTAATTACGCTACCGCATCGCGGTAACAACTTTCTCCTTCTCCAGATGGTCACTTCGTGTCGTAGGTGTTTGTTTTGTTATTGGTTGCCCGTGGATTGTATACGGAGACTAATTTATGTTGTCGCCTGTAGGGCGCGGATTAGTCCAAATCCATATATTCTTACATTTGGGTTTGGGGGTTGGGTTTAAGGAAACGTTAGCATCATTTGGGACTAAGATCAACTTCAACGTATGTTAAGGATACGTTAGTCTAATTTTAGACTAAGATCAACTTAACGGGATCGTTTAGTTCCAACAAAAGAGCATTTGGACTCTATTGTTTAGTTTAGGGACATTGCGGTCGATTAGTTTAAGGACGTCACGGTCCATCGTTAGTTTAAGGACATCACGGTCCGAGGTTAAGGACATCATAGTCCGTGAGTTTAAAGACATCACAGTCAAGGTTAAGGACATCATAGTCCGTGAGTTTAAAGACCTCACAGTCAAGGTTAAGGACATCATAGTCCATGAGTTTAAAGACCTCACAGTCAAGGTTAAGGACGTCATAGTTCGTGAGTTTAAAGACCTTACAGTCAAGGTTAAGGACGTCATAGTCCATGGGCTTAAGGACCCACAGTCCATGAAATGTGTGGTTGTCGGGACCCGTCACCTCTTTGAAGACGTTGAAGGATTACAACGATAAATATCAGAGGAGTAAAGAGATGTACCCTCGAACCGACGTGAGTTGGTTGAAAGATCTGTAGTCCAATTCGGGGCTAAGATTTGTGATTTATGAGCATGTGGGCTTAATTAAGCTGAATTTGAGGACTTATGGCCAATCTTGGGCTAAGTCCAATCAAGTTAAATGTTTTAACATTTATTTTGGGTTGTTAAGCATTTGTTTGAGCTCGGCCCTTTTAACAATACTGAGCATTGATTTAGCTTCTGACAATGTTTGTCTTTTACTGAATATTGAGCATTCATCATAGCTCTAGGGCTTATTCAAAGAACAATTTAAGTTCTACCCAAGCGCACATAAAAGCATGTAGTGCGCTTGGCACTATCGCCAGTCAATGAGTGCAGGGCACTATGTTTAAAGCGCTAGTGCGCTTGGCGCTTTGCGCTAGATGTGAAGCGCTAATGCGCTTTGCACTAAATGATGAGCGCAGATGCGCTATAGTTGAAGCGTTGAGGCGTTTGGTGCTGGTGCCATATAATTAACTGCAGATCGCTTTTAGTAATGCAGTGCACATGTGAGGAGCACGTGGCGGGCTTAGCGCTGAGCGCTAGATGAAGAGCACTAAGGCACTTATGAATTAGGAGCGCTAAGGCTCTTATTAGATTAGGAGCGCTAAGGCTCTTCTTAGGTTAACTTTGCGCTCTGCAGATTATCTGTTCTTTGATAAGAGGCTGTCTCAAAATTCTAAGAAAAAAGTTCTAAGAACAAAGTTCTTAGTTCATAGAAGATATTTCAATCTCTTTTCGATGAAAGGCTTTGCCCTTATGGATCTGTGATCCTAGGAGAATTGAATAATTCTTCCCCCTTTATAATGCGATGTTCATAATCTCTTTTGTGAAAGACAACTTTGTCTTATAGATCTATGATCTGTGAAAGAAGTAAGTATTTCTGATTATATTAAGACGATTTCGTCTGTATATTCTTTTTATCTTGAAAAAGAATTATCTTCCTTTACCGAGAGTTTCTTCTTCTTCTTGAGATTTTCTCAAAGTTTACGGGGGGGGGGGGGGTTCCTCTATATATAAGACTTGAAGTCTTGGGGCCTTTATATAGGGCAAGCTGATCAGTTCGATCAGTTAAAGAGATCTTTTCTCTAATTGATTCGGGAATTTTCCCACCATTCGATCTTTGATCCTAGGGCTTCTGTTTTACAGAAGGCAATCTTCTTGTTTTTAACAAGATTAGAAAATCTTTCCATAACAGAATTTAACTCTGATTAATTAATGATTTATCATTATTATTAGAACTTCGATCTAACGGTGGGGAGTTTTCTTAATTCCAGCGCTAGCGCACCCGTGCTTTGCACGTGGTGCGCTGCTTAGAGCGCAACGCTCTTAACGTTAGCACACCTATGTCTAACACGTGGTGCGTTGCTCGGAGCGCAGCGCACCCATGTTTGACACGTGGCGCACTGCTTAGAGCGCAGCGCACCTAGAGCTAGCGCACACATGGTGCGCTGCCTAGGGCGCAGCGCACTCGGCGCTGTATCTGAAGCGTTGCTTCAATTTGAAATTTAAATTTCAAACAGAGCTTTGCTCTGATTGGGGGAAACAAATGCCCCCCACCGTTGCGCTCACGTGGCCTACATGTGAGTGCAGCGGTGGCAATATCTGTGCTCTAGGATCAACTCAGAAGTTGAAAAGGCATTTCAATGCCAATAAATAGGACCTTTGGTCCTTTAGATGATTCTGTTAATCTTCTTCTTGTTTTCTGAGAATTTTTATTCTCTCACAGAGCATAGCTCACCATCTTAAGAATTCCAAGAGTCAAAACTCTGCCAGAACTTAGGTAAAGATTTATTAATCTAGGGTTTTACCCATTAACAGAGCCTTGCTCTTCATAGATCTTTGATCTAAAGAAAACCCTTTTAGGGTTTCATTAACAGAGCTTTTGCTCTCTTCAAATCATGAAGACCTCTTAAGAGTTTTTTCATGGATCTTGAAGATCTTATAATTTTAATTCATATATATATAAAATTGATTTCAATTTTTCTGATGGGTTTTTCCATCATCTTTATAGAGCCAGGCTCTTGAGGAATTTTTATTCCTTCATGATCAAAGTTTGACAAGTGTCACTCTGTCACAGAGCACTGCTCTCAAAGAGATATTTACTCCTCTACCCGAGAGATCTCTCATTTAATGAGAATTTTCTTGAGGATTTCCTCATTTAATCAGCAGTCTCATCAAATGATGAGGCTGTTTTATTAATGATGAACTGTCATCTGGATTTTGTGGGTCTTTTTTGGTCCCTCTTCACTGTATTGCAGTGTGGTACAAATTCTAAAGTACCAAGTATCATCATTTAAATGAAATTATCGTACTGACAATTGACTTTTGTCCCTTTTTTTTACGCAGGCGACATGTCTTTCGATCCCTTTTCCCTGTTTGTTCGTTCAGAGGGAGGATTCCCTGGAGCGCCTGTGGACCGGGAAGTCCTAGCATTGATCAAAGATTATGACCCGGAACATAAGAATATTCATCTCTGGGGGACATGGTATAATCAGATTATTAAGGGTCGGCAGAGCTTTTCGTTCGCGGTACCTTCAGAGCCCATCATGGCGATCCAATAAGCCGACCCACCCCCGGTGAACTATACCGTTGAAGAAGTCAACTGGACTTCGGGAGGTCTTCTTCAGCCTGCTATGTCTTCGATACCCGTTCAGCCTCCAATGGCTTTGGATACCCTATGGCGACGTATTTGTCAAGGCGAAGCGCGACCGTGGGGACAGCCATATATGATCGGTCTAATTCCTCGTCATCCAGCTGGTTATCTGCAATGGGCCCGCTACATTCTGTTAGTGAAGAAGACGCAGTTGTTGAGGCTTGGGTTCTATCCCGCCATTTATGCTTCTCTCTTCCAGTATCCTACGCTTCCCGCCTCGTGGATTAAGGCCTTTCTGGAGTAGTGGAATATTCCTACCCACACCTTCCTTTCGCTGGACCGAGAAGTATCAATCTTCTTAGAGGAATTTGCAGAAGTTTCTGGCTTACCGGTCATGGGGGAGCATTATGAGGAACTGCTTCCTACGGATGAATACGTTTTTGGTGCCAAGCCAGTGATGACATGCCTTACCCCGAAGAACGTCGTTCAACACCAATTTCCTAATTTGATCAAAGTGTTGAATATTTATGAGGGCCTTTTCCTCTAATCTGGGAGCCGCGGGGTTAATTTCGAGGATTTCATCGCTCGTTTTCTCCGTCCGGAAGTCTTTTCGAAGGAGGCTGCTAAATTCGTCACGCTTGACGACCCTTTCGGCTCTGGTTTAAACAGCTTGCCAACGGCGGAGGCAGATCAAAAGAGTTTCTTCCTTCCCAACACCCCAGTCATTTCTTTTGCGGAGGTTGCAGTCCCTGGGATTGATGAGGAAACGTTCTTTTTGGGGTTTCTTGGGTTATGGCTGAGCTGGTTTGCACTCTCGATGCACCCTCGCCGTATGAGGCTGCCCGTTTTCTACCCAGCTCACCGAATGGTTATTGGGGTGAAAGTGGCTGTCGCGGTTGCCGGGTTAGCTCATTTATATTACGGCCTCAGCCAAGCGGTGGATACTACCGAACCCGGAGTGCAGCATGTGAACTTCTCGATGCATTACTTCATGTCATGGCTCGAGCTACATGCACTTGGTGTTTTCGCAATCCATAAAAGGCCTTCCTTCTTTGATAGGTGTGGCTTCCCCCGGATCATGCGATTCGTCGGTGCATCTATTGTAAATCCGTCACTGCGGGAAGCTAGAGGTTCGCTCCTTCGTCTTCTCACGGTCGGAGATGGCATGACCTTCACCGACAAGATTTTGACCATCGGCAAAGAGTATGCAACAACGGTGCAGCCATTGCGGGACATTTTTAAAGATGGAGCCTCTATTTTGAAAGCTCGGGAAATCCTCCATTTATATTCTATCAGACCGGGCTTTCTGGTGTTTAGAAAAAAGGATGTGGTGTTATTCATGAGATACATCCGCATCGTTTTGCCCAATAATTGAGCTATAATCAGGGAGTCCCGCTGGAGGCTTTCTTGCTAGAACCTGCTGCCACCGAAGAGGGAATGCGAAACGCGCTGCATCACTACATGCGCATGAACACGGGGTCCAACTTCTTTATCAGCGAATCGAGCTGTGTCTCGAAGGCCCTTAGTGTGTACGTGGCGTGGTACCATCATTCAATGGGCTCCGTTATCAGGGAGGAGAAGCGACTGCTGCTCGATCGCAAAGGTGCACCCCCTGCCAGTGATCGAAACGTCCCTTTGAAGTGACGGACCATTGTCCCGCCTCCCTTATGAGAAGCTGCCGTGACCGAAGTCCCGCATGACAGGCCTGAGCTACCGATACCCCGGGCTCCTGTAGAAAAGGTGACTGTAGCTTCCCCCGAATCTGGCGTGGGTTCAGATATCGGGACTCGTCGCCCCATGGTGCCCTCTAAACGTAAACTTGTGCTTGCGACGACCGAAGCTCGCTCGCAGAAGAGGAAGAAGAAGTCGATCCTCTCTGCCACCGTTGTATTTGGTCAGGAGCTTCATGCTCCTTATAGTGAAGGCTTGGGCGAATACGGGACCAATGAGGGTCTATTCATAGCGCCAGACGATACTGATCTGGAGGCTGCTATTGCAGTTTCTGTGCGATCGGCAAGCCACAAAGCGGGACTGGCCTTCCTCGCGCAATCAAGTAAACATTAGCCGTACTTTCTTTCATTGCATTATATTTTTATTATCATGTTTTGACTGACACTTTTCTTTCTTTACCAGGCATTTCCACTGAAGAGGCTCTAGCGGCTTCCCTCAAGACTTTCGAGGAGGAGGAGAGGATTCGCGCTTTGTTGGGAGTTGGTATATCTCGGCTCATTGCGTCTTCATTCTCCATTCTTATAGACAATCTGACCCCCTTCTTATCTTATCGCAGGGACTACAATGCCAATCCCGCAAGGTGATGCGGAGATGCTTCCAGGGCCATCCATCGAAGTCCCGGCCTCCTCAGCACTGCCGAAAGAGGCCTTACTCAAACGACCGATGACAGATGCCATAACGACTCTAGAGGTAACCCTTGGTGCTGACTATGACGTCATATTGATGAAGGCTTCTAGAAGATCCGCTCTCATGGCCCGAGCGGAAAGGAAGCATAGAATGCGCGCGGTAAGGGAGCATAGTGCCGCCTTGGCCGCGGGTGCAGGTTCGAGCACCGCTACCCCTGCCCCTACTCCTTCAGAGGATATTTCGGCTGCCTTGTCCACCGCCCACAGATAGGCAGCACGTGCTGCTCGGGAAGCAGTCGGAAAACTGACTCAAGGTAACGTGACATTGGGTTCTTTTGTCACAGTTTTAATTTTTAGGTTCTCATATATCTTATCTTGCAGGGCCGAGTCTTGCCGAGGAGGTGGAGGGTGTCGTGGCGGCAACCACCGATCCTGAGGTAGCGGTAGGTGAGACAGCCAAGATCGCCGAGCCCGAGGTAGCGGCAGGTGAGACAGCCATAATTGCTGAGCCCGAGGTAGCCGCTCCTTCTCAAGAGTCAGGCACTGCTCCGATCGTCATTCTTTCCGCTTGCGGTTCTCTGCCATCTCTTGGCGTTGCGAGCGTTACGACGGCTCTCATAGAGTCAGGGCATGAGACGACGAGAGGAGAGACCATTTTGTTGGAGGAGGGTGACGCAGTCGTTGTATCCAGTGATGCCCTTGTTGCGGTCTCGACCGGCGACTTACCAGGTAAATTTCATGATATTGCTTTTTGTTTTATTCTGCAATCCTTTTTCGACCTTTTCTGACAGTACTTTTGTTTCGAATGCAGCTGTGGTGGGCGTTAAGGTTGTGCCACCCGAGGAAGCGTCACCAGTTACCGCTTTGACGGTGACCGCCCCTTTGCCTTCTCTCGTACCCTCTCAAATGCTGGAAGGTGCAGATTTGTGACTCATCAGTTTCATTGCAGGCAGTATATTTCATGTACTGACATTGTATTACTACATCCTTGCAGGAGTCCTTTTTGATTACCTGTATCAGGTACTACACCCACACTTCTCCTTTCAGTCAGAGATTGCCTCTTCTAGCGGGGCTGGTGAGTGCAGCCTTTAGCTAACGTCTCTTCTTTTCTTTAACGGGTAGTCAAATCGTTTCTAATTCTTCTTTGTTTTAATTGCAGCCTTACAGATTGAAGGAGGAGATGAAAGAGTAGCTGCACCACCGGTACCCCCGGTCTTGCCACTTGCTGCAGCCGGTATAGTAAACTCCGTTGTTCATAAACTTCCTTTATTTCTTGAACCGTTGTCTGACTGTGGTTTGCTTTGTAGATGTGACACCGACTTCAGCTCCGTTTGAGTCTCAAGTCATAATGCCCGCAGGCCCCTTCTCTCGACGCCCCTCCTCCAAAGGTGCTGTGAATAGCCTGCGCACGTTGACCGATCATCTCGAGGAGCTTGATGCGGAGACTTCTGCCCTTGCTGCAGATTTCGCTGCTGAGGTTAATCCCATGCTGGCGATGCTCGTACACTTTCATAATGAAGGTGTAACAACCGAGTTCATTTATACCAATTCCAGTTCCCGTATTTATATATCTGTGGCATGTTATTTATTTATCGTGTTTGGATGCGAATAGTAATTTTACATTTACTTTGCATTCGACCCGACCCGCTTGCTTGAACTTGTTGATTCATATTTATAGATTACCCTGGCTTGTTACATAGACACGTGCATCTAGTGTAAACTGCATATTGAAATTTCATCTAGCATCGCATATTTTACATATAACATTTTTAGGTCATGTATAATAAATTAAAATTGCATTTCATAGCCTGCATGATATCCCTTACCCCGTGGTAGCGTCCGTGCATCTCTTTCTCGCCCCGTTCAGTGAAACGGACGTGTTTGGATAGCTACGCGCACGTACGTACATCCGTTCTTGGGGGTATGCATTTTCGTTACCTAATCATTCATTTTAAAATTTGGAAGTTGCATATAATTTTCGTATTTTAAATCTTAATTTTTAGACTCGACCTAGGCGCATTTTGAAATATTTTATATCCCGCTAAAAATTCAATTATTTAATTTTTAAATTTAATTCTAAATTTTTGTAACAGCTCAGAAGATTTCTAAAACCAATTTAAATCTTTTTTTAAAATTTTCTTTAAATCTTCCTTAACCAATTCCCAGCGTCATCCCTCTGTCTCGTGGGCCCCTCCCAATTTATCTCTCCCTTTCTCTTTCTTCCTCTCTCCCTCACCGCTATCTCTTTCTCTCTCTCCCATATAAAACAATTTTATCTCTCCTTACCGTTCACTCACCCTCTCTCTCTCCTATCGATCTCCTTTCTCTCTCCTCTCAGAATCTCTCTCTCCTCTCGCGTAATTCCTTCTCTCTCTCTCTATATATATATATAATTCTTCTTCTTCTTTTATTAACCCACGACCGCGAAACCCTAGCCGCCTACCTCCATCTCGCCGTCGCCCAAAACATCGACGACGCCTTCCCAATCTCGCCGCCTCCTCACCCCCTTCAACACCTTCACCTCCTCTCCAACCCGTGACCTGCACAGCGCACCCAAGAACAACCCAAGCCCCCTGCACTTCGCGTCACCGTGAGTGACGATCACCGGAGTGACCTCGTCGTCGTCCATCGTCCCAGATCCGGCGCAACGGTGAGCCTAGCACCCCCTTCTTCCTTCCTTCTTTCTTTCTTTCTTCTTTCCTTCATTCTGTTTTTTTAAAAGCCTCTGTCCTCTGCAGTTACCTCGCCGGAGCTCCGTCGAAGTCGTCGACACCCTCGCGACCCTCTTCCCAGACTACAGTGAGCTTCCTCTTCTCACTCTTCTCCTTCCTCCTTCCTTTCTTCTCTTCTTCTTTTTTTCTATACATTTCTTTCTTTAAATGTTCACTGCCATTTTAGATCGCCGGAATCCGGTCGTGCCGTCGACGATCCCGACGACCCAGCGAGCGTACCTGACCCGTGTGATCACCTTGTGCGTTGTTTGGATCCGTTCCGTGTACCGTGCGCGCGTCGCGACTTTTTCCGCCGACTTGAAACGTTCCGTACACCCGTTTCTTGATCCGTCTAGGCAAGTAAAACTTGCTACATGCTATTTTATTTATTACATACTTATTTAAATGCATATTAAACCTGTAGTTTAAATCTAATACCACATGTTCCATTTTAACATTTCGATGTTCCATTTATATCATTTTAGATCTAGAACTTGAAAACATATCTTGTTGCATGTTAGATTACGATATACGGTATCCATATCCATATTTGAATCACATAATGCTTATTTGCACAGCCCATAGTACCATTTTAAATAGTTTATAACTTTCGGATACCTATTTGCATCCATTCCGTCTAATATACATATTATTACATCCATAGATCACTTGAATATATAATATTGTAATATTAACATTCCATATTTGATAAAGTGTATTTTAATTAATGTTGGAACTATAACCTTAACCCAAATCGATAACCGTGCATCCATATGCTTTAATCTGTACCTATTTGCATACCACATCACAATGTTCCATTTTTATTGTTCCATTAGTACTCCATACTTGTTTTGTATACCCATGCTTATTTTAGTTTTTATTATGAGCACTCATGTGACATTTTGTGCACCCCTGACATGACTTGATACACTTACCACTTGATACAACTTGATACCGTGCACTTCTTGACATGATTGGATTTATTTACACTACTTGACTTGACCTGATGTACCATATCTTGACCTGTTACCTGATCTTGTTACTAATGCCAACAGCCTTGACATGTTGTCCCTACGGACATTTCCTGTTGTCTATCCAGACAAACCTGTACCTGCTTGATCCTGTGTTGGCATTAGATTCAGATTATTAATACCTGACTTAAACATATAACTTAGGGTTATGGGGAAATCAATGAAGAAACCAGAATTGTAACTCGACAGTTCGTTTGCTTATACTGATCGGTTTTAGAGGCTAGGCCAGCCTTGGGATGTTGCTGCTGACCTCATCCATCTATACATATTTCCTGTTTTAGTGCCTAGCGGCATGTCTCGGTTCCAGCCCGAGAATCTTGACCGTGGTCCCGGGTATGCACGGGATACTATTGAGTTACATCGATGATTCATCAAATTGATTTCAAAGACTCGAGAGTAGTTAACACAGTAGACCAGTTTAGATTACTCATTGCACACTATCCTTCACTGTCTTATTTATATTGTTGTTTCACCTGTTTTACCATTCATGCTCATACCTGCATGTCTTGTTACCCCTGTTTATAATATTGCTTAATGTTATGACACACTGACGTCTGGGTTTTGCATGTCCCAGATTCTTTACCTTTGCTGCAGGCCGAGCAGGAGTATTTCAGTCAGCAGGCTGAGCAGTGAGGACTTATTAGTAGTTAGTTCATTTTTACTTTCGGTATTTTCATTCTTGATGTGAGCCCGCATTACGAGACGTACATTCTAGTTTATTCTTGTATTGTATCTTTTGCTTCCGCATTATTTATTTTTGACTCGTTTTATTCTGGCTTATAGACATGTATTAGATAGTTTATTATTGTTCTTGATATCTCTACAGCCGTAATTTGACTGTGGAAGGATGTTTCCTATCCACAGATAGCATGGTTGGTGTTCCCTGATTAAAAATCAGGAAAATTTTTCATAGGAAGCATCACGTGCTCACACGTGATCAGCGGTCACGTGTTGGAACGTGATGGTAAAGCAGCGGCAAAGAACAGAGCAAAGAAGAGGAGCCCATTCGGAGGGGTCATGTGCTTGAACGCGACCGGTGGTCGCGTGCTCACACGTGACCAAAGGTCACGTGGCAACACGTGACTGGCTTTAAAAGCCTTGCTGTTCAACAGAATTGAATTCTGAAAAAGATCATTTAAATCTTTCCAAAATGGAGAAGAATTATGTGAAACCGTTGGATTAAGAATCCGAGGGTGATTAAATATCACCAATTTATGGAAAAATCTTAGACAAGGAAAGATTTCCCCTAAATCTCACCGAAATAACAAATGGAATATCTTTGGATTTAAAATCCAACGGTGAATAAAATTCACCTAATAATCTAAAGGCCCGGATTAATGATGAAAACAAATCAAATCTTTCAATGAAAGATTTACTAAACAGATTGATTTTTTTCCTTCTCCTATAAATAGGAGCCAAAAGAAGGGAGAGGGGGATATAGAGCTTTGGAATCTTGAAAATTGAGAGAAAAAAGAAAGGAGAATTCTCTGAAAAGAAAAACCCTAGGTAAGAAAAGAAAGGGGATAAAAAGATTCAAAGAGGGAATTTAATTCTCAATCTAAGAGTTTAACTCTTCTGAATAAAAAAGAACTTAGTTCTTTTCTCTGGTTGAAGATCTGCAAAGTGCACATCTCCCCATAGGTTGAGGATTTAATTCTCATCGGGTCGAGATCCTGCCATGCAGATCTAAAATATAGAGGAGAAATTGAGTTCTGAGAATTTAATTCTCACAAAGCTAAAGGAATTTAATTCCTCCAAGATAAAATTAGGGTTTAACCCTATATGAGAATTCAATTCTCCAAAATTATAGGAATTTAATTCCTTCAAAATGGACAGAACTAGGGTTTTACCCTAATTGAGAATTTAATTCTCTCAAACTCACAGGAATTTAATTCCCCTTAAAATAAAATTATGGTTTTACCCTATGTCAGAACTTGATTCCTTACAAATATGAGAATCTAATTCCTACAGAAGGAAAATTAGGGTTTAACCCTATCTAAGAATATAATTCTTCAAAAGAAAATGGGAATTTAATTCCTCTAAAGTTATTGCTGGGGTTTAACCCTATGAAGAATTTAATTCTTAAAAGATGAACAGATCTTTAAACAAGCAAAGAACCAGGGTCACGTGTCCCCACGTGACCCTTGTAAAGATCTACAGAAAAGAATTCAGAGGCAACGCCTCACGTGCTCCACGTGACCCTTGAAGCATAGAAAGAAAAAGCAAAAGAAACAGAAGCTCTGGGTGCTCTCACGTGTTACCACGTGACCCCTTGGCAAAAGCTTTAACAGTCAAGTACACAAATCCCCGTCACGTGTCAGCACGTGATGCCCCAAAATAAAATATAAAAAGTATTCAATACTTTTTTGCAGAGCAAAATAAGGGGAATCTGGGCGCTCTCACGTGTCTACACGTGACCCCTCTTTCTTTAGTGTTTGACACTAATTTGAGATCTTTATTCCCAATGTTTAACACTGATTTTTCTCAGTGTTTAACACTAATTCGAAAATCCTACTTGCAGTGTTTAACACTGATTATTTTCTAGTGTTTGACACTAAACCAAAAACTATATTTCCAGTGTTTAACACTGATTGTTCTCTTAGTGTTTAACACTAGTTTGAGAATTCTGTCTTCAGTGTTTAACACTTTTGTTATTTGGTGTCTAACACTACTCTCAGCCAAGTTGACTGATTTTTCAGAGGCAAAGCCTCCCCTTCAATGGACCAACGGAGGGCCAATATTCCAAACATGATTGGACTTAGCCCAAGAAGGCCATAAGTCCTCAATCCAGACTTAACTGAGCCAATGGGCTCACAATATAATTAATTGGTCTTGGTTCCATATTGGGCTACAAATCATTTAATCTACCTTGGTTCAAGGGTACATCTCTTCACTCCTTTGATATTTTTCGTTGTAATTCCTCAACGTCTTCAAAGAGGTGACGGGTCCCAACAATCATTCATTTCACGGACCGTGGGGTCCTTAAACTCATGGACTATGATGTCCTTAACCTTGACCGGGATGTCTTAAAACTAACAACGGACTATGATGTCCTTAACCTTGACCGTGATGTCTTAAAACTAACAACGGACTATGATGTCCTTAACCTTGACCGGGATGTCTTAAAACTAACAACGGACTATGACGTCCTTAACCTTGACCGTGATGTCTTAAAACTAACGCTGGACTGTGGAGTCCTTAAATCCACGGACTATGATGTCCTTAACCTTGACCGCAATGTCTTAAAACTAACATTGGACCGCAATGTCCTTAAACTACTTATCGACCGCAATGTCATTAAACTAAACAACAGGCCCCCCAATTGCTCTTTTGTTGGATCTAAACGATCCCGTTAAGTTGATCTTAGTCTAAAAATTAGACTAACGTATCCTTAACAAACCGTTAAGTCGATCTTAGTCTAAAAATAGACTAACGTATCCTTAACTAACGTTTAAGTTGATCTTAGTCTCAAATGAGGCTAACGTATCCTTAAACCCAAACCCCCAAAACCCAAATCTAAGATAATACGGATTTGGACTAGTCCACGCCCTACGGGCGACAACATAACTTAGTCTCCGTATACAATCCACGGGCAACCAAACACAAAACAAACACACACTACACGAAGTGACCATCTGGAGAAGGAGAATGTTGTTACCGCGATGTGGTAGCATAATTAACTGCAGGGGCTTGCGCCTGCAGGGAAGAGCGTCCCCACAATCAATAACCCCTCAAGCGAGGGGGAATCTGAAGAAGTCTGCTACATCGGACGCATCCGTTCAAACCTTCGATACACGGTGCCATAAATCAACTTGGTATCTTCGGAGAGGTGGACGGATAGCACCAATTAGCATCTGCCCCGAATTTCAGGCAAGACGTCCCTGTCGCGCCGTCTTTCGGAGGGGAACAGATTCTGGCACGACCGGTGTGACCTTTTCCTCTTTCCACTCTGCACTTCATGTGTCGTGATTCGCGAACCAATCACGGTTCACTAATGGTTGCCCTTGGGTTTCGATGTACTAAGATTTGGTGTTTCGTTTGCTGCAGAAAGCAAAAGGATCAATGGCTGGCAACTGCTCGAACTGCAAATGCAACCGACGCTCCGCCTCACCTGGAGGTGTAGCCTATGGACCGCAGGCTGCTTCCCTATTCACTATGCCTGTGGAACAAGTGACTCAGGCTACCACCGGTCTGTTCTTCGGGACCATGCTCCCGCCAGTGAATGTTAATATCCAGCTGCCGAAGGAAGCGCAAAAGAAGTCGGTCTTCGATCGGATCACTACTACCACGTCCCCTCTCAACGGGTCGTCCAATGTTAATTCCAACTTCTCGGTCGTCACCAGACTGAGCCTGAACTCCGATGGGCTTGCCAAGAAGCCCATGACCCCTGAAGTGGCCATCCCGAGGAAGATAGCCATATCTGCTCCTGAAGTCGTCAAGGCGGCTTCTCCTGACAAAGAGTCGGTCTTCACAAGACTGACTATTCCGGCTCCCGTTCCTGCTCGAAGGTTTGTCTTTGACAGATTGGATACCCCGACTCAAAAGGCTTCAGTCTTCAAGAGGCTGGCATCAGCAGCACCTCATCTAGACAGGGGGCAAGACAAAACCATCCCCATCGCCGAACCTGCCCCAACGGTTCGACACGCTCGACGTCGCCACTGGCACCAAGTAAGGAAGGCCGGGGGCAACTCCCCCTCTGGGATAACCCCACCAGCTTCAACGGTGGAAGTCAATGTTGCTGTTCCGACTGGGAACAGCTTTGAACTGCTCAACAAGGTGCGCAGAAACTCTCCGACTGCCGCGCTGAAAAGATCTCCTCCACCCACGGAGAATGTTACAGAAACAAAGCCAGAGCAGCCCCCTCAACGGCTGTCCTCCAAAATTTACAAGGTCTGGCGACGGGTTCAGGACTCAGTAAACGATCGAGATCACTCTCACCGGCAGAAGAGGGTGAATGTTCAGGAAGAAAAGAGCCGTCCTGTCAAACCGCAAAGGACGACAACTATCGGGGTGCCCGCTGCAACGGCCTCCTCAACGTTAACTGTTAGTTATGTATATGCCCTAGAGGCCATTGTTGTACATATGATGTATATTATGATGGATGTTTGGATATATACAGAGAGGACTTTCTTGCTCGTCATGATAGTATGCTATTTGGTTTCACTTTATCTTAACATGTTGACTTGTATTGGTTTACTGTCTTACTCTCACATGTTGATAAAGCCCTTAGGATCTGTGCTCGACTACTGGGATTATGATGAGATCATACTAGTGGGGCCACGGTATTCGATGAGTACATCCTATAAATGTTCCTAGTCGAGGGTATATCGAGACAGGGCATCGATACACCAGAGTAGACTAGCGTATACGCATCTTGACCCATATGATGGGCGATGGATGATCCCATATCCATCGGTGTTTAACATTAGAGATGGTGTACGGGTGCTCAGTGGAGACTGGGTACACTGGACGGACTCGCCGAGAATTCCCAGATGGTGATATACCACACGTCAGATGGCAGTTCTCCGGTGACACTGGTACAGGGTAGTCTGTAGACCCGATATCGTCATAGAGTCTTGTATGATTCCCACTGTGCTTTGATTTCCACCTTACCACGTCCAATAGGGCGTGCAAAACGGTGGCTTTTGGGTACAGTCCCGAATCACATGGAGGCAATGAGCGATAGGAGGGGATTCGTCTCTCCCGGTATAGGGAGTTGATGTTGTGCTGTATTCGATTGGCTATAACTGGAAGTCCCTGGCCAGGGCTGATATAGAGATATACTGGTAAGTGTTACCAGTAGTTTCTCGACCTGTTATGAGCCTCACATCGACACGACTTATCGGTTACTGGGGTTTGACGTATACCACCTCTAGACTTGATATGCGACATATCAGACGAACAGACCGGACTGTACGGGAGTGTTACTGATTGGATTCACAGGAGAACGGACATGCTAGCTTGTTGATCATCTGATCGCTCAATACCTGGGTGGCTGTTACGTTTAGCTGACCGCTTGCAGCTTGTGGGTGTTTGATATGATCATCACCTGCTACCGGCGTATTGACGATTCTTTAGAGTCCTACACAGAAGTTTCTTGGCTCAGGCAAAACGGAGTAGAGGCACATATGTGATATGTGCAGGACCGAGGATAATGCGATATGAGATACCGTATTATATTCTCGCGATATTTAGATATGAATCGGGATATCGGATCAAGTGTTGATTCGATGAATCGGTACTTGATATATTAGTCGGTTATATTTGATATAGCCGGATCGTCGGATCAAGTGTTGATTCGATGATTTAATGTATAATGATATATATGATATATTGTATTACATTATCTAATATTGGCTCGCTTTATTATTTCATTTTCTCACCGGATTAATACATTGATATATATGCGATATACGTTAATTGTATTATTTTCTTTTGTTGAAAATATATAATATATATGTGATATATATTATTGTGACATGATATGATTTATTATGAAACATGTTTAAGGATGATAAAAAGAGATTAGGGTTTGATTAGGGTTAGCTCTTTCTTGTTTATTCTAGAAGGGTTTCCTTTTTGTCTTGGTTAAGATATTATGGTTGATACTTATCCTTATCCTTAACCTAACCAAACCCTAGCTCTAGTTTATTCTCTACAAAGGTTAAGCCTATCATCCTTGACCATGGTTCCATATCAATCATATATTCTTATCTACTATTCATCACAAAAGGATTTTATTATTTTCATTTTATCATCTTCTTCTCTCTTGAGTTTTTTGAGAGAGAGCACACTACAAATTCCTTTTGTGATGAATTATTGTGAGAAAGTGAATAAAAAAGATAGCATAAATACAACTCCATCATCCTCATCTAATCTAGCCCATTAGAGTAGGGTGTTCATCTCTTTAGAGTGAGATAGCTTGGGTTATAGCAACTTCGACGTAGATCATCGGAGAATCGGAACACTTCAAGCTAGCATGGATCGTTCGAGTCGTGGAGCTTCTCTTGAGTCCGGGAGATGGTGGATCGCGGCGAAGGGACTTCTACTCGGAGCATGTGAAGCGAAGGAGCGGACTACAAAGGTTGTAATCCCTCACACTTAGCTTTTAAGATGTTATCTTGCATGCTAAACCCTAATAATCTAGCAAAGATCCCATCTTTGGGTTGTTCGGCACATGTAAAATTTTATTCGGGCATGTTTGATGCTTTATGAACCTTCACAAGTGTGCCTAGGAACCCTACAGTGGTATCAGAGCCTAGCTAGCGCATTAGGCAATATGTTAACGAAGTTAAAACCCCGATCGAACCCGAATACGACATTTCAAACCCTTCTCTGTACATTTTTTAAAAATCTGGGTTTTTCCAGAATTAAAAATACCTAAAAAATACAGCAGGGAAATATAAGAATTATGGTGAAACACGTGCCCCCAATTCGTCTATATAGCCGCGGAACCGCGGCAATTACTCACCATTGGCGGCGGTTCCGCGGCAGGGTAAGAGTATTAGGTACGGTTTTGTGCACAGTAATTCTTGTCTCTGTGTTTACTATTTTATGGGTATTTTTAATCTGACTCAAGTGTTGAGTATTCTGGGGTTTATTTTGTAATCGTCGATTCGATCGGGAATTTTAAATTCGTTATTGTTTTTCCGGATATTTAGAAACTGTTAAAAAGTTCAAACGGATATCATTAACTCACTTTTTCCCGACACGAAAATTTTTTCTAGTGTTGAATCTTTTCTCGAGTTTAAATCTTTCGGAAAAATGTGCAAGTAACACGGTGGACCCTCTAGAAGACAACAAACCTTAACTCGATTATGTGACCGTCTTGAACTGCCTTTTGAACCTTCGGGTTTGGGGCAGTACGGCGTGCCACATGTGAGGCGTTGGCTTGACCCTTCTACGGATGGATCACTGGTACTGTGACATTTTCTGGGATTGTTTGAACTCCGCTCAAGTGTTGAGCACTTTAGGAAATTTCGGGTATTTGATTATCTGTTCGAAAAGTTTAATACTGTCTATTTATCTGGAATGTGATACAATATGTGGAATTCATATAGTTTAGGCATGAAATACGAAGTATGTGATATTTCGCATTTATGATGTCTAAAGAGAATGTGGATTCCAAATATTGTAGTTTTACAATTTCTTTTCTGTGACCGTAAGTGTAGTATGTAGTTGTATTGCCGGTTTTCGTTGCTATACATCGACGACGATCGGTGTATGCATACTTACTTACGTTGATGATATGAGATATTATGTGTTGCTGAGATATGATGTGCAGGATTGTCGCGATTGAATAGCCGGGGTTTTTATGTGAGATGAGAGTTTTATATTTTCATTCATGTAAATTCAAATGTAATGTAATATTCTTTTATTTGGGGCACTTCCAGGTTGAGGTTGATGCCACCAGTGTTGTATATTATTTACTTTTCCGCATTAGGATGGACCCAAGGAGGGGAGCACAGGTGACCGGGTTCTGGGGTTCAGAGGGAGGCCATCTCGAGGAGTCGAGACCGGGTCTCCTAAACTCTAGAATTGGTAGGGTCGCTTGCCGCTCTCGTAGGGGTCCAGGGTGTGGGCTTGGCTATTCATCGCGACTGTGGAATCCGTATTTTCTATTGTTGGCTAAATACTAAATACGGACGTCCTAGTATATCCCACATTATATCTATGTTTCTGCTGCGATATCTGTGATGTGATCATTTGATATGTTGTGATGGATACAGTATATAGTATATATGATATATTATATACCCGCACTAGCCCTGCCCTGCTATGTCATTAGTTACCTAACCTAACGGTGCACGAGGGGACATCGAGGCGAATGCGGATGGCATAAGTGTATGTCGTATTTATCTGTGATGCATAGGAAGCATAAGCTGATGGGATTTTTTATTAATGAGATTAATAAAAAGAAAAGAAACCTAAAAGATGTTGTAGAATCAAAACTTTATAAAAATGGTAGCTATAGTTTTGCTTTGCATAGCGGTATATATGATATACCCTGCACTTTATTCGATGAGGAAAGAGCCGAGATCCCTTCACCGGGAGTGACCTCTTTAGCGAAACTGGCAGATGCTACAAAACTCGGTTTGTCTTTTGATTGCTTTTAGGGTTTTTGCTTTGCATAGTGATATATATGATATGTCCTGCACCTTATTCGATGAGGAAAGAGCCGAGATCCATTCACCGGGAGTGACCTCTTTAGCAAAACTAATGAAAGCTTCAAAAACACTCCATTTTCAAAATTTCACTTGATTCTACGACGATATCAGGTTCATTACGCAATAGGTTTTCAGAAAAACCTGTCGTAGCCCTCCGTCATTTCAGATAAAGACTATTTAGTATTCGTGCTGCGTTTGTTGACCTCTGTCAAGGCGTAGTGTGCGGTAGCTAACTAGTAATTATCTGTAAAGCATGTGATGTGATTGGATTAGGGTAGTCGTACGACCTTGTTGACCTCTGTCAAGGGTCGTGCGAGTGGGTTTAATTCAATCAAGAAATGACGGGTTGAACTTGACTAGTGCACTATGGTTTGTTGACCTCTGTCAAGGTCATGGCACACTAGGGGCAAAATATTATCGAGAATTTCAAGTGTTGAAATTTGCAATGAGATTGCATACCTTCTATAAGATAGTTGGATCCCGATACCCACTGCGAGTAAGAGTTACTCCTGGGAGAGTTTTACACAGGACAATTAGTCGATCAAGTAAGTGTCTAGAAAAGTGTTAACGGGGTTACGCCTCTGGGAAAACGAGGTTTACTTTAATTAGGTCCGTGCGAAAGCACGGGGAACCTCCCTCAAAGTACCGACACTGATCTGGCTGAAAGATTGACGAAATTGTAGGGTGTAATTAATCCCGGCTAATCTTACCTTTTAGGGTTTGAAGGAAGATTTGATAAAAACAGTGGGAGACATCCTGATTAGATAAGATAATAACCAATCTAATCTTTCAAGAGCATACGCTAAAGTGTTTTCTTCTCTCTCTCTCCTGGTAGCGACCATGTCAGGCCATAATCAAGATAATAATATGGATGTATTGACTGAACCTGCTTATTATACTGAGCAGGGGAACGTTGGACCCGTTCTTTCTTATAAGAGTTATAAGACTGAACAGGAAACAGGAGAATATCTGGATTCTCACGCCGTCCAAAAGAACATGCATGTTGATGCATCTTCTTCAGGTGTGTTAGTTATTGAGAACTGTTTCTCAGTTCACCCTACGTCCTGGGTATTGGATACCGGATCAGGATCCCACATATGTAAATTGTTACATGGGCTACGTAAAGGTAGAGAACTGGGAAAAGGTGATCATTCCGTTCAAGTAGGGAACGGTGCAAGTATTGCAGTCAAAGCAGTTGGCGAATATCACCTTGTATTGCCAAGTCATAATACACTGATTCTAAATGAGTGCTATTATATACCGAACATGATGTGCATCATTATATCAGTTTCTTTATTAAGTAAAGAAGGATATAATTTTGTAGTGAAGGATAATGTTATGAACATATTCCTAGATCAAAAGTTGATTGCATCAGGCTCGTTACATAATGGCATATTCATTCTAAATCAGAATACAGTCCTCAATATACAAAACACACACAAGAGGAAAAGTTCAGAAATGAACGAATCCTTCTTGTGGCATTGTAGACTTGGTCATATCAATGCGACACGACTGGCTAAGTTACATAAGGATGGTTATTTGAATTCGTTCGAATTATCATCTTATGATACTTGCCATTCATGTCTCAAAGGAAAAATGACCAAAGCTCCGTTTAGTGGACACGGAGAAAGAGTTACGGAACTCTTAGGACTGATACATAGTGATGTATGCGGTCTCATGTCTACGCATGCCAGGAACGGTTCTTCCTACTTCATTACATTCACTGACGATCTCTCTAGATTCGGACATGTGTTCCTGATGAAACACAAGTCTGAAGCTTTTGAGAAATTCAGAGAATATAAGCACGAAGTAGAAAAACAAACGGGCAAAAGTATTAAGATCCTTCGATCTGATCGAGAGGGAGAATACTTAAGCAATGAGTTCCTAGAATATTTAAAAGAGAATGGGATTCTCTCTCAGCTTACTCCTCCTTATACACCACAGCACAATGGCGTATCGGAGCGGAGGAATCGCACCCTATTAAATATGGTGCGCTCTATGATGAGTACAGCTGAGTTACCTATTTCCTTCTGGGGTATGCGCTTGAGACAGCAGCATACCTATTGAATCAAGTTCCAACTAAATCTGTACCTACCACACCATATGAGATATGGAGTGGGAAGAGACCATGTCTTAAACGAGTTAAGATATGGGGTTGTCTGGCCTATATCAAAAGGCGAAATCCAGACAAACTCGAGGCACGGTCAGTTCTATGTAAGTTTGTGGGATATCCTAAACATTCAAATGGATATTTTTTCTACCACAGTGAACAACAAAAAGTGTTTATTGCTCAACATGCCACCTTTTTAGAAAAGGAATTTCTTGCAAAAGAGATTAGTGGCTCTGAGGTAGAACTGGAAGAAGTTCCAGAAACACAAACTGTAACTGAAGATTTAGTGGAACCAGAGGATTCGGTAGTATCCGACGAACCCCAGCCTCTCCGCCGATCTAGTAGGGTTTCTCGTCCACCTGAGAGATACTACGGTTTTCTCATTGATGGTAGAAGCGAGGATTGCATCATGGAAGATGATGACCCGACTAGTTTCGAGTAGGCCATCACGAGTGGTGACTCTGTGAAATGGCTGGATGCAATGCGATTTGAGATGGAATCCATGTACACCAATAAAGTATGGATTTTGGAAAATGCTCCTGAAGGGGTAAAACCCATTGGGAGCAAGAGGATTTTTAAAAAGAAACTTGGTGTAGATGGAAAAGTTGAGACTTTCAAAGCTAGACTTGTAGCAAAGGGATTTCGTCAACGACCAGGTGTGGATTATGACGAAACCTTTTCTCCAGTAGCTATGCTTAAGTCCATCCGGATCTTACTTGCCATTGCTGCATACCATGACTTCGAAATCTGACAAATGGATGTTAAGACCGCCTTTCTAAATGGTGATTTAGAAGAGTGCGTGTACATGACTCAGCCAGAGGGCTTCGTAGATAGTGGGAGTAGAGGAAAGGTGTGCAAACTGCTTAAATCCATTTATGGGTTAAAGCAAGCATCGCGGAGTTGGAACATCTGTTTTGATGTATTAGTCAAAGAGTTTGACTTCATCAAAGACATAGATGAACCTTGTATCTATAAGAAGGTAGCAGAGAGTAAGGTTGTCTTCCTCGTATTGTACGTGGATGACATACTCTTGATAGGAAATGATATTCCTATGCTGTAATCAGTCAAGCTCTTCTTATCACAAAGATTCTCAATGAAAGATCTAGGTGATGCCTCATGCATATTGGGGATTATGATCTATAGAGATAGATCCAAACGGATACTGGGATTGTCCCAATCCAGGTACATTGACACCATACTAAAGAGGTTTAGTATGGAAGAATCTAAGCGTGGGAACCAACCCATGATCTCTGGACTCACTCTCTCCAAAGAGATGTCTCCCAAGACTGATTTGGAAAGAGCTCGCATGCAAGGGATACCCTATGCTTCGGCAGTAGGCTCTATCATGTATGCGATGCTATGTACCAGACCCGATGTAGCATACACTAAGTATAGTGAGTCGGTATCAAGCAGATCCTGGAGAGAGTCACTGGACAGCCGTGAAGAACATTCTCAAGTACTTACGAAGGACTAGAGACATGTTCTTGGTGTATGGTAACGGAGAACTCCGGGTGGAGTCCTTTACCGATTCCAGCTTCCAAAGTGATAAGGACGACTCTAAGTCGCACTCGGGATTTGTCTTTACCCTCAATGGAGGGGCGGTATGTTGGAAGAGTTCCAAACAAGATACCGTTGCAGACTCGACGATGGAGGCTGAATACATCGTTGCCAACGATGCTGCCAAAGAGGCTGTCTGGATGAAGAAGTTCATTAGTGAACTTGGTGTGGTTCCATCCGTTGAGCATCCAATACATCTGTATTGTGATAACAATGGAGCTGTGGCTTTGGCCAAGGAACCCAGATCCCATCAGAAGTCCAGACATATTCTGAGGCGGTATCACCTGATCAGGGAGATAGTTGATCGCCGGGAGATCGAGGTCAGGAGAGTAGATACGAAGGACAACACTGCGGATCCACTCACGAAGGCCATTCCCCAGATACAGTTTGAGAGATTATTCGGGATGCTAAGTATGAGATACTACAGCAGCTGGCTTTAGTGCAAGTGGGAGATTGTTAGTTATGTATATGCCCTAGAGGCCATTGTTGTACATATGATGTATATTATGATGGATGCTTGGATATATACAGAGAGGACTTTCTTGCTCGTCATGATAGTATGCTATTTGGTTTCACTTTATCTTAACATGTTGACTTGTATTGGTTTACTGTCTTACTCTCACATGTTGATAAAGCCCTTAGGATCTGTGCTCGACTATTGGGATTATGATGAGATCATACTAGTGGGGCCACGGTATTCGATGAGTACATCCTATAAATGTTCCTAGTCGAGGGTATATCGAGACAGGGCATCGATACACCAGAGTAGACTAGCGTATACGCATCTTGACCCATATGATGGGCGATGGATGATCCCATATCCATCCGTATTTGACATCAGAGATGGTGTACGGGTGCTCAGTGGAGACTGGGTACACTGGACGGACTCGCCGAGAACTCCCAGATGGTGATATACCACACGTCAGATGGCAGTTCTCCGGTGACACTGGTACAGGGTAGTCTGTAGACCCAATATCGTCATAGAGTCTTGTGTGATTCCCACTGTGCTTTGATTTCCACCTTACCACGTCCAATAGGGCGTGCAAAACGGTGGCTTTTGGGTACAGTCCCGAATCACATGGAGGCAATGAGCGATAGGAGGGGATTCGTCTCTCCCGGTATAGGGAGTTGATGTTGTGCTGTGTTCGATTGGCTATAACTGGAAGTCCCCGGCCAGGGCTGATATAGAGATATACTGGTAAGTGTTACCAGTAGTTTCTCAACCTGTTATGAGCCTCACATCGACACGACTTATCGGTTACTGGGGTCTGACGTATACCACCCCTAGACTTAATATGTGACATATCAGACGAACAGACCGGACTGTACGGGAGTGTTACTGATTGGATTCATAGGAGAACGGACAGGCTAGCTTGTTGATCTTCTGATCGCTTAATACCTGGGTGGCTGTTACGTTTAGCTGACCGCTTGCAGCTTGTGGGTGTTTGATATGATCATCACCTGCTACCGGCGTATTGACGATTCTTTAGAGTCCTACACAGAAGTTTCTTGGCTCAGGCAAAACGGAGTAGAGGCACATATGTGATATGTGCAGGACCGAGGATAATGCGATATGAGATACTGTATTATATTCTCGCGATATTTAGATATGAATCGGGACATCGGATCAAGTGTTGATTCGATGAATCGGTACTTGATATATTGTCGGTTATATTCGATATAGCCGGATCGTCGGATCACGTATTGATTCGATGATTTAATGTATAATGATATATATGATATATTGTATTACATTATCTAATATTGGCTCGCTTTATTATTTCATTTTCTCACCGGATTAATACATTGATATATATGCGATATACGTTAATTGTATTATTTTCTTTTGTTGCAAATATATAATATATATGTGATATATATTATTGTGACATGATATGATTTATTAAGAAACATATTTAAGGATGATAAAAAGAGATTAGGGTTTGATTAGGGTTAGCTCTTTCTTGTTTATTCTAGAAGGGTTTCCTTTTTTTCTTGGTTAAGATATTATGGTTGATACTTATCCTTAACCTAACCAAACCCTAGCTCTAGTTTATTCTCTACAAAGGTTAAGCCTATCATCCTTGACCATGGTTCCATATCAATCATATATTCTTATCTACTATTCATCACAAAAGGATTTTATTATTTTCATTTTATCATCTTCTTCTCTCTTGAGTTTTTTGAGAGAAAGCTCACTACAAATTCCTTTTGTGATGAATTATTGTGAGAAAGTGAATAAAAAAGATAGCATAAATACTACTCCATCATCCTCATCTAATCTAGCCCATTAGATTAGGGTGTTCATCTCTTTAGAGTGAGATAGCTTGGGTTATAGCAACTTCGACGTAGATCATCGGAGAATCGGAACACTTCAAGCTAGCATGGATCGTTCGAGTCGTGGAGCTTCTCTTGAGTCCGGGAGATCGTGGATCGCGGCGAAGGGACTTCTACTCGGAGCATGTGAAGCGAAGGAGCGGACTACAAAGGTTGTAATCCCTCACACTTAGCTTTTAAGATGTTATCTTGCATGCTAAACCCTAATAATCTAGCAAAGATCCCGTCTTTGGGTTGTTCGGCACATGTAAAATTTTATTCGGGCATGTTTGATGCTTTATGAACCTTCACAAGTTTGCCTAGGAACCCTACATTAACTGCCCACAAGAGCAGAAAGCAGGAGAAAGTCCCCACGTCTGCAGCAAATGTCGAAGACAGTAAGCCTAAACGCCCTAAGTCTGGGGGCATGGTGTTGCACACCGTCTATATGGCGTCCGGGAAAGAAGACAGCCGTATATCCACAGGTCATCGACCGCTTACGCGATCGGTGACTAAAGCTCAGGAGCAACAGCAGAAGCTCCAAGAAATGATGACTGCGATGGCCGCACTCACTGGGCCAAAAGAAAGCCCAGAAGCATCCTCGGATCAACGCCAGGAGCAAGAAACCGACGCTGAATTCCTTCGCAGGATACTTGAAAAGAAGGACAAAGAGGCTGTGGAACAAGCAGCCAATATAAAACGGATGGCCCTTCTGTTCCAGGACATGGTGAGTATGATGATCCAGCAGGACCCTCCTGCTGAAGATCCTCCGATTATTCTTGAAGATGACAGAAGGGAAACGTCAAATCCACCTCCGGCTCTTTCAGCAGCTAAAGAGGAAACAATTTCCAAAGCTGCCCTGGATGACTACATTTCTCAGCAAATACGAGTCCACCAGGCAACTAAGGCAGCCGACCAAGTTGTCAAAACAGGGCGACCATATCCGAGCTGGTATGATCAGATCAAATACCCGCCGGGGTACACGATCCTAAATTTCCATGTCTACAAGGGGACAGGCAACCCCCATCAACATGTGGCCCAGTTCAGGGCTCTCTGCGGCAACACTGGCAGCGACGATAAGCTCTTGCTTCGCCAATTCATCGGCAGTTTATCGGAGACGGCGTTTTAGTGGTACTCTGAACTTCCGAATGACTCCGTCAAAACTTTCGCAGAGATGGAGTTGCTATTCACTCAGCGATTCATGAGCGCCAGCGAACGCACTCCGATAACATCCTTGATTAATGCAATGGTGAAGCCGGGTGAAACTTGGGTCCAATATGCAATTCGATGGCGAAACTTATGGTCGAAGTGCGAACAACGCATCGAAGAAGCACCAGCGGTGGGCATGTTCGTGGGCACCTTAGACCCTCATGCAACTATTTCACAGCTCATGATGTTCTTCAAACCGACCACGTTCCAGGCTTTGATCAACAAGCTGGCCCAAATGGACCAGATGGGTCACAGACCGTCTCCCCCGAAATCGGAGCCTTGAAACGACAAGGGTAAAGGGAAGGCAACTTTCGTTGCGAACACTCAACAGCAACCCAGTGCTCTAAGACTAGCGGATCAACTGGAGGAGAGACGGCGTTATTACAATGAGAAAATGAAGCGCCCTTACTCATTCCCGCAGGATAAAACGAAGAGGCTGTTCGAGCTGGCGGTACGCAACAGGCTTATCAACTTACCGAATCCAAGGCGACCGCCGCAACCCAGCGAGGTGAATAACCCCAATTACCGCCCTTACCATCAAACGGTAAGCCATACGATTGAGGATTGCTTCGTCTTTAAAGGATGGATCGAAGATCAGTACCTACAAGGCAAGTTTGCGCTGTCCGAGAAGTGGAAGGTAAACCCACCACAACCGCACGCTCCTAAGAAGACGGACACACCGGGGGCAACTTGTTATTTTGTTGAAGAAGCTCCATGGGAGATCGTGCTTTCAGCCAAAACCAAAAGAATGCTGAATGATCTCCAGACATGCCCGGCAATCAGGGGGAAGAACCCGCTGGAACCCCAGATCATTGAAGGGATGCTGAAGCCGCGCCCAACTCCAAAGATTGGTGGTGATGGCCCAAGCACTCACACCCAACCATCAAAATCTTCAAGGAAGAAGAAGGGATCCAAAAAACCCAAGAAGCCTGGTGACAAGCGCACGGACTTGCAGAAACAGATCGACGCGCTGGAGGTATATAATCAGAAAACGCGGACCCCTATCACACTCCAAGAGTTTCTCAGCCACGTCTTTCAGGAGGAAGATGACGGAGAGAGCTCATCGGATGAATTCGAGGGATACGTGGCAAGTTGTCATGTGATCTCTCATTCGTCGCTAGACAATGAAGAAGCGCCCTATATAGAAAGACTGGGGGCAGAGCCTGAGCCAGAACTTGTGTGGTCGTCAGACGAGATGATCGGCGCCTTTCTGAATGAGATTCGTCTGAAAAGTAAAGCCGATCAGGAGCGTGAGATAGCCATATTGGAAGGAGCCAAACGCCGCCGACTAGACGAAAGAGTCGAAGCACTCCCGCCAAATCAAAAGACATCCGATACGGATAAAAACAGATTCAAGACGAGGAAAATGTTTGCTAAAGCCTTATCAATGGGAATGAAGCTACCACCCTCTGAAGAAAACACTCTCGATGGAGCAGAGATGCATCCTAACTACTGCTCATATCATCAAAAGATTTTGCACCCCACCGAAGAATGCGATGCTTTTAAAAGATGATGGCAAGGGTACGTTGCTCACCGGCAACATTTTAAGAGGATGAAACGCAAAACTCGTCGGGAGAAGAAAAGTACGACCGAGGAGCGCAAAAGAACTACCGTTAACTGTCGCACGGTCAACGCCGGAGGATCACAGGTTCTCACCTTTGGGAGTGACTCTGACGAAGAAATGGCTCTCGGCCCTCTCTTTAAAGAATCCATCTTGGGGAAAGAGGAAGAACCAGAGGCCTGCGACACGCTTCCAGAGAAGAAACTTGGACCCGCAACTAGAAAAGATAAGGGAAAGGAAAAGGTCGCTGAGGATATCGCTCTAGATGACCAAGTCATGAAAGAGCTGATTGCCAAGGACCCGCCCAAGAAGAGTAAGGTGGACTACAACATCCTAGCGCACCTGAGGAAGCTACCTTCTCAGCTCAGCATTCTCGACGCCCTCCTATTATCAACGGAAGCGAGAGATTCATTAACCAAGGCGCTGCAAGAGCCCGAACAATTCCAAGCCTTCCTCGCCGAAGAAAGGATGAAGGATGAACTGGAAGAAGTGGACACGGTCGATGTCACTTTCGGTGATGAAGATCTTCTCCTTGGGACGTGCGACCACAACCATCCCCTATATGTCTCTGGATACTGCCACGATATCAAGATAGGCAAAATCCTGGTTGATAATGGATCCTCCGTCAATCTCCTTAATGTTCGGGTGTTGAAGGAAATCTGCATGAGCGTTCAGCACCTCGCTCGTGATAAAATTACCATCTCCGGTTTCGATTCTCAGTCATCACGGACTCTTGGATCT
Source organism: Agapanthus africanus (assembly GCA_030015575.1). NCBI lineage: Eukaryota > Viridiplantae > Streptophyta > Magnoliopsida > Asparagales > Amaryllidaceae > Agapanthus > Agapanthus africanus. The sequence continues at coordinate 313,680,639 of CM057351.1, read as the reverse complement.
GTAATACTAACATTACGCTTCGGACTACTCGTCACGGATATTAAGTTTCACGTCATTGACGCCAAGACCTGCTACAACGCTCTGCCCGGTCGTCCCTGGTTACACGAGTACAACATCATCCCTTCTACGCAACATCAGCGTATGAAGTATTTCAAGGATGGTCTCGAGTATACCGTAACAGGAGAGCTGAACCCATTCTCCGTGAACGAAGTCTGCAAATACGAAGATGCAAAATACTTTTTGCCAGATTTCGAGGACATGGAGAGATGCCGCAAACCGGAGGACAAAGCTGTCGCCACCATTCCTGTTTTCGGGAGTGATACCGAAGAAGAAGAAGAGATAGTTTACGCTGGGCCGTCTCGACGCAATAACCCGGGACCGTCCGCCCCCATATTGATCTTCGGAAGTGACTCGGAAGATGATGTTAATGCTGTGTTCTCCAGTCGGCCGTCAATACAAGCATTCCCTGGTGATGATCAGAGTTTGCAAATTACCATGATTCCGCAAGATCACTACAAAGACCTTGACGCACTTGAAGCTTACAATGTGCAAGACCTGCAGACATTTTACGTCCCTCCTAGGCGAAAAAGTGATTCTATTCTACCAGTCCACAGAAACAAGAGTGGAGAAAGAAATCTGGCACGGCGCGGATTATACACTTGACAGGCTCCAACCCATCTGTTTGCCCAGATATTACACGAACGAACTAAAAAGGCTATTGAAGCGCCAAGGGGTACCTTTCAAACAGACTGTTCAGCAAGCTCGGTTCTACAACAGAATTTGGGATGTCCCTGGGAATCAGCGCAAGTTGCCCAACGGGAGAATGGAAACGCTTGGGCTTGGATATGTGAAATCCGGGAAACGGGAACGAGTCCATGGTAGCTACGCCATATATAACTTCGATGAAGAAGAGGACGCTCTGTCGGAAAACGCCGACCCCATGCCAAAGCTAGATCTGCAATCAAAATGCCGAGTCCGTCATTTGAGGAACAAATGGACAAGCTTATCAGGGAAGCGGGTCAAAAAGCTCGAGACGACCATAACCGCGAAATGGCCATCTACGAGAAAGCTAGGACTCAACGCCTTCTCCAACAGGTGGCGAAAAATGAAAATGCTCCTCCCTGTCAACCCGTTGTGCAAAAGGTCCGACGCAGAGGTAGAAACAAATCAAAGAGCGGAAGAGGCGTTCGACAGCGACAAAGCGGGACCAAGAAGCCACGCGATCTGGAGCCAAGCAATCCAGATTCATCTCTTATAAAGAAGATGAGTCGAGCATACTCTTTTCCTCAGAGCAAAACACGGAAGATACTTGACCTCGCTATAAAACATCAAATGATTACGCTTTTAGAGTCCAAACACCCTGAGCAAGCTAACGAGGTCTCTCATCCGGGTTATTCCTCTACCGAGCAATATGACACCCTCTCGAAGACTGCTTCACCTTCAAGAACTGGGTCGAAAATCAGTATCAGCAAGGCAGGTTTGCTCTATCCAGCAGCTGGAGGATAAGTCCGCCACAGAAGCACGAACCAAAAGCCGCGCACACAGCGAGAGTAGAACCAGATCAACATCGGTCTTGGAAGCGAGCTCGTACTTGTTATAAGATAAGGATATCAAAAGAAGAGCCTGAGAATATGGATGATCTCCCTTGGTGCTTTGCAAACAGTGATGACGAAGTGATCTCAGAATTCCCACCGGCGCCAAAAGAGTTGGAAGATGGGATACACACCACTGCAGATGACCTCAAGAAAATTGAGTTGGGGATGGCGAACGACCCGCGACCGACATTCGTCAGCGAGTTGCTATCTGAAGAAAGGGTGGCTGCGTTAAAAGACGTGCTTATGCAGCATAGAGATTGTTTCGCATGGAACTATTCCGAAATGCCAAGATTAGATCCAGAAATAGCTGTCCATAAATTGGCAATATCCCCGGACATTAAGCCAGTCAAACAAGCGCCGAGAAGAATGCGACTCGAGCTTGAGATGAGCATCAACGCCGAAGTCAAGAAGCTGATCGACTCTGGGTTTATCCAGGAAGTTCAGTATCCTGATTGGATCACCAACATTGTCCCAGTAATGAAGAAAAATGGGACAGTGCGCATATGCGTGGACTTCCGGGATCTCAACAAAGCTTGCCCGAAAGACGACTTCCCAGTACCGGTCACCGAGCTGATGATAGATAACACGTCCACTCATGAGATTTTCTCCTTCATGGATGGCTCATCAGGATATAATCAGATAAAGATGCATCCCGAAGACCATAAGCACACCGCTTTCCGGACCCCTTTGGGTATATTCTGCTACAAGGTTATGCCCTTCGGTCTAAAGAACACCGGCGCCACCTATCAAAGGGCCATGACAAGGATATTCGATGATCTTATACATGAAATCGTCGAATGCTATATCGACGACCTCGTGGTTAAGAGCAAATCATACGAGGAGCATTTAGAGCATCTGAAGACTGTATTTCAACGCCTTCGACAATACAACCTGAAGATGAACCCTCTCTAGTGCGCATTCGGAGTTTCCTCGGGCAAATTCCTAGGATTCATCGTCCGACACCGGGGTATCGAAATAGATCCGTCAAAGATCAAGGCGATCATGGAAATGCCTCCGCCAAGGACTCTTAAGCAATTGCGGTCTCTCCAAGGGAAGCTCGCGTACATCCGGCGATTTATAGCCAATCTTTCAGGCAAGTGCCGCCCTTATAGTCATCTGATGAAGAAGGGAACCTCGTTCGTCTGGGATCACAAATGTCAAGGGGCGCTGGATGAGATCAAGCAATATTTGCAGAACCCGCCAGTGCTGGCTGCTCCGGTCAAGGGAAAGCCTCTCATTCTTTATACAACCGCCCTTGAAGGTTCCTTAGGCGCATTATGTGCACAAGAGAACGACCAAGGGAAAGAAAGAGCCCTCTATTATTTGAGTCGAGTTCTACTAGGGGTAGAAAGCAACTATTCCCCCATTGAAAAACATTGCCTGGCGCTAATCTTTGCGATAACGAAACTCCGACACTATGCATTGGCACATGAAGTCTGTCTCATATCGAAAGTGGACCCTCTCAAATATTTGATGTCAAAGGCCATACTGACAGGTCGACTCGCCAAATGGGCCCTGCTCTTGATGGAGTTTTCGATAACCTATCAGCCTCTTAAGGCGGTGAAAGGCAAGGCTATCGCCGACTTCCTTACTGAGCATCCGATACCGGCTGATTCCCCTTTGAATTGCGAACTGCCAGACGAACACGCGTTTGATGCGATCGGCGGTAGTGATACCTGGTGGGAGCTCTATTTCAATGGAGCGTCTTCCATGAAGAAGCGCAAACAAAGCACCCCCATAATCGAATCAGGGGTAGGCCTCATCTTCGTAACTCCACAAGGAGGGATAATGCGATTCGCTTTCTCCTTAACAGAGCCGATGACGAACAATGAAGCCGAATACGAAGCTTTGATAGCAGGCCTCGAGATCGCCATCGATATAGGAATTGAAAACCTCCTCATATATGGAGATTCTCAACTGGTCGTCAGTCAAGTAAAGGGCGACTACCAGACGTGCAAACCAGAGTTGGTGAAGTATGGTGAAAAGGTGCAACAACTGTTGACCCAAATCCCTTCCTACATGCTGGAAAGTATACCGCGTGCGGAAAATAGCAAAGCAGATGCACTAGCTAAGCTCGCTAAGGAACTGGCCGACGAGAACTTCGATGACGTAAGAATCATGGTACAAAGCCGTCGGGTACTTGCCCCAGCAGAAATATCTCCGGAATCATTTGAAGAAAAGGGAGTGACTGAGCAAATGGCTATGCAAATAAAAGACCAAGAGAAGGTTGATGATTGGAGAGAAGTCTTCATAGACTACTTCAAATCCCGTCGAACGCCTGAAGATGCGTCTTCAAGACATCAGCTTATGAAACGAGCTCTGTCTTTCGCCTTCGTCAATGATAATCTGTACAAGAGGTCGTTTGATTCTCTGTGGTTGAGATGTCTGGGACCTGACGAAGCGAAAAGAGTCGTTCAAGAAGTCCACGATGGACTCTGCGGTTCTCACCAAGTGGGCCCTAAGATGAAGTTGAAGATTAAACGAATGGGCTACTATTGGCCTACGATGATCCAGGACTGCCTCGAATATGCGAAGCAGTGCCACTCATGCCAGATTCATGGGGACTTTATACACCAACATCCCAATCCTCTACATCCAACAGTGGCTAGCTGGCCATTCGATATGTGGGGAACTGACATAGTCGGCCCCATTGAACCGGCATCGTCCAGAGGACATCGTTTCATCTTGGAGACGACTGACTACTTCTCCAAATGGGCAGAAGCAGGACCATTGAGGGAAGTGAAGATAGAGAATATCCTCCATTTCTTCAAGACGCACGCCATTTATCGGTTTGGAACGCCGAGACGGATCATCTCCGATAACGGGCCATCCTACAGAAGCCACAAGATCAGCCGCTTCGCGCAACAACACAACATAGACTGGAGATATTCCTCAGTGTATAATCCCCGAGCTAACGGTCTAGCGGAGGATTTCAACAAGACCTTAACGAAGATCGTAAAGAAGTCTCGAAATAAGAAAGACTGGCACGAAAGACTGCAAGAAGCTCTTTGGGCGTATCGAACCACGTTCAAGACGGCCACGAACACAACGCCATACGCGTTAGTATTCGGTACAGAAGCAGTACTCCCCCTCGAGATAGAGTTACCGTCTCTACGAGTGGCAGTCCATTACGAGCTGACGGACGAAGAAAATGCTCACCTACGGCTTAAGGAGCTTGATGCCCTTGATGAAACCCGGCTCATAGCACAACAAAATCTGGAGGCTTATAAAGCAAAGATGGCGCGCTCATATGAAAGATTGACCAGACCGAGGACATTCCGCCAAGGTGAACTCGTGCTAGTGGTCAAATGACCTATGATTCCCAATCGCGTCAAGCGGGGAAAATTTGAACCGAACTATGAAGGCCCGTACATCATAGACAAGGTCTACCAGGGTGGAGCATATCTACTCATGGATATGCATGGTGAAAGACCTTTCAGGCCAATAAACGGCCGCTTCCTAAAGAAATATTATGCTTAACGGGTCAAGGCCTAGGTCAATGATAGATGACGACGACCATGTCCGCTCGCTATCTTCCTGAGCCCGAACTCTATAAGTAGTAACCGGCCTTCTTCAACAACGGACCGAAACGTTCTTAAACTAACAACGGACCGAAACGTCCTTAAACTAATAACGGACCGAAATGTCCTTAAACTAACAACGGACCGAAACGTCCTTAAAATAACGATGGACCACTATGCCCTAAGACTAGCTGTTGGCCGAGATGTCGATAAACTACGGTGGATTGCGGCATCCCAAAACCGATACAAAAAAAAAAGAAGAAAAGAATAAAAAAAAGAATAAAAAAAATGAAAATAAAAACGGTATGTCCATGAGCAAAATGAGCATGGATGAAAACCCGAAAGGGCTCCGTGAGTAAAAACAGCAGGGCTACCGGCGAGTGTTTGTGAAAACCCGAAAGGGCGCAACCTCGTTAAAAGACGCTTACAGGGTCCTCTCGACTTTGTAAGGAGAAACGACTCACAAAGGAGCAACACACTTAGGAGTCCTCTCGATTCCTAAGGAGAAATTACAGTTGCGAGATCCTCACGACTCGTAAGGAGAACTCTCTTATGGATCCCTCACGGCTTATAAGATTTGAAAGTCTTAAGTTACAGAGACCTGAACCTGTTCTTAAGCAATCCCCCCACAACCTTCGATATTGCCCTACAAGCGGCTCATACTAACCCTTGTATACAATCCACGGGCGCAAATAAACATGTCCCTAACCAATTCCCATCCATGACTAGGGATATGTTCGTACGGTGAACAACCCTTGTAAGCCCTCTCGACTTATAAGGAGAAAACCCTTTTGTAAGATCCTTACGACTTACAGTAGGACATGCACTTAGGAATCCTCATGATTCCCAAGAAGAAAACACACCTACGAGATCCTCATGACTTGTAGGGAGAAATACCTTTGTGAGACCCTTACGGCTCATGAAGTCAAAAGCCTTAGTCGACAGGACCCTAACCCCGTCTACTAAGCCCCCTTTGTTCGACATCGACAGAGGCAAATGATGATTCTCTCCTGGCAATATCCCAGTTGTAGCGATGCTGACGCCTGAAATGGTATCAAATTCTAAGTCCTTTCATGGAAAATGATGATTCGCTCCTAGCAATATTCCAGTTGTAGCGATACTGATGCTGAGATTGGCACCAGACTCCAAGTTCTACACTCGCGATAAAAATCAGTGAGCTAAAAATGCATATGAAATAGCCGAAATGATAGGGCAACTTGCAATAAAAAGCAGCAACTAAAATTGTATGCATGAGAAATAGCGGAAATGATTGGGCAACTCGCAATAAAAAGCAGCAAGTAAAAATAAAATAAATAGCCGAAATGATTGGGCAACTCGCAATAAAAGCAGCGAGTAAAAATAAAATAAATAGCCGAAATGATTGGGCACTGTGAAAAATAGCCGAAATGATGGGGCAATCGCGACCTTCGCGATATAAAAGCTGAAATGATAGAGCATCGCGGAAAAAGAAATAAAATAAAAATGAAATTTATGCCCTATAGGTGATGTTACATCAATCCCTGTATACAATCCAGGGGCGCAAACGAAGAAGGAATCACACCCCTCCTCCCCAGGTTTCATCAAAAGAAGAAGCCAAGTCTCGAAGGGCCACTGTTCCCCTCCGAAAGACAGCGCGACGGACGTCTTGCCTGAAATTCGGGGCAGATGCTAATTGGTGCTATCTGTTTACCTCTCCGAAGATGCCAAGTTGATTTATGGCACCATGTATCGAAGGTTTAAACGGATGCGTCCGATGTAGCAGACTTCGTCAGATTCCCCCTCGCTTGAGGGGTTTTTGATTGTGGGGACGCTCTTCCCTGCAGGCGCAAGCCCCTGCAGTTAATTACGCTACCGCATTGCGGTAACAACTTTCTCCTTCTCCAGATGATCACTTCGTGTCGTGTGTGTTTACTTTGTGTTTGGTTGCCCGTGGATTGTATACGGAGACTGAGTTATGTCGTCGCCCGTAGGGCGTGGACTAGTCCAAATCCGTATTATCTTAGATTTGGGTTTGGGGGTTTGGGTTTAAGGATACGTTAGTCTCGTTTGAGACTAAGATCGACTTAAACGTTTGTTAAGGATACGTCAGTCTAGTTTTTAGACTAAGATCAACTTAACGGGATCGTTTAGATCCGACAAGAGAGCAATTAAGGGAGCCCTGTTGTTTAGTTTAGTGACATTGCGGTCAATAGGTAGTTTAAGGACATTGCGGTCCAAGGATAGTTTTAAGACATTGCGGTCAAGGTTAATGACATCATAGTCCGAGGATTTAAGGACTCCACAGTCCGGCGTTAGTTTTAAGACATCCCGGTCAAGGTTAAGGACCTCATAGTCCGTTGTTAGTTTTAAGACGTTGCAGTCAAGGTTAAGGACATCATAGTCCATGGGTTTAAGGACCCCACAGTCCGGCGTTAGTTTTAAGACATCCCGGTCAAGGTTAAGGACATCATAGTCCATGAGTTTAAGGACCCCACAGTCCGTATCAATGTGTGGTCATCGGGACCCGTCACCTCTTTGAAGACGTTGAGGAATTACAACGCCAAGTATCAAAGGAGTGAAGAGATGTACCCTTAAACCAAGGTAGATTAAAGGATCTTTGGCCCAATTTGGAACCAATACCAATTAATTATATTATGAGCCTATTAGCCCAGTTAAGTTTGAATTGAGGACTTATGGCCAGCTTGGGCTAAGTCTAATATTGGCCCTCTGTTGGCTCATTGAAGGAGAGGCTTTGCCTCTAGAAACTTAGCCAATTGGGCTAAAGCTAGTGTTAAACACTAAAGATCAACAGTGTTGAACACTGGGAATAAGATTAGCAAGTTAGTGTTAAACACTAAAAGATAATCAGTGTTAAACACTAGCAACAGGGCTTTCAAATTAGTGTTAAACACTAAAGCAAATCAGTGTTAAACACTGGCAACAGAGATCTCAAATTAGTGTTAAACACTAAGATAATCAGTGTTAAACACCGGTAACAGAGATTTCAATTTAGTGTTAAACACTAAGAAAATCAGTGTTAAACACTGCTAACAGAGATTTTAATTTAGTGTTAAATACTAAGAAAATCAGTGTTAAACACTGCAAATAGAGTTTTTTTCAATTAGTGTTAAACACTAAGGCAAATCAGTGTTAAACACTGGATACAGAGGTTTTAATTTAGTGTTAAACACTAAGGCAAGAGGGGTCACGTGGTAGCACGTGAGAGCGCCCTGCTTCTCTTTATTTTGTTCTACCAAAAGTATTGAATACTTTGGAGCATCACGTGCTGTCACGTGATGGGAATATAAGTGTTTGTCTGTTAGAGCTTCAGCCAAGGGGTCACGTGAGGCGTTGCCTCAAAGCTCTTGTGGATTTTTACAGGGGTCACGTGGTAACACATGACTCTGGTTCTTTGCATATTTTAAAGATCTGTTAATCTTTTAAGAATTAAATTCTTTATAGGGTTAAACCCTAGCAATAAACTTTAGAGGAATTAAATTCCTATTTCCCTCTGAAGACTTATATTCTTGGATAAGGGTTAAACCCTAATTTCTTTTCTGTAGGAATTAAATTCCTCATATATGTAAAGAATTAAATTCTGGCATTGGGTTAAAACCCTAATTTCTTCTATTTTAAAGGAATTAAATTCCTGTGATTTTGAGAGAATTAAGTTCTCAATTAGGGTTAAACCCTGGTTCTATCCATTTTGAAGGAATTAAATTCCTATAACATAGGGTTGAACCCTAATTTTATCTCAAAGGAATTAAATTCCTATAATTCTGTGAGAATTAAATTCTCAAAACTCAATTCCTCCTCCATGTTTTAGATCTGCATGGCAGGATCTCAACCCAATGAGAATTAAATTCTCAATTCATAGGGAGATGTGCACTTTGCAGATCCTCAACCAGAGAAAGAACTAAGTTCTTTTCTTTATATAAGAGTTAAAATCTTTTGAGAATTAATTTCTCTTTTAAAGCCTCTCTTTTCTTACCTAGGGTTTTTCTTTTTGCAGAGAATCAAATTCTTCCTTCTGAATTTTCAAGATTCCAAGGCGCTCTCTCTCTCTGTGTGTATGTGTGTCTCTTTTCTTTGGGCTCCTATTTATAGGAGAAGGAAAAGAATCAATCTGTTTGGTAAATCTCTCATTGAAAGATTTGATTTGATCATTGAGAGATTTGATTTATCTTCATCATTAATCTGGGCCTTTAGATTATTAGGTGAATTTTATTCACCATTGGATTTTAAATCCAAAGATATCTCTTTGTTATTTCGGTTAGATTTAGGGGGGAAATCTTTCCAAGTCCAAGATTTTTCCATAAATTGGTGATATTTAATCACCTTCAGATTCTTGATCCAACGGTTTCAAATAATTCTTCTTCATTTTGGAAAGATTTGAAAGATCTTTCCTCAGAATTTAATTCTGTCAAAGAATAAGGCTTCTGAAGCCGGTCACGTGTGGCTATGTGACCGTTGGTCACGTGTGAGCACGTGACCCTTGGTATGGGCTTCTCTTCTTTTATGCTTTGTTCTCTTTCCGCTACTTAACCATCACGTGCCAACACGTGACCGCTAGTCACGTGAGAGCACGTGATGCCTCTTCTGAAGCTTCTTCCTGACTTTTAATTTAGGGAACAAAGATGCTCTGTGCCGCTGCTTTAACGTCACGTGCCAACACGTGACCACTGGTCACGTGTGAGCACGTGATGCCCCTTCTAAATATTTTCCTGATTTTTAATCAGGGAACAACCACAAATAGCCTAGAGATCACCTCAACGCTCGTCTCGTCACAACGGACACAACATCAAGCAAAGCGGAACAGCGGCAACTCCCGGTTCCATGACTCGGCGGTGTACAGATCACCGAGAGTCAAATCCCAACTCCGTGAAATGCGGATATAATCAACAAAATTCCTGGTCACATGGAACGTGGATAGCGTCACTCTTTGACCCCGTGGAAGACGCCCAGAACGGAGCCTGGTCCTCGCCGAACACGGCAGTGAACCCGTGGGAAGCATCCAGAGCGAAATTCCTGGTCATGTGGAACGCGGATAACGTCACTCTTTGACCCTGTGGAAAACGTCCAGAGCGGATCCTGGTCCTCGCAGAGCACGGCAGTGAACCCATATGAAGCATCCAGAGCGGAGCCTAGTCCTCTCCGAACGCGGCACCGAACCCGTGGGAAGCATCTAGAGCAAAATTCCTGGTCACGAGGAACGCGGATAACGTCATTCTTTGACCCCATGGAAAACGTCCAGAGCGGAGCCTGGTCCTCGCCGAACACGGCAGTGAACCCGTGGGAAGCATTCAGAGTGAAATTCCTAGTCACGTGGAATACGGATAACGTCACTCTTTGACCCCATGGAAAACGTCCAGAGCGGATCCTGGTCCTCGTAGAGCACGGCAGTGAACCCGTATGAAGCATCCAGAGCGGAGCCTAGTCCTCGCCGAATGCGGCAGTAAACCCGTGTGAAGCATCTAGAGCAAAATTCCTGGTCACGTGGAACGCGGATAACGTCACTCTTTGACCCCGTGGAAAACGTCCAGAGCGGAACCTAGTCCTCGCCGAACACGGCAGTGAACCCGTGTGAAGTATCTAGAGCAAAATTTCTGGTTACGTGGAACACGGATAACGTCACTCTTTGACCCCGTGGAAAACGTCCAGAGCGGATCCTGGTCCTCGCAGAGCACGGCAGTGAACCAGTGTGAAGCATCCAGAGCGGAGCCTAGTCCTCGCCGAACGCGGCAGTGAACCCGTGTGAAACATCTAGAGCAAAATTCCTGGTCACGTGGAACGCGGATAACGTCACTCTTTGACCCCGTGGAAAACGTCCAGAGCGGAGCCTAGTCCTCGCCAAACACGGCAGTGAACCCATGTGAAGCATCTAGAGAAAAATTCCTGGTCACGTAGAACGCGGATAACGTTACTCTTTGACCCCGTGGAAAACGTCCAGAGCGGAGCCTAGTCCTCGCCGAACACGGCAGTGAACCCGTGTGAAGCATCCAGAGCAAAATTCTTGGTCACGTGGAACGCGGATAACGTCACTCTTTGACCCCGTGGAAAACGTCCAGAGCGGAGCCTAGTCCTCGCCGAACACGGCAGTGAACCCGTGTGAAGCATCTAGTGCAAAATTCCTGGTCACGTGGAACGCGGATAACGTCACTCTTTGACCCCGCGGAAAACGTCCAGAGCGGAGCCTGGTCCTCACCAAACACGGACTATGATGTCCTAAACCTCGACCGTAAAGTGTCCAGAGCAAAGCATCCAGACCGGAAAACGTCCAGAGCAGAGCCCGTGTAAAGCATCCAGAGAAAACATCGGACTGTGGAGTCCTTAAAATCCACGGACTATGATGTCCTTAACCTCGACCGTAATGTCTTAAAACTAACGATCAACCATGATGATACTAGACTGATTTTACCTCGGTTCAAGGGTACATCTCTTCACTCCTTTGATATTTGTCGTTGTAATTTCTCAACGTCTTCAAAGAGGTGACGGGTCTCAGTAACCACACATCGGACTATGGAGTCCTTAAATCCACGGACTATGATGTCCTTAACATTGACCGCGATGTCTTAAAACTAATATTGGACTGTGGAAGTCCTTAAATCCACGGACTATGATGTCCTTAACCTTGACCGTGATGTCTTAAAACTAACATCGGACTGTGGAGTCCTTAAATCCACGGGCTATGATGTCCTTAACCATAACCGTGATGTCTTAAAACTAACATCGGACTGTGGAGTTCTTAAATCCACGGACTATGATGTACTTAACCTTGACCGTGATGTCTTAAAACTAACATTGGACTGTAGAGTCTTTAAACTACGGTACCCTGGAAAACATCCCAAAGCAACCCCTGACCTCGTGAAATACGGATAAGGGCGACCGCACCCAGCACTTGCGGGTCCTCACGACCTGTAGGGAGAAAAACTCTTTATGAGACCCTCACGGCTCATAAAGCTCAAAAGTCTTAGGAGGCAGATCTTAACCCTGAATCCTAAGCCATCGCTGCCCTGCAAGGAGATCAAGACAAATTGTCCGCAGAACGCATTCAATAAAAAAGAACACACCATTGAGAAGAAAAATATATCTTTTATTCATGAACCAAAATGGATACAAAGTACAATTCATGAAAAAACAAAAAATAAATAAAATATACTCTCATTCAGGAGTATGTACGAAAGAAAAAAAATTGTACAAGTCTTCAGGCCGGTGGGCGATTTAGCAATTGTACTAGCTCATCCTTCTTCTGCTGGGTCACGGCTTCATGATTCAGTATCACCAGAAGACAGGCCTCCGCCTGAGCCTGCTGGGCCTGATACGAGGCAAGCCGGCCTTCGATCTCTATCTCGGTAACCTTGTGAGCCTCAACCATTTCGCGAGTGAACACGGCAGCTTTATCGAGGGCCACCACCTCTTTGATAGACTCTTGAAGCACTCGCCAGAGTTCATATGCTTTATTGGCTTTGGCTGTAAGACTAGTTTGGAGCTCGCTCAGTGCCTTAGAGGCCAGCTCCCTTTCCGATAATTTGCGGCTGAGCCTCTTCTCGCATGACACCATGTTCGCCGCACACCGCTCTATCAGCCTCCGCAAGTCCGCCTTTGTAGCTACGACCTCCGAAGAAAGGCGGGAACACTTAAGTGCGTGCAAGCAAGCCTCCACCTGCCGACAGAACTCCACCCAGACTCGCACCACCTCTTCGCTATGGTAGGTGGCAAGAAAAGGAAGAGAACCGTTAGTTTCGGCAGCAAATGCTTCAGCTGTGATTGCACTGCCAGCACGAAGCTCCTCGATCAAAGACGACAGGGAGACAAGGCTTAATTTGGCCAGGCGTTCTGAGGCTCGCAGAGCATAAGGGCCGGGCGGCATGGCGATACGCGATTCCAGCGCTGTGGGAGCAGGCAGGGCTGTTAAAAAAAATGTGTCAATAAAACTCTTGAGCAAAGGAACAAATGGAACCATAGTGAGACGTCACTTACCCACAGTCATGCAAGAAGGGACTGAAGGTTCCCCTGGCCCTTCGAGAACCTCAACCTCGTCATCAGCCTCCAGAACTGCAAAGAACATCAATGTTATTCCGCAAGGTAATAACAATGCTATGAAAAGACGGTGAGCGACACTAACCTTGCCCAGACGAGAGGACGATGCGTTGAGGAGATATCGCCTGCGGAGCGGCCATCTCCAACAGACGCTGGAAGGATTGCCGAGGAGACAGATCGGCAATAGAGGCCGCCGGCCCATGCAATTCTGAAAAGGCAAAAGAGTTCAGGTAACAGAAAGACTACTAGTTTAAAGTATAAAGGGTTACCTTCGACGCTCCTCCCATTCTGAGCTGGGGGGATAGCAGCTTCAACGGCCTCCGCCGTGACCTCGGGCCCCAACAAAGGGAGGGTAGTCCCGACTACCTCCATCCCAGCCTCTGGACCGCCCCCAGGAAGAGTCATTGGGGCGGCGACCACCAAAGGAGCCTCTACCAAAGGAGCAAGTGCTCCGTGATCAAGAACCGCCACCGGAGACTCTATTGTAAGAGGAGCATCCTCGTCAACCCCCTCCACATCGAGCAATGTTTCATTGGGAATGTCAACAGGCTCTATCTTCAACAAGCCCGTAGGAACCTCCCCCATCGCCGAAGACTCTGCACAATTCACGCAAGAATAAGGATACATACATATAGGTGTAAACAATCTGAAATGCTACAAAGAAGTATAAAAACATACCAATGCGTAAAGAAGCCTTCAATATGGCTTCTTCAAGCCGATGCTCCTTCTCAAGGAGGCGTGCTCGCCGGGGTTCGAGGGTGGACTCATGGCTGCCAGTCCATAAGGAAAGCGCGTCCGCAGCATCTTCCGAAGTGGCCTGCTTCAGGGCCCTTTCTCCCCATTCCTCCAAAGGGCCAATAAACCGCCGCCGGATCCATGAAGGGTCTTCATAGAAGATTACGGCAGGATAGGGTTTCTTTGAAACCCTTACGTTCTGAGACTCATCTTTAAAACGTCGTATGGCCTCAGCCAATTGTGCGGCTTCCTCGGCAGCCGAACCCGGGAAAAGAAGACCAGCGTCCGACTCTTGCACGACCAGCGATTCATCTGGAAGATAGGCTCAGACTCCGCTAAAGAATCAAGTAAGCTGGTGGCCACCCTCCTCCGCCTCTTAGATCCAGAACCGGCCGCCGAAGACGACCATTTCTTCCTCCGTGGAGCCTTAGTGCGGCGCCGGCCCACGTCACCCTCAACACCCTTGTCCCTATCACCCTCGCTTGGTGCCACAACTGAAGATGACATGGCCATTGTCGACGCCACGAGTGGCGGTGCCGCCACCGGAGCCCGATTAGCCCGCGACCGGGTGCCCAAGGGCATACCAACAGTGGGAGTAAAGTCTACTCCCGACTCTCCCGGAATAAGCGCGATACCGGTATGCTTCAGAAGAAAGCGGACCGGGGCGCACGGTCGCAACGTAGCTCCTGTGACCAGAACCTGAGTAGGGGCACCATGACCAAGGAGTACCCTTCTCTCCTCAACAATAATCGGATTGACCCGATGAAGGTACCAACCCGTGAACGATCCCACGCACCGGGGAAGATGGTCAGCTTCAGGGATCGTGAAGTGGGTGCCGATATTCAACCTCACGAAATGATGAGCGGCATCACGAACGGCTTCGAGTGAGGGGACCGGCGCAACTACGAAAGCCTCGAAAGGAACGCCCTGGTCATATCCAAGCTGCCGAGCGAAGCGATGCGGGTTGTACCGCATGAAAAGAGCCACACTATCCTGGCAAAATACCATGTAGCCTGGCTTCGATTGGAAGAACTAAATGAATAGCAATGATTCAGAGTGTTCATTAGTTCAACTCAAAATGAAGAATTAGGCCTAATTGAATACAAGTGCGCGGCCTCCCGGGGCCTTAAAGTAGTCACATTGTCTTTTGACTGGTTCCAGAGTTGCTGAGCTGGACCTGAAGGAGGAGATAAAACTCGGTCGGTAAATACCAATCTGCCAGCAGTAGCATAAGGGGCAATCAACACCCGAATGGCTCCAAACTGAGTTGGGTCGGAGGCAGAAGCATTCACCAATCACATAAGCCGCGGGAAGGTGTAGGCGTCGTAGAATGCGGGTCTCTGATGCATAGCGAAAGCACCCAATATGTGCATTTCGATCCAAGACTTAAAGTAGTGAAGCGAAAAGTTTACCACATCTACGCCAGGGGTAGAGGTATTAGCTGAAGCGCCCAACCCGTGATAGAGATGCGCTAATGCCGGGATACCAACGGCCAGCCGTGTCCCTCAGCTATACGATGAGCCGGATAGATGACCGAAACTCTCATAAAACGGCGATGCATGGGAATGACAAACCAGCTGAGCCAGACACTGACAAACCCCACGAAGAACGTCTCCTCATCCATGCCGGGAGCTGCAATGGATTCGAAAGACATCGGCGACATAATGGGAATGTAGTACTGTGGAAGATCTGATTCATTGGTCGGCAGCTTCTTCGGACCAAACCCGAAAGGGTCATTAATACTCGCAAACTTCGGAACCGTCTTCGGTAGAACATCCTCGCGAAGGAAGCAAGAGATGAAGCTCTTAAAAGTGACGCCTTGCTCCTCAGATTCGGTGAACAGCCGGTCAAAGATACCCAACGCCTTGATCAAACTCAGGCGCTTGTGGCGCACGACATTTTCGCTCGACAAGCCGTCGAAGATTGCGGGCTCGACCTCAAAGAAGTACTCATCGGGAGGAAGCAACTCCTCATAAAGTGCCCCCCGAATTGGCAGCCCCGAGATCTCATAAAATTCTTCCAAAGAGATCGAAACCTCTCGGTCCCCCAGAAGAAAAGTGTTGGTGGGGAGATTCTACTGGTTCAAGAAAGCCTTAACCCACCAGACATGCGGGGATAAGTAGTGGAAGAGCGACACATATATCGCCTGGTAAAGCCCGACCTTCTGCAGCCGCGTGCTATGAGCAGAAAGGATGTAACGAGCCCAAAGGAGGTAACCCGTAGGGTGTCGAGGGGTGAGCCCTATCTTGTAGATTTGTCCCCATGGGTGGGCCTCACCCTGACAAATACGCCGTCCCAAAATATCTATAGCTGGGATCGGATGGTTCGGGATACCAGTCGTTGAAGGCTCGAGCCGCCCCATCGGAGTCCAATTCGGCATCTCCACGGCGAAGACTGTCCTTGGTGGGTCCAGTGGCAGAAACGGAAAGGTGGGCTCCGTTGGTACTTCGCAAAGGAAGCATCGGCGCCCCCGGATGATATGACCGTACCAGGTCCCCCACAAAAGTAAGCTGGTGCAGTTCGGGTCATGAACCCTGATAATCGCCATCGCTTCCTCATCAGATGGTGACTGAGGAAAAGCGGCCTCCGAGCGAGCGAAAGGAAAGTACGGAACGGAAGCCATTATACGTGAAATCAAATAAAGGAAAACTGTTAAAAGCGAAGCCATCAATATATATATATATATATATATGACTATAAATATATATATATATATGTATACAAAGACAGTTGAAGAAAGCGACAACAGAATTTTTTTATGGGACCATTGGCTACAAAACACATGGGTCCCACAGAATCAGGATGACGGCTCGTTAATAATGAGGCCAAGCAATTATAATAAGACAAAGGAAATATTCTCATTAAATAGGCAGTGGGTTTCAAGTGACCCTACACATTCCCCTAAAAGACAAATCTATCTTGGACTCTGTGATAAATCGAACAGAATCAAGTGAATTAAATTCCCAGAGAGCAACATTGTGAACTTGGATGTGAAGGAGACAACTCAGGGCAAAGAAACCCCAAGAAGTCTCCATGGGAATAACTTAGTTCTTCATAGGAATTAAATTCCTTTTTGAAAAAAGGAATTAAATTCCCAGAAAATTTTGTTCCAGAGCCAGAGCTCCTTGGGGATAGAATTAAATTCCATGGAAAACAACCGACATCATCATTTCCCTGTTCTTGTTGAAGAACTTGAAGAAAAATGGGTTCGTGTTAAAAAGGGTGAAACCCTTGATATGGATTTAAAATCCAGAGAGTTTTTTTAAATAGAGGTTCTTCGATCGTTCAACATCATTACCGGAAAGAAAGAGTCTTTCTTGAACAAAGTTAAACTCTAAAAATTTTTCAAGGCAGAGAGCTAAGCTCTGGAAAAAGAGAATTAAATTCTCAAAAGAAGAAAGTTCTCAAAGGAGGAAGATGAGCAAAGTGGAGGCTCTTCTGAAAGGACATTGGCATTTATAGGGTGGGATGGAAAACGTTTCATCTACCTTACTCCCAAGGCAGATCCGATGGTCACAAAAGTGACAGCGTTGCACTCACGTGCAGACACGTGAGAACAACGCTGTGGGGGCATTTGTTCCCTGACTAAAAATCAGGAAAAAGTTTTAGAGGAAGCATCACGTGCTCACACGTGATCAGTGGTCACGTGTTGGCACGTGATGGTAAAGCAGCGGCAAAGAACAGAGCAAAGAAGAGGAGCCCATTCGGAGGGGTCACGTGCTTGCACGTGACCGGTGGACTTTCACAAAAATCACCACTGGATTTTAAATCCAGATCAAGGGTTTTTCCCTTTGACAAGAACACACATTTCTTTTTAGTTTAAGTTCTTCCACAAGAATAGAAAACCATCTAATTTTCAAACTGTAGATCTCTTAGGGTCTCTTTAACTTTTAGGGAGATGATGGTGTCGGTTGTCCCTTCCATGGAATTTAATTCCATCTCCAAGGAGCTCTGGCTCTGGAACAAAAATTTCCGGGAATTTAATTCCTTTTTTCAAAAAGGAATTTAATTCCTATGAAGAACTAAGTTGTTCCCATGGGGACTTCTTGGGGTCTCATTGCCCTGAGTTGTCTCCTTCACATCCTAGAAGTTTACACTAAACCCTCATGTTCTTTATTTCAGGCATTATGGATGCCCATATGTATGCTCTCGATGAAATCATTTCTTACCGGAACATTCGTGTACTGGGCCGTAATCATAACCAGGAGTTTACCAATGCTCAGTGTGCTGAGATCATGAGCTGTTTTGACGAGTACAACAATGGGCTACTCCCCCGTCGCTCTTCTCTTCTGAGACTCATCGTGCTGGCGATCTGGGAGGCGCTTCCTCTCTTCTGCACCGGCATACCGCTCAGGGCATTAGACGCCGCCGAGGATAAGATACATTCGGTGTTTCTGATGAGCCTAACCTCAAAGCGAAGGTGCGACAACCTCATTGATCTCTCGCGCCAGGCTTTTCAGCAGTCAGCAATTCTTGCTGCCTATCGGAGGGTGGAGGACATTCGTGAGGATCCCGACGCTTGTGACCGCGAGAGAAAACATACTAGGATGGTTCGAAATGCCTGGAAGATCTTGGACAAAGTTATGTTTGAGTTTCTCAATCCATGCCCCGCGTCTGATGTCTTGCCATTGTAATCGTTTCTTTTTATTTTGTATGAACTTTTAAAATCCGAGTGATAAGTTTCATCATATCCTTGCATGATTGCATGCCCTTTTGTGGGATTTTGTCATTTTTGCTATTGTTGCTGCTGATGTGTTTAGCATGCATGGCATTATTTTATTTTCCAGCACTCACCAGGCATGGTGCTCACGTGCTTCATACGTGGGGGGGGGGCCTTTTATGGGGCTCTTTAATTTTTCATGCCATACTTCTGTGCATGGCATTAGATGCAGAGAAGGCGCCTTGGAAATAGTTCCTTTTCTTTGATTTCCAATGCCTTCCCCTTTTCGGGCCTTGGAAATAGTTCCATTACGTAATGTTCTCCGCACGTAGCATTTAATGCTCCTCTTTATAATCTTGAGGCCATAGCCTATTTTTTTTTTACAGAGAAATCTATTCTCACTTTGGAGTGATTTGTCTTGAGAGACAACCGAGTACCATGGCCTGCAACCGTCCTCATGCCCGTCGACAGCCGTGGGAAGTGCCTATCGAGGAGATGATCCCACGCTTTGCCACACGATTGGTGAATCCCCTCCTTACCGACAACGAATGCGACTCAGCGGTATATGAACTCTCGATCCGTAGGGGCCCCCTCCCCATGGGCTCCCTCTGGCTCCGGATGATTCTTGCTGCCGTGCTTGCCGACATCCCTCCTCACCCGGCGGAGATGACCCTGGCGATGCTCGACGCGGCTGAAGAGAAGCTCGAGGGTTTTCACGAAGCGTGCTTGATTACTCAAGTTTTGAAAGATCGCTCAGTTCACCTTTTAAGCGAAATAAGAGCCCGGCGGGCTGTTATGTCTGCTTTTGCGGACGAACATGGCGCCAATCGATGGGGAGCGACTCCTCGCGAGAACCGTCGCTTTGATGTGTTGGAGAGAGCAGAGAGAAAGATGGAGAATTTTGTTCTTTGTTTTATTAACCCTTGCGCTACCGATCCTTTGTTTGGTGACCTTTTCCCACTAGCGTAGTATATTCAAATTAGTTTTCGCATGCTTCATGTTGAACTTTCATGTATGCTGGGTACTCGTATGTATGTTTTTGCTTGCATAAATAGACTTTGTGTTCTTCCCATGAGAACTTTCTTTAATTATGAACACTATCACCATGTTGCATGCACATCAGAGCTTCGGGTATTATTTCTTTTTGGGTATTCACATGATTGCGAATGCATGCTTGATCGGAAATTTTCTTGTTGCTTCCCATACCCGATGATGTGCGCGTGTTTTAGATCGACTATTGCTATCAACCGGGGGCTTGTTTATGCAGTCCCGAGCGTACCTGTCCTATTTCAGAGGCTGCGGTCGTGACAGCAGGCTTGCGTGATCTGATAGAGCGATATGTAGCGAACATGGTGTCGTGCGAGAAGAGGCTCGGCCGCAAAATCTCGGAAAGGGAGCTGGCCTCTAAGGCATTGAGCGAGCTTCAAACCAGCTTCAAGGCCAAAGCCAATAAAGCGTATGAACTCTGGCGGGTCCTTCAAAAGTCTATTAGAGAGGTGGTGGCTCTTGATAAAGCTGCTGTGTTCACTCGCGAAAGGGTCGAGGCTCACAAGGCTACTGAGAAAGAGCTCGAAGGCCGGCTCGCCTCGTATCAGGCCCAGCAGGCTCAGGCGGAAGCCCGTCTTCTGGCGATCCTGAATCATGAAGCTGTGGCCCAGCAAAAACAGGATGAGCTAGCAAAATTGCTAAATCGCCCGCCGGCTTGAAAACTTGTATCTTTTCCTTTCTTCTTGTACATACTCCTGAATGAGAGTATTTTCTTTTTGCTCGCCTCGTATCGTTTCCTTTCTTCTTGTACATACTCCAAAACCCAAATCTAAGATAATACGGATTTGGACTAGTCCACGCCCTACGGGCGACAACATAACTTAGTCTCCGTATACAATCCACGGGCAACCAAACACAAAACAAACACACACGACACGAAGTGACCATCTGGAGAAGGAGAAAGTTGTTACCGCGATACGATAGCGTAATTAACTGCAGGGGATTGCGCCTGCAGGGAATAGCGTCCCCACAATCAAAAACCCCTCAAGCGAGGGGGAATCTGACGAAGTCTGCTACATCAGACGCATCCGTTCAAACCTTCGATACACGGTGCCATAAATCAACTTGGTATCTTCGGAGAGGTGGAAGGATAGAACCAATTAGCATCTGCCCCGAATTTAAGGCAAGACGTCCCTGTCGCGTCGTCTTTCGGAGGGGAACAGTTGGCTATGTCACGTGCCTATCATAGCGTACTCTGGGAAGTGGGGCGTGACATGGTTTATTTGGTATCGGAGCCATAGAATTTAAGTTAATCGGGTTTTATTCTTTTTTAGTTGGGTAATGGACCCAATACACGAATCAGAATACTCGTGATTAGGAAACATGTCCTACCACCTTACCGTCTTACCATTTTTGAATCTTAACTTCCTCCTGATTCTACTTTTACGATATGCAAACCTCTTTTGCATATCGAATCGAAACCTGGTTTCTTTTTGTTTATCTCTAGAACTTAGGCGACTTGGGTGGAGTTATGTGATTGTAGCTATGATACAACAGCATGGTTATAATGCGGTAATCTATTTAAGTAACTTTGAGTTCTAGCCTTGATTCATATCCTTGATCTACATTTTGAATCTGTTATCATGCTAATCCTTTTGGTGTTTTGATTTCAGGAATATGGCAGACAAGAATCTGAAAACGTACCAAAGACGTGTTGACGGAGCCGCTAAACTTGGAGTAATCTGTGGGATGTTGGAGAACCAAAAGCGACAGACCGAGCTGAACCAGCAGTAAGCTGAAGCTTTTCAGGAAGGTTTGTGGACCGTTCAGCAGTCCGTGAACAATGTTGTGGCCACACCAGTTGAACGTGTGGGTACCGTGGCGGATTTTAGGAGACTGGGTCCGTCTGTTTTTAATGGCTTAGAGGAGCCGTTGCCAGCGGAGCAGTGGCTGGTTGATACGGAGAATTTACTCGTTGCGGCACATATTCCAGAGGATAAGAGAGTGGATGTGGTACGCATCCAGTTGGTGGATTATGCTCGTGAATGGTGGCTTGTAGAAGAGACCCGCTTGCCCAAGCCGATCAGTTGGGCGGTTTTTTTGAAGAGTTTCTTGGAGAAGTTCTTCCCGCGGACTGCACGGGAGGAAATGGAAGAAAAGTTCATCAGTTTGAAGCAGAACGGCGCACCTGTAGATGTACATGCAGCTGAGTGGACGCGGCTCAGTAGATTCGCTGGACCTTTGGTAGCCAACGATGCTGATAGGGCAAGGAGGTTCATGCGCAATTTGGATGTGGACATCCAGAGGCAGATCGTCTCCCTGGGTTTGACCACTTTCTCACAAGTACTTACAGCGGCCCGAGAGCAGCAGAGCCTATCAATGAAGACCGGAAATACACAGCAGCCAGCAGTTACAGTGCGGAAGCCGGCATTTACACCGAACCGAGCGCATGGACGCAGAGGTATTCCAGTGAACCGACGTGGCGTAACACCTATGAAGAAGCCTGTTGTCGTTGATCAAAGAAGGAGCGTGATTTGTAACTACTGCCATTTACCCGGACATGTGCAAAGAGATTGTCGAAGGATGCGAGGACTCTGTTTGGTTTGTGGATCGGTGGATCATATTATCAACGCTTGTCCGTCGAAGCTTCGCACGAAAGATGATGTTCAGAAGCCACCGCAGAAACCGTTTCAGGGACAGAAGCAGCTGACTCAGGGACCCAATCAAGCTCGAGCATTTACCCTGACGGCTGAGGAAGCTAAGGCTTCAGGAGAAGTTGTTTCAGGTATTCTAATTGTTCATGGTTTTCCCACATTAGCGTTATTCGATTCTGATGCATCCCATTGTCTTATGTCGTCTAAATTTATTGCTACACACTCGATTGCTTGCACGACTCTGTCTAGTTGTTGGGACATACACATCAGGAATGGGAAGATCATATCTAGTAGAGAGTGTAAGGATTGTGCAGTTGTTATTTGCGGACGGGAGCTTTTTGCAGATTTCTTGGTGATTGATACAGAAAGCTATGAAGTCGTCTTAGGAATGGATTTTCTCGGTACTTTCTACGCTCACATCGATTGTAGGGCAAAGAAAGTAATTTTCCAGTTTCCCGAACATCTAGAGTTTATCTTTACTGGAGGAAGCAGTTCTGTCGGGCCAGTCGAGTTTAGGGCTAGGCCGACAAATAGTGTTCTTTCGTCGATGGAGGTTGATAAAGATGAAGCGCCAGTTGTTGTTCGAGATTTCATGAACGTGTTCAAGGACATATCAGGTTTACCGCCGAAACGAGACGTGGAGTTTGCGATTGATCTTATTCCTGGTGTAGCGCCAGTTTCTAAAGCGTACTATCCAATAGCACCAGTGGAGTTGGAAGAAGTCAAGAAGCAGGTTGCTGAATTACTTGAGAAGGGTTGGATTCGCAGCAGTAACTCACCTTGGGGAGCTCCAGTTCTTCTAGTCAAGAAGAAAGATGGCACAAGGAGGATATGCATCGATTATCGAGAATTAAACCGGGTGACTTTTAAGAACAAGTACCCGATCCCTCGCTTTGGCGAATTATTTAAGCAGCTTAGTGGCGCGAGGGTATTCACGAAACTGGATTTGCGATCCGGATATCATCAGGTCCGAGTTAAAATAGAAGATATTTGCAAGACGGCGTTCCGAACTCGGTATGGACATTACGAGTATTTAGTGATGCCCTTCGGAGTAACGAATGCACCGGCGATATTTATGGACTTGATGAAATGAATCTTTTCACCATTCTTGGACCAGTTTATAGTGGTGTTCATTGATGATATTCTGGTCTACTCGAAGAGTATTGAAGAGCATGCAGAACACTTGAAGATCGTACTGCAGACATTGAAGCAAGAAAAATTGTATGCAAAGATGAGCAAGTGCGAGTTTTGGCTTGAAGAAGTGAAGTTTTTGGGGCATGTCGTGTCTGGAGATGGAATCGTCGTTGATCCCGAAAAGATTGCAGCAGTTCGAGATTGGCCGATTCCAAAGAACGTTACGGAGATCAGAAGCTTCCTTGGACTTGCCGGATATTACAGAAGGTTCGTGGAGAATTTTGCTTATTTGGCTGAGCCTTTGACCAAGCGTACGTGCAAGGAAGTACCATTTGTGTGGACAGATAAGTGTACGTCAGCTTTTAAGGTGTTGAAGCAGAGATTGATAACCGCTCCTATTTTAACCGTGCTAGACAGTTCCGGAGGATTGGTTATTCACAGCGACGCATCTGGGAAAGGATTGGGATGTGTTTTAATGCAGCATGGGAAGGTTATAGCTTACTCATCAGGACAGTTGAAGACCCATGAAAAGAATTACCCAACTCATGACTTGGAGCTAGCAGCTGTGATTTTCGCTTTGAAGATTTGGAGACACTACTTATTGGGCGAAAGGGTCGAGGTTTTCACCGATCACAAAAGCCTAAAATATGCGTTCACGCAGAAGGAGCTTAATATGAGGCAGCGTAGATGGTTGGAGCTGATGGCTGACTACGATCTTGATCTTAAATACCATCCGGGGAAAGTTAATGTTGTGCCGGATGCGCTTAGTCGGTTGCAACTAAGTCAGATGTTGACTGCACAGAAGGAACTTATTGAAGACTTTCGAAGATTCGATTTGGAGGTTGTGCTACCGCATTCTTCGGGATTGTTGTTGCAGCTGCAAGTACAGTCGTCGTTGATCGATAATATTAAAGCAGCGCAGTCGCAGGACCCTAGATTGCAAAAGTTTCGAGAACAGGTTGAAGCTGGACTTCGAACAGACTTATTGATCCATGAAGATGGTTCGTTGTGATATGGTAGCCGTTTGTGTGTGCCAAAGGGAGATATTTGCGAAGAATTTATGAAGGAGACGCACAGTTCAGCATATTCCATACATCCAGAAGGCACGAAGATGTACCGAGATATACGACAACATTTCTGGTGGGAAGGTATGAAACGGGAGATTGCCCGCTTTGTGGCAAAGTGCTTGGTGTGTCAGTAAGTTAAAGCTGAACATCAAAGGGTTGCTGGTTTATTGCAACCACTTCCGATCCCTCAATGGAAGTGGGAACATATAACCATGGATTTCGTGACGGCTCTACCGCGGAGTCCAAAAGGAAACAATGCAGTTTGGGTGATTGTTGAACGATTGACCAAGGCAGCTCATGTCATTCCTTTTCGAGTTGGTCAATCAACAGAAGCTTTGGCAGAGCGGTACATGCCGGAGATTGTAAGATTGCGTGGAGTACCGGTGAGCATCGTGTCCGACCGTGACACTCGTTTCTTATCACACTTTTGGAGGAGCTTACAGGAAAGTTTGGGGACTCGATTGAAATTTAGCACAGTTTATCATCCTCAGACAGATGGCCAGTCGGAGAGAATGATCCAAACTCTTAAAGACATGTTGAGAGCTTGCATGTTAGACTTCAAGGGTTCATGGGAGGATCATCTACACTTAGTGGAGTTTTCTTACAATAACAGTTTCCAGGCGACTATTCAGATGGCTCCATTCGAAGCTTTATATGGTCGCATGTGTCGTTCACCTGTTTGTTGGGACGATGTTGGTGAACGAAGATAGTTGGGACCGGATTTGGCCGTGCAAACAGTTGAGAAGGTTAACACTATCCGGAATCATATGAAAGCAGCACAATACCGAAAAAAGAGTTGGGCAGATACGTCGAGAAGACCTCTAGAGTTCGCTGTTGGTGATTTGGTGTTCTTGAAGATATCACCGACTAGAGGGGTGATTCGTTTCGGAAGTCGAGGAAAGCTTAGTCCTCGATTCGTTGGACCTTTTGAGATTTTGGAACGTGTTGGAGAAGTGGCTTATCGATTGGCGTTACCGCAATCCTTGGCGAATGTTCATGACGTGTTTCACGTATCTCAACTCCGTAAGTATGTTCGAGATGAAACACATGTGTTGGATCATTCAGAGCTAATTGTACGTGAAGATTTGACTTTTGAGGAGCGACCGATGTCGATTGTGGATCGAAGGAAAAAGGTTCTTAAGAACAAAATTATCCCTCTTGTACTTATTTCTTGGGGAAATCGCTCGCATGGAGAATCAACTTGGGAACGAGAAGATGAAATCCGGCAGAAGTTTCCACATCTATTCTTGTAGTTTGTTGTTTGTTTATCCTTTCTTGTTCTTGGAATTTCAAGGACGAAATTCTTTTTGTAGTTGGGTATAATGTAACAACCGAGTTCATTTATACCAATTCCAATTCCCGTATTTATATATCTGTGGCATGTTATTTATTTATCGTGTTTAGATGCGAATAGTAATTTTACATTTACTTTGCATTCGACCCGCCCCGCTTGCTTGAACTTGTTGATTCATATTTATAGATTACCCTGGCTTATTACATAGACACGTGCATCTAGTGGAAACTGCATATTGGCATTTCATCTAGGATCGCATATTTTACATATAACATTTTTAGGTCATGTATAATAAATTAAAATTGCATTTCATAGCCTGCATGATACCCCTAACCTCGTGGTAGCGTCCGCGCATCTTGTTCTCGTCCCGTTCAGTGAAACGGACGTGTTTGGATAGCCACGCGCACGTACGTGCATCCGTTCTTGGGGGTATGCATTTTCGTTACCTAATCATTCATTTTAAAATTTGGAAGTTGCATATAATTTTCGTATTTTAAATCTAAATTTTTAGACCCGACCCGGGCGCATTTTGAAATATTTTATATCCCGCTAAAAATTCTTTTAAATTTAATTCTAAATTTTTGTAACAGCTCAGAAGATTTCTAAAACCAATTTAAATCTTTTTTTAAAATTTTCTTTAAATCTTCCTTAACCAATTCCCAGCGTTGTCCCTCTGTCTCGTGGGCCCTTCCCAATTTCTCTCTCCCTCTCTTTCTTCCTCTCTTTCTCTCTCTTCCTCTCTCTCTCCCTCACCGCTATCTCTTTCTCTCTTTCCCATATAAAACAATTTTATCTCTCCTTACTGTTCACTCACCCCCTCTCTCTCCTCTCGATCTCCTTTCTCTCTCCTCTCGCGTAATTCCTTCTCTCTCTCTCTCTCTCTCTCTATATATATATATATATATATATATATATATATAATTCTTCTTCTTCTTCTTTTATTAACCCACGACCGCGAAACCCTAGCCGCCTATCTCCACCTCGCCGTCGCCCAAAACATCGACGATGCCTTCCCAATCTCGCCGCCTCCTCACCCCCGTCAACACCTTCACCTCCTCTCCAACCCGTGACCTGCACAGTGCATCTGAGAACAGCCCAAGCTCCCTGCACTTCGCGTCACCGCGAGCGACGATCACCGAAGTGATCTCGTCGTCGTCCATCGTCCTAGATCCGGCGCAACGGTGAGCCTAGCACCCCCTTCTTCCTTCTTATTTCTTTCTTTCTTCTTTCCTTCATTCTGTTTTTTTAAAAGCCTCTCTTCTCTGCAGTTACCTCGTCGGAGCTCCGTCGACGTCGTCGACACCCTCGCGGCCCTCTCCGCAGACCACAGTGAGCTTACTCTTCTCATTCTTCTCCTTCCTCCTTCCTTTCTTCTCTTCTTCTTTCTTTCTATACATTTCTTTCTTTAAATGTTCACTACCTTTTTAGATCGCCGGAATCCGGTCGTGCCGTCGACGATCCCGACGACCCAGCGAGCATACCTGACCCGTGTAATCACCTTGTGCGTTGTTTGGATCAGTTCCGTGTACCGTGCGCGCGTCGCGACTTTTTCCGCCGATGTGAGACTTTCCGTACACCCGTTTCTTGATCTGTCTAGGCAAGTAAAACTTGCTACATGCTATTTTATTTATTACATACTTATTTAAATGCATATTAAACCTGTAGTTTGAATCTAATACCACATGTTCCATTTTAACATTTCGATGTTCCATTTATATCATTTTAGATCTAGAACTTGAAAACATATCTTGTTGCATGTTAGATTATGATATACGGTACCCATATCCATATTTGAATCACATAATGCTTATTTGCACAGCCCATAGTACCATTTTAAATAGTTTATAACTTTCGGATACCTATTTGCATCCATTCCGTCTAATATACATATTATTACATCCATAGATCACTTGAATATATAATATTGTAATATTAACATTCCATATTTGATAAAGTGTATTTTAATTAATGTTGGAACTACAACCTTAACCCAAATTGATAACTGTGCATCCATATGCTTTAATCTGTACCTATTTGCATACCACATCACAATGTTCCATTTTTATTGTTCCATTAGTACTCCATACTTGTTTTGTATACCCATGCTTATTTTAGTTTTTATTATGAGCACCCACATGACATTTTGTGCACCCCTGACATGACTTGATACACCTACTACTTGATACAACTTGATACCGTGCACTTCTTGACATGATTGGATTTATTTACACTACTTGACCTGACCTGATGTACCATATCTTGACTTGTTACCTGATCTTGTTACTAATGCCAAGAGCCTTGACATGTTGTCCCTACGGACATTTCCTGTTGTCTATCCAGACAAACCTGTACCTGCTTGATCCTGTGTTGGCATTAGCTTCAGATTATTAATACCTGACTAAACATATAATTTGGGGGTATGGGGAAATCAATGAAGAAACCTGACTTGTAACTCGACAGTTCGTTTGCTTATACTGATCAGTTTTAGAGGCTAGACCAGCCTTGGGATGATGCTGCTGACCTCATCCATCTATACATATTTCCTGTTTTAGTGCCTAGCGACATGTCTCGGTTCCATCCCGAGAATCTTGACCGTGGTCCCGGGTATGCACGGGATACTATTGAGTTACATCGATAATTCATCAAATTGATTTCAAAGACTCGAGAGTAGTTAACACAGTAGACCAGTTTAGATTACTCACTGCACACTATCCTTCATTGTCTTTTTTATATTGTTTTACCTGTTTTACCGTTCATGCTCATACCTGCATGTCTTGTTACCCATGTTTATAGTATTGCTTGATGTTATGACACACTGACGTTTGGATTTTGCATGGCCCAGATTCTTTACCTTTGCTGCAGGCCGAGCAGGAGTATTTCAGTCAGCAGGCTGAGCAGTGAGGACTTGTTAGTAGTTAGTTCATTTTTACTTTCGGTATTTTCATTCCTGATGTGAGCCCGCATTACGGGACGTACATTCCAGTTTATTCTTGTATTGGATCTTTTGCTTCCGCATTATTTATTTCTTGACTCATTTTATTCTGGCTTATGTGTAAGTCCATGTTACCCTTCCCCGGTACTTACGGGGTTGCGGAATTGGTAAAAAACGATTTTCAAGAGGGTGGTAACATGGACTACCAATACGGATCTTTGTTAAACTACCAGCTAACAACCTAACAAGAGTTTACCTACTCGGTTAGGGGGCTATACCTTTCTTGAACTCCTTCGTCTTCGACTCCTCCCGGTGTACGGATCGGCCTCACCTCGTCGTCTCCTTGCGCCGAAGATGGATCCACCCGAAAGCTTCTACCTTTGGCTTCTTCTTCGAACTTTGAAGAAACTAGATCACTTGGCTTGCTAGGCCTTGTGAACTAGAATGAGTAGAGGAATGTTTTGGTGTCTTTTTATCTCTAAGGCAATGAGTCTCAACACATGAGAATGATTTGCCTTGAGGTAGAGAGAGCAAGAGGAAGAGGGAGAGCTTGAGAATGAGAGAGCTCAAGAGAGAGAAAGCAAATGATAGAATGAACCATACTCTTCTCA
Source organism: Agapanthus africanus (assembly GCA_030015575.1). NCBI lineage: Eukaryota > Viridiplantae > Streptophyta > Magnoliopsida > Asparagales > Amaryllidaceae > Agapanthus > Agapanthus africanus. Next base: position 313,651,430 of record CM057351.1, on the reverse strand, counting down.
TTCTCACCTCTCATAATCCAAAAGCCATCATAACACAAATAGTAATCAAGTATTGTGTAATGGTTTAAGTCAAAATGGCTATATCATTTCATGCACTCATTTTGCATAAATAAACAAGCAAGCAAAAGTCTTTGCCATGGAATGATAGTCATTGTCATGATGATGGTCAACTAGTCCAACCTAGTCAACCGGTCAACAAAGTCAACAAGTCAACAATATCAACCCCTCAACAACCATGTCACTATAATACTTAATTAATATTAATGTTAATCATAAATCTTATTCTCATTAGGGTTAAGCAAAAGTCAATGGTCAACAGTCAACTATCAACAGTCAACAGTCAACAACCCCAATGAGAATACTCTGCCTCTGTCTCTCTGTCAACTGTGCATACACACCCGCATCCGCGTTCCGAGGAACACGAATACAAACGAGATAAAACCAACCCCAAAACATACACTAGGATCTGGCTTAAACCAAAGCCCGCTAGTATTAACTGTCCAGACACTGTACGTGCACAAGTGCACGGATGTGACCGAACCCTGTCGCAAAACCATGCGACCTCTACTCTTTTGCCTAAAGGCGAATATCTTTCTGTGTGGGACTCTAAAGACTTGACATTACGCTGGCAGTGGGTTTAACCACAGACCGCAAGCGGCACTAGCTGTGCGTAACGGTCCCTAGGTAGATTCCGACAAGAAGACTGACGAGGTGAAACCCATCTGAACTCCTACTGAGTCTGACTGTGACAGTCTCCATACAGTCCGGTCTGTTCGTCTGATACATCCAATGGCGGGCCTAGGTGGCGGTAAACGCCAGTCCCCTAATAGCGGTACAAGTCGTGTCGGAGTGAAGCCCAGAACACCCTGAGATAATACTGGAAACCTACCAGTATATCTCGCTTGCCCTGGCCAGGGACTACTCGTGTAATGGCTCTCCTAGACACAGCGTGATGTCAACCCCCAATACCGGGAGAGACAAATCCTGTCTAACCGTCACTGCCTCCAAGTGCTTCGGGACTGCACCCAACTACTACCTGTTTGCATGACTCCTTTGAGCCGTGGTAGGGTAGTAATCTAAGTACAGTGGGAACACACTCGAGGCGAAGTGACAGTGTCAAGTCAGCGGACTAAGCTGTACTCATGTCACCTGGGAACTGATAACTGACGATAGGTATAGTACCAACCAACAGTTCCCGACGAGTCATGTCCAGTGTACTCGTAACCCAACGAGCACCCGCATACTATCTCCAGTACGACGTACTGATGGCTGTGGGACAGACCATCTTCCATACTGGGATGAGAAGCGCATACGCTAGTCTACTCCGGAGTATCGATGCCCTGTCTCGATAGTCCTGCGACTAGGGACCTGCATAAGAATGTGCTTATAGATTACCCAGCCCCCACTAGTATGACTGCCATCACAACGCTGGTAATCAAGCAAAGATCCTAAGGGCTCCACTAATGTGTATAGGCGATATACTAAAATAAACACATGTACACATTGAAGTAGAAACAAACCAAGTAGCATACTACTATATTGAGCAAGATTGTTTATACAAGGTGAATATCCCAAGCTTCCATTAAGTAATATACAAACTAGTATGATACAGTAATGGCCTCTAGGGCATATACACTAACAATCTCCCACTTGCACTAAGGCCATGTACTGGCGTATCGAAGACCTATCATCTCGATCAGCCGCTCGAACTGAGTCTGGGGTAAGGCCTTTGTGAGTGGATCAGCAGTGTTATCTTCCGTAGAAACTCTCCGAACCTCGATCTCCTGGCGACCCACGATCTCCCTGATCAGGTGATACCGCCTCAAGATGTGTCTGGACTTCTGATGGGACCTTGGTTCCTTCGCTAAAGCTATAGCCCCGTTGTTGTCGCAATACAGAGGTATTGGATCAACAATGGACGGAACCACCTGAAGTTCAGTTAAGAACTTCCTTACCCAGACAGCTTCTTTTGCGGCATCTGCAGCAGCGATATATTCCGCTTCCATCGTCGAGTCAGCAACGGTTTCCTGTTTGGAACTCTTCCAACACACCGCCCCTCCATTGAGGGTAAAGACATAACCCGACATGGACTTGGAATCATCCTTGTCACTTTGGAAGCTGGAGTCAGCAAAGGCCTCGATCTGGAGGTCTTTTCCGCCATACACCAAGAACATCTCCTTAGTCCTTCTCAGGTACTTGAGAATGTTCTTTACTGCTATCCAATGTTTCTCCCCAGGGTTTGACTGATACCGGCTTACCATACTCAGTGCATAAGCTACATCTGGTCTGGTACACAACATCGCATACATTATAGAGCCTACCGCAGAAGCGTAGGGTATAATAGACATGCGATCCCTTTCCAAATCAGTCTTAGGAGACATCTCTTTGGAGAGGGTAATCCCGTGACAAGCCGGTAGATTACCACGCTTGGAATCTTCCATACTGAATCTTTTCAGTATGGTGTCGATGTACCTGGACTGTGAGAGTCCCAGTATCCTCTTGGATCTGTCACGATAGATCCGGATCCCCAGAATGTATGAGGCATCACCCAGGTCTTTCATGGAGAACCTGTGTGACAAAACCCCTTGACAGATTGTAGCATAGGAATGTCATTTCCTATTAAGAGAATGTCATCCACATATAAAACGAGGAATACTACAGTTCTCGCTACAAATCTACTATAGATGCATGGTTCATCTGGATTTTTGATAAAGCCAAATTCCTCGACTGTCTCATCAAAACAGATGTTCCAACTCCGCGATGCCTGCTTTAGTCCATAGATGGACTTAAGCAACTTGCACACCTTTCCGCTGCTCCCACTCTGAATGAAACCCTCTGGCTGGTCCATATAAACACACTTCTCTAAATTTCCATTTAGAAAAGCGGTCTTTACGTCCATCTGCCAAATCTCATAATCGTGGAAGGCAGCAATGGCAAGAAGGATCCGAATGGATTTCAGCATAGCTACTGGAGAAAAGGTCTCGTCATAGTCCAAACCAGGTCTTTGACGAAAACCCTTTGCAACCAGTCTAGCTTTATAGGTCTCAACCTGTCCATCTACACCAATCTTCCTTTTGAAGATCCACTTGCATCCTACGGGTTTTACCCCAACTGGAGCAACGTCTAACGTCCATACTTTGTTGGTGTACATGGACTCCATTTCGGTCCGCATTGCATCCAGCCATTTTACCGAGTCAACGCTCTGAATGGCCTGCTGGAAGCTAGTCGGCTCATCATAATCTATGATGCAATCCTCTCTATCCCCGTCTATGAGAAAACCGTAGTATCTCTCGGACGGATGAGACGGCCTACTACTCCTGCGGAGCGGCGTAGGAATGTCATTTTCTTTTGAACCCTTTGGTTCCACTAAGCTTTCAGTAATAGTCTGTGGTTCTGGAATTTCTTCCAGTTCTATTTCGCTCCCACTTGTTTCCTTTTCTAAGAACCGGTGTTCTAGAAAATGGGCATTACGAGAAACAATGATCTTTTGTTCCTCTGCGTAATAGAAGAGATATCCCTTGGAGTTCTTTGGATATCCCACAAACTTGCACTGTACTGAGCGTGCCTCAAGCTTGTCCGCATGCTGCTTTTTGACAAAAGCTGGACTTCCCCATGTCTTAATGTGATTAAGATAGGGTCTCTTCCCACACCGCATCTCATATGGTGCAGTAGGCACAGTCTTAGTTGGAACTTGGTTCAAAAGGTATGCAGCTGATTCTAGTGCATATCCCCAGAATGATCGCGGTAACTCAGCGTTACTCATCATGGACCGTACCATATCCAATAGGGTCCGGTTCCGTCTCTCCGATACACCGTTATGTTGCGGAGTGTATGGAGGAGTAAGCTGAGAGAGAATTCCGTTCTTTTTTAAATAGTTCAGGAACTCGGCACTCAAGTATTCACCACCTCGATCCGATCTTAGTGTCTTGATACTTTTGCCGGTTTGTTTTTCTACTTCATTCTTATATTCCTGGAATTTTCCAAAGGCTTCGGACTTATGTTTCATTAAGAAGACATAACCGTACTTTGAAAAGTCATCCGTAAAAGTAATGAAGTAAGAATAACCGCTTCGCGCATGTGTAGACATTGGACCGCACACGTCGCTGTGTACGAGTCCCAAGAGCTCGCTCGCTCTTACTCCGTGTCCAGTGAGCGGAGTCTTTGTCATCTTTCCTTTGAGACAGGATTGACAAGTGGCATACGATTGATATTCGAACGGATCAAAATATCCTTCTGTATGTAACTTCGTCAACCTTCTCTCATTGATGTGACCCAGTCTACAATGCCATAAGAAAGTCTGATTTATTTCCGGAGACTTTCTTTTGTGTGTATTCTGGACATTAAAAATCTGTGGTTGGTTTAATACGTATATACCATTGCTTAATGTACCTGACCCAATCAGAACTTGATTAAGGTGAATGCTTACAACATTACTTACAAACGCAAATTCATAACCTTCTTTAGAAATCAAAGATACAGAAATGATATTACAAGTTGCGTTGGGTACAAAAAAGCAATTACGCAAAACCAAAACGTGTCTATCTGACAACCCCGGGTGATAGTCCCCCACGGCCATAGCATCCATGCTAGCTTCAAAACCCTACGGTTTCTCAACGCCTGCAAAGAATTACAGATATGAGATCCTGATCCGGTATCCAATACCCAGGAAGTAGAGTTTATTGATAGACAGTTTTCAATAACATATACACCTGAAGCTGAAGCCGCAACTTGCTTCAGTTCCTGTATCCTGGCTTTCCAAGCCCTGCAATCTTTCTTCCAGTGACCACTCTTATGACAGAAAAAGCACTCTTCCTTCCCTATAAGCTTCCCCGCTATCTTTGTTGCTTTTGCTTTTCCCTTCGTATCCACTTTACTAACACCGCCCCTTGGTTTGGCGGAGGCTTTCTTCTTCTTTCCCTTGGCTTTCGCCTTGGACCTAGAAGAGGAAGATCCTCCTACAAACAAAGTGGATGTTTCCCTACCTTTCTGTAGGGTGCCCTCTGCACTCCTCAGCATGTTGAGGAGTTCTGAAAGTTCAACTTCTTTTTCTTGTAAGTTGAAGTTCAGGATAAACTGGGCGTAAGTAGAAGGAAGGGACTGGAGAATCAAGTCCGTATAGAGCTCGTTCTCTAACGTGGTCCCAAGTTCCGCGAGCTCCTCAATGAAGCCAATCATCTTAAGCATGTGTTCCGCTACCGATGATCTGATGGCCAACCTAGCCGAAAATAACTTCTTCGACACTTCGTATCTTGCGATACGAGATTGCTCTCCATACAGTTCTTTTGTATGGAGAAATATGGATTCGAGGTCCATATTCTCGTGCCTCCTATGATGTTCGTTGTCCATAGAGGCAAGCACGAGGCACTTGGCCTTTGCGCTATCGATCTCCCAAGTCTTACGGATTTCCTTATCCGCGACGCTGGAGGTGGGACGTGGGACAGGGGGAGCTTTGGTGGTAAGGAGATACCCCAACTTGTCATAAGTGATTGCCATTTTGACATTCCTGAGCCAATCTTTGTAGTTTGGCCCTGTCAGTATGTTTTTATCTAGTAATAACTTAAGTCCGGTCATGATGTTTGGTCGCTGCAATTAGGAGAGAGAGAGAAGAAACACTTTAGCATGATGCTCTTGCAAGTTTAGAGTGGTTTTTAATTTGTCTAAACAGGATGGCTCCCACTGTCTCTCGAATCCCTCCTCAAACCAAAAAAGAAGAATTAGTCATGATCAATCTCACGGTACAATACTTGCTTAAACGTTCGGCCAGGCTGGTGTCGGTACTTCGAGGGAGGTTTTCCAACGCTTTCGCGAAGTTCCTTAATTTAAGAACCTCTTTTCCCTGGGGGCGTAGCCCCGCTAACACCTTTCTAGACACCTACTTGGTTTATAGCATTGATCGTTAAGTGAGAAATTTCCCGAGGAGTAGCATATACTCACAGTAGGATCGGGATCCAAATATCATTGCGTGACGAAACTGAAGGAATCCTACCAGAATCATCACACTCCAAATGGTATGCAACACTAGCAAGTTTCAGTTCTTCTGAAACTCCCGATGTGGATTTTTGCCCCATGCTCTTATGACCTTGACTTTGGCCAAAATATCATAAGTCACATGTTAAGTTCTACCCGTCATTCTCCAAGTTAATTTGATCCCATCCGCACATACCCTTGACTTTGGCCAAAATGGTAGTACGACTGCCCCAAACCAACACATCTATCTATGCTGCACATGAATACCCAATAGCTACCAATCACTATGCCTTGACTTTGGCCAACATACATGCTTGAATACTATTGACCATCCATGTGAAACGACGGAGGGCTACGAATGGTTTTGGCGAAACCGTGAACGTAGTGAACTTGATATAATTGATGGAACGAGATAGCTTTTAAAAGGAGTGGCTTAAGCTCCGCGTTTAAAAGTTATTTTGAAAAGAAACCGAGTGGTTTTTGAAAGTGTTCCAACGACTTTTACTTGGTTTATTTTTCTTTGCATTAGTTCTTTTAATGCGTATTTTTCTTGCATTAGTTCTTTTAATGCGTTCCATCATTTAACCCTACCATTGCAGAAAACAACCAAAATATGACGTACGCTTATGCCATTCGCATTCGCCACGGGGCCTCGTCATTACCGTTAGGTTACTTAACTAACGACAGAGCGGGGGCTGGGCTAGCGCGGCTGCAAAACATAAGCAACGCCTAAATAATATCATATCTAGATATATTGCAATGATAGCCATTTCAGATCACAGATGAAAACATTGGATATACTAGGAATCCGCAATTCGTACGAGCCTAAAACGAAAAGCGGATTACACGGTCGCGATGAATAGCCAATACCCCACCCTAGACCCCTACGGGTGCGGCAAACTACCCGCCAAATATCCGAAGTTGAGCAACCTCCCTCAACGACGTGAGTAGGCCACTCGGCACTTCGAGATACCCGGTAGTTTGTGCACCCCACCTTGGGTCTATCCTAGGAGCAAAAATAGTAAAATGAAATTATACAATGACGGCTACAACCCCGACCCGGTTGTGCGGCCAAAAATAATATTACATCAATTTACATATAACATGAATTGAAAGATAAAAGAAAAAACTCTCATCTCACAACCCCCGGCTATTCATCCGTGACAATCCAAAGAATTCATATACACATACCATCAATCATTACAGATCACAGATGTGTATAACCCCCACTAATCGACGTATAGCGATTAGCGGACGTTCAATACACATAACACATCACAGATATAAACCCATTAGCATTAGTCTTTAGAAGTTCGATAAAAATACGGATTTTCAAGCCCCCAAAACAAATTTTGCTTTCTGGAAAATCTGGGCTGAAAAGACATATTGTAAAAATCACAAAACACCCCACTGAACAAACTGTGAGGAAAATTACCCACGGCCGAGTCAACTCGGCCGCGGAACCGCGGCGGGAGCACGCTCCCGCCGCGTTTCCGCGGCGCTTTGATCGGTTCGATGGATGATTTTTCTACAGTGAGTTTTAAAAACCCTGAGCCGAATTTTAAGGTATGATTTATTAATTTTTAGAACTGAAAAAATTCGGTAGAAAGTAGACATTTCGGGTTCGTTTTGCGACTTTTTTTCTGATCGAACTTCTACTTACTTCACTAACATGTTAGATAATGTTTAACCTGTCTCTGATACCACTGTAAGTCCATGCTACCCTTCCCCGGTACTTACGGGGTTGCGGAATTGGTGAAAAATGATTTTCAAGAGGGTGGTAACATGGACTACCAATACGGATCTTTGTTAAACTACTAACTAACAACCTAACAAGAGTTTACCTACTCGGTTAGGGGGCTATACCTTTCTTGAACTCTTTCGTCTTCGACTCCTTCCGGTGTACGGATCGGCCTCACCTCGTCGTCTCCTTGCGCCGAAGATGGATCCACCCGAAAGCTTCTACCTTTGGCTTCTTCTTCGAACTTTGAAGAAACTAGATCACTTGGCTTGCTAGGCCTTGTGAACTAGAATGAGTAGAGGAATGTTTTGGTGTCTTTTTATCTCTAAGGCAATGAGTCTCAACACATGAGAATGGTTTGCCTTGAGGTAGAGAGAGCAAGAGGGAGAGGGAGAGCTTGAGAATGAGAGAGCTCAAGAGAGAGAAAGCAAATGATAGAATGAACCATACTCTTCTCATTCTCACCTCTCATAATCCAAAAGCCATCATAACAAAAATAGTAATCAAGTATTGTGTAATGGTTTAAGTCAAAATGGCTATATCATTTCATGCACTCATTTTGCATAAATAAACAAGCAAGCAAAAGTCTTTGCCATGGAATGATAGCCATTGTCATGATGATGGTCAACTAGTCCAACCTAGTCAACCGGTCAACAAAGTCAACAAGTCAACAATGTCAACCCCTCAACAACCATGTCACTATAATACTTAATTAATATTAATGTTAATCATAAATCTTATTCTCATTAGGGTTAAGCAAAAGTCAATGGTCAACAGTCAACTGTCAACAGTCAACAGCCCCAATGAGAATACTCTGCCTCTGTCTCTCTGTCAACTGTGCATACACACCCGCATCCGCGTTCCGAGGAACACGAATACAAACGAGATAAAACCAACCCCAAAACATACACTAGGATCTGGCTTAAACCAAAGCCCGCTAGTGTTAACTGTCCGGACACTGTACGTGCAGAAGTGCACGGATGTGACCGAACCCTGTCGTAAAACCATGCGACCTGTCGCAAAACCATGCGACCTCTACTCTTTTGCCTAAAGGCGAATAGCTTTCTGTGTGGGACTCTAAAGACTCGACACTACGCTGGCAGTGGGTTTAACCACAGACCGCAAGCGGCACTAGCTAACGGTCCCCAGGTAGATGCCGACAAGAAGACTGACGGGATGAAACCCATCTGAACTCCTACTGAGTCTGACTGTGACAGTCTCCATACAGTCCGGTCTATTCATCTCATACATCGCATGGCGGGCCTAGGGGGCGGTAAATGCCAGCCCCCTAATAGCGGTACAAGTCGTGTCGGAGTGAAGCCCAGAACACCCCGAGATAACACTGGAAACCTACCAGTATATCTCGCTTGCCCTGGCCAGGGACTACTCGTGTAATGGCTCTCCTAGACACAGCGCGATGTCAACCCCCAATACCGGGAGAGACGAATCCTGTCTAACCGTCACTGCCTCCAAGTGCTTCGGGACTGCACCCAACTACTACCTGTTTGCACGACTCCTTTGAGCCGTGGTAGGGTAGTAATCTAAGTACATTGGGAACACACTCGAGGCGAAGTGACAGTGTCAAGTCAGCGGACTAAGTTGTACTCATGTCACCTGGGAACTGATAACTGACGATAGGTATAGTACCAACCAACAGTTCCCGACGAGTTATGTCCAGTGTACTCGTAACCCAACGAGCACCCGCATACTATCTCCAGTACGACGTACTGATGGCTGTGGGACAGACCATCTCCCACACTGGGATGAGAAGCGCATACGCTAGTCTACTCCGGAGTATCGATGCCCTGTCTCGATAGTCCTGCGACTAGGGACCTGCATAAGGATGTGCTTATAGATTACCCAGCCCCCACTAGTGTGACCGCCATCACAATGCTGGTAATCAAGCAAAGATCCTAAGGGCTCCACTAATGTGTATAGGCGATATACTAAAATAAACAAATGTATACATTGAAGTAGAAACAAACCAAGTAGCATACTACTATATTGAGCAAGATTGTTTATACAAGGTGAATATCCCAAGCTTCCATGAAGTAATATACAAACTAGTATGATACAGTAATGGCCTCTAGGGCATATACACTAACATTATGGACATGTATTAGATAGTTTATTATTGTTCTTGATATCTTTACAGCCGTAATGTAACTGTGGAAGGATGTTTCCTATCCATAGGTAGCATGGTTGGCTATGTCACGTGCCTATCTAAGCGTACTCTGGGAATCGGAGTGTGACAGAAGGCGTCGTGGAGTCCTGGGTTAATCATTGCAGGAAAATCGAGGCCTGTCTGCATGAGCTTGAGTTTAGACGTCCTGCCCCCGGGGTCTTGGCTGTGAACTCCCACCGGCCTGTATAGGTCGAGGAGAGAACCCCTTACTTCCGCCATCTTGAACAAAAAGCGGATTTGAGGCATAAGGAGCGTGAGGATACTTTAAACGAATCTGCTCGTTTGCATGCTCAAGTTGATGCAAACGCTGCATAGCTGAAAGTTATCTTTGAAAGCCTTCTACGGTGTATTTATGACAGGCTAACGCTGAGGTAGAAACTCGACCTCATTGAACGAGATGCACAAGGTTATGAGGTGGCTCAGCGGGTCGTTGACGAGCAACTTTCATCTTATCTGCAACAACGAACTCAGGTTGAAGCAGAGTTGGCCGTGGCAGCTGACCAAGAAAAGGGGCTGGCGGAAGTGCGTGAGCGGTTAATTGGTCTATTGAAAACGCTTTCCTCTCAATAATTGTTTCTTGTACCGTTTGTAATTTTGAATAAAATGTATCCATTTTTTATTCTTTCATATGATGTATTTTGTACCCAATTGAATTTATGAATAAAAGATACATTTCTTTCGCAATGTCTTGTGCCATCTTTTTGCTTTCTTCTTTTCTTTGTTATCAGCATGTCACTTTAGTAAGCATAGCCTACAGATGATAGAGTGAGCATTCCGTTTTGAATTCTTCGAGAGGTAGTGATGGCTTAGAAAGTAGGTTCAGATATGCTGCCTAAGACTTTTCAACTTGATGAGCCGTGAGGGTCTCATAAAGACTTTTCTCCCTACGAGTCAAGAAGATCTCGTAGGTGTCTTTTCTCCTTAGGAGTCGTGAGGACTCCTTAGTGCGTTTTCTCTTGAGAATCGTAAGGATCTCACAAGAGAATTTTCTTTATGCGTAGGGATACTAATTTCCCCGCAAGTTGAGACGAATCGAGAGATTCTCACAAAGACACTGATTTTCTTGCAAGTCGAAACGAATCGAGAGGTTCTCGCCAAGGACGCTGATTTCCCTAAATCGAGATAAGAAGCGATGGCTTAGGAAACAGGTTCAGATCTGCTGCCTAATACTTTTCAACTTTATGAGCCGTGAGGGTCTTATAAAGATTTTTTCTCCCTGCGAGTCGAGAGGATCTCGTAGGTGTATTTTCTCCTTAGGAATCGTGAGAATTCCTAAGTGTGTTTTCTCTTGAGAGTCGTAAGGATCTCACAAGAGAATTTTCTTCCTTACAAGTCGAGAGGACTCATAAGTGATTGATGAGTTGACTCACTCCTAAGTCAAAGCATTGCTTCAACAGGGAGGTCGAGGGTTGACTTTGGTTTTTCTGTGCACCGCCGAGTCATGGAACTGGGAACTTTGCCGCGGCTCTGCTTTGCTGACGTCGTATATTCCTGCAAAGACACCGATTTCTCTGTGGGTCGGCGCGAATCAAGATGTTCTCGTCAAGGACGCTGATTTCCCTGAATCGAGATATTTGCCAAGGACGCTGATTTCCTCGGAGTTGAGACGAATCGAGGTATTCCTGCAAAGACACTAATTTCTCTGCAGGTCTACGCGAATCGAGATGCTCTCGTCAAGGATGCTGATTTCCCTGAATCGAGGAGGTTGCCAAGGACACTGATTTCCCTGGGGTTGAGACGAATCGAGATATTCCTGCAAAGACGCTGATTTCTCTGCGGGTCGACGCGAATCGAGATGTTCTCGTCAAGGACACTAATTTCCCTGAATCGAGGTGGTTGCCAAGGACACTGATTTCCCTGGGGTTGAGATGAATCAAGGTATTCCTGCAAAGACGCTGATTTTTCTGCGGGCCGACGCGGATCGAGATGTTTTCATCAAGGACACTGATTTCCCTGAATCGAGGTATTTGTAAAGGAAACTGATTTCCTCGGAGTTGAGACGAATCGAGGTATTCCTGCAAAGACACTAATTTCTCTGCGGGTCGATGCGAATCGAGATGCTCTCATCAAGGATGCTGATTTCCCTGAATCGAGTAGGTTGCCAAGGACACTGATTTCCCTGGGGTTGAGACGAATCGAGATATTCCTGCAAAGACGCTGATTTCTCTGCGGGTCGACGCGAATCGAGATGTTCTCGTCAAGGACACTGATTTCCCTGAATCGAGGTATTTTCCAAGGACGCTGATTTTCTCGGAGTTGAGACGAATCAAGGTATTCCTGCAAAGACACTGATTTCCTTGCGGGTTGACGCGAATCGAGATGCTCTCGTCAAGGACGCTGATTTCCCTGAATCGAGGAGGTTGCCAAGGACACTAATTTCCTTGGGGTTGAGACGAATCGAGGTATTCCTGCAAAGACACTGATCTCTCTGCGGGTCGACGCGAATCGAGATTCTCTCATCAAGGATGCCGATTTCCCTGAATCGAGGTTTTCTACCAAGGACGCTGATTTCCCTGGGGGTTTGTTCACTTGTTTCCGAGATGGTGCGTTGATCCGGCGGGGAGGTCATTGGTTGGCTCTAGGTTGTCTGTGGACCGTAGAGTCTTGAAACTAGGGGCTTTGCCGTGGCTCCGTTTGGCGATGTTGCGTCCGAATCCTGTTGGAATGAGGAGAATCACCGTTGCTGATTTTTAGACTGTAGATGTTGCCGTTAAGATTTGGAACTAAGGACTTTGCCATGGCTCCGTTTCGTTGTGTCGCTTCCGTGCCCTTCTGGCATTAAGAAGGAATGTCGTTGTTGATCATCTGGGATGCAGATGTTACTGTTGAGATCCGACTTTCTCTTTTGACAGGATCTGGTGGGGGACATGTGGTTCCCTTTCGTTTATGCCCATGGATTGTATACAGGGGTCAGTATGGACTTACCTGCAGGGCAAAAGTTTCATTTTGTTATTTTTTTATTTCTTTCCGCGATGTTCTATCATTTCAGCTTTTTACATCGCGAAGGTCGCGATTGCCCAATCATTTCGGTTATTTTTCGCGGTGCCCAATCATTTTGGCTATTTTTCTTTTTACTCGCTGTTTTTTATTGCGAGTTGCCCAATCATTTCGGCTATTTTTTATGCATATATTTTTACTTGCTGATTTTGTTGCAAGTTGCCCCATCATTTCGGCTATTTCATATGCATTTTTGGCTTGCTGATCTTTTGTCGCGAGTGTAGAACTTGGAATCTGATGCCAGTCTTAGCATCGGTATCGCTGCGACTGGAATATTGCCAGGAGCGAATCATCATTTGCCGTGAAAGGACTTGGAATTTGATTCTGATTCAGGCATCAGCATCGCTACCACTGGGACATTGCTAGGAGCGAATCATCATTTGCCTTCGTCGGTTCGAACAAAGGTGGCTTAGCGAACAGGGTTAGGATCCTCTCGACTGAGGCTTTTAACTTCATGAGTCGTAAGAGTTCCATAAAAGTATTTCTCCCTACGAGTCGTGAGGATCTCGTCGGTGCGTTTTCTCCTTAGGAATCGTGAGGATTCCTAAGTGTGTGTTCTCTCATAAGTCGTAAGGATCTTACAAGAGTGTTTTCTCCTTATAAGTCGAGAGGACTTACAAGGGTCGTTCACCGTGTGAGCATATCCCTAGTCGCTAGTGGGACTCTGTTAGGGAAATGTTCATTCGTGCCCGTGGATTGTATACAAGGGTCAATATTGAACCGCTTGTAGGGCAAAATCGGAGGGTATGACTTCTTAAGAACATGTTCAGATCCCTGTAACTTAAGACTTTTGAATCTTATGAGCCGTGAGGGTCTCATAAGAGGGTTCTCCTTACGAGTCGTGAGGATCTCGCAAGTGTAATTTCTCCTTAGGAATCGTGGGGATCCCTAAGTGTGTTTCTCCTTTGTGAGTCGTAAGGATCTCACGCAGGTGGTTTCTCCCTACAGGGTCGGGAGGACCTTGCAAGTGTCTTTTGACGAGATTGCGCCCTTTCGGGTTTTCACAAAACTCGCCGGTAGTCCCGCTGTTTTTACTCACGGAGCCCTTTCGGGTTTTCATCCGTGCTCATTTCGCTTATGGACGTACCCCTTTTATTTACCACGTCAGCCTGGGGACGCCGCGGGTTTGTATTAGTTTAATGATGTTTCGGTCAGACGTTCATAGGTCCGAGATTTTTCGGGCAACGTATGATTATGCGGATAGATTTTCTTGCGAATCTTCGTATCTTTTGCGTCGAAGGTGGATTCCTTGAAGAGAAGGCTGAGGGCGATTTCTTCGTCAGAGTCGCTTCCAAAGGTGATAACTTGCGATCCCTTAGTGTCGATTATGTGACAGTTGTCAGCGGCTCTTTTGCGCTCATCTGTCGTACTTTTCTGTTCCCGACGAGTCTTACTCTTCACTCGTTGAACGTGTTGACGGTGGGCACCATATCCCTGCCACCAGTTTTTAAAGGCTATGCACTCTTCGGTAGGGTGTTTAGTCCTCTGATGGTATAAGCAGAAGTTAGGATGTATGTCCGCTTCATCAAGATGTATACTGCCAGTAGAATTTCCTCTGAAAGAGAGCAGCTTCATTCCTATTGATTGGGCCCTAGCGAATCGTTTCCTTACTTCAAGCTTGCTTTTGATGGCAATAGGGATGCTTCGATCCGGTTGGGGTGCCTCGACCTTTTCATCCAGTCGTCAGCGTTTGGATTTTTCGAATATAGCCAGTCCGCGCTCTCGATTGGCTTTGCTTTTCTGACAGGCTTCGTTCAGTAGCAAGTCGATCATCTCGTCAAACGGTTCGAAGGGTTTTGGCTTCGATCCTGCCCCCAGCTCTTTTATGATGTCTTCTATCGCCGAGTGAGCTTCTTCGTTAGTTAACGCCGAATGAGAGATCATGTGGCAACTTTCCACATAGTCCTTAGATTCTTTTGACGAGTCATCCCCGTCGTTATTGTCGTTATCTCCGCTCTCAAGGATATTGTTGAGAAATTCTTGGAGTATGACCGGGGTTCGCGCCTTCTAGTTATATTCCTCCAGCGCGTCAATATGCTTTTGCAAATCCATGCGCTTGTCATCCAACTGCGCGGGTTTTTTGGTCTTCTTCTTTTTCTTCAAAGACTTTGATGGTTGGGCCTAAATGTTTTGTCCACCATCACTATTAACTCCCAATGTTGGGCATGGTTTCAGCATCCCCTCGATAATCTCCGGTTCTTGCGGAGTTTTCCACCTGATCGCCGGTCATATTTGAAGATCTTTCAGCATTTTTTTAGTTTTTGCCGAAAGAACAACTTCCCATGGAGCTTCCTCTATGAATGAGCACGATGACCCCGGCGTGTCCATCTTTTTCGGAGCATGTGGTTA
This sequence comes from Agapanthus africanus, assembly GCA_030015575.1. Classification (NCBI taxonomy): domain Eukaryota; kingdom Viridiplantae; phylum Streptophyta; class Magnoliopsida; order Asparagales; family Amaryllidaceae; genus Agapanthus; species Agapanthus africanus. The sequence continues at coordinate 313,636,191 of CM057351.1, read as the reverse complement.
TGGCAAGTTCACCTTCCAATTTTCAGACAACGCGAATTTGCCTTGCTGGTATTGGTCTTCAACCCAATTTTTGAAGACATAGCAATCTTCGAGTGGATGGCCCAATACTCGATGGTAGGGGCAGTAATTGGGATCATTGAATTCATTCGGTTGCGGTGGGTGTCTCGACTCTGGTAAAGTAATGAGCCCATTGCGCACTTCTAGTTCGAACAATCTCCTTATTTTATCCCGGGGAAACAAATAGGGACGTCTCAACTTCTCATCGAGGGATTGCCGCTTGTTACTTTGGCGAACAACCGGTCTCGGGCCACTCGATTGTTGTTGAGCGTTGACGACAAATGTTGCTTTCCCTTTGCCCTTCTCGTTACGAGGCTCCATCTTCGAAGAAGATGGTCTATGGTACATCTGATCCATTTGGCCCAGTTTGTCAATCAAGGCCTGGAACGTGGTCGGCTTGAAGAACATCATGAATTAGGAAATAGTTGCCTGAGGGCCCAGAGTGCCCATGAACATGCCCACTACCGGCGCTTCCTCGATGCGCTGCTCACGTTTTGACAATAAATTTCGCCACCGTATTGCGTATTAGACCCAAGTTTCGCCTGGCTTTACCCTGGCGTTAATTAATGCGGTAATCAGGGTACGCTCGCTAGCGCTCGCGAATCGCTGGGTGAATTATAGCTCCAACTCTGCGAAAGTCTTGACGGAGTCGTTTGGAAGTTCAGAATACCACTCGAATGCCGTCTCCGACAAGCTGCCAACAAACTGGCGAAGTAGCAGTTTATCGTCGCCTCCAGTGTTGCCGCATAAGGCTCTGAATTGAGTAACATGCTGATGTGGATTCCCCGTCCCTTTATATACATGGAATTTAGGGATCGTATACCCCGGCGGATACTTGATCTGATCGTACCATCCTGGATATGGTCGACTAGTTCCGACGACTTGGCCAGTTGCTTCATTTGCTTGATGAGCCCATATTTGCTGAGCTATATAATCATCCAGGGCAACTTTTGAGATGGTCTCCTCTTTGGCTGCTGAACAAGCCGGAAGAGGGTTCGATGTCTCTCCCCTATCGTCTTCAAGGATAATCGGAAGGTCTTCAGCTGGAGGATCCGGCTGTAACATCATCCCAGCCATATCTTGGAACCAAAGAGCCATTCGTTTTATATTGGCTGCCTGCTCCGCAGCCTCTTTTTCTTTCCTCTCGAGCATTCTTCGGAGGAACTCAGTATCAGTTTCTTGATCCCGACGCTGCTCTGAGGTCTCTGGATTTTCTTTTGGCCCAGTGAGTGCGGCTATTGCAGTCAGCATCTCCTGAAGTTTCTACTGCTGTTGCTCTTGAGCCTTTGTTATCGATCGGGTGAGCGGTCGATGACCTGTAGAAGCACGGCTTTCCTTTTTTCCGGAAGCCATATAAACAGTATGCACCATCATGACTCCAGGCTTGGGGCGTCTAGGTTCGGTGTCTCTGCGGTTCGCCGCGGTCACAGGGGCTTTCTTTGGCCTCCTTCTCTTGTGAGCAGTTGAAGTCGAGGGGGCCGTTGCAGCGGGCACCCAGGTAGTTGTCGCCTTTTGTGGCCTGACAGGATGGTCCTTTTCTTGCCGAACTTTTATCTTTTTCTGTCGGCGAGAGTAATCTTGATCAATTACCGAGTCCTGAACCTGTCGCTAGACTTTATAAATTTTGGACGACAGTTGCTGAGGAGGCTGTTCCGGCTTCTTTTCTGTAGTAATCTCCATAGGTGGAGGAGATCTCTTCAGCATGGCAGTTGGAGAGTTCTTGCGAACCCTCTTAAGCGGTTCAAAGCTATTCCCAGTTGGAACAGCAGCATTGATTTCCACCATGGGAGCTGGCGGAGTTAGCCCAGAAGGGGAGCTGCCCCCGGCCTTCCTTACTCAGCTCCAGTGGCGACGTCGAGCATGTCGTGTGGACGGGATTGTCTTAGCTGTAGGGGTAGTTTCGTCATGCTCCCTGTGTTGGCGAAGGGTTGTCGCCGGCGTCAGCCTCTTAAAGACCGATGTTCGCTGAGAAGTAATGTACAACCTATCGAATACAGATCTTTGGGCAGAGGTGACTTCGCCCGGTGCGGGAGCCGGAGTGGCCAGCCTTGTGAAGACTGACTTCTTGTCAGGAGAAGCTACTTTGATGACCTCGAGAGCAGGAATGGATATCCGTTTTGGGATGGCCGCTACAGGTATCATGGGCTTCTTGACAGACCCATTGGAGTTCAGGCTCAGCCTATCGAAGACTAATACTGTTGGCTTGGCATTGGATGACCCGTTGAGAAGAGCCATGGTGGTAGTGAGCCGATCAAAGACCGACTTCTTCTGCGCTTCTTGCGGCAGCGGGACGTTAACGCTCACTGGTGGGAGCATGGTCCCGAAGAACAACCCGGTGGTAGCCTGCGTTACCTGCTCTACCGGCATTGTGAAAAGGGAGGCCGCCTGGGGCCCGTAAGTTATACCTCCAGATGAGGCGGAATGGGAGTTGCAGTTGCAGCTGGAGCATTTTGTGCAGGTTAACGCCATTGATCTTTCGTTTTCTGCACGGAGCAAGACACCAAATCTTAGTATCTCGAATCCAAGGGCAACCATATCAAACCGCGATTCATTCACGAACACGACACACGAAGTGTGGAGTGGAAAGAGGAAAAGGTCCCACCGGGCGTGCCAGAATCTGTTCCCTGCCGAAACACGAGGAGACGCGACCGCGCAAGTCCGTCTTGCCTGAATTTCAGGGCAGATGCTAATTGGTGCTATCCGTCCACCTCTCCGAATATGCCAAGTTAATTTATGACACCATGTATCGAAGGTTTAAACGGATGCGGCCGATGTAGCAGACTTCATCAGATTCCCCCTCGTTTGAGGGGTTTTTGATTGTGGAGACACTCTTCCCTGCAGACGCAAGCCCCTGCAGTTAATTACGCTACCGCATCGCGGTAACAACTTTCTCCTTCTCCAGATGGTCACTTCGTGTCGTGGGTGTTTGTTTTGTTTTTGGTTGCCCGTGGATTGTATATGGAGACTAATTTATGTTGTCGCCCGTAGGGCATGGATTAGTCCAAATCTGTATCTTCTTAGATTTGGGTTTGGGGGTTGGGTTTAAGGATACGTTAGCCTCATTTGGGACTAAGATCAACTTAAACGTATTCTAAGGATACGTTAGTCTAATTTTAGACTAAGATCAACTTAACGGGATCGTTTAGATCCAACAAAAGAGCATTTGGACTCTATTGTTTAGTTTAGGGACATTGCGGTCAATTAGTTTAAGGACGTCATGGTCCATCGTTAGTTTAAGGACATCACAAACCGAGGTTAAGGACATCATAGTCCGTGAGTTTAAAGACATCACAGTCAAGGTTAAGGACATCATAGTCCGTGAGTTTAAAGACCTCACAGTCAAGGTTAAGGACGTCATAGTCCGTGAGTTTAAAGATCTCACAGTCAAGGTTAAGGACATCATAGTCCATGGGCTTAAGGACCCCACAGTTCATGAAATGTGTGGTTGTCGGGACCCGTCACCTCTCTAAAGACGTTGAAGGATTACAACGACAAATATCAGAGGAGTAAAGAGATGTACTCTCGAACCGACGTGAGTTGGCTGAAAGATATGTAGTCCAAATCGGGGCTAAGATCTGTGATTTATGAGCATGTGGGCTCAATTAAGCTGAATTTGAGGACTTATGGCCAATCTTGGGCTAAGTCCAATCAAGTTAAAATGTTTTAACATTTATTTTAGGATGTTAAGCATTTGTTTGAGCTCGGCCCTTTTAACAATACTGAGCATTGATTTAGCTTCTGACAATGTTTGTCTTTTACTGAATACTGAGCATTCATCATAGCTCTGGGGCTTATTCAAACAACAATTTAAGTTCTAGCCAAGCGCACATAAAAGCATGTAGTGCGCTTGGCACTATCTCCAGTCAATAAGCGCAGGGCACTATGTTTAAAGCGCCAGTGTGCTTGGCGCTAGATGTGAAGCGCTATTGCGCTTAGCGCTTTGCGCTAAATGAAGAGCGCAGATGCGCTATAGTTGAAGCATTGAGGCGTTTGGCGTTGGTGCCATATAATTAACTGCAGAGCGCTTTTAGTAATGCAGCGCACACGTGAGGAGCACGTGGCAGGCTTAGCGTTGAGCGCTAGATGAAGAGCACTAAGGCACTCTTGAATTAGGAGCGCTAAGGCTCTTATTAGATTAGGAGCGCTAAGGCTCTTCTTAGGTTAACTTTGCGCTCTGCAGATTATCTGTTCTTTGATAAGAGGCTTTGTTTTAAAATTCTAAGAACAAAGTTCTTAGTTCATAGGAGATGTTTCAATCTCTTTTCGATGAAAGGCTTTGCCCTTATGGATCTGTGATCCTAAGAGAATTGAATAATTCCCCCCCCATTATAATGAAATGTTCATAATCTTTTTTGTGAAAGACAACTTTGTCTTATAAATCTATGATCTGTGAAAGAAGTAAGTACTTCTGATTATATTAAGATGATTTCGTCTGTATATTCTTTTTACCTTGAAAAAGAATTATCTTCCTTCACCGAGAGTTTCTTCTTCTTCTTGAGATTTTCTTAAAGTTTCTTGGGGGTTTCTCTATATAAGACTTGAAGTCTTGGGGCCTTTATATAGGGCAAGCTGATCAGTTCGATCAGTTAAAGAGATCTTTTCTCTAATTGATTCGGGAATTTTCCCACCATTCGATCTTTGATCTAGGGCTTCTGTTTTACAGAAGGAAATCTTCTTGTTTTTAACAAAATTGGAAAATCTTTCCATAACAGAATTTAACTCTGATTAATTAATGATTTATCATTATTATTAGATCTTCGATCTAATGGTGGGGAGTTTTCTTAATTCCAGCGCTAGCGCACCCGTGCTTTGCACGTGGTGTGCTGCTTAGAGCGCAGCGCTCTTAGCGCTGGCACACATGTGTCTTACACTTGGTGCGCTGCTCGGAGCGTAGCGCACCTTGCGCTAGCGCACCCGTGTTTGACACGTGGCGCGCTGCTTAGAGCGCAGCGCACCTAGCGCTAACGTACACATGGTGCGCTATCTTGGCCGCAGCGCACTCGGCGCTGCATCTGAAGCGTTGCTTCAATTTGAAATTTAAATTTCAAATAGAGCTTTGCTCTGATTGGGGGAAACAGAAGGCAAGTGAAATCCTCACTTTCTTTTAACATGCTATATGATTTTGTATTAAAATTATATTAGATAGATTATTAAGAACGTGTGTTCACGCCCCGCTTCCCAGAGTGCGCTAAGGTCGGCACGTGACAGAGCCAACTATGCTACTTGTGGCTAGAAAAGATCCCTCCACGATCACATTACGGCTGTCTAGAAGATATCAAGAACGGTAGAAATAAAATAAACTATCAAGTACATGTCCATAAGCCAGAATAAACGAGTCAAGAAATATTATGCGGAAGCAATAGATCCAATAAACAATAATAATCTGGAATGTACGTCCCAAATACGGGCTCACATCATGAATGAAAATTCTGAAAGAAACTAAACTAAAATACTAACAGGTCCTCACTGCTCGGCCTGCTGACTGAAATACTCCTGAACGGCCTGCGACAGGGAGAGAGGATATGGGCCATGCAAAACCCAGACGTCAGTGCGTCATAATATCAACAATAATACAATCAGGAGGTAACAAGGCATGCAGGCATGGGTATGAACACTAACAAGAGTATAACAGTATCACGAATAAGGAACAGTGAAGGGTATAAGCACATATGATGTGCAGTGAGTAATCTAAACTGTGCTACTGGGTTATCTATTCTAAAGTCTTCGAAATCAATTAATGTAATCCTCATCGTAACCCATCGGTGATTATTCCGTAACGCCCGGAAAAACGGCAAACAATAGGTATTCTGTAACGCCTGGAACAACGGCAAACAATAGGTATTCCATAACGCCCGGAAAAACGACAAACAATGTGATAGCCCTTTGAGTTACGCTCGGTTACATTCTTGATTTCCTCATAGCCCCAAGTTATGTGTTCAAGTCGGGTATTGCCAATTGATATCTAATGCCAACACAAGATCAAGACAGTACAAGTTTTGTCTATGCAGACTACAATAACGTCCATCAGGACAACATGTCAGGATTTTCGGCATTAGAAACAGGAAAAGGTAACATGTCAAGTAGTGATATATCAGGTCATGTCAAATAGTGTACAGGTATCAAGCGGATGCTCATAATCAACTGTAGCAAGTACGGGTGCACAAATAATAGCATGGATGCACAAATATTTATCAGGGGTTACATCATGACTATGTAGGATGCACAATATCAAACATGGGGTACTAATGTATTAATAATACGAGTTAATGTAATATGAGGTGTAACTAGGTATGCAAAATTAGTGGTATGGATACACAAATAAACATGGATGCATAACTAACTATCAGGGATTGCAATTATAGCTCCATTACTAAGTAGGATGCACATTATCTAGCATGGGGTGTCACTATAACAATAATATGTAACAATGTGACCTAGTATACGAATAGATATAAGATTAATGGTATGGATGCACAATTATCGATTTGGGTTATATTTACAGTTCTAAGACTAAGTTGGATGCATAATTATCGATTTGGGTTATATTTACAGTTCCAAGACTAAGTGAGATGCACATTATTAAACATGGGGTGTTACTACAATAGTAATATGAATTAATATGATCTATAAATACAGTTATATATATTTTAAATGATATGGATGCAAACGGGTATCCGAAAACTGTAAAACTGTAAAATGGATGCACAATGTGATAAACGGGTAACATGTTACTCATATGGATACACAATACTATACCTAGCATATAGCAAGATGAATTAGCATGCGTCTAGATATGTAAATAATGATATGGATACAAACGGACGTCGTAAAACTATAAAACTATAACATGGGATGCATAATTTGAAATACATGTATTATATTTATTCAAATGGATGTAAATAGAGTAACATATCATGTAGCAAGATAAACTTGCCTCGACGGATCATGATACGGATACGCACGGCATGTCCGACGTCGGTAAAACGTCGCAACGCACGCACGACACATGGGACGGGACCGAGCAAGGCAAGAGGGTGATCACGCGAGCGAGGGTTGTTCACTGAATCGTCTGGATCATCGGCGTCAAGCACGGCTCTGGCGTTGGCTGGAAACAAGATTTCAAGAATCAAGAAAGGAAAGGAAAAAGAAGAAAAAGAAGAAGAGGAAGAAGAAGAGAGAGGGGAGAGGTTGCTGCTTACTGGGGTGTGCACTGGGGTTAATGAGATGAGCTTGTGGTGTTGGCGAGATCAACGGCGGTGAGGGGAAGGCTACGGTTAGGGTTTGTAGTGTGCAGGTTGCAGTGGGATGATGGGTGCAGGGGATGGAAAGGGAGAGGAGATGGAGAAGGTGATGAAGGTGGAGGCGAGAGGAGGAGGTGATGATGAACGAGGCCGACGAGGGGCGACGGCGATGAGGTGAGGGTAGTGGTGATGGGTTTCTCGGGGTTGCGGGTGCAGTGTTCTCAGGGACATAAGAGGAAGAAGATGGTGACGAGAAAGAGGAGGAGAGGATGGAGATGAGAAGAAGAAGAAGATGACGACGAGGTTGAGAGGCAGAGGAGCTAGGTTAGGGTTAGGGTTTTCTTTTGTGTGGGTTTCTCATGGCGGCAATATGTTTTTAAAGAAGAAGAGAGATGGAGGTGACACTAAGGAGAGAAGGCGATGACGAGATCTCGCTCACGGCGAGAGGAGAGAGAAGGAGATGCGAGAGGAGAGAGAAAGGGAAAGAGAGAGACTCAGTGGGGACTGGGGAGAGAGGAAAGAGAGAGAGAAAGAAAGAGAAAGAGAGAGATGGGGTCAGAGAGAGAGAGAGATAAACTGTGAGAGAGAGAAGGAAAGAGAGAGAGGAGAGAAAAGTTTTTATTAAGTTAGGATTTAAAAATTTGTTAGTTATGTTAAATTTAAATTGTTGATTGTTTTAATAAAGATATTATATTAAATAAAATTGGATTTTCTGGTAAATACAAATTTAGTCCAAAACACGGCCGGGTTGGGTCTAAAAATTCAGTTTCAAAATGCAAAAAATATATGTGTTGACCAAAATTAAAATTGGATACCCGGGTAACGAAAATGTATACCCCCAAGAACGGATGCACGTACGTGCGCGTAGCCATCCAAACAAGTCCGTTTCATTGAATGGGAAGAGAACAAGATGCGCGGATGCTACCACAGGGTTAGGGGTATCATGCAGGCCATGCAATGTATTTTTAAAATATTTTATGTGACTTAAAATGTTATATTGTAAAAATGCAAATGCCAGATAAAATGCCAGTATGCAGTATACATGAAAGTGCATAAGTTTATGTAACAAGTCAGGATAAATCATAAACATGAACCAAGATAGATTTCAAGCATGCGGGTCAGGTCGGATGCAAATACATATGTCAAATATACTATTCGCACCCAAAACACAGTAAATCAGGAAAATACCATAAATAAAGAACGTGATCTGGAATTGGTATAAATGAACTAGGGTGTTACACACGTATATATTGTAAGTCGTCATCGTATCTTCATGGAAAACCATAGTCATTCTAAGATGGTAGTTTTGAGCATAATCGGATCTAAAATATCATATTAGCATCGTGTGGAATTGTAAGTATTATATGTCGTTTTCATGGGTTGGACAAAACCAACATTAATTCGATAATTCAAGATATTGAACGCTAAGAGTTTGATGTGGTGAACTGATCCAAAGCCCTGTCGAAAATGCTCTAATAATTTTGTTTGCTACTTATGAATATTATGTAGGAAACTGAACTCAAATAACAAAGTATTGCACAAGAAAACGACGTCCCAAAGACACGACGTCAAATCTGATTTTACTGTACATGTAGTAGTGTTAAATTAGTATTAAATTAGTTACATATCGGAATGTAATGTTCTATGGCTCATATCGAATCCGACTCAATAATTTAGAACCATGTATAGTTTACCCTTCAATTCTGATAAGACACTGTAACGAGAATTGACTGGGAATGCGGCTCTGGACTGCAGTCCGGGGCAGCATTCCACGAGGATATCTGAACTTAAGCGCCTGCACGTCCCCACATAAAACTGAAAATGGGCGAAGTCCTATATAGTCGCGTAGTTAATTTAGTTAGATAACATGTGGATCTAGTCTCGTTCATTTTTATTATCGATTGTTATTTTTTTTATATTTTAGACTGTCGACGTGTTCTGCAGTTTCTGCAGTGACATTTCTTTTGCCTTCACACTAAACAAGACATATCTTCTAGTACAGAAAGGCTATAATGGATCCGTTTGATGCGTCTGAAACCTAATAGATAGAACTAGGTTTTATTCAACTGGGGAAATGCCTGAATATAAAAAAAAATCCATAGTAAATCACCCGCGAAATTGGACTTCCAGTTCTGAAACTGGAATTCCTCCAATTGATCGTTGATAAAATAATGATAAGTCCATAACCTGAATTTCTATTGACATGAAACCAATTTTACCGCTTAGATAATCAAGTATAATTCATACGTCTTTTATATTGTTTTGGTTGATTCTGTACGTGTGAATTATGATGAATTTTGCAAGTCATATGGCGTTGGCTGTCATAATTTAGTGAATATCTGTTCAGTGCATTTCTACATATTTTTGTGTTTTTTTTATACCTTCTGCATAATGATAGTTTACACTGAGACCCAGCGACTGTTTTGCATTGTCGATATATAAGTGTTAGTGACTGGGTTGTAGCAAGTGCGAAAGTGAACTAGTGATTGAAAGTGATATTGATAAGTGGAAACATGATTGAAAGTGAAAGTGATACGTATTTGTTCACAATCTATCTAATACCTGAATACATACTATAAACCGGGGAATGGGGAAATCAAGATGGAGTTGAACTCGTATTTAGCGAGGTACAGTGACTTAGAGGATGATCATTCGATATTATACACACATACACACACACACTAGGTCGTGGGCCTAGCAGCACGGCTGCGGGGTTATATCCCAGGGCAACAGTGGACCATAGTCTCGGACGTGCACGAGACCCTTATTAAACACGAGTATCCTTTCCATCAATTGATTTCATTGACTCAGTAACTGATAAGTAGTGACATACACATTGCCTGGTTTACTGACATGATACTTATATCGCACTGTTCATATTCAAATGATATTCATTCTTCTCATGTTTCCGTATTCTGTCGCACATTTCATATTTGATAACATTGTACGCATAACATATATTTATTGCTATATATGTCGCCCTGACAATCTGAGTGTGCATGCTCAGAGGACGAAGTAGACCCGGCTAAGGAGCATGACCTGCCATTCAAGATCGCGGAGGTTTAGACCGTCACATCAGCGCCGCCCTTTTTGCTATAAGCACATTGTTATTTCGTTGGTTAGTTATTTCTTTATGCAAAATAAATGTATCTCGAATTCTTTTATTGTAATGCAATAAAGTTGTGAACTGTGATTTCCTTTACTCTAGTACCGTTTATTGACTACCATGTAAAACTAGAAGCCGAAGAGTGACTACGGCGGGATTATTTCCTGACCGTAGGAGCATGGTTGATCTTGTCATCCATCACATTCCGTATTTTGGAAAACGGGACGTGACAATTTATGTGGACATGTGGATTATAAAATTTCTTTCAAAATGAAAAATCACATGAGATTTTGTTTGTATATTTTTAAACAAGTGAATATTCACATGAATTGTTACATATATCCTCTTCTGTCTTCTTTTGTTAATTTCTAAATCCTCCATGTGCATGGGTTATAAAATTTCTATAATTTACATGTTTTTTCAACAGGTAATCATGTCACTGTAAGAATAGATGGAAAAACACCACACGTCAGAAAAGCACCGCTCTGATTCTGAAAAATGGCCCTTTTAGTTACAAGTTTTCCTTTTATGTCTGAATCTAGGGTCACAAGAGAAGGCTTCAAATGCAAATGTGTGACACATTGTGGATTACCGCGTAGAAGTTGTGTGTGGATTATAGAAAGGGCTCACATGAACATATAACTTAACATTAATCTCTTTCTACTCTACCAACATTCTCAAGATGCTATAGGCTTCTACTGATTTGGTTCTATGGCCAATGTACTGATTTTGCAAAATGGTTCATGGAAATCCGCTCCTGTATAATATCTTATCTGCACGATACCTAAACACGGTCAGAAAAGAGAGGCCAGGTGGTCGGTGGGTTTGGAGTTATACGGATAGTGCGATGATGGATTTCATCATTTACAAACGGAATCATAGGCCATGAGCTAATCGGATCTGAAATTTATAAACGGCTCCATTGCATTTTTCTAATGGCCTCCAAGTTGAAATTCCAAAAGAGACGATGTTATAATCTAACAATTAACACGTCTATGAAATCCTCATCCATCGTATTATTATTATTAGATCAGAGATGTGATGTGGTCGTGCTTGACTAGGCATAGCCGCCCGAGCCCATGGCTAGGCATTATTTAGGTTGAAATGAATACCGACCAACGTTCCGTCCTGCAAAACCGGATTTGTCTGCGTTCACGTATTGGCATTTACTGGTCTTAGCCAAATGACATAACAACTTTCTAAACTATACGGTGATTTTATGCATTCATTTTGGGCCAAGGGCCCATATTCAAACAACACGATCCCATAAAACATAAAGGAAATCAAATCAAAATCTTTGTCCGAATTCTATTTTTTAATAGAAAACGTCAATTTCAAGTGCTATCGTAAAACGACAAGCCCTGCTCTATTACTTACCGTTCGCGTGTCTGTTTCTCCTCGGAAGCAGCCACTGGCACCGCCAGCTGGAGCCCAAAACTAGGGCCCACAAACCCAAACGTGGGTCCGCACCTCAAGTGCTCAGATCAACAGGAAATAATTTATCGGGTGTACAAGAGGTACTGCATCCGGAGAGAAAGAGATGGACTTTTGGGTCACACTCTGGAAAGCCTGACAGGACCCAGGATTTTATTTATTTTTATTTCATGGGCGAACATATAAGGCAGCAAACAAAAGATTTTTTCAACCAAAATCTTGTTTTTTAAAGTGCCGGAAATAACCTTACCGTCTGATGCTTATTTGGTTTGACGGAAAAATGGTTCAGAAGTTGATTTCACGGTAATGATGTGGATTCCATGTGATATGTTTATTCTCAAGTTTTTCTCCGTCTCATTTTGTTTTTATCATTTTCCTCCGCTTTTTTTTTATAGCTTGCTCGCATTTTGTCGGCTGAAAGAATGCAAGAAGTACAAGAAATAAGAAAAAAATATCAGTTGCTTATTTGTTCTTCCTTAGGACCTGTTTGGTTGCAGGATCAGTGTGGATTTGGATTGTGCAATTCTAGGATTCCAAAATTTTGTGTTTGGTTGATGGATTTGGATTTCTAGGATTCTAAAATTTTTGAAGGAGGATTTAGCACTATTCATTGTAATTTTAGATGGGACCCGTGTACTTTATTTATTTAATAATCCTCTCTCTATCTATCTCTCTCTAAAATCCTCAAATCTATATCCCACTTTATTTTCACCAACCAAACAAACATTATAAGAATATACAAATCCAATACGAGGAATCCAAAACCAACCAAACAATAAATTACCAAATCCAGAAATTTCAAGCGAGCAATTTTGAAATCCAAATTTCGTATTCTTGCAACCAAGGAGGCCCTTGTTACCTCAAAAGTTGAGAATTTATTAACATCCCAACCTAGTGTTTGTTTGAAAAAGCAAACGAACAAAACATACGTCACTTTTGTTTTGTTCATTTGAATAAGCAAACGACGTCACTTCTGTCACTTCTTACGTGTTCATTTTTTATTTTAAAATTGACATGAAGTAATATCCAAATCAACCTTCATGACTTTTTTTTATAAAAGAAGTTATTTTGAGAGGTTCTTGCCGTATTTCCCATCGTCCCAAGGGACCCTAGGTCGAGGAGTGCTAAAAGAACGGAGCTAGCTTGGATTCGGCCAGCTAAGAGCTTGTTTGTATGGGATTTGTCGATAAATGAACCAAATTGAGCAGAAAATCAGACTCGTTAAGCCGAATTCAAGTTGGTCTAGCTCGTTTATTAGCTCGAGCTCGGCTCATTAATGTCTTATATCATATTTTATACAATTTGAAATAGTAGCCAATTTCTAATACATAAATATCAATCGGCAGGAAAAAGAAAGCATTTAGTAAAATCCATACCTAAATGTGTTGATTTTTTTTATAAACGGGGTAATGAGCTATGATCAATCTGCACTTATAAACGAGCTGGAGTGAAGGTTGTTTGTTAATTTATGATCTCGGCTCGTTGTTAATCGAGCGGAGATAAACGAGCCGGACCAAACTCAGCTCGAAACAAACTCCGGCGAACTTGAGCCGACCCCTGCTCGATCAAGTTCGGCTCCTTTACATCCTGACTTACATATGTTATTTTATTTTTAAAACTGGTGGGCCCGCTTTACATTTTCCGCGGAATCGAAAACCTCTCTCGAACTCCATTTGAGAAAATGCCTACACGTCCGCTAGCTGACGGCCTCGTCTATTCGTCTGTGTTATATCATTATGCCTTTCCTCTCTGCCACTCTTCACTTCTCCTCGAGCTCTGCAGCAGCCCAAAATGCTGAGGGCAAAATGGGAATAAAAACCATCACCTTCAACTTCAAGCGCAGCAGCTTGTGGCAGCAGCAGTAGAGTGTGAGGTGCATTTTGGGAAGATTCACCATAAAGTTTCTGAAGATTTCTACTTCAATGGTGACAAGATTCCTAACCGTGATTTCCTTGCTGCTGCTCCCTCTCTCTTTTGGTTAGTTTTCTTTAGATTTCTGTTTCCTTTCTGTTTGCTTGAAGACCCATGTTTTTAATGGGGTTTTTTTGACTCTTTTTTGATGAAAGGTCAAATCTTTGTTGTTATTTACATATATACTTAGATACCCAATATGCATTTAGTTCTATGTTTGCATCTTTGCATCAAAGTTGGGGTTTTGAACTTGTTTTTAAGGGAAATGTGGGCCTTTGAAGGTCCTAGCTTGATATTCTCATGATTTTTTTGCTTTGTTAACTAGATTTTAGTTGCTTAATTACTATTCATAAAGCAATGTGCCCTGATAATTTTTGACATTTCTTGTTGCAAAGCAAGTTAGCTCTTATCTGATGCTTGGTACAAAATTATTACATGCTTTAATTGAAGTTCACACGGCTGTTTGATGTGTAAATTTTGACAAGTTAACCTGCAAAATTTGGCCATTTCTCGTTGCAGAACTTTGCAGGGGAAGTTACATTGGAGTTTGCTATGGCCGGAACGCCGACGATCTTCCGACACCGGATAAAGTCGCCCAGCTGGTAAAGCTCCACAACATCAAATATGTAAGGATTTACGACTCGAACATTCAGGTCCTGAAAGCCTTTGCCAACACCGGAGTGGAACTCATGATCAGTGTTCCGAATTCCGACTTGCTTCCGTATTCTCAGTACCAATCGAATGTCGACACTTGGCTTAAGAATAGTATCCTTCCATATTATCCGACCACTATGATCACTTACATAACTGTCGGCGCTGAAGTCACCGAAACCTCATATAATGTCTCTTCTTTAGTTGTTCCCGCGATGGTGAATGTTCATAATGCATTGAAAAAGGTTGGATTGCATAAGAGGATCAAAGTGTCGAGTACACATTCGCTTGGAGTTTTATCTCGTTCGTTTCCACCGTCGGCTGGCGCGTTTAGTAGCAAGTTTGCTTACTATTTAAAACCCATGCTGGAGTTTTTAGTGGAGAATCAATCCCCGTTCATGATCGATCTATATCCTTACTATGCTTATAGAGATTCTCCGAGTAATGTTTCCTTGGATTATGCGTTATTTTCGTCCACTTCGGATGTTATTGATCCAAACACTGGTTTGGTTTACTCCAACATGTTTGAAGCTCAATTGGATGCTATCTTTTTCGCTCTCATGGCGTTAAACTTCAAGACTTTGAAGATTATGGTTACTGAGTCAGGGTGGCCTAACAAAGGCTCGCCCAAAGAATCCGCCGCAACTCCGGATAATGCTCAAACATACAATACTAATTTGATCCGCCATGTCATTAATGATACGGGCACCCCTGCAAAGCCTGGTGAAGAGATTGATGTTTACATATTTTCGCTGTTTAACGAAAATAGAAAACCCGGGTTGGAATCGGAGCGAAACTGGGGTTTATATTATCCGGATCAGACGAGTATTTACAGTCTCGATCTGACCGGCAAAGGAAATGTGGATGTAATCACAGGAGCGAATATTACGAGTTCGAATGGGACGTGGTGTGTCGCTTCCAACAATGCTTCGGAGTTGGATCTGCAGAATGCGTTAGATTGGGCGTGTGGTCCTGGAAATGTTGATTGCTCGGCTATTCAGCCTAGCCAACCTTGTTATCAACCGGATACTTTGATTTCTCATGCTTCGTTTGCTTTTAATAGCTATTTTCAGCAGAATGGAGCAAGTGATGTTGCTTGTAGCTTTGGTGGTGCGGGTATAAAAACGACTGAAAACCCAAGTGAGTGCTTTTCTTTGAATATGTGCAACAATTTAATATGCAATAAATCTAAACCTTGCTCAATCTTCCATTATTGCATTTTGCTTTATATCCCTTGTATGTTGTTTGTGTGTGGAGTGAATCATATGTTAAATGTTGAGCTCTAAAAACATTGCTCAATCTTCCATTATATGATCTTTATACGAAATATTTCTACAAACCTGCGATTGATTGATAGAAACTTGGTTATTGCAAGTTCGTTGTCGTTAGGCAATCGTCGCAGAAAACTTTCAAGCAAAGCCACAGCCATAGACAATGTCTCACAAATTCTACTAAATAATATGTTACACGACTAATTTTAAAAACCTAACGAGGACTTGTGTGATATTTTCCTCGGTTTGAACTACATTTGCAGCAGTCTACACTTCTTGACCTCCTCATGAAGCTCTCAGAGCAACTGGGTGTTCAAAAATCTGTTCTACATTCATGTATCAGTATATCTACTTAAATCACTAATAAACTTAGTTTCAGGAATACGGAAACTTATAAATGAAAGAGTAATCATAGAAAATACCTAACTTTCTAATGCGTCTCAGGCCTATACTCTATATGTAACTATACTATCTGACGAGGGTTTTCTACAATGCAGCAAATATTTTTGGGAAAGAAAGGTATTTAGGCGACCGCCTGAAGTTCCAAAATGCGTTCTCGTGATGCAAATTTTAAGTTTCTTAAAGAAAATTTACCAGCAATGTAAAATCTACCAACATCTTGCTCACATAATCTTATATTTCATATACAGAATTTGCCTTGCATTTCAATTGCCTAACGAAATTTATTTTTTCGCCAGGTTATGATACTTGCATTTATCCAGCCTCAGGGTAACCTCAATTGCATCCTCAATTTTTCCATATGTATCAACGCTACTCTGCAAATTACCTTTTCTAACCCTCTTTTTTCCTCTTGGTAAAAATCTCGCAGTAGAATGGGCACCACAAATGCGAATTCTACGTCGGCCACTGTGTCAGTGCCGCAGAGTGATTCTCCACCTCGGGCATTGGAGGTTTCGCTTCTCGTTCTATGCTTTCTACTTGGGCAGCCTAGGGGATTTTTGCATTAGAGAATGGATCAATGGTGAGACATGTTGGGAGAAGAGGGATGTGGAGATGAAAAATGTTATGTATATTCATTAATGTGAAACCAATGGGTGGTTTGAATGGCTTGAATTTAGGGTATTTTGCACCTTCCCCTTAGTTTAGTTTCTTCAGAGATTTTGAAGCATCTTTATTTATCCATGTCTCTATTGTCTGATTGTTAATTTTAGCTGGCCAATCTTCAATCTTGCAAATGCAGTAGACGTATCTGAACATTACAATGACTCTCAAAAACATGAATGTGTGTGCGGCAGGAGATGCGATTTTGCCGTCTTGATATTAAGCTCTTTTTCCTTCCTCTTTGTCCTTAATTGTCCATCTTCTATTTTAAGGGAAAATTGTTTGTGTATGTATTTGCCCATAAAATCCTCTTCACATTTCATAAAATATTGTTATGATTTTCTAATGGGCATCTGTTATCACAGCCAGAATGGCTATGGTCAACCTCATAAATAAGACGAATCTTTTATTTTCTTATTTACTCTTCTACATAGAGAGGGGGCTGCATTTAAAGCCTTCACTCTCTCTCCTCTCACTTTCTTTCTGGTTTCTCTCTCTACAACCTAAGCTACATCCCCATCACCGACCCCAGGAACCAAATCTTCAAAATATCAACTCAATTATCATTACAATTTTTTATATTCTATTTTCTTGTTGATACAACTAGTTTTCATTGTGGATTTGAATCGGTCACGTCCCGCTTTTCAAAATACGGAATGCGAGGGGTGATTAGGTCGGCCATATTCCTACGATCAGAGAATAATCCCGCTGTATTCACATTTCGGCTTCTTGCATTACATGGTAGTCAGTAAACACGGTATTAGAGTAAAAGAAATTGCAGTTCATAACTTTATTACATTAAAATAACAGAGTTCAGGATACATTTATTTGCATTAAAGAAATAACTAACCAAGAAAATAACAGTGTTCTTATAGCAAGAAAAGACGATGGCGCTGATGTCGCGGTCTAAACCTCCGCGATCTCGAATGGCGGGTCCTGCTCCTTAGCTGGGTCTATTTTGTCCTCTGAGCATGCACACTTAGGGCGACACACACACACACATAATGGGTACAATGTTATTAAACATGCAAGGTGCGACAGAATACAGAAATATGAGAATAATGAATATCATTTGAATATGAACAGCGCGATATAAATATCATGTCAGTAAACCAGGAAATGTGTATGTCACTATTTATCAGTCACTAAGTCAATAAAATCAATTGATGGAAAAGATGCTCGTATTTAATAAGGGTCTCATGCATGTCCAAGACTACGGTTCACTGTTACCCGGGACATAACTCTACAGCCGTACCGCGAGGCCCACGACCTAATGTATACATATATATCACTGATATCGAATGATCATCCTAAGTCACTGTAACTCGCTAAATACAAGTTCAATTCCATCTTGATTTCACCATTCCTCATGTCTCAATAACTATAAGTATAGGATTAGTTGTATACTAGCACGTGCCAAATCACGGTCTTACTCATTTTCACTGCATTGTTCACTTTCACTATTCAATCACTTATCACTGGTGTGCTTGATACAACTAATCCAATACCACTCACATTCGACAATGCAAGTCAGTCGCTAGGTCTCAATATAAACGATCACTTTACACTGGGTATAAAGCAAATCTAGAATAAGGTAGAAATGCAATGTAACGCCTTAGATTTCGATTAGTGTTAATTAGACGATAATACGGGTTTTTGGTAAAAAGTTTACCAATTTTGGTTCCTCATATTTTATAACATTTAATTAATAATTTATTTTTATTTGTTATGGCTTGTACACACTGATGCATGTTTATGTGTGGGTTTGTTTGTGCCAATCTAGTTTAGTGACCATGACAACTTAACCTAATCTAATTCTTGTTAACCTTAACCTAAACCTCTTGATATTTTGAGTGAGATATTTCCATTGGGTTTTGTTTTGGAGAGAAGGTGGCATGGTGACATGGTGGGTATTAATAGTTGCATTAATGTGAAGTTAATGCTTGGTGCACTCACCCCTTACACTCATCTCTCTCTCTTTTCATCTCACTCTCTCTCACTTCATCTCTTATCATTTCTTTCTCATTCCCTCAACCTTCAACTGAAACACTTATCATTCCCTTCACAAATCTTCACTAATCCATCACCAAACTTCACAAAAATCTCACAAAAATCACATCTTTATCCTTGTTTTGCCTTTTGGATGCCTTGGAGCTTGGAAAACTAGGATTTTTGAGCTTGTAGGAGTAGTTAATGATCTCTATATGTTCTTTATGATGTTATAGTGTTGTGTAGTCTTTTAGTTTTAATTTAGAACGCTTAAAATCATGTTTCGTGCACATATCGTATTTTTAGTGTCGATATATGATATCTGTGATCTATTGTGACCCAGAATGTGTGCTAGAAAATCAAACAATATAGTTGTGTTGTACCAGAGACCTTAAGCCTTCACCTGAAGCACGAACCCTAGGCTCGGACCATGGCCGGAGACATTCCTTTGAAATCCGCGACCTAGGCCGTAGGGTAGAGTTAGGGTGTGGGTTTTTGTGGGTAGCTGTCTGCTTTGGTTTTAGTGTGTTTGGTCCTGTTTGATTTTTGGGTTTTCTCTGTATACAAAATCTGGGATCACATAGCTAGTTTCTTGTGTTACGATTACGTGTGTTACGTTATCCGACACGGTGCGTGTACTTTGTGTGGTTTTGCTCTTGGGTTGGTTTCGTAGTGTCGCTACGCACGTTAGCCCCAATACGAACACTTGAGAGTATGTTTGGAGTTGGTGCGTCGGTTAAACGTAGTTTGTACGTGTTATTGGTCGATTGCTAATATACACTTGCTTTGTTGTTTATGATCTTAGGGTCGCAGGCAAGAACTTCGGACGTTGCGAAGAAGGGAAAGCAGGTGGTTGGCTTTACTTAGCCAGGAGCGTTTGTGAGTAGATTTAACATCTACAGGGGAATCGCCCGCATGACGTTATGTGTCTGGGCTAGATTAAATGACATGACTATTAGTTAGAAGTATACGGATATTGATTGTGCATATGTACCTTTGTTGCATATCTCACTTACCTATTGTTTAGGGACTTAGTACCAATGAGACACAATACCATTATTGACGGTTCATGTTTCACGAGCACTAATTGTATGCTACACACACTGTCGATGATTGCCATGACACGCACAACACCTATACATATGCGATATTGTATTGTTTAGGGATATCGAGACATGATCCTTATTTTCCTTCGTGCATACGACATATAGCATACCTGCATACTTACATGCTTACACATATGCCTTGACATGCTTATATGCTAATTACTCTTATACCTATATGGTATTGTACCATTGGTGATAAGTATATACACATATGAGACATAGCTACATGTACATCTTGCCCACATACTTACACTTATACATGGAGGGTATTACATCATTACTGTCACGCCCCACTTCCCAGGGTGCGCTAAAATAGGCACATGACAGAGCCAACCATGCTATCTGTGGATAGGAAAAATCCCTCCACAGTCACATTACGGCTGTAGAGATATCAAGTACAGGAAAGTAAACTAAACTATCTAGTACATGTCCATGAGCCAGAATAAATGAGTTAAGAAATAATATAATATGCGGAAGAAAAAATCCAATAAAAAACACCTGGAAAGTAAAGCTGGATACTAACAGGATCCTCACTGCTCGGTCTAACAACGGCAGTACTCCTGATCAGCCTGCGACAAAGGTAGAGGATCTGGGCCATGCAAAACCCAGACGTCAGTGCGTCATAACATCAATAATAATATAATCAGGGGGTAACGAGTCATGCAGGCATGAGTATGAACAGTAAAACAGGTATGACAGTAACACAAATAAGACAGTGAAGGGTAAGGCATAGGTGATGTGCAGTGAGTAATCTAGACTGGTCTACTGGGTTAACTACTCTCAAGTCTTTGAAATCAATTTGATGAATTATCGATGTAACTCAATAGTATCCCGTGCGTGCCCGGGACTACGGTGAAGATTCTCGGGCCGAATCCGAGACGTGCCGCTAGGCAGTAAAATGGTAGTATGTAACGATGAGTGATGTCAGCAGCATCACCCCGGGGCTGGCCTAGCCCGTAAGACTGATCATTAAAGGTATCGAACTGTCGAGTTACAAGTCAGGTTTCATCATTGATTTCCCCATACCCCCAGGTTATGTGTTCAAGTCAGGAATTGATAAATCTGGAGCTAATGCCAACACGGGATCAAGCAGGTACATGTTTGTCTGAATAGACAACAGGAAATGTCCGTAAGGACAACATGTCAAGGTTGTTGGCATTAGTAACAAGATCAAGTAACAGGTCAAGCTGTGGTACATCAGGTCATGTCAGGTAGTGTATATGGATCTAATCATGTCCAGTAGTGCACGGTATCAAGTCGTGTCAAGTAATAGTATATCAAGTCATGTCAGGGGGTGCACAATTATCACGCGGGTGCTCAAAATCAAACTATAATAAGCATGGGTACACAAAAACAAGTATGGGGTACCAATATAACAATAAAATAGAATAGTGTGATGTGGTATGCAAATAGGTATAAATTCAAACACATGGATGCACAGTTATCGATTAGGGTTAAAGTTATAGTTCCTACACTAATTAGGATGCACTTTATCAAATATGGAATATTAATATCACATTATTATGTCTTAATATGATTTATGGATGTAATTATCTATATTCTAAAAGAGATGGGTGCAAATGGGTATCCAAAACATTATAAAAACTATCAAATGGTAATGTGGGATATACAACTAAGCAGTATGTGATATAAATATTGGTATAGATGCATTGTAATGTAATCTACTACGTAATAAGATTATTTTCATGATCTACACCTAAAATGATATAAGCGAATGCAAATGGAATATCGAAACGTGATAAAATGAAACATGTGGTATTAGATTTACACTACATGTATAATCTATATTTAAATAGGTATAAATAATTTAAATATTTAAATAGGTATAAATAATTTAAATAGCATGTAGCAAGATTAACTTGCCTCGATGGATCGCGATACGGATACGCACGGCTCGTCCGACGTCGGAAAATATCGCAACATCCACACGCGCACACGGGACAGGTCTAGGCACGGCAAGAAGGTAACCACGCAAGTAGGGAACGTCCACAGGGTCGCCCGGATCAGCGGTGGTGAGCACGACTCCGGTGGGTGACCGGAAAACGGAATCAAGAAAGAGAAAGAGGAAGAGGAAGAAGAAGAAAGAAGAAGAAGAAAGGAGAGATGAAGGTTGCACTGGGGTTGGTATGGCTCGGGTCAGGGACAGAGGAGACGAGGGGTGAAGACGACGAGGGTTTTCCGGCGAGGATAAAAGGCAGTGAGGGTTATGATTTTCTTGAAGTCAGGTGAGGGGTTTCTCTTTACTTTGTGTGCAGAGGAAAGCAAGGGTTCAGGCAGGGGAGAAGGTGGTGAGGAAGTGATGAAGTGGTCGATGGCGTGGAGACGACGATGAGGTGGTCGGAGCTCCGGCAAGGCAGTGGGTTTGGTTAGGGTCGAGAGGGTGCAGGTTCTTGCTTGGGGGTGCTCGGGAAGGAATGGAGAGTTGAGAACGAGGAGGGGAAGAGAATAGAGGTGGTGAAGAGGTGGAGGTGAAGTCGACGAGGTCGACGGTGATGGTCGGCGACGAGCGTTGTGACGGCACTGGCGAGGACATCGGCGAGGATGGGTGTGCAGCGGGGATTTCTTGATGTTGGGAAAGAGAGGAGAGGAAGGAGTTCGGGGAGATGAGGAAGGAGAGGAAGGGGGATGAAGGTGACGGCGAGGCACAGGGTTGCCGGCGGTGGAGGTTGAGTCGAGGTTGGTGTGCGGGCAGGCTCGGGAAAAGAACGTGGTCAAGGAGTGCAGGGAGGAGGAGAGGGGAGCGGAGATGGGTGATGGAGAGGTCGACGACGTGGGTTAGGCGGCGACGGCGTGAGGCGGAGAGGGACAAGCGCGACGCGCGGCGTGGGTCGTAGGCGAAGGGTCCATGTCGGGAAAGGAGAGTCAGGAAGGAGGAAGAAGAGAAAGAGGTGTAGGCGGCGACGTGGAGGTCGATGGTGATGAGAACGGACGTCGGCGGGGTCAGGGGCGTGGGTTCGAGCGCGGCCACGAGGAAGGAAGACGAAGGCGGTAGAAAATAAAGGAGGAAGAAGAAGAGAGAGAGATATGTGAAATTTATAAGGTTTAAAATAATATATATAAAAATTTATTTATATATATATAAAGAAAGAGAGAGAGAGAATTGTGAGAGACAAAGACAGAGAAAGAACGAGAGGAGAGAGATAGAGAGAAAAGAGAGATCGAAAGGAGAGAGAGAGGGGGGATGAACAGCGAGGAGAAAGAAAATTGGATTTAGTGGGGAGAGAGAGAAAGAAAGGCGCGCGGTGAGAGAGAGAGAAGAAAAAAATAGAGAAGAAAAAGAGAGCGAGTGGGGCCATGAGAGAGAGAGAAAGAGAGTTGGAATGCTGGGTTGTTATTTGTTGTTTAGATTTTAAATTGAAAAAAAGATTTTAGTTAGTAAAAATTTTAAACTGTTGATTTTAGAAAATAAAGATATTAAATTAATTAAAATTTGAATTTTGGCGGGATGCAAAAATATTCCAAAACATGCCCGGGTCAGGTTTAAAAATTCAGATTTAAAATATGAAAAATATATGCGATGTCCAAATTTCAAAATGAAAGCTCGAGTAACGAAAATGCATACCCCCAAGAACGGATGCACGTACGTGCGCGTAGCCATCCAAACACGTCTGTTTCACTGAACGGGACGAGAACAAGATACACGGATGCTACCACGGGGTTAGGGGTATCATGCAGGCCATGTTAAGTAATTTTAAAATATTTTACGTGACTTAAAATGTTATATAATAAAATGTGCGATGCTAGATGAAATGCCAATATGCAATATACATGAGATGCACGTGTCTATGGAACAAGTCAAGATAATCTATAAATATGAATCAAACAAGTTCAAGCAAATGGGTCGGGTCGAATACGATGTAGAATGTAAAATACCATTCGCACCCAAACACGATTAAATCAATAAAATACCACAGATAAATAAATACGGAAACTGAAATTGGTATAAATGAACTCGGTTGTTACAATTACTGATAGGTAGATACATATACCTTGCTATATCTACATGTTTACACATATATCTGGTTATAGCTATATGTTCACCTTTATTTGATGTTATATGGACTTGGAGAAATTAGGAACCGCATGATATATATATATATATATATATTAACTTGTTGCAATTAAATAGCGGCTTTTCATTTATATGCTCACATTTCAGTTTATGTTGCATATATTATATTCATGGATTTTCGCATTGAGATATGGATTTTTCATGATATTTTCTGGATTTGAGGACCGTGATAGTTTCATGAAATTATGCATTATTTGAAAACCCCGGTTTCTCTTAATATGATATTTCAGCATCCACCATGAGATTTCTCGGTTCTGATATATACCCCATGCGAGGAGGCGTCGTGGGCCGTGTGCGGGTATATGGTGGGGCCCGGAGGTACCCCGGGGCAAGAAAGGTATGTCGATGGACCACGCCGATAAGCCTGACAGGGGAATCATACCTACCGGTGACAGTATTTAGACTCGGCGGTTATCGTGGGGATACTGACCGGAGTTATGTACGTATGGATACGTCGAAATGTGAGGGTCGAAGCTGGGCACTCGGGTTTTCGAGATAGCGTATGATACGTACCTATCAGGGGTCAGTCGTGGTGACAACACCTGATAGATCAGCATTTATGTGTCGATACTTGACAGTTGTTTTCATGATATTTTTACTCTTAAGTATATATAACAGTGGAATGGGACGCTGTTATATATATATATATATATATATATATATATATATATATATATATTAGTGGAATGAGACGCTAATATATATGTATACATATTTAATTTATATACATCATCATAATGATTCATGCAAATATACTTATAGATATATGAGATTTACTTAATATTGGATACAGGATATATGAGATTTACTTGATATTGGACACTCAGGATATATGAGATTACTTGATATTGGACACTTAGGATATATGAGACTTACAGGATGTGAGAGCCAATTTGGGGGCTGATTTGAGGAAATTTGGGATTTTGATTATCTTGATGGACTTTGGTCCTGTCACGAGGTCAGGATTCCGTGAGGATGACATGTTTTATCCCATACTCTGCATTTATTTTATATGCATTGCTTCATGTATTAGTAGTACCTGATAGAGCACCTTTAATGATTGTTGCATATATATTACCATTTATTACTATCCGCTTGCATATGTTAGATTCGCGCTGTACGTGCATACTTGTGATTACCTGCATATGTTATTTACTATTCACGAGTTGGCAACTCACCCCCGTTGTGCCACAATGTTTTGCAGGTTATTCCTCAGAGTAGTCGAGGCAGGGCTTTTCATCTATCGTATCATCTTTTGCTGCGGATACCGCTACGGCTGACTGTGTACAGTTTTGCTATAGGTGGGTTTTGCGGTTATTCGATGTTGCTCATTGTATATTCGTTGTACCATATACTCTCCATCTACCACTTTCATGTATTGACTTAGAGACGAGATGTGAGGACGATATTGTATATTTCTGATGACTTTGGATGTCTTTTATGCAGTTTTATTTATATCGTCTTTTATTTCTTCGCTACGGCGTCGTATATTTGTTGTGGTGGTTGTTTTCCGCCTTTGGACGTGGATTTTGCTCCCGCCGGGGATGCTTTACTTATATCTCTTGTTGTATCCATTTTTGGGGTTAGTTTTTACAAAAGAGGTGCTGCCAAAATTTTTAAAAGAAACAAAGTTGGACTTTAAAGAATGGTTTAGATTGTTGGATTTTCGGCTTACTTAAATTGCGTTACGCCTGTAGACGTTGCGTAGTTTAAGGGCCGTCACGTGCCATTTTCGGGTCGTGACATGCACTAAACAAATGTTTACTAAATTATAACAGCCAACGCCATACGACTTGCAAAATTCACCTTAATTCATACGTATAGAATCGACCAAAATAATATAAAGGGCGTATGAAGTATACCTGATTATATAAGTGGTAAAATTACTTTCATGTCATCATCATTTTAAATCAGCGATCAATTGCTGGAATTCCAGTTTCGGAACTGGAAGTCCAACTTTGCGCACGGTTTACTAGGGATTGTGTTTAGATTCAGGTGTTGCCCCAGTTGAATAAAACCTAGTTCTATCTGTTAGATTTCCGAGGCATCAAATGGATCCATGATATCCTTCTGTATTAGGAGATATGTCCAGTTTAGTGTGAAAGTGAAAGAAATGTCACTACAAAAACTGCAGAACACGTTGACAGTTTAAAATATAAACAAAATACCAAACGATATTGAAACTCAACAAGACCAGATTCATATGTTAGCTAACTAAATTATTTACGCGGCTATATAGGCCTCCACAGATTTTCAGTTTTATGTAGGGATGTACATGCTCTTAAGTTCAGGTATCAACATAAAAGAACTACGGAAATCAGCCATATACATCGGTAAAATAAATTATGTTAAAAATATCAACCAGCGGCGCAATTCATTGGAACCAGTCGCATAAGAAATATAACTAAATTTCCTACGTATCTATATAGAGTTCCGCACATTTGCGAGTTTGAACAATGAGTTGCAGGTGTTAGTTTTCAGGTATGCATAGGGATTTTGGTTCAGAACTGCAGTACAGAGCCACAAATCCTTTCAGTTTCCGCTATCTAAAAGACACGATATTCAGTAAAAGTCACCGTAGATTTTTAGATTATACAGTCCTATTCGCAGAGAGCCTAAGAACGCCATGATCCAATTTTTGTACGATTTATTATAAATTAAATGGTCTAGCATGTTCGGGAAAATTCTGATTTCGCAATGGTTATCGGGGCAACATATTATTGAGGAAACGATATTAATTTGCAACCAAATCTCTGCAGTATATCTGCGAACAGTAAACGGGTTCAACAAATACAAGTTCCGACAATTTTAATTAAATTCTGGCTTAACGTTCTCTCTACAATAGTTCGCTATCTAATTATATTTATGTATATCTAGTTATTGTAAATTTCATTGACTACGGTTTATAATAGCATGAAAACAAGTGAAGGTTTTCACTTGCTTTCGGTCGCTAATATAGAAGCGACACCACGTGCGGGATCCGTCTCGACACACGAGATGATGCGATGCTGGACATGACGTGTAGCGTGATGCACGGTGACCCGGTACTGGACGTGGTGGCGACGCGGGCGTGATACGGTAGTGGGCATGGTCTTGGCTCGGTGCGTGGTGCAGCAGTGGTACAACGTGACACGGTACTGGACGCGATGCTAGTGCGGGAGTAGGCACGGTGGGTGCACTGGACTGAGGCACAGGTGACATGGAGGCTGGCACGGCGTGGCACGGAGGTTGGCACGGCGTGGGAGCGACAGCGACTAACGGTGGTGGTTGCCAGAGGTGAGGGCGAAGGAGGTAGGACTCGGGCACGGGGTTGCAGTGGAGAGGCGGTGGCGGTGGCCTGTGGCAAGGAGTTGCTGGAAGATGGCGATGGTGGTTATGGCGTTGAGGGTTCGCCGGCGATGGGTTGAAGTGGTGGAGAAGGCGGAGGGCTTTGACGATGTGGGTGCTGGAGTTTGGCTCAGCTGTGGTGATGGCGTCGGCTGGCAGCGGTGGTCGTGGAGGATCTTAAGGAGGGTAGTAGTGATAGTGAGGGAGTGAGGTTGTGGTGTTCGACGAGGACGAGGAGAATTGTCGGAGGTGGAGGAATTAGTGGTTGAGGAGACGAACGGCTGTAGCGAGGTGGTCGACGTGAGCTCTGATGGTGGGTGGTTGTAAGTGTCGGCGGCTGGTCGTGGGTGTTGGAGAAAGCTTGGTTCACGGTTGAAGTCAGAGAAGAAGGAGGAGATGGTCGCGGTTGGTGGAGAGGAAGGGATGCAGAGGGTGGCTTTGGTGGTTAGGGGTCCGTCGGCGGCGAGCTCGATGGCAGAGAGGTTGATGTGGGTTTCTTTTTATGGGGGAGAGGAAGAAGAAGAATGGAGACAGAGGGAGAGAGACATAGAGATAGAAGGGGAGAGGAGTCGTTAAGGAGATGGGGGAAGCAGCTTGAGATTCACGGAGAAGAGCGAGTCACGCGGGCGGTTGCGGGGGTGTGGAGGAAGACGTGGGGGGGAGGAGTTGGGGATTCGGAGGAGAGGATCTCGGGAATGATGTTGGCGAGCGGAGAGCGGGTCACGAGGCGACGGTCGTGAGGAAGGAGGAGAGGGTCATTGGAAGAGGCGGGAAAAGTGAAAAGAAAAGAAGAAGGAGAAGAAGAAGAAGAAGAAAAAGAAGAGTGGGGGTTCGGGTCGGGTCGGGTCGGGTCGGGTTTAGGATTGGGGTTAGGATTAGAAAAAAAATTTAATAAATAAAATATAAAAATGTGCAAAAGTAATAGGAAAATTTTGGGGAAAATACAGAAAAATATATACATGGAACTGGGGATTTACATCATACCCCTCTTACAAAAATTTCGTCCTCGAAATTAAAGAATGAAAACAACGGAACAAACAACACTACTCAAACAGGTGCGGAAAATATGGACGGATGTCCTCCTCTCGTACCCAGGTAGAATCTTCTGGAGAACGACCACCCCAAGAAACTCGAACCAAGGGAATGAATTTGTTCTTTAGCACGTTTCCCAACGATCAAGAATGGTGGTAGGCTGCTCCTCATAAGACAGATTGGTGCTTAACGTCAACTCTGAATGGTCCAAAATATGGCTGTCATCCCGAACGTAGCGTCTCAACTGAGATACATGGAAGGTATTGTGCACACCAGCTAGCGATAGGGGCAAGGCAAGTCGATAAGCCACCTCTCCCACTCGCTCTAGCACCTCAAAAGGTCCGATGAATCTGGGACTGAGTTTCCCCCAACTACCAAACCTGATCATCCCCCGAGTGGGTGATATCTTAAGAAACACGTGGTCACCAACACAAAACTCCAACGACCTTCTGTGGTATCTGCCCAACTCTTCTGTCGGTCCTGAGCCGCCTTGATTTGTTGCCTGATCGTCTTAACCTTGCTCACTGTCTGTATTATAAGCTCGGGGCCTAACATCCTTCGTTCACCCATGTCATCCCAACAAATAGGGGATCGACACTTCCGTCCATACAGAGCCTCGAACGGTGCCATCTGGATGCTAGCTTGGTAACTGTTGTTATACAAAAATTCTACCAGATGGAGGTGATCCTCTCAAGAGCCCTGAAAATCAAGCATGCATGCCCTCAGCATATCTTTAAGCGTGTGGATAGTACACTCGGATTACTCGTCCGTCTGTGGATGATAGGCCGTGCTGAACTTTGAAAGGTTACGCTAGTGCTCCGGCCAACTACCGTGGCCAAATGTGGAACACATTTTTTCTAACGATTAGAACATGGCACTAGAATAACCTTTAACCCGGATCTTTCCATAAACCTATCTAGCATAACTAAAGTGGTATCTACTATGAAAGAAGTCTCACTAAACGATCCAAGACATTCGGTCTTCTTTCCTCTTCGTTAGCTCCAAGTGGCCACCTTGAATATGCTTGATCTTCTTTGTTGGCTCCTTTGGTTCTCTGCGATTGATCTTGCTCTCCGGTCCTCCTTTGTCATAGATGATCCACCTGAGGGATATGATCCATGGCTCTAGCTCCTCACAATATGTCAAGTGGAGAAACTAAAGAACTTGGGTTGCTAAACCAAGTAGTCTAGGATGTAGTGTGAAGATCTAAGTGTTTGTTATCTCTTTCTTGCCTCTTCACTTGTTTCTCAACTCATGAGAAGGATAGTGAAGAGGAAGATGATGAAGGTGGAGGAAACTCAAGAGGAGGGAGGAGATGAAGAAAAATGGGAGCTCAAGAATTATGAAGCATGCATGAGAGAGAGAATCAACACAAAAGTTTTGTGTATGAATTCTCATGAATAAACAAGTGTAGCCATGCTTCAATAGTAATCACAAATGAATAAAGAATTCATTTGTGAACTATTGAAGCCATGCCACTCACCATGCTTCCCTCTCCTTAATTTCCACCTCATTTCCATTTATCAATAAATGGAAAATCCTATGATGAGGTGTCCACCTTCTAGAAGGTAATCTGTAATAAAATACGGATTACAGTCTGCTGTATATACATACCTGCATTCGGATAAAAACACGAATGCCCAAAGAGATAGAATAACACGAAGAACGTAATACTAGAATATACATATAGAAATACATATATGCAAACTATTAAATCAATACCTGATTTAATAATCTCAAACCCGAGCCGGCTAGTATTACCAACTGTCCGATCGAAAATCCGAGTACAAAGTACGTCAATCGATCGAGACCCTGCACATATCTAATATGGCTACTATATCATTTCACCTGAACCAGGGAAACCCTCTGTGTGGGACTCTAAAGACTCGACAGTACGCCGGCAGTGAGTTACTGAACAAATCCATAACCACAAGCACATCAGCGACACTAGCTGTATGTAACGGCTACCTGGGTTCTTGTTGAAAAGGGCCAACGAGCAAACTCATCCGGATCCCTACTGAGCCTATCTGTGACAATCTCCGTATAGTCCGGTCTCTTCGTCTGAGAGTATCGCATACCGGGTCTAGGGGGTGGTAAATGTCAGACCTTGATAACCTGGTAATTCGTGCTGATGCGGCTCAGGACCAATCCGGGAAACTACTGATCAGCTTATCATTAAATCCCAACTGCCTTGGATAAGGTCTTATGATCCTGGCCAATCGAACACAGTGCGATATCGACTCCCTATACCGGGAGAGACGAATTCCCGACAATCGCTCACTGCCTCCATATGGCTTAGAACTGTACCCAACCAAAATCTGTTTGTACGACTCAGTAGAGCCGTGGTAGGGTAGTGATCAAAGCACAGTGGAAACTCACACAAGATAAATGCCGATCTCAGGTCTAAAGACTAACCTGTACTGTAATGACCCCAAAATCTTTATACATTTGTATTATCCCTCTTCAATAATATACCGTATTTATTTGTACTTGGTATTTTCCTTTTTCTATTAAATTTATTATTATTTTATTCCTCAATCTTTTATGTATTTTTTTTCTAGGAACAATTCCTTTTTCTTATATTTAAGTTTTTAACTTCTCATTCTTATTTTTCCTTTCATAAATATTTAACCCAAATCCATTATTCTTATTCTCTACAGCCCATCTAAAAAGCCCATTTTCTTTTAAGCAAGATCATATATTTAATTCTAATTAAATATATGCATGAACAACCTTATAGCTCATTGGTTAAGTCCTTGCATTGTTATTTCATAAGTCACATGTTCAAATCCCTATTCTTGCAATTATGTTTTATCATTTTTATTCTTCTCATAACCTACAAATGAGACTTTCATTTCCAAAATGAATGGTGACCTTTCATTTCTCTTTTAATTCTCATGTTGAATGCATATATTATTATACATAATTCACCATTACACCATCTTTATTGTCCTCCTCTATCTTTTCCTTCCTCACATTTTTCTATCTCTCACTTCTTCCTCTTCACCTAGAGTCCAAGAAGAAGAACATGAAGAAGTCTTCAAGAAGGTCTCGCTACTAACGCGAGGCTATCGGCGGATAGACAAGCCCGGTGACAATACCGGCTTGTGCATGTAAGTCCCTTCTCTCTCCTTTCCCCCCACCTCTTATTTTCCTCTTGTCATGCATCGTGAACCCCCTATTCTTTTCATATCATAATCCATAAGAGAAAATATACATATACATATACATAAGTTTAGATATATATGATTCTATATGGTTTAATAATATCTTATTATCTCTTGTTCAAATTAAAGTATTTTTAATTCTTTCTTCATGACTAGGAATGTTTATTACAAGTTGTGAGAACACAAATTTCATGCCACAATATATCTATAATGTCACATGAAATCGGTTTGTTTATTAAAAGAAAAATAGAAGCCTGCATAAAGTACTAGTTAATCTTTCTGCCGATTTTAGTATACACATCAATACCTTTAGATTTAAAATAATTTTTAGAAATTAATTTTTACTTCTGAAAATTTCATGGAATTTACATATGATAGATTATGTTATTTTATATATACTGTAAAAATTTTAGATGGATCCGCATAACGGTTTAGGAATTACATCGTATTTATTCACTGATCGTAAAATAGAAAACTGCAGTTATCGGTCAATTTCTATGACATATAACTTGGTATACCGGTATCCAAATTGAGTAAACTTAGATGTTTTTGATATCTACATCGAATGATCTAGATTTTCTTAGTTTTATAGTTTTACTGAAAACCCATCTAAGATAAAGAAAACTGTGTTACAATATTAAGTGACGGATCTGGGCAGAATCTGTTCTGATTCGCACACTGTTTTTAAATTTGGCATAACTCAAACTCCCGATGTCCGTTCGTGACAAAATTTAGATGTATAGATGCACCATTGATAGAACTATAATTTTATGTATATTATATTACTTAGGAATGCATGAAACAACCTGATATAGGCTGTGCAATAGAATATATAGTTGCTGTCCAGAAATCTGAATTTCTGTTTTAAACGCTGATATTAAAATGATCATAACTAGAACTTCAGAAATCCAAATCATGTGAATCTTGGTGTTTTAGATAAATACTTCAAAATACCTACAATTTTATAATAATTTTCGTAACCTGAAACCCGATAAAAATTAACTCAAACTGCGTTTTAAAAATATGTGACGGTGCCTAATAGATTCTGATCTGTTTTGCGCGACGATACGAAAACATATATATCTCTCAAACCGGTAGTCGTATTTAGGTGAAACTAGAACTCACACATGCAAAACACTTAGAGCCATATTTCTGTTTATGTTCCGCATTCGTTCAACTTGATTAATTAGTCGTACATAATATTTCTTTACAGCATTGTTTATGGTAGTTACTCGAATAATATACTTGACTCATTTCATGCTATTCGAATATGTATACATATTTATCTTGATCATTAAATTGTTGTATGTACTTAAAGACGATAATTAAATACTTGAGTTATATTTTGCAAACTATACAATATTACTTTTTACAATAAACCCCCTCAAGTTTTATAAATCACAATAAGGCCCCTAACAAATAAAGAACTACAAATTATCTTTCTTTTAGTCTGACTCGGGTTAGAGTCTGACTAATTCTGACTTGAATATAATTCAAGTCAATCTATATTTCAATTATATTCCAATACAACTTGAATACATGAATCCCAGAATCCAGTTAACAATCTATATAACTTGACCGAACCGAACCATGGATATTCCTTTTACATGATTTCCAGTATTCCATTTACATGACTCTACGGTTACAACCGTTTCCTGATATCATGGTTTCGGTCAGTCAATCAAGTCAATCAAAGTTAATCAAGCAATCATTACAAGTTTACAAGATAACAATACAAATATGACATCACGGGGTTTAAAGGGGTAGATTGGTACGGAAGATGTTAAAAGTGGAATGAGGTGGTCAGATTAAGACACCTAACATGAATACTGTTGCTGTTGTACCGTGGCATAACGGTTCCTTGTACTCTCCGTTTGCACTGATCTCTAGCATATAGAGATCCCCCTCATATACACTGGCATTCTTCTGTACCAAGCTACAAACAACTGCGATAACATAACATTATAACAATAGTCTATACTTTAAAAATGTATCTTCTTATACATATTCGAATAGCATGAAATGAGTCAAGTATATTATTCGAGTAACTACCATAAACAATGCTGTAAAGAAATATTATGTACGACTAATTAATCAAGTTGAACGAATGCGGAACATAAACAGAAATATGGCTCTAAGTGTTTTGCATGTGTGAGTTCTAGTTTCACCTAAATACGACTACCGGTTTGAGAGATATATATGTTTTCGTATCGTCGCGCAAAACAGATCAGAATCTATTAGGCACCGTCACATATTTTTAAAACGCAGTTTGAGTTAATTTTTATCGGGTTTCAGGTTACGAAAATTATTATAAAATTGTAGGTATTTTGAAGTATTTATCTAAAACACCAAGATTCACATGATTTGGATTTCTGAAGTTCTAGTTATGATCATTTTAATATCAGCGTTTAAAACAGAAATTCAGATTTCTGGACAGCAACTATATATTCTATTGCACAGCCTATATCAGGTTGTTTCATGCATTCCTAAGTAATATAATATACATAAAATTATAGTTCTATCAATGGTGCATCTATACATCTAAATTTTGTCACGAACGGACATCGGGAGTTTGAGTTATGCCAAATTTAAAAACAGTGTGCGAATCAGAACAGATTCTGTCCAGATCCGTCACTTAATATTGTAACACAGTTTTCTTTATCTTAGATGGGTTTTCAGTAAAACTATAAAACTAAGAAAATCTAGATCATTCGATGTAGATATCAAAAACATCTAAGTTTACTCAATTTGGATACCGGTATACCAAGTTATATGTCATAGAAATTGACCGATAACTGCAGTTTTCTATTTTACGATCAGTGAATAAATACGATGTAATTCCTAAACCGTTATGCGGATCCATCTAAAATTTTTACAGTATATATAAAATAACATAATCTATCATATGTAAATTCCATGAAATTTTCAGAAGTAAAAATTAATTTCTAAAAATTATTTTAAATCTAAAGGTATTGATGTGTATACTAAAATCGGCAGAAAGATTAACTAGTACTTTATGCAGGCTTCTATTTTTCTTTTAATAAACAAACCGATTTCATGTGACATTATAGATATATTGTGGCATGAAATTTGTGTTCTCACAACTTGTAATAAACATTCCTAGTCATGAAGAAAGAATTAAAAATACTTTAATTTGAACAAGAGATAATAAGATATTATTAAACCATATAGAATCATATATATCTAAACTTATGTATATGTATATGTATATTTTCTCTTATGGATTATGATATGAAAAGAATAGGGGGTTCACGATGCATGACAAGAGGAAAATAAGAGGTGGGGGGAAAGGAGAGAGAAGGGACTTACATGCACAAGCCGGTATTGTCACCGGGCTTGTCTATCCGCCGATAGCCTCGCGTTAGTAGCGAGACCTTCTTGAAGACTTCTTCATGTTCTTCTTCTTGGACTCTAGGTGAAGAGGAAGAAGTGAGAGATAGAAAAATGTGAGGAAGGAAAAGATAGAGGAGGACAATAAAGATGGTGTAATGGTGAATTATGTATAATAATATATGCATTCAACATGAGAATTAAAAGAGAAATGAAAGGTCACCATTCATTTTGGAAATGAAAGTCTCATTTGTAGGTTATGAGAAGAATAAAAATGATAAAACATAATTGCAAGAATAGGGATTTGAACATGTGACTTATGAAATAACAATGCAAGGACTTAACCAATGAGCTATAAGGTTGTTCATGCATATATTTAATTAGAATTAAATATATGATCTTGCTTAAAAGAAAATGGGCTTTTTAGATGGGCTGTAGAGAATAAGAATAATGGATTTGGGTTAAATATTTATGAAAGGAAAAATAAGAATGAGAAGTTAAAAACTTAAATATAAGAAAAAGGAATTGTTCCTAGAAAAAAAATACATAAAAGATTGAGGAATAAAATAATAATAAATTTAATAGAAAAAGGAAAATACCAAGTACAAATAAATACGGTATATTATTGAAGAGGGATAATACAAATGTATAAAGATTTTGGGGTCATTACATGTACTCATGTCACCTGAGAACTCCTACCTGACGATAGGTATAGTACCATCTGGAAGTTCTCGGCGAGTCCGTCCGGTATACTCACCCCCAGTGAGCACCTGTATATGATCTTAGGTGCGAAAGACCAATGGTTGCGGGACCATACCATCGTCCCTCGTCGGGGTCTAGAAACGTATACACTAGTTACTCCGGAATATCGATGCCCAGTCTTAATACTCCCATGACTAGGGACCATTTAAGGATGTGCGTACCGACTACCCAGCTCCCACAAGTATAATCGCCATCACAACGCAGGTAGACTAGTAATGATCCTACAGGCTTTATCAACTTGTATAAAAGATATGTAATAGCAAATAAAACATGCACATGTCAAGATAAAGACAAACCAGATAGCATACTATTATATCAAGCAAGACTGTCATGTACATATATATGTCCAAGCATCTATATGTATACATATACAATAATGGCCTCTAAGGCATACATATCTAACAATCTCCCACTTGCACTAAGGCCATATATATTGACGTACCAAGTATCCAACGTCTGCTCTAGGGCCAGTTATTGGCGTACCGCATACCCAATATCTCAAAAAGTCTTTCGAACTGTGCTTGAGGAAGGGCCTTGGTGAATGGATCCGCAGTGTTGTCTTTTGTATCCACTCTCCGGACCTCGATCTCCTGGCAATCTACGATCTCCCTGATCAGGTGATACCGCCTTCAGATGTGCCTGGATTTTTGATGGGACCGTGTTTCCTTCGCTAAAGCTATAGCCCCCATTGTTATCGCAATACAAGGTATTGGGTCAACAATGGATGGAACTACCTGAAGTTCACTAATGAACTTCTTCATCCAGACCGCCTCTTTTGCGACATCGCTCGCAGCAATGTATTCAGCCTCCATCATCGAGTTTGCAACGGTATCCAGTTTGGAGCTCTTCCAACACACCACCCCTCCATTGAGGGTAAACACAAAACCCGAAACAGACTTGCTGCCATCCTTGTCACTCTGGAAGCTTGAATCGGTAAAGGACTCGACCTTTAAGTCTCCATTACCGTAAAGTAAGAGCATCTCCTTAGTCCTTCTCGGGTATTTGAGAATGTTCTTTACTACTGTCCAGTGGTCCTCACCTGGGTTTAACTGATACCGGCTCACCACGCTTAGCGCATAAGCTACATCTGGCCTTGTACATAGCATCGCATACATTATAGATCCTATCGCCGAAGCGTAGGGTATAGTGCTCATGCTAACCCTCTCCTCATCAGTCTTGGGAGATATCTTCTTGGAGAGGGTGATTCCGTGCAATGTGGGTATGTTACCGCGCTTGGAATCTTCCATACTAAATCTCTTTAGTACGGTCTCTATGTACCTGAACTGTGAAAGTTCCACTAATCTCTTGGATCTATATCCCCAGAATGTACGAGGCATCACCTAGGTCCTTCATGGAGAACCTTTGTGATAAGAACAACTTGACCGATTGTAGCATATGAATGTCATTTCCTATCAAAAGAATGTCGTCCACGTACAAGATTAGGAACACGACAGTTCGGCCCACAATCTTCTTATATATACAAGGCTCATCCTCGTTCTTGATGAAGTCAAATCCCTTGACCGTTTCATCAAAACAGATGTTCCAGCTCCGCGATGCCTGCTTTAATCCATAAATGGATTTAAGCAACTTGCACACCTTCTCGCTGCTCCCACTGTCTACGAAACCTTCCGGCTGATCCATATAAATGGATTCCTCTAAACTTCCATTTAGAAAAGCCGTTTTTACGTATATCTGCCAGATCTCATAGTCATATAAGACAACAATGGCAAGTAGGATTCGAATAGATTTGAGCATAACCACTGGAGAAAAGGTTTCATCATAGTCCACACCTGGTCTTTGACGAAAACCTTTTGCAACGAGTCTAGCCTTATAGGTTTCCACCTGCCTATCTACACCAAATTTTCTTTTATAGATCCATTTGCATCCAACGGGTTTTACCCCAGGTGGAGCAATATCCAAGGTCCACACTTTATTGGTGTACATGGACTCCATTTCGGATTTCATAATATCCAGCCATTTATCAGAGTCCCTACTGATAATGGCCTGTTTGAAACTAGTAGGATCATCTTCTTCCAAGATGCAATCCTCTCGATCCCTGTCTATGAGAAAACCGTAGTATCTCTTAGACGGATGAGAAATCCTACTAGATCTGCGGAGTGGCTGAGGTTCGTCCGGGGCTATTGAATCTAGCGGTTAAATCTTCAGTTATAGCTTGTCCTTCTGGAATTTCTTCCAATTCCGTGCCCCCACTTATTTCTTTTTCAAGAAACAACCTTTCAAGAAAGGTGGCGTGTCAAAAAACAAAAACCTTTTGTTCATCGACATGGTAGAATAGAATCCATTCGAATGCCTGGGATATCCTACAAACTTACATAAAACCGACTGTGCCTGAAGTTTGTCCGGATTTTGGTTTTTCACATAGGCTGGACAACCCCATATCTTAACCCGTTTAAGACATGGTTTTTAATTACTCCATATTTCATATGGAGTCTTAGGCACAGAATTAGATGGAACCTGATGCAATAGATACGCTGTTTTTTCAAGCGCAAGCCCCTAGAATGAAAGAGGCAATTCTGCATTACTCATTATGGAGCGAACCATATCTAATAGGGTACGATTTCTCCGCTCCGATACACCGTTGTGCTGTGATGTATACGGAGGAGTAAGCTGAGAGAGAATACCATTCTCTTTCATAAATACCCTGAATTCCGTATTTAAGTACTCCCCCCATCTATCAGATCGGAGGATCTTAATACTTTTGCCAA
This sequence comes from Agapanthus africanus, assembly GCA_030015575.1. Classification (NCBI taxonomy): domain Eukaryota; kingdom Viridiplantae; phylum Streptophyta; class Magnoliopsida; order Asparagales; family Amaryllidaceae; genus Agapanthus; species Agapanthus africanus. Next base: position 313,597,905 of record CM057351.1, on the reverse strand, counting down.
TCTGGTTCTCTACTGTCACGCCCCGCTTCCCAATGTACGGCGAAGTGGTCGTGACGAGGCCCGCTACGTATGTACTCAGAAGTACATACGCTAAGCGTAACTAAGCAATATAAAATAATCACAAGAGACAAATGAGATTGAGATAACAGCAACTTTTATTAATAACATTCTTTATACAATGCATGAAATGAAAATACAACTGGAATGAAAAAGAAAGCAATGCCTAAACAGTGGCATAATAATAAAAGGAAATACTGGAAAGAACAAGTACAAAGTCTAGAGCTCTGGATCTTCTTGGAACTGCTCCAAATCTTCAGTTGTTGGCTCGGTCTCAACTTGGTCCAACGCACCTGACGACATTCAAAGAAGAAAGAAATAGAATGTCGTCAGCGAACAGGTTGCTCGGTAAGTCCCAAAGAAAAGTGGAGTGAGAATGGCAGAGTAACAGTATTTTCTAGAGTATTATGTTGTAGAATATTATGGAATATTGTTTAACGCAGTTGTTTGTAGCTTGGTACAGAAGAATGCCAGTGTATATGAGGGGGATCTCTATATGCTAGAGATCAGTGCAAACGGAGAGTACAAGGAACCGTTATGCCACGGTACAACAGCAACAGTATTCATGTTAGGTGTCTTAATCTGACCACCTCATTCCACTTTTAACATCTTCCGTACCAATCTACCCCTTTAAACCCCGTGATGTCATATTTGTATTGTTATCTTGTAAACTTGTAATGATTGCTTGATTAACTTTGATTGACTTGATTGACTGACCGAAACCATGATATCAGGAAACGGTTGTAACCGTAGAGTCATGTAAATGGAATACTGGAAATCATGTAAAAGGAATATCCATGGTTCGGTTCGGTCAAGTTATATAGATTGTTAACTGGATTCTGGGATTCATGTATTCAAGTTGTATTGGAATATAATTGAAATATAGATTGACTTGAATTATATTCAAGTCAGAATTAGTCAGACTCTAACCCGAGTCAGACTAAAAGAAAGATAATTTGTAGTTCTTTATTTGTTAGGGGCCTTATTGTGATTTATAAAACTTGAGGGGGTTTATTGTAAAAAGTAATATTGTATAGTTTGCAAAATATAACTCAAGTATTTAATTATCGTCTTTAAGTACATACAACAATTTAATGATCAAGATAAATATGTATACATATTCGAATAGCATGAAATGAGTCAAGTATATTATTCGAGTAACTACCATAAACAATGCTGTAAAGAAATATTATGTACGACTAATTAATCAAGTTGAACGAATGCGGAACATAAACAGAAATATGGCTCTAAGTGTTTTGCATGTGTGAGTTCTAGTTTCACCTAAATACGACTACCGGTTTGAGAGATATATATGTTTTCGTATCGTCGCGCAAAACAGATCAGAATCTATTAGGCACCGTCACATATTTTTAAAACGCAGTTTGAGTTAATTTTTATCGGGTTTCAGGTTACGAAAATTATTATAAAATTGTAGGTATTTTGAAGTATTTATCTAAAACACCAAGATTCACATGATTTGGATTTCTGAAGTTCTAGTTATGATCATTTTAATATCAGCGTTTAAAACAGAAATTCAGATTTCTGGACAGCAACTATATATTCTATTGCACAGCCTATATCAGGTTGTTTCATGCATTCCTAAGTAATATAATATACATAAAATTATAGTTCTATCAATGGTGCATCTATACATCTAAATTTTGTCACGAACGGACATCGGGAGTTTGAGTTATGCCAAATTTAAAAACAGTGTGCGAATCAGAACAGATTCTGTCCAGATCCGTCACTTAATATTGTAACACAGTTTTCTTTATCTTAGATGGGTTTTCAGTAAAACTATAAAACTAAGAAAATCTAGATCATTCGATGTAGATATCAAAAACATCTAAGTTTACTCAATTTGGATACCGGTATACCAAGTTATATGTCATAGAAATTGACCGATAACTGCAGTTTTCTATTTTACGATCAGTGAATAAATACGATGTAATTCCTAAACCGTTATGCGGATCCATCTAAAATTTTTACAGTATATATAAAATAACATAATCTATCATATGTAAATTCCATGAAATTTTCAGAAGTAAAAATTAATTTCTAAAAATTATTTTAAATCTAAAGGTATTGATGTGTATACTAAAATCGGCAGAAAGATTAACTAGTACTTTATGCAGGCTTCTATTTTTCTTTTAATAAACAAACCGATTTCATGTGACATTATAGATATATTGTGGCATGAAATTTGTGTTCTCACAACTTGTAATAAACATTCCTAGTCATGAAGAAAGAATTAAAAATACTTTAATTTGAACAAGAGATAATAAGATATTATTAAACCATATAGAATCATATATATCTAAACTTATGTATATGTATATGTATATTTTCTCTTATGGATTATGATATGAAAAGAATAGGGGGTTCACGATGCATGACAAGAGGAAAATAAGAGGTGGGGGGAAAGGAGAGAGAAGGGACTTACATGCACAAGCCGGTATTGTCACCGGGCTTGTCTATCCGCCGATAGCCTCGCGTTAGTAGCGAGACCTTCTTGAAGACTTCTTCATGTTCTTCTTCTTGGACTCTAGGTGAAGAGGAAGAAGTGAGAGATAGAAAAATGTGAGGAAGGAAAAGATAGAGGAGGACAATAAAGATGGTGTAATGGTGAATTATGTATAATAATATATGCATTCAACATGAGAATTAAAAGAGAAATGAAAGGTCACCATTCATTTTGGAAATGAAAGTCTCATTTGTAGGTTATGAGAAGAATAAAAATGATAAAACATAATTGCAAGAATAGGGATTTGAACATGTGACTTATGAAATAACAATGCAAGGACTTAACCAATGAGCTATAAGGTTGTTCATGCATATATTTAATTAGAATTAAATATATGATCTTGCTTAAAAGAAAATGGGCTTTTTAGATGGGCTGTAGAGAATAAGAATAATGGATTTGGGTTAAATATTTATGAAAGGAAAAATAAGAATGAGAAGTTAAAAACTTAAATATAAGAAAAAGGAATTGTTCCTAGAAAAAAAATACATAAAAGATTGAGGAATAAAATAATAATAAATTTAATAGAAAAAGGAAAATACCAAGTACAAATAAATACGGTATATTATTGAAGAGGGATAATACAAATGTATAAAGATTTTGGGGTCATTACATTCTACCCTCCTTAAAAATAATTTCGTCCTCGAAATTACTTAAGAAGGATGATGTAACAGAGTAAGGAAACAGGATTAGGATGATGTCTTCTTCGAGCTCCGTCGATTGATACTCTAACCAATTGAGCTAATAAGTCTACAAGATAGAAATAGAAAGGATGAATAAGAATTAAGGATTCAAAAGTGGAGAGATGGACTTCAAGGAAACCGAAGGTGGAGTTCAAGATGGATTCAAGGAATATGTAATGCAAAGAATGTTTTCAGTTGCTGTTTCTTGTGTTTTATATTGCTTAGGTTGTTCACGCAGAACAAAACTGCATGATAGGGTTTCATACAGCTCTGACCTGCATGGGCCACCAACAAAAACCTGTCACGCCCCGCTTCCCGGTATACGGCGAAGGGGACGCGACGAGACCCGCTACGTATATACTCAGAAGTACATACGCTAAGCGTATCTAAGCAATATAAAATAAATACACAAGATTAACTAGTACTTTATGCAGGCTTCTATTTTTCTTTTAATAAACAAACCGATTTCATGTGACATTATAGATATATTGTGGCATGAAATTTGTGTTCTCACAACTTGTAATAAACATTCCTAGTCATGAAGAAAGAATTAAAAATACTTTAATTTGAACAAGAGATAATAAGATATTATTAAACCATATAGAATCATATATATCTAAACTTATGTATATGTATATGTATATTTTCTCTTATGGATTATGATATGAAAAGAATAGGGGGTTCACGATGCATGACAAGAGGAAAATAAGAGGTGGGGGGAAAGGAGAGAGAAGGGACTTACATGCACAAGCCGGTATTGTCACCGGGCTTGTCTATCCGCCGATAGCCTCGCGTTAGTAGCGAGACCTTCTTGAAGACTTCTTCATGTTCTTCTTCTTGGACTCTAGGTGAAGAGGAAGAAGTGAGAGATAGAAAAATGTGAGGAAGGAAAAGATAGAGGAGGACAATAAAGATGGTGTAATGGTGAATTATGTATAATAATATATGCATTCAACATGAGAATTAAAAGAGAAATGAAAGGTCACCATTCATTTTGGAAATGAAAGTCTCATTTGTAGGTTATGAGAAGAATAAAAATGATAAAACATAATTGCAAGAATAGGGATTTGAACATGTGACTTATGAAATAACAATGCAAGGACTTAACCAATGAGCTATAAGGTTGTTCATGCATATATTTAATTAGAATTAAATATATGATCTTGCTTAAAAGAAAATGGGCTTTTTAGATGGGCTGTAGAGAATAAGAATAATGGATTTGGGTTAAATATTTATGAAAGGAAAAATAAGAATGAGAAGTTAAAAACTTAAATATAAGAAAAAGGAATTGTTCCTAGAAAAAAAATACATAAAAGATTGAGGAATAAAATAATAATAAATTTAATAGAAAAAGGAAAATACCAAGTACAAATAAATACGGTATATTATTGAAGAGGGATAATACAAATGTATAAAGATTTTGGGGTCATTACATCTACTTCCTTTCTGAATTTTTTGAATTTCTCAAAAGCTTCAGATTTGTGTTTCATAAGATACACATACCCGAATCTAGAGAGATCGTCAGTGAATGTGATGAAGTACGAGAACCCACCCCTTATATGTATAGACATCGGACCCCATACATCACTGTGTATGAGTTCCAAGAGCTCTGCGGCTCTTTTTCCGTGTCCGGTGAACGGATATTTGGTCATCTTGCAGGGTTACCTAGCACGACAGCAAGGTTTCGGGAGGCATCTCTCATGCCAAATTAAAATTTTGCCGTTCTAGCTAACCCTAACCCTAGAATCGTTTACTAGAAATCGACGGAATAATATATGTAAACACTTTACATCCTAAGTGAGCAAGGAATGCAACCTTTGTAAACCGGTCCTTCACTTCATTAGCTCCGTATAGTCCCTTCGCTACGATCAAGAAGTCCCAGACTCTAGAGAGGCTCCGATGAAGAAACGAATATGTTTGCTTCGAAGTCTTCGAGGCTGAAGATGATATACGTCGAAAAGACACTAACCCAAGCTATCTCTTCACTAATTACAGAATTAGTGAAGCAAACACCCTATACTAAATGGAAAGTAGTAGAGGATGATGAAGTAGGAAGTGGGCTCACTTTAGATTTGATTTTCTCACACTTTTTCTCATACCTCCATTGAAGCTAGAAAGCTTTTAGGAAGAAGAAGAAGAAGAAGAATGAACTCATCATATGAATTATTTGTGTGAGGTTAGAAATGCAACCAAGGGTTAAGCATGTCATGCTTAACCCTTTTAGAGAGTTAACCATGAGCTAGGATTAAAGGTTAGGTCAAGAAATATCTTAAGCTAGACAAAGAGAATGGACAAAGTCAAAGATGCCTTGAAGCTTCTACAAACTTTCAACAAATATCATCCATGACAAATATCCACAATATTTGAATTACTTAATGATAAATTTAAACCCTAATCTTAACCCTAGCATGGTTTAACCCTCATTAACCCTAGTTGCATTTGTAACCTAGCATGATACATTTAACATATATCACATATACATAAATGTATCCAAAGTGAGAAAAGAAATCATAAGTGAACTAATACTAGTTAATGTAATGTAATATATCAAATATATAATTATGCATTAGATTATCAAATCAAATCTTGATATAATAATCCGGCTATATCACCTATAACCGACTAATATCATATGAATCAAGTTATCGAATCAACACTTGATCCGATAACCCGGCTATATCATATATAACCGACCGATATCTCATATCGCGATGGTATCTCATATCGTATCAATCTCGGTCCCGCACATATCACATATGTGCTCCTACTCCGTTTCACTTGAGCCAGGAAACCCCTGTGTAGGACTCTAAAGGCTCGTCAATACGCCGGCAGTAGGTGATGATCATATCAAACACCCACAAGCCGCAAGCGATCTGCTAAACGTAACGGCCACCCGGGTATTGAGCGATCAGAAGATCAACAAGCAAGTCTGCTCACACTCCTGGGAATCCAATCAGTAACATTACCGTACAGTCCGGTCTCTTCATCTGATATGTCGCATATCTCGTCTACGGGTGGTAAACGTCAGACCCCAGTAACTTGATAAGTCGTGTCGATATGAGACTCATAACGAGTCGAGAAACTACTGATAACACTTACCGGTATATCTCTGAAGCGGCCTTGGCCAAGGACTTCCTGTTATAGCCAATTGAGCACAGCGCAATATCAACTCTTAATACCGGGAGAGACAAAACCCCTCCTATCGCTCATTGTCTCCATGTGACTCGGGATTGTACCCAAAAGCCATTATTTTGCACGTTCTCTTGAATGTGGTAAGGTGGAAATCAAAGCACAGTGGGAATCACACAAGACTCTATGATGATCTCGGGTCTACAGACTAACCTGTACTAGTGTCACCAGAGGACTGCCATCTGACGTTAGGTATAATACCATCTGGGAGTTCTCGGTGAGTCCATTCAGTGTACCCAGTCTCCACTGAGCACCCGTATACTGTCTCTGATGTCAAACACCAATGGATATGGGATCATCCATCACCCATCTACATGGGTCGAGAAGCTATACGCTAGTCTACTCTGGTATATCAATGCCCTGCCTCGATACACCCACGACTAGGAACATTTGAAGGATGTACTTAACGACTACTCTGTTCCCACTAGTATGATCTGCATCATAGTCCTGGTAGTCAAGTACTCATCCTAAAGGCTTTATCAACATGTAACATAGAGACAATCATTGTACATGTTAAGATAAAGGGCAACCAGATAACATACTATCATGTCGAGCAAGAAAGTCCTTTTTCTATATGTCCAAGCATCCACTACAATATACATCGTATGTACAGTAATGGCCTTTAGGGCATACATATAACTAAGAATCTTCCACTTGCACTAGGCATCTGTTGTAGTATCTCATACCCAACAATCAGCAATGGTTGAAGTATCTCATACTCAACCATCCTATAAAAGTCTCTATTGGGAAAAGGCCTTTGTGAGTGGATCCGCCGTGTTGTCCTCTGTAGTCTACTCTCCTATCCTCGATCTCCCTGGAGATAAACTATCTCCATGATCAGGTGATTGTTTACCTCAATCAGAGCAAAGCTCTGTTCAAATTCCAAGGCGGGAAACGAAGCAACGCTTCTGTTTCCTCCAATCAGAGCAAAGCTCTGTTTGGAAAATTAAAATTAAAATAAATGAAGCAAAGCTTCAGACCCCCTGCGCTGCGCGTAGAGCGCCACGTGTCAAAATCAGACACGCCAGCGCAGGGAGCGCAGCGCCCAAGGCAGCACACTCAATCAAGAGCAAGGCTCTATTAAATGAAGCGACGCTTCAGCTGACTTGCGATGCGCGCCACGTGGCAGCGCAGTTGCGCTGCGCTGCGCGCCACGTGGCAGCGCAGTTGCGCTACGCCTTGCGCCGCGCGACACGTGTCAAACGCTGGTGCATCTGCACCAAACAGAATTAAAATTTTAGAAAAAATCTTTCTGTTCTTGTTAAAACAAGAAGATCGTTTTCTGTAAAACAGAAGCCCCTGGATCAAATATCCAACGGTGGGGAAAATTCCTCAAATCACTTAGAGAAAGATCTCTTTACCAAATTTAACTAATTACTGGGCACTATAAAAAGACCCCTAGACCCCAATTCAGAGGGCATCAACAACATCAAGATCGAGATTAAGAGAACTCTGAAGAATTTGAGAAGAACTCTTCAAGAACAAAAAAAAGAAAAAAGGTAAAAACTTTTATAAAAGAGAAGGTTCTTTTCTGAATAGATCATTGATCTAAGAACAAGATCAATGATCTTCAATAAAAAGAAAAATAAATAATAACAGTGCCTTGCATTTTTTTATGAACCACTGGTTCTTTAAAAACAAGAAAAAACTTGTTTTCTTGGATCTAAAATTAATCAAAATATAAAACAGTGCCCTGCACTTGCAAAATTGGCACCGTTGCGCTCTTGGGTTGGCGCAAGCCACCAGAGAGCGCCACGTGTCAGCTCCAGAATCACTTGCACCATGCGCTTTTAAAATAGAGCACTGCTCTCATGAATTGGCGCAACCCACCAGAGCGTGCCACGTGTCAAAAGCGCAACAGCGCATTGGCGCAGTGCACTGCGGTTGCGATCACCAGAGCATGACACGTGTCACCCCCACATGGACTTGCGCCTTGCACTCCTCAATCGGCGCAAAGCGCCTGACAAGCCACGTGGCACTCTGTCAGACTAATTAATGCGATGCATTATCAAGGGCAGAGCCCAATAAAGAAAGGTCTGTCAGACCAAACAAAGTGCTATGCACTATTTAAAGGGAATAAAGCCCAAACAGAGGTCTGTCAAGCTCAAAACAGATGCTGTGCATCATTTAAAAGGGACAGAGCTCAAATAAAAAAGGGTTAGCAGGCCAGAATAAAATGTAGTGCATTATTAAACATGGGCAAAGCCCTAGCACAGGCCTAATAGGCCAAAGATAAAGAAAAATGTTGAACATCTTCAACTGGACTTAGCCCAATCATGGCCATAAGTCCTCAAATTAAATTGACTGAGCACGGCTGCTCTCTTAAATCAATTTACATCCGGTTCGAGGGTACATCTCTAAACTTCTCTGACACCTGTCGTTGTAATCCTTCAACGACGTCAGAGAGGTGACGGGTCCCGACGGCTACAAATAAAATGGACCACCACGTCCCTAAACTGGAACATGGACCACTACGTCCCTAAACTGGAACATGGACCCCATGTCCCTAAATTGGAACATGGACCACCACGTCCTTAAACTGGAACATGGACTACTATGTCCCAAAATTGGAACAATAGAGTCCCCAAATGCTCTTTTGTCGGATCTAAACGATCCCGTTTAAGTTGATCTTAGCCTCAAATATGGCTAACGTATCCTTAAACCTTCAAACAGATTTTAGTCCCAAATTGGACTATAGACCCCACAATCAACTTTGGTTCAAGGGTACATCTCTGAACTCCTCTGACATCTGTCGTTGCAATCCTTCAACGTCGTCAGAGAGGTGACGGGTCCTGACGGCCATACATGCAACGGACCACTATGTCCCTAAACTGGAACAATAGAGCCCCCAAATGCTCTCTTGTTGGATCTAAACAATCCCGTTAAGTTGATCTTAGTCTCAAATCAGACTGACGTATCCTTAACGAATGTTTAAGTTGATCTTAGCCTCAAATATGGCTAACGTATCCTTAAACTAAAACCCCAAACCCAAATCTAAGAAAATACGGATTTGGACTAATCCACGTCCTACAGGCGACGACATAAATTAGTCTCCGTATACAATCCACGGGCAACACAAATAAAACAAACACCCACGACACGAAGTGAAATTCTGGAGAAGGAGAAAGTTGTTACCGCGACGCGGTAGCGTAATTAACTGCAGGGGCTTGCGCCTGCAGGGAAGAGCGTCCCCACAATCAAAAACCCCTCGAACGAGGGGGAATCTGACGAAGTCTGCTACATCGGCCGCATCCGTCTAAACCTCCGATACACGGTGCCATAAATCAACTTGGCATCTTCGGAGAGGTGGACGGATAAAACCAAATAGCATCTGCCCCGAATCTCAGGCAAGACGTCTCTCAGTCGTCGCGCCGTCTTTCATAGGGGAACAGATTCTGGCATGCCCGGTGGGACCTTTTCCTCTTTCCACTCCACACTTCGTGTGTCGTGTTCGCGAACAAATCGCGGTTTGCTGTGGTTGCCTGTGGATTCAAGGTACTAAGATTTGGTGTCTTGCTCCGTGCAGAAAGAAAACAGAAGATCAATGGCTTCAAACTGCACTTCCTGCAACTGCAACTCTCGCTCTGTCCCAGTTGGAGGAGTGACTTACGGGCCCCGAGCGGCTTCCCTTCTCTAGATGCCAGTGGAGCAGGTAACTCAAGCCACCACTCGACTATTCTTCGGGACCATGATCCCATCCATGAGCTTCGATGCCCCCATGACGTTGCAAGAAGCCCAAAAGAAGTCGGTCTTTGATCGACTTACCATTGCCGCGGTCCCTCTCAACGGGTCGCCCAACTCCACTGCCTCGGTTTTTAACAGGCTAGGTCAGAGCTCCAACGGGCCCATGAAAAAACCAGCAATACTGGAAGATGTTATCCCGAAGCGGATAGCTATCCTACTCCAGTTTCAGGCGAAATCACCAAGGTTGCTTCCCCTGCTCGGAAGTCCACTTTTGACAGGTTGGTCGTCCCCATTGAACGGACGTCGGTCTTTAAAAGGCTGGTACCAGCAGATTATGACCAACACAGGGGGCATGAGGAGGTCACCCCTACGGTTAGAACAACTCCATCCATACGACGCGCTCGACGTCGCCACTGGCGCCGAGTGAGGAAGGCTGGGGGCAACTCCCCCTCTGGATTTACTCCACCAGCTCCAACGGTGGGGATCGATACTGCTGTTCCAACCGGGAACAACTTTGAATTGCTGAACACGGTGCGCAGAAACTCTCCTACCGCGGTGCTGAAACGAACTCCTTCACCTGTGGAGAATACTCCAGAGAAGAAGCTAGAGCGCCCCTCTCAACGGCTGTCCTCTAAAATTTATAAAGTCTGGCGACAGGTCCAAGAGTCGGTGATTGATGAAAACTATCTCCGCCGACAGAAAAAGATGAAGGTTCGGCAGGAGAAGGATTACTCCGTCAAACCACAAAAAGCAATAGCTACTTGGTTGCCCACTGCGACGGCCCCTTCAACGTCAATCACTCAAAGGAAAAGGAGGCCGCAAAAAGCCTCTGTGAACATGGCGAAGAGTAAAAGCACTGAACACAAACGCCCTAAGTCTGGGGGCATGGTAGTGCACACAGTTTATATGGCTTCCGGAAAGGAGGAAAGCCGCGCTTCGACGGGTCACCGACCGCTCACCCGATCCGTGACGAAAGCACAAGAACAGCAGTAGAAGCTTCAGGAGATGATGACCGCGATGGCTGCACTTACCGAGACAAAAGAAAGCTCGGAGTCGTCATCAGAACAGCATCACGAAAAAGAAACTGACGCTGACTTCCTACGTAGAGTCCTCGAAAAGAAGGACAAAGAAGCCGCAGAGCAAGCGGATAACATAAAACAAATGGCGCTCCTCTTCCAAGATATGGTAGGGATGATGTTACAGCCGGACCCTCCAGCTGATGACCCTCCAATCATTGTTGAAGACAATAGAGGGGAGACATCTCATCCCCCGCCGGATCTCTCAGCAGCCAAAGATGAAACCATTTCGAAAACTGCATTAGACGACTATATAGCTCAGCAGATACGGGTTCATCAGGCGAGTGAAGCGGCTGGGCAAATTGTTAGAACCGGACGACCCTATCCAAGCTGGTATGACCAAATCAGTTACCCGCCGGGATATACGATCCCTAAGTTCCACGTATATAAAGGGACAGGGAACCCACATCAGCATGTCGCTCAATTCAGGGCCTTATGCGGCAACATTGGAGGCGACGACAAACTGCTGCTTTGCCAATTCGTCGGCAGCTTAGCAGAAACAACCTTTGAATGGTATTCAGAGCTACCTAATGATTCTGTCAAAATATTTGCGGAGATGGAGCTATTGTTTACACAAAGATTCGCGAGTGCTAGTGGACGCACCCCGATAACAGCACTGATAAATGCCAGGATAAGGCCAGGCGAAACTTGGGTTCAATATGCAATCCGATGGCAGAACTTGTGGTCGAAATGCGAACAATGCATAGAAAAGGCACATGCGGTAGGCATGTTCGTGGGCACTCTTGATCCGCAAGCGACCATCTCGCAATTCATGATGTTCTTCAGGCCGACCACCTTCCAGGCCTTGATCGAAAAATTAGCCCAAATGGACCAGATGGGCCATGGACCTTCTCCTCTAAAACCAGATTCTCGAAATGAGAAAGGAAAGGGGAAAGCGATCATCGTCGCCAATGCTCAACGACAGTTGAGCAACTCAAAGCCGGTCGTTTGCCAAAACAACGTGCATCCGCGCCCATCCCTCGAGGAGAGACTAGGACGTCCTTACTCATTTCCTTAGAATAAAACGAGAAGACTGTTCGAGATGACAGTGCACAACAGACTCATCAATCTGCCGAGTCCAAAGCGTCTGTCGCAGCCAGGCGATCTTAATAATCCCAATTATTGTCCTTACCACCAAACGGTAAGTCACCCGATCGAGAATTGTTTCGTATTTAAGGGATGGATCGGGGATCAGTACCTACAAGGCAAGTTCGCGCTGTCTGAAAACTGGAAGGTAAACCCACCACAGCCGCATACTCCAAAGAAGACGGACATGATGGAGGCAGCTTGTTCTTTTGTCGAGGACGAAAACGATGGAGAAGACTCATCAGGTGAATCCGAAGACTGCAAAATGACTTGTCATGTGATCTCTCACTCATTGGCGGATGATGAAGAGTCTCCTTGCGCCGAGAAACCGAGGGCGAACCCTGAACCAGAATTTCCGCAGCCGTCAGACGAGTTGATCGATGCCTTCCTGAATGAGATTCGTCTGAAATTTAAAGCCAATCAAGAGCATGGGATGACCATACTGGAAGGAGCCAAACACCGACTACTAGGCCAAAGAATCGAGGCACTTCCGTCAAATCAAAAGTCATCCACTGCGGATAAAAACAAATTCAAGACAAGGAGAAGGTTCGCCAAAGCCCTATCAGTGGGAATGAAGCTACCACCCTTTGAAGAAAATACTCTCGATGGAGTAGAGATGCATCCTAATTTCTGGTCATATCATCAGAAGATCATACATCCTGCCGAAGACTGCGACTCCTTTAAGTGTTGGTGGCAAGGATATGTCGCTCAAAATCAACACTTCAACAAGACAAAGTGTGAAGCTCGTAGACATCGGAAAAATGCGATAGATGAGCGCAAAAGAGCCGCCGCCGACTGTCATAAAGTCGACTCCAAGGGATCGCAAATTATCATCTTTGGAAGCGACTCTGACGAAGAAGTTGCCCTTAACCCTCTCCTCAAGGAATCCATTTCAAAAATGAAAGAATTGAGAAGTTGCAAGAACATTCAGTTGTGCAATCGCACGCCACTCGGGAAAAATCTCGGCCCCGTAAACAAAGGATCAACCAAAAAGGATAAAGGAAAGGGGAAAATGACCTTCGTCGCCAACACTCAACAACAGTCGAGTGGCCTTAAACTGGTTGTTCGTCAAAACAATATGCGTCCACGCATATCCCTCGAGGAGAAGCTAAGACGTCCTTACTCATTTCCCTAGGATGAAACAAGGAGGCTGTTCGAAGTGGCAGTACATAACAGGCTTATCACTCTACCGGAGCCGAAACACCAACTACAACTGGATGATGTCAACAGTCCTAATTATTGTCCTTACCACCAAGTATTGGGCCATCCAATCGAAAACTGTTACGTCTTCAAGAACTGGGTTGAAGACCAATACCAATAGGACAAGTTCACGCTGTCTGAAGGCTGGAAGGTGAGCCCGCCACAACCGCACGCTCCGAGAAAGATGGATACGTCGGGGGCATCATGCTCATTCATAGGGAAAGCCGCATAGACCGAAAAGTCAGTAAACTAGAGATTCGCCTCAAATACGGCGACGACGGACCGAAACGTCCTTAAACTAATGATGGACCGCAATGTCCTAAAACTTGCAAACGACCGAAACGTCTTTAAACTACTACCGCAGCATCCTCGGGCTGACGAGATAAAAGAAAAGAAAAGAAAAGAAAAGAATAAAAAATAAATAAAAAAACGGTATGTCCATAAGCAAAATGGGCACGGATGAAAACCCGAAAGGGCTCCGTGAGTAAAAATAGCAGGGCTACCGGCGAGTGTTCGTGAAAACCCGAAAGGGCGCGACCTCGTAAAAAAAAAAGAATAAGGAATAAAATAAAAAAATATATATAAAAATAAAAAAACGGTATGTCCATAAGCAAAATGGGCACGGATGAAAACCCGAAAGGGCTCCGTGAGTAAAAACAGCAGGACTACCGGCGAGTGTTAGTGAAAACCCAAAAGGGCGTAACCTCGTTAAAAGACGCTTACAGGGTCCTCTCGACCTTGTAAGGAGAAACCACCCGCGTGAGATCCTTATGACTCACAGGGAAGAAACACACTTAGGGATCCTCACGATTCCTAAGGAGAAATTACATTTGCGAGATCCTCACGACTCGTAAGGAGAACTCTCTTATGGGACCCCTCACGGCTCATAAGATTTGAATGTCTTAAGTTACAGAAGCCTGAACCTGTTCTTAAGCAACTCCCATAACCTTCGATATTGCCCTACAAGCGGCTCATACTGGCCCTTGCATACAATCCACGGGCGCGAATAAACATTTCCCTAACAAAGTCCCATCCGTGACTAGGGATATGTTTGCATGATGAATAACCCTTGTAAGTCCTCTCGACTCATAAGGAGAAAATCCTTTAGTAAGATCCTTACGAGTTACAGGGGAACATGCACTTAGGAATCCTCATGATTTCGAAGGAGAAAACACACCTACAAGATCCTTACGACTTGTAGGGAGAAATACCTTTGTGAGACCCTTACAGCTCATAAAGTCAAAAGCCTTAGTCGACAGAATCCTAACCCTGTTTGCTAAGCCACCTTTGTTTGACATCGACAGATGCAAATGATGATTCACTTCTGGCAATATCCCAGTGGTAGCGATGCTGATGCCTAAAACGGTATCAAATTCCAAGTCCTTTCATGGCAAATGATGATTCGCTCCTGGCAATATTCCAGTTGCAGCGATGTTGATGCTGAGATTGGCATCAGATTCCAAGTTCCACACTCGCGATAAAAAATTAACAAGCCAAAGATGCATATGAAATAGCCGAAATGATAGGGCAACTTGCAATAAAAAAACAGCAAGTAAAAACGTATGCACACAAAACAGCCGAAATGATTGGGCAACTCGCAATAAAAAAAGCAGCGAGTAAAAATAAAATAAATAGCCGAAATGATTAGGCACCGCGAAAAATAGTCAAAATGATTGGGCAATCGCGACCTTCGCGATATAAAACTGAAATGATAGAGCATCGCGGAAATAAAATAATAATACAAAAGAAAAATGAATGAAACTTTTGCCCTACAGATGAGATCACATCGATTCCTGTATACAATCCAGGGGCACGAACAAAGAGGGAACCATACCTTCCCAACAGGCTTCATCAGAAAGCGAAGCCAAATCTCAACAGTTCATATACAACCTGGAGACAATCTCGACATTTATCGCAATATTGCAGACACAATGTCAACAAACGGAGCAAAAAGAAATCCCTAGCTTCAGGGTCTCGACGTCGATATCGACAACTTAGAGACCACCAACGGCGTTTCTCCTCATTCCAACCAGATGCAGACATAACGTCAATAACCGACCTCAGAGTCGCAATGAAATGGAGTAACGGCATAGTCCCTAGTTCCAAATCTTAACGGCAATATCTACGGCCTAAGAATCAACAAAGGCGTTCCTTCGCAGTCCATCAAGATGCAGATACAACGCCAACAAAAGACCTCGCGGTCGAAACAAAGCAAAGCGACGGCAAAATCCCAGCTTCATCTCAACAATCGTCTTGATACAGTAGACGAGATGTTAACAACGGCGTTCTTTCGCAGTCCATCAAGATGCAGATACAACGCCAACGAAAGACCCGATGGTCAAACAAGCGGAGTAACGGCAAAATCCCAGCTCCACCTCGGCATTCATCTCGATACAGCAGACGAGATGTCACGACAACGTTCTTTCTCCAACAGGATTCGGACATGACAAAGCAAACGAAGTGAATGCCAAATTCCTAGCTTCAAGGTCTTAACGGCGAGTCATATAAACCCTGAAACACAACTGGAGATCATCTCACACCAGTGCGGAATGGTCACCACTTCGACGTTCGTCTCGACACAGCAGACGCAACATCATCAAACAAATGGAGCCACGGCAAAATCCCAGCTCCACCTCGGCATTTGTCTCGATATAGCAGACGAGATGTCAATCCAGCGTTCTTCCTCCAGCAAGGATCAGACGCGACAATCAAATAAACGGAGCCACGGCAAAATCCCAACTCCACCTCGACATTCGTCTCGATACAGCAGACGAGATGTCAACCTAGCGTTCTTCCTCCAGCAGGGATCAGACGCGACAATCAAACAAACGGAGCCACGGCAAAATCCTAGCTCCACCTCGGCATTCGTCTCGATACAGCAGACGAGATGTCAACCAAGCGTTCTTCCTCCAGCAGGGTTCAGACGCGACAATCAAACAAACGGAACCACGGCAAAATCTCTAGTTCCAAACATCGACGGTTCACCAGCAACCTAAAGACAACCGCGACGTTCGTCTCGATACAGTAGACGAGATGTTATCCCAGCGTTCTTCCTCCAGCAGGGATCAGGCGCGACAATCAAACAAATGGAGCCACGGCAAAATCCCTAGTTCCCACCGCGACATTCGTCTTGATACAGCAGACGCGATGCAAGCAAACGAAGCAAAGGCCAAATTCCTAGCTTCAGGGTCTTGACGGCAACTCACATAAAACCTGAAAGACTATCGGAGATCATCCCACACCAGCGCGGAGTGGTTATGACTCATCGGGGCTCTCTAAAATGAGCCTAACCTCAAGTAAAAAGCGGCATGGCAAATTCCTAACGCTTGCTCTTCCGACGGTCAAACTTCCTAGGAAGATTGCTTGAAGACGTCTTGTCCAGCCCTCGAAGGGATCAGAGACACGGCAGTCGCAGGGCTATTCGAACAACACGATTGCCTATCGAGGAATATACCAGCTGATGCGACGGTACGACGGCCAAAACCCTAAGTACCACAGACCCTAACGGACTTCTGTCGTAAAGAGCAGAGGTTAACTGTGACGTTAGGATGTTCTTGCGAGAAATGTTCGATTCGTCTCGACTTGTGAAGAAATTGATGTCTTTGCGAGAACTTCTTGATGCGGCTCGACTCGTAAGATAAAGCCTTAGGCAGTAAGGATTAAAATACTTATTCCCTAAGCACTGGGACCCTGCAAGTTGGTCCAAAACGGTCTCTTACATACTATTCACGGGTCTCACTCTCCAAACTTGAATCTCAACAAGGAGGGAAACAACCGCTTACGGGTCCTCTCGACTCGTAAGAGGGAAAATTCTCTTATAAGATCCTTACGACTTATAAGAGAAAACTGTAGGGTTCCTAGGCACTCTTGTGAAGGTTCATAAGGCATCAAACATGCCCGGATTAAATTTTAGACGTGCCGAACAACCCAAAGCCGGGATCTTTGCTAGATTATTAGGGTTTAATATGCAAGATGATAACTTTTATCTAAGTGTGAGGGATTACAACCTTTGTAGTCCTCTCCTTCACTTCACAAGCTCCGAGTAGAAGTCCCTTTGCCGCGATCCACGATCTCCCAGACTCATGAGAGGCTCCACGACTCGAACGATCCATTCTAGCTTGTCGTATTCCAAATCTCCGATGATCTACCTTGAAGTTGCTTCGACTCAAGCTTTCTCACTCAAAAGAGAAGAACACACTAATCCCATGGGCTAGATGAGATGAGGATGAGAGAGTAGTGATTTTTCTTTCTTTTTATATCATTTTCTCATATTTTATCATCACTTAAGGATTTTCAAGAGAGCTTCTTCAAGAGAGAAGAAGAAGATGATAATGGAAAAAGCTAATAAGAATAATCATAATCCTTTTGTGATGAATAGAATATAAACCATATGATTGAATTATAAACCATGGTCAAGGATGATTGGATAAGAATGTGTAGAGAAACAACTAGAGTTAGGGTTTGGTTAGGTTTAGTAAAGTGTCATCCATAAATATCTTTACAATGACAAAAGAAGAAACCTTCTAGAAGATGCATGAAACATCTAACCCAAATTAAACCCTAACCTCAATTAATCATCCTTAAACATGTTTAACAATTAATCATATCATGTCACAATAATATATATCACATATATATTATATATTTGCAACAAAGGAAAATAATACAATTAACATATATCGCATATATATCAATGTATCATCCAGTGAGAAAATGAAATAATAAAGCAAGCCAATATTAGTTAATATAATAATATATCATATATATTATTATATATTAAATCATCGAATCAACACTTGATCCGACGATCCGGCTATATCGAATATAACCGACTAATATATCATGTACCGATTCATCGAATCAACACTTGATCCGATGTCCCGGTTCATATCTAAATATCGCGAGAATATAATACGGTATCCCATATCGCATTATTCTCGGTCCTGCACATATCACATATGTGCCTCTACTCCGTTTCGCCTGAGCCAAGAAACCTCTGTGTAGGACTCTAAAGAATCGTCAATACGCCGGTAGCAGGTGATGATCATATCAAACACCCACAAGCTGCAAGCGGTCAGCTAAACGTAACAGCCACCCAGGTATTGAGCGATCAGAAGATCAACAAGCTAGCCTGTGCGTTCTCCTGTGAATCCGATCAGTAACACTCCCGTACAGTCCGGTCTGTTCGTCTGATATGTCGCATATCAAGTCTAGGGGTGGTATACGTCAGACCCCAGTAACCGATAAGTCGTGTCGATGTGTGGCTCATAACGGGTCGAGAAACTACTAGTAACACTTACCAGTAAATCTCTATATCAGCCCTGGCCAGGGACTTCCAGTTATAGCCAATCGAACACAGCACAACATCAACTCCCTATACCGGGAGAGACGAATCCCCTCCTATCGCTCATTGCCTCCATGTGATTCGGGACTGTACCCAAAAGCCACCGTTTTGCACGCCCTCTTGGACGTGGTAAGGTGGAAATCAAAGCACAGTGGGAATCACACAAGACTCTATGACGATCTCGGGTCTACAGACTACCCTGTACCTGTGTCACCGGAGAACTGCCATCTGACGTGTGGTATATCACCATCTGGGAGTTCTCGGCGAGTCCGTCCAGTGTACCCAGTCTCTACTGAGCACCCGTACACCATCTCTGATGTCTAACACCGATGGATATGGGATCATCCATCGCCCATCATATGGGTCAAGATGCGTATACGCTAGTCTACTCTGGTGTATCGATGCCCTGTCTCGATATACCCTCGACTAGGAACAGTTATAGGATGTACTCATCGACTACCGCGGCCCCACTAGTATGATCTCATCATAGTCCCAGTAGTCGAGTACAAGTCCTAAGGGCTTTATCAACATGTGAGAGTAAAACAGTAAACCAGTACAAGTCAACATGTTAAGATAAAGTGAAACCAAATAGCATACTATCATGACGAGCAAGAAAGTCATCTCTATATATATCCAAGCATCCATTATAATATACATCATATGTACAACAATGGCCTCTAGGGCATATACATAACTAACAATCTCCCACTTGCACTAAGGCCAGCTGCTGTAGTATCTCATACCTAGCATCCCGACTAATCTCTCAAACTGTATCTGGGGAATAGCCTTCGTGAATGGATCCGCAGTGTTGTCCTTCGTATCTACTCTCCTGACCTCGATCTCCCGGCGATCAACTATCTCCCTGATCAGGTGATATCGCCTCAGAATATGTCTGGACTTCTGATGGGACCTGGGTTCCTTGGCCAAAGCTACAACTCCATTGTTATCGCAATACAGAGGTATTGGATGCTCAATGGATGGAACCACACCAAGTTCACTAATGAACTTCTTGATCCAGACAGCCTCTTTGGCAGCATCGTTGGCAGCGATGTATTCAGCCTCCATCGTTGAGTCTGCAACGGTATCCTGTTTGGAACTCTTCCAAAATACCGCCCCTCCATTGAGGGTAAAGTCAAAACCCGAATGCGACTTAGAGTCGTCCTTATCACTTTGGAAGCTGGAATCGGTAAAGGACTCCACCTGGAGTTCTCCGTTACCATACACCAAGAACATCTCCTTAGTCCTTCGTAAGTACTTGAGAATGTTCTTCACTGCTGTCCAATGACTCTCTCCTGGATCTGCTTGATACCGACTCACTACACTTAGTGAGTATGCTACATCGGGTCTGGTACATAGCATCGCATACATGATAGAGCCTACTGCCGAAGCATAGAGTATCCCTTGCATGCGAGCTCTCTCCAAATCAGTCTTGGGAGACATCTCTTTGGAGAGAGTGAGTCCAGAGATCGTGGGTTGGTTCCCACGCTTGGATTCTTCCATACTAAACCTCTTTAGTATGGTGTCAATGTACCTGGATTGGGACAATCCCAGTATCCGTTTAGATCTATCTCTATAGATCATGATTCCCAATATGCAGGAGGCATCACCTAGATCTTTCATTGAGAATCTCTGTGATAAGAAGAGCTTGACTGATTGCAGCATAGGAATATCATTTCCTATCAAGAGTATGTCATCCACGTACAATACGAGGAAGACTACCTTACCCTCTGCTACCTTCTTATAGATACAAGGTTCATCTATATTTTTGATGAAGTCAAACTCTTTGACTACAACATCAAAACAGATGTTCCAACTCCGCGATGCTTGCTTTAACCCATAAATGGATTTAAGCAGCTTGCACACCTTTCCGCTGCTCCCACTATCTACGAAGCCCTCTGGCTGAGTCATGTACACGCACTCTTCTAAATCACCGTTTAGAAAGGCGGTCTTAACATCCATTTGCCAGATTTCGTAGTCATGGTATGCAGCAATGGCAAGCAAGATCCGGATGGACTTAAGCATAGCCACTGGAGAAAAGGTTTCGTCATAATCCACACCTGGACGTTGACGAAAACCCTTTGCTACAAGTCTAGCTTTGAAAGTCTCAACTTTTCCATCTACACCAAATTTCTTTTTAAAAATCCACTTGCTCCCAATGGGTTTTACCCCTTCAGGAGCATTTTCTAAAATCCATACTTTATTGGTGTACATGGATTCCATCTCAGATCGCATTGCATCCAGCCATTTCACAGAGTCACCACTCGTGATGGCCTGCTCGAAACTAGTCGGTTCATCATCATCCATGATGCAATCCTCGCTTCCACCATCAATGAGAAAACCGTAGTATCTCTCAGGTGGACGAGAAACCCTACTAGATCGGCGGAGAGGCTGGGGTTCGTCGGGTACTACTGAATCCTCTGGTTCTACCAAGTCTTCTGTTATAGTTTGTGTTGCTAGAACCTCTTCCAGTTCTACCTCATTGCCATTAATTTCTTTTGCAAGAAATTCCTTTTCCAAAAAGATGGCATGTTTAGAAACAAACACCTTTTGTTCCTCAGTGTGGTAGAAGATATACCCTTGTGAGTTCTTGGGATATCCTACAAACTTACATAAGGCAGATCTTGCCTCGAGTTTGTCCGGATTTTGTCTTTTGACATAGGCTGGACAACCCCATATCTTAACATACTTAAGAGATGGTCTCTTCCCTTTCCATATCTCATATGGAGTGGTAGGCACTGATTTGGTAGGAACCATATTCAATAGATGTATGGCTGTCTCAAGCGCATACCCCCAGAAGGAAATAGGCAACTCAGCCTCGCTCATCATAGAGCGCACCATATCTAATAGGGTGCGATTCCTCCGCTCAGATACACCGTTGTGCTGTGGTGTATAAGGAGGAGTAAGCTGAGAGAGAATCCCATTCTCTTTTAGATAATCTAGGAACTCACCGCTTAAGTATTCACCTCCTCGATCAGATCGAAGAATCTTAATACTTTTGCCCGTTTGGTTCTCTACTTCGTGCTTATATTCTCTGAATTTCTCAAAAGCTACAGACTTGTGTTTCATCAGAAACACATGTCCGTATCTAGAGAGATCGTCAGTGAATGTAATGATGTAGGAAGAACCGTTCCTGGCATGCGTAGACATGGGACCGTATACATCACTATGTATCAGTCCTAAGAGTTCGGTAACTCTTTCTCCGTGTCCACTAAACGGAGCTTTGGTCATTTTTCCTTTGAGACATGAATGGCAAGTATCATAAGATGATAATTCGAACGGATTCAAATAACCATCCCTATGTAACTTAGCCAGTCGTGTCGCATTGATATGACCAAGTCTACAATGCCACAAGAAGGATTCGTTCATATCTGAACTTTTCCTCTTGTGTGTGTTTTGTATATTTAGAACTGTATTCTGATTTAGAATGAATATGCCATTATGTAACGAGCCTGATGCAATCAACTTTTGATCTAGGAATATGTTCATAACATTATCCTGTACTACAAAATTATATCCCTCTTTACTCAATAAAGAAACTGATATAATGTTGCACATCATGTTCGGTATATAATAGCACTCATTTAGAATCAGTGTATTACGACTTGGTAATACAAGGTGATATTCGCCAACTGCTTTGGCTACAATACTTGCACCGTTCCCTACTTGAACGGAATGATCACCTTTTCCCAGTTCTCTACCTTTACGTAGCCCATGTAACTGTTTACATATGTGGGATCCTGATCCGGTATCTAATACCCAGGACGTAGGGTGAACTGAGAAACAGTTCTCAATAACAAACACACCCGAAGAAGATGCATCAACATGCATGTTCTTTTGGGCGGCGTGAGAATCCAGATATTCTCTTGTTTCCTGTTCAGTCTTATAACTCTTATAAGAAAGAACGGGTCCAACAATCCCTAGCTCAGTACAATAATCGTGTTCAGTCAATACATCAATATTATTATCTTGATTATGGCCTGACATGGTCGCTACCTGGAGAGAGAGAGAAGAAAACACTTTAGCGTATGCTCTTGCAAGATTAGATTGGTTATTATCTTATCTAATCAGGATGTCTCCCACTGTTTTTATCAAATCTACCTTAAAACCCTAAAAGGTAAGATTAGCCGGGATTAATTACACCCTATAATTTCGTCAATCTTTCAGCCAGATCAGTGTCGGTACTTTGAGGGAGGTTCCCCGTGCTTTCGCACGGACCTAATTAAAGTAAACCTCGTTTTCCTAGAGGCGTAACCTCGTTAACACTTTTCTAGACACCTACTTGAATGACTAATTGTCCTGTGTAAAACTCTCACAGGAGTAACTCTTACTCGAAGTGGGTATCGGGATCCAACTATCTCATAGGAGGTATGCAATCTCATTGCAAATTTCAACACTTGAAATTCCCGATAATATTTTTACCCCTAGCATCCTATGACCTTGACGAAAGCCAACAAACCATAGTGCGCTAGTCAAGTTCAACCCGAACATTTCTTGATTGAATTAAACCCAGCCGTACGTCCCTTGACGAAAGCCAACAAAGCCGCACGACTACCCTAACCCAATCTCATCATATGTAACAGATAAGTAATAATTAGCTACCGCACACTACGCCTTGACGAAAGCCAACAAACGTAGCACGAATACTAAGTATTACCTATCTGAAATGTCGGAGGGCTACGTAGGTTTTTCAGAAAACCCTGAGCGTAATGAACTTGATATCGTCGTAGAATCAAGTGATTTTTGAAAAGGAGTGTTTTTGAGGCTTTTCTTAGTTTCGCTAAAGGGGTCACTCCCGGTGAAGGGATCGTCGGCCCTTTCCTCATCGAATAAGGTGCAGGATATATCATATATACCGCTGTGCAAAGCAAAACACTAAAAGCAATCAAAAGAAAAACCGCGTTTTGTAGCATCTGCCAGTTTCGCTAAAGGAGTCACTCCCGGTGAAGGGATCTCGGTCCTTTCCTCATCGAATAAGGTGCAGGATATATCATATATATCACTGTGCAAAGCAAAACTGTAGCTACCCTTTTTATAAAGTTTTGATTCTACAACATCTTTAGGTTTCTTTTCTTTTATTAATCTCATTAATAAAAATCCCATCAGCTTATGCTTCCTAAGCATCACAGAAGAAACGAAAGCAGTAATATTTATATATCAGCATATATATATAGTATAAGCATTCGTCTCAGGCAGTAATATGATCTCATCACAGAACATTGCAGCAGAAGAACATATATGAAATATTGGATATACTAGGACGTCCATGTTTTCAATACGAGCCTGTATAAAACACGGATTCCACGGTCGCGACGAATAGCCAAACCCACATCCCAAGACCCCTACGAGAGCGGCAAGTAACACTGCCAATTCTAGGGTTAGGAGACCCGGTCTCGACTCCTCGAGATGGCCTCCCACTGGACCCTAGAACCCGGTTACTTGTGCTCCCCTCCTTGGGTCTACCTAATGCGGAAAAGTAAATAATATACACTGGTGACAGCAACCGCAACCTGGAAGTGCCCCAAATAAAAGAATATTACATTACAAAAGAATTTTACATGAATGAAAATAAAAACCCTCATCTCACATAAAACCCCCGGCTATTCTGATCGCGACGATCCAATATAACATATCACAGCAACACATAATATCTCATATCATCAACGTAAGTAAATATGCGCATCCCAATTGTCGTTGACATATAGCAACGAAACCGGCGATATCACATATTACACTTACGGTCACAGAAAAGAAAGTGTAAAACTACAATATTTGGAATCTACAATCACTTTAGACATCGTAAATCCGAAATATCACATACTCCGCATTTCATGCCTAACTCTATGAATTCCACATATTGTATCACATTCCAGATAAATAGACAGTATTAAACTTTCCGAACAGATAATCAAATACCCAAAATTACCCAAACTGCTCAACACTTGAGCGGGGTTCAAATAATCCCAGAATATGTCACAGTACCGGTGATCCAGCCGTAGAAGGATCAAGCCAACGCCTCACATGTGGCACGCCGTACTGCCCCAAACCTGAAGGTTCAAAAGGCAGTTCAAGACGGTCACATAATCGAGTTAAGGTTTGTTGTCTTCTAGAGGGTCCACCGCTTAACTTGTACAATTTTTTCCGAAAGATTTAAACCCGAATAAATTTCAACACTTGAAAGTTTGCCGTACCGGGAAACAGTAAGTTAATGATATCCGTTCAAATAGTTTAACTGTTTCTAAATATCCGGAAAGAAATACGAATTAAAAATTTCCGATCGAGTCTACTATTACAAAACAAACCCCAGAATTTTAAACACCTGAAACAGATTAAAAATACCCAGAATAGTCAGCAAGTACCTACGGTTATTATCAAGAAGCCACGTGTCGCCAATCGACTGTTCCGCCGCGGAAGCGCCGCGCAAGCAAGCTTGCGCCGCGCTTCCGCGGCCGTTTGGTCGAATTGGGGGCTCGGGCTTCTTGGTAATTGTTAGAATTCCCTGCTGATTTTTTTACATATTTTTAATTCAGAAAAATCCCAAAATTTAAAAAATTTCCAGAGAGGGGTTTTTTCCGTCGTTTCGGGTTCGATCGGAGTTTTAACTTCGTAAACACATCGCCTAATGCTCTAGCTAGGCTCTGATACCACTGTAGGGTTCCTAGGCACTCTTGTGAAGGTTCATAAGGCATCAAATATGCCCGGATTAAATTTTAGACGTGCCGAACAACCCAAAACCGGGATCTTTGCTAGATTATTAGGGTTTAATATGCAAGATGATAGCTTTTATCTAAGTGTGAGGGATTACAACCTTTGTAGTCCGCTCCTTCACTTCACAAGCTCCGAGTAGAAGTCCCTTTGCCGCGATCCACGATCTCCCGGACTCATGAGAGGCTCCACGACTCGAACGATCCATTCTAGCTTGTCGTATTCCAAATCTCCGATGATCTACCTTGAAGTTGCTTCGACTCAAGCTTTCTCACTCAAAAGAGAAGAACACACTAATCCCATGGGCTAGATGAGATGAGGAGGAGAGAGTAGTGATTTTGCTTTCTTTTTATATCATTTTCTCATATTTTATCATCACTTAAGGATTTTCAAGAGAGCTTCTTCAAGAGAGAAGAAGAAGATGATAATGGAAAAAGCTAATAACAATAATCATAATCCTTTTGTGATGAATAGAATATAAACCATATGATTGAATTATAAACCATGGTCAAGGATGATTGGATAAGAATGTGTAGAGAAACAACTAGAGTTAGGGTTTGGTTAGGTTTAGTAAAGTGTCATCCATAAATATCTTTACAATGACAAAAGAAGAAACCTTCTAGAAGATGCATGAAACATCTAACCCAAATTAAACCCTAACCTCAATTAATCATCCTTAAACATGTTTAACAATTAATCATATCATGTCACAATAATATATATCACATATATATTATATATTTGCAACAAAGGAAAATAATACAATTAACATATATCGCATATATATCAATGTATCATCCAGTGAGAAAATGAAATAATAAAGCAAGCCAATATTAGTTAATATAATAATATATCATATATATTATTATATATTAAATCATCGAATCAACACTTGATCCGACGATCCGGCTATATCGAATATAACCGACTAATATATCATGTACCGATTCATCGAATCAACACTTGATCCGATGTCCCGGTTCATATCTAAATATCGCGAGAATATAATACGGTATCCCATATCGCATTATTCTCGGTCCTGCACATATCACATATGTGCCTCTACTCCGTTTCGCCTGAGCCAAGAAACCTCTGTGTAGGACTCTAAAGAATCGTCAATACGTCGGTAGCAGGTGATGATCATATCAAACACCCACAAGCTGCAAGCGGTCAGCTAAACATAACAGCCACCCAGGTATTGAGCGATCAGAAGATCAACAAGCTAGCCTGTGCGTTCTCCTGTGAATCCGATCAGTAACACTCCCGTACAGTCCAGTCTGTTCGTCTGATATGTCGCATATCAAGTCTAGGGGTGGTATACGTCAGACCCCAGTAACCGATAAGTCGTGTCGATGTGTGGCTCATAACGGGTCGAGAAACTACTAGTAACACTTACCAGTAAATCTCTATATCAGCCCTGGCCAGGGACTTCCAGTTATAGCCAATCGAACACAGCACAACATCAACTCCCTATACCGGGAGAGACGAATCCCCTCCTATCGCTCATTGCCTCCATGTGATTCGGGACTATACCCAAAAGCCACCGTTTTGCACGCCCTCTTGGACGTGGTAAGGTGGAAATCAAAGCACAGTGGGAATCACACAAGACTCTATGACGATCTCGGGTCTACAGACTACCCTGTACCTGTGTCACCGGAGAACTGCCATCTGACGTGTGGTATATCACCATCTGGGAGTTCTCGGCGAGTCCGTCCAGTGTACCCAGTCTCTACTGAGCACCCGTACACCATCTCTGATGTCTAACACCGATGGATATGGGATCATCCATCGCCCATCATATGGGTCAAGATGCGTATACGCTAGTCTACTCTGGTGTATCGATGCCCTGTCTCGATATACCCTCGACTAGGAACAGTTATAGGATATACTCATCGACTACCGCGGCCCCACTAGTATGATCTCATCATAGTCCCAGTAGTCGAGTACAAGTCCTAAGGGCTTTATCAACATGTGAGAGTAAAACAGTAAACCAGTACAAGTCAACATGTTAAGATAAAGTGAAACCAAATAGCATACTATCATGACGAGCAAGAAAGTCATCTCTATATATATCCAAGCATCCATTATAATATACATCATATGTACAACAATGGCCTCTAGGGCATATACATAACTAACAAAAACACACTTAGAAATTCTCACGATTCCTAAGGAGAAAATCCACCTACGAGATCCTCTCGATCCGTAGGGAGAAAAGTCTCTATGAGACCCTCATGGTTCATAGAGTTGAAAAGTCTTAGGCAGCAGATTTGAACCTGCGGCCTAAGCCATCGCTGCCTTTTGAAGAAGCCAATACAGGATGCTCGCTCTATCACCTATCAACCATGTTTACTAAAGCAGTATACTGATAATAAAAGAAAGAAGGAAGCGACAGAAAGGACATTCGATTTGCATCTGATCAAGCGTTCGAGACACATCCATTCATGTGTGTGCAAAGACTCAGAACGAGAAATGAGACAAGCTGAAATAAAATTCTTTCCATTCATAGTGCAAAAGGGTTCTTACAATCATAAAGAAATAAATAACAATATTATTAAAATGTCTACAATGGTATAACCTCAGACCCAGGACATGGATTGAGGAACTCGAAAGTAACCCTATTTAAGACTTTCCAAGCCTGGCGAACCATCCTAGTGTGCTTTCTCTCGCGAGCACAAGCGTCGGGGTCCCCCCTGATGTCCTCCTCCCTCCAATAAGCAGCGAGTATGGCAGACTTTTGGAAAGCCTGGTGCAGGAGATCGACAAGATTGTATCGCCGTCTCTTTAAAATTAGGTGCATCAGATACACCGAGTGCACCTTATCCTCAGCAGCATCCAAAGCCCCAAGCGGCACGCCGGAACAGAATAAGGGAAGTGCTTCCCAAATAGCTCCCACGATAAGCTTCAGGAGAGAGGAGCGTCGAGGAAGCAGTTGACCATTGTACGCATCGAAGCGACTCATGATCTCGGCACACTCAACGTTGGTAAATTCTCGATTTTGAGAACGGCCAAGTCGGCGGATGTCCCCGTAAGAGATAATCTCATCGAGATCGTACATGTGGGCGTCCATTACTCCTATAAAAGAAAATCGACAAAAATTAGCAACTCTTAAGAGTTCTGCTATATGATTTAAAAGGAGTAAAGCTCCATTAATGAATCAAAAAATTATAAATGAAATCTTTCGGAGAGCAGAACTCTATTGATGGAATCCTAACAGGGTTCTCTTTAGTCCTCCTTAGATCCCTTTAGACCTATAGAGCAAAGCTCTGCTAAGTGAAACCCTAAATGGGTTTTCTTTAGATCAGGGATCTATGGAGAGCAAGGCTCTGTCAATGAAAATTAATTTAGTTTAATTTAAATTAAAATTTTCACCTAAAAGTTTGAAGAGTTTAACTCTTGGAGTTCTTGAAAATAAAGAGCAGGGCTCTGAGTTCTGAAAGTAAAATTTTGAAGATGAAAATCATCTAAGACACCAAAGGTCCTATTTATAGGCATCAAATGCCCTTTCAACCTCCAAAACTTGCCGCGACGGTTGGAATTCTGCCACCGCTGCGCTCACGTTTGGGGGCCACGTAAGCACAACGGTGGGGGGGGGGGGAATTTGTTTACCTCAATCAGAGCAAAGCTCTGTTCAAATTCCAAGACGGGAAACGAAGCAACGCTTCTATTTCTCCCAATCAGAGCAAAGCTCTGTTTTGAAAATTAAAATTAAAATAAATGAAATAACGCTTCAGATCCCCTGCGCTGCGCGCAGAGCACCACGTGTCAAAATTAGACACGCCAGTGCAGGGAGCGCAGTGCCTAAGGCAGCGCACTCAATCAAGAGCAAGGCTCTATTAAATGAAGCGACGCTTCAGCTGACTTGCGCTGCGCGCCACGTGGCAGTGCAGTTGCGCTGCGCTCTGCGCTGCGCGACACATGGCAGCGCAGTTGCGCTGCGCCTTACGCTGCACGACACGTGTCACGCGCTGGTGCATCTGCGCCAAACAGAATTAAAATTTTAGAAAAAATCTTTCTGTTCTTGTTAAAACAAGAAAATTGTCTTCTGTAAAACAAAAGCCCTTGGATCAAAGATCCAACGGTGGGGAAAATTCCTCAAATCACTCAGAGAAAGATCTCTTTAACAAATTTAACTAATTAATGGGCACTATATAAAGGCCCCAAGACCCCAATTCAGAGGGCATCAACATCATCAAGATCGAGATTAAGAGAACTCTGAAGAATTTGAGAAGAACTCTTCAAGAACAAAAAAAAGAAAAAAGGTAAAAACCTTTATAAAAGAGAAGGTTCTTTTCTGAATAGATCATTGATCTAAGAACAAGATCAATGATCTTCAATAAAAAGAAAAATAAATAATAACAGTGCCTTGCACTTTTTTATGAACCACTGGTTCTTTGAAAACAAGAAAAAACTTGTTTTCTTGGATCTAAAATTGATCAAAATATAAAACAGTACCCTGCACTTGCAAAATTGGCACTGTTGCGCTCTTGGGTTGGCGTAAGCCACCAGAGAGCGCCACGTGTCAGCTCCAGAATCACTTGCGCCATGCGCTTTTAAAATAGAGCACTGCTCTCATGAATTGGCGCAACCCACCAGAGCGCGCCACGTGTCAAAAGCGCAACAGCGCATTGGCGCAGTGCACTGCGCTTGCGATCACCAGAGCATGACACGTGTCACCCCCACATGGACTTGCGCCTTGCACTCCTCAATCGGCGCAAAGCGCCTGACAAGCCACGTGGCACTCTGTCAGACTAATTAATGCAACGCATTATCAAGGGCAGAGCCCAATAAAGAAAGGTCTGTCAGACCAAACAAAGTGCTATGCACTATTTAAAGGGAATAAAGCCCAAACAGAGGTCTGTCAAGCTCAAAACAGATGCTGTGCATCATTTAAAAGGGACAGAGCCCAAATAAAAAAGGGTTAGCAGGACAGAATAAAATGCAGTGCATTATTAAACATGGGCAAAGCCCTAGCACAGGCCTAATAGGCCAAAGATAAAGAAAAATGTTGAACATCTTCAACTGGACTTAGCCCAATCATGGCCATAAGTCCTCAAATTAAATTGACTGAGCACGGCTGCTCTCTTAAATCAATTTACATCCGGTTCGAGGGTACATCTCTGAACTCCTCTGACACCTGTCGTTATAATCCTTCAACGACGTCAGAGAGGTGACGGGTCCCGACGGCCAAAAATAAAATAGACCACCACGTCCCTAAACTGGAACATGGACCCCCACGTCCCTAAACTGGAATATGGCCCACTATGTCCCTAAATTGGAACAATAGAGTCCCCAAATGCTCTTTTGTCGGATCTAAACGATCCCGTTTAAGTTGATCTTAGCCTCAAATATGGCTAACGTATCCTTAAACCTTCAAACAGACTTTAGTCCTAAATTGGACTATAGACCCCACAATCAACTTTGGTTCAAGGGTACATCTTATAACTCCTCTGACATCTGTCGTTGTAATCCTTCAATGTCGTCAGAGAGGTGACGGGTCCCGATGGCCATACATGCAACGGACTATTATGTCCCTAAACTGGAACAGTATAGCCCCCAAATGCTCTCTTGTTGGATCTAAATAATCCCGTTAAGTTGATCTTAGTCTCAAATCAAACTAACGTATCCTTAACGAACGTTTAAGTTGATCTTAGCCTCAAATATGTCTAACGTATTCTTAAACTAAAACCCCAAACCCAAATATAAGAAAATACGGATTTTGACTAATCCACGTCCTACGGGCGACGACATAAATTAGTCTCCGTATATAATCCACGGGCAACCACAAATAAAACAAACACCCACGACACGAAGTGAAATTCTGGAGAAGGAGAAAGTTGTTACCACGACGCGGTAGCGTAATTAACTGCAGGGGCTTGCGCCTGCAGGGAAGAGCGTCCCCATAATCAAAAACCCCTCGAACGAGGGGGAATCTGACGAAGTCTGCTACATCGGCCGCATCCGTCTAAACCTCCGTTACACGGTGCCATAAATCAACTTGTCATCTTCGGAGAAGTGGACGGATAAAACCAAATAGCATCTGCCCCGAATCTCAGGCAAGACGTCTCTCAGTCGTCGCGTCGTCTTTCGGAGGGGAACAATGATACTGCATAAGAATATGTCTGGATCACTGATGGGACGGGGGTTCCTAGGCCTAAGCCACAACTCTATTGTCACACAATGGTAGGAACGAAGTTCATCTCATGAACTTATATACATCCAGACTACTTCTTTGGTAGCATCCTTGGTAGCGATATATCCAGCCTTTATCGTCTAGTTTTCCACGACATCTAGCTTGGAAATCTTCCAACATACCGTCCCTCCATTGAGGGTAAAGACAATGCCTATGACTGACATTCAGTCGACCTTACCACCCTGGAAGCTATCCAGTGATTCTCCCCAGGATCGATTGATACCATCTCACTACACCTAGTGAGAATCCTAATATCCATTTAGATCTATCTCATAGATCCAAAACCCAGGATTTAGGAGGTATCACCTTGACCCTATATGGAGAATCCTTATGATAAAAGGAGATTGACTGAGTGTAGCATAGGAAACTCCTTTCCTATCAAGAGTATGTTATCCACGTACAATACGAGGATCACCACCATATTCCCTACTATCTTTTTGTATATACAAATTCATCTACCATTTTGATGAAGTCAAACGCTTTGACTATCACATCAAAATAGATGTTCCAACTCCGCGATGCCTGTTTTATCCCATAAAGCAACTTGCACACATTTCCGCTTCTCCCACTGTCTACGAAGCCCTCTGACTGTGTACTTATAGATGCTCTCTTCTAAATCACCATTTAGAAAAGCAGTCATGACACCCAA
Organism: Agapanthus africanus; assembly: GCA_030015575.1. Taxonomy (NCBI): domain Eukaryota; kingdom Viridiplantae; phylum Streptophyta; class Magnoliopsida; order Asparagales; family Amaryllidaceae; genus Agapanthus; species Agapanthus africanus. The sequence continues at coordinate 313,565,521 of CM057351.1, read as the reverse complement.
CTGCCAGATATCGTAGTCATGGTATGTAGCAATGGCAAGTAGGATCTGGATGGACTTAAGCATAGGGACTAGAAAAGGTTTCATCATTATCCATATCTGTTCGATGACGAGAACCTTTTACAACAAGTCTTAGCTTTGAAAGTCTCAACTTTTCCATGTACACCAAGTAATCTTCTTAAGATATACTTACTCCTGATAGGGATTTAACCCTTAAATATAGCAACCAAAGTCCATACTTTGTTGGTGTATATGGATTCCATCTCAGATCGCTTAGCATCCAGCCATTCTCACAGATTCCCCACTCCTAATGGCCTGCTCGAAACTAGTTGGGCCATCATCTCATGATGCAATCCTCGCTCCCACTGTCATAGAGAAAACTGAAGTGTCTCTCAGGTGGATGAGGAACCCTACTAGATTGGTGGAGAGGCTGAGGTTCGTCGGGTGCTATTGAATTCTCCGGTTCTACCAAATCATCAGCTGCAGTTTGTATAGATGGAACTCCTTCCAGTTCTATCTAATGACCACTGATTTCTTCACAAGAAAATCCTTTTCTAAAAAGGTGGAATGCCGAGAAATAAAACACTTTTTGTTTCTCGGTGTGGTAGAAGACATTCCCTTGTGAATGCTTAGGATATCCAACAAACTTCCACAGAACTGACCTTACCTCGAGCTTGTCCGGATTTTGCTTTTAGACATAGGCCGGACAACCCTAAATCTTAACATCCTTAATAGATGGGCTCTTCCCATACCATATCACATATGGAGTGGTAGGCACCTGATTTGATTGGAACCCTATTCAATAGGTATGCAGCTTCACAAGTGCATAACCCCTAAAAGGAAATAGGCAACTCAATAGTACTCATCATAGAGCACACCTTATCACATAGGGTGCAATTGCTCCGCTCCGATACACCGACGTGCTGTGGTGTATACGGAGGAGTAATGCTGAGAGAGAATCTCATTCTCCTTTAGAATAGTCCAGGAATTCCGTGCTCAAGTATTCTCCTCCCCGATCACATCAAAGGACATAATACTTATACCCATTTTTGGTTCTCTACTTCTGACTTATATTCATTGAATTTCTCAAAAGGTTCAGACTTGTGTTTCAACAGGAACATATGTCCGAATCTTGAGAGATCATCAGTGAATGTAATGAAGTACAAATAACCAGTCCTGGCATGTGTAGACATACATCATCATGTATCAATCCTAAGAGTTCACCAACTATTTCTCTATTTCCAATAAACGGAGCTATGGTCATCTTATTTTTGTGACATGACTGGCAAGTTTCACAAGATGTAAATTCAAACTGATTTAAATATGCATCTTTATGTAACTTAGCTAGTTGGGTCGCTTTGATATGACCTAATCTACAATGCCTCAAGAAGGATTCATTCATATCTGAACTCTTCCTCTTGTGTGTGTTTTGTACATTAAGAACTGTGGTTTGATTTAGAATGTATATGCTTTTAGATAACGTGCCTGAACCGATCAACTTTTGATATAGGAAATGTTCAAAACATTATCCAACAATATAAAATTATATCCTTCTTTACTAAATAAAGATACTTCTATGATGTTGTATATCAGGTTCGGTATCTAATAACATTCGTTCAGAATTAATGTATATGGTAATACAGGGTGATAACTGCCAACAAACTTGGCTGCAATACTTGCACCGTTTCCAACTCTTGAAACTTATCACCCTTTCTCAGTTCTCTACCTATCTGTAGCCCATGTAACATATTACATATGTGGGATCCTGATCCGGTATCACATACCCAGGACGTAGAGCATACTGAGAAACAGTTCTCGGTAATGAACACACCCGAAGAAGATGCATCAGCATGCACTTTCTTCGTTTGGGCGGCACGGGAATTCTGGTAATCCCCTATTTCCTGCTCGGTCTTATAACAATTATAAGTTAGAGCGGGACCAACGTTCCCCAGCACAGCATGACAAACGGGTTCGGTCAATAAATCCGTATTATTATCTTGATTAAGGCGTGACATGGTTGCTACCTGGAGAGAGAGAGAAGAAAACACTCAGCGTATGCTCTTATAAGATTAGATTGGTTATTATTTTATCTAATCAGGATGGCTTCCACTGTTTTAGTCAAATCTTCCTTCAAACCCTAAAAAGAAAGACTAACCGGGATTAATTACAGCTTACAAGTTCGCCAATCTTTCGGCTAGGCCAGTGCCGGTACTTTGAGGGAGGTTCCACGTGCTTTTGCATGGACCTAATTAAAATAAACCTCGTTTTCCCAGGGGCGTAACCCCGTTGACACCTTTCTAGACACCTACTTGATCGGCTAATTATGATGTGTAAAACTCTCCCAGGAGTAACTTTTACTCGCAGTAGGTATCGGGATCCAACTATCTCATAGAAGGTATGCAATCTCAATGCAAATTTCAACAATTGAAATTCCCAATAATATTTTGCCCCTAGCGTCCTATGACCTTGACGTAGGCTAACAAACCATAGTACGCTAGTCAAGTTCAACCCGTACATTTCCTGATTGAATTAAACCCACCTGCACGACCCTTGACGCAGGCCAACAAAGTCGCACGACTACCCTAACTCAATCGCATCATAGCAGATAAGCATAAATAGCTACCGCACACTACGTCTTGACGCATGCCAACAAACATAGCACGAATATTATGAAGTACTTATCTGAAATGACGGAGGGCTACGACGGGTTTTTAAGAAAATCTTTTGCGTAATGAACTTGATATCGTCGTAGAATCGAGTGATTTTGAAAATGAGTGTTTTTGAGGCCTTTACTAGTTTTGCTAAAGAGGTCACTCCCGGTGAAGGGATCTCGGCTCTTTCCTTATCGAATAAGGTGCAGGATATTTCACAAATATCACTATGCAAAGCAAAAACTATAAAAGCAATCAAAAGACAAACCGAGTTTGTAGCATCTGCTAGTTTCGCTAAAGAGGTCACTCCCGGTGAAGGGATCTCGGCTCTTTCCTTATCGAATAAGGTGCTGGATATTCTACAAGGAATACCGCTATTCAAAGCAAGAACTAGAGCTACCAGTTTTTAAAACAAGTTTCTACAACATCTTTTAGGTTTCTTTTATTCATTAATCTCATTAATGAAGTCCCATTAATTATAGTTCCCAAGCATCATATATGAAACGAAAGCAGTAATATATAATATATATCATATATATATAATATAGGCATTCGTCTCAGAATATAATCAATGATCACATCACAGAATATCGCAGCAGAATAAAAACATATGAAATATTGGATATACTAGGATTTCCGGGTTTTATTTTAAGCCTGTATAAAACACGGATTCCACGGTTGTGCTGAATAGCCAAACCCACACCCCTAGACCCCTACGAGAGCGTCGAGCAACCCTACCAACTGTAGAGTTAGGAGACCCGGTCTCGACTCCTCGAGATGGTCTCCCACTGGACTCTAGAACCCGGTTACATGTGCTCCCCTCCTTGGGTCTATCCTAATGCGGAAAAGTAAATAATATACAATGGTGACATCATCCTCAACCCGGAAGTGCCCCAATAAAAGAATATTACATACAAAGAATTTTACATGAATGAAAATAAAAACTCTCATCTCACATAAAACCCCCGGCTATTCAAAACACGACGATCCAATATAACATATCACAACAATACATAACATCACATATCATCAACGTAAGTAAATATGCGTATCCCAATTGTCGTTGACATATAGCACCTAAACCGGCGATATACTACATATTACACTTACGGTCGTAGAAAAGAAAGTGAAAAACTACAACAGTTGGAATCCGCAACCACCTTAGACATCGAATGCCTAACTAAATGAATTCCTTAGACATCACTCTTTACTTGTTTAAAACTTTTTTGAAAAACTTTTAAAATCAACAGAAACTACGGTTTCGCGTTGCAAGTTTCGGAGTTGTTTCGGTTTCGTAATTCTAACAAAACCCGTCTAAATTTCTAGCATGGCTCTGATACCACTGTTGGTCAGGCAGCCATCCCATCTAATGGGGTTACCGTGGCACCAACGGGTCCCTCAGCAACTACTTTTTACGCATGCCCCCTCGCGAGGACTATAACCCGCTGGAACACCTTCTGGTCTCGGGACACCCTTGGGGTAAGAGCCTATGCTTCGCCACACTGTCACACAGTGAGAACCCCCTATAGGTCGATATCCAATGCCTAGTATGTTGGAGATAGTGCCCTCAGAGTCAATTATTGGATCACAGGCACATGATTGCAATGATTGAGGGAGGACCTATCCCGGTAGGACAATCTTACTCGAGATGATAGTATGCTATCTGGTTTACCTTTATCATCGTGTACTGCTTTAGGTGACCTTACGAGTCGCTATTGCACGTTGATAGAGCCCCTAGGATTCTTGCTTGACTACCAGCAGTATGAGGGCGATCATATAAGTGGGAGCTGGGGTCTATAAGCACATCCTAAAATGGTCCCTAGTCGTAGGAGTTTCGAGACAGGGCATCGATACTCCATTAGTAGACTAGTGTATACAGTCGAGACCCCGACGAGGGGCGGTGGCCGGTCTCACAAGCCACTGGTGTCAGTTGGTTCACCTAAGATGTATACAGGTGCTCATTGGGTTATGAGTACACCGGACAGGACTCGCCGGGAACCTGCTAGTTGGGATTATACCAGACGTCAGATAGCAGTTCCCTGGTGACATGTGTACAGGTTAGTTCATCGACCTGAGATCGTCATTTGTCTCGTGTGAGTTCCCACTGTACTTTGATTACTACCCTACCACGGCTCAAAGGAGTCGTGCAAACAGGTTTTAGTTGGGTACAGTCCCGAGCCACATGGAGGCAGTGAGCGGATCTTCAGGGGTTCGTCTCTCCCGGTTTGGGGGTGAGGTCGTGCTGTGTCTAGGAAAGCCAGAACATGAAAAGTCCTTGGCCAAGGCAGGAGATTTGCTGGTAGGTATTCCAGTAGTATATCAGGGTGTTCTGGGCTACACTCCGACACGACTTGTACCGCTTTTGGGGGTCTGACTTTTACCAACCCCCTAGGCCCGCCATGCGATGCTCATAGACGAACGGACCGGACTGTACGGATATTGTCACTGACAGGCTCAGTAGGGTGTCTGGATGAGTTCGCTCATCGACGTCCCTTTTGGTCAGTACCTGGTGGCCCGTCACGTATTGGCTTATACCTCTGACGTGCTAGTGGTTAAATCCACAGCCAAGGTATTGACGAGTCTTTAGAGTCCACCACACAGACAGTTACTCAAGTTTCGGGCGAAACGCTGTAGAGGCCGTATGGAGATATGGCAGGGTTCGATCAGATACGTGCGGTATTGCACGGATCGTGATCGGACGGTTTTTACTAGCCGGTTTTGGCTTAAGCCGGATCCTAGTATTTGATAGTGTAGTTTTGTCTCTTTGCATTTGTGTTCAGTGGGAATACAAATGCGGGCATGTATTTGCAGTAGCGGGGTTTTTCTGTAATTTATTACAGGATCGTTTTTCAGGAGGTTGCCGGTTTGCATTCCGTTCCGGCCGGTTTTCTATTTTTCCTTCATGGCCGGACTATCTGGTGGAAGGGGTTAATTGCAGTTGGCAATTAACTTTTAGTGGAGGGCTTCCTTGCATTTTGTAGCCTTTATCATGATTAGATTCCATTCTAATCACTTCTTTGCATTTATGAGAATGGGAAATTGATTTGATCACTTTAGTTTAGTTTATCATTTTCTTTTTCTCCATGATAATCTAGATTCCCTCCACCCATTTGTTATGGGGGCCGGCCACTGTTGATATGGAGTGAGGTTTTATTTGTGTGGGGCCGGCCATGATTTCCAGTGAGAGAGAGAGAGAGGTTTAATTGTGGAGATTAATTCCTTGGAGTTTTTTTTGATTGATGCATGCCTTTCCATATCAATTTCCAGAGAGCATTCCTTCATTGAATTTCGTGGGTCCCCCTCCCATTGTGTGTGTGTGCTGTGAAGGGAAATTTCCAAATACATAGTTTTAATTAGTGCAATTCTTCATACATTAATTCCAGTGAGCATTCTTTACTTTGGCCGAGCTCATTTCCAGAGCATGCTTCATACTTTTTCTAGCAAGCTTCCATGAAAACTTTTGTGCAAAATTCCTCCAAAATGACAACCTACTTAAACCCCAAAAGAGACAAGTATTCTACACTATTCTATAGCATTCCTTGGACGCGTCGGCTAGCCAACTTCGCGCCCGAGTTGCCTCGGTCAAGAGGCGGGAGCCCGTAAAAGATTCCGGCTACGTGGTGCCCTTTCCGACGAGACGAAGATGGACGGAGATTCCGCAGGAGATTGGAGTGGAGACAAAGACCGAAGGACACGGATCATTTGGTATACTTCTCTACTCTTTTCTTATTTGCTAGTTAGCTAGGTTAATGACCCGATCCGGATAAAAAGTCCGCGGTGGTGCCGTTTTGCAAAGTTCGCAAAGTTTTTGTTTTCCGCGTTTCCGGCGTCGGATCGACGGCCGGGGCGCCCCCGCGGGCTTACATTGGTATAAGAGCCACGCCGTTAACCTTCCTAGCTTGCTCTAGTATGTTTAGTACTCGATCGAACGAAAATCCCCAAAAACCGTATTTTCCCATGCTTCAGGTTTCTGTCGATTTTATTTTGTCTCAGAAAATTTTTCAGTACATTGCAGAAACATGAGGATGAAATTCTAAGGACTCTGAAAAAATTTGGTTTTGCGATGCTTCAGGATGACCGCGGAAACGCGGCCAAACCCCTGGTTTGGCCGCGGTTCCGCGGTGGAAAGAAGTCCTTGCAGTGCGAAATTTTTCCAGTGGGCTTTTGGTTTGGATGTAGGGGTTTTTGGGATATTCTTTTTGGGCCCAGATTTTCTGTAAGTGCTACAGTACTGCTTGGGGCCCACTTGATAAATTTGTTCGATCGGATATTTTAAACATGCCAGTTCACAGTTTTTACATTATATCTGCGACCGTGAATGTCACTTGATCGGTAAATCCTGTCTAACTGCTATAGCCCGGCTAGACGGATTTGTGAACGTGACATTCACGTTGATGTTCTGTGATTGTACTGTGTTGTTGCGGATCGGTCGTGGGGGATAGCCTGGTTGCAGTGGTAGTACAGTTTTGTTGTATTATGTACATTTGTTATTGCGGGGCGAGCGTCCGACATGTGGACTGCCGTCACTGCCTGATTGTATTATTCTTTTGGGGCACGACCAGGTTGCGGTCGATGCACCCGGTGTATGTATATTTTACTTTCTGTACTAGGATTACCCCAAGGAGGGGTGCACGGATAGCCGGGTTCTAGAGGGCAACGAACCCGCATCTCATGGCTTTGAGACAGAGGGGGCTTCACTCTAGGATTGGCGGGCTATTCGCCGCACTCGTAGGGGGTACAGGTTGACCCAGGAGGGGTGCCCAAGTTACCGGATTCCGTGAAGTGCTGGGTGGTCCATTCACGGTGCTGAAGGGGGCTGCCTCGCTTCAGGTTTTGGCGGGCAACTTGCCGCACCCGTAGGGGTCTAGGAATTCATTGCACAGGCTATCCACACGACCAGGGGAACGTCGGGTTTCAGCAGCGGCTCTGTGAAACCCGGGGATCCCAGATATCTGTATTAATCTGTGTTGTTATACATTTCTGTGTTGCTGCACTTTTTATTACGCCTTGAGCGAATACTATATATTGGTATATATATTAGTAGATGTTGTATATGTTTTTCATCCGCGCTAGTCCAGTCCCCGCTCTGTCGTTAGTTAGCTAACCTAACGGGTGATGACGAGACCCAGTGGCGAATGCGGATGGCATATACGTACGTCAGTATATTTTCGTTCTTTGTGGTGTGATCAATTGATGGGACTGCGTTGATTCGGATCAATGCAAGATAAACAAACCTATTCTGATGTTGTTGGAACACTTTTCAAAAGGCTGTTATTGCAAGGGCGTTCTCTTTTGTTTTGCACAGTGGTATTCAGTTGGAATATCCTGCTCCTCAGTCGACGAGGCAAGGGCCGAGATTCCTTCACCGGGAGTGACCCCTTGGACAGAAGTTTGCGTCAGGGCAATAACTTCATTATAGCCGATTGCTTTTGCTTTGCATCGTGGTATTCAGTTGGAATATCCTGCACCTCATTCTACGGGGAAAGAGCCGAGATCCCTTCACCGGGAGTGACCTCTTTAGCAAAGGTTTTCGTAACTATATTTTTAAAAGCTATCAGTTCCTTCAACGATATCAAGTTCATTACGTTAAAGGTTTTCGCCAGAAACCATTCGTAGCCCTCCATCATTTCAGTTAAATATTCGGTAGTATTCAAGCTATGTATTTTGACCTCACGCCAAGGCATAGTGTTTGGTAGCTGCCGGGTATTTATCTGTTGCATAGATAGATGCGTTGGTTTGGGACAGTCGTACTACTATTTTGGCCTACGTCAAGGGTATGTACGGGTGGGTTCAGATTAACCTGGATAATGATGGGTAGAACTTGACATGTGACTTATGATATTTTGACCTCACGCCAAGGTCATAAGAGCATGGGGCAGAAATCCACATCGGGAGTTTCAAAAGTACTGAAACTTGCCAGATATGCGCATACCTTCTGGAGTGTGATAACGTGAGCGGATTCCGTCACGTTATCATGCGATGAGAGTTGGATCCCGATTCTCACTGATGAGTTGGTTTACTCCTCGGGTTATCCCGACTAATTCTTCTTTCAGGTTTGGGGAAGAATTTGACGTTACAGTGGGAGGTTTCCAGATTAGATAAAGTGACAACCATTCTGATCTAGGTTAGAGTGCACGTTGAGTGTTTCTTTTCTCTCTCTTTGGCAGCGACCATTGACCCGACCCTAGACTATGACTCAGTGACCAAGTTAACCGAACCTACTTAACACTGGCTTTTGGATTGTCAGAGTTGCAAACCTCTTTGCCACTCCTACTTTTACCCTTTTCTCCGGGACACCCCGTATTACTACGACCGTCCACTTCCATTGGACAAAACCATCGTATGGTTATATACGAACTCGAAGGACTTCGAGGATGGTTTCTGGTTCTGGAGAAAACGGATAGGACTATTCAGTTGTCTTTTCTTTTCACCTTCTCTCAGGTTGCGAGTACTCCTTGGTTTAGGAGTAGTACACCTATTATGCAAATTGGATAGTCTTCTTCCAAACCATAGGCTGGTGCCGACCGGTAGGGAATGAAGAAAACCAGTTAGCCTAAACGGTGTACAGAAGGTATTAAGTTCAGACAAAGCAAGGGATTAGTAAGAGGGCAAAGTAAATTGCGACTGATATTCACGACCAAACCAAGTATTTCTTCGCCAATCCCAAATCACCTTTGTATTTCTCCAGGACACTCCGTATCACTACGAAGATCCCAGTTTATTGGATAATCCATCGTATGGTTATATACGAACTCGAAAGGAACTTGTTCCAGTTCGGGGATGGATCCTGGTTCAGGAGAAATAGGAATAAAGTACATTCAGGTGTCTTTTATCTTCATCTTCTCTCGCGTTGCGAGTGCTCCTGGGATTAGGATAGTACACCCTTTATGTTTATTGGCTAGTCTTCTTCCAAACCATAGGCTGGTGCCGAACGGTAGGGAAGGAAGAAAACCATTTGGCCTAAAGGGGTGTACAGAAGGTAATGACAAAAGACATGTAAAGGGATTTGGAAAGATGGCAAAGAATTATACGGTTACAGTCGTGAATCTGGTTAATGGAAGAGGCATTACTAGGAATACCAGGATACCCCATCGAAACATTTCAATGTTTCAGTTTCACTGTGTACTGTTAAAAGAAAACTGATTTCCCGATTAGATACTTACTCCAGGGTATGTATTTACCAGGTATGAGTCTCACATCTGTATGGTTTTACAGATGATGAGTGGGAGTAAGTTATTGGGAATTATGTGACCATCCTCATTATATCGGGATTCGTTGGAATTGGTGATATTTGAGGAAGCCACCTGGATTGTTTGCCGGTCGGCAAATATTTGGTTTTGAATATCCGTTGTTGTGCACCAATTTCAAATTGATATATCTGTACGTCTATTTTTATAGAGTGAGACATACCCTTTTGAAATTATGTCTATGACATTTACCTATACCAGTGGATGGTTAGGTAAGGAGCATTGAACAACGGTGTGATTCTTCTTAACCAAAAGTACAGTTTTCAACCTACGACACACAGTGAATGAGTCATTCGACTCAGGGGACTTATACAGAGTATTGTATATTGTCCAGTGTCCATGAGGACAGAGGGGTTGGTCCTCGTACTGTATTCTGTTTACTTATGACTTCTCTAGTTCTTAGACAGGTGTTTCGTAGAAACACAGGGTCGAAGTTTTGAGAAGTTATAGGTATAAGAATAAAGTAGAGAACCATGTGTTGCAAGTATCGGGATTCTTCAAAGTGATCGAAGATGTAGATACTTGTACATGGTATTCAGTTGATAGTAATGGTTAAGAGAACTTGCTTCTTTTTCAGGTTACTCATAATTGGAAGCATTCCTAAGTTGAGTAACGCTGATCGGCCTCCTTCCATTTAGTTGACATGCACTGGAGACAGCTGCATGATTTGAATCTGGTTCAATTAAATCAGTGCCTCTGTTTTTGGATATAGAACAGTTCATATCTTGACATTGTTAAGATACGGGGAGTTGTCCGGCTTATGCTTAAAACCAGACTCTGGACAACTCAAGACACGTTTCAGTAATGGCTGTTTGTGGGGTGACCCGGGCTATGACGAGGGTTGACTTTCTACCATCTGGAAGATCAATAGCGATATTGTTCTTGACTCGCCACAGTTTTATCAAAATTGATTTTTTTTTCCGGAAAAACAGTAGTGGGGGTATGGTAGAACTGGAAGTGATTCCAGAACCGCAAACGATTACTGAAGATTTGATAAGAACCTAAAGATTCAATCTGGTTTGACATTCCATTGGCCACTCCGCAGATAAGGTGGGTAACCTCAGGCACTCGAGAGGTACTTCGGTATGCTCAAGGACAGTGGCAGGGAGGTTCTTGTTTACCCACACTTGCCATTGCTGTTGTTCCAGGCTGCGAGACCCGGCAGGAGGATGAGTATAGCGTCGTTCTAAACTGGCTTTAGAAGTGCACGTTTATATGACTCTGCCAGAGGGTTGTCGTAGACAGTGGGAGCAGCGGAAGCATTGGTGGACATCAGGCTTATGTCTATTTATAGACTAAAGCAGATATAGCGGAGATAGATCATCTATTTCTGATGTGACAGTCATAGGTTTGACTTCATCAGAATAGGGGATGGATCTGTTAAGAAGGAGGTAGAGTGTGATGTCCTGGTTTTTGATGACATACACAGAGTAGGAAGTAATATTCCTATACTATGATCGGTTATACTTTGGTCGTCACAATCGGAAGCAGTTTTAGAACATAAGTTGATGTTCTAGGGAATTGATAACGGCAGCCTCCTTTAGGAGATGGTTATCATTCCAGGCTTCTAAGGTGACCTAGATGGCAGAGTGGCTGTCAGAGTTATAGTTTTCCCTCTGACGAGGGGCAGTATTTTGGACAGGTGGTCCAGGTGGATACTGAGGGAAGGCATGGCGCAGGATACTGATTAAGTTCAGTTGACAATACAGTCTAAGAAGTTTGGATTTGGAGTTCACTTATGAGCTAGGTCCCATCAGACATCCAGACATTCTAAGACAGGTATTGCTCATTTCGGGAGATGGCTTTCTCTGCGAACTTGAGATATAGAGAGACATAGAAAGAAACATCAAAGCGGATCCACTCACTGAGGCTATTCCTCGAACGCAATAGTTTTGCAAACGAGCTTTGTGAGACTGACTAGTAGAGGAGTTGGGTGTTCGGTATCACACGGGCTGTGAGTATGCGACATCGCAATAATTAGCCTCGAGTGCAAGTGGGAGATTGTTGGAGATAGTGCCCTTAGAGTCAATTATTGGATCACAGGCACGTGATTGCAATGATTGAGGGAGGACCTATCCCGGTAGGACAATCTTACTCGAGATGATAGTATGCTATCTGGTTTACCTTTATCATCGTGTACTGCTTTAGGTGACCTTACGAGTCGCTATTGCACGTTGATAGAGCCCCTAGGATTCTTGCTTGACTACCAGCAGTATGAGGGCGATCATATAAGTGGGAGCTGGGGTCTATAAGCACATCCTAAAATGGTCCCTAGTCGTAGGAGTTTCGAGACAGGGCATCGATACTCCATTAGTAGACTAGTGTATACAGTCGAGACCCCGACGAGGGGCGGTGTCCGGTCTCACAAGCCACTGGTGTCAGTTGGTTCACCTAAGATGTATACAGGTGCTCATTGGGTTATGAGTACACCGGACAGGACTCGCCGGGAACCTGCTAGTTGGGATTATACCAGACGTCAGATAGCAGTTCCCTGGTGACATTTGTACAGGTTAGTTCATCGACCTGAGATCGTCATTTGTCTCGTGTGAGTTCCCACTGTACTTTGATTACTACCCTACCACGGCTCAAAGGAGTCGTGCAAACAGGTTTTAGTTGGGTACAGTCCCGAGCCACATGGAGGCAGTGAGCGGATCTTCAGGGGTTCGTCTCTCCCGGTTTGGGGGTGAGGTCGTGCTGTGTCTAGGAGAGCCAGAACATGAAAAGTCCTTGGCCAAGGCAGGAGATTTGCTGGTAGGTATTCCAGTAGTATCTCAGGGTGTTCTGGGTTACACTCCGACACGACTTGTACCGCTTTTGGGGGTCTGACTTTTACCAACCCCCTAGGCCCGCCATGCGATGCTCATAGACGAACGGACCGGACTGTACGGATATTGTCACTGACAGGCTCAGTAGGGTGTCAGGATGAGTTCTCTCATCGACGTCCCTTTTGGTCAGTACCTGGTGGCCCGTCACGTATTGGCTTATACCTCTGACGTGCTAGTGGTTAAATCCACAGCCAAGGTATTGACGAGTCTTTTGAGTCCACCATACAGACAGTTACTCAAGTTTCGGGCGAAACGCTGTAGAGGCCGTATGGAGATATGGCAGGGTTCGATCAGATACGTGCGGTATTGCACGGATCGTGATCGGACGGTTTTTACTAGCCGGTTTTGGCTTAAGCCGGATCCTAGTATTTGATAGTGTAGTTTTGTCTCTTTGCATTTGTGTTCAGTGGGAATACAAATGCGGGCATGTATTTGCAGTAGCGGGGTTTTTCTGTAATTTATTACAGGATCGTTTTTCAGGGGGTTGCCGGTTTGCATTCCGTTCCGGCCGGTTTTCTATTTTTCCTTCACGGCCGGACTATCTGGTGGAAGGGGTTAATTGCAGTTGGCAATTAACTTTTAGTGGAGGGCTTCCTTGCATTTTGTAGCCTTTATCATGATTAGATTCCATTCTAATCACTTCTTTGCATTTATGAGAATGGGAAATTGATTTGATCACTTTAGTTTAGTTTATCATTTTCTTTTTCTCCATGATAATCTAGATTCCCTCCACCCATTTGTTATGGGGGCCGGCCACTGTTGATATGGAGTGAGGTTTTATTTGTGTGGGGCCGGCCATGATTTCCAGTGAGAGAGAGAGAGAGGTTTAATTGTGGAGATTAATTCCTTGGAGTTTTTTTTGATTGATGCATGCCTTTCCATATCAATTTCCAGAGAGCATTCCTTCATTGAATTTCGTGGGTCCCCCTCCCATTGTGTGTGTGTGCTGTGAAGGGAAATTTCCAAATACATAGTTTTAATTAGTGCAATTCTTCATACATTAATTCCAGTGAGCATTCTTTACTTTGGCCGAGCTCATTTCCAGAGCATGCTTCATACTTTTTCTAGCAAGCTTCCATGAAAACTTTTGTGCAAAATTCCTCCGAAATGGCAACCTACTTAAACCCCAAAAGAGACAAGTATTCTACACTATTCTATAGCATTCCTTGGACGCGTCGGCTAGCCAACTTCGCGCCCGAGTTGCCTCGGTCAAGAGGCGGGAGCCCGTAAAAGATTCCGGCTACGTGGTGCCCTTTCCGACGAGACGAAGAAGGACGGAGATTCCGCAGGAGATTGGAGTGGAGACAAAGACCGAAGGACACGGATCATTTGGTATACTTCTCTACTCTTTTCTTATTTGCTAGTTAGCTAGGTTAATGACCCGATCTGGATAAAAAGTCCGCGGTGGTGCCGTTTTGCAAAGTTCGCAAAGTTTTTGTTTTCCGCGTTTCCGGCGTCGGATCGACGGCCGGGGCGCCCCCGCGGGCTTACATTGGTATAAGAGCCACGCCGTTAACCTTCCTAGCTTGCTCTAGTATGTTTAGTACTCGATCGAACGAAAATCCCCAAAAACCGTATTTTCCCATGCTTCAGGTTTCTGTCGATTTTATTTTGTCTCAGAAAATTTTTCAGTACATTGCAGAAACATGAGGATGAAATTCTAAGGACTCTGAAAAAATTTGGTTTTGCGATGCTTCAGGATGACCGCGGAAACGCGGCCAAACCCCTGGTTTGGCCGCGGTTCCGCGGTGGAAAGAAGTCCTTGCAGTGCGAAATTTTTCCAGTGGGCTTTTGGTTTGGATGTAGGGGTTTTTGGGATATTCTTTTTGGGCCCAGATTTTCTGTAAGTGCTACAGTACTGCTTGGGGCCCACTTGATAAATTTGTTCGATCGGATATTTTAAACATGCCAGTTCACAGTTTTTACATTATATCTGCGACCGTGAATGTCACTTGATCGGTAAATCCTGTCTAACTGCTATAGCCCGGCTAGACGGATTTGTGAACGTGACATTCACGTTGATGTTCTGTGATTGTACTGTGTTGTTGCGGATCGGTCGTGGGGGATAGCCTGGTTGCAGTGGTAGTACAGTTTTGTTGTATTATGTACATTTGTTATTGCGGGGCGAGCGTCCGACATGTGGACTGCCGTCACTGCCTGATTGTATTATTCTTTTGGGGCACGACCAGGTTGCGGTCGATGCACCCGGTGTATGTATATTTTACTTTCTGTACTAGGATTACCCCAAGGAGGGGTGCACGGATAGCCGGGTTCTAGAGGGCAACGAACCCGCATCTCATGGCTTTGAGACAGAGGGGGCTTCACTCTAGGATTGGCGGGCTATTCGCCGCACTCGTAGGGGGTACAGGTTGACCCAGGAGGGGTGCCCAAGTTACCGGATTCCGTGAAGTGCTGGGTGGTCCATTCACGGTGCTGAAGGGGGCTGCCTCGCTTCAGGTTTTGGCGGGCAACTTGCCGCACCCGTAGGGGTCTAGGAATTCATTGCACAGGCTATCCACACGACCAGGGGAACGTCGGGTTTCAGCAGCGGCTCTGTGAAACCCGGGGATCCCAGATATCTGTATTAATCTGTGTTGTTATACATTTCTGTGTTGCTGCACTTTTTATTACGCCTTGAGCGAATACTATATATTGGTATATATATTAGTAGATGTTGTATATATTTTTCATCCGCGCTAGTCCAGTCCCCGCTCTGTCGTTAGTTAGCTAACCTAACGGGTGATGACGAGACCCAGTGGCGAATGCGGATGGCATATACGTACGTCAGTATATTTTCGTTCTTTGTGGTGTGATCAATTGATGGGACTGCGTTGATTCGGATCAATGCAAGATAAACAAACCTATTCTGATGTTGTTGGAACACTTTTCAAAAGGCTGTTATTGCAAGGGCGTTCTCTTTTGTTTTGCACAGTGGTATTCAGTTGGAATATCCTGCTCCTCAGTCGACGAGGCAAGGGCCGAGATTCCTTCACCGGGAGTGACCCCTTGGACAGAAGTTTGCGTCAGGGCAATAACTTCATTATAGCCGATTGCTTTTGCTTTGCATCGTGGTATTCAGTTGGAATATCCTGCACCTCATTCTACGGGGAAAGAGCCGAGATCCCTTCACCGGGAGTGACCTCTTTAGCAAAGGTTTTCGTAACTATATTTTTAAAAGCTATCAGTTCCTTCAACGATATCAAGTTCATTACGTTAAAGGTTTTCGCCAGAAACCATTCGTAGCCCTCCATCATTTCAGTTAAATATTCGGTAGTATTCAAGCTATGTATTTTGACCTCACGCCAAGGCATAGTGTTTGGTAGCTGCCGGGTATTTATCTGTTGCATAGATAGATGCGTTGGTTTGGGACAGTCGTACTACTATTTTGGCCTACGTCAAGGGTATGTACGGGTGGGTTCAGATTAACCTGGATAATGATGGGTAGAACTTGACATGTGACTTATGATATTTTGACCTCACGCCAAGGTCATAAGAGCATGGGGCAGAAATCCACATCGGGAGTTTCAAAAGTACTGAAACTTGCCAGATATGCGCATACCTTCTGGAGTGTGATAACGTGAGCGGATTCCGTCACGTTATCATGCGATGAGAGTTGGATCCCGATTCTCACTGATGAGTTGGTTTACTCCTCGGGTTATCCCGACTAATTCTTCTTTCAGGTTTGGGGAAGAATTTGACGTTACAGTGGGAGGTTTCCAGATTAGATAAAGTGACAACCATTCTGATCTAGGTTAGAGTGCACGTTGAGTGTTTCTTTTCTCTCTCTTTGGCAGCGACCATTGACCCGACCCTAGACTATGACTCAGTGACCAAGTTAACCGAACCTACTTAACACTGGCTTTTGGATTGTCAGAGTTGCAAACCTCTTTGCCACTCCTACTTTTACCCTTTTCTCCGGGACACCCCGTATTACTACGACCGTCCACTTCCATTGGACAAAACCATCGTATGGTTATATACGAACTCGAAGGACTTCGAGGATGGTTTCTGGTTCTGGAGAAAACGGATAGGACTATTCAGTTGTCTTTTCTTTTCACCTTCTCTCAGGTTGCGAGTACTCCTTGGTTTAGGAGTAGTACACCTATTATGCAAATTGGATAGTCTTCTTCCAAACCATAGGCTGGTGCCGACCGGTAGGGAATGAAGAAAACCAGTTAGCCTAAACGGTGTACAGAAGGTATTAAGTTCAGACAAAGCAAGGGATTAGTAAGAGGGCAAAGTAAATTGCGACTGATATTCACGACCAAACCAAGTATTTCTTCGCCAATCCCAAATCACCTTTGTATTTCTCCAGGACACTCCGTATCACTACGAAGATCCCAGTTTATTGGATAATCCATCGTATGGTTATATACGAACTCGAAAGGAACTTGTTCCAGTTCGGGGATGGATCCTGGTTCAGGAGAAATAGGAATAAAGTACATTCAGGTGTCTTTTATCTTCATCTTCTCTCGCGTTGCGAGTGCTCCTGGGATTAGGATAGTACACCCTTTATGTTTATTGGCTAGTCTTCTTCCAAACCATAGGCTGGTGCCGAACGGTAGGGAAGGAAGAAAACCATTTGGCCTAAAGGGGTGTACAGAAGGTAATGACAAAAGACATGTAAAGGGATTTGGAAAGATGGCAAAGAATTATACGGTTACAGTCGTGAATCTGGTTAATGGAAGAGGCATTACTAGGAATACCAGGATACCCCATCGAAACATTTCAATGTTTCAGTTTCACTGTGTACTGTTAAAAGAAAACTGATTTCCCGATTAGATACTTACTCCAGGGTATGTATTTACCAGGTATGAGTCTCACATCTGTATGGTTTTACAGATGATGAGTGGGAGTAAGTTATTGGGAATTATGTGACCATCCTCATTATATCGGGATTCGTTGGAATTGGTGATATTTGAGGAAGCCACCTGGATTGTTTGCCGGTCGGCAAATATTTGGTTTTGAATATCCGTTGTTGTGCACCAATTTCAAATTGATATATCTGTACGTCTATTTTTATAGAGTGAGACATACCCTTTTGAAATTATGTCTATGACATTTACCTATACCAGTGGATGGTTAGGTAAGGAGCATTGAACAACGGTGTGATTCTTCTTAACCAAAAGTACAGTTTTCAACCTACGACACACAGTGAATGAGTCATTCGACTCAGGGGACTTATACAGAGTATTGTATATTGTCCAGTGTCCATGAGGACAGAGGGGTTGGTCCTCGTACTGTATTCTGTTTACTTATGACTTCTCTAGTTCTTAGACAGGTGTTTCGTAGAAACACAGGGTCGAAGTTTTGAGAAGTTATAGGTATAAGAATAAAGTAGAGAACCATGTGTTGCAAGTATCGGGATTCTTCAAAGTGATCGAAGATGTAGATACTTGTACATGGTATTCAGTTGATAGTAATGGTTAAGAGAACTTGCTTCTTTTTCAGGTTACTCATAATTGGAAGCATTCCTAAGTTGAGTAACGCTGATCGGCCTCCTTCCATTTAGTTGACATGCACTGGAGACAGCTGCATGATTTGAATCTGGTTCAATTAAATCAGTGCCTCTGTTTTTGGATATAGAACAGTTCATATCTTGACATTGTTAAGATACGGGGAGTTGTCCGGCTTATGCTTAAAACCAGACTCTGGACAACTCAAGACACGTTTCAGTAATGGCTGTTTGTGGGGTGACCCGGGCTATGACGAGGGTTGACTTTCTACCATCTGGAAGATCAATAGCGATATTGTTCTTGACTCGCCACAGTTTTATCAAAATTGATTTTTTTTTCCGGAAAAACAGTAGTGGGGGTATGGTAGAACTGGAAGTGATTCCAGAACCGCAAACGATTACTGAAGATTTGATAAGAACCTAAAGATTCAATCTGGTTTGACATTCCATTGGCCACTCCGCAGATAAGGTGGGTAACCTCAGGCACTCGAGAGGTACTTCGGTATGCTCAAGGACAGTGGCAGGGAGGTTCTTGTTTACCCACACTTGCCATTGCTGTTGTTCCAGGCTGCGAGACCCGGCAGGAGGATGAGTATAGCGTCGTTCTAAACTGGCTTTAGAAGTGCACGTTTATATGACTCTGCCAGAGGGTTGTCGTAGACAGTGGGAGCAGCGGAAGCATTGGTGGACATCAGGCTTATGTCTATTTATAGACTAAAGCAGATATAGCGGAGATAGATCATCTATTTCTGATGTGACAGTCATAGGTTTGACTTCATCAGAATAGGGGATGGATCTGTTAAGAAGGAGGTAGAGTGTGATGTCCTGGTTTTTGATGACATACACAGAGTAGGAAGTAATATTCCTATACTATGATCGGTTATACTTTGGTCGTCACAATCGGAAGCAGTTTTAGAACATAAGTTGATGTTCTAGGGAATTGATAACGGCAGCCTCCTTTAGGAGATGGTTATCATTCCAGGCTTCTAAGGTGACCTAGATGGCAGAGTGGCTGTCAGAGTTATAGTTTTCCCTCTGACGAGGGGCAGTATTTTGGACAGGTGGTCCAGGTGGATACTGAGGGAAGGCATGGCGCAGGATACTGATTAAGTTCAGTTGACAATACAGTCTAAGAAGTTTGGATTTGGAGTTCACTTATGAGCTAGGTCCCATCAGACATCCAGACATTCTAAGACAGGTATTGCTCATTTCGGGAGATGGCTTTCTCTGCGAACTTGAGATATAGAGAGACATAGAAAGAAACATCAAAGCGGATCCACTCACTGAGGCTATTCCTCGAACGCAATAGTTTCGCAAACGAGCTTTGTGAGACTGACTAGTAGAGGAGTTGGGTGTTCGGTATCACACGGACTGTGAGTATGCGACATCGCAATAATTAGCCTCGAGTGCAAGTGGGAGATTGTTGGAGATAGTGCCCTTAGAGTCAATTATTGGATCACAGGCACGTGATTGCAATGATTGAGGGAGGACCTATCCCGGTAGGACAATCTTACTCGAGATGATAGTATGCTATCTGGTTTACCTTTATCATCGTGTACTGCTTTAGGTGACCTTACGAGTCGCTATTGCACGTTGATAGAGCCCCTAGGATTCTTGCTTGACTACCAGCAGTATGAGGGCGATCATATAAGTGGGAGCTGGGGTCTATAAGCACATCCTAAAATGGTCCCTAGTCGTAGGAGTTTCGAGACAGGGCATCGATACTCCATTAGTAGACTAGTGTATACAGTCGAGACCCCGACGAGGGGCGGTGTCCGGTCTCACAAGCCACTGGTGTCAGTTGGTTCACCTAAGATGTATACAGGTGCTCATTGGGTTATGAGTACACCGGACAGGACTCGCCGGGAACCTGCTAGTTGGGATTATACCAGACGTCAGATAGCAGTTCCCTGGTGACATTTGTACAGGTTAGTTCATCGACCTGAGATCGTCATTTGTCTCGTGTGAGTTCCCACTGTACTTTGATTACTACCCTACCACGGCTCAAAGGAGTCGTGCAAACAGGTTTTAGTTGGGTACAGTCCCGAGCCACATGGAGGCAGTGAGCGGATCTTCAGGGGTTCGTCTCTCCCGGTTTGGGGGTGAGGTCGTGCTGTGTCTAGGAGAGCCAGAACATGAAAAGTCCTTGGCCAAGGCAGGAGATTTGCTGGTAGGTATTCCAGTAGTATCTCAGGGAGTTCTGGGTTACACTCCGACACGACTTGTACCGCTTTTGGGGGTCTGACTTTTACCAACCCCCTAGACCCGCCATGCGATGCTCATAAACGAACGGACTGGACTGTACGGATATTGTCACTGACAGGCTCAGTAGGGTGTCAGGATGAGTTCTCTCATCGACGTCCCTTTTGGTCAGTACCTGGTGGCCCGTCACGTATTGGCTTATACCTCTGACGTGCTAGTGGTTAAATCCACAGCCAAGGTATTGACGAGTCTTTTGAGTCCACCACACAGACAGTTACTCAAGTTTCGGGCGAAACGCTGTAGAGGCCGTATGGAGATATGGCAGGGTTCGATCAGATACGTGCGGTATTGCACGGATCGTGATCGGACGGTTTTTACTAGCCGGTTTTGGCTTAAGCCGGATCCTAGTATTTGATAGTGTAGTTTTGTCTCTTTGCATTTGTGTTCAGTGGGAATACAAATGCGGGCATGTATTTGCAGTAGCGGGGTTTTTCTGTAATTTATTACAGGATCGTTTTTCAGGGGGTTGCCGGTTTGCATTCCGTTCCGGCCGGTTTTCTATTTTTCCTTCACGGCCGGACTATCTGGTGGAAGGGGTTAATTGCAGTTGGCAATTAACTTTTAGTGGAGGGCTTCCTTGCATTTTGTAGCCTTTATCATGATTAGATTCCATTCTAATCACTTCTTTGCATTTATGAGAATGGGAAATTGATTTGATCACTTTAGTTTAGTTTATCATTTTCTTTTTCTCCATGATAATCTAGATTCCCTCCACCCATTTGTTATGGGGGCCGGCCACTGTTGATATGGAGTGAGGTTTTATTTGTGTGGGGCCGGCCATGATTTCCAGTGAGAGAGAGAGAGGTTTAATTGTGGAGATTAATTCCTTGGAGTTTTTTATGATTGATGCATGCCTTTCCATATCAATTTCCAGAGAGCATTCCTTCATTGAATTTCGTGGGTCCCCCTCCCATTGTGTGTGTGTGCTGTGAAGGGAAATTTCCAAATACATAGTTTTAATTAGTGCAATTCTTCATACATTAATTCCAGTGAGCATTCTTTACTTTGGCCGAGCTCATTTCCAGAGCATGCTTCATACTTTTTCTAGCAAGCTTCCATGAAAACTTTTGTGCAAAATTCCTCCAAAATGGCAACCTACTTAAACCCCAAAAGAGACAAGTATTCTACACTATTCTATAGCATTCCTTGGACGCGTCGGCTAGCCAACTTCGCGCCCGAGTTGCCTCGGTCAAGAGGCGGGAGCCCGTAAAAGATTCCGGCTACGTGGTGCCCTTTCCGACGAGACGAAGATGGACGGAGATTCCGCAGGAGATTGGAGTGGAGACGAAGACCGAAGGACACGGATCATTTGGTATACTTCTCTACTCTTTTCTTATTTGCTAGTTAGCTAGGTTAATGGCCCGATTCGGGTAAAAAGTCCGCGGTGGTGCCGTTTTGCAAAGTTCGCAAAGTTTTTGTTTTCCGCGTTTCCGGCGTCGGATCGACGGCCGGGGCGCCCCCGCGGGCTTACATAGTAGCTATGATACCACTGCAGGGTTGCCTAGCATGGCAACAAGGTTTCGGGAGGCATCTCTCATGCCAAATTAAATTTTTTCCGTTCTAGCTAACCCTAACCCTAGAATCGTTTACTAGAAATCGACGGAATAATATATGTAAACAATTTACATCCTAAGTGAGCAAGGAATACAACCTTTTTAGACCGGTCCTTCACTTCATTAACTCCGTGTAGTAGTCCCTTCGCTACGATCAAGAAGTCTCGGACTCTAGAGAGGCTCCGATGAAGAAACGAACATGCTTGCCTCGAAGTCTTCGAGGCCGAAGATGATCTACGTCGAGGAGACACTAACCCAAGCTTTCTCTTCACTAATTACGGAATTAGTGAAACAAACACCCTATACTAAATGGCAAGTAGTAGAGAATGATGAAGTAGGAAGTAGGCTCACTTTATATTTAATTTTCTCACACTTTTTCTCATACTTCCATTGAAGCTAGAAAGCTTTTAGGAAGAAGAAGAAGAAGAATGAACTCATCATATGAATTATTTGTGTGAGGTTAGAAATACAACCAAGGGTTAAGCATGTCATGCTTAACCCTTGTAGAGAGTTAACCATGAGCTAGGGTTAAAGGTTAGGTCAAGAAATATCTTAAGCTAGACAAAGAGAATGGACAAAGTCAAAGATGCCTTAAAGCTTCTACAAGTTTTCAACAAATATCATCCATGACAAATATCCACAATATTTGACTTACTTAATGATAAATTTAAACCCTAATCTTAACCCTAGCATGGTTTAACCCTCATTAACCCTAGTTGCATTTGTAACCTAGCATGATACATTTAACATATATCATATATACATCAATGTATCCAAAGTGAGAAAAGAAATCATAAGTGAGCTAATACTAGTTAATGTAATGTAATATATCAAATATATAATTATACATTAGATTATCAAATTAACTCTTGATTTAATAATCCGGCTATATCACCTATAACCGACTAATATCAAATGAATCAACTTATCGAATCAACACTTGATCCGATAACCCGGCTGTATCATATATAACCGACCGATATCTCATATCGTGAGAATAGAATACGGTATCTCATATCGTATCAATCTCGGTCCCATACATATCACATATGTGCTCCTACTCCGTTTCGCTTGAGCCAGGAAACCAATGTGTAGGACTCTAAAGACTCGTCAATACGCCGGCAGTAGGTGATGATCATATCAAACACCCATAAGCCGCAAGCGGTCTTCTAAATGTAACGGCCACCCGGGTATTGAGCGATCAGAAGATCAACAAGTAAGCCTGCTCACACTCAGCGAATCCAATCAGTAACACTACCGTACAGTCCGGTCTCTTCATCTGATATGTCGTATATCTCGTTTAGGGGTGGTAAATGTCAGACCCCAGTAACTCGATAAGTCGTGTCGATATGAGGCTCATAACGGGTCGAGAAACTACTGATAACACTTACCGGTATATCTCTGAAGCAGCCTTGGCTAAGGACTTCCTGTTATAGCCAATCGAGCACAGCGCAATATCAACTCACAATACCGGGAGAGACGAAACCCCTCCTATCACTCATTGCCTCCATGTGACTCGGGACTGTACCCAAAAGCCACCGTTTTGCACGTTCTCTTAAACGTGGTAAAGTGGAAATCAAAGCACAGTGGGAATCACACAAGACTCTATGACGATCTCGGGTCTATAGACTAACCTGTACCAGTGTCACCAGAGAACTGCCATCTGACGTTAGGTATAATACCATCTGGGAGTTCTCGGCGAGTCCGTTCAGTGTTCCCAATCTCCACTGAGCACCTGTATACTGTCTCTGATGTCAAACACCAATGGATATGGGATCATCCATCGCCCATCTACATGGGTCGAGAAGCTATACGCTAGTCTACTCTGGTATATCGATGCCCTGTCTCGATACACCCACGACTAGGAACATTTGAAGGATGTACTTAACGACTACTCTGTCCCCACTAGTATGATCTGCATCATAGTCCTGGTAGTCAAGTACGCATCCTAAGGGCTTTATCAACATGTAACATAGAGACAATCATTGTACATGTTAAGATAAAGGGCAACCAGATAGCATACTATCACGTCGAGCAAGAATGTCCTCCCTATATATGTCCAAGTATCCACTATAATATACATCGTATGTACAGTAATGACCTCTAGGGCATACATATAACTAACACATCTTTCCTTTGAGACAAAATTGACAAGTTTCATAAGATGAAAATTCGAACGTATCCAAAAGTCCATCTTTATGCAACTTACTTAGTCTTTTCTCTCCGATATGACCAAGTCTACAATTCCATAAGTAGGATTCGTTCACATCTGAACTCTTCCTCTTGCGTGTGTTTTGTATACTGAGAACTGTGTTTTGATTAAGAACATAAATACCATTACACGATATACCTTCTGCAACCAATACCTGATTAAGGTAAATGTTCATGATATTTCTATCAAGAACAAACTTATATCCATCTTTATCAAGTAAAGAAACTGATATGATGTTGCAAACCATGGAAGGTACATAGTACCAGTTGTTCAAAATCATAGTATTGCCATTTGGTAATGCAAGGTGATATTAACCGACGGCAGAAGCATCAACCTGTGCTCCGTTCCCTACTCTGAGGGACATATCATTAGGTCCAACCATCCTACTTTTTCTCAGTCCCCGTAATAAATTACAGATATGAGACCCCGATCCGGTATCGAGTACCCAGGAGGTAGGACTGACCGAAAAACAGTTCTCATTAACAAGAATTCCTGAAGAAGACACAATATTATGTTTCTTCTTCGATGGGGTCATCAAGGAATTCAAACAATTCTCTTTCCCTTGCTCACACTTATGACTGTTGTCATAAGTTAGAGCTGAATCGATGTTCTCCAGCCCCAAATAAGAATTCGGATCGGTCAAGCGATACATTTTATTATCTTGATTAGGGAGTGAAATGGTTGCTACCTAGAGAGAGAGAAAAGAAACACTCAGCGTGCGCTCTTGCATGATTAGATTGGTTTATTATTTTATCTAACCAGGATGGCTCCCACTGTTTCCTCAAATTCTTCTTCAAACCTTAAAAGAAGAACTAGTCAGGATTAATCGCACATCACAATACTTGCTTAACCTTTCAGCCAGGCTAGTGTTGGTACTTCGAGGGAGGTTTTCCAATGCTTTCGCGAATTTCCTTAATTATATAACCTCTTTTTCCTGGAGTCGTAGCCCCGCTAATACCGTTCTAGACACCTACTTGGTTTATAGTATTGATTGTTTAGTGAAATCATGTCCCGAGAGTAATCCTACTCATCAGTTGGATCGGGATCCAACTATCATTGTGTGATGACCTGGATGGAATCCACTCTAGTCACCACACTCCAGAAGGTATGCTATATCTGCAAGTTTCCTGTATGTTTGAAACCCCCGATGTGTTTTTTTCCCCTAACGACATATGGTCTTGATAGAGACCAACGTACTGTAGGGTGTTTTTCGTCACCCCATTGAGATGGGAATACGCGCGCGCTTGTCAGGCGTACTACAGATTCCCTCTGCCTAGGGTAGGCCGGGGTTTAATGATTGTGGGGATCCGAATCTCCGGCAGCTGCGGACTAAGTGCCGTTAATTACCCCTCGCCTTTGGAGTGAGGGAACCTCCGATTGACGGGTTAAACTGGTCATGCGAACTCAACGTACAGTGTGCGTGTGTGTTGTTTTGGAGGGGGTGTTTGAATATATCGGGAGCCACGCAGAGTTTTTACGGGGGTCCCACTACCCGGATAGCGGGCTGGGGGTCAAGGGGGCTAGCAGCCCCCTTGCGGGGTGCGGGGCAGCGCCCCGTTAGAAATTTTTTCTAACAGAGACAGTGTCGTGGAGTATGTGTATGTGTACATTTGTATACATATGTATATATATACATGTATATATAAATAAAGGGGAAAAAGACATCCAAAGGATGCGTGGGGCCAGCGCCTAGGCGCTTGAGCTCAAGCGCGCCACGTGTCGGCACGTGGGCGCTTTGCGCTCGAGTGCAGAGTGCTGGGGCGCAACGCGCCACGTGTCGTCACGTGGGCGCTTTGCGCTCGGATGCTGGGCGCTTGGGCACAAGCGCGCCACGTGTCGGCACGTGGGCGACTTGCGCTCGAGTGCTTGGGCTTGAGCACAAGAGCGCCACGTGTCGGCACGGGGGGCGACTTGCGCTCGAGCGCTTGCGCTGAGCGCAGGCGCGCCACGTGTCGGCACGCGGGCGCTTTGCGCTTGAGCGCTGTGCGCTTGAGCGCAAACGCGCCACGTGTCGGCGCGCGCCCGCTCTGCGCTTGAGCGCTGGGGAGAAAAAGTGGCTTTTAGCCTAAAAAAATTTCTCAGAAGAGAAATCAGAGAGGAGTTGGACTCCTGAGTGTGTTTTTCTTCTTTTTTGGGGGGGGGGGGGGGTTAGTGAAATATGTTCTTCTTCTTCCTCCTCTGTTAGCTGGATCTTGAAGATCAAGAGATGTAGGATCTTTAAAAATCTCTTCTTTTTGAGATCTAATGGAAGATCTGAGTTCCCCTTTATGGGTTTTGTGGTGAAAAACTATTTTGTTTTGAAAAAGGAAGAGTAAAACTCTTGATTTAATTCAAAAGAAAGAAGAAGGTTTTGGAACCTTGAAGAAGGAGAAAGATCTCAGATTTGGAAAATTTTTAGAGAGAGAGAAAGTTGTTGAGATATTTCATTATCTTTGCCTTTATAGGCTATACACTTTACACATAGCCCCTTGGGCTTCACAAAATGGCATTTTGCCTATCCCATGGCTCATGTACCATTTCTTTTTGCACATAAGCCATGGGCTTTACAAAAATTTGGCTTTATGCCTATTCTTCTTACATTTGTCCATAAAATAAAAATAAAAGAAATACAAAAAAAATGTTTATTAGAAAATTTTTATCTTGGCGTGGTGGGAGGCCGGCCGCTTCATGTTCGGGCTCGACCCGGGCGTGGGCCCACTGGATCTGGGCTTGGGCCCACTTGGCTTGGGGTTGACTTTGATTTTGACTTGGTCAACCGGGGTGTAAATTTTTAACCCAACAAATTGCCCCCCATCAATAAATGCACACCACATATGTGGGTCGTGTGCTTGAAATTGATGGATCTTCTTTCACGTGGAGGCGACTTGATTCGGTTCCCACCTTTTAGGAAGCTGGCACTGCCCTTTTTACGACATGGACGGTCGATGCAGCCCTTTTTGCGACTTGGACGGTCGGTTCTGCCCTTTTTGCGACTTGGACGGTCGGTGCTGCCCTTTTAGCGACGTGGACGGTCGGTTCTGCCCTTTTTGCTACTTGGACGGTCGATACTGCCCTTTTAGCGACGTGGACGGTCGGTGCTGCCCTTTTTGCGACTTGGACGGTCGGTGCTGCCCTTTTAGCGACTTGGACGGTCGATTCTGCCCTTTTTGCGACATGGACGGTCGGTGCTGCCATTTTAGCGACGTGGACGGTCGATGCTGCCCTTTTTGCGACTTGGACGGTCGATGCTGCCATTTTAGCGACTTGGACGGTCGGTTTTGCCCTTTTTGCGACATGGACGGTCGGTGCTGCCATTTTAGCGACGTGGACGGTCGATGCTGCCCTTTTTGCGATTTGGACGGTCGATGCTGCCATTTTAGCGACTTGGACGGTCGGTTCTGCCCTTTTTGTGACATGGACGGTCGGTGCTGCCATTTTAGCAACGTGGACGGTCGATGCTGCCCTTTTAGCGACTTGGACGGTCGATGCTGCCATTTTAGCGACTTGGACGGTCAGTTCTGGATTTGACTTGCCCCGCTTCTTGCGGCGTCAGGGATGAAGTTGACTTATTTCCATGGTGGAATTTGATTCTTCCAGGGAGGCCATTGGTTGTTTGACTTGATGTGCCATCAGCATCGCTACGCTGGAATATGGTACCAGGAGCGAATCATCATCTATCTTTGAGAGGATTTGGGGATTGGTTTTTTTTTTGTTTGGCATCTGCATTGCTGCACTGGAATAATGCCAGGAGCAACTCATCATTTGCCCCGAGAGGATTTGGGAGAGATTGGGATCGTTTTACGCCCGTGGATTGTATATGGTTTTGCAGGATGTATGATCCAGACCGTAGGGCCGGAAAAATTTTGGGACTTTGTCGGCGTCTGCATCGCTGCACTGGAATATGGTACCAGGAGCGACTCATCATTCGCCGTTGGGGTATGGGATTTGGAATTTGGTTAGCGTCTGCATCACTGCACTGGAATATGGTACCAGGAGCGACTCATCATTCGCCACTTGGGGATTGGGGAGCGATGGCTTAGGAGACAGGTTTAGATCCCTATCGCCTAAGGCTTTTCAATTTTATGGGCCGTGAGGGTTCCATAAAAGCATTTTCTCCCTACGAGTCGTGAGGATCCCGTAGGTGTATTTTCTCCTTGGGAGTCATGAGGACCCCCAAGTGTGTTTTTCCTTGGTGAGTCGTAAGGATCCCACGAAGGTTTGTTCTCCTTATGCATCGTGAGGACACATGAGTAGGTCTTCTCAATGGAGCATAATTCCAAAGGCGGAGACCAGCCGCATAACTGGTGATTATGGTGGGGCATGGGTATGACGAGAATTATTTGAGCCCGTGGATTGTATGCGGTAGTCAATTTGGGGACTAACCGTAGGGCTGGGAGAATTTTGAGAAATTGGATTTTGGTTGGCGTCTGCATCGCTACACTGGAATGTGGTACCAGGAGCGACTCATCATTCGCCGTTTGGGGACTTAGAATTTGAATCTTGTTTGGCATCAGCATTGCTGCACTGGAATAATGCCAGGAGCAACTCATCATTTGCCTTGGGAGGACTTGGGATTTTGGTTTTGTTTGGCATCAGCATTGCTGCACTAGAATAATGCCAGGCGCAACTCATCATTTGCCCCGAGAGGATTTGGGAATTGATGGCTTAGGAGGCAGGTTTAGATCCCTATCACCTAAGACTTTTCAATTTTATGGGCCGTAAGGGTCCCATAAAAGCATTTTCTCCCTACGAGTCGAAAGGATCTTGTAGGTGTGTTTTCTCCTTAAGAGTCGTGGGGACTCCTAAGTGTGTTGCTCATTGGTGAGTCGTAGGGATCTCACGCGGGAATTTTCTCCTCACAAAGTCGAGAGGACTTTACGAGTGCATTTCATTTCTTTTCTTTTTTACGAGTTTGCACCCTTTCGGGTTTTCACAAACTTGCCGGTAGTCCCGCTGTTTTTACTCACGGAGCCCTTTCGGGTTTTCATCCGTACCCATTTTGCTTATGGACATATCGTTTTTTTTTGGGAAATCGGGGTTGTTTTACGCCCATGGATTGTATACGGTTTTGCAGGATGTATGATCCAGACCGTAGGGCCGGAAAAATTTCAGGGCTTTGTTGGCGTCTGCATCGCTGGACTGGAATGTGGTACCAGGAGCGACTCATCATTCGCCGTTGGGGTATGGGATTTGGAATTTGGTTGGCGTCTGCATCGCTACACTGGAATATAATACCAGGAGCGACTCATCATTCGCCACTTTGGGGTTGGGGACTTGGAATTTGGATCTTGTTTGGCATCAGCATTGCTGCACTGGAATAACGCCAGGAGCAACTCATCATTTGCCTTGGGAGGACTTGGGATTTGGGTTTTTGGTCGGCATCAGCACCGCTAACACTGAAGCGAAATGCCAGGAGCGACTCATCATTTGCCGTTGCCCGTTGGGGAACGATGGCTTAGGAGACAGGTTTGGGTCCCTATCACCTAAGGCTTTTCAATTTTATGGGCCGTGAGGGTCCCATAAAAGCATTTTCTCCCTACGAGTCGTAAGGATCCCGCAGGTGTATTTTCTTCTTAGGAATCGTGAGGATTCCTAAGTGTGTTGCTCCTTTGTGAGTCGTAAGGATCTCACGCAGGGGTTTTCTCCTCGCAAGGTCGAGAGGGCTTTGCGAGTGTATTTCATCTCTTTTCACGAGTTTGCGCCCTCTCGGGTTTTCACAGACTCGCCGGTAGTCCTGCTGTTTTTACTCACGGAGCCCTTTCGGGTTTTCATCCGTGCCCGTTTTGCTTGTGGACATACCGTTTATTTCTTCTTCTTTTTTTTTCTTTTTCCTTTTTTTGCCGCTGGTGGGACTTTAAAAGTAGTCTCACCGGCAGGATTTGGGAGAAATAGGGGGTCATTTACGCCCGTGGATTATATACGGTTTTGCAGGATGTCTGATCCAGACCGTAGGGCTGATGTGCTCAATTCGCCTGCGACTTGGAGCATTCACGTGTAGTATTTTTTGAGATATCGGCCATTGATGGGTGGCATGGGCCTTTCTCCCTCGGCGCTTATTAGTTGGTAGGATTCCTCCGTCAAACACTTTCTCGATGACGTATGGTCCTTCCCAGTTCGGCTCAAATTTTCCCTTGGCATGTCGATTGGGGATGATCGGTCTTTTGAGGACCAACGCCAATTCACCTTTCTTGAAAGCGCGGAGACGGGTTATCTTGTCATAGGCCCGTGACATTTGGGCTCGGTATAGCTCCAGATTTTGCTGCACCGCGAGCCTCTTTTCTTCGAGGGCATCGAGTTCTTCAAGTCGAAGAAGCACGTTTTCCTCCTCCGTCAACTCATGTTGGATGGTCATTCTTAAACTTGGAACCTCGATTTCGAGGGGGAGAATCGCCTCCACTCCGAAGAGCAATGAGTATGGAGTGGACTGAGTTGGAGTACGGTGCATGGTACGATATGCCCACAATGCCTCGTGAAGCTTGAGATTCCAGTCTCTCTTGTTGGCTGAAGCATTTTTCCTCAGGAGCTTGCATAGAGTCTAATTGAAGGCTTCGGCTAGCCCATTGGCTCTTGGATTATAGATGGAGGAATATCTCCAGTCTATCTTGTGCTGAGTAGCGAACCTTGAGACATTGAAGCTCTTGAAAGAAGGCCCGTTGTCAGAAATGATTCTTCTTGGTGTACCGAAGCGGTATAGAATATTATGCTGGAAGAATGTTAGAATATCTTTTTTCTTGACTTCTTTTAGCGGGACAGCTTCAGCTCATCTGGAGAAGTAGTCTGTGGCGGCCAGTATAAACCGATGGCCTTTGGATGACGGAGGATCAATTTGGCCAACAATGTCGGTGCCCCAGACTTCGAAGGGCCACGACGCCACCGTAGGATGCAATGGATTGGGATGCTTGTGAATAAAATCACCGTGAATTTGGTAGATATAACATTTCTTTGCATGCTCTCCGCAATCCCGTATCATGGTGGGCCAGTAATACCCAAGCCGTTTGATCTGAAGTCGCATCTTGGGGCCTGATTGGTGAGCACCGCAAACGCCCGAGTGAACATCTTTCATGACCTTTTGGGCTTCGGCCGATGACAGGCGCCTGAGCCAGAGTTGGTCATATGACCTGCGGTATAACGTGTCATTTACAAACACGTATCGGAGAGCTCTTTTCTTCAGCTGAATTCTCGCAGATTTTTCTTCGGGCAGCTTGTCGTATCGGAGGTACTCTATGAAGGGTTCTCTCCAATCGGGCTCGTCTTGGATGATCGAAGCTTCTTCGGCAGGACTGCTCTTCTGTTCCGCGCTTTCCTCTTCTCGTAGAGAGACTGGGGGTAGAATTTGTCGGCTCCTGACTGTGATCAGAATTTCGTCCATGTCAGGATCAGCCAGCTCCTTGGCTAGGCGAGCGAGTATGTCGGCTTTTCCGTTCAACGCTCTAGGGATTCTCGTTAGTTCAATATGAGTGAACTGTTTCAAGTCAGGATCAGCCAGCTCCTTGGCTAGGCGAGCGAGTATGTCGGCTTTTCCGTTCAACGCTCTAGGGACTCTCGTTAGTTCAATATGAGTGAACCGTTTCATGAGTTCCACCACTCGGCCTCTGTACCGGGCTAATTCGGGTTTGTATATCTTATAATCGCCGCTTACTTGGTTGACGACGAGCTGGGAGTCACCGTAAACCCGTAGCCGACGGATTTCCATTTCTATGGCGAGCTCCAAACCAGTTATCAGAGCTTCATACTCAGCTTCATTGTTTGTCCGAGACTCGGTGAGAGCAAAAGAATGCCGTAGGGTTCCCATTGATGGCGTGATGAACACCAATCCTATCCCCGCTTTTACCTCCGGGACACTTGACTTACTGGAGGTCCTTATTGACGAGGCTCCATCGAAGTAGAGCTCCCAACATGGCTCATCTTCCTCGAGGTGCAGCACTTGTTCATCGGGTAACTCACAATTTAGCGGCGACCCTTCTGGTATGGGATGAGCAGCGAGAAAGTCTGCAAGAGCTTGCCCTTTTACTGCTTTCTGAGGAGTGTAAACTATGTCAAACTCAAGTAGCATAACAGCCCATCTTGCCATTCTGCCGGCTAGGCTCGCTTTGGTCATCAAGTGTTTGAGCAGGTCGACCTTGAAGATCAGCATAACCCGATGAGCGAGCAAATAGTGCCTCAGCTTCTTCACAGCAAATATTAGAGCCAGGCATTGCTTTTCGATTGGGGAGTAGTTGTGTTCCGCCCCGACTAGAGTTCGACTGAGGTAGTAGAGGGCATTTTCTTTTCCCTCCTCGTTATTCTGGGCAAGGAGCGCACCGAGTGACTCGTCCAGCGCCGCAGTGTAGAGAATCAGCGGTTTATTTGGAATGGGAGCGGCCAGCACTGGAGGGTGCAACAAGTATTGTTTGATACTTTTGAACGCTGCTTGACATTCGGCATCCCAGATAAAAGGAGCTCCTTTCTTCATGAGCTTTGAGAAGGTCCTACATCTCCCCGATAAATTTGAGATAAACCTCCGTATATAAGCAAGCTTGCCTTGAAAAGATCTTAGCTGCGTCAGACTCTTCGGAGGGGGCATCTCCATGATGGCCTTTATCTTTGATGGGTCAACTTCGATCCCTCGATGTCGGACTATGAAGCTCAGGAATCTTCCCGATGACACACCAAAAACGCACTTCAGAGGATTCATCTTCAGATCGTATTCCCTCAGTCTGGTGAGAACGGTCCTGAGATCTTGGATATGATCGGCCTTGGCTTTAGTCTTGACGACCAGATCATCAACATAGCATTCGACGACTTTATGGATTAGGTCATCAAAGATATTAGTCATTGCCCTTTGATATGTAGCACCTGCGTTTTTCAGTCCGAATGGCATTACCTTGTAGCAATATATTCCGATCGGGGTTCGAAATGATGTGTGCTTCTCATCTTCAGGCGACATCTTGATCTGATTATATCCAGAAGAGCCGTCCATAAAGGTGAACAGTTCATAATTTGAGGTGTCATCGACCATCATTTCCATGACCGGTAGCGGGAAGTCGTCTTTAGGACATGCCTTGTTGAGGTCCCTGAAATCGACACAAACTCGGATCTGCCCATTTTTCTTCTTCACTGGAACTATGCATGCGATCCAGTCTGCATATTTCTCTTCCCTGATGAAGTCGGCATTGATGAGTTTCTTGGTTTCCTCGATGACCTTTTCTTCCAACTCCCTTCTCATTCTTCGAGGAGCTTGTTTGACTGGCTTAGCATCAGGAGATATGGCCAACTTATGTACGGCCACTTCAGGGGAAAGGCCAGCCATTTCTGTGTATGTCCACGCGAAGCAGTCGACGAACTCATGCAGCAGGGCAATTATCTGCGCTTTCATTTCCTCTGACAAGAGCGAGCTGATGTAGGTCGGCCTTGGATTATCGGGCGTTCCTAAGTCAATCTCGGTTAGCTCGTCAAAGGTTGCTTGTCCGCCATCTTCGAACTCTTGAGGAGCTTCTTCTGGCTCGGCTATCTCGTCGTCATCATTTGATCTTTCACTGGCCTCACCAACATGGATCATGTGGCACGCTTTGAAATCAGGTTGAATGCAGCCTATGCCCCGTCTATCTGGAATTCGTCCATCGATGAGTGCTCGGACCTGGGGCGGATACCATAGCCCTTCGTAAAACTTTGCTTCGGACTCCGTTTGATATAACCGGCATCCGCACTTCTTAAAGTATTCCCGCATCTCGGACGGATAGTATCTGGGATTGAGGACGGCTCTTATGCCTCTCTCATAGGGAAGGCACGCGACTGAAAGATCGTCCGGGTGCACAACGGGGTTTGACCTGTAAAACAGGATGCCCTTCTGTCCATTTTTCCTCCCGGGCACGTAGAAAGTTTTCAGCTGGTCCACGGTAGAGACTGACAATGCGTCAAGCTCCTTGCACATCCGTTCCGGCACCCTTGTGATGGCCAGGGACCCTTCTGCGACTTCGAATGTCTCTCGTAGTTTCGCTTGCTGCATGGGGGGCCAATCTGCACAGCTGTTGCACGGCAGGTCCTCTTCTTCTGACTCTTCAGTGTCACTGCCAAGATGAGGGCGGACTTTGCTGCTAGATGTGCCTTCAGTAACAGATTCGTCTGTATCGCTGCCGAAATGAGGGCGAGTTTTACGGAAGGACGGGCTTCCAGCGTCGGACTCATCAGTGTCGCTGCCAAAATGCGGGCGCACTTGGGTATTTTTGCTTTTGAAAGTGGCAGGCGGTGCAGATTTGCGTTTGAGTCTTGGGGCCAGTCTATCCTCAGTCAGTGGTGGCTTAGCATTTTGGTGGTTCATAAAGTACCGAGAATCTTCATATCGGACTTCATGCACACCGAACGGCTGGATGTCTTCGTCAATGCGTCTTTCTTTGCCATTTTTAGTATACTTCATGCATTGATGGAGAGTTGATGGAATGATGCCGTAATTGTGGAGCCACGGCCGCCCCAAGAGAATCCTATAAGACGTGTCGGCGTCGATCACGTATATCTTAGCTTCAGTTTGCAGCTCCCCGAATTTGATTGGCAAAGCTATAGACCCCAGAACTTGCTGGCAATTTTGGTTGAAGCCTTTAATGACAATCCTTTCCCTTCACAGGTGTCGGACGTCCATTGACAAACTCTTCAGAGTTCGCAAGTTCATGATGTTTACTGAGGACCCCGGATCAATCAATATGCGATTAATTCGATCTCCGTCGCTGTACCCGGTCACGTAAAGCGGCCGATTATGCTCAGCCGTTCCCAGCAGCAGGTCTTCATCCTTAAATGTGACTGCGGAGGCATACAAAGCGTGCTGGGCTTCTTTCATATTAATTTCAGCAAAGTGAGCCTGATACCGCTCGGGCTTTTGTAGAGCGTGAATGAGAACATCTCTAAGCTCCTTAGATAGGACCAAGGTGCCGTAGATGCTCAGGTGAGATGGAAGCTTCCGGAGATGTGCCAAGACATTATAGTCCACCGAGGAAGGATTTATGTTTTCATCAGTCGGTTCTCTGCCATCTTCTTCATTAGCGACTTGTTTTTCCTTCCCTTTTGGGGCGTTGCCCTGATTTGGCGGTAGAGCCCTGCCGCTTCTGAGCTGGATTTGATTGGCCTTTGTGGTGAGCTCCTCGTCCTCTACGGGAAAACATAGCTCATCCTCGGAGTCGCTGCCAAGATGGATGGCGTAGCAGGTTACTACTGGGATTTCTTCATTGGAGTCTTCTTCTAACTCCTCCAGAATTTCAGCCGCTTGTACAGGGAAGAACTCCTTTAATTGAATCAATGTTCTTTCCTTTTGTTCATATTCTTCGAGGGAATCGATATATTTTTGAATGGTCGATCTCCCTGCAGACTCTTTTTCGCGCCGAGCTGCACTTTTCTTCTTCTTGAGCTTCTTGGATTTTGAGCTTGATGGAGCCGCATTGGCAGCTGGACTGGTAGGCTTCCGCTGCCTTTCCCATTCGGTCCTGGGTTCTTTCCGAAGTAGCTTTATCATCTTCTTCGTCTTATTAGATATGTGCGTACTCCACGGAGGCCGCGATGAGTCCGTTTCATTTCTCAGGGCAGCGGGTTCGGCTGTCTGCTCCCAGAAGGCTTCAGCTTCTGTCTGTATAAAGTTGGCGGTTGCAACTTGATTGTTTACCAACACACTTTTGGATAGCTCGATCTCTCCAGCCTTGTACTGCTTCTCGACCCAGTCCTTGAAGATATAGCAATCCTCGATCGCATGGCTTACTACTCGGTGGTACGGGCAATACAGAGGATTGTCGGTCATTTTTGCTTCTTGGGGTCTTTTCGACTCCGGCAATTGTAGGCCGTTGTTCAAGGCATTTTTAAATATCTTACGGACCTTGTCCCTTCTGAAAGAGTAAACCTTGTTCTTTTTCTCCTCCAGGGAAGGCCCATCTCCTCCCAGCAATGGCTTTCGAGACCGGTTGGTTTTGGATTCGCCCGCCCTTCTCTTTTCTTCATTGTCGGACGCATTGAAGACATTAGTACTGCTGGAACTCCCGCTTCTACGGCTGTCGTCCCGCTTGCTTTTCCAAGTTTTGTCTCTCTGAGAGTCCGGCGGGGACTCTTGCTTTGAGCGTTCCAGCATTTGGACAAATGAAGAAGAAGAAGCTGCGGCCGGGGTGTCATTATTTGTGCCAACGTTGTTGTGCAATACCTTTCAAGATCTCAATGTAGTCACAGCACTCACATTATGATTTTGTTGTTCATGAGCAACATGTGCATTTTGTGTGTGACCAGGATTTGGCAGTGGTTGAGATGGAAGTTTTCCCTTCTCTCGCTCGCTTAGAGCAGCATTCAGTTGTGCAATTTGGGCTTCAATGGTTTTGATGCTTTGCTCATGTGATGCAGTGTGTTGCACCAAAGACTGAATGGACGACTGGATGTTGGCTGAGGATTGCGTAGATTGTTTTAAAAACGCATCCAGATTTCGTTCTAGCGAGGAAACCTTATCGTTATTTGGTTTAACAAAATTATTTTGAGGAAAAGAGTTGTTTGGTGCAAAATTGTTCATTTTATTTTGGTACGGTTGGGGTTGGAAAGGTTGCTGATATTGAGTTTGTTGAGGGGCTTGTTGTTGTGGAGGAGGCCTCTGAAAATTGTTATTGCCTTGGAATTGTTGTTGATTTTGATTCCAAGCAAAGTTGGGGTGGTTCCTCCAACCAGGATTATAAGTTGAAGAGTATGGATCATTTCTTTGTCTCTGCTGAAAGGTAGCATTGACTTGATCCTGTCCTTGAGCAGGTGGGTTGTAAGGACATTCTTCGGGCAAATGGGACGGATCCGAACAACAAGCGCATATAGTGTGACGGGGTAAAGCGGGGGCAGGAGAAGGCGATGAGAATTTGCTCTCAATTGCTTCTAATTTTCGTATAATTGCGGCCATTTCTTCTTTCATTGCAATTGACATGTCAAGTTGATGAACACCTGCCCTAGACTGACCGGATGAAGTAGATGAAGTGGACGAAGCGGTCTATCTAGTGCTTTCCCACTGAAGCGTTTGCTCAGCAAGATCATCGAGAAATTGCTAAGCTTCCTCGTCAGATTTGGTAAGAAAGTGACCTTGACAAATGGTTTCCAACAACTGCTTAGTTGCCGGATTTAGTCCTTCGTATAAAGTTTGGCAAAGTTGCCATCTCTCGATACCATGGTGAGGGCACTGAACAAGAAGGTCCTTAAATCGTTCAAAACACTTCCAAAAAGGTTCGGAAGGAAGCTGGGAAAATTGGTTAATTTCATTGTGAATTCTCGCGGTCTTGTGGTGTGGGTAAAACTTTTTTAGAAAAGTCTTAACAAACTTTTCCCAACTTTTTATGGAATGTGATGCCGTACTATATAGCCACTTTTCAGCTAGGTCACATAAAGTGAAAGGAATGACACGTAGCCTTATAGCATCATCGGAAAGTTGGGTGGCCTTCATCATTGCGCAAACATTCTGGAATTTGTTAATGAAGATGTAGGCATCTTCGGATTCCAGCCCGTGAAATTTGGGCAACATATTGATGAAGTGGGGCTTAATTTCGAAATTATCCCCATTAGCCGGCGGAAGTGAAGGACAAGTGGGAATTGCGGTGCGGGTTGGATAGAAAAGATCCTGGAGCGCGATTCGTTGGAGCGCTTCAACAGGAGAGTGTTGTGGGTTATTCGCACCCAGTTGAGGTGGAATCAGTCCCGAAGTAGGTAAGGGGTTGTTAGGATTGTATCCCGATATCTCCTTAGAAGATGATGAATTTGAAGATGAAGGCAAAGAAGTGGAGGGAATTTCGACTTCGGAGTCGAACACGTCGTCAGTAGGCACTAACGAGACACGGACTAAACGGGTGCTAGTGTCTCTAGTCCAACTGGACATACACTAAATGAGGTTTAATGTTGTCAAACGTAGAATGTGGGGGTAAGAAAACGTCAATGGAGAAAATATGGGTGAAAATTGGGTGCAATGGATTTCTAGCGACAAATGGCAAGTTTTTGTAAAAATTTTGTTTTGTGGTTTTTTTTGTTTTTTTTATAAAGAGTTTTGCAAAAGATTTTTATTAGGAACTACGACACAATTCCAAGCAATCACAATTTAAGCATGCACAATCAAGCCTAGAGCTAGGGTCTCCTAAGTCAACTAGACTGCTCATAACTGGTCCAAAGGGTAAGTTGTGAGATATCCCTCAAATCGCCTCTTCACCGCCAATTGTGGCCAGGTAAGCACAAGTAAAGAAAGGAGAGATCCGCTCACGAATCACTGTGAGACAGGCCTTTTAAAATTACCTTTCTCACTCGTCTAGCCTAGGCACCACAAAGTCAGGTTTAGATAAACGACTGATTGCCCTCAACTCTACTCTGTCCTAATGAGCGCGACAATCCTTAATTGGCTGAGTCTAAATATTTTTTAATTAACTCGAGGGTGATGCATATGCTTTATGTGATTTCTGGGGTCTTAGGAAGGGTAATGAAATCCCCATCCAATCTGAATTGGTGTTATAGCCCCTTAAAAGTCCGTTTTAAATATGCAAAGCAATTAACACACAAAAATCTAAAACACTTGCCAAAAAATTTTATTTTTATTTGCGGCGCAAAGAATCCTACACAAAATTGATTTATTGGAGAGGGAGAAGAAATTTTGCGCAAAGAACCCTACAGGAAAAATTTTTAGAGGAGCACAGTGGGTAGAAGAGAGGATAAAATACTCACAGAAAACCTTTGGGAAGATGACGTCATGGGTTGACCGCAGTTCCGCGGTCAACTGCCTATATTCGCCGCGGTTCCGCGGTGGTTCTGTTAGTTTGGATCTCCAAAATTTTCCTGTTTGCTGTTATAGTTCTCCTCTGCCTGTTCAGATGCTCTGTTTGCTGATTTGTTCATTGGGTCTGCTCCAGATCTGAATCAGTTCGTCTTTCCGTTCCTGCACAATTCACACAAAAGCAGATCAAAAAATAACAAGATGATTTTTTTAATTTTGTTTTTCAGTTTTTATGATTTTTTTTCAATTTTAATTAACCCGAAATTACAAAAAGAAAATAACTACCGTTGTCCCCGGCAAAGGCGCCATTTGATTGAGATGTTGTTTTGCGTACGTGCGTTTTAAAATCAAAGTTTAGATATACCGCAATCAATAACGGTGTTGCTTGGTAGCTAGCCGATTGAGTACGGGTCGGTCCACATGGAAAACGTGTTCTCTTCTAATTGTTCTAACGAGTTAAGTCCTATTTTTGGTAGGTTTTGATTTTTATAAAAACTAAGATTGAATTTAATTAGGATTAAAGCCTTGCTAGGGCTAGGATTAGGTTAGTTTGGAAAGATGACTCTACTCACAGCTTCCTTTGCCCTAATTAAGAACTTAGGAGTTAGGGTAATAGTCAACAAAGGGGATTAGCACGACTAGGAAGAAACGTAGTTTCTTCCTTTTGGTCCTTATCCGTCCTTTCTTAACTCTTGGCCGTAACCTCTATGTAAATCAACCACAACCGGTCTAACTCAGGAATCAACGCTATCTCATAGGATAGGG
Source organism: Agapanthus africanus (assembly GCA_030015575.1). Classification (NCBI taxonomy): domain Eukaryota; kingdom Viridiplantae; phylum Streptophyta; class Magnoliopsida; order Asparagales; family Amaryllidaceae; genus Agapanthus; species Agapanthus africanus. Next base: position 313,525,856 of record CM057351.1, on the reverse strand, counting down.
TGACTTAGTGAGCGGTGTGTGTTTGATTCACATAGAGTCCTAATTTAAAGTATTGTATGGGGAAGAAAGGAGTGAGAGATGTCCATCTCTCAAACCTACCCAATCCTAACCCTAACAAGTGAGGAACTACTCATTCATTAGGAAAATTGCGACAAAATTCATTTTTTATAATTTTGTTTTAATAACCTAATTAACTTGCAGATAAATAAATGCAGCTAAAAAAATTGCAGAAATAAAATTAGAATGGAAAACTGCAAGATAAAAAAATTTCTTTATTGACACCTCTTGACGATTACAATGGAATTGAAAATTTAATCTAGAAATTAAAAGAGGCATGCCCCAAAAGAGGCTGTAGGCTTTCCTATTTATAGATAGGAGTAACCCTAGAGTTTACATCTGATCCACATTTGAAATTACAAGACTACCCTAAGAAAGCCAGATCAAAGCACCGACACCCACCGACACGTGCATCGACACGTGCACTACACGGCCGTGGATCCGCGGCGGAATGCCATGTTTGGCCGCGGATCCGCGGCCATCTTGAGGGATCTCTGGCTCAACTTCTCAGGGTTTCTTCATGTTGCTATTTCCTTCTGTTTTCTTCTCTTGGTTCTTCAGAATCTTTTCTATTTTCTTCCATATTTCCAACAGTGCAGAATTTATGGACTTTTACCGTAAGCTTCGCGTTGAAGTCTTGAATCTTGTGCTGCCCTCTTACTTTGTGCATTGAACTGTTCATTTATCGTTGTTTGGTCCTTAAACTAGTAGGCGGCATCATACAGATTCATCTACTTGTTGGTCATAGTCTCACATTTGTAGCGTCTTTTCCTGAATTTCACTGTATTGTTCTGAGAATCTGTAACCTGCAACTATTTAGCAGACATGGATCAAAAGCACCTATTTATTTGCAATATGATTAAGAATGGAGAATATAATAATGCAAAATTCTAATATGAACAGCGCTGCTTATAGCGCAGCGCTCGTAGCGCTAGCGCACACGTGCTTTACACATGGTGCGCTTCTTAGGGCGTAGCGCACTTGGCGCTGCTTAGGGCGTAGCGCACTTGGTGCTGCTATGAAGTATTGCTTCATTTTTAAAATTTGAATTTTGAGCAGAGCTTTACTCTGATCGGGGGAAACAAATGCCCCCCCACCATTGCGCTCGCATGGCCTACATGTGAGTGCAGCGGTGGCAGCATCTGTGCCCTTGGATCAACTTAGAAGTTGAAACGGCATCTCAGTGACTATAAATAGGACCCTTGGCCCTTAGGATGATTTCTGTTCATCTTCCTTCTTTCTGAGAATTTTTATTCTCATTCAAAGCATAGCTCTTCATTTTAAGAACCTTCAAGAGTCAAAACTCTGCCAAATTTTTGGTAAGATTTGAACTTTATCAATAGAGCTTTGCTCTTCCTCAGATCATAGATCTCAAAATGTTTTTAAGGTTTTACCCATTAACAGAGCTTTGCTCTTCATAGATCTTAGATCTAAAAAAAATATTATTAGGGTTTTACCCATTAACAGAGCTTTGCTCTTCATAGATCTTAGATCTAAAGAAAACCTTTTTAGGGTTTCTTAACCCATAAATAAAGTTTTGCTCTCCTTAATAATGGAGATTTGTTAATCTCTTATGAAGAACTTTTAAGAGTTTGTTCATGGATCTTGAAGATCTCAGAATTTTAATTCATTAAAAAAATTATTTCAATTTTTCTGATGGGTTATTCCATCATTTTTATAGAGCAAGGCTCTTGAGGAATTTTTATTCCTTCATCATTAGAGTTTGACAGATGTCACTCTGTCACAGAGCAATGCTCTCAATGGGAGATTTACTCCTTAGTCCTAGGGGTTCTCATTGAATGAGAATCAATTGAGGATTTCCTCATTTAATGACAGTCTCATCAAATGATGAGGCTGTTTTATTAATGATGCAATGTCATCTGGATTATGTGGGTCCCCTTTGGTCTCTTTTCACTGCATTGCAGTGTGGTACAGATTTAAAGTACCTAGTGACAGAACTTAAACCGTAGCATTGGTGGTTGAAAATTTGTTATTTTCCGCGCTGGTACTATATCTTTCGACACTTCCTTCCCGTTCGTCCGTTCGGAAGGCGGATTCCCCGAAGCGCCCGTAGACCGAGAGGTTTTTGCGCTGATCAAAGACCATGACCCGGAGCACAAGAATCTTCATTTGTGGGGAACATGGTATAACCAAATCATCATGGGTCGGCGCAGCTTCTCTTGCACAACACCTTCAGAGGCCGTCTCAGCGATTCATTATGCTGACGTACCCCCGGTGAACTATGCCGTGGAGGTGGTTAATTGGACTTTAGAGGGTTTTCTTCAGCCCTCTATGGCTGCAAAACCTGTACAACCGCCGATGGCTTTGGACATTCTACGACGGTGTATATGCCAGGGTGAGTTGCGCCCTTAGGGACAGCCATACAACATAGGTCTGATTCCCCGTCACTCCGCTGGATATCTGCAGTGACCCCGATACATCTTATGGGCAAAGAAGTCAGAGCTGCTGAGGCTTGGGTTGTACCCCGCGATCTATGATTCCCTGTTTCAATATTCCCCCTCCAGCCTGGTGGGTCAAAGCCTTTTTGGAACAGTGGAACATTCCAACTCATACCTTCCTTATGCTAGATCGGGAAGTTTCCATCTCTTTGGAAGAGTTTGCGGATATCTCCGGCTTGCCTGTCAGAGGGGAGCATTATGAGGAGATCTTGCCCCTTGATGAGTATATTTTCGCTACCCGACTGGTGATGACGGGTCTAAACCCAGAAAATACCATTTAGCACCGATTCCCCAGCTTGATCAAGGTGCTAAACATTTACGAGGGCCTATTTCTTGAATCTGGAAGCCAGGGGGTTAGCTTTGCTGACTTCATCGCCCGTTTCCTCCACCCAAAAGCTTTATCGCAACAAGGTGAAAGGTTTGCCAAACTTGATGATCCTTTCGACTTTGGCTTGGGTAGCCAGCCAATATTGGAAGCCGAACAAAAGAGTTTCTTTTTTACAAATGTCGCGATCGTCCCCTTTTCAGAAATTGCCGCTTCGGGTATCGATGAGGAAGTGTCCTTTCTAGGGTTCCTCAGTTTGTGGTTAAGCCGGTTCGCGCTTCCCATGCACCCTCACTACATGAGGCCATCTGTCTTCTACCCAGCTCATCGGATGGTTGAAGGGAGATAGGTTGCTGTTGGGATTGCCGGGCTGGCTCATTTGTATCACGGCCTTAATTCGGCGGCCGACACTACTCAGCTGGGGGTGCAGCCCGTGAACTTCCCGATGCATTATTTTACCTCATGGCTCGAGTTGCATGTGCTTGATGCTTTTGGAATGCACAAGCGGCCTCATTTCTATGAAACTTGCAATTTTCCATGGATCATGTGGATGGTCAATGCTTCCATTGTGGAGCCAAGTCAGGGAGAGGCTCGAGGTGTAATTCTTCGCCCACATACCATCGGGGACGGCATGACCTTTGCTGATAAGGTTATGACCATCGATAAGGAATCCGCTAAGACGGTGCAGCCGTTGCGGGACACCTTTAAGGATGGAGCTTCTATCTTGAAAGCTTGGGAGATTCTCCATTTGTACTCAATCAGGCCGGGATACATGGTGTTCAGGCAAAATGACTCGGCTTTGTTTATGGGATATAGCCCCCACCGTTTTTCCCAGCAATCAAGTTATAATCAGGGCATCCCGCTCGAGGCATTCTTGGCAGAACCGGTTTATACTGAAGAGGGTATCCGGAGCGCTTTGCACCATTTCATGCACCTAAACACAGGGTCCAATTTCTTCATTAGTGAGCCAAGTTGTGTTCCGAAAGCCCTGAACGTATACGTGGCATGGTATAAACACGCGATGGGTGTTGTTATCAAGGAGGAGAAGCAACTATTGCTTGATTGTAAGGGTACAGCCCCTGCTGGTAATCCGACCGTTCCCCTAAAGCAGCGGACTATCATTCGTCCTCCTTTGAGAGAGGTTGCTGTGGTCGTGGTCCCGCATGATAGGCCTGAGATAACGATACCCCGTACTCCCATGGAAGCGGTGACCGTAGCGTCTCCCAAGTCTGGCGTGGGTTCAGATATCGGGACTCGTCATCCCAAGGTGCCCACCAAGTGTAAGCTTGTGCTAGCGGCGACTGGTGCTCACTCGCAGAAGAAGAAGAAGTCGATTCTTTCTGCAAATGTTGTACTCGGACAGGAGCCTCATGCTCCTTATAGTGAGGGCCTGAGCGAATATGGGACCAACGAGGGTTTATTCATGGCGCCAGATGATACTGATCTGGAGGCTGCCATCGCAGCTTCCGCACGTCTAGCTAGCCACAAAGCAGGACTGATCATCCTTGCACAATCGAGTAAACTTCAGTCGTATCTTTTGTCATTGCATTATATTTTTATTATCGTGTTTTGACTGACACTTTTCCTTCCACGGGCATTTCCACTGAAGAGGCTTTCGCGGCTTCTCTTAAGACTTTTGAGGAGGAAGAGAGGCTTCGCGCTTCGCTGGGCATTGGTATATTTCGGCTCATTGTGCCTTCATTCCCCTTTCTTATAGGTAATCTGACCCCTTTTTCATCTTATCGTAGGGACTACCTCAACTCAGGTCATCCCCAGTACAGTGCCAATCCCGCAGGGTGATGCGGAGATGCTTCCAGGGCCAGCTATCGAAGTCCCGGCCTCCTCAGCATTGCCAAAAGAGGCTTTACTTAAGCAACCGATGATGGACACCACAGCGGCTCCAGAGGTAACTCCCGGTGTGGACGATGACATCTCCTTGACGGAGGTCCTAAGAAGATCGGCTCTCACGGCCCAGGCGGAAAGGAACCGCAGGAGGCATGCGGCAAGAGAACGTAACGCCGCCTTAGCCGTAGGTGTAGGCTCGAGCGCTGCTTCTCCTGTCCCTGCTTCTTCAGAGGGTGCTCTGGTTTCCCTGTCTATCGCTCATAGACAGGAGATACGCACGGTTCGGGAGGCAGCTGAAAGGCCATCTCAAGGTAACGTAACTTTGGGTCTTTTTATTAAAGTTTGGTCCTCAGATTCTCGCACGTTATATCCTGCAGGGTCAAGTCCTGATGAGGAAGTGGTAGGTGAGACGGTGGTAACCACTGAGCCTGAAGTGGCCACTCTTTCTCAAGAGTCTGGAACTGCCTCAATTGCCACTCTTTCCCCTTGCGGTTCCTTTCCGTTGTCGGGCACTGCGAGTATCACGACGGCTCTCGTGGAGTCAGGGATTGAAGCTACGGACGGCAAAACCATTCCGATGGAGGAGGGTGAAGCAGTCGCTGCACCCAGTGACGCCCTTGTCGCGGTTTCGACCGGCGACTCACCAGGTAGATTTCGGGTCATCGCTTTCCTTTCCGTTTTGCAATCCCTTTCAATCTCTTCTGACAGTATTCTTCTCGTTTCTAATGCAGGTGTGGTGAGCGTTGAGGTTGTTCCACCCGAGGAAGCACCACTAGTTGCTGCTTTGACAGTTTCCTATCCTTTGCCTTCTCTCGTGTCCTCCCAAATGCTGGAAGGTACGGATTTGTGACTTATCGGTTTCGCTGTAGGAAATATACTTTATGTACTGACATTGCGTTATTACACCCTTGCAGGAGTTCTTTTTGATCATCTGTATCAGGTGCTGCACCCACATTTCTCCTTCCAGTCGGAGATTGCTTCATCTAGTGGCGTTGGTGAGTACGGTCTCTAGCTAATATCTTCTCTTTTCTTTTACGGGCTGCCAAGTCGTTGCTAATTCTTCTTTGTTTTGACTGCAGCACTACAGATTGAAGGAGGAGATGAAAGAATAGTTGCGCCACCGGTACTCCCGGCCTTGCCACCTGCCGCAGCCGGTATAGTATACTTCATCACTCGTGAGATTTATTTATTTTGTAAGTTAGCTTATAACCGTAATTCATTTTGCAGCAGTCGCAATGGTTCCTGCTCCCTTCGAATCTTGTATATTAATGCCAACAGGACTATTTTCTAGACGTCCATCTTCTTAGGGCGCTGCGACCAGCCTTCGTATGTTGAGTGAATCTATTGAAAAGCTTGACGCGGAGATCCCTGCACTCGCTGCAGATTTTGCTGCCAAGGTTAATCCTATGCTGGCGACGCCCGCAAACTTCCATAGCGAGGGCGTCGTTGAGTCTTGGGTTAATCACTGCAGGAAAATTGAGGCCTGCCTGCATGAGCTTGAGCTCGGACGTCCTGCTCCCGAAGTCCTGGCTGTGAACTCCCAACGAGCTGCGTGGGTCGAGCAGAGCACTCCCTACTTCCTCCATCTTGAACAAGAAGCGGTCTTAAAGCATAAGGAGTGCGAAGAGACTTCAAGAGAATCTACCTAGCTGCATGCTCAGGTTGATGCAAATGCTGTACAGCTGAAAGCTATCTTTGAGGGCCTTCTACGATGTATTTCTGACGGGCTAACGCTGAGGTAGAAGCTCAATCTCATCAAGCGAGATGCGCAGAGTAGTGGGGCAGCTCAGCGGGTCATTGATGAGCAACTTTCATCTTATTTGCAGCAACGGGTTCAGGTTGAAGCGGAGTTGGCCGCGGAAGCTGACCGTGAAAATGGGCTGAGGGGAGTGCGTGAGCAACTGATTGGTTTATTGAAAACGCCTCCTTCCCAATAGTTGTTTGTGCACCAATTAACATTTGTAATTTTTGAATAACATGTATCCATTTCTTATTCTTTCATATGATGTATCTTGTACCCAATTGAACTTATAGATAAACGATACATTTCTTTCGTACTATCTTGTGTTATCTCTTTCTTTCTTCTCTTTTCTTTGTTGCCGGCATGTTACTTTAGCAAGCGTAGCCTGTAGATGATAGAGAGCATTCCATCTTGAACTCTTCGAAAGGTAGCGATGGCTTAGGAAGCAGGTTCAAATCTGCTGCCTAAGGCTTTTCAACTTTGTGAGCCGTGAGGGTCTCATAAAGACTTTTCTCCCTATGAGTCGAGAGGATCTCGCAGGTGTATTTTCTCCTTAGGAATCGTGAGGATTCCTAAGTGTGTTTTCTCTTGAGAGTCGTAAGGATCTCATAAGAGAGTTTTCTTCCTTACGAGTCGAGAGGACTCGCAAGTGATTGTTTCCTTTCTTGTCGGAGAGTGTGGCCTATAGAAAATCTACCTTGACCTTTCTGTAAGGAAATGATGGCTTGGGAGACAGGGTTAGGATCTGCCACCTAATACTTTTCAACTTTATCAGCCATGAGGGTCTTATAAAGACTTTTCTCCCTACAGGTCGAGAGGATCCCGTAGGTGTATTTTCTCCTAAGGAATCGTGAGGATTCCTAAGGGTGCTTTCTCTTGAGAGTCGTAAGGATCTCACAAGAGAATTTTCCCTCTTACAAATCGAGAGGACTCGTAAGTGGTTGTTTCCCTCTTTGTCGAGATTCGACTTTGGAGAGTGTGGTCCATGAATAGTATGCAAGAGTCTATTTTGGACCGACTTGCCGGGCCCAGTGCTTAGGAAACAGGTCCTTATCCCCATTGCCTAAGGCTTTTCCCTACGAGTCGAGACGAATCGAGAAATTCTCGCAAGACACTAATTTCCTCACGAGTTGAGACGAATCGAGAAGTTCTCTTAAGAATGTCCTAATGTTACAGTTAACCTCTGCTCTTTACGACAGAGGTCCGTTAGGGTCTGTAGTACTAGGGTTTTGTCCGTCGTACCGTCGTGTTAGCTGATGTATTCCTCGATAGGCAATCTTGCTGTTCGAGTAGCCTTGCGACCTGAAAGGTTCCTAGGCACTCTTGTGAAGGTTCATAAGACATCAAACATGCCCGGATAAAAATTTAGACGTGCCGAACAACCCAAAGCCGGGATCTTTGCTAGATTATTAGGGTTTAACATGCAAGATGATAACTTTTATCTAAGTGTGAGGGATTACAACCTTTGTAGTCCGCTCCTTTGCTTCACAAGCTCCGAGTAGAATTCCCTTTGCGGCGATCCACGATCTCCCTGACTCATGAGAGGCTCCACGACTCGAACGATCCATGCTAGCTTGAAGTGTTCCAAATCTCCGATGATCTACGTCGAAGTTGCAAAGACTCAAGCTTTCTCACTCTAAAGAGATGAACACACTAATCTCATGGGCTAGATGAGATGAGGATGAGAGAGTAGTATTTTTGCATTCTTTTTAAATCATTTTCTCATATTTATTCATCACTTAAAGAAAATCAAGTAAGCTTTTTCAAGAGAGAAGAAGATGATGATGGAAAATGAATAATAAGATTAATCCTTTTGTGATGAATAGAAAGAAGTGTATATGATTGATATATAAACCATGGTTAAGGATGAGTGGCCAAGATTGTGTAGAGAATAAACTAGAGTTAGGGTTTGGTTGGGTTAAAGAATGTGTCATCCAAAAATATCTTAACAATGACAAAAGAAAAAGCTTCTAGAAGGTGCATGAAGCATCTAACCCTAATAAAACCCTAACCTCAATTAATCATCCTTAAACATGTTTAACAATTAATCATATCATGTCACAATAATATATATCACATATATATTATATATTTGCAACAAAAGAAAATAATACAATTAACATATATCGCATATATATCAATGTATCATCCAGTGAGAAAATGAAATAATAAAGCGAGCCAATATTAGATAATGTAATACAATATATCATATATATTATTATACATTAAATCATCGAATCAACACTTGATTTGACGATCCGGCCATATCGAATATTACCGACTAATATATCATGTACCGATTCATCGAATCAACACTTGATCCGATGTCCCGGTTCATATCTAAATATCGCGAGAATATAATACGGTATCTCATATCGCATTATTCTCGGTCCTGCACATATCACATATGTGCCTCTACTCCGTTTCGCTTGAGCCAAGAAACCTCTGTGTAGGACTCTAAAGAATCGTCAATACGCCGGTAGCGGGTGATGATCATATTAAACACCCACAAGCTGCAAGCGGTCAGCTAAACGTAACAGCCACCCAGGTATTGAGCGATCAGAAGATCAACAAGCTAGCCTGTGCGTTCTCCTGTGAATCCAATCAGTAACACTCCCGTACAGTCCGGTCTGTTCGTCTGATATGTCGCATATCAAGTCTAGGGGTGGTATACGTCGGACCCCAGTAACCAATAAGTCATGTCGATGTGTGGATCATAACGGGTCGAGAAACTACTAGTAACACTTACCAGTAAATCTCTATATCAGCCCTGGCCAGGGACTTCCAGTTATAGCCAATCGAACACAGCACAACATCAACTCCCTATACCGGGAGAGACGAATCCCCTCCTATCGCTCATTGCCTCCATGTGATTCGGGACTGTACCCAAAAGCCACCGTTTTGCACGCCCTCTTGGACGTGGTAAGGTGGAAATCAAAGCACAGTGGGAATCACACAAGACTCCATGACGATCTCGGGTCTACAGACTACCCTGTACCAGTGTCACCGGAGAACTGCCATCTGACGTGTGGTATATCACCATCTGGGAATTCTCGGCGAGTCCGTCCAGTGTACCCAGTCTCCACTGAGCACCCGTACACCATCTCTGATGTCAAACACCGATGGATATGGGATCATCCATCGCCCATCATATGGGTCAAGATGCGTATACGCTAGTCTACTCTGGTGTATCGATGCCCTGTCTCGATATACCCTCGACTAGGAACAGTTATAGGATGTACTCATCGACTACCGTGGCCCCACTAGTATGATCTCATCATAGTCCCAGTAGTCGAGTACAGATCCTAAGGGCTTTATCAACATGTGAGAGTAAAACAGTAAACCAATACAAGTCAACATGTTAAGATAAAGTGAAACCAAATAGCATACTATCATGACGAGCAAGAAAGTCATCTCTATATATATCCAAGCATCCATTATAATATACATCATATGTACAACAATGGCCTCTAGGGCATATACATAACTAACAATCTCCCACTTGCACTAAGGCCAGCTGTTGTAGTATCTCATACCTAGCTTCCCGAATAATCTCTCAAACTGTATCTGGGGAATAGCCTTCGTGAATGGATCCGCAGTGTTGTCCTTCGTATCTACTCTCCTGACCTCGATCTCCCGGCGATCAACTATCTCCCTGATCAGGTGATACCGCCTCAGAATATGTCTGGACTTCTGATGGGATCTGGGTTCCTTGGCCAAAGCCACAGCTCCATTGTTATCGCAATACAGAGGTATAGGATGCTCAATGGATGGAACCGCACCAAGTTCACTAATGAACTTCTTGATCCAGACAGCCTCTTTGGCAGCATCGTTGGCAGCGATGTATTCAGCCTCCATCGTCGAGTCTGCAACGGTATCCTGTTTGGAACTTTTCCAACATACCGCCCCTCCATTGAGGGTAAAGACAAAACCCGAATGCGACTTAGAGTCGTCCTTATCACTTTGGAAGCTGGAATCGGTAAAGGACTCCACCTGGAGTTCTCCGTTACCATACGCCAAGAACATCTCCTTAGTCCTTCGTAAGTACTTGAGAATGTTCTTCACTGCTGTCCAATGACTCTCTCCAAGATCTGCTTGATACCGACTCACTACACTTAGTGAGTATGCTACATCGGGTTTGGTACATAGCATCGCATACATGATAGAGCCTACTGCCGAAGCATAGGGTATCCCTTGCGTGCGAGCTCTCTCCAAATCAGTCTTGGGAGACATCTCTTTGGAGAGAGTGAGTCCAGAGATCGTGGGTTGGTTCCCACGCTTGGATTCTTCCATACTAAACCTCTTTAGTATGGTGTCAATGTACCTGGATTGGGACAATCCCAGTATCCGTTTAGATCTATCTCTATAGATCATGATTCCCAATACGCAGGAGGCATCACCTAGATCTTTCATTGAGAATCTCTGTGATAAGAAGAGCTTGACTGATTGCAGCATAGGAATATCATTTCCTATCAAGAGTATGTCATCCACGTACAATACGAGGAAGACAACCTTACCCTCTGCTACCTTCTTATAGATACAAGGTTCATCTACATTTTTGATGAAGTCAAACTCTTTGACTACAACATCAAAACAGATGTTCCAACTCCGCGATGCTTGCTTTAACCCATAAATGGATTTAAGCAGCTTGCACACCTTTCCGCTGCTCCCACTATCTACGAAGCCCTCTGGCTGAGTCATGTACACGGACTCTTCTAAATCACCGTTTAGAAAGGCGGTCTTAACATCCATTTGCCAGATTTCGTAGTCATGGTATGCAGCAATGGAAAGTAAGATCCGGATGGACTTAAGCATAGCCACTGGAGAAAAGGTTTCGTCATAATCCACACCTGGTCGTTGATGAAAACCCTTTGCTACAAGTCTAGCTTTGAAAGTCTCAACTTTTCCATCTACACCAAATTTCCTTTTAAAAATCCACTTGCTCCCAATGGGTTTTATCCCTTCAGGAGAATTTTCCAAAATCCATACTTTATTGGTGTACATGGATTCCATCTCAGATCGCATTGCATCCAGCCATTTCACAGAGTCACCACTCGTGATGGCCTGCTCGAAACTAGTGGAGTCATCATCATCCATGATGCAATCCTCGCTTCCACCATCAATGAGAAAACCGTAGTATCTCTCAGGTGGACGAGAAACCCTACTAGATCGGCGGAGAGGCTGGGGTTCATCGGGTCCTACTGAATCCTCTGGTTCCACTAAATCATCTGTTGTAGTTTGTTCTGCTGGAACTTCTTCCAGTTCTACCTCAGAGCCACTAATTTCTTTTTCAAGAAATTCCTTTTCTAAAAAGGTGGCATATTGAGAAACAAACACTTTTTGTTCCTCAGCGTGATAGAATATATATCCATAAGAATCTTTTGGATATCCTACAAACTTACATATACCTGATCTTGCCTCGAGTTTGTCCGAATTTTGCTTTTTAACATAGGCCGGACAACCCCATATCTTAACTCGTTTAAGAGATGGTCTCTTCCCATTCCATATCTCATATGGAGTGGTAGGCACCGATTTAGTTGGAACTCTATTCAATAGATATGTGGCTGTTTCCAGCGCATAACCCCAAAAGGAGATAGGTAACTCAGCAGTGCTCATCATAGAGTGCACCATATCTAATAGGGTGCGATTCCTCCGTTCCGATACACCGTTGTGCCGTGGTGTATAAGGAGGAGTAAGCTGAGAGAGAATCCCATTCTCTTTTAGATAATCCCGAAACTCATTACTTAAGTATTCACCTCCTCGATCAGATCGAAGAATCTTAATACTTTTGCCCGTTTGATTCTCTACTTCGTGCTTATATTCTCTGAATTTCTCAAAAGCTTCAGACTTGTGTTTCATCAGGAACACATGTACGAATCTAGAGAGATCGTCAGTGAATGTAATGAAGTAGGAAGAACCGTTCCTGGCATGCGTAGACATGGGACCGCATACATCACTATGTATTAGTCCTAAGAGTTCAGTAACTCTTTTTCCGTGTCCACTAAACGGAGCTTTGGTCATTTTTCCTTTGAGACATGAATGGCAAGTATCATAAGATGATAATTCGAACGGATTCAAATAACCATCTTTATGTAACTTAGCCAGTCGTGTCGCATTGATATGACCAAGTCTACAATGCCACAAGAAGGATTCGTTCATTTCTGAACTTTTCCTCTTGTGTGTGTTTTGTATATTCAGGACTGTATTCTGATTTAGAATGAATATACCATTATGTAACGAGCCTGATGCAATCAACTTTTGATCTAGGAATATGTTCATAACATTATCCTTTACTACAAAATTATATCCTTCTTTACTTAATAAAGAAACTGATATAATGTTGCACATCATGTTCGGTATATAATAGCACTCATTTAGAATCAGTGTATTACGACTTGGTAATACCAGGTGATATTCCCCAACTGCTTTGGCTGCAACATTTGCACTGTTCCCTACTTGAACGGAATGATCACCTTTTCCCAGTTCTCTACCTTTACGTAGCCCATGTAACTGTTTACATATGTGGGATCCTGATCCGGTATCTAATACCCAGGACGTAGGGTGAACTGAGAAACAGTTCTCAATAACTAACACACCCGAAGAAGATGCATCAACATGCATGTTCTTTTGGGCGGCGTGAGAATCTAGATATTCTCCTGTTTCCTGTTCAGTCTTATAACTCTTATAAGAAAGAACGGGTCCAACGTTCCCTTGCTTAGTACAATAATCGGGTTCAGTCAATACATCCATATTATTATCTTGATTATGGCCTGACATGGTCGCTACCTGGAGAGAGAGAGAAGAAAACACTTTAGCGTATGCTCTTGCAAGATTAGATTGGTTATTATCTTATCTAATCAGGATGTCTCCCACTGTTTTTATCAAATCTACCTTAAAACCCTAAAAGGTAAGATTAGCCGGGATTAATTACACCCTACAATTTCGTCAATCTTTCAGCCAGATCAGTGTCGGTACTTTGAGGGAGGTTCCCCGTGCTTTCGCACGGACCTAATTAAAGTAAACCTCATTTTCCCAGAGGCGTAACCCCGTTAACACTTTTCTAGACACCTACTTGAATGACTAATTGTCTTGTGTAAAACTCTCCCAGGAGTAACACTTACTCGCAGTGGGTATCGGGATCCATCTATCTCATAAGAGGTATGCAATCTCATTGCAAATTTCAATGCTTGAAATTCCCGATAATATTTTTACCCCTAGTGTCTTATGACCTTAACTATGGTCAACAAATCATAAGCACTAGTCAAGTTCTACCCGTCATTTCTTGATTAATTTAGACCCACCCACATGACCCTTAACTATGGTCAACAAAGTCATATGACTGTCCTAATTAATCACATCTTATGTTATATAGGAAAACATCACTTAGCTACCGTACACCGCGCCTTAACTATGGTCAACAAACGCAGCACGAATCTAAGTACTCTATTTTCCTAAAATGACGGAGGGTTACGCAGGTTTTTCAGAAAACCCCGAGCGCAATGAACTTGATATCGTCGTAGAATTGAGTGTTTTTGAAAAGGAGTGTTTTTGAGGCTTTTCTTGTTTCGCTAAAGGGGCCACTCCCGGTGAAGGGATCGTCGGCCCTTTCCTCATCGAATAAGGTGCAGGATATATCATATATACCGCTGTGCAAAACAAAACACTAATAGCATTCAAAAGACAAACCGCGTTTTGTAGCATCTGCCAGTTTCGCTAAAGGGGTCACTCCCGGTGAAGGGATCGTCGGCCCTTTCCCCATCGAATAAGGTGCAGGATATATCGTATATATCACTGTGCAAAGCAAAACTGTAGCTACCCTTTTTATAAAGATTTGATTCTACAACATCTTTAGGTTTCTTTTCTTTTTATTAATCTTATTAATAAATATCCCATCAGCTTATGCTTCCTAAGCATCACAGAAGAAACGAAAGCAGTAATATTTATATATCAGCATATATATAGTATAAGCATTCGTCTCAGGCAGTAATATGATCTCATCACAGAACATTGCAGCAGAAGAACATATATGAAATATTGGATATACTAGGACGTCCGTGTTTTCAATACGAGCCTGTATAAAACACGGATTCCACGGTCGCGACGAATAGCCAAACCCACATCCCAAGACCCCTACGAGAGCGGCAAGTAACACTGCCAATTCTAGGGTTAGGAGACCCGGTCTCGACTCCTCGAGATGGCCTCCCACTGGATCCTAGAACCCGGTTACTTGTGCTCCCCTCCTTGGGTCTACCTAATGCGGAAAAGTAAATAATATACACTGGTGACAGCAACCGCAACCTGGAAGTGCCCCAAATAAAAGAATATTACATTACAAAAGAATTTTACATGAATGAAAATAAAAACCCTCATCTCACATAAAACCCCCGGCTATTCTGATCGCGACGATCCAATATAACATATCACAGCAACACATAATATCTCATATCATCAACGTAAGTAAATATGCGCATCCCAATTGTCGTTGACATATAGCAACGAAACCGGTGATATCACATATTACACTTACGGTCACAGAAAAGAAAGTGTAAAACTACAATATTTGGAATCCACAATCACTTTAGATATCGTAAATTCCAAATATCACATACTCCGCATTTCATGCCTAACTCTATGAATTCCACATATTGTATCACATTCCAGATAAATAGACAGTATTAAACTTTTCGAACAGATAATCAAATACCCAAAATTTCCTAAAGTGCTCAACACTTGAGCGGAGTTCAAATAATCCCAGAATATGTCACAGTACCGGTGATCCAGCCGTAGAAGGGTCAAGCCAACGCCTCACATGTGGCACGTCGTACTGCCCCAAACCCGAAGGTTCAAAAGGCAGTTCAAGACGGTCACATAATCGAGTTAAGGTTTGTTGTCTTCTAGAGGGTCCACCGCTTAACTTGTACAATTTTTCCGAAAGATTTAAACCCGAAAACATTTCAACACTTGAAAGTTTGTCGTACCGGGAAACAGTGAGTTAATGATATCCGTTCAAATAGTTTAACAGTTTCTAAATATCCGGAAAGAAATACGAATTTAAATATTCCGATCGAATCTACTATTACAAAACAAACCCCAGAATTTTCAACACTTGAAACAGATTTAAAATACCCAGAAGCATCAACAAGCACCTACGGATATTACCATAAAAGCCACGTGTCGCCAATCCATGAATCCGCCGCGGAACCGCCGCGCAAGCATGCTTGCGCTGCGGTTCCGCCGCGCAAGCATGCTTGCGCTGCGGTTCCGCCGCCGTTTGAACGAATTGGGGGCCCGGGTTTTATGGTAATTCTTAGAATTCCCTGCTGATTTTTTTTACATATTTTTAATTCAGAAAAATCCTAAATTTTAAAAAATTTCCAGAGAGGGGGTATATTTTGTCGGTTCGGGTTCGATCGGAGTTTTAACTTCGTAAACACATCGCCTAATGCTCTAGCTAGGCTCTGATACCACTGAAAGGTTCCTAGGCACTCTTGTGAAGGTTCATAAGGCATCAAACATGCCCGGATAAAAATTTAGACGTGCCGAACAACCCAAAGCCGGGATCTTTGCTAGATTATTAGGGTTTAACATGCAAGATGATAACTTTTATCTAAGTGTGAGGGATTACAACCTTTGTAGTCCACTCCTTCGCTTCACAAGCTCCGAGTAGAAGTCTCTTTGCCGCGATCCACGATCTCCCGGACTCATGAGAGGCTCCACGACTCGAACGATCCATGCTAGCTTAAAGTGTTCCAAATCTCCGATGATATACGTCGAAGTTGCAAAGATTCAAGCTTTCTCACTCTAAAGAGATGAACACACTAATCTCATGGGCTAGATGAGATGAGGATGAGAGAGTAGTATTTTTGCTTTCTTTTTAAATCATTTTCTCATATTTATTCATCACTTAAAGAAAATCAAGTAAGCTTTTTCAAGAGAGAAGAAGATGATGATGGAAAATGAATAATAAGATTAATCCTCTTGTGATGAATAGAAAGAAGTGTATATGATTGATATATAAACCATGGTTAAGGATGAGTGGCCAAGATTGTGTAGAGAATAAACTAGAGTTAGGGTTTGGTTGGGTTAAAGAATGTGTCATCCAAAAATATCTTAACAATGACAAAAGAAAAAGCTTCTAGAAGGTGCATGAAGCATCTAACCCTAATCAAACCCTAACCTCAATTAATCATCCTTAAACATGTTTAACAATTAATCATATCATGTCACAATAATATATATCATATATATATTATATATTTGCAACAAAAGAAAATAATACAATTAACATATATCGCATATATATCAATGTATCATCCAGTGAGAAAATGAAATAATAAAGCGAGCCAATATTAGATAATGTAATACAATATATCATATATATTATTATACATTAAATCATCGAATCAACACTTGATTCGACGATCCGGCCATATCGAATATTACCGACTAATATATCATGTACCGATTCATCGAATCAACACTTGATCCGATGTCCCGGTTCATATCTAAATATCGCGAGAATATAATACGGTATCTCATATCGCATTATTCTCGGTCCTGTACATATCACATATGTGCCTCTACTCCGTTTCGCCTGAGCCAAGAAACCTCTTTGTAGGACTCTAAAGAATCGTCAATACGCCGGTAGCGGGTGATGATCATATCAAACACCCACAAGCTGCAAGCAGTCAGCTAAACGTAACAGCCACCCAGGTATTGAGCGATCAGAAGATCAACAAGCTAGCCTGTGCGTTCTCCTATGAATCCAATCAGTAACACTCCCGTACAGTCCGGTCTGTTCGTCTGATATGTCGCATATCAAGTCTAGGGGTGGTATACGTCAGACCCCAGTAACCGATAAGTCGTGTCGATGTGTGGTTCATAACGGGTCGAGAAAATACTAGTAACACTTACCAGTAAATCTCTATATCAGCCCTGGCCAGGGACTTCCAGTTATAGCCAATCGAACACAGCACAACATCAACTCCCTATACCGGGAGAGACGAATCCCCTCCTATCACTCATTGCCTCCATGTGATTCGGGACTGTACCCAAAAGCCACCGTTTTGCACGCCCTCTTGGACGTGGTAAGGTGGAAATCAAAGCACAGTGGGAATCACACAAGGCTCCATGACGATCTCGGGTCTACAGACTACCCTGTACCAGTGTCACCGGAGAACTGCCATCTGACGTGTGGTATATCACCATCTGGGAGTTCTCGGCGAGTCCGTCCAGTATACCCAGTCTCCACTGAGCACCCGTACACCATCTCTAATGTCAAACACCGATGGATATGGGATCATCCATCGCCCATCATATGGGTCAAGATGCGTATACGCTAGTCTACTCTGGTGTATCGATGCCCTGTCTCGATATACCCTCGACTAGGAACAGTTATAGGATGTACTCATCGACTACCGTGGCCCCACTAGTATGATCTCATCATAGTCCCAGTAGTCGAGTACAGATCCTAAGGGCTTTATCAACATGTGAGAGTAAAACAGTAAACCAATACAAGTCAACATGTTAAGATAAAGTGAAACCAAATAGCATACTATCATGACGAGCAAGAAAGTCATCTCTATATATATCCAAGCATCCATTATAATATACATCATATGTACAACAATGGCCTCTAGGGCATATACATAACTAACACGACCGTCATGTCGCTGATCCCTTCGGGGGATGGACAAGACGTCTTCAAGCAATCGTCCTAGGCAGTTTGACCATCGGAAGAGAAAGCGTTAGGAATTTTGCCATACCGCTTTTTACTTGAGGTTGGGCTTAGTTTGGGGAGCCCCGATGAGTCATAACCACTATGCACTGGTGTGGGATGATCTCCGATAGTTTTTTAGGTTTTATATGAGTTGCCGTCAAGACCCTGAAGCTAGGAATATTGCCTTTGCTTCGTTTGCTGGCATTGCGTCTGCTGTATCGAGACGAACGTCGAGGTGGTGGTCACTCTGCACTGGCATGGGATGATCTCGGATAGTCTTTCAGGTTTTATATGAGTTGTCGTCAAGACCCTGTAGCTAGGAATATTGCCTTTGCTTCGTTGGCTGGCATTGCGTCTGCTGTATCGAGATGAACATCGAGGTGGTGGTCACTCCGCGCTGGCGTGGGATGATCTCCAATAGTCTTTCAGGTTTTATATGAGTTGTCGTCAAGACCCTGAAGCTAGGAATATTGCCTTCGCTTCGTTGTTTTGGCGCGTCCGAATCCTGTTGGAGGAAGAACGCTGGGATGACATCGCGTCTGCTGTAACGAGACGAATGCTGAGGTGGAGCTGGGATTTTGCCATCACTCCGCTTTTTTTTCGACCATGAGGTCTTTCGTTGATATTGCATCTGCATCCTGCTGGATTGCGAAGGAACGCCGTTGTTGACATTGCGTCTGGTGTAATGAGACGAATGCTGAGGTGGAGCTGGGATTTTGCCGTCACTCCGCTTTGCTAACGCCGTGTCTGCTGTAACAAGACGAATGTCGATGTGGTCTCTAGGTTGTCTGTGAACCGTCGAGATTTGGAACTAGGGACTATGTCGTAGCTCCATTTGCTAACGTTGTGTCTGCTGTAACGAGACGAATGTCGAGGTGGTCTCTAGGTTGTTTGTGAACCGTCGAGATTTGGAACTAGGGACTATGCCGTGGCTCCGTTTGCTGACTTTGCGTCTGCTGTAACGAGACGAATGTCGAGGTGGTCTCTAGGTTGTCTGTAAACCGTCGAGATTTGGAACTAGGGACTATGTCATGGCTCCGTTTGGTGATGTTGCGTCTGAGTCCTGCTGTAATGAGGAGGAATGTTTTTGTGGGTCTCCAGGCTATAGATGTGACCGTCGAGACTTGGCTCTTTTTCTGATGGAACCTGGTGGGATGATATGGTTCTCTCTTTGTTTGCGCCCCTGGATTGTATACAGGGATCGATGTGATCTCACCTGTAAGGCAAAAAGTTTCATTTTATGTATTTATCTTTCCGCGATGCTTTATCATTTCAGCTTTAATATCGCAAAATTCGCGATTGCCCAATCATTTCGGCTATGTTTCGCGGTGCCCAATCATTTCGGCTATTTTTTATTTTTACTCGCTATTTTTTATTGCGAGTTGCCCAACCATTTCGGCTGTTCTGTATGCATATATTTTACTTGCTGATTTCGTTGCAAGTTGCTCCATCATTTCGGCTATTTCATATGCATTTTTGGCTCGCTGAACTTTCGCTGCGAGTTTAGGATTTGATACCTATTTAGGCATCAGCATTGCTACAACTGGAATATTGCCAAGAGCTAATCATCGTTTGCCTTTGTCAGTTCGAATAAAGGTGGCTCAGTAAACAGGGTTAGGATCCTGTAGACTAAGGCTTTTGACTTCATGAGCCGTAAGGATCTCATAAAAGTATTTCTCCCTACGAGTCGTGAGGATCTCGTAGGTGCGTTTTCTCCTTAAGAATAATGATGACTCTTAAGCATATGGTCTCTTATGAGTCGTAAGGATCTTACAAGAGTGTTTTCTCCTTATAAGTCGAGAGGACTTATAATGGTTTTCCACTGTGTAAACATATCCCTTGTCGTGGGTGAGACTCTGTTAGGGAAATGTTTGTTCGCGCCCGTGGATTGTATACAAGGGTCAATATTGAACCACTTGTAGGGCAAAATCAGAGTGTATGACTGCTTAAGATGTAGGGTTCCTAGGCACCCTAATGAGGTCTCACAAGGCATCAACCATGCCAATTTACAAAAATTACGGTGCCGAGAAACCCTAATACGGACCGTTGGCTAGAATTTTAGGCGATAAAATGAAACTAGTTAACACTTAACTACAAGTACGGATATACAACCTTTGTAGATCCGGTCCTCCACCTCCATGGCTCCGTGATGGTGTCTCCTCACTGTCCAAAACGGATCCCGGGCTCTAGCGTCGGCTTCATCGGAGAAGAAGCGGGCTAGGTCATCGACGACGATGCCGAAGATGATCTACGTCGAGGCATCGCTAGATCAAGCTCCAACTTCACCAAGCTTTGAAATCTTGTGAAGGAAACACCCTATACTTCTTGGCAAGAGGTAGAGGATGAAGAAATAGGAAGTGGGTAGACTTTAGAATTGGATTTCTCACTTGATTTCTTCACTTGCCATTGTTGTAGCAAGCTTTCTTCATGGAAGAAGAAGATGAAGAAGAAGAAGAAGATGATATGATAAGTGTTATTCAAAAATTCAAAAAGAATTATTCTTATCATAACTTGAACCATGGTTAGATGTAGAGAGTTAACACAAGTTAAATGAATGGTTAGGGTTAGAAGAAGAAGGCAAAAAGGTTACATTAGTCAAAGTTGCATGAAGCTTCAAGAAGCTTCATGTAAGAAAGCAACCTTTTTATTTTCTTTTTCACTTTTTCTTTTAATCCAAATTAAAAGATAAATGAATAAATAAAGGAATAAAAACCCTAACCATTTACTTAACCATGGAATAACTCTTTACACAAACCCTAGCAAACATGTATCATCAAACATGATACAATCAAGTGCACAAAAGTATATCACATATACAATGTGCACATCCGAGTGAGAATATCCATTTAAAGTGAGCCGATACTAGTTAATGCAAAGTAATATATCAAATATATAATTATACAATAAATCATTAAATCAACACTTGATTTAACGATCCGGTCATATCGTATATAACCGACTAGTATTCAATGTATCGACTTATCGAATCAACCATCGATTCGATAACTAGGTTATATCGCATATAACCATTCGATACATTCATCGCGAGAATGAAATACGGTATCACATACACGCATTATTCTCGGTCCCGCACATATCTCATATGCGCTCCTATTTCGTTTCGCTTGAGCCAGGAAACCTCTGTGTAGGACTCTAAAGACTCGTCAATACGCCGGCAGCAGGTGATGATCATTGTAACATCCGAACCCAATAATACAATTTCTTTTGCTAGTTGAGTGTTATACATTGCCCATTTCAATTATCCTGATGGTTTGGTGCTTATTGCTAAATTTTAACCGGTTAAGTCATTTTGGCACATAACAAATTTTAACACCTAAAATGAAATTAAAAATATCCATGTTGGCCTACTCGTCGCCACTAGTCGCGTGGTAGCGTCCGCGTGTCGAGATTTCTTCCCGTTCGGCTAAACGGGCAAGTTTGGACGGCTACGCGCGCGGGCAAGTGTCCGACTTGGGGGCATGCATTTTAATCATTAAACACCCCTTTTCAAAATTTGGAACCCGCTTAAAATCCTATAATTTGAATTTGGAACATTTGGGCGCAACCCGGGCGCGATTTGGAAATGTTTCATTTAGCGCCGAAAATTCCCATTTTAATTTAATATTTAAAACCACGAATATATATATTCTGTTATATATATCTTGTTAAATCTTTTCAATCTCTTTAAAAATTTCCTTTTATAATCCCAGTATTCATTCCAGCCAATCACGAGGGGGGGGGGGTTTCACCCTCGTGGGCCCCATCTCTCTCTCCGTCTCTCTCTTATTCTCTCTATCTCTCTCTAATCTCCTTCTCTCTCTCTCTCTAACAAACCCTCTCTCTCTCTTCCTTTAAATCTTCTCTCTCTCTTCATCAGATCTCTCTCTCTCCCTCTATATTATTTCCTCACGTCCTCAAGCTTCACACGAGAACCCCGAACCCTAACCCTAGCTTCGTCGTGCCCTCGCCGTCGACCTCCCCGCGACCTCGCCGTCGCCGTCCTCGCCTCCACGGCCTTACCGCACCCCCTACCTCCTTCCTCCGTTCTCTTTCCGCGCCTGCACCCAACCCCCCGACGCCACCACCAGCCGCAGATCTCGCCGTCGCCGCCGCCTCCCATCGCCGACGACACCGGAATCCTCCTCCCTTCACCCTCATCCCGACCTCGTCGTCGTCTTCCTCCTCCCCTCGCCGGACCACCAGAACCCGAGCCCGACCCTAGCACCAACCCCCGGGTCGCCGGAAAACGTGCCGACGATCCTCGCCGTCGTCACCAGAGCCACTTCCGACCACCTCCGTCTCCCCTTGATCACCAGAACGGGCCAGCACCCCTCTACTCACCGCACCACCCTCTTTCCAACGAACCCAGAAAGTTCCAGCCGTCGCTGCTCGCCGTCGCTGCCTCGCCGGCGCCCCATCGCCGTCAAGCCGTCGTGGTTGCCCCCTGGTGCTTCCCTGTAAGCATCTCTTTAGCTTTCCATTAGTGTAAACCCCCCCCCGCTGATCTTTGTTTACGTATATCGTGTTTTGCTAACTTCGTCGCCTTTTGACTTTTGCCGGATTCCGACCGTGCCGTCGTTTGGACCCGACGCTCCAGCAAAGTACTCTGGTCCATGTGGTCCCGCTGTTCGCTGTTAGGACTCGATCCGTGGCCCGTGCACCCGTCTCGTGTTTTCCGCCGACATTGCATCCGTACTTTCCGGTTTGCGAAACCGTCGAGGCAAGTATCCGAATACTTGCTCTAACATGCTAATACAAGATCAAGTCCTGCTATACATTTAATTATCATATTATATAATACAACAACACAATGATGGTGATATCGATAGTACAGTATGACTAGAATTGACGGTTGCATTTCTCTTTAACATTAAATCAGTATAGTAGTTCGTGAAATTAAGTGGTATGCTATTAATCCATGATTTAACTAATTAAACCAATTAGAACGTCCTTGCTTAACTTGCTAGATCATCCATGAGACAATTATTATGCTTAGTTTAAATTCATGTAGCTTCATTACTTTATGTTGTTGATATCGTTTCACTTCGTGACTATTGCACCCCAAGGGTGCTTGGACCTGTTAATAAAGATAATACAAGCACCATTGTGATTAAGTGACTATTAGTGCTGTTTACTTTAAATTTCTTGCTGCTGTTACTTATTCGATTGTATACCTGTTGAGAGCACCCACTCGATCACATTACATATTGACCTAACCTGCTACCTGATTTCATGCTTAATGCCAACAAGCCTGACTTGGGGTCCTCATGGACCATTCCTGCTGTATATCCAGACAGACCTGCTTTACCTGTTTCTGTGTTGGCATTAGTCCTTGACTACTGAATACCTGACCTGACATACATAACTTGGGGGTATGGGGAAATCAAAGGTGAACCTAACTTGTAACTAGACAATTCACTACCTGTTCGAGTGTACACATTCCTGTTTTGTGCCTAGCGGCATGTCTCGGTTTCGGCCGAGAACATTGTGGCCATGATCCCGGGTATGTACGGGGTACTACCGAGTGTACATGTAACCCTTCGAAAATCGTTTAGGCAGTTTTTCGGTAATCGGCTAATTTTTCGGCTTTTTCCGTAAAAAGTCAAAAGTGATATTTTTCATTGTAGACCTAATTATACAAAATTTAAATAAGATATTACTATAATTTTGTCACTAAAATGTCATTTATAATTTTCTAGTTAAATAAAAAAAAATTCGTAATTAATTATTTTTTTTTTTATTTTATGCCTTTTTAAATACATTTAATTAGGGATAAATACAAATTTAATTAGGTAAATTTCTTAATTAGGAGTCTTTATAAGCTAAAATATGGTGTTAATAAAATTATATCGTATCTTGCAAACTTTTAGATTTTTGGTGGGAAAATTATGAAAAAAATGGCTTAAAAAGGGGTTTTTTTGTAAAAAGGTTGAAATGAAAGCATTAAATGATAACATGATGGGTTTGTAGACCTAGAAACTTCTCCCAAAAATCCCACACTTCCCCTTCAACCTGCTGGTCGGCCAAAACTGCAGGAAATCCCCTCACCTCTCATTTCATTTTGCTTCATTTTGCTATCAAAAATCCATTGAAAATTCACAAATTTCATTCTCAATTCAACACTAAACCTTAATCCACTCTCTCCTCAACCAAATTAGTTCAAAAGCTTGATGAAAGGAGGCTTTCTTGGTGACTTGATCATGCTAGGATTCAATTGGTGAGATAAAAATTCTAAACTAGTTTGCTAACTTGTAGTTTATTTGTGCTAAAATCAAATTTTTAAGTATTAATTTAGTGTAAATCCTTGTTCATGAAAAATCAAGAGAAGGTTTTGATTTTTTAAAATTAGGGTGTGAAACATGGTTGTAAAAATTAAGTTAGGGTTTTGGTTATCTAATTGATTAGAATGGTTAATTGTGTAATGGTATGCTTGCTAAATCGACAAATTGCGATGTTTGTATCGAATCGGCTAGAAAATTGCTTGCTAGATTTTTACGAAAATTAGAATGCGATCAAATTGCGTTATGTTAGTGATATAATTAGCTTCGTATAGGACTATTAGAGTGCACGAACGCGGGGTTTCGTCTAGTCGGGTTGTAGTTTTTTCGATTTCCCCGAAATGACGATTCTAGTTAAAGGATTGCGATTTTCGTGCGTTTTTCCGCGCACCGAGTGCATGCTATGATTAATACGAGAGCGTGGATAATTGTATGTTGTGACTTGAATTGTGTTAGGTTTTGTAATCTTATGCTTGATATTGTGCAAATATAGGATCGGTCGGGGAAACTTCGGACACGGCGCGTAAAGGCAAGGCGGTGGTCGGATCGGGTTAGCGGGGATTTCAGGTGAGTAGATATATTCATCTATAGGGGAATCGTCTGGATGGCGCGAGGCGCCCCCCCTAGTTAGGATTACCCTACTTTATGCAAGATTTATATTGTTAGATAGCTTACCCCTTTATGTACATTGCATACCCTCACAGCTAACCGTATGCTAGATTGCATGGACATTCATCTTCATATATGCGATATCACTTCGTAGGACACGAACACCATTACCATTGGCATCTGTTGCACGCGCACTATTCATGTGACACACACGCCTTTGGTAATTGACATGCCACGTGCACGATAGAACCTGTTTATCTTAATATCATCACCTGCATTCATACTTGATATATGAAACTGCATCGCATGCACATATCTCGCATCATCATCATATTTACATAGAACTCTAGCCAAAATTCACATCATACACATTGATATCATAGACATTTATCATATATATAACATGTGGACATTATGGTTTTCTTGAGGATTTCAGTATTGCTGCGATTTCTGGATTTTTGGGGAAAACCGCAAGAATTTAACAAAACCTTATATTTATCATTTTCAAAACAAAGTTGCGGTTTTCTCGTGATGTATGTGTCGTCCACCATGAGTTTTCATGTTTTCTGTTGGATTTCGAGACCCGATTCGAGGAGTGGATGAACCGTCTCGGGTACATGGTGGGCCCGGTATGGTACCCCGGGGCAAGAAGATCGAGTTGTAGACGATGAGCCTGGCAGGGGAAGACTACCTACCGGTGATGTCTGGCGCGGCGGATATCCGGAGGATACCGACCGTTGTCGTGAGATTTATGATATGGGCCGATCCGGACTGACGGAGCCCGATATTGAGACAGATATGATTCCTATTTGGTGTCGATGCTTGACACGGTTTTCAGATGATTTCTTGATGGTACTTAGCTATTATACAGATATTCATTTTCTAAAGTTAAGAATTCAATACCCTTAGTATTTAAAACACTTAAAGACTTAATAATGACATTGCATACCTGTGCATGCATACTAGAGATATTATATCACATATGGGCATGCATGTTGTGGTGCATTGCGTGCATTCTTACGATTGCCTTATTAGATGTTATATTTACTCATGAGCTGGCAACTCACCCCCGTTGTGCCACAGTGTCTTGCAGGTCGGACCCGTCAGTCTTGTAGCGGCGGGCTATCTTGTCATCAGTTCCTTTTGCTCAGACTCGCGACATCGCCCGTAGGTGGGTTGCGAGTATACTTTATTTCTTTTTGCTTTATCATTGTATCTAGTATTCTCCATCTACCACTTGTATTGTATATGCGACCTAGTGATGAGAATGAGAGATATGTATATTTGTGGTTTCTTTTGGGTCGAGCTCACTTGAGCCGGCGTTGCGTTTTCTGATATTTTGGGTTTCTTCTATGCTATTTTCTTGGTATTGCTTATATATTGCATGTGGTTGTGATCCGCCTTGGGCGAAGAGCTAGCTCCCGCTTAGGGATGCCATTTTATGATTACAGGTTTATTATCTTGTTGTACCCATTTTGGGGGATAGAAAATACAAGGGAGACTCTGCCGAAATTTTCGGAAATTTTTGATGTTTTTTTTTTGGATTCTATGCAACTTATTTGATTTAAAAACCGTTTTCATTTAAGGTTTTTCCTTCACTCTCTTTTGATTTTGGGTTAGATTTCTGGGTTTTGGCTGACTTAGGTTACGGTACGCCTTTAGACGTCTCGTAATCTAAGTGCCAGTCACGTTCCGTACTTTCGAGTCGTGACAGTACACTTTCCTGTTTTGTGCCTAGCGGCATGTCTCGGCTGCAGCCGAGAATATTGTGGCCGTGGTCCCGGGTATGTACGGGATACTATTGGGTTACATCGACGATTCATCAATTGATTTCAAAGACGATAGATTAGAAACCTGATAGGACAGTTTAGTTACCACTGCACATTACCCTGCACTGTTATTGTTAGTACTGCTTTATTCATGTTCATACCTGCATTGCTTATTACCATGTTTATATTATATTATTTGGTTGACATGACGCGCTGACGTCTGGGTTTTGCATGGCCCAGATTCCTTACCCCTGTCGACGACCGAGCAGGAGTACTTCAGCCCGCAGGCTGAACTGTGAGTCCTTAGTGATTAGTTTATTTATTACATTTCATTCCAGATGTGAGCCCACATTATGGGACATACTGTTTATTTATTGTATTGGATCATTTGCTTCCGCACTTATTGTTTATTGACTCTTGTTATTATGGATTTGGACATGTGTTAGATTAGTTTATTATCTTGTTCTTGATATCCTTACAACCGTAATGTGACTGTGGATGGATACTTCCTACCCACAGGTAGCATGGTTGGCTATATTACGTGCCCAATCTTGCGTACTCTGGGAAGCGGGGCGTGACATGGTTTTTATGGTATCAGAGCCATAGGTTAATTGGGTTGATTCTTTGTAGTTGGGTATTGCACCCGATACACGAATCATAATACCCGTGATTAGGAACATGTCCTGCCACCTTGACCGTTTTACCATCCTTGAATCATTCTATTTTTCCGGATTATGTCGACATGCAAACTTACTTTGCATTTGTCAACTTGAAAACTTAATTCCTTGTTATCTCTAGGACTTAGGCGACTTGGGTGGAGTTAAGTAATTGCGGCTATGATACCGCGGCATAGCTACAATGCAGTACTCTATTTAAGTATCTTGGAGTTCTAGCCTTGATTTATATATTGAATCTATCATCATGCTAATGTTGTTGTTTTGATTTCAGGATTATGGCAGATAAGAATTTTAAGACGTATCAGAGGCGCGTGGATGAAGCCGCCATGTTAGGAGTGATACGTAGGATGTTGGAAAATCAGAAGAGGCAAACTGAGCTGATCCAGCAGCAAGCAGATACATTTCAGGAGGGTTTGCAGGACATTCGGCAGTCTGTAAACACCGCTGTAGCGAAGCCAGTTGACCGAGTAGGGACCGTGGCAGATTTCAGACGGTTGGGTCCTACTACTTTCACCGGTCTGGAGGAGCCGTTGCCAGCCGAGCAGTGGCTAGTGGACACGGAGAATTTACTGATTGCGGCACAGATCCCTGAAGACAAGAGAGTTGATATAGTGCGCATTCAGCTGGTGGATTACGCCCGAGAGTGGTGGCTTGTGGAGGAGACCCGCTTGTCCAAGCCAATCAGTTGGGCGGATTTCTCTAAAAGTTTCTTGGAGAAGTTTTTCCCGCGGACTGCACGGGAGGAAATGGAGGAGAAATTTATTGGGCTGAGGCAAAATGGAGCAGCTGTGGATGTACATGCAGCGGAGTGAACAAGACTCAGCCGCTTCGCTGGACCCTTAGTAGCCAAGGAGGCAGACAGGGCGCGAAGGTTCTTGCGCAGTTTGGATGTGGACATCCAGAGGCAGATTGTCTCCCTGGGTTTGACCACTTTCTCGCAGGTTCTTACGGCAGCCAGAGAGCAGCAGAGTTTATCGGGAATGAAAGGGAACCTTCAGCAGACGGCAGTTGCGGCCAGGAAGCCCGCATTTGTACCTAACCGAGATCATGGGCGCAGAGGTATTCCAGTGGACCGTCGAGGCGTAGCACCCATGAAGAAGCCTGTGGTCGTTGATCGAAGAAAGAGCATGAATTGTAACTACTGCAATTTACCGGGCCACATGCAAAAGGATTGTCGAAGGAGGCTGGGACTTTGTTTGGTTTGTGGAGCGGCGGATCACGCAGTTGGTGCCTGTCCGTTGAAGCTCCGCACGAGAGATGATATACAGAAGCCTCCGCAGAGACCGTTCCAAGGGCAAAAACAGCTGACTCAAGGACCTAACCAGGCTCGAGCTTTTACCTTGACAGCTGAGGAGGCCAAGGCATCAGGAGAAGTGGTTTCAGGTACTTTACTCGTTCATGGTTTTCCCGCATTGGCATTATTTTATTCCGGAGCATCCCACTGTTTTATGTCATCCAAATTTATAACTACACACTCGATTACCTGCACGACCCTGTCTAGTTTCTGGGACATACACACTGGGAATGGGAAAATCATAGCTAGTAAGGAATGTAGAGATTGTACAGTTGTTGTTTGCGGACGGGAGCTTTTTGCAGATTTCTTGGTGATAGATACGGGCAGTTATGAAGTAGTCTTGGGAATGGATTTTCTTGGCACTTTCCACGCACACATTGACTGTAGGGCAAGGAAAGTAATTTTCCAGATTCCCGGACACCCTGAGTTTACTTTCACTGGAGGAAGCAGCTCTGTCGGGCCAGTCGAGTTTAGGGCTAGGCCGACAAACAGTGTTCTTGCGACAATGGAAGTGGATAGTAATGAAGAGCCGGCAGTTGTTCGCGACTTTATGGATGTGTTTGAAGATATATCAGGCTTACCGCCGAAGCGAGATGTGGAGTTTGCGATTGACCTTATTCCTGGTGCAGCGCCAGTATCAAAATCTTATTATCCGATGGCACTAGTGGAATTGGAAGAAGTTAAGAAACAAGTTGGTGAATTACTCGAGAAAGGTTGGATTCGAAGCAGCAACTCGCCTTGGGGAGCTCCAGTTCTTTTAGTAAAGAAGAAGGATGGCACGAGAAGGATGTGCATTGATTATCGAGAATTGAACCGGGTGACTATTAAGAACAAGTACCCGATCCCTCGCATTGGAGAACTTTTTGAACAGCTTAGTGGCGCGAGGGTATTCTCGAAACTGGATTTGCGATCAGGATATCATCAGGTCCGAGTGAAAGCAGAAGACATTTGCAAGACGGCGTTTCGAACTCGATATGGACATTTCGAGTATCTAGTGATGCCTTTCGGAGTAACGAATGCGCCGGCAATATTCATGGATTTGATGAACAGGGTCTTTTCACCATACCTGGACCAGTTTATTGTGGTATTCATTGACGATATTCTGGTATACTCGAAGAGTCCGGAGGAGCATGCTGAGCATTTAAAGATCGCACTGCAGACGCTGAGATAGGAGAAATTATTCGCGAAGATGAGTAAGTGCGAATTCTGGCTGGAAGAAGTGAAGTTTATGGGGCATGTCGTGTCGGGCGATGGAATCGCCGTCGATTCCGAAAAGATTGCAGCAGTTCGAGATTGGCCTATTCCAAAGAATGTTGCGGAGATAAGAAGTTTTCTTGGACTCGCCGGATACTACAGGAGATTTGTGGAGAACTTCGCTCGTTTGGCAGAGCCGTTAACCAAGCTTACGCGCAAGGAGGTACCGTTTGTTTGGACGGATGGATGTGCATTGGCCTTCGAGACGTTGAAGCAGAAGTTGATAACCGCCCCTATCCTAACTGTACCAGACAATTCAGGAGGACTGGTGATTCACAGCGACGCATCCGGAAAAGGATTGGGATGTGTTTTGATGCAGAATGGGAAAGTCGTCGCTTACGCATCGAGACAACTGAAGACTCATGAGAAGAATTATCCGACTCATGACTTGGAGCTTGCAGCCGTGATCTTCGTCTTGAAAATTTGGAGACACTACCTTTTGGGCGAGAGGGTCGAAGTCTTTACGGATCACAAGAGTTTGAAATATGTGTTCACTCAGAAGGAGTTGAACATGAGGCAACGCAGATGGTTGGAGCTGATGGCCGACTACGACCTTGATCTTAAGTACCATCCGGGAAAAGTTAACGTCGTGCCAGATGCGCTAAGTCGGTTACCGGCAATTCAGGTATTGACCGCACATAGGGAGATCATTGCGGATTTCCAAAGATTTGACTTGAAGGTTGTGCTACCACATGCTATGGGACAGTTGATGCAGTTGCAAGTACAGTCGTCCTTAGTTGAGAAGATTAAAGCGTCGCAATTGCAGGATCCTAGACTGCAAAAGTTTCGAGAGCAGGTTGAAGCCGGGCTACGAACCGACTTACTGATCCATGAAGATGGTTCGTTGAGATATGGTAGCCGTGTGTGTGTGCCAAAAGGGGATGTGCGTGAAGAGCTTATGAAGGAGGCACATAGTTCAGCTTACTCTGTACATCCAGGAGGGACAAAGATGTACCGAGATATTCGACAGCACTTCTGGTGGGAAGGTATGAAACGGGAGATTGCTCGCTTCGTGGCTAAGTGCTTGGTGTGTCAGCAAGTCAAGGCGGAACACCAAAGGGTTGCTGGTTTGTTGCAACCACTTCCGATTCCTCAGTGGAAGTGGGAACATATAACCATGGATTTCGTGACGGCTTTACCGCGGAGTCCAAAGGGCAACAATGCAGTATGGGTGATTGTCGATCGGTTGACCAAGGCGGCTCACTTTATTCCTTTTCGGGTTGGTCAATCGACAGAGACTTTGGCAGAGCGGTACATGCAGGAGATTGTAAGATTGCATGGAGTACCGGTGAGCATCGTGTCCGATCGGGACACTCGGTTCTTGTCGCACTTCTGGAGGAGTTTACAAGAAAGTTTGGGGACTCGATTGAAGTTTAGCATAGCTTATCATCCTCAGACTGATGGACAATCGGAGAGAACGATCCAGACCCTTGAAGATATGTTGAGGGCTTGCATGTTGGACTTCAAAGGTTCTTGGGAGGATCATCTATACCTGGTGGAGTTTTCGTACAACAATAGCTTCCAAGCGACTATTCAGATGGCTCCGTTTGAAGCGTTGTATGGTCGTAAGTGCCGTTCACCGGTTTGTTGGGATGATGTTGGTGAACGAAGGTTACTAGGACTAGATTTGGTAGTACAGACAGTCGAGAAGGTGAATACAATCAGGAAGCATATGAAGGCAGCTCAAGACAGACAGAAAAGTTGGGCTGACACGTCAAGAAGACCTCTAGAGTTCGCCGTGGGTGATTTGGTATTCCTGAAGATATCACCGACTAGAGGGGTGATTCGCTTTGGAAGTCGGGGAAAACTTAGTCCTCGATTCGTTGGACCCTTCGAGATATTGGAGCGTGTTGGAGAGGTAGCGTACCGTTTGGCGTTACCACAGTCATTGGCAGGAGTGCACGATGTGTTTCATGTGTCTCAGCTACGGGGGTATGTTCGTGATGAAACTCACGTCTTGGATCATTCGGAATTGACTGTACGGGAGGACCTAACTTTTGAGGAGCGACCAGTTGAAATCAAGGATCGAAGAGAAAAGGTTCTTAAGAGCAAGGTTATCCCTCTTGTACTAGTTTCTTGGGGTAATCGATTGCATGGAGAATCCACTTGGGAGCGAGAAGACGAGATCCGGCAGAAATTTCCTCACCTTTTCCTGTAGTCAGCTATCTTGTATTCTTGGAATTTCGAGGACGAAATTCTTTTGTAGTTGGGTATGATGTAACACCCGAGCCCAATAATACTATTTCTTTTGCTAGTTGAGTGTTATACATTGCCCATTTCAATTATCCTGATGGTTTGGTGCTTATTGCTAAATTTTAACCGGTTAAGTCATTTTGGCACATAACAAATTTTAACACCTAAAATGAAATTAAAAATATCCATGTTGGCCTACTCGTCGCCACTAGTCGCGTGGTAGCGTCCGCGTGTCGAGATTTCTTCCCGTTCGGCTAAACGGGCAAGTTTGGACGGCTACGCGCGCGTGCAAGTGTCCGACTTGGGGGCATGCATTTTAATCATTAAACACCCCTTTTCAAAATTTGAAACCTGCTTAAAATCTTATAATTTGAATTTGAAACATTTGGGCGCAACCCGGGCGCGATTTGGAAATGTTTCATTTAGCGCCGAAAATACCCATTTTAATTTAATATTTAAAACCACGAATATATATATTCTGTTATATATATCCTGTTAAATCTTTTCAATCTCTTTAAAAATTTCCTTTTATAATCCCAGTATTCATTCCAGCCAATCACGAAGGGGGTTTCACCCTCGTGGGCCCCATCTCTCTCTCCGTCTCTCTCTTATTCTCTCTATCTCTCTCTAATCTCCTTCTCTCTCTCTCTCTAACAAACCCTCTCTCTCTCTTCCTTTAAATCTTCTCTCTCTCTTCATCAGATCTCTCTCTCTCCCTCTATATTATTTCCTTACGTCCTCAAGCTTCACACGAGAACCCTGAACCCTAACCCTAGCTTCGTCGTGCCCTCGCCGTCGACCTCCCCGCGACCTCGCCGTCGCCGTCCTCGCCTCCACGGCCTTACCGCACCCCCTACCTCCTTCCTCCGTTCTCTTTCCGCGCCTGCACCCAACCCCCCGACGCCACCACCAGCCGCAGATCTCGCCGTCGCCGCCGCCTCCCATCGCCGACGACACCGGAATCCTCCTCCCTTCACCCTCATCCCGACCTCGTCGTCGTCTTCCTCCTCCCCTCGCCGGACCACCAGAACCCGAGCCCGACCCTAGCACCAACCCCCGGGTCGCCGGAAAACGTGCCGACGATCCTCGCCGTCGTCACCAGAGCCACTTCCGACCACCTCCGTCTCCCCTTGATCACCAGAACGGGCCAGCACCCCTCTACTCACCGCACCACCCTCTTTCCAACGAACCCAGAAAGTTCCAGCCGTCGCTGCCTCGCCGGCGCCCCATCGCCGTCAAGCCGTCGTGGTTGCCCCCTGGTGCTTCCCTGTAAGCATCTCTTTAGCTTTCTATTAGTGTAAACCCCCCCCCCCCGCTGATCTTTGTTTACGTATATCGTGTTTTGCTAACTTCGTCGCCTTTTGACTTTTGCCGGATTCCGACCGTGCCGTCGTTTGGACCCGACGCTCCAGCAAAGTTCTCTGGTCCGTGTGGTCCCGCTGTTCGCTGTTAGGACTCGATCCGTGGCCCGTGCACCCGTCTCGTGTTTTCCGCCGACATTGCATCCGTACTTTCCGGTTTGCGAAACCGTCGAGGCAAGTATCCGAATACTTGCTCTAACATGCTAATACAAGATCAAGTCCTGCTATACATTTAATTATCATATTATATAATACAACAACACAATGATGGTGATATCAATAGTACAGTATGACTAGAATTGACGGTTGCATTTCTCTTTAACATTAAATCAGTATAGTAGTTCGTGAAATTAAGTGGTATGCTATTAATCCATGATTTAACTAATTAAACCAATTAGAACGTCCTTGCTTAACTTGCTAGATCATCCATGAGACAATTATTATGCTTAGTTTAAATTCATGTAGCTTCATTACTTTATGTTGTTGATATCGTTTCACTTCGTGACTATTGCACCCCAAGGGTGCTTGAACCTGTTAATAAAGATAATACAAGCACCATTGTGATTAAGTGACTATTAGTGCTGTTTACTTTAAATTTCTTGCTGCTGTTACTTATTCGATTGTATACCTGTTGAGAGCACCCACTCGATCACATTACATATTGACCTGACCTGCTACCTGATTTCATGCCTAATGCCAACAAGCCTGACTTGGGGTCCTCATGGACCATTCCTGCTGTATATACAGACAGACCTGCTTTTACCTGTTTCTGTGTTGGCATTAGTCCTTGACTACTGAATACCTGACCTGACATACATAACTTGGGGGTATGGGGAAATCAAAGGTGAACCTGACTTGTAACTCGACAGTTCACTACCTGTTCGAGTGTACACATTCCTGTTTTGTGCCTAGCGGCATGTCTCGGTTTCGGCCGAGAACATTGTGGCCGTGATCCCGGGTATGTACGGGGTAATTCCGAGTGTACACTTTCCTGTTTTGTGCCTAGCGGCATGTCTCGGCTGCAGCCGAGAATATTGTGGCCGTGGTCCCGGGTATGTATGGGATACTATTGGGTTACATCGACGATTCATCAATTGATTTCAAAGACGATAGATTAGAAACCTGATAGGACAGTTTAGTTACCACTGCACATTACCCTGCACTGTTATTCTTAGTACTGCTTTATTCATGTTCATACCTGCATTGCTTATTACCATGTTTATATTATATTATTTGGTTGACATGACGCGCTGACGTCTGGGTTTTGCATGGCCCAGATTCCTTACCCCTGTCGACGACCGAGCAGGAGTACTTCAGCCAGCAGGCTGAACTGTGAGTCCTTAGTGATTAGTTTATTTATTACATTTCATTCCAGATGTGAGCCCGCATTATGGGACATACTGTTTATTTATTGTATTGGATCATTTGCTTCCGTAATTATTGTTTATTGACTCTTGTTATTATGGATTTGGACATGTGTTAGATTAGTTTATTATCTTGTTCTTGATATCCTTACAACCGTAATGTGACTGTGGATGGATACTTCCTACCCACAGGTAGCATGGTTGGCTATGTTACGTGCCCAATCTTGCGTACTCTGGGAAGCGGGGCGTGACAATCATATCAAACACCCACAAGCCGCAAGCGGTCTGCTAAACGTAACGGCTACCCGGGTATTGAGCGATCAGAAGATCGACGAGCAAGCCCGCTCACACTCCAGTGAATCCAACCAGTAACACTACCGTACAGTCCGGTCTCGTCGTCTGATATGTCGCATATCTTGCCTAGGGGTGGTAAACGTCAGACCCCAATAGCTCGATAAGTCGTGTCGATATGAGGTCTATAACAATTCGAGAAACTACTGGTAACACTTACCAGTAAATCTCAGCAACCCTGGCCAGGGATTTCCTGTTATAGCCAATCGAACACAGCGCAACATCTACTCCCTATACCGGGAGAGACGAATCCCCTCCTATCGCTCATTGCCTCCATGTGACTCGGGACTGTACCCAAAAACCACCGTTTTGCACGCCCTCTTGGACGTGGTAAGATGGAAATCAAAGCACAGTGGGAACCACACAAGACTCTATGACGATCTCGGGTCAACAGACTACTCTGTACCAGTGTCACCAGAGAACTGCCATCTGACGTGAGGTATAATACCATCTGGGAGTTCTCGGCGAGTCCGTCCAGTGTACCCAGTCTCTACTGAGCACCCGTATATCATCTCCGATGTCAAACACCGATGGATATGTGATCATCCATCGCCCATCTATATGGGTCGAGAAGGTACACGCTAGTCTACTCTGGTATATCGATGCCCCGTCTCGATATACCCACGACTAGGGACTTTGAAGGATGTACTTATGGACTACCCTGTCCCCACTAGTATGATCCGCATCATAGTCCAGGTAGTCAAGTACACATCCTAAGGGCTTTACCAACATGTAACAGAGAGACAATCAGTATACACGTTAAGGTAAAGAGTAACCAGATAGCATACTATCATGTCGAGCAAGAAAGTCCTCCCTATATATGTCCCAGCATCCACTACAATATACATCCAATGTACAGTAATGACCTCTAGGGCATACATATAACTAACAATCTCCCACTTGCACTAGGGCCATCTGTAGCAGTGGTTGTAGTATCTCATACTCAACCATCCCATAAAAGTCTCTCTCTGGGAATAGGCCTTCGTGAGTGGATCCGCCGTGCTGTCCTCTGTGTCTACTCTCCTAACCTCGATCCCTTAGAGATCAACCATCTCCATGATCAAGTGATACTGCCTTAGAATATGTCTGGATCACTGATGGGACCTGCGTTCCTTGGCATAAGCCACAACTCCATTGTCACACAATGGGAGGAACATAGTTCATCTCATGAACCAATATACACCCAAACAGCCTCTTTGGTAGCATCTTAAGTAGCGATGTATCCTGCCTTTATCGTCTAGTATGTCACGGTATCTAGCTTGGAACTCTTCCAACATACCGTCCCTCTACTGAGGATTAAGACTATGCCTGTGACTGACATTCAGTCGTCTTTATCACCCTGGAACACTTCCAGTGATTCTCCCCAGGATCGATTGATATCATCTCACTACAACTAGTGAGAATCCTAACATCCAATTAAATCTATCTCATAGATCCAAAACTCAGGATTTAGGAGGTATCATTTTGATCCTACACGGAGAATCTTTGTGATAATCGGAGATTGATCGAGCGTAGCATAGGAAACTTCTTCCCTATCAAGAGTAAGCCATCCACGTACTCTACGAGGATCTACACCATACTCCCTACTACCTTTTTGTTTATACAAGGTTCATCTACCATTTTGATGATGTCAACTTCTTTGACTAATCCATCAAACAGATGTTCCAACTCCGCGATGCCTGCTTTATCCTATAAAGCATCTTGCACATGTTTCCGCTGCTCCCACTGTCTACGAGGCCCTCTGGCTGTGTACTTATAGACACACTCTTCTAAAACATCATTTTAGAAAAGCTGTCATGACACCCAACCACCAGATATCGTAGTCATGGTATGTAGCCGTGGCAAGTAGGATCTGGATGGACTTAAGCATAGGTACTGGAAAAGGTTTCATCATTATCCACGCCTGGTCAATGACGAAAACCTTTAACAAGTCTAGCTTTGAAAGTCTCAACTTTTCCATATACACCAAGTAATCTTCTCAAGATATACTTGCTCCTGATGGGGATTTAACCCTTCAGATATAGCAACCAAAGTCCATACTTTGTTGGTGTATAAGGATTCCTTCTCAGATCGATAAACATCCAGCCATTCTTACAGAGTCTCACTCCTGATGGCCAGCTCGAAATTAGTTGGGTCGTCATCTCATGATGCAATTCTCGCTCCCACTGTCATAGAGAAACAGAAGTATCTCTCAGGTAGGTGAGGAACCCTACTAGATCGGCGGAGAGGCTGAGCTTCGTTGGAATCTACTGAATCCTTTGGTTCTATCAAATCATCAGTTGTCATTTGTATAGCTGGAACCTTTCCAGTTTTACATTACAGACCCTGCATCGAGCTTGTCCGGATTTTGCTTTTAGGCATAGGCCGGACAACCCCACATCTTAACTAACTTAAGATATGGGCTCTTCCCTTTCCATATCACATATGAGATGGTAGGCAACAAATTTGATTGGAACCCTATTCAATAGGTATGCAGCTTCTCAAGTGCATAACTCCCAAAAGGAAATAGGTAACTCAGTAGTACTCATCATAGAGCACACCATATCAAATAGGGTGTATCTGCTCCGCCCCGATATACCATCGTGCTATGGTGTATACGGAGGAGTAATTCTGAGACAGAATCTCATTCTTAGTGTGCTTTAGTATTCTCCTCCTTGATCTCATCATAGGACATAATACTTATACCCGTATTCTGGTTCTCTACTTCTCGCTTATATTCTGTGAATATCTCAAAAGGTTCGGACTCAAGTTCCAACAGGAACATATGACTGAATCTCGAGAGATTATCAGAGAATATAATGAAGTATAAAGAACCAGTCCTGGCATGTGTAGACAGGATACCTTACATACATCATCATGTATCAGTCCCAAGA
This sequence comes from Agapanthus africanus, assembly GCA_030015575.1. Taxonomy (NCBI): domain Eukaryota; kingdom Viridiplantae; phylum Streptophyta; class Magnoliopsida; order Asparagales; family Amaryllidaceae; genus Agapanthus; species Agapanthus africanus. Next base: position 313,487,687 of record CM057351.1, on the reverse strand, counting down.
GTTCATTAGCTCTTTCTCTGTTTTTAGTAAACGGAGCTATGGTCATCTTATCTTTGTGACATGACTGGCGAGTTCCACAAGATGTAAATTCAAACTAATTTAAATATGCATCTTTATGTAACTCTAGCTAGTCGGGTCACATTGATCTGACCTAGTCTACAATACCTCAAGAAGGAATGGTTCAAATCTGAACTCTTCCTCTTGTGTGTGTTCTCTTATACTTAGAACTGCAGTTTGATTTAGAACATTAATGCTTTTAGATAACGTGCCTGAACCGATCAACTTTTGATATAGGAAATGTTCAAAACATTATCCAACAATACAAAATTTTATCATTTCTTTACTAATAAAGAGACTGATATGATTTTGTATATCAGGTTCGGTATCTAATAACATTCGTTCAGAATCAATGTATTGGTAATACAGGGTGACAGTGACCAACAGACTTGGTTGCAACTCTTGCCCCGTTTTCTGCCTCATGAAACTTATCACCCGTTCTCAGTTTTTCTACCCTTTTGTAGCCCTATGTAACATCTTACATATCTGGGATCCTGATCCGGTATCAAATACCCAGGATACGGAGGATACTGAGAAACAGTTCTTTGTAATGAACACACCCGAAGATGATGCATCAGCATGCACTCTCTTCGTTTGGGCGGCACGGGAAATCTGGTATTCCCCAATTTCCTGCTCTGTCTTATAACTATTATAAGTTGGAGCGGGACCAACGTTCCCCAGCTCAGTATAACAAGCGGGTTCGGTCAATAATCCGTTTTATTATCTTGATTAAGGCGTGACATGGTCGCTACCAGGAGAGAGAGAGAGAAGAAAACACTCAGCGTGCGCTCTTGCAAGAATAGATTGGTTATTATTTTATCTAATCAGGATGGCTCCCACTGCTTTTTATCAAATCATCCTTCAAACCCTAAAAGGAAAGACTAGCCGGGATTAATTACACACTACAAGTTCGCCAATCTTTCAGCCAGGCCAGTGTCGGTACTTTGAGGGAGGTCCCCCGTGCTTTCGCACGAACCTAATTAATGTAAACCTCGTTTTCCCAGAGGCGTAACCCCGTTGACACCTTTCTAGACACCTACTTGATCGGCTAATTGTAATGTGTAAAACTTTCCCAGGAGTAATAATTACTCGCAGCGGGTATCGGGATCCAACTATCTCATAGAAGGTATGCAATCTCATTGCAAATTTCAACACTTGAAATTCCCGATAATATTTTGCCCCTAACCTCCTATGACCTTGACAAAGGCCAACAAACCATAGGATGCTAGTCAAGTTCAACCCGTCATTTCCTGATTGAATTAAACCCACTCGCACGGCCCTTGACAAAGGCCAACAAGGTCGCACGACTACCCTAACTCAATCTGTATCATATGCATAAGCAGATAAGCACCAGTCAGCTACCGCACACTACGCCTTGACAAAGGCCAACAAACGCAGCACGAATACTAACTACTACTTATCTGAAATGACGGAGGGCTACGACAGGTTTTTCTGAAAACCTATTGCGTAATGAACTTGATATCGTTGTAGGATCGAATGAATTTTAAAATGGAGTGTTTTTGAGGCTTTTCCAGTTTTGCTAAAGGAGTCACTCCCGGTGAAGGGATCGTCGGTCCTTTCCTCGTCGAATGAGGTGCGGGATATATCATATATATCGCTGTGCAAAGCAAAAACACTTAAAAGCAATCAAAAGACAAACCGAGTGTGTAGCATCTGCCAGTTATTGCTAAAGGAGTCACTCCCGGTGAAGGGATCTCGGTCCTTTCCTCATCGAATAAGGTGCAGGATATATCACATATACCGCTGTGCAAAGCAAGAACTGTAGCTACCTATTTTATTTTTGAAATTCAATTCTACAACATCTTTAGGTTTCTTTTCTTTCATTAATCATATTAATGAAGTCCTATCATTTAAGTACCTAAACATCACAGATAAATACGACGTACACTTATGCCATCCGCATTCGCCTCGATGTCCCCTCATGCACCGTTAGGTTAGGTAACTAACGGCAGAGCGGGGCAGGGCTAGCACGGGTGTAAAACATAAGTAACGTCTATATAATATATCATATATACTATATACTGTATCTATCACAGAACATCACATGATCACATCACAGATATCGCAGCAGAAGAAACATATGAAATATTGGATATACTAGGACGTCCGTGTTTTCAATACGAGCCAGTATAAAACACGGATGCCACGGTCGTGATGAATAGCCAAACCCACACCCCTAGACCCCTACGAGAGCGGCAAGCAACCCTACCAATTCTAGAGTTAGGAGACCCGGACTCGACTCCTCGAGTTGGTCTCCCACTGGACCCCAGAACCCTGTTACTTGTGCCCTCCTCCTTGGGTCTATCCTAGTGCGGAAAAGTAAATAATATACAAAAGGTGACAACTTCCGCAACCTGGAAGTGCCCCAATAAAAGAATATTACATACAAGTTTTTACATGCATGAAAATGAAAAACGCTCATCTCATATAAAAACCCCCGGCTATTCAAACACGACGATCCAATATAACATATCCAGCAACACATAACATCACATGTCATCAGCGTAAGTAAACATGCGTATCCCAATTGTCGTTGACATATAGCAACGAAACCGGCGATATCACATATTACACTTACGGTCACAGAAAAGAAAGTGTAAAACTACAACAGTTGGAATCCGCAATCTCTTCAGACATCGCATGCCTGACCAAATGAATTCTTTAGACATCGCATGCCAAACAATTATAAACCCCGCATTTTAGTCTCATTATCGAAAACACTTTTCAATATCAAGTCAGGCAATTCAACAAGATTCCCGACAATCTGATCGAATGCTCGTCGCAAACCTTAGTAGGAGGCCGCACCCTCGACGCCGTCGATGAAGTGCACCAAGGCGGAACACCGCTACCGAGAGCACCCGAACGGATGCTTTCGGTGACGGGGTTCTCCTACAGTCACTTGGTCGGGGCTATGGAGTGAGGTTGTCTATTAAGTTTACCCGGCGAGTATCCGCGTACGCTACGTGATTGCGACGGACTTTTGATCACATCAAAATTCCGTGGCAACCGATCAAGTGAGACTAAACTTCTATGTTTATAACATTCATTCAGTTATCACATAACTACTTGTGAATTCCAATTATTGTATCCCATTCCGGATAAATAGAAAATGTCAAACTTTCCGATTGAACAATCGAACACCCAAGTTTTCCCGATACAGATCAACACATGAAACAAGTCTAAAAACATTCAGTTCGTGCCTTAGTACCAACGGTCCAGCCGTAGAAGGGTCAAGCCAACGCCTCACATGTGGCACGCCGTACTGCCCCAAACCCGAAGGTTCAAAGGGCAGTTCAAGACGGTCACATAATCGAGTTAAGGTTTGTTGTCTTCTAGAGGGTCCATCGAGTTACTTGCACTACTTAGAACGTCTTTAAACTACGGAAAAATCCAACACTTGGAAATTTCCCGCAGGGGAAAAATTGGGTATTTATATCCGGTCGTACTTTTTAACATATTCTAAAATTATCCGGAAAGCCAAATAGACAAAATTTGATACTCCGATCGAAACACCGAAACCCCAAAACCACCTCAGAAAATTCAACTCATGAATAAACAATAAAATATCGCAGAAAATACAGCACTAAAATATAGGAATTGCTGTGCTATTTTCAAGTAGTGACGTGACAACTTAGCCGCGGAACCGCCGCACAAGCCATGCTTGTGCCGCGGTTCCGCCGCACTGTAGACGAATTGGACTCTCGAACTTCACAGTAATTCATCAATTTCCCTGCTGAATTTTCTGCATATTTTTATTTTTGAAAAAGACCAGATTCCAGAAATTGTCCAGAGAGCATGGAAATTTTGCGGTTTCGGTTCGTTCGGACTTCAAACTCCGTCTAAACTTCGCCTAAGGCTCTAGCTAGGCTCTGATACCACTGTAGGGTTCCTAGGCACCCTAATGAGGTCTCACAAGGCATCAACCATGCCAATTTACAAAAATTACGGTGCCGAGAAACCCTAATACGGACCGTTGGCTAGAATTTTAGGCGATAAAATGAAACTAGTTAACACTTAACTACAAGTACGGATATACAACCTTTGTAGATCTGGTGCTCCACCTCCATGGCTCCGTGATGGTGTCTCCTCGCTGTCCAAAACGAATCCCGGGCTCTAGCGTCGGCTTCATCGGAGAAGAAGCGGGCTAGGTCATCGACGACGATGCCGAAGATGATCTACGTCGAGGCATCGCTAGATCAAGCTCCAACTTCACCAAGCTTTGAAATCTTGTGAAGGAAACACCCTATACTTCTTGGCAAGAGGTAGAGGATGAAGAAATAGGAAGTGGGTAGACTTTAGAATTGGATTTCTCACTTGATTTCTTCACTTGCCATTGTTGTAGCAAGCTTTCTTCATGGAAGAAGAAGATGAAGAAGAAGAAGAAGATGATATGATAAGTGTTATTCAAAAATTCAAAAAGAATTATTCTTATCATAACTTGAACCATGGTTAGATGTAGAGAGTTAACACAAGTTAAATGAATGGTTAGGGTTAGAAGAAGAAGACAAAAATGTTACATTAGTCAAAGTTGCATGAAGCTTCAAGAAGCTTCATGTAAGAAAGCAACCTTTTTATTTTCTTTTTCACTTTTTCTTTTAATCCAAATTAAAATATAAATGAATAAATAAAGGAATAAAAACCCTAACCATTTACTTAACCATGGAATAACTCTTTACACAAACCCTAGCAAACATGTATCATCAAACATGATACAATCAAGTGCACAAAAGTATATCACATATACAATGTGCACATCCGAGTGAGAATATCCATTTAAAGTGAGCCGATACTAGTTAATGAAAAGTAATATATCAAATATATAATTATACAATAAATCATTAAATCAACACTTGATTTAACGATCCGGTCATATCGCATATAACCGACTAGTATTCAATGTATCGGCTTATCGAATCAACCATCGATTCGATAACTAGGTTATATCGCATATAACCATTCGATACATTCATCGCGAGAATGGAATACGGTATCACATACACGCATTATTCTCGGTCCCGCACATATCTCATATGCGCTCCTATTTCGTTTCGCTTGAGCCAGGAAACCTCTGTGTAGGACTCTAAAGACTCGTCAATACGCCGGCAGCAGGTGATGATCATATCAAACACCCACAAGCCGCAAGCAGTCTGCTAAACGTAACGGCCACCCGGGTATTGAGCGATCAGAAGATCGACGAGCAAGCCCGCTCACACTCCAGTGAATCCAACCAGTAACACTACCGTACAGTCCGGTCTCGTCGTCTGATATGTCGCATATCTTGCCTAGGGGTGGTAAACGTCAGACCCCAATAGCTCGATAAGTCGTGTCGATATGAGGTCTATAACAATTCGAGAAACTACTGGTAACACTTACCAGTAAATCTCAGCAACCCTGGCTAGGGATTTCCTGTTATAGCCAATCGAACACAGCGCAACATCTACTCCCTATACCGGGAGAGACGAATCCCCTCCTATCGCTCATTGCCTCCATGTGACTCGGGACTGTACCCAAAAACCACCGTTTTGCACGCCCTCTTGGACGTGGTAAGATTGAAATCAAAGCACAGTGGGAACCACACAAGACTCTATCACGATCTCGGGTCAACAGACTACTCTGTACCAGTGTCACCAGAGAACTGCCATCTGACGTGAGGTATAATACCATCTGGGAGTTCTCGGCGAGTCCGTCCAGTATACCCAGTCTCTACTGAGCACCCGTATATCATCTCCGATGTCAAACACCGATGGATATGGGATCATCCATCGCCCATCTATATGGGTCGAGAAGGTACACGCTAGTCTACTCTGGTATATCGATGCCCCGTCTTGATATACCTACGACTAGGGACTTTGAAGGATGTACTTATGGACTACCCTGTCCCCACTAGTATGATCCGCATCATAGTCCAGGTAGTCAAGTACACATCCTAAGGGCTTTACCAACATGTAACAGAGAGACAATCAGTATACACGTTAAGGTAAAGAGTAACCAGATAGCATACTATCATGTCGAGCAAGAAAGTCCTCCCTATATATGTCCCAGCATCCACTACAATATACATCCAATGTACAGTAATGGCCTCTAGGGCATACATATAACTAACATAAGAACAGGTTCAGATCCCTATAGCTTAAAGCTTTTGAATCTTATGAGCCGTGAGGGTTTCATAAGAGGGTTCTTCTTACAAGTCGTGAGGATCTTGCAAGTGTAATTTCTCCTTAGGAATCGTGGGGATTCCTAAGTGTGTTACTTCCTTGTAAGTGGTAAGGATCTCACGCAGGTATTTTCTCCTCACAAAGTCGAGAGGACCTTGCAAGTGTCTTTTAATGAGATCGAGCCCTTTCGGGTTTTCACAAAATTCGCCGGTAGTCCTGCTGTTTTTACTCACGGAGCCCTTTCGGGTTTTCATCCATGACCATTTTGCTTATGGATGTACCCTGATCAGTCGAAAATATTACATTTTTAACACATCAATTTCCCTACTCTTTGCAATCATCTAAAGGTGTTTGGTATAAATATAGCACATATTAGCAATTTGTCTGCAAAAATATCAGATAACATGTGTGACACCTCAACATGTCTCTTCAAAAATCCATTACTTTTTCAAAAATCTGTACTTTTTCAAAACAAACACCAAACTCATCTTTTCCTAATTATCACAACGCTGCCACTTGTGCTAAACCATTTAGTGCATCCTCGGCTAGACACGGGATTCTAGTGCCCGTCTTGTCCGCGTTCCTCCTATCGACTCGGAAGTCGGTACTTCTACGTCTACTTTTTCTTTACCCCCCACCACACCCACTTCGATGGACGGTTCTCCATCGAACTTCTTTAACACTACTCTGCCACCGTCCGCAGGTGCGCAGAATCCATCCCGCATCTCTCTCCAAGAGAAATGTTACCCTATGCGAGGTCCTCTTTCGACCTGTCTCACCATTCCACCAGCCAATGGGGACAACTTTGAAATCAAACCACAATACATCAATCTTCTACCAAAATATCATGGTCTCGAGTCTGAAGACGCGTACGTCTTTATTACCAAATTTGAAAATGCATGCGCTATGATGGGTACTTCACAGCTTTCTGTGGATACTATGTGTTTACTTCTTCTCCCATTCACTTTATGCGATATAGCCGAAAAGTGGCTTTATAACACAGCCGCACATTCTATTTCGAACTGGGGAGAATTCGTAACAGTTTTCCTAAAGAAATTCTACCCCAATCATAAAACAGCTCGAGTACATAGCGAAATAAATCAATTTACCCAGCTTCCAAATGAACCATTCTCGAAGTGTTTTGAACGCTTCAAGGATCTGTTAGTTCAATGTCCATATCATGGAATCCCTAGATGGGATCTGTGCAGAATCATCTATGAGGGCATTAATCCTACCACAAAACAGACCCTTGAATCCATGTGTCAAGGCACCTTCATGACTAAAGATGATGGTGAAGCTTGGAGATTTTTAGAAGATTTCGCTGAAAAATCTTTACAGTGGGAGAGTGTAAGTCAGTCATCGTCTAGGGGTGGAAATAACCAATCTGATGTTTCCATAGGAGTTAGAGCTGAAATGTCATCAATGCAAAAGAAACTCGAAACTATGGAAAATAAATTTTTAGCAGCCGCCCTAAATCAGATGCCACTCTCCAAAACTGTCTGTGGATGCTGTTCTGATCCATCACATCTTACGGAAGAATGTCCATTGAATTCTCCGTTTCAAGGTCAAGAGCATACCAATACTGCTTTCCAACAAAGACCTAGAAACAATCTGTATTCTTCCACTTATAATCAGGGTTGGAGGAATCACCCTAACTTTGCTTGGAATCAACACCAAAATCAAAACACAGTTCCAAACCAAAATAATTTTCAAAGGGCTCCTCCACCACAACAGCAACCACTTCAATTGAGTCAGCACCCCTACCAATTACAAAACTTTCAAAATCCGGCCAACACTTCTGCACCATATGAAAATTCTTTGCAAATGGCCGGTACTGATAATTCCTCTGCACTCGAACGAACCTTGGATACTTTTATGAAACAATCCATCCAAGTGACGGCAAATTTTCAATCTTCCTTCGATAATATGATGAAGAGCATTGTCTCTCAAAATGAAAATATTAAATCGATGGAAGCACAAATTGCCCGAATAAATGCCGAATTGAGTGCTAGAGAGAAAGGGAAACTTCCAGCTCAACCTTTACCTAATCCTGGCTATTCACATCATGTGAACGCTATCACCACGCTGAGATCTGGAAGAGTGCTTGACAACCATGTCGGTGAAGAGATTGATAATAATGAAGAATCAATCGATGATACCCCGGCTGAGAATTTTCCTTCCACTTCTTCTTCTACTTATGACCCAGTTCGTCTACCCCACCATTTTCTTCCGAGCCTATTCTCCTTTTTCCCCAAGGCTCGACACCTCAGCATATCTCTTCTAGTCCACCAGAGACGATCTCCACTCCTATTCTTAGATCGTTCCTACCCACACGATCTTCTCCAATGTTGGACCCCGATCTTATTGCTCAAGCTCCTTATCCGAATTGGTTAAGGGGAAACAGACCAAGTCCGCAAATGGAGAAGATCACTAAAATCTTTAAACAGGTTAACATCAATATCCCTCTCCTAGATGCTATCCAACAAGTCCCCGCTTATGCGAAAATTCTCAAAGACTTGTGCACTAGAAAGAGGAAGACTCAAGTGCCAAAGAAGGTGTTCATGTCAAAGACTGTAGACACAGCCTTTCCCCAACAATTACCTAGGAAACGTAAGGATCCTGGCTATCCTACTATTTCTATTTCTATTGGGGATAAACACATTAACCGTACTCTACTTGAACTTGGCGCAAGTGTTAACCTGCTTCCTTTCTCGGTTTATGAGCAGTTAGGGATCGGAGAGTTGAAACCAGCCCACTGCACACTCCAGATGGCCGACCGATCAATCACCAAACCTAGGGGTAAGCTGGAGGATGTGTTAATAAAAATCGGGGAATTTATATTCCCTGTGGACTTTATTGTACTTGATACACAGCCTGTAGCAAACCCACGGAATCAAATTCCGGTGATTCTTGGTCACCCCTTTTTGGCCACTTCCAATGCTATAATCAACTGTCGTAATGGCTCTATGACCCAATCCTTCGGAAAGATGTTGATTGTTAGGATACGTGCGTGTTCAAGTTCTAGTTTAAATACCGCAATCAAGACGGTTTCGCTTGTAGCTAGCCGGTTGAGTACGGGTCGTCCGCAGGAAGATGGGAGTCTTTTTCAAAGTGTTTTAACGAGTTAAGTCCGAAAGTTCAGATTTTGTTTGTAACTATCTAAGTGTTAAGTTGATATTTAAAGAGAGCTTGTTAGGGTTAGGATTAGGTTAGTTTGAGTTAGGAGTCTCCACATCTTTCGTTACCCCTCTTAATATCGGTGTTACGATAATCGGCAACAACGGGGATTAGCACGACTAGGAAGGAACTTGCGAGTATAAGCTAGGCTTTCCAACGCATAGTCCTTCCTTTTGGTGCTTTTCCGTCCGTTCTTGGCTCTTATCCATAACCTCCGGTTAATTCAACCACAACCGGTCTCACTACGGAATCACTGCTATCATGTAGGATAGGGTGCCGTAAGGAACGGATTGTGGTTCAATTAACGGGAGTCGATTTAAGTTGTTAGGCAAGGAAAGAGTGAGAGAGATTTCCTTCTCTCAAACTTCCCTTATCCTACCCTAACAAGTATAAAACTACTCACACTTCATGATAATGAAAAACAAAACACAACAAAAGAGGAAGATAGAAAGAAGGAGATTAGGAGAATACGACTAACTATTTGCGACCTCACCTTGGCGAGGATCGAGCGTAAGTATCATTGTCGTATGAATGATAAAGAAAAAGAGAGAAGAAATAAACAACAAGGAAATAACAACAACTACTTAACGAATTAAAATTACAACAAGCATAAAGATAAGGAGACAAGCATGATAATGAAAAGGTCTTCTTTATTCATCACTCTTCACTCAAAAGCTCACTACAAGTTTAATGGAGAAGAGGTGAGAAGAGGAAGAAGAGAAACACTAAAACTAGGCAAAATGAAAATACAAGAATGGACCCTTTCCTTCACAAAGTTCTGGGCTATTTATAGGCCAGAAAATGAAAACCTAGGGCAACCACCAGAACCCTGATGAAAATACCAAACTACCCCCCAAAACACTTTTTGTTTGGCGCCTGAACGGCCGCGGAACCGCGGCCTAGACCCTCCTTTGGCCGCGGTTCCGCGGCCATTTAGATGAATTGGGGCTCTGTATTTTTGGTGATACCGTGGTTTGATGTGAGCTTCAATCTGGTATATGTGTTTTCTCATAATTGCTTCACGAATTTTCCAGAATTTCTGTTGAGGGAAAGGTGGACTTTTTGTCAAGATTTTGTCATGATTGCTTCGAGCTCCGCGTAGATTTCTTGGATCTTGTGCTACCATTGAGCCTTGTGCATTGATTTGACATTTTGTCTTCCTACTGGTATCTGGCAACATACGGATGAAGGGCGGAGACCGTGTTTTCTCAGTGGTTGGCAGGAACCCGGATTTTTTCGTGTTTTCCATGAATTTCACCGTTTTAGAACCGAGAACTTGTATCCTGCAAATGACTAGCAAACACGGCTCAAGAGTATCTACGGATATGCAATGTGATAAAAATTGGGCGGTATGAAAATACAAAATTCTGATATGAACAAATACCCCCAAACTTATCATTTGCTCGTCCCGAGCAAAGCCCATTTATTCACAAAAAATTTCCTAACCTCACTTTCGCAGGGAACGCGATTGCACTGAGCATGTGCAACAAGCCGTTAAACCTCTAGGTGTCCCTAGTAGGAGGAGTGTTGTCTCCTGAGGGTTTTCAGCGGATACTACCCACAAAATCCGGTCAAGTTTGTTTTGTAAAATAACTAAGCTTCAAACCCTAAAGTTTTGTTTTAGAAAATAACAATTCTATAATCCTAAGTCTAGACTATCGAACCTTTATTTTTCACACCTCGCTTCTTATTTAACTACAGATTTTATATGTCTTTACGTGCAGTGCAAATAGTGTCGTTAAGTTCCAGAAGGATCGATTAAAGTCATCATGTCGCACAATAAAGCCCAGATAACCATTTTAAAAGGATCACATAAGTTTTATAAAGAGTTAAGCATTTTTCAAGTTTCGTTTCCCAGTAAGGTTTCAACTTCAGAATTTCTATCTTCCTTAACAGGAAACTAAATCGTATTTTTCACTCCACCCTTTTCTTGTTTTCATTTCATACACACCTCTGTGAACGTGCAATAGTCTTTATCAAAGAGTAAAACCTTCATATCTCCGTTAAAATTTTTTTTTAAAAGCCTGTCTTTTATCAAGATTATTCTCACACAAAGAACCGTTAGGAATTTTAACTCGGAGAGAACACTTGCTTGACTTTGTTTTAAACTGGACTTTCTAGGCTTCTTAGCGAGCTTTGGGCCAATGCACCCAAACCAGTTGGTTTTAGGGCATTAGGTGTAGAAACACCCCAGCGGACTTAATTACTCAAGTTACCTAGGTCCAAAAACAAAAGACAGTTTGTCGTGAAAATCAGATGATTTAATACGAACGGAGATATAACCGGTAGTTCAAATATTTTTTTTTTGATAAAAGACGTGTTTAGTGGGTTTGGTGTGTAATCATTCCAATCAAGTTTTAGATGGATTATTTTTCAGACTTAGCTCCAATTACGGCATCAATAACATTCCTTCATATTCGCTTTACTTCATAAACTATTCTTGACATTACTTATTTCAGAACAAACCTATTTGATCCTCAGAAAATCATTTATCTGTTTTAAAAGTTTAAACATGAAAGACTTGTCATCTAATTCCCAAAATCTTACGACACGTGTAGTGTGATGTAAAGACGTATAACAGCTATAGTTAACTTCAAAGGAGAGTTATCTTTCAGGTTTTCAAAATCCAAACATAAGATTTAGTTATTCCTATTTTTTTCAAACAAAAACCGTCGAAATGTTGAATCAAAGTTCTTCCACAAGCTAACTTGACAAAAAAGTTTTTATATTTTTGTAGAAAATTTTCAGATTTTTATGGATTTTATGGATTTTAATATGCAGATGCAAAATATACATATGAATGCGAAGGTAAGAAATGCGTACCGAGCGTACCCCCAAACTTAAACTGGACAGTGTCCTCACTGTCGTTGCATGAAGAGAGCAGTTGGAAGGTTCACAATTTTTATTTGTTTTTGTTTTTAAAGAAAAGAAAAAGAATATACACAAAAAATGGTTTGTACATACCCCCAAACTTATTTGGAACAGTGTCCACTGTTCTTGGCTGGATAACCGAAGTTTGGAGGTAGGCAGAGGAAGATCATGCAGGGAAAACCGGCTCCTGTAAGAACAGGAGCTCCTCTGTTGGTTCGGCGCTAAGGTACGGTTTGCATCGGTGTCCATTTACCTTGAAGAGTGAACCGTCCTTTGGATTTTCCAAATCCACAGCGCCCTGCGGATACACATTCCGCACGAAATACGGCCCTTTCCAACGAGATCTGAGCTTTCCAGGATGGAAGTGAAGTCGGGTGTCGTAAAGCAGTACCTGCTGACCAGGTACGAAGGTTTTGCGCAAAAGGTGTTTATCGTGAAACACCTTCGTTCGATTCTTAACGACAACCGCGTTATCGTAAGCCTCATCTCTAAGCTCGTTCAGTTCGTTCAACTGCAGCTTCCGATGGCTGCCTGCGTCCTCGATAGACAGATTCAGCTCCTTTATCGCCCAAAATGCGCGATGCTCGATTTCGACAGGTAGGTGGCAGGCTTTTCCGTATACAAGCCGATAGGGAGACATGCCAAGGTCGGTCTTATACGCGGTTCTAAATGCCCTAAGGGCATCAGTGAGTTTCAGAGACCAATCCTTACGGTTCGTGGAAACCGTCTTCTCCAGTATCTGCTTGATTTGCCGATTTGAAACTTCGGCCTGCCCGCAGGTTTGGGGGTGGTAGGGCGTAGAAAGCTTATGATTAATGGAGTATTTCCGCATCAAGGCCTCGAAAGTCCTATTGCAGAAATGACTTCCATTGTCGCTAATGATCGCTCGGGGGTGCCCAAACCGTGAGAAGATGTTTTCTTTAAGGAACCTAACCTTGTTGTCGTTAGTCCGGCTGGGCACAGCCTCGACCCATTTAGAGACGTAATCAACAGCTAGAAGGATGTACAAGTTCCCAAAAGAGCTGGGAAACGGCCCCATGAAGTCTATCCCCCAAACATCGAAAATTTCCACAACCAAGATCGGTTGGAGCGGCATCTCGTTCCTCCGGGATATCCGGCCCATGTGTTGGCACCGGGAGCAAGTCTTGCAATAGTCGTGAGCGTCTTTGAAGAGTTGTGGCCAGTAGAAACCACATTGCAAGATCTTCTCAGCTGTCTTTCTGGGCCCAAAATGCCCGCCACATGCTTGATCGTGGCAAAATGACAGCACACTCTTGAATTCCTCATCAGGGACACACCGACGAATAATCTGGTCGGGACAGTACTTGAACAAGTAGGGTTCGTCCCAGTAAAAGTGTTTTACTTGGGATAAGAAGCGAAGTCTGTCCTGACTCGACCATTCGGTCGGGAGTAATCCCGTGGCCAAATAGTTCACAATATCTGCGAACCAGGGTTCGCACGATACTGTCAAGAGTTGTTCATCCGGGAAAACGTCATTAATCGGAATTGGAAGCGAAGGCGAAGAAGGAAGTCGTGAGAGATGGTCGGCAACTACGTTTTCACATCCTCGTTTGTCCTTAATGACAAGGTCAAACTCTTGAAGCAAGAGGATCCAACGTATTAACCGAGAGTTGGCATCTTTCTTCGCAAAAAGATGGCGCAGAGCTGAATGGTCCGTGTAGACAATGACTGGAGAGCCGATGAGGTAGGGCCTGAACTTTTCTAAAGCAAATACAACAGCTAAAAATTCCTTCTCAGTTGTTGTATAGTTAAGTTGGGCGTCGTTCAGGGTCCGGCTCGCGTAATAGATTACGTGCGGCATCTTGTTGATGTGCTGTCCAAGGACAGCACCGATGGCAAAGTCAGATGCATCGCACATAATCTCGAATGGGTGCGTCCAGTCAGGGGAAGAAAGAACGGGAGCAGAAGTCAGTGAGCGTTTCAGTGACTCGAATGCAGTCACACAGCTCGAGTTGAAGTCGAAAGGTGTATCCTTGGCCAGCAAAAGCGTCAAGGGCCTAGCAATCTTGCTAAAGTCCTTGATAAACCGTCTATAGAAACCGGCATGGCCAAGGAAGGCTCGGATATCTCTGACGCATCGGGGAGGAGGCAGATTGGAAATGACCTCAATCTTTGCTTTGTCAACCTCTATGCCATTTTGCGAGATGATATGTCCTAAGACAATACCTTCGCGCACCATGAAGTGGCATTTCTCCCAGTTCAAAGTGAGATTCTTGTCCTTACATCGGGTAAGGACAGCGTCAAGATGCAGCAAACACTCGTCAAAGGAGTCGCCGAAGATGGAGAAGTCATCCATGAAAATCTCCAGAAATTTCTCCACCATGTCTGAGAAAATTCCCATTATACACCGCTGGAAGGTAGCGGGCGCATTGCATAACCCAAAGGGCATGCGTCGATATGCAAACGTGCCGAAAGGACAAGTGAAAGTGGTCTTGTCCTGGTCTTTTTCGGCGATGGGAATTTGATTATAGCCGGAGTAGCCATCAAGAAAGCAGTAGTACTCATGTCCGGCAAATCGTTCCAGCATCTGGTCAATGAAAGGTAGCGGAAAGTGGTCTTTCCGCGTTGCGGCGTTAAGTTTTCTGTAATCAATGCAAACTCGCCACCCAGTTTGTGTGCGAGTAGGGATTAACTCATTCGCCTCGTTGGTTATGACCGTGATGCCCGACTTCTTGGGGACAACGTGAATGGGGCTAACCCACTGGCTATCAGAGATAGGGTAAATGATACCACTATCTAGACATTTGACGATCTCCTTCTTCACAGCCTCCTTCATGACTGGATTAAGACGTCTTTGTGGATCCCGGGCTGGTTTGGCATCATCCATCAGATGAATGTGATGCTCAACGATGAGGGGACTAATCCCCTTGATGTCCGCCATGGACCAGCCAAAAGCTTGCCTGTTGCTGTGCAAGACCGCGAGAAGGGCTTTCTCTTGCTCTGGAGCTAGAGAAGCCGAAATGATGACAGGGAGGGTCTCGTTCTCACCTAAGTAAGCATACTTAAGGTGAGACGGCAACGGCTTGAGTTCGAGCGTTGGAGGTGAAATGATGGAAGGCAAGACTGGTGCAAAGGTCTCGAACTCAAAGGATTCCAGCAAAGGTTCAAAACGAGTGTAGGCAACCGAGTCGGATGGTTCAGGTAACTCATCCGGAAAGTCGAAGGATTCAAACTCGGGTTGTGCGCGGCTAAGATCGTTCGAGAACGTGAAACACTCGTATTCGTTATCGGGCGCAGAAACAGCAGCAGGTTCGAAGAGAAACGCACTAGTGGCGTCAAGATTATCGTGATCAAACAGAAACTCCTCGAATTCACACTCTTCTGGTGTGATCTCCTGGATCGAGCAGACGTCCAGTATATGAGCATTAGGTTCGGCGGGCTGATTCCCCAACCTAAAAATGTTGAGTTCAATCGTCATATTTCCAAAAGAGAGGTTCATTGAACCATTGCGACAATTGATCACAGCATTTGAGGTTGCGAGAAATGGGCGACCGAGTATCACCGGAATTTGATTCCGGGGGTTAGCTACAGGCTGTGTATCTAAGACAATGAAGTCAACGGGGAATATGAAGTCCCCGACTTTTATTAACACATCCTCTAGCTCACCCCTAGGATGGGTGATCGATCGGTCGGCCATTTGGAGAGTGCAGTGTGTGGGTTTCAACTCTCCGACGCCTAATTGCTCGTATACTAAATACGGAAGCAGGTTAACACTGGCACCAAGATCTAATAGTGCGCGGTTGATGTTCTTATCCCCAATGGTAATTGAAATCGTAGGACAGCCAGGGTCCTTCCGTTTTTGTGGTAAAGATTGGGTAAGGGCATCACTCACAGCACTAACCAAGAAAACTTTCTTGGGTACCTGAGACTTCCTCTTTTTCGTGCACAAGTCCTTTAAGATTTTCACGTAGGACGGGACTTGTTGGACAGCATCTAAAAGAGGAATATTAATGTTAACCTGCTTAAATAACTCCAGAATCTTCTCCATTTGAGGATTTTGTTTGTTAGACCTCAACCGGTTTGGAAATGGAACATTTTGAAAATTGGTTGAGTCTAATGCTGGAGGAGGAGATTTTGGAGTTGGAACGGATCCCAGAATAGGTGTTTTCGTGGAGTGAGAAGTGGGTCCGCTCAGAGCAGAAGAAGAGGAAGAGGAGCCTTGTGAAGAACGGAGAATGGGCTCAGAAGACGAAGAAGAAGAAGGAGAAGAAGAAGAAGAAGAAGAAGCGGCGGCCGGGGTGTCATCGTTGATTCGCTTGCTAATGTTGTTTTGCAGCATCCTTCCCGATCTCAGTGTAGTCATGGCACTCACATTATGGTTTTGTTGTTCAAGAGCAACATGTGCATTATGTGGATGACCGGGATTTGGAAGTAGCTGGGACGGGAGCTTCCCCTTCTCTCGCTCGCTCAAGGCCGCGTTCAGCTGTGCAATCTGGGCCTCAATGGTCTTGATGCTTTGCCCGTGTGTGGCAGTGTGTTGCACTAAAGATTGAATCGAAGACTGGATGTTGGTGGTGGATTGAGTCGATTGTTTAACAAACGCCTCCAGACTTCGCTCAAGCGAGGAAACCTTATCGTTGTTCGACGGAACAAAGTTGTTTGGTGGAAAAGAATTGTTCGGTGCAAAGTTGTTCGTCTGATTTTGAAAAGGTTGGGGTTGGAAGGGCTGCTGATACTGAGTTTGTTGTTGCGCTTGTTGTTGCGGCGGAGGGGCCCTTTGGAAATTGTTGCCTTGGAATTGATTCTGATTCTGATTCCAGGCGAAATTGGGGTGGTTCCTCCAACCGGGATTGTAGGTGGAAGAGTATGGATCATTCCTCGGTCTTTGCTGGAATGCATTAACCTGATCCTGTCCTTGCGATGGTGGATTGTAAGGACACTCTTCGGTCAAGTGAGAAGGATCGGAACAACAAGCGCAGATGGTACGAAGGGGGAGAACAGGGGCAGGAGTAGGAGAAGAAAATTTGCTCTCTA
Source organism: Agapanthus africanus (assembly GCA_030015575.1). Taxonomy (NCBI): domain Eukaryota; kingdom Viridiplantae; phylum Streptophyta; class Magnoliopsida; order Asparagales; family Amaryllidaceae; genus Agapanthus; species Agapanthus africanus. Next base: position 313,470,411 of record CM057351.1, on the reverse strand, counting down.
TTGCTTCAAGCTTTTTTGTTATTGCAGCCATTTCAGCTCTCATCGCAATAGAGACATCAAGCTGGTGAATTCCTACCCTAGACTGACCGGTAGAAGTGGAGGTAGAAGAAGAAGAAGAAGAAGAAGTCGGTCTGGTGCTCTCCCACTGTAGCGTTTGCTCCGCAAGGTCGTCAAAGAACTGCCACGCTTCCTCGTCAGATTTTGATAGGAAGTGGCCCTGACAGATGGTTTCCAGCAACTGCTTCGTTGCTGGGTTCAGTCCCTCGTATAAGGTTTGGCAGAGCTGCCATTTCTCTATACCGTGGTGAGGACACTGAACAAGAAGGTCTTTGTATCGGTCAAAGCACTTCCAGAAGGGTTCAGAAGGAAGCTGGGAGAATTGGTTGATTTCATTTCGAATCCTTGCGGTCTTATGATTCGGATAGAATTTTTTCAGAAACGCTTTAACAAACTCGTCCCAGCTGGTGATTGAGTGGGAAGCGGTGCTATACAGCCATTTTTCAGCGAGATCGCATAAAGTGAACGGAATGACCCGTTGACGTATAGCATCGTCCGACAGCTGGGTTGTTTTCATCATGGCACAGACGTTTTGAAATTTATTGATGAAGATATAGGCATCTTCAGATTCAAGCCCATGAAAACGTGGAAGCATGTTGATGAAATGGGGCTTAATTTCAAAGTTGTCCCCATTGGCCGGAGGAAGAGAAAGGCAGGTGGGAAGTGCAGAACGGGTGGGGTAGAAACGATCCTGGAGCGCAATTCGCTGCGGCGCTATAACAGGCGGAGGTGGTGGAAGATTGGTCTCCGTAGGAGGTGGAGCCAATCCAGCGGTGGTCAAAGAGATGTTCGGATTAAATCCCGACATCGCGGAAGAAGAGGTTGGTGAAGGTGAAGGTGAAGGTGAAGATGTATGAACAGAATTCCGGTCAACGTCGGAGTTGGTCGGCAAAGGAAGGGGTGAAAGAGGAGTGGACGGAGTATCGACTTCGGAGTCGATCGCGTAGTCGGTCGCGACTAACGTAACGCGGACTAGACGGGCTCTAGTGTCCCGAGTCCAAGCGGACATACACTAAACGAGTTTAGTATAGTCAAAGCGGAGAAGGTGAGGGTAAGAAAACGTCAATGGAGAAAGGCGATGGGTGGTGGGTGAAAATGGATTTGGCGACAAAAGGGGCAAGTTTTTATAAAAGTTTTTGATTTTCTCTTTTTTTGTTTTTTTTTGTTTTTAGAAAGAGATTTACAGAAGTATGTACGGAAATACGGCTTAAGCAATCACAAACAAGATATGCACAATCACACCTAGATCTACGGTCGCCTAGGTCAACTAGACCTGCTCCTGAACTTGATTGTCGAAGTTAAACAATGTCGAGAAACGGGCTTAAAAATACACTGATCACGAGGCCAGGTAAGTGCAGAGATAAGGGGAGGTTATCCAACGCTTTCGCGAAGTTCCTTAATTAAATAACCCTTTCTCTTTCGGCGGTTGCGCCTTTAACACTTTCCTAGACACCCCGTAAACAATATACGGTTAAGCGAGGTTCTAAACACGGTTTATCTTCTCCTAATGAGCGCGAAGTCCTTAGGGCTGAAGTCTAGTATTTTTTTTAATTTACAATGGACAATGCATATGCTTTAGTGATTTTTAGGGTCCTGGGAAGGGTGATGAAATCCCCACCCAATCTGGATTGGTTTCAAGCCCCTTAAGTCCGTATTAAAGAATGCAAAACAGTAACAAATCAACTGCAAACAATTTTTATTTGCGGCGCAAAGAATCCTGCACAAGAACAGTTTATTGGAAGGGGGAGAAGAATTTGCGCAAAGAAGGCGGCAGAAAACACAATTTATTGGAGTTCAGAGGAGTGGGGAGAAGCAGAGAACTTACAGAGAAATTTGGGGCCCTGAAGGCACCAACAGGCCGCGGATCCGCGGCCAAACACCTGCTTAGGCCGCGGTTCCGCGGTGGAACAGAGAGTTTGGGCTTCCCATTTTTTTCTGTGTGCTGGTCTTGGAGTCTTCTGCTTGTCTGGATGTTTTGAATCTTGGTTTGCTCACTGGAACAGCTCCAGATTTGTTCAGTAGACCGTAAACTTCGTTTTGTCCGTCGCGGTGTAGCCGCGAAATGTGGGTCTATCTTCCCACGTCTTTGGCACTGTACTTGAACTCCGTATTTTCAACGTCCTTGGCGTCGATCTTGAACTTCGTATTTTCCTGCACACTTGCACAAAAACTAATCAAGAATAACAAGATGGTTTCTTTTACAAAGAATATATTTTTTCGTTTTTTTTATACTTACAAATTAACCCGAAATTACACAAGGAAATAAACTACCGTCTCCCCGGCAACGGCGCCATTTGATTGTTAGGATACGTGCGTGTTCAAATTCTAGTTTAAATACCGCAATCAAGACGGTTTCGCTTGTAGCTAGCCGGTTGAGTACGGGTCGTCCGCACGGAGATGGGAGTCTTTTTCAAAGTGTTTTAACGAGTTAAGTCCGAAAGTTCAGATTTTGTTTGTAACTATCTAAGTGTTAAGTTGATATTTAAAGAGAGCTTGTTAGGGTTAGGATTAGGTTAGTTTGAGTTAGGAGTCTCCACATCTTTCGTTGCCCCTCTTAATATCGGTGTTACGGTAATCGGCAACAACGGGGATTAGCACGACTAGGAAGGAACTTGCGAGTATAAGCTAGGCTTTCCAACGCATAGTCCTTCCTTTTGGTGCTTGTCCGTCCGTTCTTGGCTCTTATCCATAACCTCCGGTTAATTCAACCACAACCGGTCTCACTACGGAATCACCGCTATCATGTAGGATAGGGTGCCGTAAGGAGCGGATTGTGGTTCAATTAACGGGAGTCGATTTAAGTTGTTGGGCAAGGAAAGAGTGAGAGAGATTTCCTTCTCTCAAACTTCCCTTATCCTACCCTAACAAGTATAAAACTACTCACACTTCATGATAATGAAAAACAAAATACAACAAAAGAGAAAGATAGAAAGAAGGAGATTAGGAGAATACGACTAACTATTTGCGACCTCACCTTGGCGAGGATCGAGCGTAAGTATCATTGTCGTATGAATGATAAAGAAAAAGAGAGAAGAAATAAACAACAAGGAAATAACAACAACTACTTAACGAATTAAAATTACAACAAGCATAAAGATAAGGAGACAAGCATGATAATGAAAAGGTCTTCTTTATTCATCACTCTTCACTCAAAAGCTCACTACAAGTTTAATGGAGAAGAGGTGAGAAGAGGAAGAAGAGAAACACTAAAACTAGGCAAAATGAAAATACAAGAATGGACCCTTTCCTTCACAAAGTTCTGGGCTATTTATAGGCCAGAAAATGAAAACCTAGGGCAACCACCAGAACCCTGATGAAAATACCAAACTATCCCCCAAAACACTTTTTGTTTGGCGCCTGAACGGCCGCGGAACCGCGGCCTAGACCCTCCTTTGGCCGTGGTTCCGCGGCCATTTAGATGAATTGGGGCTCTGTATTTTTGGTGATACCCTGGTTTGATGTGAGCTTCAATCTGGTATATGTGTTTTCTCATAATTGCTTCACGAATTTTCCAGAATTTCTGTTGAGGGAAAGGTGGACTTTTTGTCAAGATTTTCTCATGATTGCTTCGAGCTCCGCGTAGATTTCTTGGATCTTGTGCTACCATTGAGCCTTGTGCATTGATTTGACATTTTGTCTTCCTACTGGTATCTGGCAACATACGGATGAAGGGCGGAGACCGTGTTTTCTCAGTGGTTGGCAGGAACCCGGATTTTTTCGTGTCTTCCATGAATTTCACCGTTTTAGAACCGAGAACTTGTATCCTGCAAATGACTAGCAAACACGGCTCAAGAGTATCTACGGATATGCAATGTGATAAAAATTGGGCGGTATGAAAATGCAAAATTCTGATATGAACAGATGTCAATTGAGCTTAACATATACAAGTTGGGAAGTGTACCCTCCGAACCTTCTGCTCAGGTTTGTTCTGTCGAATTAATAGATGTCGACAGCAGCGAATTTGATCAGCCTCATGATACTGATCTAGACTTTTTTCATATATTGTTGTTTGACCCAACTATGTATCATACACATACGGACTCTTCCACTGAGCTGTTCGGGTCAACAACTAACTCTGATTATGAACCGTTTTTGGAGTCTGAAGATCACCCTATGCTTTTTGATGACATTATTCTTCGGGGTATCGATGAGAGTTTTGAGGAAATCTTCGCTGATGAATTCGCATTTTTAAAAGACACGGGTGTTGAGATGAATCACCCTCAATACAAAGAAATTGAACCTCCACCCCTTCTTCTGGACTATAAAGAGAATGCGAGTAATCCATCACAATCACTGTGTCGTCTCTTCAAAACGAGACGCAGACACATTCTTTCACACCACTTATCTTTTCCTCACTTCTTCTTGGCTCTTTTCAACTTGTTCTTCCACCAACTGGTGAACTACACTGATAAAATCTTCAAATGGTTGGGTTGACTTTCGGTCTTTACAAAGCTTGGCATTGACCAGTAATTTTTGACCCCCTCTTGTGATTTTCAAAAGTTTAACATTGTTTAACTCAAGTTTGGGGGGGTATAATCTGGCTCTTGAAAATAAAAATTTTACACAAAATGGTGAGCCAAAAATAAGTTTGGGGAAGGATTTTCACGATCATATTTATTGCCCCCATTAATAAATTTTCTCCCAAGCTTACAGGTTTTTGAGCTCTAGCAGAAGACAACAGTGAGGACACTGTTGAAAACAAGTTTGGGGGAGGTTTGTGCTTATTTGCACATACTTTGCATCAGACGTTGCATAAGCACAAAACATATAAAAAAATAATTTGTACATAAATAAGATAATAAAAGATTAGATAGTGAAAAATTACATCCAAAAGATTAGAAAAATTTAAGAAAACCAAGAAAATTAGAAGTTTTCTTAAACAAAACTAGTAATAAGTAGTTATGAGCCGTTGTCCCAAGGGTTAGTAAGATGAAGGAAGTCACTAATCTGAGGATAAAAATAAGTCTGAAAAATAGTTCCTATTCTGGAAGCCAAACATTTGAACGTTGATACCCTACTATATGCACTTACACACGTCTTGAAACTCGGGATAGTAGAGGATACCTTGAAATACTCTTGTCTAAAAGCCAAATTATGAAGAAAATAATAAATGAAGAAAATATAAAAATGGTGTAGAAAAATGAACATTGGTTTTGTTATCACCAAGGCAGCAATAAAAAAATATAGCGAGGGTGCTTCATCACCTAGTGCCTTAGACCAACTGGTATGGGAGTCACTGCTAAGCCTTAGGTGGGGCAAAACGAGGAAAATACTAATACACCTAATAAGCAAGCACATGAGTAATCGGTCGGTACTAAGAAGTATTAACGGTCGCATGAAAAATGTGTGAGCAAATCCAGCTAAATATTCATTGATTAAAAAGTACTGAGGCAGATGGACAAGAGTATGATAGCTTGAATTGAATTCTCCAAGTGTAGGGATGTCTTTTACACATACGTAGGGGTATATGATCGATGTTTGGAAAAAAAAGATAGGAATGAAGAATAAACACGATGTTTTATTAAGGGATGATGTGATTTCTGACATCTTTTCATGACTATTAAGATAGGGCTCATGACAACCGAAAAGCTAGTGTAGTTGGAAACTCTAATTTTCAAAGTCTTTCTTTTATAATTCTTATCTTTACATGTAACTTTTACGGTCTTCCTTTTATTATGGGATTTTGTGGGTGCAATCCGCTGAAAACCCTCAGAAGACAACACTCCTCCTACTAGGGACACCTAGAGGTTTAAAGGCTTGTTGCACGTGCTCAGTGCAATCGTGTTGCCTACAAAAGTGTGATAGTTAGTTTTTATTTTTCTTTATTTTCTCCTTCTCTTCACCTGAATAAAACATGTTTACTCAAGACGACCAAAATTAAGTTTGGGGGAATTTGATCAGTCGAAAATATTGCATTTTTAACACATCAATTTCCCTACTCTTTGCAATCATCTAAAGGTGTTTGGTATAAATATAGCACATATTAGCAATTTGTCTGCAAAAATACCAAATAACATGTGTTATACATTATAACCGGCATTTTGAGGGAAATTGTGTGTTTATTATTGCACGCATGATTTTTGTATATCGCAACACTTGTCTCGAGATTGTGTGCAGGAAATTCCACGAAAAAGAGCCAGAATTGATAAAAGTGCTGATGAAATACGCCAAGTTTAAGACTTGTGATCTGGCAGTAAACAAGAAAGTATAAAAATATTCCATACATCAGAAAAGTGCCATAAAGCCAACATGAAATCAACCTGGAAATTTTATGCACCAAGCGCACCAAACGGCCACGGATCCGCGGCCGAATGGGCCGATCCGCCGCGGATCCGCGGCCGCGGTGACTCATCATGGGCAGACACTTAGATCAGGATTCTCCTTTCAAGAGGCAAACTTCTTCAAGACACTTCAGTCTCCAGAGATCTCCAGAAACTTCTCTTCTAACAGCCAAGCTTCTTGTACAAGCTTCATAACAACCAAGCTTCTCAAGCAAGCTAGCTAACTACCTTAATCTAGAAGCTTCCTTCATAACTACCAAGCTTACAAAGGAAGCTAAACCTAGCTTAGCTTCTAAAGGAAGCTAGATCAAGCTTCTAGGGGAAGCTAAAGGAGAAGATTATAAAAAGGGACCCAAGGGCATCATTACAAGGTTGTTGAAAATGGAGCCAAAATTCCGCAAGTTGAGTGACACAACTTGCAACTCAAAACCCTAGCCTGAATCCAATTCCAAAACCAAATCAAGATTCATCGAGTACCAAATCAAGCAAGAATCCAACGAGCCTTTTTGAAGCAACGCCGATCTTCATCCAAGCAAGTGATCCACGACGATCCGCGACTCAAGAAGACGATGCGAAGCTAGTTCGACGATCAAGTTCTCTCCTCAATTCTTGTAGTCTTTGAGTGAATTGTAACGAAACATCTTATAATAAAAGGTGAAAATTCTTGATCTTTCTTTTTTTTTACGTTTGAGCATTATGATGAGTTGTCAATTCTTGATTGTTTTCTTTTTCATGATATTTGAGTGAAACTCCGCTTGTGGAGGAATCGAGAAAATTTATAGATGACGATGATTAAATTCTTGAACGATTCTTAAGTCTTATGAGTTTTGTAAACTCTAGAAAATTGAATCATCGACAACCTAGTTTCGAGCGAGATGCTTTCTTGAATGTTTTCGCTTTAAATTAGAGATCGACGATCGATAATTGAATTTCCTAGAGGCTATAATTTGAATGCTAATTAACGAAAGGATAAGGGATGAGGATGGAGAAACCCTAGTTTCTTCAATAGATCCCTAAACCTCGTTGATTATCATCGATCTAGCAACAAATCTTCAATAGATAAGAATTTGTAATCATAAGTATTCATCATCACTATCGATTGGATCGATTCCTACAAGCCTCTTTGCAAATATTGATAATTCAAACAATTTGGGAACATTTCTTGATTCTTGATTTTAGATCTTTACTTTCTTTAAGTTTCTTGAAAATAAAAACTCATAAATCTTGAATCAATTTTATTGCAATTTTCTTTTACTTTTTAATTTTCAACTCAACTAAAACAAGATCGATCAAATCACACTTTCACTGTGGACGATCCGCATTCACCGACGAACCTACAATAGACACCGTTATTGATTGCGGTTTACAAATTTCTTTGGTTGTGATCTTTACACCATTCTAAACATGACATCGAAATTGATTATCAATCATACCCCTTTTTTTGTCAGCCTTGGAATGCTGCAGTCCGTAGTAGTTTATAGACGTTTTAGTCGATTGCAAGTTTTAGGACATTGCGGTCCATCGTTAGTTTAAGGACGTTTCGGTCCGTTGCAAGTTTTAGAACATTGCGGTCCATCGTTGCCATATTTGAGGCGAATTTCTAGTTTACGGACTTTTTGGTCCATGGGGCTTTCTCTATGAATGAGCACGATGCCCCCGGTATGTCCATCTTTTTCGGATCATGTGGTTGTGGCGGGTTCATCGGATCATGTGGTTGTGGCGGGTTCATCTTCCAGTTTTCAGAAAGCGTGAATTTGCCCAGTTGGTATTGGTCGTCAATCCAGCCTTTGAAGACGAAGCAATCTTCGATTGGATGGCTTACTGCTTGGTGGTAAGGGCGGTAATTAGGATTGTTGATATCGCCTGGCTGCAACGGACATTTTGGATCCGGCAGATTGATGAGTCTGTTGCGCACTTCCAGCTCGAACAGTCTCCTCGTTTTATCCCGGGGAAACGAGTGAGGACGTCCCAGTCTCTCCTCGAGGGATGGGCGTGGACGCACATTGTTTTGGCGAAAAACCAGCTTTAAGTTGCTCGGTTGTTGTTGAGTATTGGCGACGAAGGTTGCTTTCCCTTTCCCTTTTTCATTTCGATATTCCAGCTTCGAAGGAGATGGTCTATGACCCATCTGATCCATTTGGGCTAGCTTGTCAATCAAGGCCTGGAAAGTAGTTCGCTTGAAGAACATCATGAATTGAGATATGGTCGCTTGAGGGTCGAGAGTACCTACGAACATGCCTACCGCAGGAGCCTCTTCGATGCGTTGTTCGCACTTCGACCATAGATTCCACCACCGTATCGCGTACTGGACCCAAGTTTCGCCTAGCTTCACCCTGGCATTGATCGGTGCTGTGATTGGGGTACGTTCGCTAGCGCTCGCAAAACTTTGGGTGAACAACAATTCCATCTCTATAAAAGTTTTGACGGAGTCATTGGGTAGCTCCGAATACCACTCAAAGGTTGTTTCCGCCAAGCTGCCGATGAACTGGCGAAGCAATAGTTTGTCATCACCTCCGGTATTGCCGCAAAGAGCCCTGAACTGAGCGACATGTTGATGGGGATTGCCTATCCCCTTGTATACGTGAAACTTAGGAATTGTGTATCCTGGCGGATACTAGATCTGATCGTACCATCCTGGATATGGTCGACCAGTTCTGACGACTTGGCCAGTTGCTTCATTTTCTTGATGAGCCCGTATTTGCTGAGCTATATAATCATCCAGGGCAGCTTTTGAGATGGTCTCCTCTTTGGGTGTTGTACAAGCCGGAAGGGGGTTTGACGTCTCTGCTCGGTCATCTTCGAGGATAATCGGAGGATCTTCAGCTGGAGGGTCCGGCTGGATCATCATGCCACCATATCCTGAAATAGAAGGGCCATTTTTTTTATATTGGCCGCTTGTTCTAAGGCCTCTTTGTCCTTCTTCTCAAGCATTCTCCGAAGGAATTTGGCATCAGTTTCCTGCTCACAACGCTGCTCTGAGGACGTCTCTGGGCTTGCTTTTGTTCCCGTGAGCGCGGCCATGGTTGTTAGCATCTCTTGGAGCTTCTATTGTTGCTGCTCCTGAGTCTTTGTTACTGATCGCGTAAGCGGTCGATGACCTGTGGAGATACGGCTATCCACTTTTCCGGATGTCATATAGATGGTATGAACCACCATGCCCCCGGACTTAGGGCGTTTAGGCTCAATTCCTTTGACATTTGTTGCAGACACAGGAATCTTCTTCGGTCTTCTCTTTTTGTGGGCGGTCGAAGTTGAGGGGGCCATTGCAGTAGGCACCCAAGTAGCTGTCACCTTCTGTGGTTTAACAGGGTGGTCCTCTTCTTGCCGAACCTTTATCTTTTTCTGTTGGCGGGAGTAATTTGGATCAATCACCGAGTCTTGGACTTGACGCCGGACCTTATAAATTTTAGAGGACAGCCGCTGAGGGGGCTGCTCTAGCTTCACCTTTGGGGCATTCTCCATAGGTGGAGGAGATTTCTTCAGCACAGCGGTCGGAGAGTTCCTGCGTACCCTGTTAAGTAGTTCAAAGCTGTTCCCGGTTGGAACAGCAGCATCAACTTCCACCATTGGAGCTGGTGGAGTCAGTCCAGAAAGGGAATTTCCCCCAGCCTTCTTTACTCGGCGCCAGTGGCGACATCGAGCATGTCGAGCCGACGGTACTGGCTCAGCTATGGGGGTGGCTTCATCATGCCCCCTGTTCTGATGAGAGTGCTGTTGGCGCCAGCCTGTCAAAGACAGATGCTCGCTGAGAGGGAATGGCCAATCTTAAAAAAACCGATTTTCGTGCAGGGGAAACGACCTTGGTTACTTCACCCGGTGTAGGAGCAGAAACGGCCAGTCATGTGAAGACTGACCCCTTAGCAGGAGAAGTCGCCTTGGTGACTTCAGGAGTAGGAATGGCTATCCGCTTTGGGATAATGCTTTCTGGTATTGCGGGCTTCTTCACGGGCCCGTTGGAGCTTTGGCCCAGTCTATTGAAAACCGAGGCACTGGATTTAGGCGACCCGTTGAGAGGGGCCGCAGTAGTTGCAAGCCGATCAAAGACCGACTTCTTCTGAGCTTCTTACAATGGCACAGGGGCGCTGAAGCTCATCGGTGGGAGCATGGTCCCGAAGAACAACCCAGTGGTGGCCTGAGTCACTTGCTCCACTGGCATTGTAAAAAGGGAGGCCGCTTGGGGCCCGTAGGTTACTCCTCCAGATGAGGCGAAACGGGAGTTACAGTTGCAGTTGGAGCAGTTAGAGGCCATTGATGTTCATTTTTCTGCACGGGAGCAAAACCAAATCTTAGTACCTCAAACCCAAGGGCAACCATATTAAACCGCAATTCGTTCGCGAACACGACACACGAAGTGTGGAGTGGAAAGAGGAAAACGAGGTCCCACTGGGCGTGCCAGAATCTGTTCTCCGCCGAAAAGACGCGACCGGGACGTTGGGACGTCCAGGCCTGAATTCCGAGGGCAGATGCTAATTGGTTCTATCCGTCCACCTCTCCGAAAATGCCAAGTTGATTTATGGCACCATGTATCGAATGCTTAAACGGATGCGGCCGATGTAGCAGACTTCGTCAGATTCCCCCTCGTTGAGTGGTTTTTGATTGTGGGGACGCTCTTCCCTGCAGGCGCAAGCCCCTGCAATTAATTACACTACTGCATCGCGGTAACCACTTTCTCCATCTCCAGATAGTCACTTCGTGTCATGTGTGTTTGTTTTGTTTTTGGTTGCCCATGGATTGTATACGGAGACTAATTTATGTTGTCGCCCGTAGGGCGTGGATTAGTCCAAATCCGTATTTTCTTAGATTTGGGTTTGGGGTTGGGTTTAAGGATACGTTAGTCTCATTTGAAACTAAGATCGACTTAAACATTTGTTAAGGATACGTTGGTCTAATTTTAGACTAAGATCAACTTAACGGGATCATTTAGATCCAACAAGAGAGCATTTGGGCTCTAATGTTTTAGTTTAGGGACTTTGCGGTCCATTACCAGTTTAAGGACATGGTGGTCCAAGGTTAAGGACATCATAGTCCATGGGTTTAAGGACATTACAGTCCAGTTTAAAGACATCATAGTCCATGGGTTTAAGGACCCCACAGTCCAGTTTAAAGACGTCATAGTCTATGGAATGTATGGTTGTCGGGACCCGTCACCTCTCTGAAGACGTTGAAGGATTACAACGATAAATATCAGAGGAGTAAAGAGATGTACCCTTAAACCAATTTTGGTTGAGAGATCTGTAGTCCAATTGGGACTAAGATCTGAGATTTATGAGCACATGGGCTCAATTAATATGAATGAGGGATTAATGGCCAACTTGGGCTCGGCCCACTCAGTTAAATGTTAAACATTTGACAATGTTGAACATTGATTTGAGTTCTGACAATATTTTTGTCTTTTATTGAATGCTGAGCATTCATCATAGCTCTGGGGCTTTATTTATAGAAAAATTTATGTTCTTTTAGCGCACACGTGAGGAGCACGTGGCACGCTTGGCGCTTTGCGCCAGTCAAAGAGTGCAGAGTGCTAGTTTATGAGCGCATTGCGCTTCTTCTGAGTGGCGCACGCATGATGAGCATGTGGTGCGCTTGGCGCTGAGCGCCAGATTATGAGCGCATTGTGCTTCTGCTGAATGGCGCACATGTGAGGAGCACATGGTGCGCTTGGCGCTTAGCACCAGTCCAAAGAGCGCAAAGCGCTTCTGTTCAAGTAGCGCACACATGGGAAGCACGTGGCGCGCTTGGCGTTGAGCACCAGTCCAAGAGCGCAGAGCGCTATCTGATCAGCTTTATGATCTGAGAACTAAATTCTCGTTTAGAAGAGACTTTGTCTCAAGGTTCTAAGAACAAAGTTCTTATTTTGTAGGAGACGTTTCAAATCTCTTATTTTGATGAAAGGCTTTGCCTTTATGGATCTGTGATCCTAGGAGAATTGACTTATTCTCCCCCCCCCCTTTATTTCATAGATTTATGATCTGTGAGAAGAATTATGCTCTTCTTCTTATTTTATGGTGAGATCCTTTAATCTCTTTGTGAAAGACCTTTGTCTTGTAGATCTATGATCTTAAAGAAAGAAGTGAATTCTTCTTTTTAATATGAAATGATTTCATCTCTCTGTTTATTTTTACCTTGAAGAAAAGTTGTTCTTCTACCGGGAGCTTGGCTCTTCTTTCTGAGATTTCTCAAAGTTTATAGGGGGTTCCTCTATATGTTTTTCTATATCTGAGACTTGAAGTCTTGGGGCTTTTATATAGGGTGAGCCGATTTGTTCAATCAGTTAAGGAGATCTTTTCTCCAATTGATTTGGGAATTTTTCCATCGTTGGATCTTTGATCCAAGGGCTTCTGATTTACAGAAGGCAATTTTCTTGTTTTTAACAAGATTGGGACATCTTTCCATACAGAATTTATTCTGTATTTTGGTGATTTTTAATCACCTTTGGATCATTGATCCAACGGTGCTCTGATTTACAGAGCACAATCTTTTTGTTTGGAAAGATTTTAAGGAATCTCTCCTTAACAGAATTTTATTTTGGTTAATTGATGATTTATAATCTTTATTAGATCTTTAATCTGACGGTGGGGAGCTTTTAGTTCCAGCGCTAGCGCACCCGTGCTTTGCTGCTTAGAGTGCAGCGCACTTAGCGCTAGCGCACACGTGCCTTGCACGTGGTGCACTGCTTAGAGTGCAGCGCACCTAGCGCTAGTGCACACGTGTTTTGCACGTGGTGCGCTGCTTATAGCACAGCGCTCTTAGAGCTAGCGCACACGTGCTTTAGACGTGGTGCGCTACTTAGGGCACAACGCACTTGGCGCTGCTATGAAGCATTGCTTCATTTTCAAAATTTTAATTTTGAACAGAGCTTTGCTCTGATTAGGGGAAACAGCTGGGTGAATAGAAACTCCATTTCTGTGAATGTTTGATGGAGTCATTCAGAAGTTCCGAGTACCATTCAAATGTCGTCTCCGCAAAGCTGCCGACGAACTGGCGAAGTAGCAATTCGTCGTCGCCTCCTGTATTGCCGCATAGAGCCCTGAACTGAGCGATGTACTGATGGGGATGGCATGTCCCCTTATACACGTGGAATTTAGGAATCGTATATCTCGGCGGGTACTTAATTTGATCATACCAGCCTGGATATGGTCGCCCAGTTCTAACGACTTGGTCAGCAGTTTCGCTTGCCTGATGAGCTCGTATTTGTTGAGCTATGTAGTCATCAAGCGCAGCTTTCGAGATTGTAACAACCGAGTTCAATTATATCAATTTCTATTGTCGTATGTGTTGTTTGTGGTGTTTATTTCATTTACCCTGTTTGGTTGCAGATGGTAATTTACTTTATATTTGACCCGTTTACTTGTGCTTGTTGTTTCCTAGTTATAGATTACCCTAACATTACATATTTTTGCATATAACAATTTAAGTCCCTTAAAATAATTTAAAAATACATGACATAGCCTGCTTGATGCCCCTAACCCTGTGGTAGCGTCCTTACATCGTGTTCTCGTCCCGTTCAGTGAAACGGACGTGTTTGGATGGCTACGCGCACGTACGTGCGTCCGTTCTTGAGGGTATACATTTCTGTTACAAAATCCTTCATTTTAATTTTTGGAACTTGTTAATAATTTTCATATTTCAAATTCAAAATTTTGGACCCGACCCGGGCGTTTTTCTGAATTATTTTACATCCTGCTAAAATTCAATTGTTTGAATTTTAAATTTTACTTCTAAATTTTTTCTTCAGTGCATAAGATTTCTAAAACTAATTATAAATCTTTTACATTTTCTTGTAACTGCGAAGATTTGCCTTCTCCCTTTATTTTTTTTCCCTACAACCAATCAGAAATCTCCATTTTATTTCGCTGGGCCCCATCTCTCTCTCTCACCCAAAATCTCTCTTCTATTCTCTCTCTCTCTTTATTCCTCAACCAATCAAAAATCCCCCTCCTTTCGCTGGGCCCCACTAATTTCCCCTCTCTCCTTTCCCTTTCTCCTTCTCTTTCCTCCGCGCAGTTCTCTCTCTCTCTCTCTCTTCTTTCTCTCTCCTCTCGCGCCTTTCTCTCTCCGCTCGCGATCACTGTGCATTCCTCGATTCTCGTCACCCTCGCGTAGATCCTATCACCTTCCTTCTGCATTTTCTTCTTCTTCTTCTTCTGTTAAACCCATGCACCCATCGCCACGTGAAGCACACCAGAGAAAACCCTAACCCTACTCCTCTACCTCCTCTTCCCTCGACCTCGCTTCTTATCCCTCGTCACCATCTCCTTCCTCGACCTCATCTCTTCCCTCTCCTCTGCTTCCCTCCAAACCCAGAAACTTTTCACCAAACCCCAGTAATCTAAACCCTAACTCCTCGACTCAACTCACCGCCGATCACCATCCCGATCTCACCCCACTCTCCTCTCCTCCTCATCTTCCTTCCCTTCTTCTCCTTCATCTTTCTCTTTTCTGTCTAACCCTGCACACCCCACAGCAGCTGCGACCCATTTCCCCGAGCACCCTGCACCCTCGCCGGAACTTCGCCAACCATCACCGTCGACACCATCGCCCCTCTGAAAATCCAGTGGGTAAGCATCCTCTTCTCAACTTCTCTATTCTCCTTACATGTTTCTCATTTCTTTCCATACATTTTCCTTGGTGGTTTTTCAGTGTGTTTATTGATTGCCGGAATCCAACCATGCCGGCAACGATCACGACGACCCAGCAGGCATCCCTGATCCGTGTGATCCCATCGTGCGTTGTTTGGACTCATTCCGTGTACAGTGCGCGCGTCGCGACTTTTCTCGCCGACGTGAGACGTTCCATTTCCCGTATCGTGATCCGTCGAGGCAAGTGAAACTTTCTACATGCTATCTTATGAGTTTATAACTATTTATTGAATATTAAACTTATAGATTGAATCCAAAGTTACCTAGTCCAATTTAACAGTTCGGTATTCCGTTTACATCTTTTAGATTCAGAACTTGAAACCTACCCGTTGCATTTAGTTTACTAAACCTAGTAACTACATTTATATTATTAATCACATAATAACTATTTTACATAGTCTATGGTACCTGTTCCCCTCCGAATGGCGGCCAAGACATGGACGTCTTGCCTGAGATTCGGGGCAAATGCTATTTGGTTTTACCCGTCCACCTCTTCGAAGATGCCAAGTTGATTTATGGCACCGTGTATCGGAGGTTTAGACGGATGCGGCCGATGTAGCAAACTTCGTTAGATTCCCCCTCGCTTGAGGGGTTTTTGATTGTGGGGACGCTCTTCCCTGCAGGCGCAAGCCCCTGCAGTTAATTACGCTACCGCGAATTACGCTACCACATCGCGGTAACAACTTTCTCTTTCTCCAGAATTTCACTTCGTGTCCTGGGTGTTTGTTTTATTTGTGGTTGCCCGTGGATTGTATACGGAGACTAATTTATGCCGTCGCCCATAGGACGTGGATTAGTCCAAATCCGTATTTACTTAGATTTGGGTTTGGGGTTTTAGTTTAAGGATACGTTAGCCGTATTTGAGGCTATGATCAACTTAAACGTTCGTTAAGAATACGTTAGTCCTATTTGAGACTAAGATCAACTTAACGGAAAGAGCATTTAGGGGGCTCTATTGTTCCAGTTTAGGGACGTAGTGGTCCATTGCATGTATGGCCGTCGGGGCCCGTCACCTCTCTGACGACGTTGAGGATTACAACGACAGGTGTCAGAGGAGTTCAGAGATGTACCCTTGAACCAAAGTCGATTGGGGGTCTTATAGTCCAGTTTGGGACTAAAATCTGTTTGGAGGTTTAAGGATACGTTAACCATATTTGAGGCTAAGATCAACTTAAACGGGATCGTTTAGATCCGACAAAAGAGCATTTGGGGGCTCTATTGTTCTCGTTTAGGGACGTAGTGGTCCGTAGGTAGTTTAAGGACATTGCGGTCCATTGCCAGTTTAAGGACATTGCGGTCCATTGCCAGTTTAGGGACATGGTGGTCCATTTCCAGTTTAGGGACATGGTGGTCCATCGTTCCCGTTTTGAGGACGGATATTAGTTTAAGGACGCATTAGTCCATGAGTTTAAGGGCGCTTAAGTCCATGGGTTTAAGGACCCCACAGTCCGTATGGATGCGTTTAAAGACGCATTAATCCATTAGTTTAAGGACGCATTAATCCGTGAGTTTAAGGACCCCACAGTCCGTATTTTGGTTTAAGGACGCATAAGTCCGTGAGTTTAAGGACGCATCAGTCCATGAGTTTAAGGATCTCACAGTCCGTATTATTGGTTTAAGGACGCATAAGTCCGTGAGTTTAAGAACGCATCAGTCCATGAGTGTAAGGACCTCACAGTCCGTATTATTGGTTTAAGGACACATAAGTCCATGAGTTTAAGGACCCCACAGTCCGTATCGATGTGTGGTTGTCGGAACCCGTCACCTCTCTGACGTCGTTGAAGGATTACAATGATAGGTGTCAGAGGAGTTCGGAGATGTACCCTTGAACCGGATGTAAATTGATTTAAGAGAGCAGTCGTGCTCAATCAATTTAATTTGAGGACTTACGGCCATGATTGGGCTAAGTCCAGTTGAAAATGTTCAATGTTTTTATTTATCTTTGGCCTATTAGGCCTGTGCTAGGGCTTTGCCCCTGCACTGCATTTTATTTTGCCTGTAAGGCCTATTTGATTTGGGCTCTGTCCCTTTTAAATGATGCACAGCATCTGTTTTGATCTGACAGACCCTTGTTTGGGCTCTGCCCTTTTTTAAAAATAATGCATGGCATTTTATTAGGCTTGTTAGGCCCTTTTTAATTTGGCTCAGCCCTCTTTAAATAATGTAGAGCATTAATGATCTGACAGTGGCCACGTGGCCTGTCAGGCGTTCTGCGCCAATTAATAAGCGCAAGCGCATGTGGAGGTGATACGTGTCATGCTCTGGTGAGCGCAAGCGCAGTTAGCGCAGTGCGCTGCGCTGTTGCGCTACTGACACGTGGCGCGCTCTGGTGAGTTGCGCCAATTTCAGAGAGCAATGCTCTATTTTAAAAACGCATAGCACAAGTGGTTTTGGAGCTGACACGTGGCGCTCTCTGGTGGCTTGCGCCAACCCAAGAGCGCAACAGTGCAGATTTACAAGTGCAAGGCACTGTTTTAATATCCAATTTTGGATTCAAAGAAAGAATCTTTAAAGATTCCAGAACCAATGGTTCATAAAAAAAAGGCAATGCCCTTGTTATTTATTATATTTTTTATTAAAGATCCTTGATCTTGTTCTTAGATCAATGATCTTTTCAGAAGAAGTTCTTCTTTTTATAAAGGTTTTTACCTTCTTTTTCTCTCTGAGCTCTTCAAACTTTTCTTTTTAAGAGTTCTCTGAATTCTCTCTCTGTTTCTGTGTTTCTGTCTCTGTTTCTCTATCTTTCTATATTTTGGAATTGGGGTCTAGGGGCCTTTATATAGTGCCCATTAATTTGTTAAATTCGTTAAAGAGATCATTCTCTGAGTGATTTGGGGATTTTTCCTCACCGTTGGATCTTTGATCCAAGGGCTTCTGTTTTACAGAAGTCAATCTTCTTGTTTTAACAAGAACAGAAAGATCTTACTGGAATTTTAATTCTGTTTGACGCAAACGCACATGCGCTTGACACGTGTCGCGCAGAGCGCAGCGCAACTGCGCTAGCGCAACTATGCTGACACGTGTCGCGCAGCGCAGAGCGCAGCGCAACTGAAGCGTTGCTTCCTTTAATTTTGTTTTAAATAGAGCCTTGCTCTGATTGGGTGCGCTTCCTTGGGCGATGCGCTGACGTATCAGCTTTTGACACGTGGCGCGTTGCGCGCAGCGCAAGAAATTTGAAGCGTTGCTTCAATTTTTGAATTTTTGAAATTCAAACAGAGCTTTGCTCTGATTGGGGGAAACAGTACCTTTTCTATAGTTTTACTCTATTGGACACCCGTGTGCATTTTTAACCTGTTTTAGTTATAATTGCATCCATTGAACATATTATACATATCATTGCATCTCTAAATTACTTAATACATATTAACATGATTTTAACATCCATATTTGCTATACTGCATTCATGTAATGTTGAAAACCATTCCTTAAACTCAAACTAATAACCGTACATCCAAGTAGTTTAATCTGCGCCTATTTATTGTACCCATGCTTGTGATGTATACACATGCTTATGCTAGTTGATTATGAGCACCCACATGACATCTTGTGCACCCTGATATGACCTATTACACCTATTACTTGACACGACATGGTGCCGTACAACTTTTAACATAACATGACACCTTTATATATTACCTGGCTTGACCTGATGTACCATGGTCTTACCTGTTACCTGATCTTGTGTATAATGCCAACAAACCTGACCTGTTGTCCTTACGGACCGTGCTGGTTGTCTATCCAGACAAGCCTGTATCTGCCTGATCCTGTGTTGGTATTAGCTCTAGATTATTTAATACATGACTTGAACACATATAACTTGGGGGTATGGGGAAATCAATGATGAAATCTGATTTGTAACTCGACAGTTGCTTGCTTATACTGATCAGTTTTAGAGGCTAGGCCAGCCTTGGGATGATGCTGCTGACATCGTTCGTCTTTACATATTTCCTGTTTTAGTGCCTAGAGGCATGTCTCGGTTTCATCCCGAGAGTCTTAAACCGTGGTCCCGGGCATGCACGGGATACTATTGAGTTACATCGATGATTCATCAAATTGATTTCAAAGACTTGAGACTATTCAACCCAATAGACCAGTTTAGATTACTCACTGCACACTACCTTTCACTGCCCTGATTTATATTGTTGTTTCACCTGCTTTACTATTTGTGATTATACTTGCATGTCTTGCTACCCTATTTACATATTATTGCTTGATGTTATGACACGGTGACGTTTGGGTTTTGCATGGCCCAGATTCCGTACCTCTGCCGCAGTCCGAGCAGAAGTACTTCAGTCAGCAGGCTGAGCAGTGAGGACTCGTTAGTAGTTAGTTCTTTATTTTCAGTATTATTTCATTTCTGATGTGAGCCCGCATTATGGGACATACATTCCAGTTATTCTTGTATTGGATCTTTCGCTTCCACATTATTTCTTCTTGACTCATTTATTTCTGGCTTATGGACATGTATTAGATAGTTTATTATTGTTCTTGATATCTCTACAGCTGTAATGTGACTGTGGATGGATACTTCCTACCCACAGGTAGCATGGTTGGCTATATCACGTGCCCATCTTAGCGTACTCTGGGAAGCGGGGCGTGACAGAGATCGTCTCCTCCCTGGCTGCTGATAAAGCCGGAAGAGGATTTGATTTCTCCCCTCTGTCGTCTTCGATGATTATCGGGGGATTTTCAACTAGAAGGTCCGGTTGGATCATCATCCCCACCATATCTTGGAATAGGAGCGCCATTTGTTTTATCTTAGCCACTTGTTCAGCGCCTTCTTAATCTTTCTTTTCAAGAATTCTTCGGAGGAACTCAGCGTCGGTCTCCTGCTCTTTGCGTTGTTCCAATGAGGCTTCCGGGCTTTCTTTCTGCCCAGTAAGTGTGTCCATTCTTATCAACATTTCCTGGAGCTTTTGTTGTTACTCCTGAGCTTTCGTCACAGACCGTGTGAGTGATCGGTGACTCACGGAAGCATGACTATCCTCTTTTTCGGATGTCATGTAGACGGTATGCACAACCATGCCTCAAGACTTGGGGTGTTTGGGTCCACTGCCTTTGACATTTGCCGCTGGTAGTAGGAGATTCTCAGGCCTTCTCTTTTTGTGGGTGGCCGAAGTTGAGGAAGCCGTTGCAGCGAGCACCCGTTCAGACGATACTTTCCGTGGCATGACGGTAGGATGGTCCTCCCCTTGCCGAGCCTTTGTTTTCTTCAGTCGGTGAGAGTATTCTTTGTCGATTACAGAGTCTTGGACTTTCCGCCAGACTCTGTGGATCTGGGAGGACAACCGCTGAGGAAGCTGTTTTGGCTTCACCTGTGTAACGTTCTCCACAGGTGGAGGAGACTTCTTCAATATGGCGGTTGGAAAGTTCTTGCGCACTCTCCTGAGCGGCTCGAGGCTGTTCCCAGTTAGAATAGAAGCATCAACTTCCACTATTGGAGCTGGTGGGGTAAGTCCAGAAGGGGAACTGCCCCCAGCTTTCCTCACTCGGTGCCAGTGACGACGTCGAGCATGTCGTATAGCCGAGATCACCTCTATCGTCGAAGTAGCTTCGTCATGCCCCCTGCTTTGAGGAGAAGCTGTTTTTGGCGCCAACCTGTCAAAGACTGACATCCGTTGGGAACGAATGGTCAACCTGTCGTAGGCCAACTTTCGAGTAGGGGAAGTAGTTTGGACGACTTCACCTACAGCAAGAGTTGGGAAAGCCTTCTCCGGTATTGTGAGCCTCTTCACGGGCCCATTTGAGCTTAGGCTCAGCCTGTCGAAGACTGAGGTAGTAGACTTGGACGACCCGTTGAGAGGGGCCGCGGTAGTTGCAAGCCGATCGAAGACCGACTTCTTTGGAGCTTCCTGTGACGGCACCAGAGCATTGCAGCTCATTGGCGGAAGCATGGTCCCGAAGAACAATCCAGTGGTAGCCTGTGTCACCTGTTCCACCGGCATTACGAAGATGGAGGCCGCTTGGGGCCCGTAAGTTACTCCTCCAGACAGGGCGGAGCGGGAGTTGTTGTTGCAATTGGTGCAGTTGGAAGCCATCGATATCATCTTCTCTTCTGCATAGGAGCAAGACACCAAATATTAGTACCTCAAATCCAGGGGCAACCATATTAAACCGCGATTCGTTCGCGAACACGACACACGAAGTGTAGAGTGGAAAGAGGAAAAGGTCCCACCGGGCGTGCCAGAATCTATTCACCGCCGAAAGACGCGACCGGGACGTTAGGACGTCTGGCCTGAATTTTGGGGGCAGATGCTATTTGGTTTTATCCGTCCACCTCTCCGAAGATGCCAAGTTGATTTATGGCACCGTGTATCGGAGGTTTGGACAGATGGGGCCGTTGCAGCAAACTTCGTCAGATTCCCCCTCGCTGTGAGGGGTTTTTGATTGTGGGGACGCTTTTCCCTGCAGGCGCAAGCCCCTGCAGTTAATTACGTTACCGTATCGCGGTAACCACTTTCTCCGGCTCCAGAAGGTCACTTCGTGTCGTGTGTGTTTGTTTTATTTTTTGGTTGCCCATGGATTGTATACGGAGACTAATTTATGTTGTCTCCCGTAGGGCGCGGATTAGTCTGAATCCGTATTTTCTTAGATTTGGGTTTGGGTTGATTCAAGGATCGTTAACCTCGTTTGAGATTAAAATCAACTTAAATATTTGTTAAGGAAACGTTAGTCCGATATTGGACTAAGATCTACTTAACGGGGGTTCGGGATCATTTTTGATCCAATGAAAGAGAATTTGGGCTCTGTCGTTTTAGTTTAAGGACATTACGGTCCATAGGCTAGTTTAAGGACATTACGGTCCACGGTTAGTTTAAGGACGTTTCGGTCCAGATTTTAGTTTAGACGTTACGGTCCGTAGTTTAGTTTAGGGACGTTGCGGTCCACAGATCACCATTTTTTAAGGTGAGACTTTAGTTTAAGGACGTTGCGGTCCACTGTAGTTTAAGAACGTTGCGGTCCGTTATTAGTTTAAGGACGTTGCGGTCCATAGTTGTTGGTTGTCGGGACCCGCCACCTCTCTGAAGACGTTAAAGAATTACAACGACATGTATCAGAGGTGTGAAGAGATGTACCCTTAAACCAACGAATGTTCATCAGGGACTTGGTAGTCTTGTTTGGGACTATGGCCAATTTAGAAGAAAACATATGGGCTCGGTCAATTTGGGGTTTGGCCAACCTTAGGCTCAGCCCACTTGTTTATTTATTTGGGCTTGATCTCCTTTCTGTATCAGCACTGCTGAGCATTGATTTGGGTTCTGACACCCCTTTCTCTTTTTGTTTTATTTATATTCTTTTATATGGAGTGTTAAACAATTTATGGCGCCCACATGCAGAGCACGTAAGGCGCTCGGCGCTGAGAGCCAAACACTGAGTGCTAAGCACATTTTTATTAAATAGCGCCCACGTAAGGGGCACGTGGAGAACTCGGCGCCGAGCGCCAGACTTTGAGTGCTAAGCGCTTCTTATTAAATAGCGCCCACATGAGGAGCACGTGGAGCGCTCGGCGCTGAGCGCCAGACTTTGAGTGCTAAGCACTGAGTTTTCTGTTCTGCTCAATTCAATTTTCTGAGAATTAGATTCTCACTTGTGAAAGACTTTGTCTTATAGATCTGAGATCTGGAAAAAGAACTAAGTTCTTCTGATGTGAAAGTTAAACTCTTAGATATGGAGGAGATGCTATGATCTCTCTTATTTTTATTTACCTTGAGGAGAAATCGTTCTCGTCTTGAAATTTGAAGTTCATGGGGGTTCTTCTGTACAAGACTTGAAGTCTTGGGTCCTTTATATAGTGGAGGCTGATTTGTTGATTTAGTTAAGAAAATCTCTCATTGTGAGATCTCTAATTGATTTGGGGATTTTACCTACCGTTGGATCTTTGATCATGGGACTTTTGTTTTATAGAAAATATTTTTCTTGTTCTCAACAAGATTGGGAAAATATTTTCCCATACAGAGCTTATTCTGTATCTTGGTGATTTTTAATCACCATTGGATCTTTAATCCAACAGTGCTCTGTTTTACAGAGATCAACCTTTCTTGGTTAGGAAGATTCGAGAAATATTTCTCAACAAAATTTAATTATGTAATTTGATGATTTATCATCTTCGTTGATTCTTTGATCCAAAGGTGGAGAACTTTTAGTTCTGGCGTTGGCGCTCTCGTGTCTTGCACGTGAGGCGCTGCCTCAGAATTTTTAACTCTTGGTGCCGCCTCAGAGTTTTTAACTCTGGGCGGTGGCGCTCTCGTGCTTTGCACGTGAGGCGTTGCCTCAGAGTTTTTAACTCTGGGCAGTGGCGCTCTCGTGCTTTACACGTGATGTGCTGCCTCAATTCAAATTTTGAACAGAGCCTTGCTCTCTTATTGGGGGAAACAATGATATTGTCGGAACCAATTTTAAAACTACTCGGTTTTCTTCAAAACTCATAGTCATATTCTTTTGCTTTGTCTAGAGGTATTCGGTTAGGAATATCCCGCATCTCATTCTATGAGGGAAGAGCATTAATCCCTTCATTGGGAGTTTGCTCTAAAGCAAAGATTTATGCTACTAGTTTTAAAAAGCGGAGCCTAAACCACTTCATTTCAAAACCACTCGAGTTCTTTCAACGATATCAAATTCATTACGTTAAAGATTTTTCGCCAAAAACCAGTCGCGGCCCTCCGTCATTTCAGATTGGTATTGCATAGTATTCGTGCTACGTTTGTCGACCTTTGCCGAGGCGTAGTGTTCGGTAGCTATGTAATGCTTTTCTGCTGCATAGTAATGCGATTAGTTAGGACAGTCGTATAACTTTGTTGACCTTTGCCAAGAGTCATACTGGTGGGTCTAATGTAATCCAGGAAAATGACGGGTTGAACTTGACTTGTGACTTATGATTTGTTGAACTTTGCCAAGTTCATAAGTTGCTTAGGGCAAAAACCATATCAGGAGTTTCAAACATACGGAAAACTTGCCAAGTTTGCGCATACTTTCTAAAGTGTGGTAATTTTGGTTGGCTTCCGTCAAAGTTATCAAAAAATGATAGTTGGGTCCCGATTCCCATTGATGAGTATGTATTACTCCTCGGGAGATTTTTCACTGCACAATTAGCTAACTTATTAGGTGTCTAGAAAGTGTTAACGAGGTTACGCTTCTGCGGAAATGAGGTTACGCCTCTGCGGAAACGAGGTTACGCCTATGGGGAAACGAAGTTATTAATTGGGTCCGTGCGAAAGCACGGGGGACCTCTATTGGAGTACTAACACTGGCATGGCTGAACGGTTAGCAAACTTGTAAAGTGTACATAATCCCGACTAGTTCTCCTTTTAGGGTTTGAAGGAGAATTCGAGGAAACAGTGGGGGCTATCATGATTAGATAAAGTGATAACCAATCTAATCTTGATAGAGTGCATGCAGAGTGTTTCTTTTCTCTTTCTCTGGTACAGAGACCCAAGACTTACCTTAAAAACTCATGAACCAAGTTAACCATACCTTCTTACACACTTGGGCTTTGACTTTTCTTGATTCACGACAAAGTTGCATATATCCCTGCTACTCCTACTTTACCCTTTGCATTTCTTTAGAACACTTTGTATCACTACGATGATCCATATTGCTTGGAACGACTCAAAAAAATAATTTCAGTTGAGGATGGCCACATGTTCTGAAGAAATTGAATAGGATTATTCGGCTGTCTCTTCCTTTTAGCTTATCTCAGATTGTGAGAGCTCCTTGTATTAATAGAATACATCTCTTACGCTTATTGGATAGTCTTCTTCTAAACCTTAGGCTGGTACCGAAAAGTAGGGAAGGAAGAAAATCAATTAGCCTAAGCACGGTGTGCAAAAGGTAAGATGTAGAGACATATAAAGGGATTGAAGTGAGAGCAAAGGAAATTGCAATTACTGTCATGAATCTGGATAATAGAAAAGGTATTACTAGGAATACCTGGCCACCCCCTATGAAACATTTTCATGTTTCAGATTTTCTATGTATTAGTAAAAGAGAACTGTTTTCCCAATTAATTCCGACTCCAGGGTATTTATTTACCGGACTTGAATCTCACATCTGTACGGTGCTACAGATGATGAGTAGGAGTAGAATATTGGGAAATGGGCGATTTGATCCTCAATATCGGAATTCGTTATAATTGGTGATATTGAATTAAATCGCCTAGCTTTTGCCTGACGGTAAATATTTGGTTTCGAATAACCGTTATTATGCACAAAATTTTAAAATGTAATATATGTACCTTAATTTTATAAAGTAAGATATACCTTTTGAGAATTGTGTTATAAACATTTACCTTTATAAGTTGAGAATAAGGTAAGGTGTATTGAATAACGGTGTAAGACATTCTTAACCAAGATACAGTTTTCAATTTACAAAACACAGAATTTGAGTTGGTATACTCTTGGGACTTATACATGAAAATGTATGTTGTCCAGTGTCCTTCGGGATAAGGGGTTGGTACTCTTACTTTATTCAGATTTACCTATAAGTTCTTTAGTTTTAGACACGCATTCGTAGTAATGCAAGGTCAAAGATTTTGAGAAGTTTATATGTATAAGAATAAAGTGGAGAACCATACGTTTGAAGTATCAAGATTCTTCGAGGTGATCGAAAATGTAAATACTTATGCTAGATATTCTATCATAATATTGAGAACTTGATTCTCTCACAGGTTGCTCATCCGTGAGTGTACTCCTTGATGAGTAATACTGTATCGGCCTTTTTCTATTAGGTGATATGCACTGGAAACAGCTGCATGACTTTTGATTCTGGTTCCATCTAAATTAGTGCATTGATTCTATATGGACATAGAATGGTTACATATCTTGAGCTTGTTAAGATATGGAGTTATCTAGTTTCTGTTTAAAAGCAGAATCCGGACAAACTCAAGGCATGCTTCGGTAATGGCGGTTTGTGGATTATCCTAAGCATTCGCTAGGATTTTGTTTCTACCATTTTCAAGATCAATAATTACATTGTTCTTGACTCGCCACCATTTTTATAAAAGGAATATTTTTGCAAAAGAAACTAGTGGGAGTATGATAGAATTGGAAGTGATTCTAGAACCACAAACGGTTACCGAAAATTTAGTAGAACCTAAAAATTCAATTGGACTTGACAAACCATTAGCCACTCCGCACATTTTAGTAGGTGGCCTCAGACGTCCGAGAGATACTTCGGTTTTCTCGTAGACGGTGACAGGGAGGTCAGCATCATGTTGATGATGTCCCTACTAGTTATCAGTAGGTTATAGGAAGTGGTAACTTCTTGGTGACCGGATACTTTATATCTAAGATAGACTCCACGCACTTCAGCAAATCATGGATTTTGGACTTTACTGGGTGCTCCTGAAGGGGTAAAACCCATTAGGAGTAAGTAGATCTTTTGAGATCTGTACAGGTGGAAAGGTGCTAACCTAATAAGGCTAAACTGGTTGTAAATAGTTTTCATCAAATACCCGTTGTGGATTGTGACGAGACTTTTACTTCAGTGCCTATACTGAAGTCTATATAGATATATCTTGGCACTGCTATTCCCCCTACTAGTTATCAGCAGGTCATAGAAAGTGATTACTTTCAGGTTACCAGATATTTCTTATCCAAGATGGACTCTACGCACTTCAGCAAATTGTGGATTTAGACTTTGTTGGGTGCTCCTGAAAGGGTAAAACCCATTAGGAGCAAGTAGATCTTTCGAGATCTGTGCAGGTGGAAAAATGCTAACCTAATAAGATTAAACTTGTTGTAAATAGTTTTCATCAAATACCCGTTGTGCATTATGATGTGACTTTTACTTCCATGTCTACGCTGAAGTCCATATGGATATGACTTAGCGCCGATACAGTTCTTGGCTATGATATCTGGCAGGTGGATGACTATAACATCTTTCCAGATAGGAATTTGAAAGTGTACGTGTATATGACTCTGCCAGAGGGTTATTATAGTCAGTAGGAGCAGTGGAAGGTATGCAAGTTGCTTATGTCTATTCGTAGACTGAAGCATGGATAGCGGAGACGAATCATTTGTTTTAGATGTGACAGTCAAGATGAATGACTTCATCAAAACAATAAATGAATTTAGTAAGAAAGATGTAGGGGGTACTATCCTAGGATTTGTATGACATACTCCAGATAGGAAGTGATATTCCTATACTACAATCGGTCAAACTTTGGTTGTCACACAGTGTTTTCTCCACGTTGGATATGGATAATATATCAGGAATTCTGGTGACTAGATCTAGATTCGGGAAGTTTTCCAAATCGGGTACTTAGACAACATTTTAAAAGTATTTTTAGAATGGATGACTCCTGACATGGTAGTGTACCCGCAGGTGAGGGAGTCACTCTCTCTAAAGAGATGTCTTCTAAACTGATGGAGAGAAGGACGGGCATGAATGGCATATCATTTGTTTAGAAAATTGAGTCAGTCATGCAATGTCTTGTATAAAACCAGATAGATAATATATCAGGGATTCTAGTTTTAGATCTAGATTTGAGAAGTTTTCCAATCGGGTACTTGGACAACATTCTAAAAGTATTTTAGAATGGACGACTCCTGGTGTGGTGGTGTACCTGATGGAGTCACCCTCTCTAAAAACGATGTCTTCTAAACTGATGAGGAGAGGGACTAGCATGAATGACATATCATTCGCTTAGGCAATCGAGTCAATCATGCAATGTCTTGTACAACACCAGATATTGTTTTTGTACTAGTTGCAATAAAGCATATATTAATCCAATCCTCAAGAAACAAAGGGAAGCTATTATGAACATAAGAGGATGTTCTTGGAATAAGATAACGGCAGCCTCCTCTGGGAGACGGTTATCGATTCAAGCTTCCAAGGTGACCTGCATGACAGAGATGCTGTCAGATTTTTTAGTTTAGCCTTTTCTAAGGATCAGTATATTGGATAGTGTTCCAATAGAGATACTGAGATAATCATGGTGCAAGATACTGGTTATAACTCAATAGAGGATACAACCCAAGAAGTTTGTTGGATAGAGTTGTTCATTTATGAACTTGGTCCTATCAAGTATCCAGACAAATTCTTGAGGTGGGATATCACTCAGTTTGAAAGATTGTTGATCTTCGCAAAGTTGAGATATAGAGAGATGAAGTAGGAACATTGTAGCGGATCTACCCACCGAGGTTATTTCTCGAACAAATTAAGTTTCACAAACATGGGTTGCGAAAATGATTAGTAGAGAAGTTGGATATTCGGTAGCACACGAGCTGTGGGTACGCGATACCGCAATAATTGGCCTTAAGTGCAAGTGGGAGATTGTTGGATATAGTGCCCTCAAGGCAATTATTATGATTGCAAGCAAGCGATTATGATAATTAAAGGATGGCCTATATGGGTATCACAGTTTTACTCGAGATAATAGTACACTATCTGGTTTATCTTCATCATTGATGAAGCCCGTAGGATTGTTGCTTAACAACCAGTATTATGATAGCGATCATGTATGTGGGAGTTGGGTTGTCCATAAGAACATCCTTAAATGTCTCTAGTCGTGGGAGTATCGAGACTGGGCATCGATATTTCGGAATAGACTAGTGTATACGTTTCTAGACCCCGACGAGGGGCGGTGGCCGGTCCTACAAGCCATTGGTGTTGTGTCACCTAAGATAGTATACAGGTGCTCACTGGAGGTGAATACACTGGAAGAACTCGCCGAAAACTTCTAGATGGTATTATATCTATCGTCAGATGGAAGTTCTCAGGTGGCATGAGTACAGATTAGTCCTTTGACCTGAAATCGTCATTTGTCTCGTGTGAGTTCCCAATGTACTTTGATTACTACCCTACCACGGCTCAAAGGAGTCGTGCAAACAGGTTTTAGTTGGGTACAGTCCCAAACCACATAGAGCCAGTGGTCGATTGTCAGGAATTCGTCTATCCTGGTTGTTCCCCTCCGAACGGCGGCCGATCGTTAGGACGTCCTGTGCCTGAGGTTCGGGGCAGATGCTATTTGGTTTTATCCGTCTATCTCTCCGAAGATGCCAAGTTGATTTATGGCACCTCGTATCGGAGGTTTAGACGGATGCGGCCGATGTAGCAGACTTTGTCAGATTCCCCCTCAGGGTGAGGGGTTTTTGATTGTGGGGACGCTCTTCCCTGCAGGCGCAAGCCCCTACAGTTAATTACGCTACCGCATCGCGGTAACAACTTTCTCCTACTCCAGAATTTCACTTCGTGTCGTGTGTGTTTGTTTTGTTTATGGTTGCCCATGGATTGTATACGGAGACTGAGTAATGCCGTCGCCCGTAGGACGTGGATTAGTCCAAATCCGTATTTACTTAGATTTGGGTTTGGTGTTTTTAGTTTAAGGATACATTAGTCGCGTTGCGACTAAGATCGACT
Organism: Agapanthus africanus; assembly: GCA_030015575.1. NCBI lineage: Eukaryota > Viridiplantae > Streptophyta > Magnoliopsida > Asparagales > Amaryllidaceae > Agapanthus > Agapanthus africanus. Next base: position 313,441,076 of record CM057351.1, on the reverse strand, counting down.
TAAACGTTCGTTAAGGATACGTTAGTCTTGTTTTAGACTAAGATCAACTTAACATCATGATTGATTTAATTATCTGGCCGTCGGGACTCGTCACCTCTCTGACGTCGTTGAGGGATTACAACGACAAGCGTCTGAGGAGTTCAGAGATGTACCCTTGAACCAAAGTTAATTTGGAGTTTTATCGTTTATTTAAATGTCTAAGGACACGTTAACCGTATTTGGGGTTAAGATCAACTTAGACGGGACCGTTTAGATCCAACAAAAGAGCGTTTGGGCCCTATTGTGCCAGTTTAGGGACATGGCGGTCCGTCGCCAGTTTTAGGGACGTGGTGGTCCATTATTAGTTTAAGGACGTTCCGGTCCGTCGCCAGTTTAAGGACGTAGTGGTCCATTGCTAGTTTAGGGACGTTTCGGTCCGATATTAGTTTAGGGACGTTTCGGTCCGATATTAGTTTAGGGTTGTTGGGACCCGTCACCTCTTTGACGTCGTTGAGGAATTACAACGATGGATGTCAAAGGAGTTCGGAGATGTACCCTCAAACCGGACGTGAATTGATTTAGGAGAGCCATTTTGCTCAGTCAATTTAATTTAAGGACTTATGGCCACGATTGGGCTAAGTCCAGTTCAGCACTTTATTCGCATTGCATTTTTCTTATTTAGGCTCTACAAAAGATATAGAGTATCAGTTTATTTTGGGCTCTGCCTATTTGCAAAGCATCTACTTTGTTTTGGGCTTTGCCCCTTTTAAAATGCATAGCATTCTGAATATTTTGTTTGGGCTCTGCCCATTTATAAATGATGCAAAGCATCTGTTCTGGTTTGGGCTCTGCCCCTTAAAATAATGCATTTGCGCTTCATTAAGCCTGTTAGGCCTTCTCTTAATTGGGCTTGGCCCTTTTTAATGCATCTGCGCTTTGCGCTAAGTAATGAGCGCAAGTTCATATGGTGATGACACGTGTCGTGCTCTGATGAGCGCAAGCGCACTAGCGCAGTGCGATGCGCTGTTGCGCTGCGCTATTGCGCTGCTGACACGTGGCGCGCTCTCAGCGAGTTGCGCCAATTCCAGAAAGCAAAGCTCTATCTTAAGGGCGCTTAGCGCAAGTGGTTTTATAGCCGATACGTGGCGCTCTCTTAAGAGCGCAACGGCGCAACTTGGAAGTGCAAAGCACTAAGAATCTTTTTAGATTCAAGAAGGGAAGTGCAAAGCACTGTTTAAGTTCTTGATCTAAATTAGATCAAAGAAAAATAGATTTCTTCTTTATTCAAAGAACCAGAGGTTCATAAAAGTGCAAAGCACTATTCTTTTATTCTTTTATTATTATTTTGGTTTTAAAGAACCGAAGGTTCACAAGAAGTGCAAAGCACTGTTTTCTTTTTTTTTATATAAAGATCATTGATCTTATATATATATTTTTTTAGACTAATGGTCTATTAGAAGGAATTTCTTCTAATCCATGAAGGTTCTTTACCTCTTTCTTGAGATCTTCTCAGAGTTTTCTCTGCTTAGAGTTCTTGATCTTTCGAGAAAATTGTTCCTTCCTTTGAATTGAGGCTTAGGGTCCTATTTATAGTGACCACAAATCTGTTGAATTTGTTAACAGGATCTTTCCTGAGTGATTTTGGGAATTTTCCCACCGCTGGATCTTTGATCCAAAGGCCGAAGAAAATCTTCTAGTTCTGGAAAGAACAGAAAAGATTTCATAAAAATCTTAATTTAGTTTGGCGCAGATGCCCCAGCGCATGACACGTGTCGCGCAGCGCAGAGCGCAGCGCAACTGCGCTAGCGCATCTGCGCTGACGCGTGTCGCGCAGCGCAGAGCGCAGCGCAACTGCGCAAGCGCATCTGCGCTGACGCGTGTCGCGCAGCGCAGCGTGCAGTGCAGTTGAAGCGTTGCTTCCTTCAATCAGAGCTTTGCTCTGATTGGGTGCGTTTTCTGGGCGCTGCGCTCGGCGCGTTGCGCCAGACACGTGGCAAGTTGCGCCCAGCGCAGAGGATCTGAAGCGTTGCTTCACCTGAGATATCTTTTCATCTCCCCTTTTCCAAGTCGAACTTGTATTTCCAAGATTTTGATTTCCCGGGTCTTGGAAATAATTCCATTGTGCACAAAATCTTTTGTGTTTGGGTCTATATATAGTTCAGGGCCGAGCTTTTTATTCTCTCATCTTCAGAGAACTTTTTCGATCATGGCTTGCAACCGCCCTCATGCCCGCCGACAACCATGGGAGGTTCCGATTCGGGACATCGTTCCCCGTTTTGCTGCGCGCCTGGTGGACCCTTCTCTCTCGGACGAGCAATGCGACGCTGCAATGCATGAGCTTTTGGCTCGTGTGGGGTCTCCTCTTCCTCCGAATTCCATTTGGCTTCGGATGGCCCTTACCTCGGTGCTCTCCGACATTCCCCCTCCTCCAGCAGAGATGTCCCCGGCAATGCTGGATGCCGCCGAGGACAAGATCGAGGGCCTTCTCGAAGCGCACTTGATCACCAAAGCCCTGAAGGACTGCTCCTTCCATTTGCTGAACCAGATATGGGCTCGTCGGGTTGTCATCGCCACTTTTTCCCAAGAGTGTGGCGTCGACCGTTGGATGGCCACCCCTCGGAAGGATCGCCGCTTCGATGTGGTGGAGAAGACAGAGAGGGAGCTGGGGAATCTTCTTCTTCTTTTTGCGAATCCTTGTATTTCTGATCCCGTATTCGGTGATCTTTTTTAAATGTAATATCAATAATAATGAATAAGCATTTTTCTTTTTAATCAAGTATTTCATTGCCTGTTAAGGGTTCTTTTATTTTAGTTCTTTGTTGTGTTCGTGCATCATATGATTTTAATTCGTTATTATCAAGTGTACGTAACTTTGCATGAATAAATTGCTTTTGGTGTTAAACCCCTTCTTCTGCGCTAGCGCATCTGCGCTGACACGTGTCGCGCAGCGCACAGCGCAGCGCGGCTGCGCTAGCGCATCTGCGCTGACACATGTCGCGCAGCGCAGTGCCTGAGCAACTGAAGCGTTGCTTCCTTTATTGAAGTTTAAATTTTCAAAGCAAAGCTTTGTTTCTGATTGGGGAGTTGTTTCAACTTCCACCTCGGAATTTGATCGGAGCTTTGCTCCGATTGGGGTAAACAAATGCCCCCCGCATCATTGCGCTTACATGGCCCCAAACGTGAGCGCAATGGTGGCGAAATTCCAACCGCCGTGACGACTTTTGGAAGTCGAAGAGGCACTTGGTGCCTATAAATAGGACCTCTGGTCCCCCACAGATGCTTATCATCTTTCCGTTTTTTATTTTCAAAAGCTTCAGAGCTTTGCTCTTGCCTTCAAGAACTCTAGAGCTTTGCTCTTCTTTCCAAAGTTTTTTGGAGAAAACTTTAGGTAAAATTGAATCTTAGATTAAATTAACTTTAATTAATCTTAAACAGCAGAGCTTTGCTCAATTTCAAAGTTAGAAACTTTAAGTAAAATTAATATAAATCAAATTAACTTAAATTAGTCTTAATCAGAGAGCCCTGCTCTCACTGATCTTTTGATCTAAAGAGATCCCCATTGGGGTTTCACTAGCAGAGCTTTGCTCAACTCCAAAATTGGAAACTTTAGGTAAATTTTAATGTAAATCAAATTAATCCAAATTAATCTCAGTCGAAGAGCTTTGCTCTCACAGATCTTTTGATCTAAAGAGATCCCCATTGGGGTTTCATTAAGCTTTTGTTCGCGGGTTTTAATCCTTGAGTAGAGCTTTGCCCTCTAAAAGATTTGTAATTTCTTGATTCATTTATGGAGCTTTGCTCCTTTTAGATTATATAACATAGCTTTCAAGGGTTACTGATTGTTGTCAATCTTCTTCTACAGGAACAATGGACGCCCATATGTATGCTCTTAACGAGATCATCTCTTACGGGGACATCCGCCGACTTGGCCGCTCTCAAAATCGAGAGTTCACAAACGCGGAGTGTGCTGAAATCATGAGCCGCTTTGACGCATACAATGGTCCACTGCTTCCCCGGCGTTCCTCTCTTCTCAAGCTTATAGTGGGAGCCATCTGGGAGGCGCTTCCCCTCTTCTGTTCCGGCATACCTCTTAGGGCGTTGGATGCTGCTGAGGACAAGGTGCACTCGGTGTACCTGTTGAATTTTATCTCAAAGAGGCGACGAGACAGCCTTATCGATCTCCTGCATGAGGTCTTTCAACAGTCCGCCATACTCGCCGCTTATCGAAGGGTGGAAGACATCAGGGGGGACCCTGACGCTTGTGCTCGTGAAACGAAGCATACCAGGATGGTCCGCGCGGCTTGGAAAGTCATAGATAGGGTAGCTTTCGAGTTCCTCAATCCATGCCCTGGGTTCGAGGTTATTCCGTTGTAATAACATTTTAATTTATCGCTTTTATGATTGTAAGAACTTTGGGCGATATTAATGAAAATTTTGTCTTTCTTATCCTGTCTTGTCTTCTGCTCTGAATCTTTCACCTGACTGAATGCGTCTCATATGCTCGATCAAGTGTAAATCATATGCTTTTTTTTTGTTGCTTTTCCTCTTTTTCAGCATGTCGTCACAATTAGCAGGTAGTAGAGTAAGCTTCTTGATTTCTTCGAGATATAGCGATGGCTTAGGCCGCAGTTTCAGGTCTGCCGCCTAGGACTTTTCAACTCCATGAGCCGTGAGGGTCTCATGGAGACTTTTCTCCCTACGGATCGAGAGGATCTCGTAGGTGGGTTTTCTCCTTAGGAATCGTGAGGATTCCTAAGTGTGGTTTTCTCTTTATAAGTCGTAAGGATCCTATAAGAGAATTTTCCCTCTTACGAGCCAAGAGGATTCGTAAGTGGTTGTTTCCCTCTTTGTCGAGAATCGATTTCAGAGAGTGAGACCCGTGAATAGTATGCAAGAGACCATTTAGGATTGACTTGCAGGGTCCCATTGCCCTCTTACGAGTTGAGAAGGCTCGTAAGCGGTTGTTTCCCTCTTTGTCGAGAATCGATTTCAGAGAGTGAGACCCGTGAATAGTATGCAAGAGACCATTTAGGATTGACTTGCAGGGTCCCATTGTTCAGGAAGCAAGTTTTTGAATCCTTACTGCCCGAGATGTGAGTCAAAGAAGCTCTCGTCACGGAGTGTTTGTATCCGTGAGTTGAGAAGTTTTGCGAGGGATTATTTGTTTCCCAAGCGCCAAGAATTATTTGTTTCCTTGGGGTTCGAAGCGAGTCGAGGGTTCCTACGGAGGCACTGGTGGCTCTGCGGGTCGACGCGGATCAGGAGGCTCTCGTCAAGGAGTGTTTGTATCCGTGAGTCGAGGAGTTTGCCGGGATTATTTGTTTCCCAAGCGCCAAGGATTATTTGTGTCCTTGGGGTTTGAAACGAGTCGAGGGTTCCTACGGAGGCACTGGTGGCTCTGCGGGTCAACGCGGATCAGAAGGCTCTCGTCAAGGAGTGTTTGTATCCGTGAGTTGAGAAGTTTTGCGAGGGATTATTTGTTTCCCAAGCGCCAAGGATTATTTGTGTCCTTGGGGTTTGAAACGAGTCGATGGTTCCCACGGAGGCGATGGTGGCTCTGCGGGTCGACGCGGATCTGGAGGCTCTCGTCAAGGAGTGTTTGTATCCGTGAGTCGAGGAATTTGCCGGGATTATTTGTTTCCCGAGCGCCAAGGATTATTTGTGTCCTTGGGGTTTGAAACGAGTCGAGGGTTCCTACGGAGGCACTGGTGGCTCTGCGGGTCGACGCGGATCAGGAGGCTCTCGTCAAGGAGTGTTTGTATCCGTGAGTCGAGGAATTTGCCGGGATTATTTGTTTCCCGAGCGCCAAGGATTATTTGTGTCCTTAGGGTTTGAAACGAGTCGATGGTTCCCACGGAGGCGATGGTGGCCCTGCGAGTCGACGCGGATCAGAAGGTTCTCGTCAAGGAGTGTTTGTATCCGTGAGTCGAGGAATTTGCCGGGATTATTTGTTTCCCGAGCGCCAAGGATTATTTGTGTCCTTGGGGTTTGAAACGAGTCGAGGGTTCCTACGGAGGCACTGGTGGCTCTGCGGGTCGACGCGGATCAGGAAGCTCTCGTCAAGGAGTGTTTGTATCCGTGAGTCGAGGAGTTTTGTGAGGGATTGTTTGTTTCCCAAGCGCCAAGGATTATTTGTGTCCTTGGGGTGTGAAACGAGTCGAGGGTTCCTACGGAGGCACTGGTGGCTCTGCGGGTCGACGCGGATCAGGAGGCTCTCGTCAATGAGTGTTTGTATCCGTGAGTCGAGGAATTTTCGTTGGAGTCACTGGCTTCTTCGGTTGAAATGAACCGTTGAGGCTTGGTTTCGTCGTTTGACGGAATCCGCTGGGGAGGCATGGTTCCTTCTTTGTTTACGCCCTTGGATTGTATACAGGGATCGATGTGATCTTAACTGTAGGGCCGAAGTTTTATCATTTCTTATTTTTTTGTTTTATTTCCGCGATGCTCTATCATTTCAGCTTTTATATCGCGAAGGTCGCGATTGCCCAAACATTTCGGCTATTTTTCGCGGTGCCCAATCATTTCGGCTTTTTTATTATTTTATTTTTTATCATTTCGGCTATTTTGCATGCATACATTTTACTTGCTGCTTTTTATTGCAAGTTGCCCTATCATTTCGGCTATTTCGTATGCATGAGCGGTCTACTGGCTTTCGCCGTCAACCTGAAATTGGACACCGATTTCGGCATCAGCACCGCTGCAACTGGGATATTACCAGGAGCGAATCATCATTTGCCTCTATCGTTGTTGAACAAAGGAGGCTTAGCGACCAGGGTTAGGATCCCGTCGGCTAAGGCTTTTGACTTCATGAGCCGTAAGGGTCTCGTGAAGGTATTTCTCCCTACAAGTCGTGGGGATCTTGTAAGTGTATTTTCTCCTTAGGGTTCCTAAGTGTTTTGTTCTTCTGTAAGTCGTAAGGATCCTACAGGAAGGTTTTCTCCTCATAAATCGAGGGGATTTATAAGGGTTGTTTACCATACGAACGTATTCCCAGTCATGGATGGACCTTGGTTAGGGAAATGCTTATTCGCGCCCGTGGATTGTATACAAGGGTCAGTATTGAGCCACTTGTAGGGCAATATTGGAAGTTGTGGGGGTTGCTTAAGCACAGGTTTAGGTCTCTGTAACTTAAGACTTTCAACTCTTATGAGCCGTAAGGGTCCCATAAGAGAGTTCTCCTTACGAGTCGTGAGGATCTCGCAAGTGTATTTTCTCCTTAGGAATCGTGGGGATCCCTAAGTGTGTTGCTCCCTTGTGAGTCGTAAGGATCTCACGCGGGTGATTTCTTCTTACAAGGTCGAGAGGACCCTATAAGTGTCCTTTAACGAGGTTGCGCCCTTTCAGGTTTTCACAAACACTCGCCGGTAGCCCTGCTTTTTTTACTCACGGAGCCCTTTCGGGTTTTCATCCGTGCCCATTTTGCTTATGGACATACCGTTTTTTTTATTTATATATATTTTTTTACGAGGTCGCGCCCTTTCGTGTTTTCACGAACACTCGCCGGTAGCCCTGCTGTTTTTACTCACGGAGCCCTTTCGGGTTTTCATCCGTGCCCCTTTTTGCTTATGGGCATACCGTTTTTATTTTATTTTATTTTTATATGTTTTATTTTTATATCTCGTCAGCCTAAAAGATGCTGCGGTAGTAGTTTAAAGACGTTTCGGTCTGTTATTAGTTTAAGGACATTTCGGTCCACCGTTGAGAGGGCTGGCTACTACTTATAAAGCTTGAGCTTAGGAAGATAGCGAGCGGACATAGTCGTCGTCATCTACCATTGACCTAGGCTGTGGCTCATTAAGCGTAGTATTTCTTTAGGAAGCGACCGTTTATTGGCCTGAAAGGCCTTTCACCGTGCATGTTCATGAGTAGATAGGCCCCACCTTGGTAGACCTTATCAACGATGTACGGTCCTTCATAGTTTGGCTCAAACTTTCCCCGCTTGGCGCGATTGGGGATCATGGGCCTTTTGACCACTAGCACGAGTTCGCCTTGGTGGAATGTCCTCAGGCGGCTCAATCTTTCATATGAGCGCGTCATCTTTGCTTTATAGGCTTCCAGATTTTGTTGTGCTAGAAGCCGGATTTCATCAAGGGCGTCAAGCTCTTCAAACCGAAGGTGAGCATTTTCTTCATCCGTCAGCCCGTAGTGGACTGCCACTCGTAGAGAGGGTAATTCTATCTCAAGAGGGAGTACTGCTTCCGTCCCAAATACCAACGCGTATGGCGTTGTGTTCGTGGCCGTTTTAAATGTAGTTCGATACGCCCAAAGAGCCCCTTGCAATCTTTCGTGCCGATCTCTCTTATTTCGTGACACTGTTTTCTTCATGATCTTCGTCAAGGTCTTGTTGAAGGCTTCAGCTAGACCATTAGCTCGCGGGTTATAAACTGAGGAATATCTCCAGTCTATATTGTGCTGCTGTGCGAAACGGCTAATTTTATGACTTCGGTAGGCTGGCCCATTATCAGAGATGATTCTTCTCGGGGTTCCAAACCGGTATATGACGTGCGTTCTGAAGAAATGGAGGATGTTCTCCGTTTTCACTTCCCTCAACGGTACCGCCTCTGCCCATTTGGAGAAGTAATCAGTCGTCGCCAAGATGAAACGATGTCCTTTTGACGATGCTGGTTCGATGGGACCGACTATGTCAGTTCCCCACATTTCGAATGGCCAACTAGCCACTGTTGGATGCAGTGGATTGGGATGCTGATGGATGAAGTCCCCATGAATTTGGCATGAATGACATTGCCTCGCGTATTCCAGTCAATCCTGCATCATCGTGGGCCAGTAGTAGCCCATCCGCTTTATCTTTAACTTCATCTTAGGGCCTGCTTGGTGGGAACCGCAGAGTCCGTCATGAACTTCTTGGACGACCCTTCTCGCTTCGTCAGGTCCTAAGCATCTCAACCACAGAGAATCGAATGACCTCTTGTACAGAGTATCATTGACGAAGGCGAAAGACAGAGCTCGTTTCATGAGCTGTTGTCTTGTGGACGCCTCTTCAGGTATTCGGTGGAACTTGAAGTAGTCTATGAAGACTTCTCTCCAGTCCTCGGTATTTTCCCAGTCTTTTATTTGCAGGGTTGCCTCCTCTTTCGCTCCTTTTTCTTCAGACGATTCCGGAGATATTTCTGTGGGGGCGAGCACTCGACGGCTTTGTACCACGATTCTAACGTCGTCGAGGTTCTCGTCCGCCAGTTCTTTAGCAAGTTTGGCTAATGCGTCTGCTTTGCTGTTTTCCGCGCGCAGTATGCTTTCCAACGTGTAGGAGGGAATTTGGGTTAGCAGTTGCTGCACTTTTTCATCGTATTTTACCAATTCCGGTTTGCATGTTTGGTAATCGCCGTTCACTTGACTGACGACCAATTGGGAGTCCCCGTATATGAGGAGGCTCTCAATTCCCATATCGATGGCGATCTCGAGGCCTGCTATCAGAGCTTCGTATTCGGCTTCATTATTCGTTCTCGGCTCTGTTAAGGAGAAGGCGAAGCGCATTATTCCTCCTTGGGGAGTCACAAAGATGAGTCCCACCCCCGATTTGATCGTTGGCATACTTTGTTTATGCTTTTTCATAGAAGACGCCCCATCGAAGTAAAGCTCCCAACGGGTATCACCATTGTCGATTGCGTCAAATGCATGTCTGTCCGGCAAATCGCAATTTAAAGGAGAGTCGGCAGGTATGGGATGCTCAGCAAGGAAGTCGGCGATGGCCTGGCCTTTTACTGCCTTGAGAGGTTGATACGTTATCGAAAATTCCATCAAGAGCAGGGCCCATTTAGCAAGTCGCCCTGTCAATATGGCTTTTGACATTAGATATTTGAGAGGGTCCACTTTTGAAATAAGACGGACCTCGTGTGCCAACGCATAGTGCCTAAGCTTTATTATTGCGAAGATCAATGCCAGGCAGTGTCTTTCAATGGGAGAGTAATTGCTTTCTGCCCCCAGTAGAACTCGACTTAAGTAGTAGAGTGCTCTCTCTTTCCCTTGATCGTTCTCTTGTGCCCATAATGCGCCCAAGGAACCTTCGAGGGCGGTTGTATAAAGAATGAGAGGCTTCCCCTTAACCGGAGCAGCCAACACCGGCGGGTTCTGCAGGTATTGCTTGATCTCGTCCAGTGCGTCTTGGCATTTTTGATCCCAAACGAATGGGGTTCCCTTCTTCATCAGGTGGCTATAAGGACGGCACTTTCCTGAAAGGTTGGCTATAAATCGCCGTATGTATGCGAGTTTCCCTTGGAGAGACCGAAGCTGTTTGAGAGTCCTCGGCGGAGGCATTTCCATGATCGCTTTAATCTTTGACGGATCTATTTCAATACCTCGGTGTCGAACAACGAATCCCAGGAATTTGCCCGAGGAAACCCCGAACGCACATTTAAGAGGATTCATCTTCAAGTTGTATTGCCGAAGGCGTTGAAACACGGTCTTCAAATGCTCGAGGTGTTCCTCGTATGATTTGCTTTTAACCACGAGATCGTCGATATAGCATTCAACGATTTCGTGTATAAGGTCGTCGAAGATCTTTGTCATGGCCCTTTGATAGGTGGCACCGGCGTTCTTCAAACCGAAGGGCATCACTTTATAACAAAATATACCAAGAGGGGTCCTGAAGGCTGTATGCTTCTGGTCTTCTGGATGCATTTTTATTTGATTATACCCTGACGAGCCATCCATGAAGGAGAAAACCTCATGAGTGGATGTATTGTCTATCATCAGTTCAGTGACTGGCACTGGGAAATCATCCTTCGGGCAAGCTTTATTAAGATCCCGGAAGTCTACGCATATGCGCATTGTCCCATTTTTCTTCATCACTGGGACGATATTGGCGATCCATTCAGGGTATTGGACTTCCTCGATGAAGCCAGAGTCTATCAGCTTTTTGACTTCGGCGTTGATGCTCATCTCAAGCTCGAGTCGCATTCTTCTCGGCGCTTGTTTGACTGGTTTGATGTCCGGGGATATCGCCAACTTGTGTACAGCAATTTCTGGATCTAGTCCCGGCATTTCGGAATAGTTTCACGCGAAGCAATCTTTGTGCTGTAGAAGCACATCCTTTAACGCAGCCATCCTTTCTTCAGATAACAGCTCGCTGATGAATGTCGGTCGCGGGTCATTTTCCGTCCCCAACTCAATTTTCTTGAGATTATCTGCAGTGGTATGGATTCCATCTTCCAGTTCTTTCGGAGCTGGGGGAAATTCTGAGATTACCTCATCGCTGCCGCTTTCAAAGCACCAAGGGAGGTTGTTCATGTCCTCGGACCCTTCTTTTAATATTGTTATCACATGGCAGGTGTAAATTTTCTGCCAATCCCAATGTGGAACTGGTTTTCCTTTCGCGGCTTCGGGCTCGTGCTTCTGTGGCGGCGCTACCTTTCAGTTATCGGACAACGCGAATTTGCCGAGCTGATATTGGTCTTCAACCCAATTCTTGAAGGTGAAGCAATCTTCAAGAGGGTGTCCCATTACTCGATGGTAAAAGCAATAATTTGGCTCGAACACCTCGCCTGCGTGCTCAGGATGATTAGACTCTGGCAACGTAAGCATTTGATGTTTTAGAGCGAGATCGAATATCTTCCTTGTTTTGTTCCGAGGAAATGAGTATGCTCGACCCATTTTCTTTCTGAGGGCTAAGTCAATAACGCTCGACTCTCGGATGCGTGGCTTCTTAGCTCTGCTTTGTGGTTGTCGAGCGCCTCTCTTGCCTTTCGACTTGTTTTTGTTCTCGCGTCGAACCTTTTTTGTAGCAGGTTGACAAGGAGCGGCATCCTCGTTCTTTACTGCCTGTTGGAGGAGGCGCTGTGTCTTAGCTTTCTCATAGATCGCCATTTCACGATCGTGATCATCTCGGGCTTTTTGACTCGCACCCCTTATAAGTTTGCTCATCTGGTCTTCGGACGATGGACTGGGCGGTTTTGTATCAGGAACTTTTGCTGGTTCAGGATTAGCATCCTCCCATTGAGCGTCCGCCTCTTCATCGAAGTCATACATGGCATAACAGCTGTTTACTAGCTCCCGCTTCTTGGGCCGGATGTACCCAAGCCCTTTGGTTTCTACTCTCCCGTTAGGCAGTTTGCATTGGGTCCCGGGGACGTTCCAAACCCTGTCATAGAATCTGGCCTTCCTAACAGTCTGTTCGAAGGGTATCCCTTGGCGCTTTAACAGTTGTTTCAAGCCTTCTGTATAATACCTAGGTAAACGAATGGGTTGAAGCCCGTCCAGCGTTGGATCTGCTCCATACCAGATTTCTTTCTCCACTTTATTTTCTTCAGAGCGGTAAAGCAGAATTGCTTTCTCTCTCTTTCTTCTGGGAGGGATATAGAATGTCCGCAACTCTTCTACACTGTAGATATTAAGTGCATCCAGTTCTTTACGGTGTCTAGGCGGCACCATGGCTATTTGTAGACTTTGCTCTTCATCAGCAGAAGTTTGTATTGACAGTCGAGCAGGGAATACAGCATGAACTTCATCCTCTGAATCACTGCCAAAGATCAATGAAGGAATGGATGGTTCTGGCCTGGTGGACTGGGATGGACCCGCATAAATTATATCCTCTTCGTCCTCGGTGTCACTGCCGAAGATAGGGATGGTGGCGCTAGTCTTGTTCTCCGGCTCATGACACTTCTCCGTGTCTTCGAAATCCGGTAAGAAGTATTTGGCATCTTCATACTTGCGAACTTCATTCACGGAAAACGGATTCAATTCTCCTGCCACAGTGTACTCGAGGCCATCCCTACAATACTTCATGCACTGATGCTGTGTGGAAGGGATGATATTGTACTCGTGTAGCCATGGTCGGCCGAGTAGAGCATTGTAGCATGTCTTGGCGTCTATAACATGGAATTTGATATCCGTGACGAGCAACCCGAAGCGCAGCGTCAATATCACAGATCCCAGAGTCTTCGAGGATTAGGAATCGAAACCGGAGATAGTGATCTTGTCTCGGGCGAGGTGTTGTATGCTCATGCAAATTTCTTTTAAAACTCGCACATTGAGTAAATTAACAGACGATCCGTTATCGACCAGGATTTTACCTATCTTTATGTCATGGCAGTATCCTGAGACATAAAGGGGGCGATTGTGTTCACACGTCCCGAGGAGAAGGTCTTCATCACCAAAAGCAACGTCGGCTGTGTGCACTCCTTCTAATTCGTCTTTCATTTTTTCTTCGGCTAAGAAGGCTTGGAACTGGTCCGGATCTTGTAACGCCTTAATCAAAGAGTCTCTGGCCTCCTTTGACAGTAGCAAAGCATAAAGAATGCTGAGTTGTGAGGGCAGCTTCCTCAGATGCGCCAAGACATTGTAATCCACCTTACTTCTCTTCGGCGGATTTTTGGCGTTTAGCTCTTCCAGAACTTGGTCATCTAAAACGATGTCTTCAGAGACCTTTTCTTTCCCTTTATCTTTTCTATTCGAAGGTCCGAGGTTCTTTTCAGGCAGTGTTCGATTCCGCAGCTGTATATTTTCACAAGACTTCAGTTCTTCTTCTTTTCCTGAAGTGGATTCTTTGAAGAGGGGGCCAAGTTCTAGTTCCTCATCAGAGTCGCTCCCAAATGTAGGCACTTGCGACCCGCCAGTGTTAACCATGCAACAATGGCCGGCAGTTCTTTCAAGCTCTTTGGTCGTGTTTCTTTGCTCCCGACGAATCTTACGCTTTTCCCGTTTAAAGCGTTGTTGATTAGCGATGTATCCTCGCCACCATCCATCGAAAGCTTTTCAATCCTGGGTGGAATGCGAGACCTTCTGATGATATAAGCAATAAGAGGGGTGCATTTCTACCACGCCAGTAACTTTTTCTTCAAAGGGTGGTAGCTTCATGCCCATCGATATGGCCTTAGCAAACTTCTTTTTTATCTTGAATTGGCTTTTGTCAGCGGTGGAGGCATTTTGCTTCAGAGGGATCATCTCAGCTCTTTCCTCAAGTCGCTGGCGCTTGGCCCTTTCGAATATAGCCGTCTCGCGTTCTTGATCAGCTTTGCTTTTCAATCGAGCTTCATTAAGAAACGCGCTAATCATTTCAACTGATAACTCCGGAACCCTTGACTCAGTATTTGCCCCCGGCGTTTCAGTGCCAGAAGTCCCTTCATCGTTCGTGGTCACATGGGAGATCATATGACAGCTTGCCACATATTCGTCGGATTCATCCGATGAAGTTTCTCCCTCATCTTCTTTTTGAAAGACGTGCTCAAGGAAATCTTGGAGCGTAATGGGAGTCCGCGCCTTTTGGTTGTATTCATCCAGCGCGTCGATTTGCTTTTGTAAGTCCGTGCGCTTGTCGCCAGGCTTCACGGGCTTCTTAGATTTCTTCTTCTTCTTTTTCGAAGACTTTGACGGCTGGTCATGAATGCTTGAACTATCACCATCGGCCTTCGGAGTCGGACGCGGCTTCAACATCCCCTCAATAACCTGCGGCTCCAAGGGGTTCTTCCACTTGACCGCTGGACAGGTCTGAAGATCATTTAGCATTCTCCTCGTTTTGGCCGACAATACGACTTCCCAGGGAGTTTCTTCAACGACGGAGCATGTTGCCCCCGGCGTATTTGTCCCCTTAGAGGTGTGGGGCTGCGGGGGATTTACCTTCCATTTGTCGGATAGCGCAAATTTGCCCTGGCGGTACTGGTTTTCAAGCCAATTTTTGAACACGTAGCAGTCCTCGATGGGATGGCCCAGCACTCGATGATAAGGGCAGTAATTAGGCTCGTTGATGTCACTTGGTTGCGACGGGCGTTTTGGATCTGGCAGATTTATGAGCCTGTTGCGCAATGCCAGCTCGAATAGCCTCCTCGTTTTATCACGGGGGAAGGAGTAAGCACGTCCCATCCTGTCCTCGAGGGGTACGTATGGGCGCGTATTGTTTGGACGAGCAACCGGCTTCGAGTCGTTCGGTTGTTGTTGGGCATTAGCGACGATAATCGCTTTTCCCTTTCCTTTATCGTTTCGAGAATCCGGCTTCGGGAGAGGGGGTTTATGGCACATCTGGTCCATCTGCGCCAATTTGTCGATCAAAGCCTGGAAAGAAGTCGGCTTGAAGAACATCATAAACTGCGAAATGGTTGCTTGTGGATCAAGGGTTCCAACAAACATTCCTACCGCAGGGGCTTCTTCTATGCGCTGTTCACACTTAGACCATAGATTACGCCACCGTATAGCGTACTGGACCCACGTCTCGCCGGGCTTTACCCTGGCGTTAATCAGCGCCGTCATCGGAGTACGCTCACTGGCACTTGCAAAGCGTTGGGTGAAGAGCAGCTCCATCTCTGCAAAGGTTTTAATAGAGTCATTGGGGAGCTCGGAGTACCACTCGAACGCCGTATCTGATAGGCTTCCAACGAACTGGCGAAGCAGAAGCTTGTCGTCGCCGCCGGTGTTACCGCAAAGCGCCCTGAACTGGGCGACATGTTGATGGGGATTGCCGGTCCCTTTGTAGACATGAAATTTGGGAATTGTATAACCTGGCGGATACTTGATTTGGTCATACCAGCCCGGATATGGCCGCCCCGTTTTTACAACGTGGCCGGCTGCTTCAGCCGCGTGATGGACCTTTATCTGCTGGGCTATATATTCGTCCAGATCAGTTTTAGAGATTGTATCCTCTTTAGCTGTTGATAGAACGGGCTGAGGGTTTGATGTTTCTCCCCTATCATCCCCAAGGACGATCGGGGGTTCTTCAGTCGGGGGCTCTGGTTGTATCATCATCCCTATCATGTCCTGGAAGAGAAGGCCCATACGTTGTATATTGGCTGCTTGTTTAGCAGCCTCTTTGTCCCTCTTTTCCAGTACTCGGCGGAGGAACTCAGCGTCGGTCTCTTCCTCTTGGCGTTCATCTAAAGACGTCTCACGATTCTCTTTTGGCCCCGTGAGTGCAGTCATTGTAGTCATCATCTCCTGGAGCTTTTGTTGCTGCTCCTGAGACTTGGTCACTGACCGGGTAAGCGGTCGGTGACCCGTAGAAGTGCGACTTTCTTCCTTCCCCGAAGCCATATAGACCGTATGAACTACTATGCCCCCTGACTTGGGGCGTTTAGGTTCACCGCTTTTAAACTTTGTCAGCGTCGCGGGAGCTTTTTCTGGCCTCTTCCTTTTATGGACCTTTGAGGTTGAAGGAGCCGTTGAAGCGGGCATCCTAGCATTTGTTGCCCCCTGCTGTTTAATGGGGCGGTTCTTGTCTTTTTCCACTTTTGCCCTTTTCTGGCGACGGAAGTGGTCTGAGTCAATCACGGAGTCTTGAACCCTCCGCCAAACTTTATAAATTTTTGACGACAGCCGTTGAGGGGGTTGTTCCTGTTTCGTCTCCGGAGCTTTTTCCATGGGTGGAGGAGACTTTTTCAATGTAGCAACCGGGGAGTTCTTTCTCACCTTCTTCAGCAATTCAAAGCTGTTCCCAGTTGGAACAGCAGCATCGACCTCCACCACTGGAGCAGGTGGGGTTAGTCCTGAGGGGGAGTTGCCCCCTGCCTTCCTTATTCGCTGCCAATGGCGACGTCGCGCACGACGAGCCGTTGGGACTGGCTCGGAAATCGAGATGGTTTCTTGCTGCCCCCTGTTTGAGCGTGGAGTAACTGCTGATGTCAGCCTATCGAAGACTGATGCCTTCTGACCAGCTGGAGGAGGAGTAGGAACCGTCAATCTTGTGAAGACCGACTCTCTGATGGGAGAAGCCGTTTTAACGACTTCCAAAGCAGCGGCCGTTGCCCTCTTTGGGACAACCACTTTACAGTTCTGACCCAGCCTGGTGAAAACAGAGGCTGTCAGCTTAGTAGCGGGTGACCCGTTGACAGGGGTCGTGGTAGCAGTGAGCCGGTCGAATACCGACTTCTTGTTCGCTTCTGGTGCGGATATCGGCGCAGAGAAGCTTGTAGGTGGGACCATGGTCCCGAAGAACAAGCCGGTGGTGGCCTGAGTCACCTGGCCTACCGGCAGAGTCAGGAAGGAAGCCGCCTGGGGCCCATATGCTACACCTCTCGGTGAGGTGGAACGTCCGTTGCAATGGCATTTCGAGCAGTTGGTGCAGTTGGTGGCTATTGAATGCTTGAGTTATGTACCAAACAAAAGACCAAATCTTAGCAACTTGAAATCCGAAGGCAATCATTTAACAAACCGCGATTGGTTCGCGAAGACGACACACGAAGTGTGGAGTGGAAAGAGGAAGAGGTCCCACCGGGCGTGCCAGAATCTGTTCCCCTCCGAACGGCGGCCGAGACGTTAGGACGTCCTGTGCCTGAGGTTCGGGGCAGATGCTATTTGGTTTTATCCGTCTATCTCTCCGAAGATGCCAAGTTGATTTATGGCACCTCGTATCGGAGGTTTAGACGGATGCGGCCGATGTAGCAGACTTCGTCAGATTCCCCCTCAGGGTGAGGGGTTTTTGATTGTGGGGACGCTCTTCCCTGCAGGCGCAAGCCCCTGCAGTTAATTACGCTACCGCATCGCGGTAACAACTTTCTCCTACTCCAGAATTTCACTTCGTGTCGTGTGTGTTTGTTTTGTTTATGGTTGCCCGTGGATTGTATACGGAGACTGAGTAATGCCGTCGCCCGTAGGACGTGGATTAGTCCAAATCCGTATTTACTTAGATTTGGGTTTGGTGTTTTTAGTTTAAGGATACATTAGTCGCGTTGCGACTAAGATCGACTTAAACGTTCGTTAAGGATACGTTAGTCTTGTTTTAGACTAAGATCAACTTAACATCATGATTGATTTAATTATCTGGCCCTCGGGACTCGTCACCTCTCTGACGTCGTTGAGGGATTACAACGACAAGCGTCTGAGGAGTTCAGAGATGTATCCTTGAACCAAAGTTAATTTGGAGTTTTATCGTTTATTTAAATGTCTAAGGACACGTTAACCGTATTTGGGGTTAAGATCAACTTAGACGGGACCGTTTAGATCCAACAAAAGAGCGTTTGGGCCCTATTGTGCCAGTTTAGGGACATGGCGGTCCGTCGCCAGTTTTAGGGACGTGGTGGTCCATTATTAGTTTAAGGACGTTCCGGTCTGTCGCCAGTTTAAGGACGTAGTGGTCCATTGCTAGTTTAGGGACGTTTCGGTCCGATATTAGTTTAGGGACGTTTCGGTCCGATATTAGTTTAGGGACGTTTCGGTCCGATATTAGTTTATGGTTGTTGGGACCCGTCACCTCTTTGACGTCGTTGAGGAATTACAACGATGGATGTCAAAGGAGTTCGGAGATGTACCCTCAAACCGGACGTGAATTGATTTAGGAGAGCCATTTTGCTCAGTCAATTTAATTTAAGGACTTATGGCCACGATTGGGCTAAGTCTAGTTCAGCACTTTATTCGCATTGCATTTTTCTTATTTAGGCTCTACAAAAGATATAGAGTATCAGTTTATTTTGGGCTCTGCCTATTTGCAAAGCATCTACTTTGTTTTGGGCTTTGCCCCTTTTAAAATGCATAGCATTCTGAATATTTTGTTTGGGCTCTGCCCATTTATAAATGATGCAAAGCATCTGTTCTGGTTTGGGCTCTGCCCCTTAAAATAATGCATTTGCGCTTCATTAAGCCTGTTAGGCCTTCTCTTAATTGGGCTTGGCCCTTTTTAATGCATCTGCGCTTTGCGCTAAGTAATGAGCGCAAGTTCATATGGTGATGACACGTGTCGTGCTCTGATGAGCGCAAGCGCACTAGCGCAGTGCGATGCGCTGTTGCGCTGCGCTATTGCGCTGCTGACACGTGGCGCGCTCTCAGCGAGTTGCGCCAATTCCAGAGAGCAAAGCTCTATCTTAAGGGCACTTAGCGCAAGTGGTTTTATAGCCGATACGTGGCGCTCTCTTAAGAGCGCAACGGCGCAACTTGGAAGTGCAAAGCACTAAGAATCTTTTTAGATTCAAGAAGGGAAGTGCAAAGCACTGTTTAAGTTCTTGATCTAAATTAGATCAAAGAAAAATAGATTTCTTCTTTATTCAAAGAACCAGAGGTTCATAAAAGTGCAAAGCACTATTCTTTTATTCTTTTATTATTATTTTGTTTTTAAAGAACCGAAGGTTCACAAGAAGTGCAAAGCACTGTTTTCTTTTTTTTTATATAAAGATCATTGATCTTATATATTTTTTTTTTTAGACTAATGGTCTATTAGAAGGAATTTCTTCTAATCCATGAAGGTTCTTTACCTCTTTCTTGAGATCTTCTCAGAGTTTTCTCTGCTTAGAGTTCTTGATCTTTCGAGAAAATTGTTCCTTCCTTTGAATTGAGGCTTAGGGTCCTATTTATAGTGACCACAAATCTGTTGAATTTGTTAACAGGATCTTTCCTGAGTGATTTTGGGAATTTTCCCACCGCTGGATCTTTGATCCAAAGGCCGAAGAAAATCTTCTAGTTCTGGAAAGAACAGAAAAGATTTCATAACAATCTTAATTTAGTTTGGCGCAGATGCCCCAGCGCATGACATGTGTCGCGCAGCGCAGAGCGCAGCGCAAGTGCGCTAGCGCATCTGCGCTGACGCGTGTCGCGCAGCGCAGAACGCAGCGCAACTGCGCAAGCGCATCTGCGCTGACGCGTGTCGCGCAGCGCAGCGTGCAGTGCAGTTGAAGCGTTGCTTCCTTCAATCAGAGCTTTGCTCTGATTGGGTGCGCTTTCTGGGCGCTGCGCTCGGCGCGTTGCGCCAGACACGTGGCAAGTTGCGCCCAGCGCAGAGGATCTGAAGCGTTGCTTCACCTGAGATATCTTTTCATCTCCCCTTTTCCAAGTCGAACTTGTATTTCCAAGATTTTGATTTCCCGGGTCTTGGAAATAATTCCATTGTGCACAAAATTTTTTGTGTTTGGGTCTATATATAGTTCAGGGCCGAGCTTTTTATTCTCTCATCTTCAGAGAACTTTTTCGATCATGGCTTGCAACCGCCCTCATGCCCGCCGACAACCATGGGAGGTTCCGATTCGGGACATCGTTCCCCGTTTTGCTGCGCGCCTGGTGGACCCTTCTCTCTCGGACGAGCAATGCGACGCTGCAATGCATGAGCTTTTGGCTCGTGTGGGGTCTCCTCTTCCTCCGAATTCCATTTGGCTTCGGATGGCCCTTGCCTCGGTGCTCTCCGACATTCCCCCTCCTCCAGCAGAGATGTCCCCGGCAATGCTGGATGCCGCCGAGGACAAGATCGAGGGCCTTCTCGAAGCGCACTTGATCACCAAAGCCCTGAAGGACTGCTCCTTCCATTTGCTGAACCAGATATGGGCTCGTCGGGTTGTCATCGCCACTTTTTCCTAAGAGTGTGGCGTCGACCGTTGGATGGCCACCCCTCGGGAGGATCGCCGCTTCGATGTGGTGGAGAAGACAGAGAGGGAGCTGGGGAATCTTCTTCTTCTTTTTGCGAATCCTTGTCTTTCTGATCTCGTATTCGGTGATCTTTTTTAAATGTAATATCAATAATAATGAATAAGCATTTTTCTTTTTAATCAAGTATTTCATTGCCTGTTAAGGGTTCTTTTATTTTAGTTCTTTGTTGTGTTCGTGCATCATATGATTTTAATTCGTTATTATCAAGTGTACGTAACTTTGCATGAATAAATTGCTTTTGGTGTTAAACCCCTTCTTCTGCGCTAGCGCATCTGCGCTGACACGTGTCGCGCAGCGCGGCTGCGCCAGCGCATCTGCGCTGACACGTGTCGCGCAGCGCGGCTGCGCCAGCGCATCTGCGCTGACACGTGTCGCGCAGCGCGGCTGCGCCAGCGCATCTGCGCTGACACGTGTCGCGCCGCGCGGCTGCGCCAGCGCATCTGCGCTGACACGTGTCGCGCAGCGCAGTGCCTGAGCAACTGAAGCGTTGCTTCCTTTATTGAAGTTTAAATTTTCAAAGCAAAGCTTTGTTTCTGATTGGGGAGTTGTTTCATCTTCCACCTCGGAATTTGATCGGAGCTTTGCTCCGATTGGGGTAAACACTGGTATTAGGAGTCGATATCGCGCTGTGTTCAGTTGGCTATCACCAGAAATTCGTGGCCACGGTGGATGAGATTTACTGATAGTTAATCAGTAGTATCTTTATTGGTGATGAGCTTAACTCAGACACAATTTATCAGGGTAGTAGGGGCCTGGCGTTATCCACACCTAAACCCGATATGCAATACTCTTTGATGAAGAGATCGAATTGTACGGAGATTGTCACATTCAGGCTCAGTATGGTATGGACGTACTTAATTGTCGACCCCTATTTCGGCAAGTACCTGGATGGCCGTTACGTACAGGTAATGCCACTGACATGCTTTTGGTTAAACCCATTGCCAGCGCATTGTTGAGTCTTTAGAATCCCACACAGAGAGTTTCCCGGTTCATGCGATAGATGTAGGAGCCGTACGTTGGTACGTGCAGGGGTCGATTAAATACGTATACGGGATACACGGACTTTAATCGGACGGTTGATAATACTAGATTATTAAATCGGGTTTCGAATTAATAATTTATGTATGTATTTTGATACATATATTTTAGTATTATTATTCACCATTCGTTTTCTCTTTTTGGTGCTATCTGTATTCTTATACAGATACATGTATATGTAGTGATACATATACCAGGCAAAGTATTCTGTATGTATACGGGAATGCTTCTAGAAGAAGGACACCTCATATTTGTTTTTCTTTTTAGAAAAAACAAATGGAAAATGAGGTGGAAATGAGATGTCATGAAACATTGCTAGATAAATAAATAGGTATGGCTTGAATTATGTGCATTTATTGGTGCACTATTGATGCATGGTGGCTTATATGTAGCCATTCTCTTTTCTTTTTAAACTTGATGAATTTTCTTCATCTTGGATGCTTCATACTTTATGGTTGCAAGTGTTAGCAACCATCATCCTCACTTCTTCTTCTTCTTCTTCTTCCTTCTCTTGTTCACTTGAGCTTGAGAATAAGAGAGAAACGTATAGTGAAATATTTCCACATCACTGATCATCTATACCTAGCAAGTTTGGATCATCGGTTAGAATTTCTTCCGGTTTCCCTCGGGTGGATGATCTTCGGCGAGGGTGGTGGATTTTCAAGCCCGTTCCCGGCGTCTACGAGCTTGGAGGGGTTTTCCACAATTGGATAGACACGCGACAAAGGTTGTAGTTTCTCAACCTTTATATTTCTAGTTAGCTAGTTTAGGTTTTTGGATCGTATCCTGGGTTTTACGAGCGTTTGGTGCTCGCATAAATTTTTGTTTTCGCTTTCGCCTCGGCCGCGGCCTCCGCAGCGTGGGCTTCAAACCCCAACACTTACAAATTGTGATAGGTAGCCAATATCCAGCTTAAAACATTGTTGGATCTTATTGGTGTGTAAAAAGTATTGGATGAAGTTTCAAACTAATAGCCATATGTTATTTATTTTACTTGTTAACAAATGATTCTAATAGCCCGGTTGATTTGATAAATGTTTTGCTACCAAAAAGGTCAATTATTTGAATCTTGTCGTAGGCAAAATTAATTAATTAATTACTCATAAGTGATGCTAGTGGATTAGGATGAGACGCAATGGGCGCACATGACTTTGCACTTAGCATGTGTCTATTGGCGCCTACGTAGCAGCCTTGTAGGTTGCTTTGCAGGTGTACAGGGGCTATTGGGACACTCTCTGGACAGTTCAGACTGACTGAATAGAGACCGTTGGGCTACCCATCAGTTACAAAGAGTTGTAGAGGTTTTTGGGCTACTCATAAGTTATAAAGAGTTATAATTGATGATGCTCTTGGACTAGGTCTGAGCTCTCTATATATGAAGGGCTCACACTAGAGTGAAAAGTGAGAAAATAAACATAGAAAGAATTTTAGAAGGAATTTGGGAAATACTGAATGGGAACATTAGAGTCTCGTTCCTACTCAGAAGAACTGTATGGATTATATCCTACTCAGAAGAACTGAATTGGATTGACAATCCATCTCAGAAGAACTGTATGGATTATATCCTACTCAGAAGAGCTGAATTGGATTGACAATCCTACTCAGAAGAATTTGATTGAGAACATGGAGAATATTGAAAAATATACCTGCCGATCTCAAGTATAATTCAGAGAATATTGCAAAATACTCTCACCAAATTCATCAGTCCAAAAATTCTGAAGAGAGCTCTGCCCGTGCGCCAGATCGTCCATCGCGGTCAGATTCGAGTTGCTGGTTGGTGCACACCAGAACTTATAGTTGTTGTTCCTGAGATAAATCGGCTTTGGAATCCTTATACCAGAGCAGGCTGCATCTATTTTAAGCTTCACGTTCGTAAACGCACATCAATTTTCGACTTGATCTAGCGATAGATCTTTGCGGTATCCTTACGGTAAAATTTTTAAAATTATCGTTCATTCTTCTCTCCAACTCCAACAAACATACTCATCTCTATGAAATGAAGTGTAAAGAAATTAAGAACGGGCTGAGTTTTAGGTTATTCATGTTCGTTGAATTAATTAAATGGGCTTAAAAACTTGTTCAGGCTCGGTTCATTTATTGTTTGAGCAAGTCCCCGGGTCGAGCCTCAAGCAATTTTAGCCTATTTAAAATCTAGAAAACTAGCTGCACAAAATTATAGGAGTATTTGAAAAATCACATAGATGTCTAATATTATATTGGAGAAATTGAACAACCAGAAATCTAGAGGTTAATAACTAAACAAAAAGAGTTTAGAGCCTGTTTAGAATGTCGCCGGGTCAAAATTTAAGGTTTTTAATTATGTAATTTTTTCAGTATTGTAGAATAACAATATTTGACTCGATATACGTTATGATCCGAGCCTAGAGTCATATGATTTATTTTTAAGATGGAGCAATCATTTTAATTATTACCACACTTCCATACAAAACGATCTGAACCCACGTGAACCTTAAACAAAACAAACCAAGCTTGGACATGAGCCGAGCTTGAGCCTGCCCCCGTGGTTAGAGGTCTCATCAAGCTTTGGCTCCTTCAGTTATCAATCAAGCTCCAACGAGTTTTTTCGGAGCAGCCGAGCTCCGAGCCGTGAGTTTGATCAACACAAAATTCAAAACCATCCCGTAATTACTTACAAAATCAAAGGGCATATAATGAATGAGCTCCACGTTCAAAGGCGGACTTGAATAGCCACATATTTCAATCGAGTTGAATGGGCGGTGGAGGGCATCATCTCAGATCCGCTCCTCTCTATTTATTTACTTCCTTCATTCCTCGATCCAAAACTTAAAGCACAAACACAGCCAGCGAGTCATACGAAGAAAGAAAAAAGAAGCATACTTTGAGAGAGAAAATGTCGTGGCAAACTTACATTGATGATCATTTGATGTGCGACATCGACGGCCAGCGCCTCACCTCGTCGGCGATCGTCGGCCACGACGGCAGCGTCTGGGCTCAGAGCGCCTCCTTTCCTCAGGTTTCGCATTTCTGTCCTCTTCACCATCTCTTGTCATTGATCTGTCATCGGATCAATCGCATTGGTTACTGATCGATTCGATGGTGTGCCATTTAATTTGATTTGCATGCATTGGTCATTTAGATCCCTTTTGTTAGGTTTAATCATGATCAAGATTTTTATGTTGAAATGAACTATCATTTTTATGAGGGAAAAAAACCTTTTTTTAAGTGTAATTTGTTATCTTGTTTTGATTGTGATCAGGGATGTGGCAATTTTAATCATAATCGATAGTTGTTATGCTATTGTGACGCAATTTGATAATTTTGTAATATGCGATACTTTTAACGATAATAACGCGAAGAGTTTGTGCAATTGTGTAGGCAAGGAAAAATTAATTATTTTATTCATTATATATGCAAATGATAATAGCGAAGATATAATCTCAGATACCATTCTGGTATTCGATCAAGTTTTTCTGTCGGCTTATGTAGTATTTAAGAACGATATTTGATCTAAGAGTTATATTTCTCCTAACTTTTATGTATACAAGACTAGCATTTTACTTATTCATGGTTGTTGACAATGTGAATGTTTACACGCCACTTTGAATTGAATATACATTGTGAATGTTGTGTAGATGCGGAAGAGGGGGTCTATAAGCTCAAGTAAAACTCATGAATCATGGACGATTGGTTAGGGCATGAGAATTGTAGCAAGGAGTCGACAAGATCGATGCATGTAACCAACCTACAGATAAGAAACTAATCCTATTTATAGGGGAGGGTTGGCTCCCATATGGATCACACCTTTTAACTCAAAAAAAGAAAAAGTAAAAAGGTGCAAGTAAAACCTATGAATTTGCTGATTTTAGAAGGGTAAAAGGAAACCAAACATTTTAAGGATATGTTCATAAGCTATCTAAAGGTATGATATAATGATGAAATGGATGCTTAGATCATAGTATTAAAATTACTTTGTTTGAGTAGTACTTATGTGCATGACACTCTAAATTCGTCCAAATGGTCCTATCACCGCACTGGGGTTCTCACCAAGCCAACTTTAGTTTATCTTACCAAGGCTTACCCTAAAGCGAACTCTATCTCATTGCTTCTTGGATGCACAAGTTAAGGGTGCGTGACCAAGCACGATGACCAAGCACGTAGATTTTGCAAACCGCTCTATTTGTTATGCCGCGGAATTTCAAACCAACATGGATGGTTGAAAGCATGGTAAGAGCCTAAGAGGGAACTGGAGAGTTGTAGTTGGACAATTTTTGATGTGGAAAGGCTTAGACAATGATACCAGGGAACTGGAGAATAAATTAATCTCATTAAATAGATAGTTGCTGACTCTGATTATGCTCCATAGTTGACATTGTTTTTATTGGGAGTGGGTTGGTTAATGACTTGGATGATGATGATTTGGGTTAGTGATCTGTGAAATGCTGAATTGATAATTTTGCTCGTTAGATTTGAAGTTTATAATTCTGTAAGTCTAGTTGTATCCTTGTACTTTCTCTCTCCCTTTCATCTGTTTATTCCATAATGCATGGCCTATCGCTATGTTGGGTTACATTTGCACTTACATGTCATTCTGTCCATTCTGTTTATTCAGTAGTTAGCTAGTTGGTAATTTTGTGAAATATTTTTTAAGGCGATTTTTTGGCTCTCACTTGTGTTACGACGAACGGGTCCTAACACAAACAGACGGCTAACAAAATAGAGCACGTGGAACAAACAACAGAAATAAATAGCAGATGAAATGGACAACACATACCATTTAACGTGGTTCCGCCAACTCGACCTATATCCATAGGCGAAAACATGAGCAACAGAGTTCTATTATCTCGAATAGAAGAACACAAAAAAGTTACAATACTCTCAATCTCACCAAAGTCTCACTACAAAGAGAATACTCAAAACAAAAGAAGAGAAGAGAGACAAACACTCTATGAACAAAACTCTTGTAATTCTGTATTTTCCTTGACGCGGTTCTTTGGAGGAAATGAAGCTATCACGCTTCAAGTCTTCTCCTCACGTTCTAAATGATACAGCACCCTTTCTTTAATATGAGGCCAAGGCACAAACTTTCAAAGTTTGTATAAATAAAAGTCCTCATATGCCAAATTGCCATAATTGATTTTCCCCCCTAGCTTCTAGGTGTAGACAAAGTTAACGAGTGCATGCAACCACAATAGGGACCAAATCCAAAAGAGTTTGGTGAGGTTTTTGTTTGAGTCATTCAACAACTTGCATGCTAATACTTTTGTTAATGCTTAGATATATTAGAGGTCTTGTTGCACCTGGAATCATTGGTTTGGAGTTTTCTGATTCATTATATACATGAAAAGTGGTTATTCGGTATCACTATGATATTTGTTGACAGTAGGAATGTGTTGTGTTTCTCTCTCGGCTTTATCTGTGCCATAGGGTTGAACATTATTCCCTAATTGCAAATCTAACATCTTTCTACCTCTTCCATACTTTTCATCCCAGTATATGAAAATTTGCAAACTCCCACGACTAGTCATTTACGATTATGTTTAGGTGGAGATGATGAGGATGATGGTTTAGTTTTATTTGGCATTGTATCTTAGCCAGGTTGTTTTTGTAAACAATATATGGGCCTGATCTGCAGCATGCTTTGCTATCATTATTTAGGGCTTCAATTTCTCCTTCCACTATGGATTTTTGAGTAGCTTGGTGTATCTTAACTCAATATCCCCGTAAAGCTTGTTGCAGAGTGAGTCTTCATATTTGAGCCCCTTGATTAGATGTTTGAGAGGGCGGGATTTTTTCCGCAAATTAAATCCTATGAATTTTAATCCTAACTATCCAAACATGTCCTAAGAGAGGGTCTCGTTAATAATAAATGCTAAGCCTAAGATATAGAGAAATGGTTCTATGCCAGTAGATATAGTTGATCCTAGAGATTAAAATTTCAGGCTAGGAGGAAAATCCTGGCTTCCCTAGCTGATCAGTTCTTTTAGTATAGCTATTACTTTGCAAAATGACGATCACAACTTTTTAGTTATTTTTTTTACTTGTGTTCGCGCTGTTATGGTCTTCATCTCGATGTAGGTTGAAATGGATGGTTAGTTGGTAATGTTTTACGCAATAAGATCATCCTTTATTTATCTTGTTAGCTATTTTTTTATTGTAGCTTACATTCTTATTAAGTCAGCTGATTGGCCTTCTAGGCAAGGTTAAGTCTTTAACGTATTGAAGAGTCTTTTTCTGCATGCAGTTCAAGCCGGATGAGATCACTGGTATTATAAATGATTTTAATGAGCCAGGCTCCCTTGCTCCTACTGGTTTATTTCTTGGGGGTGCAAAATACATGGTAATCCAAGGAGAACCTGGAGCTGTTATCCGCGGAAAAAAGGTGATCAATTTATATTTTTTTAATCTTTTACATATCTTTTCCTTTCTGAATTTCTATTCGAACATAATTTTTTTTAATAAAAAACATAATTCTTTCTGTGTTTAGAACATTATTTTACGACTTGAATTTCAAAGGCGCAATATTGAAATGTAAATAGGAGCCAATGCTTTATATGTAAGAGGCCTGCCTAGTCAATGTAAACTGGACATGTGTTTACTGGAGTATACAGTTTGCAATCTGTGTACATAATAAGATTATTCGTTTGGGCATACATGCAAATCTACTTAGTTTCAAGGATAAATTGCATGTATACCCCCTCTCTTTTGAATGGTTGATAGAAAACCACCCTGTGAACAAAAAAACCTGCACTTATCCCCTTGACCGTACATTCATTTTTATCCCTTCTCTCTTCCCAAAATGGTCCTCGGTCAATTCGCTGAGACCAACATCCATTTACCCACTTCATCTTCTTCCTTTCTTTGACTTTTTGTCCTTCCGAAAACTCACTTCACCGCATTAATATCTTTCCCACATCCAACGCTCCTGAGTGGAAATCCATCCCAAAAACAAGTTAGAGTTTTGTGATTGGGGGATGGGGTTTGCAGCTTCGTTGTGAGAGATGAAGCAGATCATGGTAAAAAAAGGCTTTTATGATTAGTGGACTCTGTGTGTGTAGGGGGGGGGGGGGGGGGAGGATAGAAAGAGAGCAAAAATGAGCTATTATAGAAACTAGATGGAAGGGTTTTTCGGGGGAAGATAAATGAGGTAAACAGAAATAGTGCTGGTGTTATTCAGGGCGTAAGATGCAGGTTTTTCATTCATAGGGCGGTTTCGTCCGAATCAGGTACAGTGAAGGGGGTTTCCTGCAATTAGCCTAATTTCATTTCCTTTATTGCGAGTCCAATCAAGCAATTATGTTAACAATCTCTTCATCTAGTTATTCTTTCCTAGTCATCTGCATATGCCAATAGGTCAGGACCAGTGTTAACTTTATTTTCATTTAAATGCCACCTTTATAGTCCTTCTGTTGCTTGGATTTCGATCTCTCCCATTCCTCCCTCCTCCCTTTTCTGAGCATGGTTTCCATCTTTCGTATTGTTAAAGCACGACTTAGGTTTAATAATCCTGGCCTATTCATCTTTAACCTATTAGCCATTGCTTACAGTATTAGTTTTCTTTCCCGTTTGATCACTTAAAATTTATTGGAGAAGATCTTCTATCATGTGTATTTTCTTAGGGTAATTTTAGTAATTGGGTTTTGAAATATCTTGTACCTAATCCTTTGGGTTTTCTTATGCTTAATAGTTTTAGTAGACATTTTGGGTAACTTGTCAAGGGTTTTGTTCAAAATGGGATACAAGAATATTTGTCAACAGATGTTCTATTTTTCTGGTGCAATATATTTCACTGGTAGTTCTTCCTCATAAACTACATAATGCTTCTTAGAAAGAAAATTACACATTCCCTTGATGTGATGTTCTCATCATTCTAATTCTTTGCTATCGTTGGTCCATATGATTGATCCACATCCGTAGTTCTTCATGATATTTTCCCAAAGAGAAGAAAATTACACATTCCCTGACGTTCTCATCACTTTAGTCTTCTTGTTTATAAACACCTTACCCCTTTTGTTTTATTATATACCCGTCTATGTGGTTTAGGAAGTTTTTGGCTGTTAAATGTAAAATCATGTTTAAAGTAATCAATTCCCATATTGTCCGATGGACACAACAAGCACCTTGCAAAAATAATTGGTGTATCATTAAGAACTTCTTTGCTTTATTTTGTTTTGCATAGGTTGCATTGTTCTGCATTTTCTTAGTAACCTCAAGTTTGTTTTTTTTCTTTTTTGTTGAAATCAACCCTCTTCGGGGATCGAACTTGCGACCCCGCACATTGGAGAGGAAATTGGTACCAACTGAGCTAAGCCTAGTTGGTTTAGTAACCTCAACTTGCTAGCTCTTTCTCTAGCTGATATGTACTCAACTTTATTTGAGTCCATCATTTATGAAATCTGAATGCATGGCACTAATTTCGATTGCATCATTTTGTAGTCCAGCTTATGCACTTGTGCATTTTTTTTTTATTTACTAGCTTCAGGCAAGCAAGTTAAGATACTCGTTATGTTGAATTAGTTAGTCTTGGCCATGTGGGCATCATCTTGGTCACAAACTTGCAACGCCTTACCTTTTCATATAGCTTACATTGTCTGACTCTTTGAAGCCAGAATTGTGCACAATGTGTGTGATATGAAGAGTTCAAGCGTGCCCTAGTTTCAACACCTGTTGTGTTTATCACCATCATAGTAGGTACTTGTTACCACCTAACAGATGCCCGATCTATTGATGATAATTCTTTCTTATTCTCCTTAATGCATTTCTACAGCAAACATAGCCCATCTTTTCTTTCTGTGTCCATCCTATAGACCTTTTCCAGGCCGTCTCTTTCTCACAATGCTTTGTGTTTTACATTGTTAACCGACATTTTCGAGTCACCAATCTTTAAACTCTCAACCGTGAGTCCACTCTCACTATATTCTCACTCACTACAAGAACATACTTTCTTGAGAGGCTTAAACACCCCCTCCCCCCTCCCTTCTCCTTTTTGTGGTTTAAAAAGAATGTCGTTGTGTTGGACTCGCTCAGTATGCATTCAGTGATATCTTTCTACATCCCATTTCAGTTTTTGATAAAACCATCACCCCTGTTCTCTATGTTTAAAAGTAACATATACATACCGGCCCTCAACAACTTGCTTATAGAATTTTTCATTTTAATATACATGCCGCGGGTGCCACTATAACCGAGCGGTAAAACCTCTTTGTAGCCGGACAAGAGGTCTAGGGTTCAAATCCTGCTTATATCAGTTTCTGCCTATTATTCAAATAAATAAATAAAATATACATGTCAAACTTGTAAAGAACAAGTTGGAACTTCTTATACAGTGCTCTTAGTGTTGTCTGTGTTTTGGACTTGACTTTACTCCCTATAACAAATCTATTGTATTTCCTTCGACTAGACTTCTGAGAATCTGGAGGACTCGGGTTGTTTAGAATTATGGTAAACTCCTCTATTATGGACCATAAATTTGATGTTATGTAATCGCTGATCGATATCAATGATTGATCGATACTCTCTCTCTCTCTCTCTCACACACACACACACACACAAAAATATTTTGACGTTCAAGAGTCTTACTTTGTAACCGATTTCATTATGATAATTTTTTAAGAGCACTGACATTCTATTTTTATTTTTAGGGCTCTGGTGGCATCACAATAAAGAAAACGACTCAGGCTCTCATCTTTGGCTTATACGACGAGCCAATGACTCCAGGCCAATGCAACATGGTTGTGGAGAGGATGGGCGATTATCTGATCGACCAGGGCCTGTAGTGACATCACCGCATCTGATTCCCCATCTTTTTCACTATCACATTCGGATTTAGTGATCTTGTTGTCCCATTTTCTAGCTTTGAGCATGCATATTTCCGTGGCCATGGATTGATGTTTTTTTTGCATTTTGTGTCGGGTAATAATCTTGTGAACAGAACAGGATTGTTGGTATATCATTTTTCTTTTTTTGTGTTTTTTCGGAAATCATGTGGATTCCTTTATATTTGTTCCCAAAGAATTGCCTATATCGATTATTTAAATGGTTTTAGTATATCACCGTTTCTTTCTTTTGTATTGATGTATTTTTTTCTCGTGGATCTTGAGCACAGTTGTAAGATGTGTCTGGTTGTATGAAGCTACATTCTCTTATTTGGTTAGGGTGCAAGGTGCATATGATTTTTATGGGGGGCTGCTTGTTGCTTGAACTTTGAAAAAGCAACTTTGGCATCATATTTAGCTGTTGGAATCACAAATTGATGATCCATTTGCATCCCTCACAAAAAATTGGTGGTTGCAGTGGAGAATATTTGCTACAGTGTCATGATCTGGCGTCAATGAGGAATCTAACCTATTAGCTGAAATGATAGCAGCATTCCCCATCAATTGAAGGATGTTTGCTGAAAGGAATATTTCCATATAAACCAGAGTTTATTACATTATGAAAAGCCTTATGGATATAAGGTGGAATACAATTTTGCCCATCTTGGTGTTCAACTCATTGATGCACAAATGCCTTTTCTTAATAATAAAACATTTTAATACTACAATAATTAACAAGAATAATAATAAATTTTTTTGCTAAACTATATTACAGTCAGTGAAATTAGCATGAATGACATCGATACTTGTAAAAAACATGATGCTGAATTTACTATTGACCGTCACAAAAGGAGAATTGTTCTCTTTTTGTCAATTCTTTTCTTATCAGATATTCTCATATCTATACTTTTATTTCTATATATATTATTACAGATGAAAGTGTTCTTAAGCAACGTTTTTCTAAGCAATTCTTAAACAACTAGGGGAAAAAAGGGGTTTGGGACATGGTCACATGGATGGGACTGTCTGTCTCCACATTTCCCTTGTTATAAACTTATTATAAAGAGAATAATGGAGCAAAGTTGTATGGAGGGAATTTCCTCTACCCTCTCCCTTACTTTTTTCGACGATCGGCACCCACCATCTTCATCGTTATCATCGAAGATGTGGGTACACCAAAATTCATGTGATTCTACAACCTTTTCACTATTGATTTAGCAATGTAAAGTTCTATTGTCGGTAAACCGTTAATTTTGAACCGACTAAATCAACGGTGAAAAAGTTGTAGAATCACATGAAATTTGGTGTGCCCACATCTTAGATGATAACGATCAAGATGGTAGGTGCCGATCGTCAGAAAAAATAAGGAAGGATGTATATTTTCGACGCGGAGGAAATTCCCTTGTATGGCCTCTTTCCTCTATTAACCTCTGTTATAAAGAGAACTTAAGATGGGGTATACGTCATTTTGCCTTTTTTTAAGAAAAAGTCAAAATTTATAAGAAATCTATTGTTCATTCTGAATTTTAAAGTTGTCTACATCATTTCTTTTATTTTTGAAGAATATTATACTACCCCACTTTAAATCCTACTGAATCTACTCAATAAATAGAATATTAGGAAATATTCTTCATTGTGAGCCATAAGTGTTCGGTCATGACAGGGAAAATTATTTTTTGAAGAAAAACAGATCAAGACATCCTATTCAATAAAATAAATTAAAATAATGACAGAAAAAGATATAAAAACATAGATTCTACCAAGCTGCTCGAAAGATGCTCAAAGTTTTTCATTTCCTTATCTTTCCTTTTTGGGTGTGCACCGAATAATATCTCAATGTTAGGACTCACAACATCTAGATATTAATGTTAAACATAGGCACCATGGTGTTTTGACATGTAAATTTTATACACAACTCTCTCAGTAATCTTTTGATTAATACATGCTTCATGTAATAATTTCTTTCTTTTCCAATACTTCCTATATTTACGGTACAATTTTTGGGAATTAACAAAATTTTAAAAAATAATTAGCAAAATGATCTTGGATTCACTATATTTAGTAAAATGGGGTTGGTGGCTGTGGCGGATCCAAACACATCATTATGTGTGGGCACATGCCACCACTGAACCTCACAGAAACATAGGGAGAGCTGTGAGATCTTTATATATTAATTTAAGGAAAATTTATCATCAAGTCCCTGATAACTCTCTCTCTCTCTCTCAATTTTCCCCCAAGTCACTCTCACATCCTTGTATCTTATATTAATTTAATAAAATTTTACTTAGATCCCTAATAATTTAACAATCCCATCCTTCTTCTTTATATTAATTTAAAAAAACCTTACTCAGATCCCGACAATTTAACAAATCCCACAATTCTATGTCCTTCCTCTGTTTCCGATCTTAAGCCATACAATTCCTATAAACCTTAATTCTAACCACAAAAAAGAAAAAAGAAAAGAAGAGAAAAAAGAAAACCTAAGCAAGGACAATGCACCAATGTTTCAACAAATCTGCTTCCGTAGTTAAACTATAATCTCGAGGCCTGATGGAGGTCCTTTTCAGATATCCTTCAGATGTTGTCTTCCGTCGATCTCCCGGTGGATTCTGGAGGGGATCCCCTGTTGTGTGTGGGTCTCAATGGATTTTGAGGAGATTTGGCGCCAAGTACCTGCAAAGAAGTCCCGGGATGGTTTGATACCACCGAGGACTCTCCGACGATCAAGTTAGTACAAGATCCGAGCAGCGTAACGGCTAAGTGGAGTAAAAATGGCTTACTTGACCCTTCTGTGATGAGGGTTTATATAGTGGTGGAGGCATGCAGCAGCAGGCGTGAGAATCTCGCCGGCAGTTACGCTCCCGACATCACGCCCGCGTAGAGAGCGGATCGCCCATGAATAAGGATCGTGAAGGCGTGGAACATGGGATGTTGCTGGCGGAGAATCCGCGCATGGCGAGATTCGCGGAGTTGCGGTTACGCATGTGAGCGGCGAAACTGGTCGGATGTCCGAGGAAAACGGCCTCGGCAAGGGGCTCGGGGACGAGCGAGAAGGCCGAGGAGACTTGGTCTTGTGGCAGCTCGGGGCGAGCTGAGGGGCCGAGGAGGCCAATCTGCGGGGAGCCCCGAGGAGGGCTAGCTCGCGCGCGGTCAGTCGGGTACGGGGGGGGGGGCATGGTCGGCCTTTGTGGGTCCTTTCTTTCGAGTTCTGGGACGTGCCGTCCGCCACGTGTCCCGGTGTTAAGGGTCGCTAATATTGAGAATTATCATTAGCCCCCCACTCTTGTCCCGACCAGCCAGCGGGTCGGGTCAGGAGTGGACCGCCGGGCCGCCCGGGGTGAGCTCCCTCCTAAGGTTTCATCGGGACGCGTCCTCGGGCCACGAGCTGTCTTTTCTGCCGGCGAATCAGGGCGAGATCCCCGCATTTAAGGAGGGTGCGCCGGTTCGTGTATCTTGCCTTTGAAGTGACGGCCCACGTATCGAGCGTCGGTTGGCTGACGCGATGTGTGCAGACCTGCGACGCCTGAAAGGGTGCGGTCCAGTGTGGGGGCGACAAGTGGAGCAATCGGGGCCGTTGGATGTGAGGAGGCGTCTTGGCGGGAGATGAAGGGCACCGTCGGATGAGGTCGCTTGTGGCGATGAAATAGGAGTGGGGCCCGTTCCAGGGTCCCTACTTCTTCATATTTCCCGTTCCAAGTCTCGGTTGCTCGGCGCTCGTATTCTTCCTTCCACTTTCGTTCCCCGAGGATCATTCTTCCCAAGATTAGATATCTTCTTTTGTCGAGTCAGTAGATATCGTTGAGGTAGGTTCTAGGAACCTTTTAGGTGAGCCTGAGTCCTCCCGGGGGGCAGGGGTTGGCCCCTCTTCCCGGGATCATGTGGCGGGGGCAGCCCCCAGGGAGGAGGCAGTAGATGCTTCCCCTAGCGCCTTGTGTTGGATAAAGCATGAGGACGAGCTTGCTAACGCGCGGGCTCTCTTCCACATCCCCTCACGCTATACGCTCCTCCTGGCCAAGGAGGGAGAGAGGGCCGACCAAGTACGGGGCAGGGAGATCGCCCTGTATTTGGAAGCATTTTGGGGTGGAATGCGTCTTCCCTTCTCTCCTGAGGTCGTTGAAGCGTTGAACTTCTTCGGGTTAGCCCCCGGTCAGTTGGTGCCAAACTCGTGGAGGATTCTCCTCGGGTTCCTGGTCCGTCTGAAGTTACAGGCGATCCCCTTTAGCCTTTCCCTCCTTGATCCTTCCCTCGTCTTCAAAAATCACCCCGGTGGTCGAGCGGGCGATCTGAGGTGGGTTTATCTCTCTTTCAGAAAGTGACCAGGGGGTGCCGCCAGGACGGGGGTTGTGGCCCTGCCTTCTTCCATTCACGACTGGAAGAAGAAGTTCTTCTTCGTTTCCCCTCCCGAGGGCGAGGACTGGCCCGTGCCTACAGAGTGGTCGAGGGAGAAGCACTTGCCGGGGAACCAGTCCAGTGACCCCGTCGCCGTGAGAGTGGCGTCGTGGGAGCCCATCCCCCATTTCGACGTGCTGTTGTCTGAGAGGGTTCTGAGTTGGGCCGGGCTCAGCCCCGTTGAGTTCGTCGGTAAGTTTAGGTTTTCTTTTTTGGTTCATATATTGCCCGTGTCGCTGACTCCCTCTACACTTGGTTCTGTGCAGGACCCATGGACATGGACTCGCTCTGGGCTTCAATGCGCCAGCCTAGGCCGGTTGCGAAGGTTGGGGGCGCCGGCTCTTCCCGTTCATAGCCTGCCCCGGCTCTTTCTCCCCCGGCGGTAGTGCCCTACGAGCGCTCGGAGGCGAATCTCTCCACGGGGCCCAGCAGAACGTCGGGTCGGAGGCGGGTTCGGATTCTGGAGGACCCGGCCTCGGAGGAGGAGACCGGCTCAAGTCCGCTTAAGAGGAGATCTACATGGGGACCATCTTCGCCGATCACGGTGGAGGAAGGCGGTCTCCAGTTCGTCGTGCCTTCGGGGCTATCCGTCGTGGATAGCCTGCTCCATGAGATAGAGGCATCGGCCGGGGGTAGAGTCCCCGGGGGGACTTTCAGGACTCAGCTGGCGTCCATCGCCCAGGAGTCCGTGCAGGTAAGCGCTTGTCTTTCATTATTATTATTCTTTGAGGTTCGGTGCCTCTCTCATCTTCCTGAGCTCTCTTCTGCCTTTCAGGTCCTTCAGCACGTCACTCTCGCCTTGCGCATGGAGGCCGAGGTGGTAGCCCCGGTGATGAAAGCTGCGGGCCAGCCTCGCTGGAAGAGATCTCCAAGCGGGAGCTGGAGGCGATGAAGGCGAGGGTCGTCGCCCTGGAGGGTGAGGTGGAGGCCGGGAAGCGGGAGGTTGCCCGGCACCGCGAGGCTGCCGTGGGCCCTGAGGCCAAGCTTGAGGATGCTCAGGTGCTGGCCGGCAACCTGAAGAAGACAGTGAAAACTCTCCGGAAGGAGCTGGGGGCGGCGGTCGAGTGGGCGAAGTCGGCCGACCTGAGGGCGGCCAAGTTGGCCGACCTCTCGGCGGTGGAGGCGGTGAAGGCGGTGGAGGGCTACAAGAAGTCGAAAAACTACTATGATGACCTGGCCGTCGCCACGACCCTCATCTGGCACGAGGCCCTCAACGCTGTTAAGGCCCGGGTGCCGGGGATCGCCGACGAAGAGCTCCGGGCCCAGTACCCCCTCACGGACACCAACAGGCAGGGGCAGGAGATTAATGGCGAGGAAGTCGCCGAGGACCCAGCTTGCCTCGTGGTGGATGTCGAGGGCCTCGAGGTCGCTCCTGGCCCCGAGGCCTAAAGCCCCCATCTTCCCCCTCCTTTTTATTTTGCTGCGTCTGGAATTTTGTAAGCCTCCGGGCATTTTGTGAGGCTGGGGAGCCAAAAATACCTTCTGTAAAGACAGCCTCTGGGCATTTAGCGAGGCTTGGGAGCTAAAAATACCCTCTGTAAAGACTACCTTTTAGTAATAAAACCTTTTCTTTGGTTTCATTGGCTTGCTTGTAAAAAAAAATTTCTTCTCGCGCTGTTGGGCTTCCATGTCAGGTCGGTTATTTGCCTAGCGATCGTCCGTCGAGTTGATTCAAGCGCTATTGAAGAGAAGGCGTCTCCATGGCCCCGAAGTCGAGGGGAGATCGCTCGAGACTTGGATAGACCTGATGCCCTTAGTTGGCAGCTCGGATCCTCTGCGTGTGGTGGGCAGAGGGCTGTCCGCCTTATTTGCGCCGAGGATGGATGGAAGCTTCTCCGTTGCCCTTCGGCAAGGGCTTCTGATTTTTGGTGTAGTGGGTAGGTAACTACCATCCTGGGATGACCGAGCAGGGTAGCTGCCCGGTTGCTTCTTGCGAGGTCTTTGATCCCTCAGGACGGGGACCGAGCAGGGTTACTGCCCAGTGCCTCTTGGCGAGGACTTTGATCCCTTTCGGTTGTGATAGGATGCTACCAGCCGGGGATAGCCGAGCAAGGACTCCATTGCCTCTGGGAGGACTTTGGTCCTTGGCGCGGGAAGGGCTGCAGGAGCCTACCAAGGACCCTTGGCCGGGCAGGGTTACTACTCGGTGCCTCTTGGTGAGGGCTTTTTGTCCTGAAGGATAACCGAGCGAGGGATCCTCGGGCTCGACTGCCTCTGGGAGGGCTTTCTGATCCTTGGCGTTGAGGTAGGGAAGCTACCCGCCAGGGATGGCCGAGCGATGGTTGGGCTCGACTGCCTCTGGGAGGACTTTCCAATCCCTGGCGTTGCGGTAGGGAAGCTACCCGCCAGGGATAACCGAGCAGGGCGGCTGCCGGGTTGTCTCTTGGTGAGGGCTTTGACCTTTAGCGCTAGGAGGCGTGAGGAGGCCGGCCAGAGATGACTAGGCAGGGTGGCTGCCCGGTTGCCTCTTGCGAGGGCTTTTGATCCTTCAGGATGGGAACCGAACAGGGTTACTGTCCGGTGCCTCTTGACGAGGACTTTGATCCCTGTCGGTTGTGGTAGGAAGCTACCAGCCGGGGATAGCCGAGCGAGGACTCGACCGCCTCTGGGAGGACTTTGGTCCTTAGCGCGGGAGGGGCTGTAAGAAGCCTACCAAGAACCCTTGGTCGGGCAGGGTTACTGCCCAGTGCCTCTTGGCGAGGGCTTTTGTCCTTAAGGATAGCCGAGCAAGGGATCCTCGGGCTCGACTGCCTCTTGGAGGGCTTTTTGATCCCTGGCGTTGCGGCAGGGAAGCTGCCCGCCAGGGATAGCTGAGCAGGGAAGCTACTCGGCTGCCTCTATGGAGGACTTTGATCCTTAGCGTTGGAGGGGGTTCATCTGCGCCTCCGGTGAGGGGGAGGCTGGTACCTGAATCTTCAGGATGGTCGCTTGCCATGTAGACGGAGATCAGAAGGCCAACTTTGTTTTTGTGGAGTTTGCTTTCCCACAGACGGCGCCAACTGATGGAGGTCCTTTTCAGATCTCCTTCAGATGTTGTTTTACGTCGATCTCCCGGTGGATTCTGGAGGGGATCCCCTGTTGTGTGTGGGTCTCAATGGGTTTTGAGGAGATTTAGCGCCAAGTACCTGCAAAGAAGTCCCGGGGTGGTTTGATACCACCGAGGACCCTCCGACGAACAAGTTAGTACTAGATCCGAGTAGCGTAACGGCTAAGTGGAGTAAAAATGGCTTACCTAACCCTTCTGTGATTGGGGTTTATATAGTGGTGGAGGCATGCAGCAGCAGGCGCGAGAATCTCACCGGCAGTTACGCTCCCGACGTCACGCCCGCGTAGAGAGCGGATCGCCTATGAATAGGGATCGTGAAGGCGTGGAACGTGGGATGTTGTTGGCGGAGAATCCGCGCATGGCGAGATTCGCAGAGCTGCGGTTACACCTGTGAGCAGCGGAACTGGTCGGATGTCCGAGGAAGACGACCTCGGCAAGGGGCTTGGGGACGAGCGAGAAGGCCAAGGAGACTTGGTCTTGTGGCAGCTCGGAGTGAGCTGAAGGGCCGAGGAGGCCAATCTGCGGGGATCCCCGAGGAGAGCTAGCTCGCGCCGGCCAGTCGGGTACATGGGTGGCATGGTCGGACTTTGTGGGTCCTTTCTTCTGAGTTCTGGGACGCGCCGTCCGCCACGTGTCCCGATCTTAAGGGTCGCCAATATTGAGCATTATCAAAGCCTCCAATCGAAACTTCATATCTTATTTCTCGGTCAAGTCATAAAACATCGAAAATCTTTTCATAACGGATTGAATTTATTTTATATTTTCTAATTTGCTTTTTCGGATAAAATATAATCTAATTTTTTTGATATAAATTTTTTTGTTAATTTCAATTTATATGTGTTTGCGTAGATAATTTTGTTGGAATTTTCAGTGGAATTAGGAAGCTTTTTGTGCCCCCACCGATCAAAATTTCTAGGTCTATCAATGGTTGATTGGTTGATTAGAGAATTAAACCAAAGTTAACAAAAACCGCACCTTTTGGAAGTGCGGTTTCTAATTTGTGTGAAAGTCCGAATGGAAAAGAACGGCACTTCAAAAGTGCGGTTTTCCTCTATTTGCCTTCGACTTGGCCTTCCCCTGCCCTCATCGATTCCCCTTCGACTTCCTCTCACCTTCGATTTCAACACACGGCTTCCTCGCCGCCGACAATGACGACGACGAATCCCTTTCAAATCAATGCATCAATTTTTCAATATTAGGTATGCAGGCCAAAGATTTAATTATTGTATTGATCAATTTGGATTTAGCTAACATTAGTCAGAAGGATCCCTTGAACGACTGATTTCAAAGCTCGATCGATGACGGATCCGAGGAAGACGAGAAAGCCGAAGAGGAGGAAGAGTGACTCGCTATTGCTGGCGAAGACGATGCCGTGGACAACGGGGACGAGCGTGGCGGTGAATGGCTCGCGACGGCAGGTGATGAGGAAAGCAATGAAGACGGGGGCGGCGGCGCCGAGGACGAGGCGGCCGGCGGCAGAGGTGTGGGTGGAGGATGGAGAATGCGGAGGGTAGTGATGGAGAAGTGGCTTGACCCAGAACCGCACTTGTAAAGTGCAGTTTAGTTTTCTTGCCGTGGTTTAGCTGTCATTTCCGAAACTGCACTTCCAAAGTGCGGTTTTTGTTAACTTCTGTTTAATTCTACTGATCAGCCCATCAACATCATTTTCCTAAAGATTTTAATGTCAACACCATTTTGCTAAATATTTTTTAAAAATCGTTAATGTTGGATATAGTGCCCTCAAGGTAATTATTATAATTACAAGTAGGCGATTATGATTACTGAAGGAGGACCTATACAGGTATAACAGTCTTATTCGAGATGATAGTATGCTATCTGGTTTGTGATTATCATCGTGTGTATACGTTTTACTCGTTATTACGTGTCGCTAATATATAATGATAAAGCCCGTAGAATCATTGCTTGACTACCAGCATTATGATGGCGATCATATTCGTGGGAGCTGGATAGTCCATAAGCACATCCTTAAATGTCCATAGTCAAGAGAGTATCGAGACTGGGTATCGATATTCCAGAGTAGACTAGTGTATACGTTTCGAGATCCCGACGAGGGGTGGTGACCGGTCTTACAAGCCATTTGTGTTGAGTCACCTAAGATAGTATACAGGTGTTCAATGACTCACCGAGAACTTCTAGATGGTATTATACCTATCGTCAGATAGAAGTTCTCTTGTGGTATGAGTACAGCTTAGTCTTTTGACCTGAGATTATCATTTTTCTTGCGTGAGTTCCTACTGTACTTATATTACTACCCTACCACAGCTCAAAGAAGTCGTGCAAACAGAGTTGGGTACAGTCCTGAGCCGCATGGAGGCAGTGAGCAATCGTCAGGGATTCGTCTCTCCCGGTATTGAGAGTCGATGTCGCGCTGTGTTGGGTCAGCTATCACCATAAATTCTTGGCCAATGTGGAAGAGATTTACCGATGTGATATCAGTAGTTTCTTAGTGGGTGATGAGCTTAACACCGATACGACTTATTGGGTTATTAGGGGTCTGACGTTATCCACTCCCTAAACCCAATATGCGATACACTTAGACGAAGAGACCGGACTGTATGGAGATTGTCACAGACATGCTCAGTAAGGGTACGGATGAGTTTGCTCGTCGTCCTTCCTTTTGTTCAATACCTGGATAGCCGTTACGTATAGACGGTGCCGCTGACGTGCTTATGGTTAAACTCACTGCCAGCATATTGACGAGTTTTTGGAGTCCCACACAGAGAGTTTTCCCGGTTCAGGAGAAATGATGTAGTGGCCGTATATTGATATGTGCAGAGTTTCGATTAGGTATGTGTGCTAGTCATACAGATTTTAATCGGACGGATGATAATACTAGCCGGCTTAGGATTAAGCCGGATTATTAAATCAAGTTTTGATTTAATAATTTTCATATATATTTTTTGATATGTATATTCTAGTATTATATTCATTGTATTTTTCTATCTCTTCGGTATTTGTATTTTGATACGAATACGGGCATGTATATACGGGGACGTATTCTTGTATGCATACAAGAATACTTCTATAAGGAAGATAGCTCATTTCTAGGAATTTCCTTTTATAGAAATTATGAAATGAGTTGGAGGGGAGAAATGGTGGAGGGTATGGCCAAATGAATTCTTTATCCATTTGGTTATACTATTCAAGCATGGTTGCATTTTATATTTGAAAAAAAATCTTTTAACAAAATAAAAAGTGTATGCTTGAATTTGTTAAGGTTATTCATTCCACCATTTAGTTTCTCTCTCCTCCAATGGCTCCTCATTCATCTTCTTCCTCTTACCCTCTCATGAGATGAGAATCAAAGAGGAAAAGAGAAAGGAAATTACACGAACACTCACACTACATCCTAAGCATCCTAGATTTGCAATTTAGGATCTTTAGTTACTTCATTTGATGAAGTTGAAATTTGGATTTGATTCCCTCAAATGGATCATCTTCGGCAAAAGAAGACCGGCCTATAAGCTCGATCATGGAGCCTCGAGGAGCTAAAGAAGAGGATCGAAGACGAAGGACATGACTACAAAGGTTGTAACCCTAACCGAGTAGTTAAATTCTTGTCTTGTGTTTTCTAGTTTAGTGTTTGGTTAAGATTCTAGGATTTAGTTTCTAGTGCCATCACGAATTTTTTTTTGGATTCCGCATCGGCTGCGGGTTAGCGGCGAGAACACTAGGAACTTTCAATGATATCAGAGCTACCCAAACACCTTAAAGTAGATAGTTATGACTTCCGAATCCCGCCGTTTTTTGCTCCACAAAAACTATTTTGAAATCAGTGAGAAAATTCATGTTATTTTGATATTTTAACTCCCCACGGGCTCTCAGTTTGGACCGAGAAGTCACGGGAGGGGTGTGCGGAGACCCCGGCGACGGCCTGGGGGGAACCTAGGAAGGGCTCACCCCCCGAGACTACCCTAAGGTGGCTTTAGAGGGGTGAGGACCCAAACCCTGCCCTTGGGGCAGGCTCGGGTCTGACTACCCCCATGGTCACCTTAGGATGGCCTGGGCGATGGGTACCCCCTAGGTGCCTTTCGAGTCATAGTTAATTTTATACCGGGGCCCTTCGCTAAGTATTGGCTCGATCCGAGCTCATTTCAGACTCCCGGAGTGGATTTTAGCATGAAATTTTTGCGGGTTTTTAGCACATTTGATTTTCGGTGTTTTGGAAAATTAAAGTGTTGGCTATATGTATGCGGTATTCGAATGTCATAGGCCTTATGATGATTGCGTGTATCATAACGTTTGGTTAAACGTCGTCCAATTGCTATATGTATCAATTAGACGGGGTTACGGAATTGATACTCGCAAGTTTGCATGTTCTGTGATAAATGATGCTATGTTGATTATGGTTGTGTTGGATTATCGTGCTGGATGGCCCAGTGTACGTAGTATTAGATGTTATTCTCTATGATGTAATGCATATTCTTATTGTGTGATGAGCGCCCGACTTATGGATTGTCGTCACTGAGACTTGTATATTATTCTTTAGGGCGTGTCCTGGTTGCGGACGTAGTCACCGTTGTATATTCAGGTTTTCATTACATGCACTGGGATTACCCCATGGCGGAGTGCTCGAGTAGCCGGGTTTTAAAGAGAAACATGCCACCATCTCATGGCGTTGAGACCGAGGTGCCTTCTGTTCGCACCTGTTTAAGTGCTCGTTTATATATATGTGCGCACTTGAGTGAGAAATAATGTTGAAGATTGCGCACTTATATGTACTTGTGTGAAGCTTAGTGAATGACACGTGCGCTTCATACGCGCGCATCATTTGCGTTTGCACTTAACAGAAATTTCTAAGTGCAAACCGCACGTGTAAAGCACATGCGCATACGCTTTCCATATGCACGTGCAAAGTACGTGTGTACATGAAAGATGCGCATATGTTTAAATGAGTAGTCAGTAGAAAGACATTTGTTGGAGGTGAAATATTCACTACACAACAATAAAAACATGCATTTAAATAAACATTTTATTCTATAGAGAAAAGATCACCAAACACATGATCTGGACTATAGGGATTAGTAAAACAATATACAAAATTCTCTAGCTCTCTTTCGGCCCTGTCAAAACGACGATTCTCGCGAGAAGTCGCTCCCTACCTATCAGCGTCGTGTTCGTCGGCAAAAGAAGACATGACAGCCCGCCGAGCCCATATCTGTAACATTTCAGAAAATGGAAAATATTATTTTAGAATTTAAATAATAAAATAATGAATTTACGAATATTATACGAGTATGGATTTGAGTTTTCATAGATTGGTATAATTATGTACCTATATTTTTGGAAAATAATTGGGATTTTTAAAATGAATTATTATTTATGAAAGTATTTATTTAAATTGAGCTT
The DNA here is from genome assembly GCA_030015575.1 of Agapanthus africanus. Classification (NCBI taxonomy): domain Eukaryota; kingdom Viridiplantae; phylum Streptophyta; class Magnoliopsida; order Asparagales; family Amaryllidaceae; genus Agapanthus; species Agapanthus africanus. Next base: position 313,397,177 of record CM057351.1, on the reverse strand, counting down.
TTTATAAATTAGTTTATAATTATTTCCATATAAGTTTAGTGTTAAAATTGATTAATGTTTTCCTAATTATGCATTAAACCAAGTTTATTTTGTTAACCATGTTTTAATATGCCATGACACATTTATTTGTAAAAGTTAACACATTACATTGTATTCTATGTATGGTTTTATTTTTATTTTTTTGGTTTTGTGCTTTTATTTAAAGAAAAGAGAAAAGAGAAAAAGAAAAGAAAAGAAAAATGAGAGGAGACGAAGATGTATGGTCATGAGAAAGAAGGAAAGGGTAAGGGGTTATGATTGCCATCCTTAGCCATTTGCATTTCTTCGTTCCTCATCCCTTCATCTTCTTCTTCCATTTCTCATCTTTCTCCACCATCTCTACCACCACAGACCACCATCCAAAACACCTCAAAACACTCGAAAACCTTCACAAAAAATGTTCCTAACCTTATCCTAAGTATCATTGTGGAATCAAGTTTTCGTTTTGAGGACCTTATACTATCTTGGAAATTTCTTGAGTTGCCACTTTGAGATAATAATTCCACTTTTAGATAATTTTTTAGTATATTTACTATCACAAACCAGTTTAGAGTTTAAAAGTGCATGTTTTCAAAACTTAAGTTTTCTAAAGTAAGCTTTCGAGGATAGAACTTGTTGCGGTGATGTAGTAGATGGTAGAGAGAGCGATTACTAGCCTAGTAGTGATAGTATCCCTGGTCTAGATGAGCTTAGAAATTTCCAAGATGAGTTTAGAATTTTCCAATGTCGGTTTTGTTGAACTTTTGAGGATCAAATGGAATCTGGAGCTATTAGGGAACTCTGAAAATTAAATAGAGAATACAAAGAGATATATAGACCAGTAGAAGACCATCGTAGAAGCCTGAACCCCAAACTCTACTCCCTGGCCGCAATTGGCGGGTCAAGTTTGGAGCTAGGGTTTGAATCTTGTTCTGTAGCTCACTCACTAGATAACTACGACTACCATATACGCTAAAAAGTCCCAGATCATCTGGAGAAAAATCTGGAGTTATTTTATTTGATTTCTGGCAATGTTTTGCGATATTTGGAAAGTTGGTTTTTGATATTTGTGTTTTGACTTGGTCGTTTGACATTCGTACGTCAACGCCGGAAAGTATTTTGTTATTTTAGCACGCGTTGACAGTAGGTTCTAACCCATGTGCTCTTCGCCCGTGATTTCAAATTCGAATTGGGTTTTTATGAGATTTTGGTTATGATCTCATGTGTAGGTACTTTCGTGTGGACTTCCGGGACGACGTAGAAGGGCAAGACATCCGTCGATTTCGACTAGAGTGAGGGTATAAGGTGAGTAGATGTATATCTATGGGGGAAGTCGGGTGGATGGCGTATAGCACCCCCGCACCGTAGAATTAGGATACGGCATATATATATATATATATATATATATATATATATATATATATATATATATATATATATATATATATATATTAGAATAGTATACTTAGCCTATAGATTTCGCTAGAATACCATATGCATATATTCCTATACTTAGTAGAAATTATACCCCTAGTCTCTATTTCTTGCCATTAGGCTATACATATATACATATACACACACACACATACATACATACACGATATGATGATATGAGATGATATAATATGATATGAGACGATATGATGATATGAGGCATTATGATATGATATGATATGATTTGAGATGAGATGATGTACGCAACTATAGATCCGATTGATTGATAATGTCGTACGATGGATATTCCGTACGTGATATGATGAGGATGGATTGCCGATATTTATTTCGACTCGAGAAATCTTGTTTAAAATCACAAAGTAGATATTATGAGATGTTTAGAGCCATACCTACTTTCAAAACTAACGAATCGTTACGTACTTTTAAACAATAACTCCAAGATGACGCTACAACTTTTCAAATGGTATCTTCTTCAAAAATATCGTAGCCCCTATTTTCTAAAACAACGTTTCGTACTATTTTAAACTATAACTGCATGGCTCATACGTAGTTGCATATTTTTATACATATTCGCGTTACGATTTCTTTATTCCGTTTATGCTTATATTTATATTTCTTATTTCTGTATATGCTCACACTTCGATCATTTACAATGTATTTCATTTATACCTTTAGTTTTACTTGACCTCATACTAGGACACACGCACCATTACCGATGATTTACATGTTCCACGTGCACATACTCGTATGCTTACACACACATCATCGGTAATTGCCATGCTTCGTATACAGATAGAACTCTCTATGTTACCGCATCACACTATAACCTATTAGCATATTAGATTCTATTATTACTTTCTTTATATTGCTATATGACACGCTCTTTATATTGCTATATGACACGCTTATATGAACACACTTGCCATGCATTACAGTATTGTTCTGTGTCTGTACATATTATTCTATTATTGCCATATTCTTATGAGATTCTATTTTCATGAGATTTCTGGATTTGAGAAATCGCAGATATTATTTAAAAACTTGTGAATGTTTTAAAAACGCGGTTTTCTCTTGATATTGTATTTCGACGTCCACCATGAGATTTCTCGGTTCTGAGCTATGATTACTACCCGATTCGAGGAGAGAGGAAACCGTTTGCGGGTACATGGTAGACCCGGTACGGTACCCAGAGGCAAGAAGATCGTATAGAAAGGCGTTGAGCCTAGCTGGGAACACTACCTACCGGTGACAGTATTGGACTCGGCGGATATCTGGAGGATACCGACCGGAGTGATATGAGACAGATGAATATGAGGACCGCTCTGATGAGACGGTGCCTGAGATGTGAGGGTTGATCCGATAAGACGGCGCCTGAGATATAAGGAATTGCGTATCGATGCTGGAAACGGGATTTATGATGATTTCGAGTGTCAATACTGGACACTCAGGGTTTTATGATGATTTCGAGTGTCGTTGATGGACACTCCTCAGATGATATATATATATGGCTGATATGATACCACATATTGATACATGCACGATATTATACTTATATATACATATTTACACGCTCACATTCGATACCACACGGTATGATATTATTATATTACTGTATGACCTAAGTATATCGTTATGTATTCGATTTCTACCTGATGATGTCTTCAACTAACGAGATAGCAACTCACCCCCGTTGTGCCATAGTTTTCTTGCAGGACCGACCGCTCGGATTAGTAGCGGCTTGCTGGCACATTCTTCTTTCGGGTGATTTGCTTGATAGGTGGGTTACCCTACGGATCGTAACCACCATTGTACATTTTATTCATTGTAATCTAGTTAAAAGCTCCATCAACCAAACTATGTATATTTGGTAGACTTAGAAACCAGAGACTTGTATATTCTTTTAGACTTAGAGTGGGATTTGTATATATTCTTTATAGTTAAGTTCGATGATGTTTTGGTATTTCTTTTATTCTTTTATTGTGTTGATTTTCGTCTTGGACGTCGTATATACTTATTTGCGTGGTTGTGATTCTGCCGATTGGCGATGTGCTAGCTCCCGCTTGGGGATGCCAATATTATTATTGTTATGTACTGGTTTTGATCAAAATTTACAAAGGAGATGCTGCCCAAATTTCAAATGCCGAAAATGTTTTTTTTTAAACTTTAGTATAAAATCTACCTGTATTTTCAACGAACTTTACTTATACTTTAAAAGAGGAACTTGATTTCATTTATACCCCTTTTTCAAAACTTCACCTCCACTATTATCTTAAAAAGGTTTAGATTCCTGGTTTTCGGCTTACTTGAGTTACAGTGGGATCCTTTAGAATTCACGTGATTCAAGTGCCAGTTACGTGCCATTTTCGGGTCATGACAGTATCTGACTCAACATGTGGGTAGAGCGGTCCCTTAACGGCTCGTGATCAGACCTGCCTCCTGAAAGCAGTCGACATTGTCTTCCGTCGCATCGAGCATTGATAAAGTCATATCCGCCGGGTAAAGAGGAACGTTATAAAGAACGGCGAGAAAGATCCTGTGAAGCCATATAGAGCCGACAGGAAGAGGAGAACCTCTGCGGGCCATAAGCTCATACATTACCGCGTCACATTGAGCATCCGTGAGGCCAGGGTTCACTAATCGTGCAACAAAATGGGAAATGATTTCTTCAATGGGCGCCTCTTATGGCTGTCGAGGAGCATATGGGCGATTGCAAGCCATAATCATTTTTCTATGAAAATGTTTCTTTCTCTGTGAAAGTGAAGGAGAAGATGAACACTTCTTCAAGTTATAAAGAGGAACATTCAAGTCTCGGCACACAAAATTTGGCACGTGGTGTAAAACAATTCCAAAGCTTTGACCAAAGAAAGTGTTGAAAAAGAGGCTTACATCACTGAAAATCATGAGTCATTAGTTTGCGCACTTACATTTATATGCGCACTTGATTGAGAGATAACGTTGAAGACCCGCGCACTTATATGTGTGGGTGTATAAAGTCAATGGATAACGCGTGAGCGGCACATGTGAGCATCATTGACACTCGCACTTGACAAAAGTCATTAAGTGTGATGTGTGCATACAAAGCACATGCGCAAGTGCTAGTCATAGGCACACGCAAAGCAGGTGCGTATATAACAAGTGCGCGTATGTTTTCCATATGCATGTGCAACGCACATGCGCATCATGCATTTGACCTAGAAGACGTCCCATTAATAACAAACTAAATAAATTTGGGATTTTCCTGAAACAGGAATAATATGCGACAGATTCTCAATTAACAGAAAAATATTCTGTTGGTTGAACACCATAACAAAAACTATCTGTGGATCAAAGATTCAACGGTGCACATGTCACCCTTTATTGATATAAATCAATTAAATATTTTTAAATCGATCTGAAATTAGATTGAGATCGAAACGAACTAAAAAAAAACCCAAACAAACCCTAATTTTTTCTCTCCTATAAATAGGAGCCTCATATGAAGAATCGAGGACAGAAAAACTCTCTGTAAGCTTGAAAAAATCTCAAGACTTTTCCTTCATCGGCAAAATCACGCAAGATAGAAATAAAGAGAAAAAACTTCTTTTTTTCTACATTTAAAAACTTTCGCTATTAAGAGATCAGATGATCTTAGGATTCGTCCCTCGTTCTTAAAATTTGTACTTTTGCGAGAGATTGATCCTAAAGTCTAAAAATAAAAATATGACGCGCATAAAAAAAAGATGAAAACCGAGGTTTTCACTTCTCTGCAAATAATATAAGATAAAACAGAAGCCATGGCTTCTTATGCTTTCTGGTAAAAACAAGTGTGCACCCCAAATCAGTGCACGCATAATGAAAAATGTTGCTGCTCTTGGGAAAATAATCCCCCGGGGATGTGCACATCACGCGATACTCACGTGTACGCACCTAATAAAAATTTCCTCTGAAGGCGATGCGCGTCACATGATACGCACGTGTGCGTACTTAATGAAAATTACCTCCAAAGGCATGCGCATCACGTGATACGCACGTGTGCGCACTTAATGAAAATTGCCTCCAAAGGCATGCGCATCACGTGATACGCACGTGTGCGCACTTAATGAAAATTGCCTCCAAAGGCATGCGCTTCACGTGATACCCACGTGTGCGCACTTAATGAAAATTGTCCCTAAAGGTATGTGTATCACGTGATACCCACGTGTGCGCACTTAATAAAAATCGCCTATGAAGGCATGCACATCACGTGATATTCACGTGTGCGTACATGACCCCTAATGTACAATTGTCATGTGCAACGCACGTTGGCTTACTAAATATATATGCACGTACATACATGTGCACATATATAACTTGAAACTCATAACAGATGTGTCATGTGATACACATGCGCAACATCTTTGAAACAAAACCGTGCGTAACCGCGTACAACACACGTGCACACCTTTTTCAAATGAAATAAACAGACATGTGCGTCATATATACCTGCGCACTTGTACTACAAAATATCATTTAATCACTTAAACAAAGTTTAATTAAATGATGAAGTTTCTTCTTTCTCCCATGTTATGTATTGATCAAAATATCAATAAACCTAAGTGATCTTAGTCTCAAAGATGACTAAAGGTCCTTAACCTATACTTGTTAAGTTGATCTTAATCCAAAATAGAATTAACGAGCCTTAACCACACATTCCTGAGTTGGTCTTTGTCTCAAATATGACTAACGATCCTCAGATGATATATTTCGAACTAATGGAGCTCGTTCATACGAGATCTGCATCCTAAGTTCAACCCCATAATATATATGTACGGATTTGGACTAATCCGTGCCCTATGGGCGACGACATAAACTAGTCTCCGTATACAATCCACGGGCAACCCCCAAATGAACAAAATAGAACACGGCATGAAGTGATCTGCCTGGTGCATGAGAAAGTTGTTATCGCAACGCGATAATGTAATTAACTGTAGGGGCTTGCGCCTGCAGGGAAGAGCGTCCCTACAATCCAAACCCCCTCACAAATGAGGGGAATCTGATAAAGACACGCTATATCGGTCGCATCTGTCCAAACCTCCGATATATGGTGCCATAAATCAACTTGGCATCTTCGGAGAGGTGGACAGATATGTCTAAACAGCCAAAAATAAAGACGAACAGGGATTGATCGTCTTGCCTGAATTTGGGGGCAGATGCTATTTGGACATATCCATCCACCTCTCCGAAGATACCAAGTTGATTTATGACACCATATATCGGAGGTTTGGACAGATACGACCATTGTAGCAAATTTTATCAGATCCACCTCATTTGTAAGGGATTTTTGATTATGGGAACGCTCTTCCCTACAGGCGCAAGCCCCTGCAGTTAATTACGTTATCACGTCGCGATAACAAATTTCTCCTGCTTCGGAAGTTCACTTCGTGTCGTGTGTTATTTTGTTTGTTAAGCTTGACCGTGGATTGTATACGGAGACTAGTTTATGTCGTCGCCCGTAGGGCACAGATCAGTCCAAATCCGTATATGTTAGATTTAGGTTTCGAACTTAGGTTATATGTTCCCTTAGCTCAAAAATATTTTGTTTTATTTAAAGACCGTTAATCTAGTTTGAGATTAAGATCAACTTAAATATATGAGCATTTAGGCTCAATTTATTTTTTTTACTAAGAATACGTTAGTCTTATTTGAAACTAAGATCAACTTAGCAACATTTTAAGGATCATCAAATTTTAGTTCAGATCCAACAATAGAGCATTTGGGCTCAGTTGCAATTGACTCCAGAGGGACTTAGCCAATTTGGGCTTGGTCTGCTCAGTTTTTTTTATTCAAAAGTGCTAAGCACTTATTTGGGTTCTGTTTGCTCGGCCTCTTTTCCTTTTGTGCAGGAGTGCTGAGCACTTCAGTCATTTTGACTGAATATGTACAGTACTAAGTACTTTTTATGGCGTCTGCGTGAGGAGCACGTGTGTTGCTGTCTCATTTTTATTTTGTTGGGTGTCCACATGTGTTTCACGTGAGGCGCTGCCCAATCAGTGCTAAGCACTCAACCGTTTTGGCTGCATATGAAGTGCTAAGCACTTTACTCGGCGCTCACGTGTATTTCACATGAGGCGTTGGCCTTCTGTTTTGGGCGCCCACGTGTTTTTCACGTGAGGCGCTGGGCGCTGTTGGGGGCGCCCACGTGGGAAGCACGTGAGGCGCTAATTCCTTTTCTTTTTTAGAGATTGAATCTCTGTTAATGGTATTTTGACCATTAATGATCACCAAGAACTTTTGTTTTGGAGATATGGGATCAGGTTTTCTTTAAGAACTAAGTTCTTATAATTTTTCTTTTATAGGAACTACGTTTCTTTTAGGGTTAAACCCTATTTTCAGAGGAATTAAATTCCTATAGGAAAGGTTCTTTTTCTTTTTTCTTTCTTTTTTAACCTAGTTCTTTCCCCCTATATTTTGAATTTGAAAAACAGAATCTTTCCGATGAGAATTGAATTCTCAACTTGTGGGGAGATTTACTTTGCAAATCTCAAATTAGAGTAAGAACTAAGTTCTTATATGAAGGGTTGAACCCTTATTTCCATTTATACTAGGCGAAGGAGATATTTTGATCTCTTTTTTTTACATAGAGCTTGAAAGGAAGGAGATCTTCTTCTTCTTTTGAGAATTAAATTCTCTGTTTTTTTTTCTTTTTTTAGAAAATTATGGGGTCAATCCTCTATCTCTGTGTGTGGTCTTTTTTTTTTTCTTCCTTTTGAGATTTGAAGTCTTCGGTCCTTTATATAGTAGAGGCAAGTTGTTAATTAGTTTGAGAAAATCTCTCAATTGAGAGATACCAATTAATTTAATTGGTCTCAAAATTTATTCAGGGGATTTTATCCACCGTTGGATCTTTGATCTAGTGATTTTTGTTGCACAAAGTATGTTTTCTTGTTTTTAACAAGACTGGGGAAATATTTTCCCATATACAGAATTTAATTCTGTCAAGTGGCGATTTTTAACCACCATTAGATTTTAATCTAAGGGCTCTTTATTTAACAGAGCACATATTTCTTTATTTAGAAAGATATAAGGGAATATATTCCCAAAATAGACTTCAATTCAATTATTGGATATTTGATCTAACTGAGAATATCTTTCTCACTTAGAAAGATTAGGGAGATATTTTCTCCTAATAGAATTTAATTATATTATTTGATGATTTATCATCCTCATTTAATCTTTGATCCAACGGCTCTGTTTAACAGAGAGTATCCCAGATTTTAGGAAAATATCCCCATGTAGAATTTAATTCTACCCGCTTTTAATTTGGGTGCCAGCGCTCACGTGTTGTGCACGTGGGCACTACTTAAGAATTTAATTCTTATATATGATAGACACTCATGTGCTTTGCATATTGGCACCCACGTGAATTTCACATGCGGCGCCACCATAAAATTTAATCCTAAGAGGTTGACACTGGTGCTGGCGCCCTCGTGGGGAGCACGTGAGGTGTTGCCTCATTAGAATTTAACAGAGCTTAACTCTTTTTATTATATGTTTAATTATTATAGGAACAACCCTCCAAATTTATGCCCTACAAGTGGTCCAATATCGACCCTTGTATACAATCTACGGGCATAAATAAATATATTCTCGACCAAGTCTTACAAAAAACGAGAAATATTGCTCGACAAGATGAACGACACTTGCAAGTCCTCTCCACTAGCAAGGAGAAAATATTCCTGTAAGATCCTTACGACTTACAAGAATAATATACATTTAGGAGTCTTCACGACTCCTAAGGAGAAAATACAACTATGATATCCTCACGATCCATAGGGAGAAATACCTTTATGAGACTCTTACGGCTCGTAAAGTCGAAAAAGCCTTAGCTAGTAGAGATCTAAACCTGTTACCTAAGCCACCATTTGGCCGAAATTGGCAATGGCATATGATGAGTCACTTTTGGAAATATTCCAGTTGTAACGATACTGATGTCAAAGCTGACATCAGACCCTAGGTCTCTGACTCATAACAAAATTGATGAATAGGTAAAAACAAAAATAGCCCAAATGATAGGACGACTCGCAATAAAAAAAGCAGCGAGTAAAAACAAAAAATAGCCGAAATGATTGGGCACCGTGAATAAAATATCCGAAATGATTAGCCAATCGCGACTTTCGCGATATAAAAAACTGAAAAGTTAGGGTATTGCGGAAATATAAAAAAATATAAAAAAAATTCCCTGCAAGTAGGTCCATACTGACTCTTGTATAAAAATTATGGACATAAATGAAAGAAAGGGAACCACATTTTCCCACCATGCTTCGTCAAAAGAAAAGCCAAGTCTTGACAGTACATCTATAGCGTAGAGACTACCTCGACGTTCTTCCTCATTCTAATAGGGTACAGGCGCAACTGTCAAATAAAATTAGAGCAATACCATATTCCTAACTCCAGATCTTGATATCGATTTATACAACATAGAGGTCATACGGATGTATACCTTACTTCAACGAAGAATTGGTGCGACACCAAAGCAAAAGCGAAGTGACGTCATGTGCCTAGTTTCGGATCTTGATGGCAAACCTAAAGACCATTGGATGTCATCCCATCCCAGAAGGGTGCGGTTATGACTCATCGGGGCTTCAAATCAAGCCTAACCTCAAGTAAAGCTCCACGACAATAACTAACGCTTTATCTTCCGATGGTAATATGGATATTCCAACCTAAGAAGACTACTTGAACACGTCTTCTCCAGGCTCAGAAGGGAACAGAGACAAGACAAACACGTAGCTACTTGAGCCGCAACTCAAGAGATAGCATATCGGGAAAATATCAGTCAACGCGACAGTACGATGGACTTAACCCAATACCACAAACCTAATGGACTCCTATCATAAAAAGTGTTTATCTATATTTAATGTTAGGGCAAGTTTGCTTATAAGCCTAACGGAAGGGTAAACTAAACACTCCGAAACGAGTACATAAACTAAGCCATGCCATTTTAGCACAAAATAAAAAGTGCGGACATAAAAAGAGGTGTTTTTCATTCATACGTCAAAAGGTGGATAATGGACTACCGGCTGAGAACAAGCACTGAAGAGTGAAAGACAAATAAAAACAAACCATCACACAAAGTTTATAGTGGCAAAATACTAGCATCGGTACATGGGTTCCTAAACTCAAAAATAAAGCCCTGCAAAGCTTCCCAAGTATCCTCTTCCATCTTTTTGTGTTTCCGTTCGTGGAGGCAGGCCTCGGAGTCGCCACTGATGTCTTCCATCCCAGCATATGAAGTTACGATTGCTCTTTGTTGATATATGCGATACAAGAGAGTAATCGCTTTATCCCTCCACCATTTAGAGATCGGGCCCACCAGTTAGACCGAGTGCACTTTATCTTCAGCCTGATCAAGCGCTTGGAGCAGCATCATCTCAAGGTTTTTGAGCAAGGCGTCCCAGATTGCTTCAAACACCATCCGCAGAAGGGAAGAGCGGCGAGGAAGCAGTCTCCCGCAGTGATTTTCTAAGCGATGCAATACGGTTTCGCACTGATCGTTAGTATAGTCTAGCCCATAATAACGAATGATGTTGTGAGAAATGATGTCCCTAATGGTATACAAGTGATCATCCATTGTACCTGAAAGGCGAGAAAGGAAAAGAAGGCGTTAAAATCCCAATCATGGAATATCCCGTGAATGATGAACAATGGGAGTCTTAACTATGAATTTTTGGACAAGATTGTATGAAAGTTTGTTTAAAGTCCCTGCGCCAAAACGTTTAAGTTAAAAGCCTAAAGTCGAAAATGTGTACAAGTGCGCAATGGGCAAGCAAAGGACAAGCGCGCAACCCATAAGTGCGCACTAAGAAAGTGAGTCGAGAGTAGAGGTGCGCAGTGCGCTTACTTCTCGAAGTTAAAGAAGCAAAGACTTCCGAAGGAAAGCAAAAGTTTCGGATAAGTGCATAGGCACTGAAGAGACAAGTGCGTCCTTAATTAAGTAAAGAAAGAGCTTCACACATGCACAATTCAGAACGAAGACAGATGTGCGCATGTGCACTTACCAAACGACAACAAAGAATGAATTTTTTTGGACAAAGGCTAAGAGGAGCAGGTGTGCAGAAAAAATGCAAGAACGACCGGAGGTCAGGCCTTACTTATAGGAGGGCTGCGATGGTTCGGCTTCCTAACAGTACGACTTCCTACTTAATTGCGATGGTCCGGTTACTCGCGTAGTCCCAAGAAAGAATTGAACAGTGGGCAGTTTTACACCGTTGTGCACGTGTGAAAGACACGTGCATACAGTCGGTGGGGGGCATTTGTTCTCACCTGTTTAATTGCTCGCTTATATACATGTGTGCACTTGAGTGAGAAATAACATTGAAGATTGCGCACTTTTATGTGCTTGTGTGAAGGTTAGTGCATGACACATGAGCGGCATACACACGCATCATTGGCGTCTGCACTTAGCAGAAATTCCTAAGTGCAAACTGCATGAGCAAAGTACATGCCCATATGCTTGCCATATGCACATGCAAAGTACATGAGCACATGCAAGATGTTCATATGTTTAAATGAGAGTTAGTGGAAAGACATTTGTTGGAGGTGAAATATTCACTAGACAACAATAAAAACATTCATTTAAATAAACATTTTATTACATGGAGAAAAGATCACCAAACATGGGATCTGGACTACAGGGATTAGTAAAACAATATACAAAATTCTCTTACTCTTTCATGGCCCTCTCAACCATGTCAAAACGATGATTCTCGCAAAAAGTTGCTCCCCATCTATCTGCACCGTGTTCGTCGACAAAAGAAGATATGACGGTCCCCTGAGCCCGTATCTGACTCAACATGTGGGTGGAGCGGTCCCTTAACGGCTTTATGATCATACCTGCCTCGTGAAAGCAGTCAACCTTGTCCTCCGCCACATCGAGCATTGCTAAAGTCATCTCCGCCGGGTAAGGAGGAACGTCATTAAGAACGGCGAGAAAGATCATGTAAAACCATATAGAGCCGGCGGGATGAGGAGATCCTCTGCAGGCCATAAGCTTGTACATCACTGCATCACACTAAGCATCCGTGAGGACAGGGTTCACTAAGCGTGCAACAAAATAGGGAATGATTTCTTCAATGGGCATCTCCATGAATGTCAAGGAGTATGTGGGCGATTGCAAACCATAATCTTTTCTCTATGAAAATAGTTCTTTCTCTGTGAAAGTGAAGGAGAAGATGAACACTTCTTCAAGTTATAAAGAGGAGCATTCAAGTCTTGGCACAAAAAATTTGGCATGTGGTGTAAGTGGGAACAATTCCCAAGGTTTGACCAAAGAAAGTGCTAAAAAAGAGGCTGACAACACTAAAAAGCATGAGTCATTAGTTTGCGCACTTACATTTATATGCGCACTTGATTGAGAGATAACGTTGAAGGCCTGCGTACTTATATGTGTGCGTGTATAAAGTCAATGGATGACGTGTGAGCAACACATGTGAGCATCATTGACACTCGCATTTGACAAAAGTCATTAAGTGCGATGTGCGCATGCAAAGTACATGCACACATGCTAGCCACAGGCACACGCAAAGCAGGTGTGTATATGACAAGTGCGCGTATGTTTTCCATATGCATGCGCAACGCACATGTGCATCACGCATTTGACCTAGAAGACGTCCTAATAATAACAAACTAATTAAATTTGGGATCTTCCTGAAACAGGAATAATATGCATCCGATGCTCAATTAACAGAAAAATATTCTGCTGGTTGAATACATTAACAAAAACTATTTGTGGATCAAAGATCCAACGGTGTGTATATCACCCTTAATTGATATAAATCAATTAAACGTTTTTAAATCAATCTGAAATCAGATTGAGATCAAAACAAATTAAAACAAACCAAATAAACCCTAATTTCTTCTCTTCTATAAATAGGAGTCGCATATGAAGAAATCGAGTACAGAAAAACTCCCCGTAAGCTTGAAAAAATCTCAAGACTTCTCCTTCATCAGCAAAATCGCGCAAGGTAGAAATAAAGAGAAAAAACTTCTCTTTTTCTCCTTTTAAAAGCTTTCGCTTTTAAGAGTTCAAATGATCTTAGGGTTCGTCTCTCATTCTTAAAATTTGTATTTTTGTGAGAGATTGATCCTAAAATCTAAAAATAAAAATAAGATGAGCACAAAAAAAGATGAAAACCAAGGGTTTCACTTTTTTGCAAATAAAACCAGAAGAAAAGAAAAGACAGAATATACACGTTAATGAAAAAGATTGCTGCTCTTGGGAAAATAATCCCCCAGGGATATACACGTTATGTGATACCCACGTGTACGCACCTATTAAAAATTGCCTCCGAAGGCATGCGCGTCACGTGATACCCACGTGTGTGCACCTAATAAAAATTGCCTCCAAAGGCATGTACATAACGTGATGCCCACATATGCGCACTTAATGAAAATTGCCCCTAAAAGCATGCGCATCACGTGATATACACGTGTGCGCACTTAATAAAAATCACCTATGAAGGCATGCACATCACATGATATTCACGTGTGCGCACATGACCCCCAATGTGAAAGTGCCATATGCAACTGTCACGCCCCGCTTCCCGGTGTACTGATAAGGAGACACGACGAGGTCCGCGATATATTTACTCAGAAGTAAACACGCTAAGCGTAAATAAGCAATATAATAAAAATGTACACAAGAATGACATGAGATGTAAAAGAACAGCAACTTTTTATTTATTAAACATTCTTTACATTGCAACTGAAAATTAAATACAATATGGAAAGCAATGCGTAAACAATAACATGAACTGAAAGTAAAAGTATATACAGGTGACTAAAGCTCTGGGTCTTCTGAGAACTGCTCCAGGTCTTCTGAGAACTATTCCAAGTCTTCTAAGTTGGGCTCGATCTCCAGAGAATCGGGTCTTCCTGATAACATTCCAAGAAAGAATAGAAAAAGAATGTCATTAGCGAACAATCGCTCGGTAAGTCCCAAAGAGAGATAGAAATAGACTGAACAAGTAAGAAGAATATATCTGGTATAATGTATGATTATTATGTTAATGCGGTTGTTTGTACCTTGGTACAGAATCTGCCAGTGTATACGAGAGGAGTCCAACTTACCCCGTGGACTATGGTATAAGGAGTACAAGACCCCGTCAAAACCCATGGGACAACGGCAACGGATGTTCAGTTTAATATTAGGTGTATTAAAGTGACCGTCTCGTGCCACTTTTAACACATTCCGTACCAATCTACCCTTTTAAAAACCTCATAGTGTTTATTGTATTGTTTGTAGTGATTTGTAAATATAAGTCTTGCCGAAACCTCGATATCAATTGTTCATGTAAACGGATAAGGATATAAATGGATAGTCATGTAGACAAGTCAATGTATATCTATGGTTCGGTCAAGTCATGTTGATATATATTGTATTCTGGTATAAATAGATTCATGTTGTATTAGAGTTATATTTGAATTGCATTCATGGATGGATTGATTTCAGATTTGACCGAGACTCAGATTGAGTCAGACACTTTAAACAAAATTTGATTCGTGAATTAGTTTTGGAGTTATCGGTAACTGCTGCACATGGACGGCAGGATTTGTGACTTTTTCCAAGCCAATTACCATTGATAACCCCGTTTTAGTTTTCTATCTTAAATAGGCAAGCACCCACTTTCTCCGGCACCCACTTTCTCCGGCTCCCTGAGGCTCAAGAGAATTGGTCTCGCTTAAACCTATATTTACTAGGGTCCTTATTGTATATTAATATAACTTGAGGGGGTTTTATGATAAATAGTTTTGATATATTTTCAAAATAAACCTTAAGTATTTACTTATCGTCTTTAGGGTTTCATAGATGTAATTTTTTTATAAGATGAGATATTCTAGTGCGTATAAACCTAAATTGAATAGTATATGGTATTTTCATGTAAATTGACCTGTATTGATTTCTTGATGGTATTTTCATGAACTTTTGTGGTTCTTTTCTTTTGATTTAGAAAACATAGAATATATTATATATTTAAAATAGATATTTTGATAATATTTATATATATATATATATTAAAAATAGAATTAATTTATTAATAGAAATCACGTTTTCTTAAAAATTGTAATATTAAAAATTCCATCGAGATCGTATGCTCCGTGAAGAGGTCTGCATCTCTCCCTACTAGTCCGATAGATATGCGATAACCCGCACCAATCAAATCGGATTCCCCAAAATAGGTTGTAAGGACATAATCGTATGGAATTTGATTAAAACACTTAAAAGAAATACGGTTTTGATAGTTTATGGTATTTAACTGTAAATTGGTCTTAGTCACAAAAAATATTGTTTTCAAGCCATCATGCTATGTCATGATGAGTGTTGTGATGAGGTATGTCTTTATCTCGTGAGTTTTCTAAAGGTAATATAAGCAATATAATGAAGTAATGTCATAGGTAAATTTTGTGGTATTTAAACGAAAACGTGTAATACAAGTTGCATAGCATTTTATTTTGAATTGAAACTTATTCTAAATGTTGTTTTATGGTTGCTAAACAAGATATAAAGAAATGGTTGATTTGTTGTTAAGAAAAGTTGGGATTTTAATGAAATTAGAATCGGAAGTCGGAATAACTCCACTTCCGATGAGTTTTAATAAAAAATCGTTTTAGAATAGAAAGAGAGGAGAGGAGAGGGAACTTACTGGTTGAGAAGTGAGAGAAGAGGAGTAGGAAGGTTTTGAAAGCGTCATGGAGTCGCGGTGTCATCGGATTTGTCCCGAATCGTCGCCGGAACTCGACCTTGGGCTAACTCCACTTGTACAACTTTTTGGACTTGGAAAAATTTGAGAGTTTTGCCAATGGATTTCAGAATAGAGAGGGCTAGGGTGTTGGGTGGTATTTATAGGATAGAATTAGGGTTTAGGGTATTAAAATACATTAAAATTTGGTTTTAAAGCTCATTTTAATTCTCTGTTAATGTGCAGGAAAATCAAACAGAAGAGGAGTAGTGGGGGGGAGGCCAAGGGCTATTAGGGTGACAAATTGGAGCATTCCCAACAGTTCTACCCGGCGCCGCCAGCCCTTTTTCCCATTTCTCCGGTCGTTTGGGGTGGGGTGGGTCTTGGATTGCTGATACGTGTCGCTGTCGTTTCATATAACTCAGTGCACATGTTTGATTTCTGAGACTTTTCATTTTTACGTATATTGCACGTGTAAACTTTTGGGCTTCCAAAAATTTAAAAGAAAAATTAACAAAGTAATATGTGGCTGAGGGGATTCGAACATAGGGGCTACGTCACAGCAGTGCAAGGCTTTACCAATGAGCTACAAGTGCTTTCTTTCTGTTCTAAAACACATTAAATATTTATAGCATACACAGGGTTGCAAATACTCCATTTAGTACTTTAACTTTATACAAATTTTGTACATTATAAACAGAGTCGTTATATTCTACCCTCCTTATAAAAAATTTTGTTCTCGAAATTTACAATTATTTAAGGACTAATTTACAAATAAGTGAGGGTGTCTTGCACTTTTCCATGTTGATTCTCCTGGTGTGTCTTTTCTCCACATCACCCGGACCAAGTTTACTTCCTTGTTTCGAAGTGACTTCACCTTTCTGTCCAGGATTTCAACGGGTTGTTGCTCACAAGATAGGTCTGTCTGTACCGTGAGCTCTGAGTGATCAAGAATGTGACTGGGGTCACTCACATACCTTTCGAGTTGGGATATGTGGAATACGTTGTGCACTCATTCCAATGAAGGTGGAAGTGCCAAATGATATGCCACTTCATTAAACTGTTCGAGTATGTCGAACAGTCTAATGTATCTCGGACATAGCTTAACCCGCTTTTCAAAGTGAATCGCTCCACGGTTTGGAGAAATCTTCAGAAATACATGATCTTCCGGTTGAAACTCCAAGTGTCGGCGCTTTGCATGAGCCCAATGCTTCTGTCGGTCTTGGGTAAAATGCATTCGTTCCCTGATAGTACGAACTAAATCTACAGTCGCCACTATCATCTCAGGTCCAAGGAGTTCTCTATCTCCGATGTCGTCCCAACTTAATGGTGAATGATACTTTCTTCCTTATAGAGCTACAAAGGGTGCCATTCCTATACTCTTTTGGTAGCTGTTGTTGTATGAAAACTCCACAAGATGAAGGTGATTTTCCCACGATCCACCGAAGTCTAACATACACGCTCTTAGCATATCTTCTAGGATCTGAATCGTTTGCTCAGACTGTCCATCTGTTTATGGATGTTAAGCTGTGCTAAAGTTCAGACTCATTCCCAAGCTAGCTTGCAGACTCTGCCAAAACTGCAATCGAAATCTGGTGTCACGATCGGAGACAATGCAAACCGGTACTCCATGTAATCTCACAATCTTCTGCATGAGTTCATGGGTATTAGAGATAGTACACGTTGAAGAGTTAAATCTTACTTAGATTCAAACTTACCTCCATGTTGTAGGGTTGCTATGCATGCGCACAAGGGTCTACAAGGTATCAACCATGCCCGATTAAAATTTTAGCCGTGCCGAACAACTCTAATACGGATCTTTAAACTAGGGTTTAGGCGAAAACTTGCATGTTAACTACTTTAACTACAAGTGAAAGGGATTACAACCTTTGTAGATCCGGTCCTTCACTCCATTAGCTCCGTGTAGACGTCCCCATCGCTGCGATCGTGAACTCCGAACTCTAGAGAAGCTCCACGAGAAGAACGAACGTGCTTGCTACGTTGACTTCGAGGCCGAAGATGATCTATGTCGGGGAGACACAAACTCAAGCTATTCCTTCACTGGGTCATAAACTTTGTGAAGAGAACACACTCTACTACATGGAAAGTGGTAGAGGATGAAGAAGTAGGAAGTGGGCTCACTTTAGAATTGATTTTCTCACTCTTTTTCTCATGGCACCATTGGAGCTAGTAAGCTTTTGGATGGAGCTTGATGATGAAGAAGAAGGAAGAATAATACCATCGAAATGAAAACTTATCCAATAAAATAATAGCACCATGGTTGAGTTAATCCCTCATGCTTAACTCATGTAGAGAATTAACCAAGGCTTTAGGTTAAAGGTTAGGTTAAAGAATATCAAAAGAAATGACAAAAGAGTGGACTTTGTCAAAGCTTCTCCAAGCTTCTTCAAGCTTGATTACTTTGACTAAGTTAAACCCTTTTGTTAAATCTTAAGATAAAAAATAACCCTAATCTTTACCCTAATCTTGGTATGAGTCTCATACATCCAACTTTGATGTATCATCAAGCATGATACAAACATGTACACTTGCATATATCACATATAAACAATGTGCACAAACTAGTGAGAAAATAAATCATAAGTGAGATAATACTAGTTAATGCAATGTAATATATCAAATATATAATTATGCATTAAATTATTAAATCAACTCTTGATTTAATAATCCGGCTATAACCGACTAATATCAAAAGTAACAACTTATCGAATCAACACTTGATCCGATAACCCGGCTATATCTCATACAACCGATCAATGTCACGAATCGCGAGAATAGAATACAGTTCTCATATCGTATTAATCTCGGTCCCTCACATATCACATATGTGCTCCTACTCTATTTCGCTTGAGCCAGGAAACCCCTGTGTAGGACTCTAAAGACTCGTCAATATGCCGGCAGTAGGTGATGATCATATCAAACACCCACAAGCCGCAAGCGGTGTGCTAAACGTAACGGCCACCCGGGTATTGAGCGATCAGAAGATCAACAAGCAAGCCTGCTAGTACTCCTGTGAATCCAATCAGTAACACTCCCGTACAGTCTGGTCTCGTCGTCTGATATGTCGCATATCTCGCCTAGGGGTGGTACACGCCAGACCCCAGTAGCTCGATAAGTCGTGTCGATATTAGGTCTATAACAGTTCGAGAAACTACTGGTAACACTTACCAGTAAATCTCAGCAACCCTGGCCAGGGATTTCCGGTTATAGCCAATCGAACACAGCACAACATCAACTCCCTATACCGGGAGAGAAGAATCCCCTCCTATCGCTCATTGCCTCTATGTGATTCGGGACTGTACCCAAAAACCACCGTTTTGCACGCCCTCTTGGACGTGGTAAGGTGGAAATCAAAGCACAGTGGGAATCAAACAAGGCTCTATGACGATCTCGGGTCAACAGACTACTCTGTACCAGTGTCACCGGAGAACTGCTATCTGACGTAAGGAATAATACCATCTGGGAGTTCTCGGCGAGTCCGTCCAGTGTACCCAGTCTCCACTGAGCACCCGTACACCATCCTTGATGTCAAACACCGATGGATATGGGATCATCCATCGCCCATCATATGGGTCAAGATGCGTATACGCTAGTCTACTCTGGTGTATCGATGCCCTGTCTCGATACACCATCGACTAGGAACAGTTTAGGATGTACTCGTAGACTACCGTGGCCCCATTAGTATGATCTCATCATAGTCCCAGTAGTCGAGTACATATCCTAAGGGCTTTACAAACAAGTAACAGAGAGACAATCAGTCTACACGTTAAGGTAAAGAGTAACCAGATAGCATACTATCATGTCGAGCAAGAAAGTCCTCCCTATATATGTCCAAGCATCCACTACAATATACATCGTATGTACAGTAATGGCCTCTAGGGCATACATATAACTAACACATGTACTTCTTTGCTAGTGTCTCGGTAGATTGGCGAACTCGAAAGGGAATAAAATGAGCCTATTTTGTGAGTCGATCCACAATAACCCATACAGCATCATTACCTTTTGTACTGCGAGGAAGAGCAGTCAAAAAATCCATGGTAATGTGTTGCCACTTCCATTCTGGGATAGGTAACGGTTGAAGTAAACCAGCAGTCCTGTAATATTCATCTTTCACTTGCTGACACACCAAACATTTAGTGATGCTTCTGGCTACTTCATGCTTCATTCCATGCCACCAGTAATGTTGACGTGGATCTTTGTACATCTTTGTACCAGCAGGGTGTACTGAGTAGGTAGAGTTGTGAGCTTCTTTCATTAATTCTTCCCGAACAGAACCTTGTGGTACACACAATCTACTGCCGTATCTCAAAGATCCGTCTTCGTGAATGATGAAATTAGTTCGAAGTCCACTTTTTACTTGTTCTCTGATCTTTTGCAGTTTGGCATCACTTGCTTGAGCTTCTTTGATCTGATTGACAATTGTAGACTGAACTTGTATATTCATCAAACTTGAAGCGTTACCTGGCATGACCACTTCTATCTCCATCTGATGCAAATCTTGCTATAGCTTCCACTGTGTGAGGAGATTCATTGATAGTGGTTGGCGACTAAGTGCATCAGGTACTACATTCACCTTCCCGGGATGATATTGTAGGTTGATATTGAAGTCCGCCATAAGTTTTAACCATCTTCTCTGCGCATATTCAACTCTTTCTGAGTAAACACATATTTCAGACTTTTGTGGTCTGTGTAGATATTTACCCGTTCTCTAAGAAGATAATGGCGCAAAATCTTGAGTGAAAAGATAATGGCTTCCAACTCCAGATCATGCGTCGGATAGTTGCGCTCATGAACCTTCAGCTGTCTTGATGCATAAGCTACAACTTTAACATGCTGATTTAGAACACATCATAATCCCTTACCGTATGCATCGCAATACACTATGAAACCTCCAGATTGGTCCGGTATTACGAGAATAGGTGATGATATCAATCTTGACTTGAGTTCTACGAAAGCTTGTTCGCATGCTTCTGACCACACGAATTCTTCTACTTTACGTGTGAGATTGGTCAGGGGTGTTGCAATCTTCGAAAATCCTTCAATAAATCTTCGGTAGTATCCCGCTAAACCCAAGAAACTTCGAATGTCCTTCACTGTCTTTGGTGTTGGCCATTCGCTTACTGCTGATAGTTTAACTGGATCTACAAAGATTCCTTCGCCTGAAACGATATGTCCGAGAAATCCGACCCGATCTAGCCAAAAATCGCACTTGCTATACTTAGCATAGAGTTGATGCTGTCGTAAAGTCTCCAGGACAATTCGTAAATGCTCGGCATGTTCTTTCCGACTCTTAGAATACACCAGGATGTCATCGATGAAAATGACAACAAACCTGTCTAGGTACTCTCGGCAAACTTGATTCATTAGGTTCATGAATATCACTGGTGCGTTGGTATCTCCAAATGGCATCACAAGATATTCGTAATGTCCATAGCGAGTTCTAAATACCGTTTTAGAAATATCAGATTCTTTGACCTTCACCTGATGATAACCCGAACGAAGATCTAATTTTGAGAAAACGCAAGACCCACTTAGCTGATCGAAAAGATCGTCAATGCGCAGAAGTGGATACATGTTCTTTATTGTTACTTCGTTC
Organism: Agapanthus africanus; assembly: GCA_030015575.1. NCBI lineage: Eukaryota > Viridiplantae > Streptophyta > Magnoliopsida > Asparagales > Amaryllidaceae > Agapanthus > Agapanthus africanus. The sequence goes on along the minus strand of CM057351.1, from coordinate 313,375,388 downwards.
AGAGCTCTATAATCAACGCACATTCGGTATGAACATTCCTTCTTCTTCACAAGTAGAACTGGAGATCCCTAACTTGAAGTGTTGGGACGAATCCATCCTTTCTTCAGAAGTTCGTCCAATTGAGTACGGATCTCCTTCAAACCTTCAGGTCTTAATCGATACGGTGCATTGATCACCGGTTGTACAACAGGTACTAAATCAATTCCGAATTAAAGAGCTCGATCGGGAGACAAATCTGATATGTCTTCAGGAAATACGTCATTGAACTCTCGAACTACCTCTGGCTTAACTTCTCCTACTTGTAGAGTTGTAATCACTTCCTTCTTCGGTTTTGCTTTATAGGTACTAGGCTCCAGGGTACGATCTCCACTTTTGAAATAAAAGACCGGATGGTCTGGAATCTCGAACACTACCTTCTTTTGACGACAGTCGATGGTAGCGTAGAAAGTTCCTAGCCAATCCATACATAAAATGACATCGAAATTCGGTATGTCTAGTACCTTGAAGTCGGCATAGAATTCTCTGCTGTAGACGACCACTGGACACAGGCCGTATCCTATTGTTGCCTTTAGAACGTCGTTCCCTGAACTGACATTCCAGCTGGATACGAGTGGTGTGATTGGAATCGCATGAGTTCGGACGAACTGTTGCGACATAAAGCAATGAGATGCTCCAGTATCGAAGAGTGCTAGTGCAGGAAGTGAGGCTACTAAGATTGTACCTAAGTTATGTAGGATAGGTTTAGGTATAGAAAAAGATATATGTATATAAACAAGTATTGAACAGATTTGAAAGATGGAAAGTTACCAGTGATGACTTGGCCAGTGGCTTCAGCTTCTTCCATAGTCATTGTGAAAGCCTGTCGCCTTGGTACATTCCTCCTTGCTGGAGGCGCATTCCTCTGTCCTTAAGGTAGGTTCCTTTATGCTTGATGGAACAGATGAGGAGGAGGTGCTGTAGGTCCACGAGGAGATGGAGCTGGGAGAGCAAGACGAAGAGCAGGTGCCTGGATAGCTGGCCTCTGCGGATAAGTGATTGCTAGTCTGGGTGCATGATTCTGATTGAGTCTGTGAGGACAAGACCTAATATCATGTGTGGATGAGACACAGACTAAGCAGAGGAGATTAGCACGCCTGCAATTCTTCGCCAGGTGTCCATTTCTTTTGTAGTAAAAACAAAAGTCTGGACTTGGCCGGTTGAAAGGTACTCCCGGTCTCCTCGGTATAAAAGGTGGCCTGAAAAAGGCTCCTCTTGCTATCTGAGTAGCAGGGCGCTTCATACCGGCAGATTAAGGTCTGTCCTTCTTTTTTACTACTGCCTCGTATCGACGGACAGCCTTCAAAGCTAAGTCGTGGGTTGGGAAATCCCCTGTAGCTAGAGCAGCTTGGATTTCCTGGTCCAACCCTTGCCGAAATCGTATGGCCCTGATCTCAGCAGTCGGTATGAGGTGTGTCGCGAACTTGTTACGGTCTTGTGTTAGCTGTGTAATAGGTGATATTAGAAAAATCGAATATTTGAGACATATCATACTTGCTCAACATAGTGAACTCAGCATCATACTCTTCCACAGATTTGGTCCACATCGAACCTTGTTGCAAGTGGATGAATTGCTACTCCATATCAAAGCGGGCAGTCTCGGGAAAATATTTCACGTCGAATATCTCGCGAAAAATCCTCCATTCGATCGGCTGAGCAAGACAGCTTTCTTCCGCCTTCCACCATACTCGGGCGTTATCAATAAGTTGCAGTTTCGCAACCCTTACCCAAGCAATTTCTGGCACTTATGCTACTGCCAGATCGTCTTCAATGGATTGAGCCCATTCTTCAGCTTTCAAAAGGTTCTCTTTTCCAGAAAATTGCTTCGGATGCAGTGCCCGGAATTACTTCACTCCAGATGCTTCCGCTTCTGGGCGGTTCATTAGTATGGCAGTCTGTTGCTGTTGTCCTTCCAGGAGCCTCTTAATTGCCTCAAGCAATACCGTCTTCTTGTTGATCGGAGCTACAACGGTAGGTGTAAATGGAAGAGGTGGTGGTGTGTTGTTGACGTTTGTACTCGTGTTGTTGGGAGAATCCATAACCTTGAAAGAAAAATAGGGTTATGATAGATTCAAAGAATATGAAATGTAAAGAATGTTTAGCTGCCGAGTTTTATAATTCTTATGTTATATTGCTTAGGACTTCATGCAGAACTGACCCTGCATGGTAAGGTTCCATGCATAACTGACCTGCATGGTAGGGTTCCATGCATAACTGACCTGCATGGTAGGATTCCATGCAGACCTGCATGGGCCACTAAAAAAACCTGTCATGCCCCGCTTCTCGGTGTACAGATAAAGAGACACGACGAGGTCCGCGACGTATTTACTAAGAAATAAACACGCTAAGCGTAAATAAGCAATATAATAAAAATGTACACAAGAATGACATGAGATGTAAAAGAACAGCAACTTTTTATTTATTAAACATTATTTACAATGCAACTGAAAAGTAAATACAATATGGAAAGAAATGCCTAAGCAATGGCATGAACTGAAAGTAAAAGTATATACAGGTGACTAAAGCTCTGGGTCTTCTGAGAACTGCTCCAAGTCTTCTGAGCTGGGCTCGATCTCCAGAGAGTCGGGTCCTCCTGACAACTTTCCAAGGAAAAATAGAAAAGGAATTTCGCCAGTGAACAATCGCTCGGTAAGTCCTAAAGAGAGATAGAAATAGACTAAACATGTAAGGAGAATATATCTGGTATAATGTATGATTATTATGTTAACGCGGTTGTTTGTAACTTGGTACAGAATATGCCGGTGTATACGAGAGGAGTCCAACTTACCCCATGGACTATGGTATAAGGAGTACAAGGCCCCGTCAAAACCCATGGGACAACGGCAACGGATGTTCAGGTTAGGTGTATTAAAGTGACTGTCTCGTGCCACTTTTAACACATTCCGTACCAATATACCCCTTTAAAAACCCCGTAGTATTTATTGTATTGTTTGTAGTGATTTTTAAATATAAGTCTTGCCGAAACCATGATATCAATTGTTCATGTAAACGGATAAGGATATAAACGGATAGTCATGTAGACAAGTCAATGTATATCCATGGTCCGGTCAAGTAATGTTGATATAGATTGTATTCTGATATAAATGGATTCATATTGTATTGGAGTTATATTTGAATTGCATTCATGGATGGATGGATTTCAGATTTGACCGAGACTCAGATTGAGTCAGACACTTTAAACAGAATTTGATTCCTGAATTAGTTTTGGAGTTATCGGTAATTGTTGCACATGGATGACAGGATTTGTGACTTTTTCCAAGCCAATTACCATCGATAACCCCGTTTTAGTTTTCTATCTTAAATAGGCAAGCACCCACTTTCTTCGGCTCCCTGAGGCTCAAGAGAATTGGTCATGCTTAAACCTATATTTACTAGAGTCCTTATTGTAAATTAATATAACTTGAGGGGTTTTATGATAAATAGTTTTGATATATTTTCAAAATAAACCTCAAGTATTTATTTATCGTCTTTAGGGTTTTTATAAAATGAGATATTCTAGTGGATATAAACCTAAATTAAATAGTATATGGTATTTTCATATAAATTGACTTGTATTGATTTCTTGATGGTATTTTCATAAACTTTTGTGGTTCTTTTCTTTTGATTTAGAAAATATGGAATATATTATATATATAAAATAGATATTTTGATAATATTTATATATATATATATTTATTAAAAATAGAATTTATTTATTAATAGAAATCACTTTTTCTTAAAAATTGTAATAATAAAAATTCCATCGAGATCGTAAGCTCCGTGAAGAGGTCTGCATCTCACCCTACTATTCCTATAGATGTGCGATAACCCGCACCAACCAAATCGAATTCCCAAAAATGGGTTGTAAGGACATAATCATATGGAATTTGATTAAAACAATTAAAAGAAATACGGTTTTGATAGTTTATGGTATTTAACTGTAAATTCGTCTTAGTCACAAAAAATATTGTTTTCAAACCATCGTGCTATGTCATAATGAGTGTTGTGATGAGCTTGGTCATTACCTCGTGAGTTTTCTAAAGGTAATATGAGCAATATGATGAAGTAATGTCGTAGGTAAATTTTGTGGTATTTAAATGAAAAATTGTAATAGAAGTTGCATAGCATTTTATTTTGAATTGAAACTTGTTCTAAATGTTGTTTTATGGTTGCTAAACAAAATATAAAGAAATAGTTGATTTATTGTTAAGAAAAGTTAGGTTTTTAATGAAATTAGAATCGGAAATCGGAATAACTCCGCTTCCGACGAGTTTTAGTAAAAGATCGTTTTAGAATAGAAAGAGAGGAGAGGAGAGGAACTTACTGGTTGAGAAGAGAGAGAAGAGGTGGAGAAAGGTTTTGAAAGCGCCGTGGAGTCGCGGTGTCGCCAGATTTGTCCCGAATCGTCACCGAAACTCGACCTTGGGCTAACTCCACTTGTACAACTTTTTGGACTTAAAATTTTTTGAGAGTTTTGATAATGGATTTCAGAATAGAGAGGGCTAGGGTGTAGGGTGGTATTTATAGAATAGAATTAGGGTTTAGGGTATTAAAATGAGAATTAAAATGCATTAATATTTGGGTTTAAAGCTCATTTTAATTCTCTATTAATGTGCAGGAAAATCAAACAGAAGAGGAGTAGTAGTGGGAGGCCAAGGGGTGTTAGGGTGAAAAATTGGAGCATTTCCGACTGTTCTACCCGGCACCGCTGGCCCTTTTTCCCATCTTGCCGGTCGTTTGGGTTGGGGAAGGTCTTGGATTGCTGTCACGTGTCACTGTCGTTTTATATAACTCAGTGCACATTTTTGATTTCTGAGACTTTTCATTTTTACGTGTATTGCACGTGTAAACTTTTGGGCTTCCAAAAATTTAAAAGAAAAATCAGTAAAAATAATATGTGGCTTAGGGGATTCGAACACAGGGGCTACGTCACAACAGTGCAAAACTTTACCAATGAGCTACACGTGCTTTCTTGCTGTTCTAAAACACATTAAATACTTATAGCATACACAGGGTTGAAAATACTCCATTTAGTACTTTAACTTTAAACAAATTTTGTACATTATAAAAAGAGTCGTTACAGCAACACACGTTGGCTTATAAAATATATATGCACGTACATACATGTGCACATGTATAACTTGAAATCCATAACAAATGTGTGATGTGATACACATGCGCAATATCTTTGAAACAAAACCTTGTGTAACCACATGCAACGCACGTGTGCACCCTTTTCAAATAAAATAAACAGGCATGTGTGTCACATACACCTGCGCACTTGTACTACAAAATATCATTTAATCACTTAAACAAAGTTTAATTAAACGATGGAGTTTCTGGTTTCTCCCATGTTATGTATTGATCAAAATATCAATAAATCTAAGTGATCTTAGTCTCAAAGATGACTAAAGGTCCTTAACCCATACTTGTTAATTTGATCTTAATCCAAAATAGGATTAACGAGCCTTAACCAAATATTCCTGAGTCGATCTTAGTCTCAAATATGACTAACGATACTCAAATGACATATTTCAAACTAATAGATCTCGTTCATAGGAGATCTGCGTCCTAAGTTCAATCCCATAATATATATGTATGGATTTGGACTAATCCGAGCCCTATGGGCGATGACATAAACTAGTCTCCGTATGCAATCCACGGGCAACCCCGAAATGAACAAAATATAACACGACACGAAGTGATCTGCCTGGAGCAGGAGAAAATTATTATCGCAACGCGATAACATAATTAATTGCAAGGGCTTGAGCTTGTAGGGAAGAGCATCCTTACAATCAAAAACCCCTCACAAATGAAGGGGAATCTGATAAATTCACGCTACATTGGTTCCATCTGTCTAAACCTCCTATATACAGTACATAAATCAACTTGTCATCTTCGGATAGGTAGACGGATATGTCCAAATAGTATCTGACCCCAAATTCAGGTAAGACGGCCTATCCCGGTTCGTCTCTGTTTTCGGCGGTAAACACCTTCCTCTAGAATTGGCGGGCCGTTCGCTGCACTCGTAGAGGATATAGGATTGACCCGCAGAGGGGTGCCCAAGTCACCGGATTTTGGAAGTGCTGGATGGCCCACTCATTTCGTTGATTGGGGTTGCCTGATCGGTCATTTTATTGCATATTTTTACAGTGATTTTCCCTACTATTATTAATTACTAAAACGTGTTATTTATAATTTAAGAACATATGTATGTTTATATGTAAAAAGATTTTGTCATATGTTTCTTAATTTATAATTAATAAAATTGGAAGAATATATGCATATCATATGAAATATCCATGTGATTCTTAATTATATGCATATCATATCAAATATTCTTAACCATTATGATTAAGATGTGCATATCATATCATATCATATCTATCAAGTAATTTAATTAAGAATTGGTTGGAATATTATCTCAAATAAACCAAATGCTATTAATGATTTGATTTGAGATATTGTGCAGGTATTAAAAATCAGTTCTGGGCTACAAATATAAGTAGGAGATCCGCATCAAATAGTGTTAGCAAACCAAATCTGCCGAATTTTAGGAGCAAATTGAAGAATCTCGCAACTTCAGAGAGAAGAAGATATTTTCAAAATATATTCATCAGAAGGATCTTCTAAAATCGAGAAAAGAAAACACAAAAAATCTGGAGACGGGATCACACTAATAGGCGGCGGTTCAGCGGTCAAAGAGGGCTAAAGGCGGCGTTTCCGCAGTTTTATAGTGGCCGTTGGATGTGAAAATTCAGGGGCTTGATCGTCTTTTCACATACTTCAAGATGACGTTTAGGGTTTCAAATTTCAGAGCTTATATAAAGGACCGAGTGCAATTTAGGGATCTCATCATCTGTCGATCTAGATCTATCGAGTATATTAGGATTTTTAGTTCTTTTAGCAATCAAATTATGTAATGCAAAAGTTTTAATAAAAGGTAGTTTCTTTTTTTTTTAATTTTGTCTCATTACTTTCCGCATTTATTTTCCGTACTTTTATTTTTTTGTTTTTCTTATGGGTTCCTTATTCTTCTACGTCTCGTCGTTTTTCCCAATGAGCGAGTAAATTCTCTCTGTTAGGATTTGTAGGATAGGGTAGTATAATGGATGAAAAAATTCCTTAACTTCTTTTTATATTTTAATTTTTATAAACTTTAGCAAAGGGAGTCTTAATTCTCTTATTCGGGCGTGCTACCAATTCGTGTTAGTTACGACCATGATTTGAGATTCGTTAATACTTACTTTATTGAGGGCTTGAGATAAATAGGGATCAATAGAAAGACAAGGGTCAGTAGAACGAAACCCTAATCCCTCCAAGAACCATAATCCACATTCATCGTTATTTCTCTAGTAATCAATAATTAAAAGATAAAAAGAATTATTTTTAAAACTCCATCCATTAACTATTCAATCCGAAAAACCCTACAAGCCCTTCTCTTATAAAATTTTCAAATCTCTTTAGTATAAAACGATAAAAATCCCACTTTTCTTTATTAACTCTTCTAAAATAAGAAAAATAGTTCACCATTTCCCTGTGGACGACCCGTACTCACTATCGGCTAGCAATTAAGACACCGTTATTGTTTGCGGTAACTAGGAAGTATACAAAGACTCAGTTTTTCACACCAATCAAATGGCGTCATTACTGGGAAAACGGTAGTATTGGTTTTCTTGTTATTCAGGTTGATTTCTTAAAAAAAACCAGAAAAAAATAAAAATACAAATAGAAATAAAAACCGCATATTGTGTTTTTTAACGATTCTTATGCGAGTTTTGTGATAAATCTAGAGCGCTTGGAGTGGACCAACAGAGATTCAGAGATTGTCAAATAGGAGCAGAGGAGTATTGGAGTGCAGTGCCAAAATTTGGAGGGGAGATCTCACCAAAAGGCAGCGGAACCGCGGCCAATTAGGGTATTTGGCGGCGGAACTGCTGCCGAATAGTAAAGTTAGGCCCCCAAATTTTTCTGGTATTATATTATCTTCTTCTTATCTCCTCTGAAGCTCCAATAAATTATTTCTACCTGAAGAATTCTTTGCAAACAGCGCCGGTAAAAAATATTTTTGCGTGTTTTAAATTTTGGATTGTTTTGCATATTTAAAATGGACATTAAGGGGCAAGAAACCTAAATTCAGATTAAGTGGGGATTTCATCACCCTTCCTAGGCCCCACAAATCATAAATAAGCATACGCATCACCCTATATTAATAAAAAAATATCTATACCAAGCCTTTAAGGACAATCGCGCTCAATTAGGGCAAGAGAGTATCGTGGGTAATCTATTGCTTATCCGTATTTTTCTTATGGTGTTTAAGGCAAGTGTGACTAAAGAATGTGGTTGACTTAATTAGGCCCACTATTTTGGTGATTCGTATAGCGGATACCTCCCACTTACCTGGCACTTACCTGGTTGCAAGGTTAATAAGGAGGTGATAGAGGATTTATCCTACGTCTTGTTCTTTGGAAATCTAGGAGCGGTCTAGTGATTTGACCTAGGTAACCCTAGCTTTAGGGATTGTTTGTGCACGTTTGTGATTGGTTGAGTTGAGTCCCTCTTTCCAAGCAAAAAAATTTCAAAAAAATCCAATTTTTTTTACCATTTCACCTTTTTTTCCTTTTCATTCTCTTATGATGGGTAACCCAAACTGACCAACTCTTGGCGAATTTTGCCACACACAACCAGATATTTCTTTAAATCGTTATTGCTTTGGTAGAACTTCCGACCCCACCATTTTTTAAGGGATAAGATAGAACGTTGTAGAAATAACAGTTGGACACCTCACTCAAATTCATATCAACCGTGTCAAAATTCAACAGCTTCTTATGTTGATACTCCTTTTAGGGCTAGTGAGGAAACTTTTAAACCCATGTCTATTGCTGAGCATATTGCGAAGGCCCGTAGCCAAAGTTTCATACCTTTCACTACTCCAAAACCCTTAGGAAAACAATTACAATCATTTCTATATGAAAATATTGATACTCTTTTTAACGCGAATATGACAACTTTTACACCCATGACCATTGCTGAGCAAATTGCAAAAGCTAGTCGCCAACAATTCAACCAATCTCAATCTTCTTCATATCACAATATTGATCTTAATCTTATTTATGAAAATTGGATACATCCATCTAACTCTTATCAACAACACCAAATTTTCACACCCTCTCATATTGATACTTCTCTTGAGGCTAATGTGGCAATTCGTAAACTTATTTCTATTGCGGAACACATTGAACTCGTCTGTAGCCAACAATTAAACACATTCCAACCATACTCAAATTGTGCACCTTATCTAAACAATGTTTCTGAATATCAATTATGAAGTTCCACGGTTCAAATAGAATCCTTCATTGAAACTTCTTCACAAACCATGTCTAGTCTTGAAGTAGAGTTGGAATTGAGTAGCGAGAAAGAACCAGGGATCCCTCCAAGTCAAACCAAAACTAATTCTTTTGATCTTAACACCTTCCATCCTGAACTACAACTAAATATATTTGATGATCAATCGCTTAATAATCTAATTGATGATGTGCCTGAGAATAACATGTTTGACTTGCCCAATCGTAAATGTGAAAGAAAGCATTACACCATTCCAAATCAAACCGATCCTTATTCGACTAAACTTGACATTTCAAACCTTTCAACTCCATCAAGTGAACCTAGTGATCCATGAATTAAGGATACTATAATTGATGGATTTTTAAAGAACTATTCGTTTGATTTGACTGAAGGTGCTAGTGAGATCGGTGATGAGAATATCTTTGAAGATGAACTCGCTATGTTGGATGAGCTGGATTCCCCGATTCATCATGTCCCTTCCATTGAATGTGAACATCTTCCTATATATTTAATCGATCCTATTCTTACTACCAACCTATCCAATATGCAAAACGATATTCAGCCTTCATCTCCCACATCTGGATCAACAATACTCGACACCCAAGTTCGTTTACCCATTTTATTACACACTTTCATTGGTTCTTCTTCTCATCTTCTTTCACTTCCACCGAGCTTTGATGAACCACACTCCAATATTTCGAGTTCTATGATTCTTGAAAGACCGCTTGAGTTAGACTCATTTGAGAATAAGGTAGATGAGCTTTTCGAGTCTTCTACCTCCATGATTTCTGACGAATCGAGTGTTTTGAATTCTAGTATGCAACACATTGATCTTGAAACTTTCAATCTTCCTAATGAATCTGCCTATTCCACTAATATAGATATCGATTCCTTTCTGTCCGATGAGATTATCAATTGAAACATCAATGAAAGTTTCGAAAGTATTTTCGCTGAAGAACTCGCATTCTTTGAAGACTTGGATGCTGTGATGAATCAACCTCTACCGGAAATTTATGCAGATACAACCTCCATTCTTATACAGTCTCGAGTTTTCTTCACGTCTATCTGTTACACTATCTTTCACCAACCATGGTGTTACCTTGATAAAATATTTGAATGGTTGGTTTTAACTTTTGGTCTTTATAAAGCTTTGTGTAAACCGATAATATTTAAATCCCCCCCTTTATGTTGAATTTCAATGAAAACGTTGTTTTACTCAAGTTTGGGGTGAAAGAAGAAAATATTTTTAAAAATGGCTCTTGAAAGAAAGAAAATTTTTACACGATTGTGAGCCAAGAACAAGTTTGGGGAAGGATTTCACTGTCATTCACTCTTGACCCCTTCTTTATACCGTCTTCTTGAACTGTTTCTTTTAGTCGTTAGATTTTGAGCTTACAGGACGATATCAGTGAGAACACTGCTGCAAACAAGTTTGGGGGGAAGGTTTGTATGGATGGTTTGTATGTATCCACGTAAATTTCGCATTGCATAAAAAAACTAGAAGATTTTGAAAATAAAAGTTAGAAAGTGAAAAATACATATGAAAGAGAAGAAGAGATTTAAGAAATGCAAGAAAATTAGATATTTTAGAACGAAACTAGCAATACGTGGCCATGAGCTGTTGTCCCAAGGGTTAGTAAGATGAAGACATTTTTAGTCTGCGGATAGAAATAAGTATGAAAAATTGTCTCTATTCTTGAGTCCAAAATTCTGAACGTTGATACCCTATTATACGCACTTGTACACATCTTGAAACTTGGGATAGTAGAGGATACCTTGAAATACTCTTTCCTGAAAACCCTAGTATAAAAAAAATCAACAAAATATAAATGACACATAAAATAAAATTTTTTAAAAAAATGAACACTGGTTTTGTAATTATTTAAGGAAGCATAAAAAAAATACAGCGAGAGTGCCTTATCACAAAGTGCCTTAGACCAACTGGTTTGGGGGTCACTGCTAAGGTTTAGGTGTTGCAAGATTAGGATATTGCTAAGTACGCCTTAATAAGTGAGCAAATTCGGTAATCGATTGGTTAGTGCCTCGAGAAATATTAATGGTCGCATGAAGAATATGTAAGCAAATCCATCTCAAACATCGCCGACTAAAAAGTACTAAGGAATATGGATAAAGGGTATGATAGCTTAAATTGAATTCTCCAAGTGTAGAGATGACTTTTACACACACGTAGGGGTATATGATCGATATTTGAAAGAGAGGTAGGGAGAAAGACTAAAGAAGATGTTTTATTGAGAGAGGATGTGATTTCTAATATCTTTTCAAGACCATTAAGATATGGCTCAATGACAACTAAAAAGCCAGTATAGTTTGAAACTCTTATTTTCAAGTTTTTTTTTATATGTTCTTATCTTTGCATGTAATTTTCGCCTTCTTTCCTTTAATTTCTAAATTTTGGAATTTTGTGGGTGTAATCCGCTGAAATCCCCCAGGAAACAACACTCCTCCTACTAGGGACATCTAGAGATTTAACGGTTTGTTGCCCGAGCTAAATGCAATCGTGTTGCCTATGAAAATGTGCTAGGTTTTTCTTTTTCTTTTTAAAATAAATTAGTTTGCTCGGGACGATCAAAAGATAAGTTTGGGGGTATTTGATTAGTCATATTTATTGCATATTTTTACGATCATTTTCCTTACTATTATTAATTACTAAAATATGTTATTTATAATTTAAGAACATATGTGGGTTTATTTGTAAAAAGATTTTATCGTATGTTTCTTAATTTATAATTAATACAATTGGGGGAATATATGCATATCATATGAAATATCCATGTGATTCTTAATTATATGCATATCATATCAAATATTCTTAACCATTATGATTAAGATGTGCATATCATAGCATATCCATTAAGTAATTTAATTAAAAATTGGTTGGAATATTATCTCAAATAAACCAAATGCTACTAATGATTTGATTTAAGATATTGTGCAAGTATTAAAAATCAGTTCAGGGCTACAAACATAAGCATGAGATCTATATCAAATCAAGTTAGCAAACCAAATCTGCCGAATTTTAGGAGCAAATTGAAGAATCTCGCAACTGCAGAGAGAAAAGGATATTTTCAAAATATATTCATCAAAAGGATCTCCTAAAATCGAGAAAAGAAAGTAAAAAAATCTGGAGACGAGATCATAGTAACAGGCGGCGGTTCAGCGACCAAAGAGGGCTAAAGGCGGCGGTTCCACAGTTCTATAGTGGCCGTTGGATGTGAAAATTTCGGGGCTTGATCGTCTTTTCACATATTTCAAGATAACGTCTAGGATTTCAAGTTTCAGAGCCTATATAAAGGACCGAGTGCAATTTAGGGATCTCATCATCTATTGATTCATCGATCTAGATCTATCGAGCAAATTAGAGTTTTTAGTTCTTTTAGGTTTTTTTCAGCAATCAAATTCTGTAATGCAAAAGTTTCAATAAGATTTGGCAGACAAAAAAATACCAAATGAATGGAGGAAAAGTATCCTTGTATCTATCTACAAGAACAAGGGTGGCATTCAAAGTTGCTCAAATTACCGTGGAATAAAACTTATGTGTCACGCTATGAAACTTTGGGAGAGAGTGATTGAACACGGGCTAAGGAAGGATATTAAGATAACAGAGAACCGGTTTGGGTTCATGCCTGGACGATCGACGACAGAGGCTATTCATTTGCTTCGTCAACTTGTCGAGTGTTTTCGAGAGAGGAGAAGAAATTTGCATATGATATATATTGATTTAGAAAAAGCGTACGACAAGGTATCTAGAGAGGTATTATGGGGGACAAAGATGAAGAAGGGAGTCCCCGTCAAGTATATTGACATAAGCAAGGATATGTACGATAGAGTAGTGGAAAATGTCAGAGCTTGCGGCGGCTTAACGAGTGATTTTCCGATTACAATTGGTTTACATCAAGGATCTACATTAAGCCCATTCCTGTTTACCATCGTGATTGATGAACTTACTAGAACTATCCAAGATGAGGTACCTTGGTGTATGCTATTCGCTGATGATATTGTTCTAGTAAATGAGACGAAAGCAGGGGTTAATGCCAAATTGGAATTATGGAGGAAAACATTGGAATCTCAGGGATTCAGATTGAGCAGGTCCAAGATAGCATATATGCATTGCAAATTTAGTAATCAGATAAGTCAAAACCATATTGGTATAACATTGGAAGGGCAAGCGATATCACCGAGCGACCAGTTTAGATATCTAGGTTCCATCATCCAAAAGAATGGGGAGATGGATAGTGATGTTAATCAAAAGATCCAAGCTGGTTGGTTGAAATGGAGGAGTGCAACAGGGATTTTGTGTGATCGTAACTTTCCGTTAAAATTTAAAGGGAAGTTTTATCGGAGCGCTATTCAGCTTGCCTTATTATATGGTACAGAATCCTGGGCTCCTAAGAAGCATCATACACAGAAGATGCACGTAGCGGAGATGTGCATGCTTCGTTGGATATGCGATAACACTAGAAAAGATAAGGTACGAAATGAGGATATTCGTGCAAAAGTTGGTGTAGCACCTATAGAGGAGAAGATGCGGGAAAACTGGCTAAGATGGTTTGGTCATGTACGACGTAGACCTATGGAAGTACCGGTTCGACGAATAGATACTCTCGATATGGGCAATAGCAAAAAGGCAAAAAGGCAAAAGGGAGACCGAAGAAAATATGGATGGAGGTGATACGAAACGATATGGTTGCTAAAGAACTCAATGAAAGTATATTGTTTGATAGGAGTGAGTGGAGGCGGAGGATTCATGTGCTGGACCCGACGTGATTCTCATGTTGGTTCATGTAGCCTACCCCATATGCTTGGCATAAAAGGCTCGGTTGTTGTTGTTGTTGTAAAAGTTTCAATAAAAGGTACTTTCTTTCTTTTAATTTTGTCTCATTACTTTTCGCATTTACTTTCTGCATTTATTTTTTGTACTTTTATTTTTTCATTTTTCTTATGGGTCCCTTATTCTTCTATTTTTCGTCGTTTTTCCCAATGAGCGAGTAAATTCTCGCTTGTTAGGGTTTGTAGGATAGGGTAGTATAATGGATAAAAAAATCGCTTAACTTCTTTTTATGTTTTAATTTTTATAAAGTTTAGCAAAGGGAGTCTTAACTCTCTTATTTGGGCATGCTACCAATTCATGTTAGTTACGACCACGATTTAAAATTCGTTAATACCTACTTTGTTGAGGGCTTGAGATAAATAGGGATCAATGGAAATACAAGGGTCAGTAGAGAGAAACACTAATCCCTCCAAGAATCCTAATCCACATTCATTGCTATTTCTCTAGTAATAAATAATTAAAAGATAAAAAGAATTACTTTTAAAACTCCATCCTTTAACTACACAATCCGAAAAACCCTACAAGCCCTTCTCTTATAAAATTTTCAAATCTCTTTAGTATAAAACGATAAAAAAAAACCCACATTTCTTTATTAACTCATCTAAAATAAGAAAGATAGTGCACCATTTCCCTGTGGACGACCCGTACTCACCATCGGCTGGCTATTGCAACACCGTTATTGATTGCGGTAACTAGGAAGCATACAAAAACTCAATTTTTCACACCAATCATTGCCTCGCTTCTGGGATTAGCGAGTGACTTGCTGCACTCGTAGGAGTTCAGGATCCGATACTACGGACTATCCACATGATCGGGAAAATTGCATTTCATATTTTACTCCATTGAGATGTACTTTTCCTAGTTTATCCGCATTTCCATATAGTGTTTGCTTCTGCTATGATTCTGTGTTTGCTATATCATCATGCGTTAGACGAATGTTGCTATATATATCATATATATGTTAGACGCTATATATGTTTTTCATTCGCGCTAGTCCTGTCCCCGCCCTACCGTAAGTTAAGTAACCTTACGGTGAATAACCGGTACCCTGTGGTGAATGCGGATGGCATATATATGCGTGATTATTTTCGTTTCATCCGTATGATGATATATTTGATGGAACTGCATTATATGTTTAATGCAAGTAAAACAAACCTAAATGATGTTGCGGGAACCGATTTTGTTTTAAAAACTGACATTACAGGCGTTTTCTTTTGCTTTGCATCGTGGTATTCGGTTAGGAATATCCAGCACCTTATTCGATGAGGAAAAAGCCTTAATCCCTTCACAGGAAGTGTCATCTTTGGCAAAAGTTTGCGTCACTATATATTTGTAAAACCACTCAGTTTCTTCAACGATATCAAATTCATTATGCTAAAGGTTTTTACCAAAAATCAGCCGTAGCCCTCCATTATTTCTTACAAGTATTACTTCGTATTTGTGTTGCATCTGTTGATTGTGTCAAGACGTAGTGTACGGTAGCTAAGTGGTACTTGTTTGTAGCATATGATGCGATTGGTTAGGACGGTCGTATAACCATTTTAACTGTGTCAAGGGTCATGCGGGTGGGTCTAATGCAATCTAGGACAATGATGGGTTGAACTTGACTAGCGACTTATGATATGTTGACTGTGTCAAGGTCATAAGTCGTTAGTGGTAAAACCATATCGGGAGTTTCAAATATAAGGGAAACTTACCAAGTTTGCGCATACTTTCCGGAGTGTGGTAATTTTGTTTGGCTTCCGTCAAAATTATCACACAATGGTAGTTGGGTCCCGATTCCCACAGATGAGTAGGTATTACTGCTCGGGAGATTTTCACTTCATAATTAGCTAACCTATTAGGTGTGTAGAAAGTATTAACGAGATTACGTCTCTGTAGAAATGAGGTTATTTAATTGGGTCTGTGTGAAAGAACGGGGGACCTCCCTCGGAGTACCAACACTGGCCTGGCTGAACGATTGACGAACTTGTAAGGTGTATTTGATACCGATTAGTTCTCCGTTTAAGGTTTGATGGAGAATTCGAGGAACCAGTGGGTGTCATCCTAATTAGATAAAGTGATTAACTAATCTAATCTTGATAGAGTGAACGCTGAGTGTTTTCTCTCTCTCTCTTACAGCGCCCTATGACTTACCTTAAACTCATGATACAAGTTAACTGAACCTTCTTACACACTTTGGGTTTGGATTGTCATGATTCACGGCAAAACTTCATATATCCCTACTACTCCTACTTTCCCTTTGCATTTCTCAAGAACACTATATATCACGACGATGATCCATATTGCTTAGAAAGGCCATCGTATAGTTACATAAGAACTAGAGAAAGCTACTTCAGTCGAGGATGGCCACTGGTTCTGAAGAAATATAATAGGATTATTCAGTTGTCTTTTCCCTTTACCTTCTCTCAGGTTGCGAGAACTTCTTGTATTAGGAGAGTACATCAATTACGCTTATTGGATAGTTTTCTTCCAAACCTTAGGCTGGTACCAAAAGGTAGGGAATGAAGAAAACCAATTAGCCTAAGAGTGGTGTACATAAAGTAAGATGTAGAGACATATAAAAGATTGAAGTGAGTGTAAAGAAAATTGCAACTGCTGTCATGAATCTGGAAGAGGAATTACTAGGAATACTCGGCCACCCCCTTGAAACATTTATCTTTAAGATTTTCTTTGATGTTATAATTGGAAAACTTTTTCCCAATTGATTCAGATTCCAGGATATGTATATACCAGATTAGAGTCTCACATCTGTAGGGCGTTACAGATATTGAGAAGGAGTACAATATTGGAAAATGGATAATTTGATCCTTAATATTTGAATTTGTAGTAATTAGTGATATTGGATTAAATCGCCTGGTTTTTGCTTAACGACAAATATTTGGTTTTGAATAACCGTTGTTATACACCAATTTTTAAAATAATATATCTGTATCTTTATTTTATAAAGTGAGATATAAATTTTGAAAATTGTGTTCTAAATATTTATCTTTATCAGTTGAGGATAAGATAAGGTGCATAAAATGATGGTATAGACATTCTTAACCAAAATATAGTTTTCAACTTACAACACACGGAATTTGAATTAGTATACTCTAGGGACTTATACATGGTAATGTATGTTGTTCGGTGTCCTTTAGGACAAGGGGTTGGTACTCTTATTTCATTCAGGATTACCTGTGGGTTCTCTGGTTTTAAATACGCATTCGTTGAGATGCAAGGTTCAAAAATTTTGAGAACTTCATAGGTATAAGAATAAAGTAAAGAACCGTATGTTGCAAGTATCAGGATTTTTCGAAGCGATCAAAAATATAGATACTTATGCTAGGTATTTCATTTGAATCTGGTTTCATCTAAATTAGTGCATTTGATTCTATGTAGACATAGAATGGTTGTATATCTTGAGAATGTTAAGATATGGAGTTATCCGGTTTCTGTTTAAAAGCTGAATCCGGACAAATTAAAAACACGTTTATATAATGCCAGTTTATGGGTTATTCCAGGCTTTTAGCAAGGGTTTAATTTCTATCATTTCAAGATCAAAAGTTGATTTGTTCTTGACTCGCCACCTTTTATAAAATGGACTTCAATTTGCAAAAGAAACAAGTAGGAGTATGGTAGAACTGAAAGTAATTCCAGAACAAAAAATGATTACTGAAAATTTAATAGAACCTGGAGATTCATTTATACTCGACAAAGCTTACCCACTCCGCAGATTTTAGTAGGTGACCTCAGTCACCTGAGAAATACTTTGGTTTTCTCGTTGATGGTGACAAGGTGGTCACCATCCCGGTAATAATGACCCTACTAGTTATCATCAAGTCATAGAAAGTGGTAACTTCCAGATGATCAGATGCATTATATCAAAGTTGGACTCCACACACTTCAGCAAATTGTAGAATTTGTTGGGTGCACCTGAAGGGGTAAAACCTATTAAGAGCAAGTAGATCTTTTGAGATCGGTGCAGGTGGAAAGGTGGCAACCTAATAAGGCTAGACTTATAGTAAATGTTTTCATCAAGTACCCGACGTGGATTGTGATGAAATTTTTACTTCAGTGTCTTGCTGAAGTCCATATGGATATGACTTGTCACTGCTGCCATTCATGAATATGATATCTAGAAAGAGAAAGATTATAAAGTCTTTCTAAATGAGAATTTATAAGTGCACGTGTATACGAATCTGCCAGAGGGTTATCGTAGTCGGTGAGAGCTGTGGAAGGTGTGCAAGTAGCTTATGTCTATCTATAGACTAAAGCAGGCATAGTAGAGACGGATCATTTGTTTTAATGTGACGGTCAAGATGTTTGACCTCATCAAAATAACGGATGAACCAAGTAAGAAGGTTATAGGGAGTACTATCCTGGTATAAGGATGATATACTTCTAATAGGAAGTGATATTTCTATACTACAATCGGCCAAATTTTGGTTGTCACAGGTGTTTTCTCCATATAGGATATGGACAATATATCAAGATCTCCAGCGAATATATCAATATTGTTAGATCTTGATTTGGAAAGTGTCCCAATTTGGGTATTTGGACACCATTCTAAAAGATTTTGGAATAGAGAACTCCTAACGTGGTGGTGAACCCGCAGGTGATGGAGTCACCCTCTCCAAAGAGATGTCTTCTAGACTGATGAGGGGATGGACTTGCATCAATGACTGTAACATTTCAGAAAATGGATAATATTATTTTAGAATTTAAATAATAATATAATGAGTTTTATGGATATATACCGGGTATGGATTTCAGTTTTCGTAGATTGGTTTAATTATACACTTCCATTTTTGGAAAATAATTGGAATTTAAAATGAATTATTATTTATGAAAACATTTATTTAATTGGGATTTTCATGAGTTAGCATGTAAGTATATCCATACAAGTTATGATATTAAAACTAATTGATATTTTCCTATTTTGTGCATTAACCAAACTTTATTTGCTAAACCATATTTAGAGTGCATGACATGTGGATGAGGGGGTTAACATTTTCATTTGTGTTTTATATTATAGCTTTATTCTCTTCATGTGTGCTATATGTTTTCTTTAAATGAATGAGAAAAGAAAATGATAGCATAGTGGTATTATTATATTGAGTATGGGCGAGAGGGGGGGGGGGTTTATGGTTAGCAACCATTCATCATTTTCTTTATCTTTTCTTCATCTTCCTCTTCTCCTTCTCCATCTCCTCCGCCTCCTACTATAATCATAAACACCTCACAAATATCATCAAAACACCATGTAACCTCCACAAAACATGTTCCTATCCTCACCCTAAATATGGTGTAGTGATCAAGTCTCCACTTTGAGGCCATCTTCCAAACTTGGAAATTTCCTTAAGTCCCTATCATATGGTAAAATCCCACCTTTTAGCAAGTTTTTAGATTTCTTGCCATGACACACTAGATTTAAAGCTATTGTGCATGTTTTCGAAGTATTGAGTTTTACAAGTGAGCTTTTGTGGGTACCTTTAGTAGTGGTTGTGTAGTAGAGGGATAATTAGTGATTACAAATTTATTTATGATAGGTGAGGGTGTTTTAATCCAAGTATCACTGGATTTAAAGAGTTTTAAAGTTTTAAACATGAGTTAAGATTTTCAAATGTCGGTTTTCTTTGAATTTTTTATGTTCAAATCAAATCTGGAGCAACTTAGGTTCTCTGGAAAATATTTAACGTATAGATTAGACCTAGTTAGACCACCAGGAGACATCACCATGAAGACGAGACCCTAACTCCAAACCTAGACTGCAAATTGCGGTTAAAATGAATATTTTAGCGGTTTACTATAGCAATTAAATGTCGGGGTTTGGTCATTAGGTAATTTATATTATATATAAGCCTATTTTCTATGCTAAATTGCCCCAGATTCTCTTAGTTAAAATCTGGAGTTGTTTTACTTGGTTTTTAACGATATTTTGCAAGTTTTGAAATTTGGTTTTCGGATTTCTATATTGTAACTTGGTCGTTCGATGTTCGTACGTTGACGCCGGGTGTAATTTATCGGATTTAGCACGTGTTGACCATAGGTTCAAACCTATGTGCGCTTCGCTCATCGTATCGGCTTTTCATATGGATTTTTATGCGGTTTTGAATGGTTTTGATTGTAGGTATGAACGCGGGAACTTCCGAGACAACGAAAAAAGACCAGGCATCCGTCGGTTTCGACTAGGACGAGGCGTTTAGGTGAGTAGATATATATCTATGAGGGAAGTTAGGTGGATGGCGTATAGCACACCCGTAACCGTAGAAATAGGATATTATCTATAGTAGAAACGTAAACCTAGCCTATAGGGTTATTAGAACACCATATGCGGATATTCATATACTTAGCAGAAAGATATATTCCTAGTTTATATTTCTTAGCCATTGAGTTATATATACATGCGTGTGTGTATGTGTGTGTGTCTATGAGTACTTTATAAAATATAAGTATATATATGACATTAGTATACTTGCGATATGAGTAAACATGATATGATATGATATGATATGAGTTGATGTACGCAACTATAGATCTGTACCATGTTGATTGGATGATATAATACAAGGGATATTCCGTACGTGATATGATAGGGATTGATTGCCGAATACGGCCGATATTTATTTCGACTCGAGGAGTCTTGTTAATATTTCAAAGTGGAATTCATTAGATATTTAGAGCCATGCTTACTTTCAAAAATAATGATTCGTTACATACTTTTAAATGATAACGTCAATAGTGCACTACGACTTTTCAAATGACATTTATTTTAAAATTATCATAGCCCCTTATTTCCAAAACAACGTTTCGTGCTATTTTAAACTATAACTATATGACTCATACGTAGTTGGATATTTTAATACTTGTTCACGTTACGATTTCATTATTCTGTATACGCTCGCATTTCAATTTCCTTATTTCTGCATACACTCGCGCTTCGATTATTTACGATATATACTACGTACATACCTTTAACTCTACTTAACTTCATGTGTTAGGACACATGGACCATTACCGATGATTCATGTTGCACTTGCACATACTCGCATGTTACACCCACATCTCATCGGTAATTGCCATGTCACATACATATATAGAACTTGTTATATCACCCGTATCGCACCATACCCAGTTAGCATTATAGATTACTGTTTAGTACCCAGCACCACGTACTGTTCCGGATATCGTACTTTCTTTACATTGATTATACGAACACGATTATATGAACACACTTGTCATGCATTATATTACTGTTCTGTGCCTTTACATGTTGTTCCATTATCGCTATATTCTTATGAGATTATATTTTCATGGGATTTCAGAGATTTGAGAAACCGCAGATATGATTTTATAAAACTTGTGAATGTTTTAAAAACGCGGTTTTCTCCTCGTATGATATTTCAGCATCCACCATGAGTTTTCTCGGTTCTGAACTATGAGTATTATCCGAATCGAGAGAGGGGGAGGAACGGACTGCGGATACATGGCGGACTCGGTACGGTACCTAAGGGCAAGAAGATCGTATAGAAAGGCGTTGAGCCTGGCTGGGAACACTATCTACCGGTGACAATATAAGACTCTGGGGATATCCAAAGGATACCGACCGGAATGATATGATACAGATGGATATGATGGCCGATTTGATGAGACGGCGCTTGAGAGAGGGCCGATCCGAGAGATGGCGTCTGAGATGTGAGGATTTACGTGTCGATGTTGGACACGGGATTTATGAGAATTTCGAGTGTCGATACTGGACACTCAGTGTTTTATGATAATTTCGAGTGTCGTTGATGGACACTCTGTCACGCTCCACTTCCCAGTGGACGGAAACAGTGATATGGCAAGCCCGCAACGTATTTACTATGAAAATACGTTAAGCGTAATTAAGCAATATAATAATATGCAAGAATGACAAAAGTAATAAAATGAAATGGTAAATTTATTTACATTCAACTTTACATACAAGTGTCTAAAAATAAAAGATACAATAATAAAAACAAATGCCTAAATAATGGCATACTGAAAGTAAGTGCAGGCAGGAAGAAACTAGTAGTCTGGCTGAGTAGCAAACTGGTCCAAGTCCTCCGGGCTTGGCTCTATTTTCTCAGAGTCCGGTCTACCTAACGAATATTCCAAAGAAACAGAAAGGAATTTCGTCAGCGAACTAGCGCCCAGTAAGTTCCAAAAGAAATAAGAGAAAATAGTATATAATGTGAATAGAAACCAAAAGAACAGAGGACAAGTAAAATTGTATGTGATCATTCACAGGTTTATAATAGTTATTCTAACATGGTTATTTGTAGTTTGATAAAGAAGGTATTCATATATATGAGAGGAGTCCATTTTACCCCGTAGACTATGGTAACATGTAGTACAAGGCCCCGTCATAACCCACAGGACAACGACACATGAATTCATGTAGGTGTCTTTTAAAGTGACCTCTCGTGCCACGATATACATTCCATACCAATCTACCCCTTTATCCCCGCGTATTGTATTGTGTAGATTAAGATTACAGGTCTTGGACAAATCCATGGATATAAAATGTTTAGGTTCATGTTCAAGATGTAATCATGTGTTTAGGTATTCATGTCAAGTTAATGTCAAGTTATAACCATGGTTCAGTCAAGTCGAGTCAAGTATACAGATTTGAATTTGATATTTGAATTCGAGTGTTCAGGTTCATGATCAAGTATTCAAGTTTGTGTTTGATTTTGGATTCTGGTTTGAGTTTGGATTCCGGTTGAAATTAGAATCTTATGAAAGGACTTAGTTCTTGCAATATCTTAAGTTTGGGAGTAATCGGCAACTGCTGCATATAAACGGTAGGATTTGTGTCTTTTTCTAAGACAATTGCTATTTGATAACTCTGTTAAGTTGTCTAACCTGAATAGGCAAGCACTCACTTTCTCTGGATCCCCGAGTCTTAAGAGAAATGATACCGCTTAAGCCTATATTATTCTAGAGTCCTTGAATATTGTTTGCATATCTCGATGGGGTTTTATGAAAAATAATTTAATATAGTTTAAAAAATAACCTCAAGGATGATTTATAATATTTAGGGTTTTCATGAGCATGTTTTTTAATTAAATGGTATTTTGGTGATGAAACTTAGCCTTTTAAAAAGTTTATGGTATTTTATTGAAAACTAGCTCTTTTAGTAACTTGATGGTATTTTATTAAAATTCTAATCTTTCATTTTAAATAATATAGTTTCATAATATATTTTTATTGAAAATACGAATTCATAGTTTTATATAATTTTTTCAAAAATTTAGTTTTGTTTAGAAAAGTCGTATTTCTTAAAAACCGTATTTTTATTTCCTTTCGAGACCGAATACTCCGTAAGGAGTTCTGTATCGCTCCACTATCCCAAATATGTGTGATATTCCACACCATCCAATAGCAGGTCTCCTAACGAGGGTTGTAGAGGCGTAATTGCCAAGGATTTAAAAAATACCGATTAAAAAAAGCCCGTTTTGAAAAGGTGTGGTATTTTAATGTAAAACTTATTCTTTAGATTAGCCATATGTTTAGAATACCGTGCTATGAAACCATAGTATGCGTGTGGGTAGGTCGTTACCCCGTGAAACTTTTCCTAAAAGTAGATAAACTAGTTATCGAGAAAGATTATACTAAAGTTCATGGTATTTTAGTGAAATGTTTTTTATATGATTGTTTCACATGAAATTTTTGTTAAACTTCAAGCTAAATGATATACATAATGTTATGAGTGGTGTTAGGATATTAGTTTGACCTATTTTGCTTATAGAGTGGGTGAAAAGGCTTGAAAAGAAAATAATATCGGTTCTAACTCCACTTTACCGATATGTTTTTAGAAGATGATATAAGATGAAAGGAAAAGAGAGAAGAGGAGACTTACGGCTTTATAACGTCAAGAAAAGAGTAAGGAAGAGAGAGGGGGCTCCGTGGAATCGCGGTAGCTCCGGGATTGACTCCGATCTTCAACGGACGAGAACTTGGATGCTAACTCTACTTGACTCCACTCGCACTTTAAAAAATTTGGGAGAAATTTGATAGAAATTTCAGAATGGGGGAGAGGTAGGGCATGGGATGGTATTTATAGGGTAAAAATGAGAGAGGGAGTGAAATAAAATGAATTAAAATGCATTTAATGGTGTTAATTAGAGAATTGAAGAGTCTATGTTTGATTGCAGGAAAATTAAACAGTGCAGGGGAGTCAAAGGGACGAGTGTGTAAAGCACAGAGTCATTTGGAGAACATCGGACCATCGGCCCAGCCTAAAGGAGGAAACAGACGGTTGGATCTTGAGAGTTTGCCTCGAGATTTGTACCATGTGTCTAGATGTGTGTTTACTCCTCTTTGCGCCTGTTTGATTTTTTTGAAACTTTTCAATTCTCCGTGAATTGCACGTGCAAATCTTGAGCTTCCAAAAAATTAAAAGAAAAATCTTTAAAAATAATTGGAACTGATGGGAATCGAACGCACATGTTATGTCACAGCAGTGTAGAGGCTTTACCAGTGAGCTACAAGTTGTTTCTTATTTTTATTGAAAACAAATAACCTATAACTCTTACACAGGCTGAAATACCCTTTTTTATACAATAAATAAGTAAATTTTGTACAGGGATTTCAGAGTCGTTATATTCTACTCTCCTTATAAAAATTTCGTCCTCGAAATTTACATAAAAGACTAATCTTCGAATAGCTGAGGGTATCATGCACGCATTTCGCCCTCTCGCTCCTATGTTGATTTTCCTGGCGAGTCTTTTCTCCACATTACCCGGACCAAGTTTACCTCCTTGTTCCGCAGTGTCTTCACCTTACGTGTCTATGTTTGGGGTGTTGCTGGGAGGCAAGGAGGTGAAGAGGGTGTTGTGATGGTGATGGGCGGTGATGAGGGGTCTCGACGACGAGGGTTGCCGGCGGGGGTTTGAGTTTCTTGGCGTCGGGGAAGTTGCAGGAAGGTGATCGGGAAGAGGAGAAGGAGGTGGTGATGATGAGAGGGCGAAGAGGAGGTGAGGAAGACGGTGATGGTGAGGACGAGGTCGATGGGTGAACGACGGCGACGAGGGAACGGTTTAGGGTTTTTGGGTTCATGGTTGCGAGATAAAGAAAGGAGAACGATAAAGAGAGAGAGAGAGAGTTGTGAGGTTAATTAATAGGTTTTATATATATATATATATATATATATATATATATTCGAGAGAGAGAGGCAGAGGTGGGGACGGGTTAAGTAGGGAGAGAGAGACTGAGAAAGTAGAGAGAGACTGAGAAAATAGAGAGAGAGAGATTTATATTTAGTTTAATTAATATATTATATATTATATAATAACTGTTTGTACATTATTAGTCATATGAAAATATTATAATATATTTATTATATGATTTTACAGCTCATACCAGATTAGTCCGAATATTATCCGGGTCCCTTTTAAAAATCTGTTTTCAAATATATAGAATATACGTAAAAGTTTAAACCATAATATGATGTCCTATCAATAAAAATGTATACCCCCAAATACGGATCTACTTAAATATACATAACGATCCAAACAAGTCTGTTTTAACAATTAGGACATGCACATGATATATGAATGCAACCACATGATATGGGGTACGATGATGAGAAAGGGTAGATATAAAAATATATTATTTGGTTTTTATTTTGTATTATTAAAAGATATGCAGATACTAAAATATATTATATATGTACGATATCTAGATTTGCACGGATACTTTGTACAAGCAAATATTTGATGTAATTTTGAACCATGGTGGGATTCAAACATGCGGGTCGGGTCGGATACTAACCACAGTTGCTAAATGCACTATCCGCAACCCAAAAGAAATAATAATCAAGAATTTTACCGCAAGATTTGAAATACCCCAAAATAAATATAGTGTAAATACACTAGGGTGTTACATTATACCCAACTACAAAAGAATTTCTTCCTCGAAATTCACGGAACATGAAAAGACAAGAGAATACGGATCTAAGAAAAGAGGTGTGGAAACTTCTGTCGGGTCTCGTCTTCGCGTTCCCATGTAGATTCTCCGTGCGAACGATTCCTCCATGAAACAAGTACCAGTGGGATAATTTTTTTCTTGAGGTCCTTTTCTCGTCGATCAACAATCGCCATTGTTCGCTCTTCATATGTTAAATTTTCCCTTACTGTCAGTTCCGAGTGATCTAGGACGTGCGTCTCATCTCGAACATACTTACGGAGTTGAGATACATGAACACCCGCCAAGGATAGTGGTAAAACCAATTGATAAGCTACTTCTCCAACACGCTCAATAATACCGAAAGGCTCCACGAATCGAGGACTAAGCTTGCCTCGACTAACAAATCGGATTACTCCTCTGGTCGATGATATTTTTAAGAATACAAGATCACCAATTGCGAACTCCAGAGGTCTTAATCCAGTATCAGCCCAACTTTTTTGTTGATCTTGTGCCGCATTCATATGATTTCGGATCATGTTGACATTCTCCACCATTTGCACAATAAGATCCGGTCCCAATAATCTTCTTTCTCCGATATCGTCCCAACAGACGGGCGAGCGACACTTACAACCATATAATACTTCGAATGAAGCCATATGTATAGTCTCCTGAAAATTGTTATTATAAGAAAACTCTACCAAGTCCAAATGATCCTCCCATGACTCTTGAAGTCTAATATGTATGCTCTCAACATATCTTCAAGAGTTTAGATCGTTCTTTCTGACTGGCCATCTGTTTAAGGATGATAGACGGTGCTAAATTTCAAGCGAGTTCCCAAACTTTCCAGTAGACTCCTCCAAAAGTGTGATAGAAATCGAGTATCATGATCCGAAACGATGCTCACGGGTACTCTATGCAATCTCACAATCCCCTGCATGTATCGCTCTGCCAAAGCCTCCGTCGATTGACCAACTGAAAATGGTGTAAAATGAGCTGCCTTGGTCAATCGATCGACAATTACCCAAACTGCATTATTACCCTTTGGACACCATGGTAAAGCGGTCACGAAATCCATGATTATATGTTCCCACTTCCATTAAGGAATCGGAAGTGGTTGAGCTCTTTCTGTGTGAACACATATTTTAGATTTTTGTGATCGGTAAATACTTCTACTCTTTCACCCAATAAGTAGTGTCTCCAAATCTTCAAAGCAAAATCACTGCTGCTAGCTCCAAATCATGAGTTGGGCAGTTCTTCTTATGAGTCTTAAATTGTCTCGACGCATAAGCTATACCTTTCCATGCTGCATTAGAACACATCCCAAGACTTTCCCAGATGCGTCGCTGTGAATAACCAACCCTCCAGAACCGTCTGGCACTATCAAGATAGGAGCGGTGGTCAATTTTTGGTTTAACGCTTCAAAAGCTGACGCACATTTCTCGGACCATACGAACGGTACCTCCTTTCGTGTTAGCTTGGTCAATGGTTCTGCTATTCGAACAAAATTCTTCACAAACTTTCCATACTATCCAGCAAGCCCAAGAAAACTTCTGATCTTCCCTGCGTTCTTTGGAATTGGCCAATCATGAACCGCTGCAATCTTTTCAGGTTCAACGACAATCCTATCTCCGGATACAACATGACCCAAGAACTTCACTTCTTCAAGCCAAAACCCGCACTTGCTCATCTTAGCATATAACTTTTCTTGTTTTAACATTTACAGTGTGATTTTCAAGTGATCTGTATGATCTTCTTTGCTCATCGAATAGACCAGAATATTATCAATAAACACCACTACTGTAACGACTCTAATTTCATTGTACAAAAAATTTCAAGTTAATGTACAGAGTAGAGTTTCTAGTCCGAGCACAAGTTATAAATTTAAGAACAGCAAAAAATAACTTGTAGCTCATTGGTAAAGCCTCACTGCTGTGACATAGCCCCTGTATTCGAATCCTATCAGCCACATATATATTTAATGATTTTTTAAAAACTTTTGGAAGCCCAAAAGTTTACACGTAAAATGAAAAGTCTGATAAAATCAAAAATGTGCTGAATGATATATGAACCGACCTCGACACGTGACACAAATCCCATCACCCAAAGCCCTACGATGGCCTGCGAGATCATCGTTTGGGCCGGCGCCGCCGGGGTAGACCATTGGTAATGCCCTTAAATTTTGCTCACTTGACCCTTGGTGTAACGCCTTGAAATTCGTTTAGAGTGTTTTCGCGTTAATTAGCAAGTGTGCGTGTTTTTCATAAAAACGGATATCTTATTTTCCTTCTTGGCTAGTGAAAATTGTGTTGTGAAGTGTTAATATAGATATATTTATATATATTTATAGGGTTATTAATTATTTTTGGTCGTGTTACCCTAAGTAAGAATTTTTGTGTTAAGTGCACACATGCACACTTATCATATTTTGTGACTTGGTTAAAGTGTAACATGTTAACCATTTCATTCTTGCATGGTTCATTTTTATTTCTACCCTTTTTCCAAGTCAAAACCCTTCAAAAGAAATGCAAAATTCAAATAGAAATGGAGCATGGTGTTAGGTAGGGAAAATTTGACTTTTTATTGGCTATCTTCTTCTCTCTTCTCTCTCTTCTCTCATTTTTCTGTACACTGCAGAATTGCAGCAGCAAACATATCACTTCTTCATCTTTTCTCTTATCTTTTCACTCCTCTTTGATCTTTACACAAAACCCTACACAAATCTAACTTTTTTCCTCCACAAAACCTTGGTTTAATGGCTCATTTGAAGTGTTTGGTGGCAAGTCTGCATACTTGAGGCTAGATCTGGAACTTTTGGTGTTTTATAAGGTCTTTTGAAGGTATTGCACTCATGTTTAACATCCCATTTCATAACTTGTTGTATTTTAGCGAAATATCACATTTTTATGCATGTTTTGTGCTATATAAGAAGATTTAGTGAAGTTATGTTAAAATTGATATCTTCATGGCTTGACTAGCTTGGTGATGAGTTGTAAGTGTGATTTTAGACTTGGGTTTGTTTCCGATTTCAGAAAAATACCCTAAAGTATCATTTTAGTGCAAAAGTGTGATTTTTAACTTGAATTTGGGTTCTGTTGAATCTGCTGCTACCCGTGTTGCCTTAAATTAAAATTGTAATTACTGGGGCATACACAGTATGTATGGAGTGCACACACCAAACCCGGGAGCCCACCTTCCTACCCAGGCCGCCGGAAAAAGCTTTCTGGCCGCAAATTGCAGCCAGATGAGGGAATTGTGGGTTGGGGTTTGGGTGATGGGTGTCTGCTGCTGTGTGGGGTATTATGATATATATAGTTTTATAAAACTCTTTCTGTATCAAAATCTGGGACCTATTACCCTATTTCCCGTATTTTAAATCTTCGCGACACGCGTGTTACGTGTGTGGGTTTGGGGTGTTCTGCGTATTGCGACGCGTCGAGGTAGTTCCAGACGCTTAATCACACATTTTAGCGTATCACGCACACACGCGCTTGGTTTGCGACGCGGGTTTCTAGTATGACTTTAAATGTCGTGTTTGTATGGTTTTGAGCTTATATGTGATATATTGTGTAATTCTAGGTTCGCAGGCGAGTGCGACGGACGCTGCGAAGAAGGGGAAACAAGTCGTCGGATACACTTAGCGCGAGACTACGGTGAGTAGATTTAACATCTATGGGGATATCGCCCGCATGGCGTTATGCGTCAGGGCTGATAGGACCTTATAGCTACATATTGCATTTACCTACATTGACTGTTCATGGATACTGTTGTTGCATACTGCATTCCCTGCTATATGTAGGTAAACTTAGAATTGATAGAACACCGCACTATTACTAACGGTTCATGTTGCACGAGCACTAATCTGCATGTTACACACACACCGTTAGTAATTGCCATGACACACTCACTGTAGAATTGCCATGATCATTATACTGTAGTTCATTTCACGTATGATTCGATATGATTTTCATAGAAATTGGGAGCCGCATGATGTCTTTGAAAACTGAAACTATATTAAAAAGCGGTTTCTCCCTTGTACTTATATTATGGCTTGATGTACATAGCACATCGCATTTGATTTACTCAGTGGTGTTGGATTTTCATGTGATTTCGGGTTTTGAGGACCGTGGGATTATTTAAGAAAAGATGCACTATTTGAAAACCCGGTTTCTCGTGATATGATATTTTGGTGCGTCCACCACGCGTTTTCTCGGTGCTGAGACGTGTGCTTGAAACCCGATTCGAGGAGTTGGATGATCCGTTTGCGGGTTCGTGGTGGACCCGGTATGGTTCCCCTCGGCAAGATGATCGATGGACTTTGCCGATTGAGACTGGAGGTGAGCGAGTACCTACCGGTGATTGGTTGGACCTGGCGGTTATCCAGAGGATACTGACCAGAGTCGAGAGATGGATTGCGGGATGATCCGTACTGCCGGGGCCGAGGGCCGATACCGCAGACGGAGCCCGTGGGCTGATCCGGACTTACGGAGCCCGATATATGAGGATTTGCGTGTCGATGCTGGACACGAGTATTTTATGATATTTTGAGTGCCGATGTTGGGCACTCGTGATTCTCAGAGATTTACAGGATTTGAGGGCCGAGGAGAGTGCCGGCGCCTGAGTTTATTTGGGATTTGGATGCAGTGTTGGGCACCGATTATTTTTCCACGTTGATATTCCGTGTAGATGTTGTTTATCCCATACTCAGCATTGATTATCATGCATCTCATCCTGTAGTTATTTTACCTGACATAGCACTTGCATGATTATTGCACCTACTGCTTGTCGCATATAGATTTTACCTGCTGGCATATGATAGAGTAGTGCAGTACGTGCATGCTCGCGATTACCTTTATATGTTATCTCTATTTACGAGTTGGCAACTCACCCCCGTTGTGCCACAGTATTTGCAGGTTGCCCCTCAGAGTAGTCGTGGTAGGCTGCCTTTTGCATCTTTTGGCTACAGATACCACTACAGTTGGTGCGAGAGCTATTTTGCTATTAGGTGGGTTGTGGTATCTGCTTACTTTTATTGTACACCCTCTTGTATCTAGTACTCTCCATCTACCATATATGGACTGGACTTAGAGACAGTGTGAGGACGATGATGTATATTTTTGTATTCTGGTGTCGAACTCGTGGGAGCCGACTTTATATTTGCAGTTTATTATTCTGTGATGTTTACTTATTGTTCATTCTTCGCTACGGCGTCGTATATTACTCTTGTGGTGATAGTTTCCGCCGTTGGGCGTGATTGCTCCCGTTTGGGGATGCTTTGTTTCATTATATCTCATTTTCACTTATATCCTGTTTTATACCCGATTTCGGGGTACTTTTACATAGAAAATGCTGCCAAAATTATTTAAATGATGACGTAACTTTAAAAGAACTTATTGAACTATTTAAGGTTTTCTAAATATTTTAATTAAATGTTTTCAACACTCGCTACTTTTAAATGGTTTTGATTTCTGGGTTCGGCTTACTTAGTCGCGTTACGCCTGTAGACGTTGCGTGGTTAAGTGCCGGTCACGAGTCGAAACATTCTGGTTGTGACACTTGGCCAACCATCTTAACTCCTATTATGTTTGATTTCTATGCATTTATCTAGAGAGGGTAAATTCACTCTTTAATTCTATTTTAAATGGATTTTTTAATTCCTTTCTTCAGTCCTCAAAAC
This sequence comes from Agapanthus africanus, assembly GCA_030015575.1. NCBI lineage: Eukaryota > Viridiplantae > Streptophyta > Magnoliopsida > Asparagales > Amaryllidaceae > Agapanthus > Agapanthus africanus. The sequence goes on along the minus strand of CM057351.1, from coordinate 313,343,568 downwards.
CCTAATTTCTCCTATAAATACCACATCATATCCTAGCCTCTTCATTCTGATATCTATTGTCAAAAATCCTCAAAATTTTCCAAGGCAAAGAAGGGTACAAGTGGAGTAAGCACTAGGACAATTTCCGACGATGATTCGAGACGATTCCGGCGACCTCGCGACTCCACGAAGCCATCAAACTTTCCCTCAACCTCCCCTCTCTTCTCTAATCTTGTAATTCACCTCTCTTCTCCTCTTTTCATATCTTAAAACTATCTCTTTTCAAATTACGTCGGTAAGTGGAGTTATACCGACTCTTAATTCTATTCTCTTTAAAATTTCAATTTTTTCTTAAGAACCACTTAACTATATCATTACATCTTTCTTGTTAAACATTAACTAATATTTAGAAACAAGTTTCATTTCAAAACTCCATATAAAACAACTTTTATCACACTTTCACGTTTAAATACCATAAAATTACATATGACATCTTTTATCATTTTTGCTTGTATTACCTTTAGAATCTCACGAGGTAATGACCTACCTCTCACAACATGCATCATGATATAGCACGATTAGCTTTTAACAATATATATTTTGGGACAAATACAACTTTTACATTAAAATACCATAAGCTATTAAAAACCGTATTCTTTAAATTGTATTATTTAAATTCCTTGTGATTGTGCCTCTACAGCCCACTTTTGGGAAATCCGATTCGGTTGGTATGGGTTATCGCACATCCATCGGACTAGTAGGGCGAGATGCAGACCTCCTCACGGAGTATACGATCTCGATGGAATTTCTAATGCAATTTTTAAGAAAAAACATGATTTTCTAATTAATAAATAAATTTTATTTTTTATAATTATATACAAATATTAGCAAACCATATATTTTAAATATATAATAAATTCCATGTTTTTTTTCTAAACACAAAAATTACAAGTTTCATGAAAATACCATCAAGAATCCATACAAATCAACTTTACACTAAAATACCATGAACTATTCAGCTTGGTATTTATTCACTAGAATACCTCACATTTAAAAGTTACATCCATGAAAACCCTAAATACGATAAATAAATACTTGAGGTTTAATTTTAAGGTATACTAAAAATATTTTTCATAAAACCCCCTCAAATTATATTAATTTACATTAAGGACCCTAGTAAATATAGGTTTAAACGGGATCAATTCTCTTGAGCCTCAGGGAGCCGGAGAAAGTGGGTGCTTGCCTATTTAAGGTAGAAAACTAAAACGGGGTTATCAATGGTAATTGGGTTGGAAAAAGTCACAAATCATGCAGTCCATGTGCAGCAGTTACCGATAACTCTTAAATCTAATTCAGGACTCAAATCTTTTTAAAGTGTCAGACTCTATCTCGGTCTTGGTCTAATCTGAATACAATCTAAACATGAATCCAACTATAACTCCATTTCAATATGAATCCAATGTATCAAACATGAACACTTGAACATGAACATTCAACATGACTCGACTGGACCGAACCGTGGATATATTTTGAACTTGATTGCTTGACTATTCGTTTACATCCGATCCGTTTACATGAACAACTTATACCATGGTTTCGGCAAGTCTTATACAACAAACCATTATAATCAATACAATATACATTTATGGGTTTTTTTAAGAGGTAGATTAGTACGGAATGTATAAGAAGTGGAATGAGACGGTCACTATAATACACCTAACCTGAATATCCATTGCCGTTGTCCTATGGGTTTTGACGGGGCCTTGTACTCCATATGCCTTAGTCTACGGAGAAAGTTGGATTCTTCTCATATACCCCGATATATTCTGTACCAAGCTACAAACAACTACGTTAGTATAACAAAAATAGACAAATTACCAGATTTATTCCTTTTTACTTGATCTATCTCTTTTAGGACTTTCCGAGCGATTGTTCGCTGACGACATTCCTTTTTCTTCTTTTTTTGGAATGTTGTTAGGAGGACCTGACTCTCAGGAGATCAAGCTCAGCCAGGACTATTTGGAGCAGTTCATTGAGGATCCCGAGCTCTAGTGCTACTTGTACATACTTTTACTTTCAGTTCATATGCCATTGTTTAAGTATCGCTTTCCAGCATTGTATTTACTTTCCAGTTGTATGTAAAGAATGCTTAATCAATAAAAAGTTGATGTTTATTTATACCTCTTGTCATTTCTTATGTACATTTATTATATTACTTATTTATGCTTAACATATTTACTTCTGAGAAAATACGTCGCGTCCCTGCCACGTCCTCTTACCCGTACAGTGGGAAGCGGGGCGTAACAGGTTTTGTTGGTGGCCCATGCAGGTCAGTTCTACGTAGAAACCTACATAACCATGCAAGGTCAGTTCTACATGGAATTAAGCAATTTAAGTCATAAGAATTATAAGAATCAGTTGCTAAACATTCTTTATATTTCATATTCTTTGAATCTATCATAACCCTATTTTTCTTCAAGGTTATGGATTCTCCTAACAACATAAGCACGTATGTCAATGGAAACACCCCACCACCACCACCTCTTCCACTTACACCTACCGTAGAATCTCCTATCAATGAGCAGACGATTTTTCTTGAGGCAATTAAGAGCATCTTGGAGGGACAGCGGTAGCAGATTGCTATACTCCTTCATCGCCCAGAAGCTGAGTCCTATGTCTACAAATGCCAAGGTTGGTTCTTGGTACTTCATTACATTCATCAACTATCTCTCAAGATTCGGACATATGTTCCTTTTGAAACATGAGGTTGAAACTTTTGAGAAATTCAACGAATGTAAGTTTGAAGTTGAGAACCACACGGGTGGAAGTATTAAAGTCCTTCGATGTGATTGAGGAGGAGAATACTACAGCATGGAGTTCCTGGAGTTTCTTAAAAGAAAATGTGATTCTCTCTCAGTTTACTCCTTCGAATACACCACATCGCGATTGTGTATCGAGGCGGAGGTATCGCACCCTATGAGATATGGCGCGCTCTATGATGAGTACTACTGAGTTACCTATTTCCTTTTGGTGTTATGCTCTTGAGAAGCTGCATACCTATTGAATGGGGTTCCATCCAAATTAGGGCCTACCACAACATATGATATATGGTGTGGGAAGAGACCATGTCTTAAACGAGTTAAGATATAGGGTTGTCCGGCCTATGTTGAAAGGCAGAATACGGACAAGCTCGAGGAAAGGTCGGTTTTGTACAAGTTTGTTAGAATATCCCGAACATTTGCGAGAGAATATCTTCTACCACACTGAGGAGCAAAAGATGTTTTGTTTCTCAGCATACCACCTTTTTAGAAAAGAAATTTCTTATGAAGAAATTTGTGGTCATGAGATAGAACTGGAAGGAGTTTCAGCTAGACAAACTAACAGCCGATGATTTGGTGAAACCAAAAGATTCAATAGTTTCCAACGAACCTCAGCCTCTCCGTAAATCTGGTAGGGTTCCTCATCCACTTGAGAGATACTACGGTCTTCTCAATGATAGTGTGAGCGAGGATTGCATCATGGTAGATGATGGCTGAACTAGGTTCAGGCAGGCCGTCACGAGTGGGGACTCTGTGAAATGGCTGGATGCTATGCGATCAAAGATGGAATCCATTTAAACCAACAAAGTATGACTTTGAATGTTGCACCTAAAGGGGTAAAACCCATTGGGAGCAAATGGATCTTGAGAATATTCTTAGTATAAATGGAAAAGTTGAGACTTTCAAAGTTATGCTTAAGTCCATCAGGATCAATGCGCGCATCGCGGAGTTGGAACATCTATTTTGATGTGGTAGTCAAAGAGTTTGACTTCATCAAAAAAGTTGTAGAGAGTAAGGTTGTCTTCCACGTATTGTACATAGATGACATACTCTTGATAGAAAATAGTTTCCTATGCTACACTCGGTCAAGCTCCTCTTATCACGGGGATTCTCAATAGAAGATTTGGATAATACCTACTGCATCTTGTGGATTATGATCTATGATGATAGATCTAAGTGGTTGTTGGGAGTGTCCAAAATCCAGGTACATAAATACCATAATAAAGGGGTTTGGTATGGAAGATTCTAAGCGTGGTGGTTCGCCCACTCACTCATGGATCGCTCTCTCCAAAAAGAAGTCTCCCAAGACTGATTTGGAGAGAGCTCGCGTACAAGGGATACCCTATGCTTCGGCAGTATGCTCTATCAGAGTATGCGATGTTATGTACAAGACCAGATGTAGATGGCTCACTAGGTGTAGTGATCAGGAATCAATCGGATCTTGGAAGAATCACTGGAAAGCTGTGGAGGACATTCTTAAGTACTTGAGAAGCACTAAAATAAAGTTCATGGTTCGAGCTTCCAGAGTGATAAGGCCGACTGAGAGTCAGTCACAGACATTGTCTTTACCCTCAGTGCAGGGACGGTATGTTGGAAGAGTTCCAAGCTAGATACCGTGACATACTAGAAGATAAAGGCTGAATACATTGCTACCAATGATGCTGCCAAAGTGGTTATCTGGGCATTTCTTGTTCATAATATGAACAGGGTTCCTACCATTGAGCGTCCAATAAGTGTTATTGATACAACAATGGAGTTGTGGATTTAGCCTAGGAACACCTATCCCATCAGCGTTCCAGACATATTCTGAGGCAGGTATCACCTGATCAGGGAGATGGTTGATCTCTAAAGGATCGAGATAAGGAGAGTAGACACGAAGGATTACACAGCGGATCCACTCACAAAGGCTTTACCCCTAGAGAGACTTCTATGTGATGGTTGAGTATGGGATACTACAACCACTGCTATATTGTTGGGTATTGGATACTACAACAGATGGCCTTAGTGCAAGTGGGAGATTGTTAGTTATATGTATGCCCTAGAGGCCATTACTGTATATGCGATGTATAATGTAGTGGATGCTTGGACATATATAGGGAGGACTTTCTTGCTCGACATGATAGTATGCTATCTGGTTGCATTTTATCTTAACATGTACACTTATTGTCTCTCTATTACATGTTGATAAAGCCCTCGGGATGAGTACTTGACTACCAAGACTATGATGCAGATCATACTAGTGGGGACAGGGGAGTCGATAAGTACATCCTTCAAATGTTCCTAGTCGTGGGAGTATCGAGACAGGGCATCGATACTCCAGAGCAGACTAGCATATGCGCTTCCTAACCCATATGATGGGTGATGGATGATCCCTTATCCATTGGTGTTTGACATCAGAGAAGGTATACGGGTGCTCAGTGGAGACTGGGTACACTGGACGGGCTCGCCGAGAACTCCTAAATGGTATTATACCTATCGTCGGATAGCAGTTCTCTGGTGACACTGGTACAGGTTAGTCTGTAGATCCGAGATCGTCATAGAGTCTTGTGTGATTCCCACCGTGCTTTGATTTCCACCATACCACGGTCAAGAGATCGTGCAAAAAGTTGGTTTTTGGGTACAGTCCCGAGTCAAATGGAGGCAATGAGCAATAGGAGGGGTTTCATCTCTCCCGGTATTGGGAGTTGATGTTGCGCTATGCTCGATTTGCCATAACAGGAAATCCCTGGCCATGGTTGCTGAGATTTACTGGTAAGTGTTATCAGTGGTTTCTTGAACTGTTATGGACCTTACATCGGTATGACTTATCAGGCTATTGGGGTCTGACGTTATACCACCATCAGGCTGTTGATATGCGACATGTCAGACGAAGAGACCGGACTGTACCGTAGTGTTACTAATTGGATTCACAGGAGTGTAAGCATGCTTGCTTGTTGATCTTCTGATCGCTCAATACCCGGGTGGCCATTACGTTTAGCAGACTGCTTACGGCTTGTGGGTGTTTGATATGATCATCACCTACTGCCGGCGTATTGACGAGTCTTTAGAGTCCTACACAGAGGTTTCCTGGTTCATGCAAAACAGAGTAGGAGCACATATATGATATGTACGGGACCGAGATAAATGCGAGTATGTGATACAACATTCTATTCTCGCGACTTGTGACATTGGTCGGGTATATGTGATATAGCCGGATTATTGGATCAAGTGTTGATTCGATAAGTTGTTGCATTTGATATTAGTCGGTTATATGTAATATAGCCGGATTATTAAATCAAGAGTTGATTTAATAATTTAATGTATAATTATATATTTGATATATTACATTACATTAACTAATATTAGCTCACTTAAGTATTAATTTTTCTCACTTGATGATACATTAATATATATGTGATATTTGTTAATTGTATTAGTTTCTTTTTATACACAAAATATATATGTGATATATATTGTTGTGTCATGATATGTTACACTTGCAACATGTATGTAAGAGACGTATGCCATACTAGGGTTTATGTTTGGGTTTTATTTATCATTAAGTAATTCACAAAAGATTTGGAATGAGTCATGGTTGAAGCTTTGAGAAACTTATAGAAAACATTGACCAAGTCCACTCTTTTGTCATTGCTTAAAATATTTCTTAACCCAACCCTTAACTCATAGCTATGGTTTATTCTCTATGTGAGTTAGGCATGACACTAACTCACCTATGGTTGCAATTCTAACCTCACTCTCTCATTCATTTTCTTCATCGCTTCTTCTTCCTCCTCAAGAGAAAAAGCTTGCTAGCTTTTTCTAAGTGATGATTTATTGTGAGAAAAATAAAACTAAAGTGAGCCAACTTCCTACTTCATCATCCTCTACTACTTGCTATTTTGTTTAGGGTGTTTGCTTCACTAACCTCACCATTAGTGAAGAGATAGCATGAGCTAGATCATCTTCGGCCTCGAAGACTTCGATGCAAGCTTGTTCCGTACATCTTGTGGAGCCTCTCCAGAGTCCAGGAGTTCGTGATCGCAGTGAAGAGACTGCTACATGGAGATATTGAAGTGAAGGACCAGTCTACAAAGGTTGTATTCCTTCTTCCCCTTAGTTTGTAAAGAGTTTATAATCTAGAAAACCCTAAGTCTCTAGTTCGATCCTCGTTCGGGTTCTTTAGCTCTCTAGAAATTTTTGAAATGGCATGTTCGATGCCCTAGTAAACACCGTGAGGGTGCTAAGGAACCCATCAGTGGTATCAGAGCCTAGCTAGGGCATTAGGCGTTGCGTGGGCGAAATTAAAAGTCCGATCGAACTCCGAAAACCCTAATTTTCCCACTTTCTGGAAATTTTTCAAAAAGTTAAAATTTTTCATGTTAAAAATATTCAGAAAATCATGCAGGTAATTCTATGGACACACCTGAAGAACGAAGCCCTAACTCGTCTAAGTGACCGCGGATCCGCGACTAAAACATGGTATTGGCGGCGGATCTACGGCGCCACTTAAGAGGCTTGGGTCGGGCCCTTCAGCTGTAGGTCCGTAGGTACTATGGTATGTCTCTGGTTAACTTTAACAGTGCTCAAGTGTTGAGCTTTCTGGGAATTTTTGGAATTCGTTGATTCGATCGAAATATTTAACGTCGCCTATCTTTCTTTGATTGTGATACAATATTTGGAATCCATATAAGTAGTTATGTGATAACTAGTTTTAATTTTGTAAATCTAGCGGTTTAGTCTCATTTGATCGGTTGTCACGGAATTTTGATGTTGATCAAAAGTCCGTCGCAATTACGCAGCATGCACGGATACTCATCGGGTAACCTTACTAGATAGCCACGCCCCATAGCCCCGACCAAGTGACTGTAAGAGAACCCCGTCGCCAAAAAGCATTTGTTCGGGTGCTCGCGACAATGATGTTCCGCCTTAGTGCACTTCATCGATGGCACCGGGGGTGAGGCCGTCTAATAAAGTTTTCAACGAGCAATCGATCAGATTATCGGGAATCTTGTTGAATTACTCGACAGGTTATTAGAAAGTGTTTTCAATATCGAGACTAAAATGCGGGGTTTATAATTTTTAGGCATGTGATGTCTAAGGAATTCATTTGGTTGGGCATGAAATCCAAAGTATGTGATACATTGGGTTTATGATGTCTAAGGTGGTTGCGGATTCCAATTGTTGTAGTTTTCACTTTCTTTTCTGCGACCGTAAGTGTAATATGTGGTGTATCACCGGTTTCGTTGCTATACGTCAACGACAATTGGGATACGCATATTTACTTACGTTGATGACATGTGATGTTATGTGTTGCTGTGATATGTTATATTGGATCGTCGTGTTTTGAATAGCCAGGGGTTTTATGTGAGATGAGAGTTTTTATTTTCATTCATGTAAAATTCATTGTATGTATTATTTTTTTATTGGGGCACTTCCGGGTTGAGGATGATGTCACCATTGATGTATATTATTTACTTTTCTGCATTAGGATAGACCCAAGGCGGGGAGCACAAGTAACCAGGTTCTAGGGTCGAGTGGGAGACCATCTCAAGGAGTTGAGACCAGGTCTCCTAACTCTAGAATTGGTAGGGTTGCTTGGTGCTCTCGTAGGGGTCTAGGGATGTGGGTTTGGCTATTCATCACGACCGTGGAATCCGTATTTTTACTGGCTTAAATAAAATACGGAATTCCTAGTATATCCAATATTTCATATGTGATTCTTCTGCTGCTGATATTCTGTGATGTGATCACATGATATATTCTGAGACGAATGCCTATATTATATATATGAGATATAATAAATATTGTTGCTTTCGTTTCTTCTGTGATGCTTGGGAAGCATAAATTGATGGGAATTCATTAATGAGATTAATGAAATAAAAGAAACCTAAAAGATGTTGTAGAAACTTGTTTTAAAATCTGGTAGCTCTAGTTCTTGCTTTGCATAGCGGTATTCCTTGTAGAATATCCAGCACCTTATTCGATAAGGAAAGAGCCGAGATCCCTTCACCGGGAGTGACCTCTTTAGAGAAACTAGAAGATGCTACAATACACCCGGTTTTTCTTTTGATTGCTTCTATAGTTTTTTCTTTGCATAGTGGTATTTGTGAAATATCCTGCACCTCATTCGATGAGGAAAGAGCCGAGATTCCTTCACCGAGAGTGACCTCTTTAGCGAAACTAGTAAAAGCCTCAAAAACACTCATTTTCAAAATCACTCGATTCTACAACGATATCAAGTTCATTACGCAAAAGGTTTTCTTAAAAACCTGTCGTAGCCCTCCGTCATTTCAGATAAGTTCTACTTAGTATTCGTGATACGTTTGTTGACTATGTTAAGGCGTAGTGTGCGGTAGCTGATTAGTGCTTGTCTGCATAAGCATACGATGCGATTGGATTAGGGTAGTCATACGACTTTGTTGATCTTGTTAAGGGTCGTGCGGGTGGGTTCAATTCAATCAGGAAATGACGGGTTGAACTTGGCTAGCGCTTATGATTTGTTGACCTTGTTAAGGTCATAAGTTGCTAGGGGTAAAATATTATCGGGAATTTCAAGTTTTGAAATTTGCAATGAGATTGCATACCTTCTATAAGATAGTTGAATCCCGATACCCACTGCGAGTAAGAGTTACTCCTGGGAGAGTTTTGCACATTACAATTAGCCGATCAAGTAGGTGTCCAGAAAGGTGTTAATGGGATTACGCCCTTGGGAAAATGAGGTTTATTTTAATTAGGTCCGTGCGAAAGCACGGGAAACCTCTCTCAAAGTACTGACACTGGCTTGGCCAAAAGATTGACGAACTTGTAGGGTGTAATTAATCCCGACTAGTCTTTACCTTTTAGGATTTGAAAGAAGATTTGACTAAAACAGTGGGAGCCGTCCTGATTAGATAAACTAATAAGCAATCTAATCTTGCAAGAGCACACGCAGAGTGTTATCTTCTCTCTCTTTCATGGTAGCGACCATGTCACGCCTTAATCAAGATAATAATATGGATGCATTGACCGAACCTGCTTATTATACTGAGCTAGGGAACGTTGGTTCCGTTCTATCTTATAATTGTTATAAGTACGATCGGGAAATAGGGGAATATCAGGATTCCCATGCCACCCAATTGAAGAAAAAGCATGTTGATGCATATTCTTTGGGTATGTTCGTAACCAAGAACTGTTTCTCAGTATCCTCTATGTCCTAGGTATGTGATACCGGATTAGGATCCCGCATATGTAATATATTACATGGGCTACAGAAAGGTAGAGAACTGAGAATGGGTGATATGTCTCTAAGTGTTAGAGAATGGTGCAATTATTGTAGCCAAGTCTGTTGGCAGATATCACCTTGTATTAATACATTGATTCTGAATAAATGTTATTAGATACCGAACCTGATATACAACATTACATCAGTTTCTTTATTAAGTTAAAGAAGGATGTAATTCTATATTAGAGGATAATGTTGTGAACATTTTCCTGAATCAAGAGTTGATTCGATCAGGCACGTTATATAATAGCATATACATTCTAAATCAAACCACAGTTCAAAGTATACAGAACACACAAAAGAGGAGTAGTTCAGAGATGAACGAATCCTTCTTATGGTATTGTAGACTGGGTCATATCAATGCGACATGACCAGCTAAGTTACATAAAGATGAATATGAGAATCTGTTCGAATTTTCATCTTATGCTACTTGCCAATCTTGTCTCAAAGGTAATATGACCAATACTCCGTTTACTGGAAACAGAGAAAGAGTTAGTGAACTCTTCGGACGAATACATGATGATGTATACGGTCCTATGTCTACAAATGTCAAGGTTGGTTCTTGGTACTTCATTACATTCATCGACTATCTCTCAAGATTCGGACGTATGGTCCTGTTGAAACATGAGTTTGAAACTTTTGAGAAATTCAATGAATGTAAGTTTGAAGTTGAGAACCACACGAGTGGAAGTATTAAAGTCCTTCAATATGATCGAGGAGGAGAATACTACAGCATGGAGTTCCTGGAGTTTCTTAAAGGAGAATGTGATTCTCTCTCGGCTTACTCCTTCGAATACACCACAACGCAATTGTGTATCGGGGTGGAGGTATCGCACCCTATGAGATATGGTGTGCTCTATGATGAGTACTGCTGAGTTACCTGTTTCCTTTTGGTGTTATGCACTTGAGAAGCTGTATACCTATTGAATATGGTTTCGTCCAAATCAGGGCCTACCACAACATATGAGATATGGTGTAGGAAGAGACCATGTTTTAAACGAGTTAAGATATGGGGTTGTCCGGCCTATGTTGAAAGGCAGAATCTGGGCAAGTTCGAGGCAAGGTAAATTTTGTACAAGCTTATTAGGATATCCCGAACATTTGCGAGGGAATATCTTCTACCACACTGAGGAGCAAAAGATGTTTTGTTTCTCAGCATACTACATTTTTAGAAAAGGAATTTCTTGTGAAGAAATTTATGGTCATGAGGTAGAACTGGAAGGAGTTCCAGCTAGACAAACTAATAGCTGATGATTTGGTGAAACCAAAGGATTCAATAGTATCCAATGAACCTCAAGCTCTACGTGAATCTGGTAGGGTTCCTCATCCACTTGAGAGATACTGGGGACTTCTCGGTGGCAGTGGGAGCGAGGATTGTATCATGGTAGATGATGGCCAAACTAGGTTCAGGCAGGCCATCACGAGTGGGGACTCTGTAAAATGGCTGGATGCTATGCGATCAAAGATGGAATCCATTTACACCAATAAAGTATGACTTTGAATGTTGCACCTGAAGGGGTAAACCACATTGGGAGCAAATGGATCTTGAGAAGATTCTTGGTGTAAATGGAAAAGTTGAGACTTTCAAAGCTATGCTTAAGTCCATCAGGATCAATGCGGGCATCGCGGAGTTGGAACATCTGTTTTGATGTGGTAGTCAAAGAGTTTGACTTCATCAAAAAGGTAGATGAACCTTGTATATTGTTCACACCATAATATTGTATTATTATATTCCCCATTCTTATTCGTTTTACAAATAAACAGGTGCTTTTGACGCATGCCAGCTACATATTACAGGTTACAGGTTCTTGGACAGAAAACAGTGAAAACGATGAAAAGACGATGCAAAAGTGGACTTTGACCAACAAACAGAAGACACTTGATCAAGCCTACATCAAAGATAAAATTCGCAAATTACAAGGCAATGCAAGGTCCAAGATTACAAAGCGAACGGTTAAAAGTCCACCGCAATTATTCACTGGAGATCTGGAAGAAACATAGAAGCTATTTTAATAAAAGAACCAAATAATAAGGAAGCCCAAAGACAGAAGAGCCAACAAAGAAAATTTCAAGGCCCAATACTTCCTTTTAAAGAGACAGAGACATAAAATTTTACGAAAGCTTGGAGTCTACTTTGACCAGGTCTTCCTAAGGATATTTTGGTAAATGTAGACATGCGAATCAATTGTAACCTAGGGTTTGCTATCCTCTATAAATAGGAACTCTAAATCATTGTAAAGGCTATGCCTCCCTATGCCTCCCTTCATTAATAAATTTTAGAATTTTTTTGGAGAGCATCGGTGCCTCTTTTCAATTCATGAATTCAGATCTGACAACCCTGTGTTGATATTTGGAGAGAGCCATCTGTAAGTAGTTTTATTTAATAGCTCTAGTTTAGATTTTAATTCCTTGCCTTAGATGTTAGCTTTGGGGAAGGCTTTTGAGAGATGAGATCTCTCATCCCTTTCTTGCCCATTATATATTTTCAATAGGACTCCATGCATACACGCACACACCGCGCCCTACGGCACCCTATCCCTCGAGGTAGCAGTGATACCGTAGTATAAAGGCCCGGTTGCGCGCGTTTTCCATGGAAGTTAGGGTAAGGATCTCTAAAGAAAGGACAAGAACCTAGAGGAAGAAACACCTTCCCGAATGGATCTAATCACCTTTATTGATAATTACCTTAACTCCTTTTAGATTCTAATTTAGGTATAGAAAGCGTTGAGATTTATTTACATTTCCAAACCACTCCGAAACCTAACCCTAGCAAGATTTAGATCTAGATAATCTTAGTATAGATTGATTTAGTTTTTTAGATTCAATAATCAATCCGAACACCCTTCGGAATTAACTCGTAAGAGCGAGTAGGAGATTCACAACATCCCTGTGGACCGACCCGTACTCACCGGCTAGCTGCAAAGCGACGCCATTCTTAATTGCGGTAATAGATAGTTTTTGAGATCAATCAAATGGCGCCGTTGCCGGGGATCGAACCCGGGTCACCCGCGTGACAGGCGGGAATACTCACCACTATACTACAAATGGCGCCGTTGCTGGGGATGGCGTAGAAATTTCCTTTTTACAATTTCGGGTTAATCTTAATAAAAATTAAAAAATCATAAAAATCTGAAAAATCATAAAAAAAACTATAAAAAATTATCAATTGTTATTTTTTGGAAAGGGTGCTTTGTTGTGTGAATCTTGCAGGAACAATCGAGACGGATCTGGAAATTTCCAGAAAACGAGATATTGGAACACAAGAGATTTTAAACAACAGAACAACACAAAAATTTTAGAGCATTGAACCCCCCAAAGCGCCGCCTTTCTACGGCCATAACCTGCTTTAGGCCGCGGAGCCGCGGCCTACTTGTCGAGTCGCCGCGTGAAAAAAATTTTGGGGATCCGCGCCGCTTCAACCGCCGCCTTTCCGTCGCGGGAACCCACATAAAGCCGCGGAAATGCGGTATGCTTGTGCCTTCAGCTCGTAAAAAAAAGCTCTGTAAGCTTCTCTGTTCCTCCTTTGCAAAAATTTCCATATATTTTCTGAAAACTTCCTGCAAGATTTTGTGCGCTTTAAAAATCTTTCTCTTTCCAAATAACAATCTTGTGCAGGATTTGTGCGCCTCGTTTACAATAAAAAGTGATTGCAAGTAATCTTTTAGTTGCATATCTTTTCTCGAATATCTTTTTGCAACAATTTTTTCCAAATAAAGATTCTTTGTGATATGCTTAAAATAATAACTGATTGCAAGTAATATTTTTCTGTTGCGTATCTTTTATTAAAAATATTTTTGCAACAATTTTTAGATAAAGAAAAAGAAAAAGGAAAATTTTTATTACAGAACTTGCAAACTTTTGCCGCAAAGAAATCCTTGCACCACCTACCTTCTTTCTCTTCTCTTTCTTCTATCATGGGTACCCCACATCACAAATCTCTTGCTGAACTTTGGTATCCCGAACCTAACTTTGCGTCGTACGTCAATTGTTTCGGTCGATTTAAAGAAGATCCCTCCGTGCCAAAAATTTCTTTGAAAGATCAAATAGAGGCGTCTAGGAGAAACAGTTCGACTTTTCAACCCACTTTGTGTCAACCAAGTCAACCTTTACCACCTCCATATGTTGACACCACTTTTTCGAATCCTGCTGTAACTCCTAAACCGATGTCAATTGCTGAGCATATTGCTCAATCTCGCAGCCGATCTTTCAACCCTCTCCATACATCTAGTTCTAGGGGCCCGCACGATTATTCACCTTTTTATCCACATGTTGACCCTATCCCTGTCCAATCACCCACTTCCTACCAGTCTTACCCGATTTTTCCACCGCCACTAGACAATGTTTCTACACAGCCATTAGGGAGTTTCGCGTATCTAAAAAGTTTTGAATCTTTTACCGAAACCCCCTTACCACCAAAGTCTAGTTTGGAAGAGTCGTTGGAAGCTTATATTGCTGCAACAAACAATATGGCTAGGAATGTGGAAGCGTCCGTGGCCGCCCTTATGCAACCTGCTGAACCTGTAGCTAGTTTCCCGCTAGCCCTAAATTTTTCAATGTATGAGGAGGCGGTTGGAAAAAATGAGAATGTGAGAGGATTTCCAAATCAAACTTACCCTTACCCAATTGAAGCCCACAACTCCAGTTTTCCATCGAATGTCCTAAATGATTCACAAGTTCAAAATAAAAACGAGTTGTGCGAATTTGTAATGTTTGATTTGCCAAATTGTGAAGAACCCCTTTCGAGTGAAACCACACCTAATCCTTTCGATCTTTACACCTCCCATCTAGAACCTAAATCGATAAATATCCATCCTTTTGATGAGGTGTCTAAGAAAATTGATTTTCACTTGATTGAGGATATAGACGCCGGGAATATTTCGGATGATGAACCTGTCGATTTAATTGAAATTTTATGTTCAAATCATCATCCCGAGTTATTAAATGTTTCTCCCGAATCTCATATGCGTCTTGATTTTGATGATAATGGCATGGATGAGTTGAATATTGAGGAGAATTATGAGGATAGTATCGAGGAGAGTTTTGAGGGTCATATTGAGGTTGAACCATTTTTCTTTGATGTGTCGGATTTTCCAATTCATCCTCTTGAACGTTTAACTAAATCATCCTCCCTCCTTTCCATCGTTCCGACCACGCTTGAAGACTGTGAGCTTGAAATTTTTTCCTTTGAATCTGATACTGTTCTCACAGACGATAACACTTACGAGTGTTTCACTTTTTCGGACGATATTGATGACTCACCGCTCGAGTTTGTGTCCTTTACATTTTCAGATGAGTTAGTTGAACCATCAGACTCGGTTGCTTAGAGTAGTTTCGAACCATTAATGGAATCTTTCAAGTTCGAGACAGTTTACTACGATGAGAATGATACTATCCCTCAATCATTCCCTTTCGTCCTTCCTATTGTTCCGACCGTGCAAGTGACCGTTACGCTTTCATCTCAAATACCAAGTTTAACGTACCCATGTTTTCTTGCGAATCTTGAGAGATTTGACCCCATTTCTCGACGGGTTGATAGATTAGCACAATCGTTTTTAACACATCGGTCATCACAAATTATGCTAATTTATTCACTCGATTTACACCCTCAAGATCGTACTTCACTTCTTTCTCTTTTCCGTCATTCTTCTCCTCCACCGAGACCATATTCCACTCTTCTTACCACACGGTCTCGTGTGCTTCTCATATCTTTTCTTTCCACTCCATTCTTTCACCAACTCGATCATTACCACGATAAGATTTTTGAATGGTTGGTGCTAACTTTTGGCTTTTGTAAGGCCAGGCTTAAGTTTAAGGGAAACCTTGTTGTATATATGTACATATATTTTTTTTCTTTTTCTATAAAAAAAATTCAAAAAAATAAAAAATTATAAATAAATAAACAGGGGAATGCCGACATTTTAACCCTCTTGGTGTAGCATGACAGTGAGGACACTGTCAAGTTTAAGTTTGCGGATATGCTCGGTAAGTCTTCTTCCTTCGCATTCATGTGTATATTTTTGCATTTGCATACTTATTTTAAAACCCATAAAAATTGAAAATTTTCAAAAATTAATATATTCAATTTTGGCCTTATTTGACTAGAGTTTGACAGATAGGTTAACTAGCTAGGAACAACTAGATCTTAGACGTAGTAAATTAAAAACCCTAAAAATAACCTTCTTTAGAGTTTAACGGTAGAAAGTGTATGTCTTTGTAGTTTATTTAGAAATAGGCAAATTTTGAGTTCACTTCTTGGGCTAAGTCAAAGCAGAGGAAAAATATTGATATTTTTATTAGAGTATAAGTTTGAAAAATAATTCCTAGCTTAAGTCTAGATTTTGAAAATGTATACCCTATAATTTGCACAATCACGCACCTTGAAACTTGGAATAGTAGAGGAGACCTTGAAATGCTCTTGTCTAAAGTCCTTAGTACAATGAAAATAAAAGAAAAAAAGTGAATAAAGAGAAAAAAATGAACACTGGTTTTTGTAATTACTTAAGGCTGCATTAATGAAAAAAATATTTAGCGAGGGTGCTTCATCACCTAGTGCCTTAGACCAACTGGTTTGGGAGTCACTAGGAGTCACTGCTAAACCCTTGGGTGTTGCAAGACTGGGAATTACGCTTTAATGTGCAAACACATCTTGTAATCGGTTGTTGGTACCTCAAGAAGTATTAACGGTCGCATGAAAGATGTGTAAGCAAAATTCATTTAAAAATTCACCAATTAAGAAGTGCTTTGGACAACGGACGAGAGTATGATTGCTTGATTTGAATTTCCAAGTGTAGGGGTGATCTATATACACACACATGTAGGGATATGTGATTGGAGTTTACATGAGAGAAATGAGTGAAGAATAGAACTTGTATCTTTAGTAGAGTTGATAAAATTCCTAAGTGGAGATGGAACCCTAGAAGGAAAACTTAAGAGATGCCGAAAGCTAAGTAAGTCTATAAAACATACATAATCTTAAGTTAAATGATGAGGAAGTGTGAAGAATATGGATGGATAATTTACGAGTCGACGATAATAGAATTCCTTGTTAGAAAACCTAATTGGAGAATTAAAGTAGAAAAGCCAAATTGATAGGATTTTGTGGGTGGTATCCGCTGAAAACCCTCAGGAAACAACACTCCTCCTACTAGGGACACCTAGAGGTTTAATGGCTTGTTGCACGAGCTCAGTGCAATCGCGTTTCCCTGCGAAAGTGAGGCTAGGATTTTTTGTAGAGAATAGAAAAAATAAGTTTGCTCGAGGACGAGCAAAAGATAAGTTTGGGGGTATTTTTTCACACCATAATATTGTATTATTATATTCCCCATTCTTATTCGTTTTATAAATAAACATGTGCTTTTGACGCATGCCTGCTACATATTACAGGTTACAGGTTCTTAGACAGAAAACAGTGAAAACGAGGAAAAGACGATGCAAAAGTGGACTTTGACCAACAAACAGAAGACTCTTGATCAAGCCTACATCAAAGATAAAATTCACAAATTACAAGGCAATGCAAGGTCCAAGATTACAAAGCGAACGGTTAAAAGTCCACCGCAATTATTCACTGGAGATCTGGAAGAAACATAGAAGCTATTTTAATAAAAGAACCAAATAATAAGGAAGCCCAAAGACAGAAGAGCCAACAAAGAAAATTTCAAGGCCCAATATTTCCTTTTAAAGAGACAGAGACATAAAATTTTACCAAAGCTTGGAGTCTACTTTGACTAGGTCTTCCTAAGGATATTTTGGTAAATGTAGACATGCGAATCAATTGTAACCTAGGGTTTGCTATCCTCTATAAATAGGAACTCTAAATCATTGTAAAGGCTATGCCTCCCTATGCCTCCCTTCATTAATAAATTTTAGAATTCTTTTGGAGAGCATCGGTGCCTCTTTTCAATTCATGAATTCAGATCTGACAACCCTGTGTTGATGTTTGGAGAGAGCCATCTGTAAGTAGTTTTATTTAATTGCTCTAGTTTAGATTTTAATTCCTTGCCTTAAATGTTAGCTTTGGGGAAGGATTTTGAGAGATGAGATCTCTCATCCCTTTCTTGCCCATTATATATTTTCAATAGGACTCCATGCATACACGCACACACCGCGCCCTACGGCACCCTATCCCTCGAGGTAGCAGTGATACCGTAGTATAAAAGCCCAGTTGCGCGCGTTTTCTATGGAGGTTATGGTAAGGATCTCTAAAGGAAGGACAAGAACCTAGAGGAAGGAACACCTTCCCGAATGGATCTAATTTCCTTTATTGATAATTATCTTAACTCCTTTTAGATCCTAATTTGGGTATAGAAAGCGTTGAGATTTATTTACATTTCCAAACCATTCCGAAACCTAACCCTAACAAGATTTAGATCTAGATAATCTTAGTATAGATAGATTTAGTTTTTTAGATTCAATAATCAATCCGAACACCCTTCGGAATTAACTCGTAAGAGCCAGTAGGAGATTCACAACATTCCTGTGGACCGACCCGTACTATCCGGCTAGCTGCAAAGCGACGCCTTTCTTGATTGCGGTAATATATAGTTTTTGAGATCAATCATATATACAAGAAGGTTGTAGAGAGTAAGGTTGTCTTTCACGTATTGTACGTAGATGACATACTCTTGATAGGAAATGGTTTCCTATGCTACACTCGGTCAAGCTCCTCTTATAATGGGGATTCTCAATAGAAGATTTGGATGATACCTGCAACATCTTGTGGATTATGATCTATGATGATAGATCTAAGTGGATGTTGAGAGTGTCCCAAATCCAGGTACATAAACACCATACTAAAGGGGTTTAGTATGGAAGATTCTAAACGTGGTGGTTCGCCCACTCACTCATGGATCACTCTTTCCAAAAAGAAGTCTCCCAAGACTGATTTGGAGAGAGCTCGCGTAGAAGGGATACCCTATGCTTCGGCAGTATGCTCTATCAGAGTAAGCGATGCTATGTACCAGACCAGATATAGATGACTCACTAGGTGCAGTGGTCAGGAATCAATCGGATCTTGGGAGAATCACTGGAAAGCTATGGAGGACATTCTTAAGTACTTGAGAAGCACTAAAAGAATGTTCTTGGTTCGAGCTTCCAGAGTGATAAGGTCGACTGAGAGTCAGTCAAAGACATTGTCTTTACCCTCAGTGTAGGGACGGTATGTTGGAAGAGTTCCAAGCTAGATACCGTAACATACTAGAAGATAAAGGCTGAATACATTGCTACCAATGATGCTGCCAAAGTGGCTGTCTGGGCATTTCTTGTTCATAAGATGAACAAGGTTCCTACCATTGAGCGTCCAATAAGTGTTATTAAGACAACAATGGAGTTGTAGTTTTGGCCAAGGAACGCCCGTCCCATTAGCGTTCCAGACATATTCTGAGGCAAGCATCACCTGATCAGGGAGATGGCTGATCTCTAAGGGATCGAGGTAAGGAGAGTAGACACGAAGGATTACACAGCGGATCCACTCACAAAGGCCTTACCCCTAGAGAGACTTCTATGGGATGGTTGAGTATGGGATTCTACAACTACTGCTATATAGTTGGGTATTGGATACTACAACAGATGGCCTTAGTGCAAGTGGGAGATTGTTAGTTATATGTATGCCCTAGAGGCCATTACTGTACATGCGATGTATATTATAGTGGATGCTTGGACATATATAGGGATGACTTTCTTGCTCGACATGATAGTATGCTATCTGGTTGCACTTTATCTTAACATGTACACTTATTGTCTCTCTATTACATGTTGATAAAGCCTCTGAGTACTTGACTACCAGAACTATGATGCGGATCATACTAGTGGGGATAGGGTAGTCGATAAGTACATCCTTCAAATGTTCCTATTCGTGGGAGTATCAAGATAGGGCATCGATACTCCAGATTGGACTAGCGTATTCGTTTCTTGACCCATATGATGGGCGATCGATGATCCCATATTTATTGGTGTTTGACATCAGAGAAGGTATACGGGTGCTCAGTGGAGACTGGGTACACTGGACGGACTCGCCGAGAACTCCTAAATGGTATTATACCTATCGGCGGATAGTAGTTCTCTGGTGACACTGGTACAGGTTAGTCTGTAGACCCAAGATCGTCATAGAGTCTTGTGTGATTCCTACTGTGCTTTGATTTCCACCATACCACGGTCAAGAGATCGTGTAAAAAGGTGGTTTTTGGGTATAGACCCGAGTCACATGCAGGCAATGAGCGATAGGAGGGTTTTTGTCTCTCCCGGTATTGGGAGTTGATGTTGCGCTATGCTCTATTGGCCATAACAGGAAATCCCTGGCCAGGGTTGCTGAGATTTACTGGTAAATGTTATCAGTAGTTTCTCGAACCGTTATGGACCTTTCATCGGCATGACTTATCAGGCTATCGGGGTTTGACGTTATACCACCCCCAGGCTGTTGATATGCGACATATCAGATGAAAAGACCGGACTGTACGGTAGTGTTACTGATTGGATTAGCAGAAGTGTGAGCAGGCTTGCTTGTTGATCTTCTAATCGCTCAATACCCGGGTGGTCATTTCGTTTAGCAGACCGTTTGCGGCTTATGGGTGTTTGATATGATCATCACCTACTGCCGGCGTATTGACGAGTCTTTAGAGTCCTACACAGAGGTTTCCTGGTCCATGTGAAACAGAGTAGGAGCACATAAGTGATATGTGTAGGACCGAGATAAATGCGAGTATGTGATACCGCATTCTATTCTCGCGACTTGTGACATTGGTCGGGTATATGTGATATAGCCGGATTATCGGATCAAGTGTTGATTCGATAAGTTGTTGCATTTGATATTAGTCAGTTATATGTAATATAACCGGATTATTAAATCAAGAGTTGATTTAATAATTTAATGTATAATTATGTATTTGATATATTATATTACATTGACTAATATTAGCTCACTTAAGTATTAATTTTTCTCACTTGATGATACATTAATATATATATGATATATGTTAATTGTATTATTTTCTTTTTGTACACAAAATATATATGTGATATATATTGTTGTGTCATGATAGGTTACACTTACAACATGTATGTAAGAGACCTATGCCATGCTAGGGTTTATGTTTGGGTTTTATTTATCATTAAGTAATTCACAAAAGATTTAGAATGAGTCATGGTGGAAGTTTGGAGAAGCTTGTAGAAAACATTGACCAAGTCCACTCTTTTGTCATTGCTTAAGATATTTCTTAACCCAACTCTTAACTCATAATTATGGTTTATTTTCTACATGAGTTAGGCATGACACTAACTCACCCATGGTTGCAATTCTAACCTCACTCCCTCATTCATTTTCTTCATCACTTCTTCTTCTTTCTCAAAAGAAAAAGCTTGCTAGCTTTTTCTAAGTGATGATTTATTGTGAGAAAATTAAAACTTAAGTGAGCCCACTTCCTACTTCATCATCCTCTATTACTTTCCATTTAGTTTAGGGTGTTTTCTTCACTAACCTCACCATTAGTGAAGAGATATCATGAGCTAGTATCTCCTCGACGTAGATCATCTTTGGCCTCGAAGACTTCAATGCAAGCTTGTTCCGTACATCTTGTGGAGCCTCTCTAGAGTCCGGAAGTTCGTGATCACAGCGAAGGGACTACTACATGGAGTTATTGAAGTGAAGGACCAGTCTACAAAGGTTGTATTCCTTCTTCCCTTTAGTTTGTAAAGAGTTTACAATCTAGAAAACCCTAAGTCTCTAGTTTGATCCTCGTTCAGGTTCTTTAGCTCTCTAGAAAATTTTGAAATGGCATGTTCGATGCCCTAGTAAACACCGTGAGGGTGCTAAGGAACCCATCAGCTTGGATAAGAGTTGCGAAGCTGCAACTAACTGACGACATCAGAGTGTGGTGTAAGGCTGAAGAAAGCCGACTTATTCAGCCAATCGAATGGATGACTTTTCGCGATATGTTCGACGTGAAATATTTTCCCGAGACTGCCCGTTTTGACATGGAGCAGCAATTCATCCACCTGCAACAAGTTTGGATGTGGACCAAATCTATGGATGAGTATGACACTGAATTCACCATGCTGAGCAGGTAAAATATTTCTCAAATACTCCTCAAATATTCAATTTTCTTATATCACATACTACACAACTAACACAAGTCCGTTACAGGTTTACGACCCATCTCATACCAACTACTGAGATCAGAGCATGACGATTTCAGCAGGGGTTAGACCAGGAGATCCAAGCTGCTCTAGCTATAGGGTATTTCCCAACCCATGATTTAGCTCTGAAGGCTGCACGTCGATATGAGGCAGTAGTGAAGAAGAAGGGTAGACCCCAACCTGCCGGTATGAAGCGCCCTACTACTCAGATAGCAGAAGGAGGCTCTTTCAGGCCACCGTTTGTACCCAGGAGACCGGGAGTTACTTTTAACCGGCCCAGTCTAGACTTTTGTTTCTACTGCAAAAGGAATGGACACCTGAAGGACTGCAGGCGTCCAAATCGCCTATGCTTAGTCTGTGGCTCATCCACACACGATATTGGATCTTATCCTCATAGACTCAATCCAAACCCTGCACCTAGACCAGCAATCACCTATCTACAGCGGCCAGCTATCCAGACACCTGGTCCTCGACTTACTCTCCCAGCTCCACCTCCTCGTGGACATACTGCACCTCCTCGTCGTCAGTTCCATTATGCACAAAGGAACCAATCTCAAGGACAAAGGAATGGACAGAGGAATTCTCCCCAGCAATGAGGAACGTACCTAGGCGACAGGATTTCACAATGACTGTGGAAGATGCTGAAGCCACAAACAAAGTCATCACTGGTAACTTCCCATATTTCAAATTTATTCAATACTTGCTTACATCCATATGTATCTTTTCATACCTAAACATATTCCACACAACTTAGGTACAATCTTAGTAGCATCACTTCCTGCACTAGCACTCTTCGATACTGGAGTATCATATTGCTTTATGTCGCAACGGTTTGTCCGAACTCATGCGATTCCGGTTAAATCGCTCGTATCCAGCTGGAACGTCAGTTCAGGGAACGAAGTTCTAAAGGAAACTTTGGGATATGACCTGTGTCTAGTGGTCGTCTGCAGCAGAGAATTTTATGCTGACTTCAAGGTGCTGGACATACCGAACTTCGATGTAGTATTGGGTATGGACTGGCTAGGAACTTTCTATGCTACCATCGACTGTCGTCAAAGGATAGTGGTGTTCGAGATACCAGATCATCTGGTCTTTTACTTCAAGAGTGGAGACTGTACACTGGAGCCTAGCACTTACAAAGCTAAACTAAAGAAGGTAGTGGTTGCTACACTTTAGGCGAAAGAAGACAAGCCAGAGATAGTTCGAGAGTTCGAAAATGTATTTCCTGAAGACATCTCAGGTTTTCCTCCCGATCGAGCTCTTGAATTCAGTATTGACTTAGTACCTGGTACACAACCGGTGATCAAAGCACTATATCGCTTAAGTCCTAAAGGATTGAAGGAGATCCGTACTCAGTTGGACAAACTTCTACAGAAAGGATGGATTCGTCCCGGTACTTCAAGTTGGTGATCTCCAGTTTTGCTTATGAAGAAGAAGGAAGGTTCATTCAGAATGTGCATAGACTACCGAGCTCTGAATGAAGTCACGATAAAGAACAAGTATCCACTATCGTGAATCGACGATCTGTTCGATCAGCTAAGCGGGTCTTGCATTTTCTCAAAACTAGATCTTCGTTCGGTTATCATCAGGTGAAGGTCAAAGAGTCTGATATTCCGAAGATGGCATTCAGGACTCGCTATGGTCATTATGAGTTTCTCGTGATGCCATTTGGAGTGACCAATGCACCAGCCATATTTATGAATCTAATGAACCAAGTTTTCCGATAGTAGCTAGACAGGTTCGTTGTCATTTTCATCGACGACATCCTGGTGTATTCAAAGAATCGGAAAGAGCACGCCGAACATTTACGAATTGTCCTAGAGACTTTGCGACAGCATCAACTCTATGCCAAGTACAACAAGTGCGAATTTTGGCTAGATCAAGTCGGATTTCTCGGACATATCGTTTCGGGTGAAGGAATCTCTGTGGATCCGGCTAAAATATCAGCAGTAAGCGAATGGCCGACACCAAAGACAGTGAAAGAAATTCGAAGTTTCTTGGGATTAGCGGGATACTACCGAAGATTCATAGAAGACTTTTCGAAGATTGCAACACCCTTGACCAAGCTCACACGTAAAGATGAAGCAATCGTGTGGTCAAAAGCATGCGAACAGGCTTTTGTAGAACTCAAGTCAAGATTGACATCAGCGCCTATTCTCGTAATACTGGACCAATCAGGAGGTTTTGTTGTGCATTGTGATGCAACCGGTAAGAGATTAGGATGTGTTCTACACCAGCATGGAAAAGTTGTAGCTTATGCATCAAGACAGTTGAAGATTCATAACCGCAATTATTCAACGCATGACTTGGAGTTGGCAGCAGTTATATTTGCACTGAATATTTGGCATCATTATCTTCTTGGAGAAAGAGTAGATATATACACAGACCACAAAAGTCTGAAGTATGTGTTTACTCAGAAAAAATTAAATATGCGGCAGAGAAGATGGCTAGAACTTATGGCGGATTTCGACATCAACCTACAATATCATCCAGGGAAGGTGAATGTAGTTCCTGATGCACTTAGTCGCCAGTCATTATCAATGAATCTTACCGCACCGTGGAAGCTACAGTAAGATTTGCATAAGATGGAGATAGAAGTGGTTATGCCAGGTAATACTTCAAAGTTGATGAACTTACAAGTTCAGTCTACTATTGTCAATCAGATCAAAGCAGCTCAAGCAAGTGATGCTAAGTTGCAAAAGATTAGAGAACAAGTAGAAAGTGGACTTAGAACAAACTTCATCATCCACAAAGACGGATCTTTGAGATACGAAAAAAGATTGTGCATACCACAAGGTTCTGTTCGGGAAGAGTTGATGAAATAAGCTTACAGCTCTCCATACTCAGTACACCCTGGTGGTACAAAGATGTACAAAGATCCACGTCAACATTACTGGTGGCATGGAATGAAGCGTGAAGTAGCCAGAAGCGTAGCCAAATGCTTAGTGTGTCAGCAAGTAAAGGATGAATATCACAGGACTGCTGGGTAGTTCAACCGTTACTTATCCCAGAATGGAAGTGGCAATACATAACCATGGACTTCGTGACCGCACTTCCTCGCGGCACGAAAGGTAACGATGCGGTATGGGTTATTGTGGATCGACTCACAAAGTCGGCTCACTTTATTCCCTTTCGAGTTAGACAATCTATCGAGACATCAGCAAAGAAGTATATGGAAGTAAGTTTGAATCTAAGTAAGATTTAACTCTTCATAGTGTACTATTTCTGATACCCATGAACTCATGCAGGAGATCATAAGATTACATGGAGTATCGGTTTGCATTGTCTCCGATTGTGACACAAGATTCCGATCGCAGTTTTGGCAGAGTCTATAAGCTAGCTTGGGAACGAGTCTGAACTTCAGCACAGCTTATCATCCACAAATAGATGGTCAGTCTGAACGAACAATTCAGATTCTTGAAGATATGCTAAGAGCGTGTATGTTAGACTTCGGAGGATCGTGGGAAGATCACCTACATCTTGTGGAGTTTTCATACAATAACAGCTACCAGGCGAGTATTGGTATGACACTCTTTGCAGCTCTCTATGGAAGGAAGTGTCGTTCACTATTAAGTTGGGACGACATCGGATATAGGGAACTCCTTGGACCAGAGATGATCATAGCAACTGTGGATGTAGTTCACATGATCAAGGAAAGAATGCGCATAGCCCAAGACAGACAGAAACACTGGGCTGATGCAAAGCGCCATCACCTGGAGTTCCAGCTGGGAGATAATGTGTTCTTAAAGATCTCTCCAAACCGTGGAGTAATTCGTTTTGGCAAAAGGGGTAAACTCAGTCTGAGATTTATTGGACCGTTCGATACTTGAACGAGTCGGAGAAGTGGCGTATCATTTGGCACTTCCACCCTCATTAGAAAGAGTGCACAACGTATTCCACATATCCCAGCTTTGAAGATATGTGAGCGACCCCAGGCACACCCTTGATCACTCCGAGCTCACTGTACAGACAGATCTATCTTGTGAGCAGCAACCCGTTGAAATTCTGGACAGAAAGGTAAAGTCACTTAGGAACAAGGAAGTAAACTTGGTCCCAATGATGTGGAGAAAAGATTCACCAGGAGAATCAACGTGGGAAAGAAAAGACGACATGCATGCAAGATATGCTTTCTTATTTGTAAATTAGTCCTTATATATTTATAAATTTCGAGGGCGAAATTTTTGTAAGAAGGGTAGAATGTAACGACTCTAAATTCATTGTACAAAAATTTTCAAGTTAATGTACAGAGTAGAGTTTCAAGCCTGAGCACAAGTTATAAATTTAATTTGTTTAAGAACAGCAAGAAATAGCTTTTAGCTCATTGGTAAAGCCTTACACTGCTGTGACATAGCCCCCATGTTCGAATCCCATCACCCAAAAGTTTACACGTGTAATACACGTAAAATGAAAAGTCTGATAAAATCAAACATATGATGAATGATATATGAACCGATCTCAACACGTGGCACAAATCCCAGCACCCAAAGCTCTAAGATGGCCGGCGAGATCATCATTTAGGCCGGCACCGCCGGGCTAGATCGTCGGTAATGCCCCCAATTTTTGCTCACCTGACTCTTGGCCTACCCCCTTAACTCCTGTTATAGTTGATTTCTCTGCATTTATCTAGAGAGTGTAATTTCAATCTTTAATTCTATTTTAAATGCATTTTTAATTCCTTTCTTCAATCCTCAAAACCCTAATTTCTCCTATAAATACCACATCATATCCTAACTTCTTCATTCTGATATCTATTGTTAAAAATCCTCAAAATTTTTTAAGGCAAAGAAGGGTACAAGTGGAGTTAGCACTAGGATAATTTCCGGCGACGATTCGAGAGGATTCCGGTGACCCCGCGACTCCATGAAGCCATCAAAATTTCCCTCAACCACCCCTCTATTCTCTAATCTTTTAAGTCGCCTCTATTCTCCTCTTTTCATATCTCAAAACTATCTCTTTTCAAATCACGTCGGTAAGTGGAGTTATACCGACTCTTAATTTTATTCTCTTTAAAATTTCAATTTTTTCTTCAGAACTACTTAACCATATCATTACATCTTGCTTATTAAATATTAACTAATATTTAGAAACAAGTTTCATTTCAAAACTCCATATAAAATAACTTTTATCACACTTTTGAGTTTAAATACCATAAAGTTACATATGACATCTTTTATCATTTTTTCTTGTATTACCTTTAGAATCTCACGAGGTAATGACCTACCTCTCACAACACGCATCATGACATAGCACGATTAGCTTTTAACAATATATATATTTTGGGACAAATACGAATTTTACATTAAAATACCATAAACTATTAAAAACCGTATTCTTTAAATTGTATTATTTAAATTCCTTGCGATTGTGTCTCTACAACCCACTTTTAGGAAATACGATTCGGTTGGTATGGGTTATCGCACATCTATCGGACTAGTAGGGCAAGATGCAGACCTCCTCATGGAGCATACGATCTCGATTGAATTTTTAATGTAATTTTTAAGAAAAAACGAGATTTTCTAATTAATAAATAAATTTTATTTTTAATAATTATATATAAATATTATCAAACCATCTATTTTAAATATATAATAAATTCCATGTTTTTTTTCTAAACAAAAGAATTACAAGTTTCATGAATATACCATCAAGAATCCATACAAATCAACTTTACACTAAAATACCATGAATTATTCAGCTAGGTATTTATTCACTAGAATTCCTTACATTTAAAAGTTACATCCATGAAAACCCTAAATACGATAAATAAATACTTCCGGTTTAATTTGAAGGTAAACAAAAAATATTTTTCATAAAAACCCCTCAAGTTATATTAATTTACGTTAAGGACCCCAGTAAATATAGGTTTAAGCGAGACCAATTCTCTTGAGCCTCAGGGAGCCGGAGAAAGTGGGTGCTTGCCTATTTAAGGTATAAAACTAAAACGGGGTTATCAATGGTAATTGGCTTGGAAAAAGTCACAAATCCTGCTGTCCATGTGCAGCAGGTACCAATAACTCCTAAATCTAATTCATGACTCAAATTTGTTTAAAGTGTCAGACTCTATCTGAGTCTCAGTCTAATCTGAATACAATCCAAATATGAATCCAACTATAACTCCATTTCAACATGAATCCAATGTATCAAACATGAATCTTGAATATGAACATGCAACATGACTCGACTGGACCGAACCATGGATATATTTTGAACTTGATTACATGAATATCCGTTTACATCCGATCCGTTTACATGAACAACTTATACCATGGTTTCGGCAAGTCATATACAACAAACCATTACAATCAATACAATATATATTTACGGGGTTTTTTAAGGGGTAGATTGGTACGGAATGTATTAGAAGTGGAATGAAACGGTCAC
This sequence comes from Agapanthus africanus, assembly GCA_030015575.1. NCBI lineage: Eukaryota > Viridiplantae > Streptophyta > Magnoliopsida > Asparagales > Amaryllidaceae > Agapanthus > Agapanthus africanus. The sequence continues at coordinate 313,315,023 of CM057351.1, read as the reverse complement.
TATAATAAACCTAACCTGAATATCCGTTACCGTTGTCCCGTGGGTTTTGACGGGACCTTGTACTCCATATACCTTAGTCCACGGAGAAAGTTGGACTCCTCCCGTATACACCGATATATTCTTTACCAAGCTACAAACAACTACGTCAGTATAACAAAAACAGAAAAATTATCAGATTTATTCATTTTTACTTGATCTATCTCTTTTGGGACTTACCGAGCGATTGTTCGCTGACGACGTTCCTTTCTCTTCTTTCTTTAGAATGTTGTCAGGAGGACCCGACTCTTAGGAGATCGAGCCTAGCCTGGACGATTTGGAGCAGTTCATTGAGGATCCCGAGCTCTAGTTCTACTTGTACATACTTTTACTTTCGGTTCATATGCCATTGTTTAGGCATCGCTTTCCAGCATTGTATTTACTTTCCAGTTGTATGTAAAGAATGTTTAATCAATAAAATGTTGTTGTTTATTTATACCTCTCGTCATTTCTTGTATACATTTATTATATTGCTTATTTACGTTTAACGTGTTTGCTTCTGAGTAAATAAGTCGCGTCCCTGCCACGTCTTCTTACCCGTACAGTGGGAAGCGGGGCATGACAACTACAAACTGGTCCAGATATGGTGAAAAGATTCGGTTCATCAAGTCCATAAATCTTGCCGTTGCGTTTGTAACTCCAAATGGCATCACTAAGTACTCGTAATGCTATATCGAGTTCGGAACGCTGTCTTGCAAATGTCTTCTGATTTTACCCGAACTTGATGATATCCGGATCGCAAATCCAACTTCGAGAATACCCTCGCTCCACTGAGTTGATCAAATAAGTCACCGATGCGAGGGATTGGGTACTTATTCTTAATAGTCACCCGATTTAATTCTCGATAATCGATGCACATCCTCCGCGTGCCATCCTTCTTCTTGACTAGAAGAACTGGAGCTCCCCATGGTGAACCGCTGCTGCGAATCCAACCCTTCTCCAGCGATTCGGCAACTTGTTTCTTTACCTCTTCTAGTTCCACTGGCGCCATTGGGTAATAAGCCTTTGAAATCAGCGCTACTCCAGGAATAAAATCAATCGCGAACTCCACATCACGTTTTGGCTGTAAACCCGAGATGTCCTCGAACACATCCATAAATTCCCGAACTACTGCTGGCGCTTCCTCCTTGTTTACTTCCATCGACGAAAGAACGACACTTGTCGGCCTAACCCTAAATTCGACTGACCCGACAGATCTGCTACCTCCCATAAATAAAAACTCTGGATGTCCGGGAATCTGGAAAATTACTTTCTTTGCCCTACAATCAATGTGAACGTGGAAAGTGCCAAGAAAGTCCATTCCCAAGACAACATCATAGCCGCCAGTATCAATCACCAAGAAATCCACGAATAACTCCCGTCCACAAATAACAGTCGAGCAACCTTTGCACTCACTATTAGATATAATTTTTCCATTCCCAATGTGTATGTCCTAGCAGCTAGACAGGGCCGTGTGTGGAATATAATGTGCATTAATAAACTTGGACGACATAAAGCAATGGGATGCACCAGAATCGAATAAAGCCAATGCGGGAAAATTATAAACGAGTAGGATATCTGAAACAATTTCTTCTGAAGCTTTGGCATTCTCGGCCGTCAAAGTGAAGGCTCGTGGTTGATTAGGCCTCTGAGTAATCTGTTTTTGCCCATGAATCTGCTTCTGTGGTGGTTTCTGAATATCGTCCCTCAATCGTAGCCTTGAAGGGCAAGCACTGATGGTATGGTCAACTGATCCGCAAACTATACAAAGTCCAAGCCACATCCGGCACTCCTTCCAGAAATGACACGGCCGTTGGTAGTGATCACAAATCACACCCTTCTTCTGCATTGAAACAGAGGTCCTTTTCATAGGTATTGTCCCCTGCTTATTTATCAGAATGCCTCTACGTACATGAGCTCTGTTTGGCATAAATGCCAGCTTCCGCACCACAACTACTTGATGTTGTGTACCCTTCGCTTTCACCGATAAACTCTGCTACTCCCTGGCTGCCTTGAGAACTTGGGAGAAAGTGGTGAAGCCCATAGATATGATATGTATCTGGATCTCCACATCCAAGCTACGAATAAACCTCCGTGCCCTATCTGCATCGTTGGCAACCAAAGGCCCCGCAAATCGACTGAGCCGAGTCCACTCAGCCACATCTGCATCAACGGATCTGCCATTCTGCTTTAAGCAAATAAACTTCTCTTCCATTTCCTTTCGAGCATATTGTGGAAAGAACTTCTCCAAGAAACTCCGCGAAAACGTTGCCCAACTGACCGACTTGGGCAAACGGGTCTCTTCTACGAGCCACCACTCATGAGCTTAATCTACCAATTGGATGTGTACTACATCCACCTTTTTTCATCTGGAATCTGCGCAGCGACTAACAGATTCTCTGTAACAACTAGCCACTGCTCCGCTGTCAATGGCTCCTCCAATCCTGTAAACGTAGACGGACCGAGCTTTCTAAAGTCCGCCACGGTGCCCTCATGTTGTACTGTCCTGGGTGTTACTGCAACTACGGACTGCTGGACTGTACGCAAACCCTCCTGGAAAGTCTCGGCCTGCCGCTGATTCAGCTCAGTTTGCTGCTTCTGGTTTTCCAGCATACCACGTATAACTCCAAACAATGCGGCGTTATCAACACGCCTCTGGTATGACCGCTGTTGCGCCACGGCACCGCCCCGGCCGTCTATCCGAGGCCAAAATGCGGAATCAAAATTTTCATAACTTTTAAACTGGCGCTACCGCGGACAAAATACCCGGATCGTAACCATTAACCGATACTAGCTAACAAGAGAGAGGGTGAGAGATATACCGAGTGATCCGAGTCCTCCGGTCTTCTCGTCATCGTCCCAATCTCCCGCGGAAAGTCCTGTCTCCATATCGTCGCCTCCTCGCCGGAAGGGAACCACATCGCCTGCGTCTTTTACGGGCTCCCACCTCAATACCGAGGCAACTCGGGCACGAAGATGGCAAGTCGACATGCCCAAGATTTGCTGTAGAATGTAGTGTAGATGATGCTTGTCTCATTTGGGGTAATGAAGTTGCCATTGGATGGAGGGAAGTAATGAACAAAATGGAGATGACCTTTGGTGTATCCAAATGAGATGATAATTTTCCCACTCTACAAAATGAAAATCCCTCATCCCGTTCTCACAAAGTGGCCGGCCTATATGTGTGGAAATGGTGGAGAGAAAAACCAAATACAAGAGGGAGGTGAGTGTAGTAAAAGTGAATGGGTGACCACACCCCAAAAGCAAACCTCACATCCAAAAACAAATCAAAGATCAAATCCTTTCTCATCACTTCTAATCTCAAAAAGGCAAGCCATCATGAAAAGCAAAGATGCTTAATCTTTCATAATGCCACAAATACAAAGAACCCCTCCACAAATGGTTATTTGCAAACTTGCAAATAACCCCCCTCCATCGGAAAAGTCCGGCCAGGAAAGAACAAAGGAAAACCGGCCGGAACGGAATGCAAATTGGCAACTCCAGAAAACTGGTCCTGTAATAAATTACAGGAAAACCCCGATACTGTGCATACACACCCGCATCTGTATTCCGACCGGATACAAATGCAATGAGACAAAATCTACACTGTACTAAACTAGGATCCGGCTTAAACCAAAACCGGCTAGTAATATCCGTCCGATCCTGATCCGTGCAATACCACATGTATCAGATCGAACCCTGCCATATAACTATACGGCCACTAGTACAAAACTGTCCGATCTTGATCCGTGCAATACCACACGTATCTGATCGGACCCTGCCATATCTCCATACGGCCTCTACAGCGTTTCGCCCGAAAGCTTGAGTAACTGAAAGTGTGGTGGACTCTAAAGACTCGTCAATACTATGGCTGTGGATTTAACCACTAGCACGTCAGAGGTATTAGCCAATACATGACGGGCCACCAGCTATTGACCAAAAGGGACGTCGATGAGCTAACTCATCCTGACACCCTACTGAGCCTGTCAGTGACAATATCCGTACAGTCCGGTCCGTTCGTCTATGAGTATCGCATGTCGGGCCTAGGGGGTTGGTAAAAGTCAGACCCCTAAAAGCGGTACAAGTCGTGTCGGAGTGTAGCCCAGAACGCCCTGAGATACTACTGGAATACCTGCCAGTAAATCTCCTGCCTCGGCCGAGGGCTTTGCGTAATGGCTCTCCTAGACACAGCACGACCTCACCCCCAATACCGGGAGAGACGAACCCCTGCAGATCCGCTCACTGCCTCCATGTGGCTCGGGACTGTACCCAACTAAAACCTGTTTGCACGACTCCTTTGAGCCGTGGTAGGGTAGTAATCAAAGTACAGTGGGAACTCACACGAGACAAATGACGATCCCCAGGTCGATGAACTAACCTGTACACATGTCACCAGGGAACTGCTATCTGACGTCAGGTATAAGACCAACTAGCATGTTCCCGGCGAGTCCTGTCCGGTGTACTCATAACCCAATGAGCATCTGTATACATCTTAGGTGAACCAACTGACACCAGTGGCTTATAAGAACGACCACCGCCCCTCGTCGGGGTCTCGACTGTATACACTAGTCTACTCTGGAGAATCGATGCCTTGTCTCGAAACTCCAATGACTAGGGACCATTTAAGGATGTGCTTATAGACCACCGGCTCTCACGTATATGATCGCCATCATACTGCTGGCAGTCAAGCAAGAATCCTAGGGGCTCTATCAGCGTGTAATAGCGACCTGTAAGGTCACCTGAAGCAGTACACGATGATAAAGGTAAACCAGATAGCATACTATCATCTCGAGTAAGACTGTCCTACCGGGATAGGTCCTCCCTTAATCATTGCAATCACGTGCCTGTGATCCAATAATTGACTCTGAGGGCACTATCTCCAACAATCTCCCACTTGCACTCAAGGCTAATTATTGCGATGTCGCATACTCACAGCCCGTGTGATACCGAATACCCAATTCCCCTACTAGTCAGTCTCACAAAGCTCGTTTGCGAAACTATTGCGTTCGAAGAATAGCCTCAGTGAGTGGATTCGCTGTGATGTTTCTTTCTATGTCTCTCTATATCTCATGTTCGCAGAGAAAGCCATCTCCCGAAATGAGCAATACCTGTCTTAGAGTATGTCTGGATATCTGATGGGACCTAGCTCATAAATGAACTCCAAATCCAAACTTCTTAGACTGTATCGATGACTGAACTTAATCAGTACCCAACGCCATGCCTCCCTCAGTATTGCCTTGGACCACCTGTCCAAAATACCGCCCCTCGTCAGAAGGAGAAACTATAACTCTGACAGCCACTCTGCCATCCATGTCACCTTGGAAGCCTGGAATGATAACCGTCTCTTAAAAAAAGGCTGTCGTTATCACTCCATAGAACATCAACTTATGTTCTAAAACTGCTTCAGACTGTTTCTCCAGGATTGGATTAATATCAACTTATTGCACCTACTGTAAGAACAACATCTGGTGTGGTACTTGACATCACATGATTGACTCAATTGCCTAAGCAAATGATCTGCCAATCATGCGCATCCCTCTCCCCTTTAGTCTGAAAGACACCTTTAGAGAGGGTGACTCCATTACCTGCAGGTGTACTACCGTGCCAGGAGTCGTCCATTCTAAATACTCATAGAATGCTGTCAAGGTACCCAGATTAGAAAAGCACCCAAATCTAGATCTAAAACTATAGATCTAGTAACCAGAATGTCTGATATAATATCCAAGTCCTGTGTGGAGAAAACACTGTGTGACAACCAAAGTATAACCGATCGTAGTATAGGAATATCACTTCCTACTATGTGTATGTCATCAAATACCCGGACATCACACCCTACTACCTTCTCAATAGATCCATCCCCTATTCTGATGACGTCAAACCTATGACAGTCATGTCTGAAATAGATGATCTATCTCCGCTATATCTGCTTTAGTCTATAAGTAGACATAAGCCACCTGTCCACCAATGCTTCCGCTGCTCCCACTGACTACAACAACCCTCTGGCTGAGTCATATAGACGTACAGTTCTGATGCTAGTTCAGAACGGCGCTATACTCATCCTCCTGCCGGGTCTCGCAGCCTGGAACAACAGCAATGGCAAGTGTGAGTAAACAAGAACTTCCCTGTCACCGTCCTTGAGGCTACCGGAGTACCTCGCGGGTGCCTGAAGTTACCTACCGTATCTGTGGAGTGGCCAATGGAATGTCAAACCAGATTGAATCTTTAGGTTCCTTATCAAATCTTCAGTAATCGTTTGCGGTTCTGGAATCACTTCCAGTTCTACCATACTCCCACTACTGTTTTCTGAAAAATCCATTTTTATTAAAACTGTGGCGAGTCTAGAACAATGTTACTATTGATCTCCCAGATGGTAGAAGTCAACCCTCGTCATAGCCTGGGTCAACCCACAAACAGCCATTACAGAAACGTGCCTTGAGTTGTCCAGTGTCTGGTTTTAATCATAAGCCGGACAACTCCCCGTACCTTAACATCGTTAAGATATGAACTGTTCTATATCCAATATAGAACCAGAGGCACTGATTTAATTGAACCAGATTCAAATCATGCAGCTATCTCCAGTGCATGTCAACTAAATGGAAGGAGGCCAATCAGTGTTATTCAACTTAGGAATGCTTCCAATTATGAGTAACCTGAAAGAGAAGCAATTTCTCTTAATCATTACTATTAACTGAATACCACACACAAGCATCTACATCTTCGATCTCCTTGAAGAATCCCGATACTTGCAATACCTGGTTCTCTACTTTATTCATATACCCATAACTTCTCAAAACATGGACCCTGTGTTTCTACGAAACACTTGTCTAAGTACTAGAGAAGTTAAAAGTAAACAGAATATAGTATGAGGACCAACCCCTCTGTCCTAATGGACACTGGACAACATACAATACTCTGTATAAGTCCGCTGAGTCTAACAACTCTTTCACTGTGCGTCGTAGGTTGAAAACTGTACTTATGGTTAAGAAGAATTACACCGCTGTTTGATGCTCCTTACCTAACCATCCACTGATATAGGTAAATATCATCGACATAATATCAAAAGGTATATCTCACCCTATGAAAATAGACGTACAGATATATCAATTTGAAATTGGCTCATAACAACGGATATTCAAAACCAAACATTTGCCGACCGGCAAACAACCCAGGTGGCTTCCTCAAATATCACCAATTACAACGAATTCCGATATAATGAGGATGGTCACCTAATTCCCAATAACTTACTCCCACTCATCATCTGTAAAACCATACAGATGTGAGAATCAAACCTGGTAAATACATACCCTGGAGCAAGTGTCTAATCAGGAAATCAGTTTTCTTTTAACAGTACACAGTTGAACTGAAACATTGAAATGTTTCGATAGGGTATCCTGGTATTCCTAGTAATGCCTCTACCATTATCCAGATTCACAACTATAACCGTATAATTCTTTGCCACCTCTCCAAATCCCTTTATATGTCTTTAGTCATTACCTTCTGCACACCCCTTAGGCCAAATGGTTTTCTTCCTTCCCTACCGTTCGGCACCAGCCTATGGTTTGGAAGAAGACTATCCAATAAGCATAATGGGTGTACTGTCCTAGTCCTAGGAGCACTCGCAATGCGAGAGAAGGTGATGATAAAAGACAACCGAATAAACCTTATTCCCATTTCTCCTGGTCCAGAATCCATCCCCGAACTGGAACAAGTTCCTTTCGAGTTCGTATATAACCATACGATGGAGTATCCAATAAACTGTGGATCTTCGTAGTGATACGGAGTGTCCTGGAGAAATACAAAGGTGATTTAGGATTGGCGAAGAAATACTTGGTGTGGTCGTGAATATCAGTCACAATTTACTTTGCCCTCTTACTAATCCCTTGCTTTGTCTTAACTTAATACCTTCTGTACACCATCGTTATGCTAATTGGTTTTCTTCATTCCCCACCGTTCGGCACCTGCCTATGGTTTGGAAGAAGACTATCCAATTTGCGTAATAGGTGTACTATCTCCTAAACCAAGGAGTACTCGCAATGAGAGAAGGTGAAAAGAAAAGACAACTGAAAAATCCTATTCGTTTTCTCTAGAACCAGAAACCATCCTCGAAGTCCTTCGAGTTCGTATATAACCATACGATGGTTTTGTCCAATGGAAGTGAACGTTCGTAGTAATATGGGGTGTCCTGGAGAAAAGAGTAAAAGTAGGAGTGGTAATGAGGTTTGCAACTCTGACAATCCAAAAGCCTGTGTTAAGAAGGTTCGGTCAACTTGGTCACTGAGTCATAGTCTTAGGGTCGGGTCAATGGTCGCTGCCAAAGAGAGAGAGAAAAGAAACACTCAGCGTGCACTCTAACCTAGATCAGAATGGTTATCACTTTATCTAATCTGGAAACCTCCCACTGTAACCTCAAATTCTTCCCTAAACCTGAAAGAAGAATTAGTCGGGGTCACCCGAGGAGTAAACCAACTCATCAGTGGGAATCGGGATCCAACTATCATTGCATGATAACTTGACGGAATCCACTCAAGTCACCACACTCCAGAGGGTATGCGCATGCCTGGTAAGTTTCAGTTTCTTTAGAAACTCCCGATGTGTGTTTTTACCTCTAGGACTCAAGTGACCTTGACGGAGTCAACAAATCAAAGAGTCCTAGTCAAGTTCAACCCGTCATTATCTGGATTGCATTAAACCCACCCGTACGTGCCCTTGACGGAGTCAACAAGGCCGCACGACTGTCCTAACCAATCCCATTTATGCAACAAACAAGCATCACTTAGCTACCGTACACTACGCCTTGACGGAGTCAACAAACGCAGCACGAATACTAAATAATACCCATAAGAAATGACGGAGGGCTACGAATGGTTTTTGGCGAAAAACCTTTAACGTAATGAACTTGATATCGTTGAAGGAACTGCATGACTTTTTATAAAAATATAGTGACGAAAACCTTTGCTAAAGAGGTCACTCCCGGTGAAGGGATCTCGGCTCTTTCCCCGTAGAATGAGGTGAAGGATATTCCAACTGAATACCACGATGCAAAGCAAAAGTAATCGGCTATAGTGAAGTTAATGCCCTGACGCAAACTTCTGTCCAAGGGGTCACTCCCGGTGAAGGGATCTCGGCCCTTGCCTCGTCGACTGAGGAGCAGGATATTCCAAATGAATACCACGATGCAAAACAAAAGTGAACGTCCTTGCAATAACAGCTTTTTAAAAAATGTTCCAACAACATCAGAATAGGTTTGTTTAGCTTGCATTGATCCGAATCAACGCAGTCCCATCAATTGATCACACCACAAAGAACGAAAATATACTGATGTACGTATATGCCATCCGCATTCGCCACTGGGTCCCGTCATTACCCGTTAGGTTAGCTAACTAACGACAGAGCGGGGAATGGACTAGCGCGGATGCAAAACATATACAACATCTACTAATATATATACCAATATATTATATTCGCTCAAGGCGTGATAAAATGCAACATCACAGAAATATACAGCATCACAGAACAATACAGATATCTGGAAGTCCCGGGTTTCACAGAGCCGCTGCTGAAACCAGACGTTCCCCTGGTCGTGTGGATAGCCTGTGCAATGAAACCCTAGACCCCTACGGGCGCGGCAAGTCACCCGCCAAAACCTGAAGCGAGGCAGCCCCCTTCAGCACCGTGAATGGACCACCCAGCACTTCACGGAATCCGGTAACTTGGGCACCCCTCCTGGGTCAACCTGTACCCCCTACGAGTGCGGCGAATAGCCCGCCAATCCTAGAGTGAAGCCCCCTCCATCTCAATGCCATGAGATGCGGGCCCGTTGCCCTCTAGAACCCGGCTATCCGTGCACCCCTCCGCGGGGTAATCCTAGTACAGAAAGTAAAATATAGATACAACGGGTACATCGACCGCAACCAGGTCGTGCCCCAAAAGAATAATACAAACAGACAGTGACGGCAGTGCACATGTCGGACGCTCGCCCCGCAATATCAAATGTACATATAAAACAAAACTGTACTAACATTGCATCCAGGCTATCCCCCACGACCGATCCGCAAAATCACAGCAATGCAAAGAACATCAACGTGAATGTCACGTTCGCAAATCCGTCCAACCGGGCTATAGCAGTTAGACAGGATTTACCGATCGAGCGACATTCACGGTCGCAGATATAATGTAAATACTGTGAAACAATGTGTTTAAAATATCCGATCGATCAAATTTACCAAGTGGGCTCCACAAGTACTACTGTAGCACATCAAGAAAATCTGGGCCCAAAAAGAATGTCCCAAAACCCATAATTCCATGTCAGAATCCCACTGGAAAAAATTGGTGAGATGAAGCCTAAACATTGCGGTGGAACCGCGGCCAAAGTGAGGTCACGGCTGCGGTTCCGCGGTCCTTTTAAAGGATAATCTTACCAAATTTTTCCAGTGATCTTAGAATCCCGTGTACATCATTCTGCAACAACCTGAAAAATTTTTAGAGCCCGGAAAAAATCGACTGAAAACTGATGCACACGAAATGTGGTTTTTGGGATTTTGTTCGATCGGAAATGTAAAACACACTAGAACAAGTTAGGCAAGATTAATGGCGTGTCTCTGATACCATGTTGCGCCACGGCAGCGCCCCGGCCGTCTATCCGAGGCCAAAATGCGGAATCAAAATTTTCTTAACTTTTAAACAGGCGCTACCGCGGACAAAATACCCGGATCGTAACCATTAACCGATACTAGCTAACAAGAGAGGGGGTGAGAGATATACCGAGTGATCCGAGTCCTCCGGTCTTCTCGTCATCGTCCCAATCTCCCGCGGAAAGTCCTGTCTCCATATCGTCGCCTCCTCGCCGGAAGGGCACCACATCGCCTGCGTCTTTTACGGGCTCCTACCTCAATACCGAGGCAACTCGGGCACGAAGCTGGCAAGTCGACGTGCCCAAGATTTGCTATAGAATGTAGTGTAGATGATGCTTGTCTCATTTGGGGTAATGAAGTTGCCATTGGATGGAGGGAAGTAATGAACAAAATGGAGATGAACTTTGGTGTATCCAAATGAGATGATAATTTTCCCACTCTACAAAATGAAAATCCCTCATCCCATTCTCACAAAGTGGCCAGCCTATATGTGTGGAAATGGTGGAGAGAAAAACCAAATACAAGAGGGAGGTGAGTGTAGTAAAAGTGAATGGGTGACCACACCCCAAAAGCAAACCTCACATCCAAAAACAAATCAAAGATCAAATCCTTTCTCATCACTTCTAATCTCAAAAAGGCAAGCCATCATGAAAAGAAAAGATGCTTAATCTTTCATAATGCCACAAATACAAAGAACACCTCCACAAATGGTTATTTCCAAACTTGCAAATAACCCCCCTCCATCGGAAAAGTCCGGCCGGGAAAGAACAAAGGAAAACCGGCTGGAACGGAATGCAAACTGGCAACTCTAGAAAACTGGTCCTGTAATAAATTACAGGAAAACCCCGATACTGTGCATACACACCCGCATCTGTATTCCGACCGGATACAAATGCAATGAGACAAAATCTACACTGTACTAAACTAGGATCCGGCTTAAACCAAAACCGGCTAGTAATATCCGTCCGATCCTGATCCGTGCAATACCGCACGTATCAGATCGAACCCTGCCATATAACTATACGGCCACCAGTACAAAACTGTCCGATCTTGATCCGTGCAATACCGCACGTATCTGATCGGACCCTGCCATATCTCCATACGGCCTCTTCAGCGTTTCGCCCGAAAGCTTGAGTAACTGAAAGTGTGGTGGACTCTAAAGACTCGTCAATACTATGGCTGTGGATTTAACCACTAGCACGTCAGAGGTATTAGCCAATACATGACGGGCCACCAGCTATTGACCAAAAGGGACGTCGATGAGCGAACTCATCCTGACACCCTACTGAGCCTGTCAGTAACAATATCCGTACAGTCCGGTCCGTTCGTCTATGAGTATCGCATGTCGGGCCTAGGGGGTTGGTAAAAGTCAGACCCCCAAAAGCGGTACAAGTCGTGTCGGAGTGTAGCCCAGAACGCCCTGAGATAATACTGGAATACCTGCCAGTAAATCTCCTGCCTCGGCCGAGGGCTTTGCGTAATGGCTCTCCTAGACACAGCGCGACCTCACCCCCAATACTGGGAGAGACGAACCCCTGAAGATCCGCTCACTGACTCCATGTGGCTCGGGACTGTACCCAACTAAAACCTGTTTGCACGACTCCTTTGAGCTGTGGTAGGGTAGTAATCAAAGTACAGTGGGAACTCACACGAGACAAATGACGATCCCCAGGTCGATGAACTAACCTGTACACATGTCACCAGGGAACTGCTATCTGACGTCAGGTATAAGACCAACTAGCATGTTCCCGGCGAGTCCTGTCCGGTGTACTCATAACCCAATGAGCACCTGTATACATCTTAGGTGAACCAACTGACACCAGTGGCTTATGAGACCGGCCACCGCCCCTCGTCGGGGTCTCGACTGTATACACTAGTCTACTCTGGAGAATCGATGCCCTGTCTCGAAACTCCAACGACTAGGGACCATTTAAGGATGTGCTTATAGACCACCAGCTCTCACGTATATGATCGCCATCATACTGCTGGCAGTCAAGCAAGAATCCTAGGGGCTCTATCAGCGTGTAATAGCGACCTGTAAGGTCACCTGAAGCAGTACACGATGATAAAGGTAAACCAGATAGCATACTATCATCTCGAGTAAGACTGTCCTACCGGGATAGGTCATCCCTCAATCATTGCAATCACGTGCCTGTGATCCAATAATTGACTCTGAGGGCACTATCTCCAACAACCGCAAATCTTTATCCGTCATGATTCTTAAGCCAAGACATTGAAGAGGATTTGCAGCGGTAAACATGATTCAATAAACAGGATAGCTATAGATTTAAGACTGGCAAGATAGTAATGCGGCAGGGCATGTTCCTAATTTCGGGTTTCCTGGTTAGTGTATTGGGTTTAATACCAAATTACAAAAGAACCAAACATGAATAACCCTAAATCCTATGGGCTCTGACACCAAATAAACCTTGTCACGCCCCGCTTCCCAAAATACGTAACTACGGCACGTGACTGATCCAACCATGCTACCTATGGATAGGAATCATCCCTCCACGGTCACATTACGGCTGTCAAGCAGATATCAAGAACAGTAAAATGTATAATCTAGCTAACACATGTCCATCTGCCACAATAAATAAAATCAAGAAAATGCATAAAGCGGAAACGAATCAAGATCCAATAAACAATATATGAATCATGTCCCAATATGAGCTCACATCAATAGAAATAAAACCGCGGAAATAAATAAACTAAACATCTCTAACAATACACGTTCAACTCCTCATTGCTCGGCTTGGTTGCTAAAGTACTCTTGATCTGCCTGCGATAAAGGTAGAGAAACTGGGCTATGTAAAACCCAGATGTCAGTGCGTCATAATATCAAAATAATAGCGATAACCCGGATATGATGATATAATTAAACCAAAATATAAATAAATAACACAGATATAAATAATGAGCTATATGTATATGAAGTGTGTCCTAAAGTCTGTGCGTCTATGTTATCTATTCTACAAGTCTTTGAAATCAATTAATGTAATCATCATCGTAACTCAACAGTATATATCCTATTCATATCCCACGGGACCATGGTACAATATATCCCGTTCATTCCCCACGGGACCATAGTACAATAAACAATGATTTATTCCGTAACGCACGGAATCACGGCAAACAATAATAATATCCTCCTGAGTTACGTTTCAGTTACATTCTTGATTTCCCCTTTTAACCCAAGTTTTGTGTTCAAGTCAGGTATTGATGATATAAATCTAATGCCAACACAGGATCAAGCAGGTACAGGTATTGTTTAAGTAAACAACAAGTTACGTCCATCAGGACAACAATCATAATTGTATGCATTAGCAATAAGATCTAAGTAATAAGTCTGGTAGTGTGTCGTGCACATGTCATGTGATGTATATTAACTAAAATAGATGCCAAATGTAATATTGTAACCAATATCGAAATACGACTAATGCCGGGATGCATATGTATCTATCTGTAATAACCGTTATACGTCCATTACCATATATGATGCAATCTAGATAACATATTGAACTAATATAGTAATATAATAATATCATGATGTTCCAGCATGCAACTACATAAACTATTATCGGTACGGATACAGACGGATACTATAAAACTGTAAATCGATAATATTTGATGAATATTAAAACATATGCACTATCATTTATTAAATAAATATTGATATAGTAACATAGCATGTTGCAAGTTTAGAACTTGCCTGATCGGATCTCAGGTCGAGATACGGATATCACGTCCGACGTCGAAATAAAGTCACAATGCAACTTAAGTGCGTAGGACTGGACCTGGCTAAGCAGTGACGTGACGTGGTGACTGGGCTAGATGACGATGGTGACTGGGTCGTTTGGATCGTCGGCGAGTCGCGCAACTCCGGCGAGACGGCTGGAATAGAGAAAAGAAAAGAAAGAAAGAAAGAAAAGAAGAAAGAAGAAGAAGAAGACTTCTTGCTGTAGGGTTTCTGGAGATGTGCAAAGGGGATGGTGGCGACGCCGAGGTGAAGGGGTCGACGGTGCTTCCGTCAGCAATGGGAAAAGGGTTGTGAGCTTGGAGGTGATCGGGAAAGTGTGGAGTTGGTGGTGGTGATGGTCTGGGGTGTTGCTGGGAGGTGAGAAGGTGAAGATGGTGTTGTGATAGTGACAGGCGGTGACGAGGGGTCCCGGCGACGAGGGTTGCAGGCGGGGGTTTGAGTTTCTTTGCGTCGGGGAAGTTGCAGGAAGGTGGTCGGGAAGAGGAGAAGGAGGTGGTGATGATGAAAGGGCGAGGAGGAGGTGAGGACGACGATGATGGTGAGGACGAGGTCGATGGGTGAACGGCGGCGACGAGGGAACAGTTTAGGGTTTTTGGGTTCGTGGTCGCGGGATAAAGAAAGGAGAACGATGAAGAGAGAGAAAGTTGTGAGGTTAATTAATAGGTTTTATAAATAATTATATATATATATATATATATTCGAGAGAGAGAGAGAAAGACAGAGACAGAGGTGGGGACGGGTTAGGTAGGGGGAGAGAGAGACTGAGAAAATAGATAGAGAGATAGATAGATTTATATTTAGTTTAATTAATATATTATATATTATATAATAACTGTTTGTATATTATTAGTTATATGAAAATATTATAATATATCTATTATAGGATTTTACACCTCATACCAGATTACTCCGAATATTACCTGGATCCTTTCTAAAAATCTAGTTTTTAAGTATGGATAATATACGTAAAAGTTTAAACCATAATGCGATGTCCTGTCAATAAAAATGTATACCCCCAAGAATGGATCTACGTAAATATACATAACGATCCAATTGAGTCTGTTTTAACAATTAGGACATGCACATGATATATGGATGCAATCACATGATATGGGGTACGATGATGTGCAAGGCTAGATATAAAAATATATTATTTGGTTTTTATTTTGTATTATTAAAAGATATGCGGATACTAAAATATATTATATATGTACAATATCTAGATTTGCTGGGATACTTTGTACTAGCAAATATTTGATATAATCTTGAACCATGGTGGGTTTCAAACATGCGGGTCGGATACTAACCACAATTGCTAAATGCACTATCTGCAACCCAAATGCAATAATAATCAAGAACTTTACCGCAAGATTTGAAATACCTTAAAATAAATATAATGTAAATGCACTAGGGTGTTACATGTACCGTGAGCTCTGAGTGATTAAGTATATGACTGGGGTCACTCACATATCGTCGCAGCTGGGATATGTGGAATACGCCGTGCACCCCTTCCAATGAGGGTGGTGGTGATAAACGGTATGCCACTTCTCCAACTCGTTCGAGTATATTGAATGGTCCTATGTACCTTGGACTTAGCTTACCCCTCTTACCAAAACGTATCACTCCTCTATTTGGAGAGATCTTCAAGAATACATGTTCTCCGGATTGAAACTCCACATGTTGACGCTTTGCATCTGCCCAATGTTTTTGTCGGTCTTGGGCTATGCGCATCTTTTCCCTGATCGTGCGAACCACGTCCACAGTTGCCACGATCATCTCTGGTCCAAAGAGTTCACGATCTCCAACGTCGTCCTAACTCAACGGGGAATGTCACTTTCGTCCGTAGAGTGCTGCGAATGGTGCTATCCCGATGCTTGCCTGGTAGCTGTTGTGTAAGTCCACGTTGCCCACCCCGGTGCTTACGGGGAGGCAGAAACGGTATAAAAAACAGATTTTTACAACACTGGGCAACATGGACTAACTAAAGGAGGATCTTTGCTAAACATAAACTAACACCCAAGCTAAAAAAGTTAGCTACTCGGTTAAAGGGTTATACCTAAGTCTTGAAGTCATTCTCTTCTTGCTCCTTGGAGTGGGATGAACGGGTTGTCCTCGTCGCCTTCTCTTGCCGAAGAAAGATCCACCCGAGGGCCTCTACCTTTGGCTCCTACCACAAACTAGAAGTAACTAAGGTGTTTGGTGTGCTAAACCTAGAACCTTAGAAAGAGTAGAGAGTAATTTTGAAGGTTTTATCTCAAGCTTAATGATTCTCAACTCATGAGAGGGAGAGCTTTGAGTGAGAGGATGAGGATGAGAGAGAATGAGAATGATAGAAATAAGAAGATAAAGCCAACCTTCTCACATATATGTGAATTATGATAATTAAATAATTAACTAAAGATAATTGTGATGGTTAATCTTGAAATGACCATTATCATTTCACATTAATTACTTTTGCAAGAATCAAAAAGCATCTTTCATATGAAATGATGATGGTCAATATGTCAACATAGGTCAACAAGTCAGCCATAGTCAAATGGTCAAAAACCCTAACCATAACACAATTATAATTAATTAATATTAATAATCATATTTCACATATAAACATTAGGGTTAAGAAAAAGACAACGGTCATCAACCCTAATGAAAGTCCTCTGTCTCTGCCTCAGTCAACTGTGCATACACACCCGTATCCGTGTTCCAAGGAACACGAATACAAAGAGATAAAACCAACCCCCAAAACCTATAATAGGATCTGGCTTAAACCAAAGCCCGCTAGTATAAGCTGTCCGGACACCAAACGTGCACAAGTGCGTGGATGTGAACGAACCCCGTCGCAAAACCATGCGACCTCTACTCGTTTTGCCTAAAGGAGAATAACCCTCTGTGTGGGACTCTAAAGACTCTACACTACGCTGGAAGTGGGTTTAACTACAGACCGCAAGTGGCACTAGCTGTACGTAACGGTCCCCAGGTAGATGCCGATAAGAAGACTGACGAGGTAAACCTATCTGAACTCCTACTGAGCCTGAATGTGACAATCTCCGTACAGTCCGGTCTGTTCGTCTAAGAGTATCGCATGGCGGGCCTAGGGGGCGGTAAACGTCGGTCCCTTAATAGCGGTACAAGTCGTGTCGGAGTGTAGCCCAGAACACCCTGAGATAACACTGGAAACCTACCAGTATATCTCGCTTGCCCTGGCCAGGGACTTTGTGTAATGGCTCTCCTAGACACAGCGCGATATTAACCCCCAATACCGGGAGAGACGAATCCTGTCTAACCGTCACTGCCTCCAAGTGCTTCGGGACTGCACCCAACTGCTACCTGTTTGCATGACTCCTTTGAGCCGTGGTAGGGTAGCAATCTAAGAACAGTGGGAACACACTCGAGGCGAAGTGACAGTGTCAAGTCAACGAACTAAGCTGTACTCATGTCACCTGGGAACTGATAACTGACGATAGGTATAATACCAACCAACAGTTCCCGACAAGTCCTGTCCAGTGTACTCGTAACCTAACGAGCACCCGCATACTATCTCAAGTACGACGTACTGACGGTTGTGGGACAGACCGTCTCCCAAGCTGGGATGAGAAGCGCATACGCTAGTCTACTCCGGAGTATCGATGCCCTGTTTCGATAGTCCTATGACTATGGACCTGCATAAGGATGTGCTTGTGGATTACCCAGCCCCCACGAGTGTGACTGCCATCACAACACTGGTAATCAAGCAAAGATCCTAAGGGCTCCACTAATGTGCAAAGGCGATATGCTATAAGAAACGCATGCACACATTAAAGCAGAAACAAACCAAGTAGCATACTACTATTTTGAGCAAGAATGTCAATACAAGGTGAATATCCCAAGCTTCCATTTAGTAATATACAAACTAGTATGATACAGTAATGGCCTCTAGGGCATATACACTAACATGTTGTTGTATGAAAACTCCACAAGGTTTAGTGTTAGGAATACGTATGCCCTAGAGGCCATTATTGTATGATATAGTGGATGCTTCGATATATATATAGAGGACTTTCTTGCTCGACATGATAGTATGCTATCTGGTTACTCTTTATTTTAACATGAACACTTGTATTATTATACTGCATATCTGATACATGTTGATAAATCTCTTAAGATGTTTGCTTGACTACCAGGACTATAATTAGGGTGTTTCTTTCACTAGTGAAAGATTGGTGAGGAGGTAGCTTGAATTAGAGGAGCTTTGGGTGGATCATCTTCGACATGAAGATCGCGAAGGAAGCTTATTCATTCTTCAAGTAGAGCCTAGAGGAGTCGTAGGGACTACTACCCGAAGCTATAGAAGTGAAGGACTTGATCTTCAAGGTTGTAGTTTCTTTCACTTAGATTAGTTCTTTTGATATCATTCTATAATCCCTAATAATCTAGTTAGATCTTTGGATAGTGTAGCTTAGCACCATGAAGATTTAAGAATTGCATGCTTGATGCCGGTTTTAACCTCATGTTGGTGCTAGAGTAGACTTTCATGGTATCAAAACCAAGCTAGAAAATTAGGGGAAGTCTTTACGATGTTAAAGTGTTCGATCAAATTTTTGAAGCCGGATTTTGAAAAGTTTTTGTCCTTTTCCAAAAGTTGGAAATTTTCAAATTAAAAATATGCAGAAATTCGTGCAGGGTATTTAGTGGAGCCCTAAGAAATTCGAGGAGATAACTCCATTAATGAGCCGCGAAACCGCGGCATAACCTCTAGTTTGGCCACGGTTCCGCCGCAACTTTGTGGTTTTTTGGCATCATTTTTCTTGTGCTGCTCCAGTATCTTATTTGGCACTTTCTGGGTATTTTTAGTAAGACTCAAGTTGTTGAGGTCTCTGGAATTAGTGAGTGTTTGATAAGTCGATCGAAATATTTAACGTCGTCTAGATTATGATGATATGTGATACAATATTTAGAATCCACAATAATTAGTTTTGTGAAAACTAGTTAGTATTTTATAAATATAGCGTTTTAGTCTCAGTTGATCGATTGCCACGGAGTTTCGATTCGGATCAAAACTCCGTCGCAATCGCGTATAGTACGCGATCACTTAATCAGGAATCTTGTTGAATTATCCGACTGCTTATTGAAAAGAGTTCTCAATTTGAGACTTAAATGCAAGGTTTACAGGCTAGGCATGAAATTCGGAAAATGAGATATTCCAGATTTATGATGTCTAAGGAGTTTGCGGATTTTAATTATTGTAGTTTTTCATCTCTTTTCTGCGACCCTACGTGTAATATGTGGTGTATCCCCGATCTCGTTGCTATACGTCAACGACATTCGAGATACGCATATTTACTTACATTGATAACATGTGATGTTATGTGTTGCTGTGATATGTTATATTGGATCGTCGTGATTGAATAGCCGGGGGGTTTTGCTTGAGATGAGAGTTTTTCTATTTTCATTCATGTAAAAAGATGCATGTAATATTCTTTTATTGGGACACTTCTAGGTTGAGGATGATGTCACCATTGATGTATATTATTTACTTTTCTGCATTAGGATAGACCCAAGGCGGGGAGCACAAGTAACCGGGTTTTGGAGTCCAGTGGGAGACCATCTCGAGGAGTCGAGATCGGGTCTCCTAACTTTAGAATTGGCAGGGTTGCTTGCCGCTCTTGTAGGGGTCTAGGGATGTGGGTTTGGCTATTCATCATGACCGTGGAATCCGTGTTTTTCATTACTGGCTGAATTTAAAATACGGACCTCCTAATATATCCAATATTTCATATATTTTGCTTCTGCTACCTGAGTTCTGTGATGTGATCATATAACTGCGTGAGAAGAATGCTATATATATGATATATATAATAAACATTGCTTATGTTTTGCACCCGCGCTAGTTCAGCCCCCGCTCTGCCGTTAGTTAAGTAATTTGACAGTGTATGACGGGGGCCCGTGGCGAATGCGGATGGCATAAGCGTACGCTCTATTTTCGTTTCTTTTCTGTGATATTTAGGAAACATAAATGATAGGACTTCATTAATGAGATTAATGGAAAGTAAAGAAACATAAAGATATTGCAGAATCAAATTTTCAAAAGGTAGCTCTAGTTCTTGCTTTGCATAGTGGTATTCCTTGATGAATATCCAGCACCTCATTCGATAAGGAAAGAGCCGAGATCTCTTCACCTGGAGTGACCTCTTTAGCAAAACTAGCAAATGCTACAACCCTCTTGGTTTTGTTTCGATGGCTTCTCTAGTTCTTGCTTTGCATAGTGGTATTCCTTGATGAATATCCAGCACCTCATTCGATGAGGAAAGAGCCGAGATCTCTTCACCGGGAGTGACCTCTTTAGCAAAACTAGCAAATGCTACAAAAAACACTCCTTTTTAAATCGCTAGATTCTATAATGATATCAAGTTAATTATGCTAAAGGTTTTCTTAAAAACCAGTCGTAGCCCTCCGTTATTTCAGATAAGGACTATTTTAGTGTTCGTGTTGCGTTTGTTGGCCTTCGTCAAGGCGTAGTTTACGGTAGCTGATTAGTGCTTATCTATCACATATGATGCGATTGGATTAGGGTAGTCATACGACCATGTTGGCCCGTGTCAAGGGTCGTGCGAGTGGCTTTAATTCAATCACGAAATGACGGGTAGAACTTGACTAGCGCTTATGATTTGTTGACCTTGTTAAGATCATAAGTAGCTGGGGGTAAAAACAGATATTGGGAATTTTAAGTATTGAAATTTGCAATAAGATTGCATACCTTCTATGAGATAGTTGGATCCCAATACCCACTGCGAGTAAGAGTTACTCCTGAGAAAGTTTTCCACTTTACAATTAGCTGATCCAGTATGTGTCTAAGAAAGGTGTTAACGGGGTTATGCTCCTTCGGAAATGAGGTTATTTAATCAGTTCTATGCGAAAGCAAAGGGAGACTCTCTCGGAGTACCAATACCTGCCTGGCTGACCGATTAGAAAACTTATAGGGTGTAATTAATCTAGACTAATCTTACCTTTTAGTGTTTGTAGGAAGATTTGATAAAAACAGTGGGAGTCATCCTGATTAGATAAGATAATAACCAATCTAATCTTGCAAAAAGCGCACGCTAAGGCGTTATCCTTCTCTCTCTCTCGGTAGCGACCATGACACACCTTAATCAAGATAATAATATGGATGTATTAACCGAACCCGCTTTTTATACTGAGCTGGGGAACGTTGGTTCCGCTTTTTCTTATGATTGTCATAAGTCCGAGCAAGGAATAGGGGAATACCAGGATTCTCACACGACCCGAACGAAGAAAGAGCATGCTGATGCATCTTTTTTGGGTGTATTCGTTACCGAGAATTGTTTCTCAGTTTGCTTTACGTCCTGAGTATTGGATACCGGATCAGGATCCCACGTTTGTAATTTGTTACATAGGTTGAAGAGAGATAGAGAATTGGGAAATGGTGATATGTCTCTCAAGGTAGGTAATGGTGCAATTGTTGCAGCCAAAGAAGTTGGCGAATATCACCTAGTATTACCAAATGGTAATACAATAATTCTGAACGAATGTTATTACGTACCAAATATGATGTGCAATATTATATCATTTTCTTTATTGCATAAAGAAGGATATAATTTTGTATTGGAGGATAATGTTATGAACATTTTCCTAAATCAAGTGTTGATAGGGTTTGGTACGTTATGTAATGGTATATACGTTCTAAATCAAACGAAAATTCTAACATACAGAACACACACAAGAGAAAAAGTTAAGAAATGAACGAAGCCTTCTTGTGGCATTGTAACTAGGTCATATCAATGCGACAAGATTAGCTAAGTTGCATAAAAATGAATATTTGAATCAGTTCGAATTTACATCTTATGAATCTTGCGAGTCATGTCTCAAAGGGAAATTGACCAAAACTCCATTTACTGGGCACGAAGAAAGAGCTACTGAACTCTTGGGACTGATACATAGTGATGTATGCAGTACTATGTATACACATGCCAAGAATGGTTACTCATACTTCATTACATTCACCGATGATCTCTCAAGATACGGACATGTGTTCTTGATGAAACACAACTTTGAATCTTTTGTGAAATTAAAGGAATATAAGAGCGAAGTGGAGAACCAAACGGGTAAAAGTATTAAAATCCTTCGATCTGATCGGGGAGGAGAAAACTTGAGCAAGGAATTCCGAAACTATTTAAAAGAGAATGGGATTCTCTCTCGGCTTACTCCCCGTATACACCACAGCAAAACGGAGTATCAGAGCGGAGAAATCGCACCTATTAAATATGGTGTGCTCTATGATTAGTGTTGCTGAGTTACCTATTTCCTTTTGGGGATATGCACTTGAGACGGCTACATACATATTGAATATGGTTCCCACCAAATCCGTGCCTACCACTCCATATGAGATATGGAAAAGGAAGAGAACATATCTTAATTTTATTAAGATATGGGGTTGTACGGCTTATGTGAAAACAAAAAATACGGAAAAGCTCAAGGCAAGGTCAGTTCTGTACAAGTTTGTAGGATATCCCAAACATTGCGAGGGTATATCTTCTACCACACCGAGGAACAAAAGGTGTTTGTTTCTCGACATACCACCGTTTTAGAAAAGGAATTTCTTGTGAAAGAAATTAGTGGTAATGAGGTAGAATTGGAAGAAGTTCCAGCTACACAAACTATAACTGACAATTTGGTAGAACCGGAGGATTCAATAATCCCTGACGAATCTCAGCCACTCCACAGATCTAGTAGAATTCCTCATCCATCTGAGAGATATTGCGGTTTTCTCATAGACGGTGGGAGCGAGGATTGCATCATGGAAGATAATGACCCAATTAGTTTTGAGCAGGCCATCACAAGTGGAGACTCTGTAAAATGGCTGGATGCTATGCGGTCTGAGATGGAATCCATGTACACCAACAAAGTATGGACTTTGGAAGTTGCTCCTGAAGGGGTAAAACCCATTGGGAGCAAGTGGATCTTCAAGAGGAAAATTGGTGTAGATGGAAAAGTTGAGACTTTCAAAGCTAGACTTATAGCAAAAGGTTTTCGTCAATGACCAGGTGTCGACTATGATGAAACCTTTTCTCCAGTGGCTATACTTAAGTCCATCAGGATCCTACTTTCCATTGCTGCATACTATGACTACGAAATCTGGCAGATGGATGTTAAGACCGCTTTTCTAAATGGTGATTTAGAACAGAGCGTGTACATGATACAGCTAGAGGGCTTCGTAGACAGTGGGAGCAGCGGAAAGGTGTGCAAACTACTTAAATCCATCTACAGATTAAAGCAGATATCGCGGAGCTGGAACATCTGTTTTGATGAAGCGATCAAAGTGTTTGATTTCATCAATAACATAGATGAACCATGTATATACAAAAGGTTGTAGAGAGTAAGCTTGTAGACCGCATATTGTACGTGGATGACATACTCTTGATAAGAAATGATGTTCCTATACTACACTCGTTCAAGCTCTTCTTATCACATAAGTTCTCTATGAAAGATCTAGGTGATGCCTTCTACATCCTGAGGATAAAGATCTATAGAGATAGATTCAAACGGATGTTGGGATTGTTCCAATTCAGGTACATAGACACCATACTAAAGAGGTTTAGTATGGAAGATTCTAAGCGGGGTAATTTACCCGCTTGTTCAGGAATCACTCTCTCTAAAGAGATGTATCCCAAGACTGATTTGGAGAAGGCTCACATGCAGGAGATACCTTATGCTTCTGCAGTCGGGTCTATCATTTATGTGATATTATGTACCATACCGGATGTAGCTTACTTACTAGGTGTAGTGTAACATTTCAGAAAATATATAATATTATTTTTGGAATTTAATATTAAAATAATATCTTTTCCGAAAACTGCCCGATTTGCGAAATTGGGATTTTCGAAAAAGGGTATAAAAATATACCGATAATTGTAAAATAAATGGAAATTAAAATGATTTATTCATCTAATAATATATTTAAAGGATTTGGCATTTTTAAAATTTATTATATGCAGTTTCGATAAAAACCCGATTAGTGCACTGGTAATCGCGATTAGGCCAAATCCGTGTTTCTACAGTTTTCATGGCTAGTGCACCATGTCATGTTACATTTGGTTACATGTTGTTGCATTTGTGTTGTTTTATGTGTATTATGTGATTTGGTTTTGAAATTTAAAAGAGAAAAGAAAAAGAGATGGCAAAAGGGTAATTTAGTGAAAAAGGGTATGATTGGAGAGAGAGAGTGTGTGTGAATAAGTGAGAGAGGGGGGCTGCTGCCTAACCTTTTCCCCCATCATTTTTCTTCTCCCTCTTCATTTTCCTCAACCCCACTTTCCTCCACTTAAAGCCCTAGATCCCTCTCCAAATAATCCCCAAAACCCTAAACCCCTTTCACAAAAGTTGATCACATCTTCACCCTCTACACATTGAATCAAGCAAAGAGGGATTTTGACAACATTGAA
Source organism: Agapanthus africanus (assembly GCA_030015575.1). Lineage (NCBI taxonomy): Eukaryota > Viridiplantae > Streptophyta > Magnoliopsida > Asparagales > Amaryllidaceae > Agapanthus > Agapanthus africanus. The sequence continues at coordinate 313,290,184 of CM057351.1, read as the reverse complement.
GAGCTAAGGTTTTGCTTGGGTGTAACCATGAGGTATAATCATTTCCATTTAGTTAGTTTTAGTTTTCTTATGTTTTAGATAGTTTAGAAGTTGAAATGGATTAGTGGATTTGTGAACTTTGAAATTCTAGGGAAGGGTATGGGAAATGGACGGTGTATGATGGTTGTAAAAGACCCTAAGGATCAAATTCTAGACCTAGAACTGAGTTTAGAACAGAGAATACAAACTTTAGACTTGATCCATTTCGGTTTTGTGAGGATATAGGGTGTGCAGGGAAATCTGGAGCAACCCGGGGAATTTCTGAGACAACTAAACAATACCAGGGACCTATATACACCACCAGGAGACCACCCTACGAAGAAGAAGCCCAGAGGAGCCAGTAAAACCAGCCTGGACGTAATTTCATGGGTAGTGGCTGGTTTTATAGTGGGAGATGGGGTCAGGGTTGGTCCAGTATGTCATATACACCTTCTACTACACCCTAGACTTGTTTGTGCAACCCCTTTTCACCTGAGTCAAAATCTGGGAACACTTGTGTGTGATTTAGGATATGTTTTCCGTATTTTGAATGATGAGTTTTGATATTTGTATTTGTAATTTGTTGTTGAATGCTTGTATATCGACGACTTGGGGTAAGTTGTTGGTTTTGTACGCGTAAGCTACAGGTTCTAACCTATGAGCAACGCGAGCGCTGTTTTGGATTTCAGAACTTGATTTTAATATCATTACGATATGTGTTGTTATTGTAGGTACTTTTGCGTGGATTCCGAGGTGACGGACCGTGGCGGCATCGACTTCGGCAAGCGAAGACCAAGGTGAGTGGATCTATATCTACGGGGGAAGTCGGGTGGATGGCGTATAGCACCCCCGCAAATTTTTGAGGGAAACCGATTCGTGGTAAATGGTTAAGGAAACCTTTAATAGAGAACCCTAGATAGACTTAAATGATAGTTAGAGAAACTATATTAGAAACTAAATGATAGTTAGAAGTGATATGATACGGCTAATATATGATGACGGGATTTGAGGATGATATTGGCGATATTGCCGTTTAGGGTACTATAGGACTAGATAGTCGACGTAGGTGTGTCATCCGAACCATACCTATTTCTAAACTGAAGAATCGTATGAATCTTTTAAACAAATACCTTGAGGGACATTACGGACTTTCAAATGATATATTTTCCCTAAAAACACCGTAACCCCTATTTTCAAAACTACGATTCGTTTCTTTTAAAATGTGCTTGTATGGTTCGGGTATGTATGTTAGATTAGATACTCATGCTTATAGTAGGATAGAATGTATATGTAAACTCGACTTGATATGAGATATAAATGCGATGAAATAATATAAGTCGGATATGATGATATGATGATATTTTGGTATACGGATGCGAGTCGATTGAGATGGTTGATACCTTGTCGGTCCCCTGATATGGAAACGTTATGGATGTGACCTGGGACATAGGTATATGGTTACATTTATATATGTTGTGAAACATGTGTGATATGTCGTACGTGACGTTAGGTCCGTACCCCCTCATTGTCGTAAAGGTTGATAGGATCCCTAATGTTTTAAATGCCACCGTACGATGATCTTTTCCGTACGTGATGAGTTTGATTTTATGATTGATCCATACCCTTGACTAGAGAATGTCGTACGATGGATTATACCATACGTGTTGTTGTGAGGCTGGATGCCGATTGATAGATTCACCAACTCGGTCATATTAGATATGTGTACCTGTCAGCATTTGAATATGATTTACCTTATGCTGCATTCATGTTTTTCGCATTTCATTATTTGTACCTGTGCTAGTACACCTGCACCATTATCGATGATGCGTACACGTAGACAGATTTGCTGGCTCACACACTTCATCATCGATAATTGCTATGTCACTACACAGTAGGATTGCTGCATTACGGTATGACTCCTTGCATAATTTACTTGCTATTGTGGCATATGCACCTTTATACGATGTTGTATTTGACTTGGAGAAATTGGGAACCGCGGGATGTATTTTAAAAACGAGAATCATTTAAAGGAGCGGTTTCCCTTAATATGTCATATCACTGTCCCATGTTGCATGATATTCGGATATGCTTACATTTTATCATATGTCGCATACATCATGCTTTATGATTTTACGCATTGAGATATGTTGTTTTCATGAGATTTCTAGATTTTGAGCCGTGGCTATTTCAAAAGAAAATAAGTACTGTTTTAAAAACCCGGTTTCTCTTGATATGATATTTCAGTGCGTCCACCATGCGTTTTCTCGGTTCTGAGATGTGTGACATGTGAAACCCGATCGAGGAGCTGGATGAGGCCGATTGCGGGTACATGGTGGACCCGGTATGGTACCCCAGGACAAGAAAGGGATGCTGTGTATATAGACGGTGAGCCTGGCAGAGGGACTACTACCTACCAGTAATTAGTTAGACCTGGCGGATATCCGGAGAATACCGACCGGAGTGGAGAGATGATATAGGCCGATCCGGACTGACGGAGCCCGTGGGCCGATCCGGACTGACGGAGCCCGAGATATGAGGATTTACGTGTCGATGCTGGACACATGTTTCATGATGTTTTCGGGTGTCGATGTTGGACACCCAGGCTCCATGATTTTGATGTGTTGCGAGGGACACCATTGATTTATATCCTCATACTTTCATGCACACTCCTTTATGATATTTACGTGCATACAGACATTGATCATATGGGTGGACGGGATCCACATGCATACATGCGTTGATTATACCGTTGGATGTTATCCGGATGCTTATAGGCATTGACTACCCTGTTGGCATACAGACCCGGTCACCCTAAATATCATAGTATTATCTTTATGATATAGTTGACCTAAGAGTCGTTGTTTATTCGATTTCTATCTGTTGATATTTTCTACTCACGAGTTGGCAACTCACCTCCGTTGTGCCACAGTTCTTGCAGGTTGACCGCTTGAATCAGTAGCGGCTTCGCTGGCACACAGTTGCATTCGGGTATTTTCCATTGGTTGGTGGGACATTTGTATCGTACCCACTCTTGTATTTATATTTCATATTGTATCTAGTCAACTCCATCAATCAAATTTAGTAAATTGTATAAGTAATGAGACTTAGTGAGATTGTGGTTGCGAGACTTAGGGCGAGGGGTTTTCCGCTACTTATGGTTTTTATGTCTTGATTTTCTTTATCTTTTGTGGTGATCTTCGCCGTTGGGCGTCGTATACATATTTATATTGTCTTGCGTGGCTTTGATCCGCCGTTTGGCGAAGTGCTAGCTCCCGCTTGGGGATGCCTTTATCTTTATCTTGTATATGTGGTTTTGGATCAAAATATACAAAGGAGTGTAAGTCCAAGTTACCCGTCCCCGGTTCTTTGGGGTTGCGGAAATGGTGAAAAACGATTTTCCTTTGGTGGTAACATGGACTCAAAATATGGATCTTTGTTAAACAACTATCTAACAACCTAACTAGGAGTTTTACCTACTCGGTTAGGGGGTTATACCTTAACTTGAACTCCTTCTCTTCGACTCTTTGTGGTGGTCGGATGGTTCTCTCCTCGTCATCTCTTTGTGCTGAAGATGGATCCACCTGAAAGCTTCTACCTTTGGCTCCAACCTCGATCTTGAGGAAACTAAAACACTTGGTTTGCTAGACCTTGTATACTAGGATGAGTAGAGAAGTGTTTTGGGTTTTATCTCTATGGTTCTTGCTTCTCAACACATGAGACAATAGAACCATGAACTAGAGAGAGAGCAAGACGAAAAGGGAGAGCTTGAGGATGAGAGAGAATGAGAATGATAGAATGAGCAAGACTTTTCTCACCCTTACTCTCATAATCCAAAATAATCATAACAAATAATAATAATTGAGTATTATGTGGTGGTAAATGCAATTTGTGAACAAACAAGCAAGCAAAGGTCAATATCAATTTGTGAACAAACAAGCAAGCAAAGGTCAACAAGTCCAACCTAGTCAACCGGTCAACAAAGTCAACCTTTCAACCCAACCATGGCACAATAATACTTAATTAATATTATCATTAATCATATTTCTTATTCTCATTAGGGTTTAGCAAAAGTCAACAGTCAACAACCCTAATGAGAATCCTCTGCCTCTGTCTCTGTCAACCGTGCATACACACCCGCATCCGCGTTCCGAGGAACACGAATACAAACGAGATAAAACCAATCCCAAAATGTACACTAGGATCTGGCTTAAACCAAAGCCCGCTAGTGACAACTACCCGGACACTAAACGTGCACAAGTGCACGGATGTGACCGAACCCTGTCGCAAAACCATGCGACCTCTACTCTTTTGCCTAAAGGCGAATAGCTCTCTATGTGTGGGACTCTAAAGACTCGACACTACACTGGTAGTGGGTTTAACCACAGACCGCAAGCGGCACTAGCTGTGCGTAACGGCGTCCAGGTAGATGCCGATAAGAAGACGGACGAGGTGAAACCCATCTGAACTCCTACTGAGCCTGAATGTGACAATCTCCGTACAGTCCGGTCTGTTCGTCTAAGAGTATTGCATGGCGGGCCTAGGGGGCGGTAAACGTCAGTCCCCTAATAGCGGTACAAGTCATGTCGGAGTGTAGCCCAGAACACCCTGAGATAACACTGGAAACCTACCAGTATATCTCGCTTGCCCTGGCCAGGGACTTTGTGTAATGGCTCTCCTAGACACAGCGCGATATCAACCCCCAATACCGGGAGAGACGAATCCTGTCTAACCGTCACTGCCTCCAAGTGCTTCGGGACTGCACCCAACTGCTACCTGTTTGCACGACTCCTTTGAGCCATGGTAGGGTAGCAATCTAAGAACAGTGGGAACACACTCGAGGCGAAGTGACAGTGTCAAGTCAACGGACTAAGCTGTACTCATGTTACCTGGGAACTGATAACTGACGATAGGTATAATACCAACCAACAGTTCCCGACAAGTCCTGTCCAGTGTACTCGTAACCTAACGAGCACCCGTATACTATCTCAAGTACGACGTACTGACGGCTGTGGGACAGACCGTCTCCCAAGCTGGGATGAGAAGCGCATACGCTAGTCTACTCCGGAGTATCGATGCCCTGTCTTGATAGTCCTACGACTAGGGACCTGCATAAGGATATGCTTGTGGATTACCCAGCCCCCACGAGTGTGACTGCCATCACAACGTTGGTAATCAAGTAAAGATCCTAAGGGCTCCACTAATGTGTATATGTGATATACTAAAAGAAACACATGTACACATTAAAGTAGAAACAAACCAAGTAGCATACTACTATTTTGAGCAAGATTGTCTATACAAGGTGAATATCCCAAGCTTCCATTAAGTAATATATAAACTAGTATGATACAGTAATGGCCTCTAGGGCATATACACTAACAAGGAGGTGCTGCCCAAATTTTTAAAAGAAGAAATATGTTTTCAAACTAGTAAAATTTCACTTGCATTTTCATGTTCTTTTTCTATGCATTAAGAAAACTTGATTTCATTATTCCTTGCTTTCAAAACTTCACCTCCTTTATTTTCTTAAAAGAGTTTAGATTTCTGGGTTTTCAGCTTACTTGAATTACGTTACGCCTTTAGATGTTGCGTGATTTAAGTGCTGGTCACGAGCTAATATTTCGGGTGGTGACAAAGTTGGTATCAGAGCGTTAGGTTTAACCTTGGTTCGAGTCTATGTTTGACTATGCAGAGTCTAGGGCGGGTATGTATTTCAGAACCTAGGCTTGACCTTACGGAACTTAGACTTGAACGGGGGGGAGGGGTATTAGACCAGAACATTCATTTCATAGGTTGACCCTGATTGATGGAGTAGGTAGCTTGAGTAGAGTGACGTACCGTACGTATGTTCCGCGGCATATTTACGATACGATACTTCACTTAAGAAACCTTAGGATGTACATATTTTTGAGACTTATGATTCTCTTCATACCCATGATTATACATCCATTTGAGATCCTTGATTCTATTCGTTTCCATGATCATACTCTCATTGATGATGTTCCTTCTTATGATCATGTATCCATTCTGGATCTGTCGTTTCCTTTCTTGCCGTTGATTAGCTCTCTTCGATACTCGATTGAGGTTCTTATCACCATAGTTTGAGCGCAGTTTGGGCTGCTGCTGGTGTTGCGATCAGGGCGAGCTCGTCTGGTACGAGGGCTGACCATTGTGTTTTATGGTGACATGGGAACGTCTCGATGTAGTGTTATGTTGTGACCTCCGGTTGAGGCAAGTGTTTGGTTTTGCACCGGATGATCGGGCCACTGTTAGAGGCTGCCAGTTGTGAGAGGACTGTCGATGTACAGCTTACCTCAGAGATTATGATGTCGCCTACCGTGCAGACAGATGACCCAGCTGTTGCTGAGATGATGGGATGTCGCCTCCATACTTTACGAGCTGAGATCGCTGGAGCTTCCAGGCAGAGATGCGACTGATGATAGCTAGTCTATCCCGAGTTGAGAGACGAAGGTGATTCGTCAGATTGATGCGCCAACGCAGGCCCAGTTGAGTTAAAGATTTTCAGTGTGGAGAGTCTTACTCAGATCTAGAGCAGACCGATTTAGAGCAGACCGATCCAGAGACAACCGTTGATGTATCGTCTTTCCTAGAGAATTGAGGCATTGTTTAGCATGCGGACGAAGAGTATTCACATGTTGTATAGGCGAAGCTAAAAAGTTCGAACGAGTGTCAGAAACCCATTTTTCCCAAGTTTAAAGTGTTCGGAGGAACATGCAGGTAATTCTGTGGACCCTTTAGAAGAATGAAACCCTAACTCGACATGATGACCATGGAACCGCTTTTGAACCTTAGGGTTTGCAGCAGTTTAGCGGTGCCATCAGTGAGGCTTGGGTTTGCCCTTCTACGGCTGGTCCAGAGGTACTGTGGTATGTACCCGATATTTTAGACTGTGCTCAGGTGTTGAGATTTCGGGAAATTTTGGGACTTTGATGACTCGATCGAAAAGTTTGAGGTCGTCTAGATATCATGTGATAAGAGACCGGTAAGCTGACCAGCTTCGAATAGAGGACCTCACCCAGATGCATTGTGAGTTGATCGAGGATGGACGAGTATTGAGTATTCCTCCGATGGTTGGGACGAGTTCCCGAGGACGTGTTTGGCCAGATATCTTCTACAGAGTGATGAAGATACCGAGTTCGTGACTTCGAGTCCGTGTGAGAGACTTCGGAATGACCATGGCTGAGGAAAGTTGCAGTGCGCAGATAGCATGGCGTGACGTCATAGTGGGCGATGGTACAGACGAGTGGAACCAGAGGTTCGTGCGACGCTGACGAGCTGTTGTTACTCCCCGTCGAGATTAGAGATCTGATGTGTATACAGAGGCGTTGGGATGCGGCCAGTTCCCGAGGAAATGTTGTGGTGAGGACGCCGATGTCCAGAGAATGAGAAAAGATTATGTAAGAGTACCAGCCTCCGTACAGTTCAGCATAGGCGAGATCACAAGAGACCTTGAGCAGGAATCCTTCCAGAACACTGCTGCAATGAGATTTGCACCCAAGATCAGTTGTGTCACGAGTATTCAGAGGGTCAGAGACCAACGCCAGTGACGTGCTGCCTTACGAGTTGTCATGATGATTGACCGAGGGATGACCAGAGAAGTGCCAGAATGGAATCGTCCCCGTTAGCACACCTGACTGGGCCGATGAGCCGATGAATTGCGAGATTGGTAAATCCACAGAGAAATGAAGACCCAGAAACAGATGACGCCAAACCGTGAGTAGGAGGTAAGCGGATGTTCTTTTTCTACCGGTTTTAGGTGCACCGATTTATTCTTCGACATTGTAGGAGGTGTACCTCAATGTCCTTTATTGCGATTTGTGTTTATGATCTGAGTATCATGCTTATATAGCTTGGATTTAAGTTTTGATGATGACTTTCCTGATATTGATTTCGTGCACCATGGCTGCACCTACTGGGTATTTACATTTTGTGCGTAGTTATTGCACTTGAGATATGTTTTTATACACCATTGTGCTGGTTTTTTATTTGTGCATATTTATTGCACTAGATATCGGTTTTGTTCCTTGGCTGCACATGTTTATGATTTTGTGGATTTCATAAAGTCGATTTGATTTTTATGCGCATGGTACGCACTCGATTTGATTTTTGCACTCGGTATAGCTTATATGTGCTTGTAGTGCATTGATATGTGTTTTTTGCACGCAGTTGCACACGTTTATGATTTTATACACCTTGGTACACTCGGTGTTGTTGTTTACGCATTTGAGTTATTGATCGGTATTTTGTGCACTGGATGCACTGTATTTGATATTTCGTGCACTGGATGCACCGGATTTATATTTTGTGCCCTTGATGCACCAGATTAGTATTTTTGTGCATTGTTGCACTAGACTTGCATTTCATGCGTTTATTGCACCAGACGGGTATTTCGTGCATTGGTTACACTAGATTTATACTCAGTACCTTGGTTGCACTTGTTTTATGTTTTTGACTATTATTTTAACAGGTTTATGTTTTGTGCGCATCGGAGGCACTTGAGTGCGATTCTACTTGTGCCTGTTGGATTCCCTTGATTTAGATTTTATCCATGAATATTGGATGCGATTTCATTCGTGCGGGACAGATGCACTTGAATTGTATTTTTGCGCATGTTGGGCGCATGATATGGGATGCGATTTTGTGCACACCGGATGCACTCAATTGGGATTTTCATTCGTGCATGTTAGTTGCACCGGATGCACTCTAGATGCACTTGATATTGTTGTCGTGCACACCTGTTGCACTGGACAGATGCTTTCGTGCACACCCGTTGCACCTAGTTTTGGTTTTGTGCATATTGTAACACTTGTATTTGGATTTAATTTCTGTGCGTCCCAGACGCACGAGATTGTTGGATACGCCTTTTGAGGCTGATTTTTCTTTTGAGCACTTTGTTTTCATGTTGGGCACTCTATCGTGTAGTAGCCAAACAAGACTGATCTGAGAACAGTACCTGAGTACCTTGCATGCATTAAAAGATTACCAAGAGGTTTTCAAAATGAGCTATATAGTCTCGCTATTTCCTACGTTTCCGTGAGCAACACGAACGTTTAAAAGGAAAACCTTTTGGGATATTTGAAAACGACAGAACGCAAATTTAGCAAAATATATATAGACATATATTATTATTTTTAAATTGAGCGTCCATCACTTATGCCATGGTTTACGCATTCACGCGGCAATTTAGAAAAGATTTTTGCATGTATTTTATTTAGATTTTGGAGATTTTTCAAGTATGCGTACTATACACGTATTATAGTATTTTGCTAGTGTATATTGGATTTCGGTAGTGGATTTTGATATCTGTATCTCTATTGTAACTCCGAGGATATGCGTGCAAATCCGATGAATTGCGTGACGCTTGACGGAGTTCGATTTTGAGTTTTTTACTCATTTTCATGCGCACTTGACGCGCTATGTTGTTTCTGCAGCTCCATGATTTCGGAGCCCCGTTGATTTGATCTGATTATTGAAATGTTTTAGATTTTGGGGGTTTAAATTAAAATTCGGGGACCGAATTTCTTTAAGGGGGGAAAATTGTAACATTTCAGAAAATATATAATATTATTTTTGGAATTTAATATTAAAATAATATCTTTCCCGAAAACTGCCCAATTTGCGAAATTAGGGTTTTCGAAAAATGGTATAAATATATACCGATAATTATGAAATAAATGGAAATTAAAATGATTTATTCATCTAATAATATATTTAAAGGATTTGGCATTTTTAAAATTTATTATATGCAGTTTCGATAAAAACCTGATTTGTGCACTGGTAATCGCGATTAGGCCAAATCCGTGTTTCTACAGTTTTCATGGCTAGTGCACCATGTCATGTTACATTTGGTTACATGTTGTTGCATTTTTGTTGTTTTATGGGTATCATGTGATTTGGTTTTGAAATTTAAAAGAGAAAAGAAAAAGAGATGGTAAAAGGGTAATTTAGTGAAAAAGGATATGATTGGAGAGAGAGAGAGTGTGTGTGAATAAGTGAGAGAGGGGGGGCTGCTGCCTAACCTTTTCCCCCATCATTTTTCTTCTCCCTCTTCATCTTCCTCAACCCCACTTTCCTCCACTTAAAGTCTTAGATCCCTCTCCAAATAATCCCCAAAACCCTAAACCCCTTTCACAAAAGTTGATCCCCTCTTCACCCTCTACACATTGAACCAAACAAAGTGGGATTTTGACAACATTGAAGAGCTAGGGTTTTGCTTGGGTGTAACCATGAGGTATAATCATTTTCATTTAGTTAGTTTTAGTTTTCTTATGTTTTAGATAGTTTAGAAGTTGAAATGGATTGGTGGATTTGTGAACTTTGAAATTCTAGGGAAGGGTTTGGGAAATGGATGGTGTATGGTGGTTGTACAAGACTCACACACTTCATCATCGATAATTGCCATGTCACTGCACAGTAGGATTGCTGCATTACGATACGACTCCTTGCATAATTTACTTGCTATTGCGGCATATGCACCTTTATACGATGTTGTATTTGACTTGGAGAAATTGGGAACCGCAGAATGTATTTTAAAAACGGGAATCATTTAAAGGAGCGGTTTCCCTTAATATGTGATATCACTGTCCCATGTTGCATGATAGTCGGATATGCTTACATTTTATCATATGTCGCATACATCATGCTTTATGATTTTACGCATTGAGATATGCTGTTTTCATGAGATTTCTGGATTTGAGAGCCGTGGCTATTTCAAAAGAAAGTAAGTACTGTTTTAAAAAACCGGTTTCTCTTGATATGATATTTCAGTGCGTCCACCATGTGTTTTCTCGGTTCTGAGACGTATGACATGTGAACCCTGATCGAGGAGCTGGATGAGGCCGATTTCGGGTACATAGTGGACCCGGTATGGTACCCCGGGGCAAGAAAGGGATGCTGTGTATATAGACGGTGAGCCTGGCAGAGAGACTACTACCTACCGGTGATTGGTTGGACCAGGCGGATATCCGGAGGATACCGACCGGAGTCGAGAGATGATATAGGCCGATCCGGACCGACGGAGCCCATGGGCCGATCCGGACCGACGGAGCCCATGGGCCGATCCGGACTGACGGAGCCCGAGATATGAGGATTTACGTGTCGATGCTGGACACAAGTTTCATGTTGTTTTCGGGTGTCGATGTTGGACACCCAGGTTCCATGATTTTGATGTGTCGCGAGGGACACCATTGATTTATATCCTCATATTTTCATGCACACTCCTTTATGATATTTACGTGCATACAGACATTGATCATATGGGTGGACATGATCCACATGCATGCATGCATTGATTATACCGTTGGATGTTATCCACATGCTTATAGGCATTGACTACCTTGTTTGCACATATACAGACCCGGTCACCCTAGATATCATAGTATTACCTTTATGATATAGTTGACCTAGGAGTCGTTGTTTATTCGATTTCTATCTATTGATATTTTTCTACTCACGAGTTGGAAACTCACCCCCGTTGTGCCACAGTTCTTGCAGGTTGACCGCTTGGATCAGTAGCGGCTTCGCTGACACACAGTTGCATTCGGGTGTTTTGCATTGGTAGGTGGGACATTTGTATCGTACCCACTTTTGTATTTATATTTCATATTGTATCTAGTCAATTCCATCAATCAAATTTAGTAAATTGTATAAGTAATGAGACTTAGTGAGATTGTGGTTGCGAGACTTAGGGCGAGGGGTTTTTCGCTACTTGTGGTTTTTATGTCTTGCTTTTCTTTATCTTTTGTGGTGATCTTCGCCGTTGGGCGCCGTATACTTATTTATATTGTCTTGCGTAGTTGTGATCCGCCGTTTGGAGAAGAGCTAGCTCCCGTTTGGGGATGCCTTTATCTTTATCTTGTATATGTGGTTTTGGATCAAAATATACAAAGGAGGTGCTGCCCAAATTTTTAAAAGACGAAATATGTTTTCAAACTAGTAAAATTTCACCTGCATTTTCATGTTCTTTTTCTATGCATTAAGAAAACTTGATTTCATTATACCTTGATTTCAAAACTTCACCTCCTTTATTTTCTTAAAAGGGTTTAGATTTTTGGGTTTTATTTGAATTACGTTACGCCTTTAGACGTTGTGTGATTTAAGTGCTGGTCACGAGCTAATATTTCGGATCGTGACATGTAGTAAGCAGGTATCAATTAGATCCTGGGGAAAAGCACTGGACAGCCGTGAAGAACATTCTTAAATACTTTCGAAGGAATAAAGAAATGTTCTTGGTGTATGGTAACGGTGAACTCCAAGTGGGGTCCTTTACCGATTCAAGCTTCCAGAGTGATAAGGACGACAATAAGTTGGTCTCGGGTTTTGTCTTCACCCTCAATAGAAGGGCGGTATGTTGGAAGAGTTCCATGAAAGATACCGTAGCAGACTCGACGATGGAGGCTGAATACATCGCTGCCAACGATGCTGCCAAAGAGGATATCTGGATGAAGAAGTTCATAGCTGAACTTGGTGTGGTTCCATCCATTGAGCATCCAATACGTTTGTATTGTGATAACAATGGAGCTATAATTTTATCCAAGGAACCCCAGTCCCATCAGTGATCCAGATATATCCTTAGGCGGTATCACCTGATTTGGGAGATAGTAGATCGACGGTAGATCGAGGTCAGGAGTGTTGACACGAAGGACAACACGGCGGATCCACTCACGAAGGCCCTTTCCCAGATGCGGTTTGAGAGACTTTTTGGGATGTTGGGTATGAGATACTACAACAACTAACCTTAGTGCAAGTGGGAGATTGTTAGGAATATGTATGCCCTAGAGGCCATTATTGTATGATATAATGGATGCTTCGACATATACATAGAGGACTTTCTTGCTCGACATGATAGTATGCTATCTGGTTACTTTTTATGTTAACATGTACATGTTTCCTGATTTAAAATCAGGAAAGCCTACGGAAGAGGCATCACGTGCTAACACGTGACCAGCAGTCACGTATTGGTACGTGACATTTAAAAGCAGCGGCAAAGGCACATCAGTTCCCTGATCAAATCAAGGAAAAGGCTTCAGAAAAGGTCACATGCCAACACGTGACCAGGGGTCACGTGTTGGCACGTGACGGCTGAACAGCGGCTAGGAGACAAAGCGCAGAAAGCATAGGAAAGCTCGTTCCAAGGGGTCACGTGCCTACACGTGACCAGGGGTCACGTTCCTACACGTGACCAAGGGTCATGTGGCCACACGTGACTGGCTTTCAAAGTCTATTTATTTAACAGTATCAAATTCTGAAGAGATCATTCAAATCTTTCCAAAGGAAAATGATTATTTGGAACCGATTGAACTAAAGATTTAAAGGTGATTAAATATCACATATCTATGGAAAAATCTTGAACTTGGAAAGATTTCCCCTTAAAATCTAATCAAAATAACAAAGGAAAATCTTTGGATTTAAAATCCAATGGTGAATAAAATTTACCTAATAATCCAAAGGTCCAAACGAATGGTGAATACAAATCAAATCTCTCAATGAAAGATTCATCAAAACTAATTGATTCTGCTTCTTCTCCTATAAATAGGAGCCAAGAGACACAGAGAGGAAAAAAGGATACATACAGAGATCGATACATAGAGAGAGAAAAAAATAGAGCCTTGAGACTTTGGAGGAATTTGGATCTTCTGCAAAAGAAAACCTTAGGTAAGAAGGGGGAGGCTTTCAAGAAAAAAGAGAATTTAATTCTCAAAAGAGTTTAACTCTGATATTAAAAAGAAGAACTTAGTCTCTCTTTAGCAGAGGATCTGCAAAGTGCACATCTCCCCATGAAGTGAGAATTTAATTCTCATTGGGTTGAGATCCTGCCATGCAGATCCAAAGCATAGAGAGGGAATGGATGTTTGAGAATTTAATTCTCATAGAATTATAGGAATTTAATTCCTTCGAATTAAAATTAGGGTTTAACCCTATGTTGTAGGAATATAATTCCTTCAGAATGAACAGAATCAGGGTTTAACCCTAATTAAGAACTTAGTTCTGTCAAAAGAACAGAAATTTAATTCTCTTAAGAAAGAAGAAATTAGGGTTTCACCCTATGACAGAATCTAATCCCTCAGAATATAAATTAGGGTTCAACCCTATCTAAGAGTAATTCTCTAAAGAAAGAAGGAATTTAGTTCTTTTAAAGTTATTATTAGGGTTTAACCCTATGACATAACTCAATTCTTCACATATATGAGGAATTTAATTCCTACAGGAAAATCAGAGTTCAACTCTATCAGAGAATATAATTCTGCAGAAGACAATGGGGATTTAATGAAGAATTTAATCAGAAATTGCAAAGAGGCAGGGTCACGTGCTACCACGTGACCCCTGGAAAGATCCACAAAGAAGGGCTTTCGAGGCAATGCCTCACATGACCCACGTGACCCTTGGCAGAAGCTTTAACACACAAACAATTAAATGCCCATCACGTGACAGCATGTGATGTTCCAAAGTACTCACCACTCTCGGCAGATCAAATAAAGGGGAGGGCGCCCTCACGTGACCCCTCTTACCTTAGTACTTGACGCTAAATTGGACCTTCTGAATCCAGTGTTTAACACTGTTTTGCCTTAGTGTTCAACACTAACCGAAGAGCCTTTCTTGCAGTGTTTAACACTGAATTTCTTAGTGTTTAACACTAAATTAAATCTCTGTTAACAGAGTTTAACATTAATTTTCTTAGAGTTCGACACTAAATTAAAATCTTTGTCACCAGTGTTTAACACTGATTATCTTAGTGTTTGACACTAATTTGAGATCTCTGTAGCTAGTGTTTAACACCGATTTGTTTTAGTGTTTAACACTAATTTGAACCCCGTATTTCTGGTGTTTAACACTAACTTTAGCCCAATTGGCTAAGTGTCTAGAGGCAAAGCCTCTCCTCTAATGGACCAACAGAGGGCCAATATCCTAAACATGATTGGACTTAGCCCAAGCTGGCCATAAGTCCTCAATTCAAATTCAATTGAGCCAATGGGCTCATAATATAATTAATTGGTCTTGATTCCAAATTGGGTCAAAGATTATTTAATCTATCTCGATTTAAGCGTACATCTCTTCACTCCTTTGATACTCGGCGTTGTAATTCCTCAACGTCTTCAAAGAGGTGACGGGTCCCGATGACCACATATTGATACGGACTGTGGGATCCTTAAACTCATGGACTATGAGGTCCTTAACCTTGACCGAGATGTCTTAAAACTAACTTTGGACTGTGGAGTCCTTAAATCCATGGACTATAAGGTCCTTAACCTTGACCGAGATGTCTTAAAACTAACTGTGGACTGTGGAGTCCTTAAACCCATGGACTATGACGTCCTTAACCTTGACCGAGATGTCTTAAAACTAACTTTGGACTGTGGAGTCCTTAAATCCAAGGACTATGAGGTCCTTAACCTTGACCGCAACGTCTTAAAACTAACATTGGACCGCAATGTCCTTAAACTACCTATGGACCGCAACGTCCTTAAACTACCCACTGACCGTGATGTCACTAAACTAAACAACATGGCTCCCTTAATTGCTCTATTGTTGGATCTAAATGATCCCGTTAAGTTGATCTTGGTCTGAAAATTAGACTAGCGTATCCTTAACAAATGTTTAAGTCGATCTTAGTCTCGAATGAAGCTAATGTATCCTTAAACCCAAACCCCCAAACCCAAATCTAAGATAATACGGATTTGGACTAGTCCACGCCCTACGGGCGACGACATCACTCAGTCTCCGTATACAATCCACATGCAACCAAACATAAAATAAACACACACGACACAAAGTGACCATCTGGAGAAGGAGAAAGTGGTTACCGCGATGCGGTAGCGTAATTAACTGCAGGGGCTTGCGCCTGCAGGGAAGAGCGTCCCCACAATCAAAAACCCCTCAAGCGAGGGGGAATCTGACGAAGTCTGCTACATCGGACGCATCTGTTTAAACCTTCGATATACGGTGCCATAAATTAACTTGGCAGCTTCGGAGAGGTAGACGGATAGCACCAATTAGCATCTGCCCTGAACCTCAGGCGAGACGACCACGCGTCGCGCCGTCGTTCGGAGGGGAACAGATTCTGGCACGCCCGGTGGGACCTTTTCCTCTTTCCACTCCACACTTCGTGTGTCGTGATTCGCGAACCAATCGCGGTTCGCTAATGGTTGCCCTTGGGTTTCGAAGTACTAAGATTTGGTGTTTCGTTTGCTGCAGAAAGCAAAGAATCAATGGCCTCCACTTGTGCGACATGCTCGGACTGCAATTGCAACCAACGCTCTGCCTCGCCCGGAGGTATAGCCTACGGACCCCAAGCTGCTTCGCTATTCACAATGCCCATGGAACAGGTCACTCGAGCCACCACAGGATTGTTTTTTGGGACCATGCTCCCGCCGACAAGCTTCACTGCTCCGGTGCTGACAACGGAAGCTCCCAAGAAGTCGGTCTTTGATCGTCTTACCCCTGCCGCGGCCCCTCTCAACGGGTCGCCCAACACCAGTGCCTCGGTCTTCTCCAGACTGGGCCGGAGCTCCTGTAGAACCGCAATAGGGCCTGCAATCCCAGAGGCTGCTCCTAAGAAAATAACCAGTCTCGCTCCTGAAGTCGTCAAGGCGGCTTCTCCTTCCAAAAAGTCGGTCCTTACAAGATTGACTGTTCCAGCTCCCACTCCTGCTACCCAAAGGACATCAGTCTTTAACAGGCTGGCACCAGCAACGACCCCCCACCTACACAGGGGGCAATACGAGATTATCGCCCTCACCAAGCTGGTTCCATCAGCACGACGCGCTCGACGTCGTTACTTGCGCCGAGTGAGGAAGGCCGGAGGCAACTCCCCTTCTGGGCTAACTCCTCTAACCCCGATGGCAGAAGTTAATGCTGCTGTTCCAACTGGGAACAGCTTTGAGATGCTAAATAAGGTGCGTAGGAATTCTCCTACCGCGGCGCTAAAGAATTCTCTCCATCCGCTAAAAAAGGGCTATAGAAGTAGAGCCAGAACAGCCCCAATCTGCTCAACGGCTGTCCTCCCGAATCTATAAAGTCTGGAGGTAGGCCCGAGACTCGATGATCGATCCAAATTTCTCCCGCCAGCACAAGAAGCTGAAAATCCAACAGGAAGCCAGTCACCAGGCTAAGCCACGAAAAGCTGTCTGGGTGCCCACCTCAACGGCCCCCTCAACTTCCATTGCTCATAAAAAGAGGAGGCCGGAGAAGATCCCCGGGCCTGCAACGAGAGCTAAAAGCGCTAAACCCAGACGCCCTAAGGCTGGGGGCAGGATAGTCCACACTGTATACATGGCGTCGGGGAAGGAAGACAGCCGTGCGTCTACAGGTCATAGACCGCTTACACGGTCAGTAACCAAAGCTCAGGAGCAACAGCAAAAGCTCCAGGAAATGATGATTGCAATGGCCGCGCTTACTGGGCCGAAAGAAAGCCCCGAGGCGTCCTCGGATCAGCAACAAGAACAGGAAACTAACGCTGAGTTCCTTTGGAGAATATTGGAAAAGAAAGATAAAGAGGCTGCGGAACAAGCGGCCAATATAAAGCAGATAGCCCACTTATTCCAGGACATGGTGGGAATGATGATCCAACAAGACCCACCTGCTGAGGACCCTCCGATCGTCCTTGAAGACGACAGGGGCGAAACGTCAAATACACCACCGTCTCTCTCAACGGCCAAGGAGGAGACAATCTCTAAGGCTGACTTGGACGACTATATAGCCCAGCAAATCCGGGTTCATCATGCGACTGAGGTAGCTGGTCAAGTCGTAAAAACGGGACGACCATATCCGAGCTGGTACGACCAAATCAAATATCCGCCGGGTTATACAATACCAAAATTCCACGTGTATAAGGGGACCGGCAATCCCCATCAACATGTTGCCCAGTTCAGGGCCCTTTGCGGTAACACCGACGGTGATGATAAACTGTTGCTTCGCCAGTTCGTGGGCAGCTTATCAGAGACAACGTTCGAATGGTATTCGGAACTCCCGAACGATTCTATCAAGACGTTCGCTGAAATGGAGTTGCTATTCACTCAGCGATTCGCGAGCGCCAGCAAACGCACTCCAATAACGGCATTGATTAATGCCAGGGTAAAATCAGGCAAAACGTGGGTCCAGTATGCTATACGCTGGCGAAATTTATGGTCAAAATGCGAGCAACGCATTGAGGAAGCGCCCGCGGTGGGCATGTTCGTGGGAACCCTAGACCCTCACGCAACTATCTCCCAGTTTATGATGTTCTTTAAGCCAACCACATTCCAGGCTCTAATCGACAAGTTGGCCCAGATGGACCAGATGGGTCATAGACTGTCTCCCCCGAAGCCCGAGCCTCGGAGTGACAAGGGTAAAGGAAAGGCAACCTTCGTCGCGAATGCTCAGCAGCAACCTAGTGCCCCAAAGCTGGCGGATCAACTGGAAGAAAGACACCGGTATTATAATGAGAAGATGAAGCGCCCCTACTCGTTCCTACGGGACAAGATGAAACGGTTATTCGAGCTGACAGTACGCAACAGACTTATAAACTTGCCAAATCCAAGGCGACCAACACAACCCACTGAGGTGAATAACCCCAACTATTGCCCTTACCATCAAACGGTAAGCCATCCGATTGAGGATTGCTTCATTTTCAAAGGATGGATTGAAGATCAATACCTCCAGGGGAAGTTTGCACTATCCGAAAAGTGGAAGGTGAACCCGCCACAGCCGCATACTCCTAAGAAGACGGACGCACCGGGAGCAACTTGTTCCTTTATTGAAGAAGCTCCATGGGAGGTCGTGCTATCAACTAAAACCAAAAGAATGATGAGGGACCTTCATGCGTGCCCGGCGGTCGAATCGAAGAACCCGCTTGAACCTCAAATCATCAAAGGGATGTTGAAGCCGCGCCCAACTACAAAGATTCATGGTGATGGCCCAAATACTCACACCCGATCATCAAAATCTTCGAAGAAAAAGAAGAAGAAATCCAAAAAGCCCGTGAAGCCTGGAGACAAGCGCACGGATTTGCAGAAACGGATTGACGCACTGGAGGAGTACAATCAAAAGGCGCGGACTCCCGTCACGCTGCAAGAGTTTCTCAACCACATCTTTCAAGAGGAAGATGAGGGGGAGAGTTCGTCAGATGAATCCGAGGGATACGTGGCGAGTTGTAACGTAATCTCCCACTCGTTTACCGACGATGAAAAAACTCCTGGCACTAAGAAACTTAGGGTAGAGCCTGAACCAGAGCTTGTATGGACAACAGATTAAATGATCGACGCCTTTCTAGACGAGGTTCGTTTGAAGACTAAAGCCGATCAGGAGCGTGAGATGGCTACATCGGAAGGAGCCAAGCGCAAGCGACTAAGCGAAAGAGTTGAAGTATTCCCGCCAGATCGAAAGGCATCGGACGCAGATAAAAACATATTCAAGACGAGGAAACGGTTTGCCAAAGCCATGTCAATGGGGATGAAGCTACCACCCTCGGAAGAGAACGCGTTCGATGGAGTGGGGAGGCACCCTAATTATTGCTCGTATCATCGGAAAATTTCACACCCTATGGAGGAGTGCAACGCTTTTAGGATATGGTGTCAGGGATATGTTGCTCGCCGGCAGCATTTTAAGCGCATAAAACACAAGACTCGTCGGGAACGAAGAAGTACTACCGACGGGCACAACAGAACTACCGGCAGCTGTTACATGGTCGACGCCGGAGGATCACAAGTTCTCACCTTTGGGAGCGACTCTGATGAGGAAATGGCTTTGGGCCATCTCTTTAAAGAGTCCGTCTTAGGGAAAGAAGAAGAACCAGAGACCTGCGAGAACATTCAGCTGCGCAATCGCACTCTCCCGGAAAAGAATCTCGGGCCCGCAAATAGAAAAGATAAGGGAAAGGAAAAGGTCACTGGGGATATCGCCTTAGATGACCAAGTCATGAAAGAGCTGACTGCCAAGGACCCTCCCAGGAAGGGTAAGGTGGACTACAACATCCTAGCGCACCTAAGGAAGCTACCTTCTCAGCTCAGCATTCTCGATGCCCTCCTATTATCAAAAGAAGCGCGAGATTCATTAATCAAGGCGTTACAAGAACCCGAGCAATTCCAAGCCTTCCTCGCCGAAGAAAGGATGAAGAATGAACTGGAAGAAGTGCATACGGCCGACATCACTTTCGGTGACGAAGACCTTCTCCTCGAGACGAGCGACCACAACTGTCCCCTATATATCTTTGGATACTGCCATGATATCAAGATAGGCAAGATCCTGGTAGATAATGGATCCTCCATCAATCTCCTTAATGTTCGGGTGTTGAAGGAAATCTGCATGAGCGTACAACACCTCGCTCATGACAAAATTACCATCTCCGGTTTCGACTCCCAGTCATCACGGACTCTCGGATCTGTAATACTAACATTACGCTTCGGACTGCTCGTCACGGACATCAAGTTTCACGTCATTGAGGCCAAGGCCTGCTACAACGCCTTGCTCGGTCGTCCTTGGTTACACGAGTATAACATCGTCCCTTCTACACAACATCAGTGTATGAAGTACTTTAAGGATGGTTTTGAGTATACCATAACAGGTGAGCTGAACCCATTCTCCGTGAACGAAGTCCGCAAGTACGAAGATGCAAAATACTTTTTGCCAGACTTCGAGGATACAGAAAAGTGTCGCAAGCCAGAGAACAAAGTCGCCGCCACCATCCCTGTTTTCGGGAGCGATACCGAGGAAGAAGAAGAGATAGTTTACGCTGGGCCGTCTCGACGCAACAACCCGGGACCATCCGCCCCCATGTTGATCTTCGTAAGTGACTCGGAAGATGAGGTTAATGCCGTGTTCTCCAGTCGGCCGTCAATACAAGCATCCCCTAGCGATGATCAGGGTTTGCAAATCACCATGGTGCCGCGGAAACACTACAAGGATCTCGACGCACTTCAAGCTTACAATGTGCAGGACCTGCAGACGTTTTACGTCCCTCCCAGGCGAAAGGGTGAAAAGGTGATCCTATTCTACCGATCTACAGAAACGAGAGTAGAGAAAGAGATATGGCATGGCGCGGATGCTACACTCGATAGGCTCCAACCCATCCGTTTGCCCAGATATTACACAAATGGACTAAAGTGGCTATTGGAGCGCCAAGGAGTGCCCTTAAAACAGACTGTTCGACAAGCTCGGTTCTACAACAGGATTTGGGATGTCCCTGAAACTCAGCGCAAATTGCCCAACGGGAGAATGGAAACGCTTGGGCTTGGATATGTGAGATCCTGGAAACGGGAGCGAGTCCACGGCAGCTACGCCATATATAACTTCGATGAGGAGGAGGACACCCTGTCGGGGAATGCTAACCCCTCGTCAAAACTGGATCCCGCGAGTAAAGTGCCGAGTCCGTCATTTGAAGAACAAGTGGACAAGCTTATTAGGAAAGCAGGTCAAAAGGCTCGGGAAGACCACAACCGCGAGATGGCCATCTACGAGAAGGCCAGGACGCAACATCTGTTTCAACAGGCTGCAAAAGACAAAGATGCTCCTCCCTGTCAACCCGTTGTACAAAAGGCCCGACGCAGAGGCAGAAGTAAGTCAAGAAGCGGAAAGAGGAGCCGACAACAACGATGCAGGATTAGAGAGTTGTGTGATCGGGTATTGCGCGGCCCGGATTTGTCCCTCATGAAGAAGATGAGTCGAGCGTATTCCTTCCCCCGAGACAAGACGAAGAAGTTACTCGAGCTCGCTATAAAGCATCAAATGATCACACTTCCAGAGTCTAAGCACCCTGAGCAAGCTAACAAAGTTTCTTATTCAGGCTATTGCTCTTATCACCGAGCCATAGGACACCCTATCGAAGACTACTTCACCTTCAAGAACTGGGTCGAAGACCAGTACCAGCAAGGCAGATTTGCTTTATCCAGCAGCTGGAGGGTAACGCCGCCACAAAAGCACGAACTCAAAGCCGCAAGAGCAGAGCCAGATCCACATCGGTCTTGGAAGCGAGCCCGTCCTTGTCATATGATAACAATATTAAAAAAAGAGCCCGAGGACATAGATGAGCTCCCTTGGTGCTTCGAAAACAATGACAATGAGGTAATTTCAGAATTTCCACGGGCTCCGAAAGAACTGGAAGATGGCATACATACTACTGCAGATAACCTCAAGAAGATTGAGTTGGGATCGGCAGACGATCCGCGACCGACATTCGTCAGCGAGCTGCTATCTGAAGAAAGGGTGGCTGCGTTAAAGGACGTGCTTCTACAGCATAAAGACTGCTTCGCGTGGAACTATTCCGAGATGCCGGGATTAGATCCAGAGATTGCTGTGCATAAATTAGCAATATGCCCGGATATCAAGCCAATCAAGCAGGCGCCGAGAAGGATGCGGCTCGAGCTTGAGATGAGCATCAACGCCGAAGTCAGGAAGCTGATCGATTCTGGATTTATCCAAGAAGTCCAATATCCTGACTGGATCGCCAACATCGTCCCGGTAATGAAGAAAAATGGGACGGTGCGCATATGCGTGGATTTCAGGGATCTCAATAAAGCCTGCCCGAAGGACGATTTCCCAGTACCGGTAACCGAGCTAATGATAGATAACACGTCCACTCACGAGGTTTTCTCCTTTATGGACGGTTCATCAGGGTACAATCAGATAAAGATGCATCCCGAAGATCAGAAGCACACCGCTTTCCGGACTCCTCTGGGCATATTCTGCTACAAAGTCATGCCCTTCGGATTAAAAAATGCCGGTGCCACCTATCAGAGAGCCATGACAAAGATCTTTGATGACCTCATACATGAAATCGTCGAGTGCTATATCGATGACCTCGTAGTGAAGAGCATGTCATATGAAGAGCATTTAGAGCATCAGAAGACCGTATTTCAACGCCTTCGGCAATATAATTTGAAGATGAACCCCCTCAAATGCGCGTTCGGAGTCTCCTCGGGTAAATTCCTAGGATTAATCATCCGACACCGAGGTATCGAGAAAGATCCGTCCAAGATCAAGGCAATCATGGAAATGCCACCGCCAAGGACTCTCAAACAGCTGCGATCTCTCCAAGGAAAGCTCGCGTATATCCGGCGGTTTATCGTCAACCTATCAGGCAAGTGCCGTCCTTACAGCCACCTGATAAAGAAAGGAACTCCGTTCGTCTAGGACCACAAATGCCAAGGCGCACTGGACGAGATCAAGAAATACCTGCAGAACCCGCCGGTGTTAGCTGCTCCGGTCAAGGGAAAGCCTCTTATTCTTTATACAACAGCCCTCGAAGATTCCTTAGGCGCATTATGGGCACAGGAGAATGATCGAGGGAAGGAGAGAGCTCTTTATTACTTAAGTCGAGTTCTGCTGGGGGCAGAAAGCAATTACTCCCCTATCGAAAAACACTGCCTGGCGTTAATCTTCGCGATAACAAAACTCCGTCACTATGCATTGGCACATGAAGTCCGTCTTATATCAAAGGTGGACCCCCTAAAATATCTAATGTCAAAGGCCATATTGACAGGGAGACTCGCTAAATGGGCCCTACTCTTGATGGAGTTTTCAATAACCTATCAGCCGCTTAAGGCAATGAAAGGCCAAGCCATCGCCGACTTCCTTGCTGAGCATCCAGTACCTGCCGGTTCTCCTCTGAATTGCGATTTGCCAGACGAACATGTGTTTGACGCGGTCGACGGTGGTGATACCCAATGGGAACTTTATTTCGATGGGGCATCTTCCATGAAAAAGCGCAAACAAAGTACCCTTATAGTCAAGTCGGGAGTAGGCCTTATCTTCGTGACCCCACAAGGAGGGATAATGCGCTTTGCTTTTTCCTTAACGGAATTGAGGACGAACAATGAAGCCGAATACGAAGCTTTGATAGCGGGCCTCGAGATCTCCATTGACATGGGAATTGAAGACCTCCTTATATACGGGGATTCTCAACTGGTCGTTAGTCAAGTAAATGGTGACTACCAAATGTGCAAACCGGAGTTGGTGAAGTACGACGAAAAGGTGCAACAACTGTTGACCCAAATTCCCTCCTATACTTTAGAAAGCATACCACGCGCGGAAAATAGCAAAGCGGACGCGTTAGCTAAGCTCGCTAAAGAATTGGCCGACGAGAACCTCGATGACGTTAAAATCATGGTACAAAGCCGTCGAGTGCTCGCCCCAGCAGAAATATCTCCGGAATCATACGAAGAAAAGGGAGCGACTGAGCAGACGACCCTACAAATAAAAGACCATGAGAAGGCTGAGGACTGGAGGGAAGTCTTCATAGACTACTTTAAGTCCCACTGAATGCCCGAAGAACCGTCCTCAAGACATCAGCTCATGAAACGAGCTCTATCTTTCGCTTTCGTCAATGATGCTCTGTATAAGAGGACTTTTGATTCTCTGTGGCTGTGATGTTTAGGACCTGACGAAGCACAAAGAGTCGTTCAGGAAGTTCATGACGGAATCTGTGGTTCTTATCGAGCAAGCCCGAAGATGAAGTTAAAAATTAAATGGATGGGTTACTACTAGCCCACGATGATCCAGGACTGCCTCGAATATGCAAAGCAATGCCACTCATGCCAAATCCACGGGGATTTCATCCACCAGCATCCGAATCCACTACATCCAACGGTGGCTAGCTGGCCATTCGAAATGTGGGGGACTGACATAGTCGGCCCCATCGAACCAGCATCGTCCAGGGGACATCGTTTCATCCTGGCGACGAATGATTACTTCTCCAAATGGGCAGAAGCGGTACCACTGAGGGAAGTGAGGACGGAGAATATCCTCCACTTTTTCAAAACGCACGTCATTTATCAGTTTGGAACTCCACGGCGGATTATCCCCGATAACGGGCCAGCCTACAGAAGCCATAAGATTAGCCGCTTCGCGCAACAGCATAATATAGACTGGAGATACTCCTCAGTTTATAATCCATGAGCTAACGGTCTGGCCGAGGCCTTCAATAAGACCTTGACAAAGATCATAAGAAAGACGGTGTCCCGAAATAAGAAGGACTGGCACGAGAGACTGCAAGAGGCTCTTTGGACATATCGAACTACGTTCAAGACGGCCACGAACACGACGCCATACGCACCGGTATTCGGTACGGAAGCGGTACTCCCCCTCGAGATAGAGCTGCCTTCTCTACGAGTGGCAGTCCACCAAGAATTGACAAACGAAGAAAATGCTCACCTTCGGCTTGAGGAGCTTGATGCCCTCAATGAAACCTGGCTCATAGCGCAACAAAATCTGGAGGCCTACAAAGCAAAGATGACGCGCTCGTATGAAAGATTGACCAGGCCGAGGACATTCCGCCAAGGCGAACTCGTACTAGTGGTCAAAAGACCTATGATCCCCAATCGTGCCAAGCGGGGAAAATTTGAGCCAAACTATGAAGGTCGGTACATCATAGACAAGGTCTACCAGGGTGGAACCTATCTACTCATGGACATGCACGGTGAAAGGCCTTTCAGGCCAATAAACGGCCGCTTCCTAAAGAAATACTACGCTTAATGAGCCACAGCCTAGGTCAATGATAGATGACGACGACTATGTCCGCTCGCTATCTTCCTAAGCTCAGACTTTATAAGCAGTAGCCGGCCTTCCCCTGAATGGACCGAAACGTCCTTAAACTAACGACGGACCGAAACGTCCTTAAACTAACGACGGACCGAAACGTCCTTAAACTACTACCGCGGTATCCTTAGGCTGACGAGATGAATAAAACAAAAGAGAAAAAGAAAAAAAATATATAAATAAAAAAATAAAAAACGGTATGTCCATAAGCAAAATGGGCACGGATGAAAACCCGAAAGGGCTCCGTGAGTAAAAACAGCAGGGCTACCGGCAAGTGTTCGTGAAAACCTGAAAGGGCGCGACCTTGTAAAAAAAAGAGAAAAAGAATAAAAAACGGTATGTCCATAAGCAAAATGGGCATGGATGAAAACCCGAAAGGGCTCCGTGAGTAAAAACAGCAGGACTACCGGCGAGTGTTTGTGAAAACCCGAAAAGGCGCAACCTCGTTAAAAGACACTTACAAGATCCTCTCGACCTTGTAAGGAGAAACCACCCGCGTGGGATCCTTACGACTCACAAGGGAGCGATACACTTAGGGATCCCCACGATTCCTAAGAAGAAAATACACTTACGAGATCCTCACGACTCGTAAGGAGAACTCTCTTATGGGACCCTCACGGCTCATAAGATTTGAAAGTCTTAAGTTACAGAAACCTAAACCTGTTCTTAAGCAAATCCCCCACAACCTTCGATATTGCCCTACAAGTGGCTCAATACCGACCCTTGTATACAATCCACGGACGCGAATAAACATTTCCCCGGCAAAGTCCCACCCGTGACTAGGGATATGTCCATATGGTTAGCAACCCTTGTAAGTCCTCTCGACTTATGAGGAGAAGACCCTTTTGTAAGATCCTTACGACTTGTAGGAGGACATGCACTTAGGAATCCTCACGATTCCCAAGGAGAAAACACACCTGCAAGATCCTCACGACTTGTAGGGAGAAATACCTTTGTGAGACCCCTACGGCTCATGAAGTCAAAAGCCTTGGTCGACAGGACCCTTAACCCTGTTTACTAAGCCACCTTTGTTCAACATCGATAGAGGCAAATGATGATTCGCTCCTGGCAACATCCCAGTTGTAGCGGTGCTGATGCCGAAATCGGTGTCTAAAATCCAAGCTTGCAGCGAAAAAGCTAGCAAGCCACACATGCATACAAAATAGCCGAAATGATGGGGCAACTTGCAATAAAAATCAGCAAGCAAAAATGTATGCATGATAGATAGCTGAAATGATTAGGCAACTCGCAATAAAAAGCAGCGAGTAAAAATAAAATAAATAGCCGAATTGATTGGGCACGGCGAAAAAATGGCCGAAATGATAGGGCAATCGCGACCTCCGCGATATAAAAGCTGAAATGATAGAGCATCGCGGAAAAAGAAATAAAATAAAAAAAGTTTTAATTTATGCCCTACAGGTGATGTTCCATCACACCATATATACAATCCAAGGGCGTAAACAAAAAAGGGATCATACTTCTCCCCCAGGTTTCATCATAAGAAGAAGCAAAATCTCGACAGGCCGCGAACGACTTAGAGATCATCTCAGCACTCGTCTCGTGACAACGAACACGACTTCAAGCGAAACGGAACAGCGGCAACTCCTAAGTCTATGGCTCGGCGATATCCTGATCACCGAAAGGTCAAATCCCAACTCCGTGAAATGCGAATACAATCAACGAAATTCCTGGTTACGTGGAACACGGATAACGTCACTCTTTGACCCCATGGAAAACGTCCAGAGCGGATCCTGGTCCTCGTAGAGCATGGCAGTGAACCCGTGTGAAGCATCCAGAGTGGAGCCTAGTCCTCGCCGAGCACGGCAGTGAACCCGTGTGAAGCATCTAGTGCAAAATTCCTGGTTACGTGGAACGCGGATAACGTCACTCTTTGACCCCGTGGAAAACATCCAGAGCGGATCCTGGTCCTCGCAGAGCACGGCAGTGAACCCGTGTGAAGCATCCAGAGCGGAGCCTAGTCCTCGCCGAGTACGGCAGTGAACCCGTGTGAAGCATCTAGTGCAAAATTCCTAGTTATGTGGAACGCGGATAACGTCACTCTTTGACCCCGTGGAAAACGTCCAAAGCGGATCCTGGTCCTCGCAGAGCACGGCAGTGAACCCGTGTGAAGCATCCAGAGCGGAGCCTAGTCCTCGCCGAGCACGGCAGTGAACCCGTGTGAAGCATCTAGTGAAAAATTCCTGGTTACATGGAACGCGGATAACGTCACTCTTTGACCCCATGGAAAACGTCCAGAGCGAATCCTGGTCCTCGCAGAGCACGGCAGTGAACCCGTGTGAAGCATCCAGAGCGGAGCCTAGTCCTCGCCGAGCACGGCAGTGAACCCGTGTGAAGCATCTAGTGCAAAATTCCTGGTTACGTGGAATGCAGATAACGTCACTCTTTGACCCCGTGGAAAACGTCCAGAGCGGATCCTGGTCCTCGCAGAGCACGGCAGTGAACCCGTGTGAAGCATCCAGAGCGGAGCCTAATCCTCGCCAAACGCGGCAGTGAACCCGTGTGAAGCATCTAGTGCAAAATTCCTGGTTACGTGGAACGCGGATAACGTCACTCTTTGACCCCGTGGAAAACGTCCAGAGCGGATCCTGGTCCTCGCAGAGCACGGCAGTGCCTGTGTGAAGCACCCAGAGCGGAGCCTAGTCCTCGCCGAGCACGGCAGTGAACCCGTGTGAAGCATCTAGTGCAAAACTCCTGGTCACATGGAACGCGGATAATGTCACTTTTGACCCCGCGGAAAACACCCAGAGCGGAGCCTGGTCCTCGCCAAGCACGGCAGTGAACCCGTGTGAAGCATCCAGAGCAAATATCGGACTGTGGAGTCCTTAAAATCCACGGACTATGATGTCCTTAACCTCGACCGTAATGTCTTAAAACTAAAAATCAACCACCCTGATTCTGTACTGATTCTACCTTGGTTTAAGGGTACATCTCTTCACTCCTTTGATGCCTGACGTTGTAATTCCTCAACGTCTTCAAAGAGGTGACAGGTCCCTGCAACCAAACATCGGACTGTGGAGTCCCTAAATCCACGAACTATGAGGTCCTTAACCTTGACTGTGATGTCTTAAAACTAACATCGGACTGTGGAGTCCTTAAATCCACGGACTATGAGGTCCTTAACCTTGACCATGATGTCTTAAAACTAACATCGGACTGTGGAGTCCTTAAATCCACGGACTATGAGGTCCTTAACCTTGACCGTGATGTCTTAAAACTAACATCGGACTGTGGAGTCCTTAAATCCACGGACTATGAGGTCCTTAACCTTGACCGTGATGTCTTAAAACTAACATCGGACTGTGGAGTCCTTAAATCCACGGACTATGAGGTCCTTAACCTTGACCGTGATGTCTTAAAACTAATATCGGACTGTGGAGTCCCTAAATCCACGGACTATGAAGTCCTTAACCTTGACCGTGATGTCTTAAAACTAATATCGGACTGTGGGGTCCCTAAATCCACGGACTATGAGGTCCTTAACCTTGACCGTGATGTCTTAAAACTAACATCGGACTATGGAGTCCCTAAATCCACGGACTATGAGGTCCTTAACCTTGACCGTGATGTCTTAAAACTAACATCGGACTGTGGAGTCCCTAAATCCATGGACTATGAGGTCCTTAACCTTGACCGTGATGTCTTAAAACTAACATCGGACTGTGGAGTACTTAAATCCACGGACTATGATGTCCTTAACCTTGACCGCGACGTCTTTAAACTACGATACCTTGAGCAACCCCTGACCCCGTGAAACACGAATAAGGGTGACCACATCCAGCACTTGCAAGTCCTCACGACCTGTAAGGAAGAAAAACTCTCTTCTGAGATCCTTACGACTCTCAAGGGAAAACCCGCTTAAGAATCCTCACAATTCTTAAGAAGAACTCATACCTATGGGATCCTCTCGACCTGTAGGGAGAAAAAACTCTTTATGAGACCCTCTTGGCTCATAAAGTGCAAAAGTCTTAGGAAGCAGATCTTAACCCTGAATCCTAAGCCATCGCTGCCCTGCAAGTAGGCCAAGATAAATTGTCCGCAGAATACATTCAATAAAAGAGACACGTCATTGAGAAGAAAAATGTATCTTTTATTCATAAACCAAAATGGATACAAAATACAATTCATGAAAGAACAAAAGAAAATACTCTCATCTATGAGTATATACGAGAAGGAAGGAAAAGATACAAATGTTTCAAGCCGGTGGGAGATTTACTAGCTTGGTCAGCTCATCCTGCTTTTGTTGGGCCACGGCCTCATGATTTAAGATCGCCAAAAGACGGGCCTCCGCCTGAGCCTGATGGGCCTGATACGAAGCGAGCCGGCCTTTAAGCTCTTTCTCGGTGGCCTTATGAGCCTTGACCCTCTCACGAGTGAACGTAGCAGCTTTATCAAGAGTCACCACCTCCCTGATAGACTCTTGAAGCACCCGCCAGAGTTCATACGCTTTGTTGGCCTTGGCAGTAAGACTCGCCTGAAGCTCGCTCAGCGCTTTAGAAGCGAGCTCTCTCTCCGAGAATTTGCGGCCAAGCCTCCTCTCGCACGATGTCATATTTGCCGCGCACCGCGCTATCAGCCCCCGCAAGTCTGCCTTTGCAGCCATGACCTCCGAAGAAAGACGGGAACATTCAAGTGCGTGCAAGCAAGCCTCCACCTGCCGACAGAACTCCACCCAGACTCGCACCACCTCTTCGCTATGGTAGGTGGCAAGAAAAGGAAGAGAACCGTTAGCCTCGGCAGCAAATGCTTCAGCTGTGGTTGCACTGCCAGCACGAAGCTCCTCGATCAAAGAAGACAAGGAGAGAAGGCTCAATTGGGCCAAGCGTTCTGAAGCTCGCAAAGCATAAGGGTCGGGCGGCATGACGACACGCAATTCCAACGCTATTGGAGCTGGCAAGGCTGTTCAGAGTTGAAAAATATTAGTAAGACTCTTAAGCAAAGGAACAAGTGAGGCTATACCGGAATGTCACTTACCTACGGTCATGCAAGTAGGAGCTGAGGGTTCCCCTGGCCCTTCGAGAACCTCGACCTCATCATCGGCCTCCAAAACTGTAAAGAACATCAATGTCAATACGCCAAATAACAATGATGCTATGAGAAGTGATGAACAACACTCACCTTGTCCAGACGAGAGGACGATGCGTTGAGGAGATATCGCCTGCGGAGCGGCCATTTCCAAAAGACGCTGGAAGGACTGCCGAGGAGATAGATCGACAATGGAGGCAGCCAGTTTACGCAATTATGAAGAGACAAAAGAGTTCAGCTAACAGAAAGATTACTAGCTCAAAACGTGGAAGGTTACCTTCGACACTCCTCCCATTCTGAGCCGGGGGGATAGCAGCTTCAGCGGCCTCTGTCGTAACTTCAGGCTCCAACTAAGGGAGGGTAGTCCCGACTACCTCCATCTCAGCCTCTGGGCCGCCTTCGGGAAGAGCCGTTGGAGCGGTAGGCTCCAAAGGAGCCTCCCCCAAAGGGGCAAGCACACCCTGATCAAGAACCGCCGCTGGAGGCTCTACCATAAGAGGAGCAGCCTCATCAGCCCCCTCCACATCGAGCAATGCTTCATCGGGAATTTCGGCAGGCTTCAGCTTCAATGAGCCCATAGGGAGCTCCCCCAGCGTCGAAGATTCTGCGCAATTCAAATAAGAATAAGGATATGCATATACAGACGTAAATAATCTGAAAAAACTACAGAAAAGAACAACAACGTACCGATGCGCAAAGAAGCCCTCAATATGGCTTCTTCAAGCAGCTGCTCCTTCTCAAGGAGGCGTGCTCGCCGGGGTTCAAGGGTAGACTCATGGCCGCCGGTCCATAAAGAGAGTGCGTCTGCTGCGTCTTCTGAAGCGGCCTGCTTCAAGGCCCTTTCCCCCCATTCCTCCAAAGGACCGATAAACTGCCGCTGAATCCATGAGGGGTCTTCGTAAAAGATTATAGCGGGATAGGGCTTCTTCGGAACCCTGGCGTTATGAGACGCGTCTTTGGAACGCCGTATGGCCTCGGCCAACTGTGCGGCTTCCTCATCGGCTGAACTTGGGAAGAGAAGTCCAGTGTCTGACTGTTGCAAGGCCAATGGTTCGTCTTCAAGAATAGGCCCAGACTCCGCCAAAGAATCGAGCAAATTGGTGGTCGCTTTCCTCCGCTGCTTAGACCCAGAGCCGGTCGCCGAGGATGACCGCTTCCTCCCCCGCGAAGCCTTAGGGCGGCACCGACCCACATCTCCCTCGACACCCTCATCCCTATTACTCTCGCTCGGTGCCATAACCGAGGATGACACCACCTTTGTCGATGCCACGGGGGGCGGTGCTGCCACCGGCGGTGGTGCTACTACAGGGGACCGTCTACCCCGCGATCGAGAACCCAGGGGCATACCAGCTGTTGGAGTAAGGTCTACCCCCGACTCCCCCGGAATGAGCGCGGTGCCAATCTCCCTCAGAGGAAAGCGGACCGGAGCCCTCGGTCGCAGCTTAGCTCCCAGAACCTGAGGAGGGGCATCATGACCAAGAAGCACCCTTCTCTCCTCAAGAATAATCGGGCTGACTCGATGCAGATACCAACCCGTAAACGATCCCACACACCGGGGCTTGTGCTCAGCCACAGGGATCTGTTGGAAATAGTGCCCTCAGAGTCAATTATTGGATCACAGGCACGTGATTGCAATGATTGAGGGAGGACCTATCCCGGTAGGACAGTCTTACTCGAGATGATAGTATGCTATCTGGTTTACCTTTATCATCGTGTACTGCTTCAGGTGACCTTACAGGTCGCTATTACACGCTGATAGAGCCCCTAGGATTCTTGCTTGACTGCCAGCAGTATGAGGGCGATCATATACGTGAGAGCTGGCGGTCTATAAGCACATCCTTAAAAGGTCCCTAGTCATGGGAGTTTCGAGACAGCGCATCGATTCTTCAGAGTAGACTAGTGTATACAGTCGAGACCCCGACGAGGGGCGGTAGCCGGTCTCACAAGCCACTGGTGTCAGTTGGTTCACCTAAGATGTATACAGGTGCTCATTGGGTTATGAGTACACCGGACAGGACTCGCCGGGAACCTGCCAGTTGGGATTATACTTGACGTCAGATAGCAGTTCCCTGGTGACATGTGTACAGGTTAGTTCATCGACCTGAGATCGTCATTTGTCTCGTGTGAGTTCCCACTGTACTTTGATTACTACCCTACCACGGCTCAAAGGAGTCGTGCAAACAGGTTTTAGTTGGGTACAGTCCCGAGCCACATGGAGGCAGTGAGCGGATCTGCAGGGGTTCGTCTCTCCCGGTATTGGGGGTGAGGTCGCGCTGTGTCTAGGAGAGCCATTACACAAAGCACTCGACCGAGGCAGGGGATTTACTGGTAGGTATTCCAGTAGTATCTCAGGGTGTTCTGGGCTACACTCCGACATGACTTGTACCGCTTTTGGGGGTCTGACTTTTACCAACCCCCTAAGCCCGCCATGCGATGCTCATAGACGAACGGACCGGACTGTACGGATATTGTCATTGACAGGCTCAGTAGGGTGTCAGGATGAGTTCGCTCATCGACGTCCCTTTTAGTCAATAGCTGGTGGCCCGTCATGTATGGCTAATACCTCTGACGTGCTAGTGGTTAAATCCACGGCCATAGTATTGACGACTCTTTAGAGTCCCCCACACAGACAGTTACTCAAGTTTCGGGCGAAACGCTGTAGAGGCCGTATGGAGATATGGCAGGGTTCGATCAGATACGTGCGGTATTGCACGAATCATGATCGGACGGATTTTACTAGCAGGCTTTGGCTTAAGCCGGATTCTGGTATTAGACAGTGTAGATTTTGTCTCTTTGCATTTGTGTTCAGTGGGAATACAAATGCGGGCATGTATATGCAGTCGCGGGGTTTTCCTGTAATTTATTACGGGATCAGTTTTTCTGAAGTTGCCAGTTTGCATTCCGTTCCGGCCGGTTTTCCTTTGTTCCTTCACGGCCGGACTTTTCGATGGAGGGGGTTATTTGCAAGTTTGCAAATAACTTGTTGTGGAGGGGTTTCTTGCTTATTGGTGGCATCATGATGGTTACTAGTATCATTAGATTCTATTTCCATCTCTTTCTTGATTTGAATGGATTAAGAGTTGATGTGAGATTTACTTTGGATGTGGTCACCCCTTTACTTTTACTACCATCACCTCCCTTCTTGCGTTGTTATTTTCCTCCACCATATTTCAAAGGGAGGGGGGCCGGCCATAATGGGAGAAAGAGAGAGAGAGAGAAGTTCATTTTTTCATGTGTGGCAATTTGCTTCATCTCATTTTATTCTTGGCTTGCAAAAGTTTCAAAGCTCTCTCCATTGCTCTTTCTTGATTCCTCCATCAATGGCAACTTCACAAACCCTAAAGAGACAAGCCTCTACACTACAACCTACAGTACCCTTGGACCCGTCGGCCAGCCAACTTCGCGCCCGAGTTGCCTCGGTCCAGAGGTGGGAGCCCGTATACAAACCCGTCTACGTGGTGCATTTCCGACGAGGAGGTGACGACCGGAGATTCCGCGGGAGATCGGGACGACGACGAGAAGACCGAAGGACACGGATCGCTTGGTATATCTCTCACCCCATCTCTTGTTAGCTAGTATAGGTTAATGGTTACGATCCGGGTATATTGTCCGCGGTAGCGCCAGTTTAAAAGTTAAGAAAATTTTTGATTCCGCATTTTGGCCTCGGATAGACGGCCGGGGCGCTGCCGTGACGCAACATGGTATCAGAGCCACGCCATTAACCTAGTCTAGCTTTGTCTAATGTGTTTTACATTTCCGATCGAACAAAAATTCCAAAACCGCGTTTTTCTTCACATCAGTTTCTGTCGAAATTTTTTGAAATCCAAAAATTTTTCAGGTTGTAGAAAAGTGATGTACTGAAAGTCCTAAGAACACTGGAAAAATTTGGTGCCCTGATCATTCCGTACGACCACGGAACCGCGGCCATAACCCCTCTTTGGCCGCGGTTCCGCCGCAGGAATGTGGATTCACGTCATCATTTTTTTGTAGTGGGCTTGTGGGCTGAAAATAGGGGTTTTGGTATACTTTGTTTGGGCCCAGAATTTCTGTGAGTGCTACAGTATTGTTTGGGGGCCCACTTGGTAAAATTTGATCGATCGGATATTTTAAACACATTGGTTCACAGTATTTACATTATATCTGCGACCGTGAATGTCACTTGATCGGTAAATCCTGTCTAACTGCTATATCCCGGTTAGACGGATTTGCGAACGTGACATTCACGTTGATGTCTTGTGATTTTGCTGTGATATTGCGGATTGGTCATGGAGGATAGCTTGGATGCAATGGTAGTACAAATTTGGTTGTATTATGTACATTTGATATTGCGGGGCGAGCGTCCGACATGTGGACTGCCGTCACTGTCTGTTTGTATTATTATTTTGGGGCACGACCAGGTTGCGGTCGATGTACCCGTTGTATGTATATTTTACTTTCTGTACTAGGATTACCCCGCGGAGGGGTGCACAGATAGCCGGGTTCTAGAGGGCAACGGACCCGCATCTCATGGCATTGAGACGGAGGGGGCTTCACTCTAGGATTGGCAGGCTATTCGTCGCACTCGTAGGGGGTACCAGTTGACCCAGGAGGGGTGCCCAAGTTACCGGATTCCGTGAAGTGCTGGGTGGTCCATTCACGTTGCTGAAGGAGGCTGCCTCGCTTCAGGTTTTGGCGGGTGACTTGCCGCTCCCGTAGGGGTCTAGGATTTCATTGCACAGGCTATCCACACGACCAGGGGAACGTCGGGTTTCAGTAGCGGCTCTATGAAACCCGGGGATCCCAGATATCTGTATTGTTCTGTGATGCTCTACATTTCTGTGATGTTGCATTTTATCACGCCTTGAGCGAAAATTATATATTGGTATATATATTAGTAGATGTTGTATATGTTTTACATCCGCGCTAGTCCAGTCCCCGCTCTGTCGTTAGTTAGCTAACCTAACGGGTAATGACGGGACCCAGTGGCGAATGCGGATGGCATATACGTACATCAGTATATTTTCGTTCTTTGTGGTGTGATCAATTGATGGGACTGCGTTGATTCGGATCAATGCAAGCTAAACAAACCTACTCTGATGTTGTTGGAACATTTTTCAAAAAGCTGTTATTGCAAAGGCGTTCTCTTTTGTTTTGCATCGTGGTATTCAGTTGGAATATCCTGCTCCTTAGTCGACGAGGCAAGGGCCGAGATCCCTTCACCGGGAGTGATCCCTTGGACAGAAGTTTGCGTCAGGGCAATAACTTCACTATAGCCGATTACTTTTGCTTTGCATCGTGGTGTTCAGTTGGAATATCCTGCACCTCATTCTACGGGGAAAGAGCCGAGATCCCTTCACCGGGAGTGACCTCTTTAGCAAAGGTTTTCGTCACTATATTTTTATAAAAGGCTATGCAGTTCCTTCAACGATATCAAGTTCATTACGTTAAAGGTTTTTCGCCAAAAACTAGACGTAGCCCTCCGTCATTTCTTACAAGTATTACTTAGTATTCGTGTTGCGTTTGTTGACTGTGTCAAGGCGTAGTGTGCGGTAGCTAAGTAGTGTTTGTTTGTAGCATATTAATGGGATTGGTTAGGACAGTCGTGCGGCCTTGTTGACTGTGTCAAGGGCTCGTACGGGTGGGTTTAATGCAATCCAGGATAATGACGGGTTGAACTTGACTAGGACTCTTTGATTTGTTGACTGGGTCAAGGTCACTTGGGTCCTAGGGGTAAAAATCACATCGGGAGTTTCAAAAGAACTAAAACTTGCCAGATATTCGCATACCTTCTGGAGTGTGATGACGAGAGCGGATTCCGTCACGTTATCATGCAATGATAGTTGGATCCCGATTCCCACTGATGAGTCCTACAAATGGTGCATTTTGAAATAACACGAATCATGGGGTTTTGAAAATAGGGGCTACGGTGTTTTTATGAAAAGATACGCCTTTGAAATATCCGTAGATCCCTTGACCTGTCTTTTAAAATACCCACGACCCGCTAGTTTTGAAATAGGTAAGAGTCTAATCTAATCTAACAACTACACTAAACTATACGGCTGAACTAACAAGCTGAGCTACAGGTAAGGAAACCGCCTAACATCTGAGTCGATATAATAGATATAATAGTCGGTGATGCCGCCTCAATAGTATCGCGTACGATACAGTATATCATATGACATCCTCAAGTCATGAGTGCGGATCTATCATCAATGTAAAGCTCATACGGTAAATCGTCGTACGGCATCCCAATAGCTGGGTACGGTTTAATATCACCCTATCTCATCACATTTCAGGTATCACTTATCATCATATCATATAATCTGGGGTACTGATCTAAGTCTAGTACAACTGATACCATCAAGATCCTGCGTGTGCAAGCACACGTCCCAAGGCCCGCTAGAGATCACGTATCGTGTCCCCAAATACGAATCACATCAAATCACCGATCTCACGGCACCGTGCCCAACATCATCGACTCATCTCCAATGTCATCCAATATCATCAAACACAGTGCAAGTATAATGAATATGCAAGGATGTGCGTGTAGGTGTAAATCTACTCTAGGGTTCACGACTATGAACTACACTAGTCACTTCTAACCCTACACTATCCATAGTACACCTAGCTATCATATATATATATATATATATATATATATATATACTACGGACTGCGGGGGTGTTATACGCCATCCACCCGACTTCCCCCTGTAGATAAAATCTACTCACCTGTGTCTTTATCTTTCGATGCCACCACGCGTTTGCTTGTCATCCCGAAGTCTTCATGTTGTACCTACACATCAAAGTGTCGTATATGCGCATTAAAACCAATCAAAGCTAAAACGGCACACGAAATCCAAAACGATACGATAAGGGGGCCTATAGGTTAGAACCTATGGCACGCCTTCAAAACCATCAATAAATCCTCTATATCGTCGTATAAACGTCAAATAGTCGAGGTAAATCACAAGACACAATTTCAGAATTAAAAATACGGAATACGGAAACACGAATCCAAAACAGCAACTTAGGAAATATGTCCCAGATTTCATCCTAGGTCAATTTATACAAATCTATATATACCAGGGGTCTAACATAAACATGTAGGAGCTACAGAACCAATACGAGGCAAAATGGTGGGACCCAGGCCGCAATTTGCGGCCAAATAGGATAAATTGGCGGCCGGGTAAGGGATTTAGGGGCTGGGGTCTTGGTGGTAGCTTCCTGGGTGCCTGCACATGTCACTGTCCACTCAATTTTATTTTAGGATGTCTAGGGTGATAGCAGATTCAATATACCCTTCACAGATTCCATAAATTTTCCGATATCGGTTTCTAAATCCGTATTTCGGGTTTCAACTCCCAGGTTAGGGTCTCAATTCAT
This sequence comes from Agapanthus africanus, assembly GCA_030015575.1. Classification (NCBI taxonomy): domain Eukaryota; kingdom Viridiplantae; phylum Streptophyta; class Magnoliopsida; order Asparagales; family Amaryllidaceae; genus Agapanthus; species Agapanthus africanus. The sequence continues at coordinate 313,252,238 of CM057351.1, read as the reverse complement.
ACACTAAGGTGTTTATATAAGCTCAACTGAGCTCAATTTCACACAACAACACAGGTGTCCCTCAAACCCTAACTAGGTTATCTTTAACTCCACAAAAACAACAATATCGGTTCTAAACTAAACATGGGGTAAAGGAAACGCTAAAACTAAGTTAATGATCCAGAAATTACCTCATTTGGCAACTCAAGAATTTTTCTTGAGTTGCCCCTAGTGGCCAAAATCCCTGCTTTCTTGGTCCGACGTGTTTGTCTCGAGATCGTGCACATTTTTAGTGAAGAGAAGATAGGGTTTTGGAGTTGTTTTAGAGGTGAAGTGAGGAGTTGAAGAGGGGAGGGAGATGGAGGAGGGGCAGCTGCAGGAGAGGGGAGAAGAGGGAGGGAAATGAAGGGGAGAAAATGGCTAAGTCTAGTCAATGAAGCCCATACCTCTCTCTCTCTCACCAACTACCCATTTCTTTATTCTTTTCCTTTTCTTTTTCCTTTTAAAACCCTTCTCACTCAAATAGTACTCCCAAAACAAACCATGGCAAGAAAATGCACAAGTAAGATTAAAAGTGACATGTGCATGTTTTGCACAAAACCCCAAAAATCCGATTAGAAATTTTTTAATCGCGATTAGCACTAAATTAGCATATAAATGATCATAAAAATCTAAAAATGCCATAATTCCAATAATTACCCAATTTTAGAATTTTCCATAATTTTCCATAATTTTTCTCAAAATTTTTTTCCTATTTGTTTGTATTTAATAATACCAAAATATTAAAATATTCAATAAAATAATATTAAATTATAAAAATTCCCAAAATTAATATTTTATCTTTTTTTTTGAAATGTTACAATCTACCCCCCTTAAAGAAATTCGGTCCCCGAATTTAAATTTAAACCCCCAATACTAAAACATTTCAGTAAAAATCCTATTTTTCGGGGCTCCGAAACATCAATTCGTAGCGAATATCATAAAAATGTACTGCTCTACTAGAAATCAATCCCCAAAAATGCGTATATAAGAATATCCTGTGCGTCTGGTGCGCAAGGAATCAAAATCCATATATGTGTCAAACAGGTGTACAAAACAACATCTAAGTGCATCGGGTGTGCACGAAACATCTATCGTAGGCAATGTGTGTGCCTGACAGTAAAAAAAAAATAGGTGCATGTGACATGCACGAAGAATCCCGATTTATTGCATCTGGCGTGCACTAAAATTGTATATCAAAACACTAAAGGTGCATGAAAACTATGCTGGAAGTGTAAATCAAATCACTGTATAGGAAAGGCGTGAAATCACAATCAATACCTCGAATGTAATAAATTATGCGCAAAATATAAATATCCAGTGGGTGCATGAAACAATATCATGAAACTCAGTCATCAAAACTAAATCATGCAATAGAACGCTTAAAATACCAAAATCTAAGATGACGGATACGTGATAATCGAATCACAAAATCACAAATCATAAGTATCGTCGTCGGTAGTTCCTCCTTCAAGGTTGGGAAGGAGTCGGTGCATCCACTGCTAGCAGCGCAAGATATCTACTTGCCTCTTGCTCACGGTCTGGCGTCCTCTGACTCTGAGTTCTTATCTTTTCTGCGGATTACCTATCTCGAAATCAATCGGCTCATCGGCCCTGTCAGGTGTGCTAACGGGGAAGATTCCGTTCTGGCACTTCTCTGGTCGCCTCTCGGTCATTCCTCACGACCACTCATAAAGCAGCATATCACTGGCGTCGGCCTCTGGCTCTCTGAATGCACATCACACATCTGATCCTGGGTGCAACATCATTGCAGCAATGTCCTGGAAGGAATCCTGCTCAAGGTCTCTTCCGATCTTGCCTATGCCGAACTGTACGAAGGCTGGCTCTCTTGCATAATCTCTTTTTGTTCAATGGACATCTGTGTCCTCGGCACAACATTTCTCGAAATCTGGTTGCATCCCAATGCCTCTGTAAGCATATCTGACCTCTGGTCTCGACGGGAAGCAATGACAGCTCGTCAGCGTCTCGCCCGAACCTCTGGTTCCACTTGTCTCTATCGTCGTCCACTATGACGTCACGCCATGCTATCTACGCTCTGCCCTGTTCTCGGCCACGGTCAATCTGAAGTCTCTCGCACGGACTCGAAATTGCGTACTCTGTAGCTTCATCATTCTGTAGAAGATGTCAGGCCGAACAGGTCCTCGGGAACACGTCCCAACCCTCGGAGGAATACTCAAAACTCATCCGTCCTTGATCGATTCGCAACGCATCTGGGTAAGTTCCTTTATCCGAATCTGGTCAACTACCTCGTCGACAATGCCGAACTCTGGCCTGCTGGGTGTGCGCAATCATGACCACTCCTGGGTCTAGGTCTTCTCGTATCGTATTCCGGAAAGGTCCTGTCGAGGTTTCTTTCTCAAATCTCATTTCCTGCCGTATTTCCCGGAAGTCATCATCCATTGCTGAAGCTAATTCTTATTCCGGAATGGCTGCATACTTATCGCGCCTCCTTCTGGAAGATATATCCATATGCAACGCCTCTGGGTGCGTATCACATCTCTGATGTCAGCGGAGTGGGACGTCATCTCATCGAAATCTCTTGCGAACTCTTTTATTCACTCTGCTTCAATGTCGACTGATTTGGACTCGGCTCATCGTGGCTGCATGGACTGTGCTCCAACGGCTATACTCGTATCTGGAGTCTCCCAAGCAAGCATCCCATCACATGATATCCGAATGACGTCGAACATTCGATCGACTCGTCAGAACCTTATAATCCCCCAAGAGATCAACATCTTGAGTACAGTTTAATAGTATCGAGTACATGCCACAGCGTCGGTGGTCCAGCCGTAGAAGGGCAAACCCAAGCGTCACTAATGGCGCCGTGGAACTGCCGCAAACCCTAAGGTTCAAAGGCTTTCACACGGTCATTAAGTCGAGTTAGGGTTTCATTCTTCTAGAGGGTCCATAGAATCACCTGCATGTCTTTCCGTGTACTTTAAACTTGGAAAATAGGCTCCTGACATTCGATCGTCTCTATCGACTCTCAACGAATCTTCGTGAAGTCGTTTTAGCTGGAAACAATCTATCTGATGACCTCGCATCGGTAACCGAACGAACCACATGTCCTAGTCATTAGTCCTCAGGTGACTAGCAACCGCCCATCATATCTCTAGGTATAAGCTCATGCTGCAGTAGTTCCAACCATCTGGGTGATATCTCGTCATTGCCGCAACAACTGGCTCATTCACCTGTACGCCGAACAGCGCCTCAATCCTCCAGGAAAGGCAATACATTGGCGGTCATCTCTGAATCGGTCTGCTCTAGATCTGAGTAAGACTCTCCTCACTGGAAATCTTCAACTCAACTGGGCCTGCTCCGGCGCATAAATCGGACGAATCACCTTCGTCTCTCAAATCGGGTAGACTAGCTATCATCTGTCTTATATCTGCCTGGAAGCTCCGACAATCTCAGCTCGTAAGCTTCGGAAGCGACATCCTGTCAATCTCAGCAACAGCTGGTCCATCTGTCTGCACGGTAGGCGACATCATAATCTCTGAGGTATGCTGTACATCAACAGTCCTTTCTCAACTGGCAGCTCTAACAATGGCCCGATCATCCGGTGCAAAACCAAGCACTCGCCTCTACTAGAGGCCACAATCATCAATACCAACTCGAGACGTTCCCATGTCACCAGAAAACACAATGGTCAGCCCTCGTACCAGACGAGCTCGCACTGACCGTAACTCTAGCAGCAACCCAACTGCGCTCAAACATGGCGACAGGAACCTCAATCGAGTATCGAAGGGAGTAGATCAAAGGAAGAAAGAGAACAACAAATCCAGAGTGGATACATGATCATAAGAAGGAACAACATCAATAAAGGTATGATCATGAAACTAATAGAATCGAGGATCTCAAATGGATGTATAATCATGGATATGAAGAGAATCACTGATCTCGAAAATATATTCATCCTAAGGTTCCTTAAGCGGAGTGGCGTGTCGTAAGTATGCCGCGGAACATACCCACGGTACGTCACTCTACTTTAGTCACCTATTCCATCAACCAAGGGTCATCCTACGCGACGAAAGTTCGGGTCTAATACCCCCCGACTAAGTCTAAGTTCCGTAAGGTCAAGCCTAAGTTCCGTATATATATAAACGCCCTAGGCTCCACATAGTCAAACTTAGACTCGAACCAAGGTCAACCTAGCGCTCTGATACCAACTTTGTCACGACCCGAAAGAGCACGTGACTGGCCCTTGAACCATATGAAGTTTATAGGACTCCATCTGATCCAAGTAAGCCAAAAGCCCAGAAATCTAAAACCATTTTAAGAGTAAGTAAAGAAAACTAGTTTAAAGAAGTGAAGGAAAACATGTTGAAGTCAAGGTTTTTAAATAACTAAGCCAAAAATGCATTTAAAAATGTCAAGTCTTTTCTAAAAATTTTGGCAGAGTTTCTTTTGTAAATACTGGCCCCGAACGGGGTACAACAAGAATAATATATGTATGCAATGATAAAAGGCATCCCCAAACGGGAGCTAGCTCTTCGTCAAACGACGGTCATAACCACGCAAGCAATAATAATATACAACGCCGAAGGGCGAGGATCAAAACTCAAATAACATGAAAACCGTAACACTGCTAAGCGCGACTCTAAGGTCGAAAAATACAATACAAATGTCTAAGCCCGAAACAATATACAAGGTTTGGTTGATGGAATTCTAGATACAAAGAATAATACAAGTACAATGGTGATTCTTGATGCAAAGAACCCACCTACCAAATGCAATTCATCCGCAAGGAAGCAATGTGCCAGAAATGCCGCAAAGGAACCTGTACGGCAGAACCTGCAAGAACTGTGGCACAACGGGGGTGGGTTGCCAACTCGTGAATAGAGAATATCTACAAGCAGAAACCGAAAGCAAGACATAATCCTAGGTCAATACGATCAGTATAAGAATCCTCAATATAACAAGCAGCCTATAACAAGGCTAGGGTAAATATCTAACCCGAGTGTAATCTCATGTGCCTGTGTCAGTGCCTCAGGTAGCAATATATCATGTGAATGAGATATGAATGCATGAAAACAGAATACATGTACATGAAGAAACTGTTTTCATAACTTAGTGAGATTTACTTTGTATTTTTAAAATGAGGTATCATAATGAAATCAGCATAAGACTGTGCCTAGCATCGGCACAAAACGAAATCCCAATATCTCGATATCCCAAGTCTCAACCACAAAATCTAGGACGCCGTCAGTCCAGACCGGCCCCTACCATCCATCTCAAGACCACGATGGTATCCTCCGGATATCCGACGCGTCGGGTAAAATCACCGGTAGGTGGTGCTCCCCTGCCAGGCTCAATGTCATCACCACATTCATCTTGCCCCGGGGTACCGCACCGGGTCCACCATGTACCCGAAACGGTTCATCCGTCTCCTCGAATCGGGTTTCCAAATCCATCAGCAAACTCATGGTGGACGACTCATACATCATGGGAAAACCGCACTTTTTATTTTAAAAGAGAGAATATGTTTATTTGTGTATTTTGCGGTTTTCCTCCAAATCCAGAAAATCTCATGGAAATCCAAATCCAAAACCTTAATAGCACGTAAAATAGTGAATGTATGCATGAGAATCCATGAATGCGGCATAACAATGAATAACAGTATGCATAAAGTAGCAGGTAATAACTACAATGTCTAAACTATTAGCTAATAGGCTATGTCAAGCAATAATATTTTCTAAGGTGTACGTGACATGGCAATTACCGATGAAGATGTGTGTGAGCTGGCAAGTAAGTGTACGTGGTACATACGCATCATCGGTAATGCTGCTGGTGTCCTATCAGCATGATATTAATAATGGAGTATGAAACATAATATAAGAATGCGATGCAAAGCGAACCACAAAAATGAGTGGGAGCTGAAACTAGACGTAGCTAAAACTAATCTGCATTAATCTAATATAAGTCCTACAAATGGTGCATTTTGAAATAACACGAATCATGGGGTTTTGAAAATAGGGGCTACGGTGTTTTTATGAAAAGATACGCCTTTGAAATATCCATAGATCCCTTGACCTGTCTTTTAAAATACCCACGACCCGCTAGTTTTGAAATAGGTAAGAGTCTAATCTAATCTAACAACTACACTAAACTATACGGCTGAACTAACAAGCTGAGCTACAGGTAAGGAAACCGCCTAACATCTGAGTCGATATAATAGATATAATAGTCGGTGATGCCGCCTCAATAGTATCGCGTACGATACAGTATATCATATGACATCCTCAAGTCATGAGTGCGGATCTATCATCAATGTAAAGCTCATACGGTAAATCGTCGTACGGCATCCCAATAGCTGGGTACGGTTTAATATCACCCTATCTCATCACATTTCAGGTATCACTTATCATCATATCATATAATCTGGGGTACTGATCTAAGTCTAGTACAACTGATACCATCAAGATCCTGCGTGTGCAAGCACACGTCCCAAGGCCCGCTAGAGATCACGTATCGTGTCCCCAAATACGAATCACATCAAATCACCGATCTCACGGCACCGTGCCCAACATCATCGACTCATCTCCAATGTCATCCAATATCATCAAACACAGTGCAAGTATAATGAATATGCAAGGATGTGCGTGTAGGTGTAAATCTACTCTAGGGTTCGCGACTATGAACTACACTAGTCACTTCTAACCCTACACTATCCATAGTACACCTAGCTATCATATATATATATATATATATATATATACTACGGACTGCGGGGGTGCTATACGCCATCCACCCGACTTCCCCCTGTAGATAAAATCTACTCACCTGTGTCTTTATCTTTCGATGCCACCACGTGTTTGCTTGTCATCCCGAAGTCTTCATGTTGTACCTACACATCAAAGTGTCGTATATGCGCATTAAAACCAATCAAAGCTAAAACGGCACACGAAATCCAAAACGATACGATAAGGGGGCCTATAGGTTAGAACCTATGGCACGCCTTCAAAACCATCAATAAATCCTCTATATCGTCGTATAAACGTCAAATAGTCGAGGTAAATCACAAGACACAATTTCAGAATTAAAAATACGGAATACGGAAACACGAATCCAAAACAGCAACTTAGGAAATATGTCCCAGATTTCACCCTAGGTCAATTTATACAAATCTATATATACCAGGGGTCTAACATAAACATGTAGGAGCTACAGAACCAATACGAGGCAAAATGGTGGGACCCAGGCCGCAATTTGCGGCCAAATAGGATAAATTGGCGGCCGGGTAAGGGATTTAGGGGCTGGGGTCTTGGTGGTAGCTTCCTGGGTGCCTGCACATGTCACCATCCACTCAATTTTATTTTAGGATGTCTAGGGTGATAGCAGATTCAATATACCCTTCACAGATTCCATAAATTTTCCGATATCGGTTTCTAAATCCGTATTTCGGGTTTCAACTCCCAGGTTAGGGTCTCAATTCATACACTAAGGTGTTTATATAAGCTCAACTGAGCTCAATTTCACACAACAACACAGGTGTCCCTCAAACCCTAACTAGGTTATCTTTAACTCCACAAAAACAACAATATAGGTTCTAAACTAAACATGGGGTAAAGGAAACGCTAAAACTAAGTTAATGATCCAGAAATTACCTCATTTGGCAACTCAAGAATTTTTCTTGAGTTGCCCCTAGTGGCCAAAATCCCTGCTTTCTTGGTCCGACGTGTTTGTCTCGAGATCGTGCACATTTTTAGTGAAGAGAAGATAGGGTTTTGGAGTTGTTTTAGAGGTGAAGTGAGGAGTTGAAGAGGGGAGGGAGATGGAGGAGGGGCAGCAGCAGGAGAGGGGAGAAGAGGGAGGGAAATGAAGAGGAGAAAATGGCTAAGTCTAGTCAATGAAGCCCATACCTCTCTCTCTCTCACCAACTACCCATTTCTTTATTCTTTTCATTTTCTTTTTCCTTTTAAAACCCTTCTCACTCAAATAGTACTCCCAAAACAAACCATGGCAAGAAAATGCACAAGTGAGATTAAAAGTGACATGTGCATGTTTTGCACAAAACCCTAAAAATCCGATTAGAAATTTTTTAATCGCGATTAGCACTAAATTAGCATATAAATGATCATAAAAATCTAAAAATGCCATAATTCCAATAATTACCCAATTTTAGAATTTTCCATAATTTTTCTCAAAATTTTTTTCCTATTTGTTTGTATTTAATAATACCAAAATATTAAAATATTCAATAAAATAATATTAAATTATAAAAATTCCCAAAATTAATATTTTATCTTTTTTTTTTTTTAAATGTTACAATTTCAGTTTCACCGTGTACTGTTAAAAGAAAACTGATTTCCCGATTAGACACTTGCTCCAGGGTATGTATTTACCAGGTTTGATTTTCACATCTGTATGGTTTTACAGATGATGAGTGGAAGTAAGTTATTGGGAATTAGGTGATCATCCTCATTATATCGCGATTCATTGTAATTGGTGATATTTGAGGAAGTCACCTGGGTTGTTTGCCGGACGGCAAATATATGGTTTTGAATATCCGCTGTTATGCACCAATTTCAAATTGATGTATCTGTACGTCTATTTTTATAGAGTGAGATATACCTTTTTGAAATTATGTCTGTGACATTTACCTATATCAGTGGATGGTTAGGTAAGGAGTATTAAACAGCGGTGTAATTCTTCTTAACCATAAGTACAGTTTTCAACCTACGACACACAGTGAATGAGTTATTAGACTCAAGGGACTTATACAGAGTATTGTATATTGTCCAGTGTCCATCAGGACAGAGGGGTTGGTCCTCGTACTATATTCTGCTTACTTATGACTTCTCTGGTTCTTAGACAAGTGTTTCGTAGAAACACAGGGTCTATGTTTTGAGAAGTTATAGGTATAAGAATAGAGTAGGGAACCAGGTGTTGCAAGTATCGGGATTCTTCAAGGTGATCGAAGATGTAGATACTTGTGGATGGTATTCAGTTGATAGTAATGATTAAGAGAACTAGCTTCTCTTTCAGGTTACTCATAATTGGAAGCATTCCTAGGTTGAGTAACGCTGATCGGCATCTCTTCCATTTAGTTGACATGCACTGGAGACAGCTGCATGATTTGAATCTGGTTCAATTAAATCAGTGCCTCTGTTTCTGTATTCGATATAGAACAGTTCATATCTTGACATTGTTAAGGTACGGGGAGTTGTCCGGCTTATGCTTAAAACCAGACTCTGGATAACTCAAGGCACGTTTCTGTAATGGCTGTTTGTGGGTTGACCCAGGCTATGACGAGGGTTGACTTTCTACAATTTGGAAGATCAATAGTAATATTGTTCTTGACTCGCCACATTTTTAAAAGAAATGGATTTTTTCAGAAAACAGTAGTGGGAGTATGGTAGAACTGGAAGTGATTCTAGAACCGCAAACGATTATTGAAGATTTGATAAGAACCTAAAGATTCAATCTGGTTTGACATTCCATTGGCCACTCCGCAGATATGGTGGGTGACCTCAGGCACCCGAGAGGTACTTCGGTATGCTCAAGGACGGTGGCAGGGAGGTTCTTGTTTACCCAGACTTGCCATTGCTGTTGTTCCAGACTGTGAGACCCGGCAGGAGGATGAGTATAGCGTCGTTCTAAACTACCTTTAGAAGTGTACGTTTATATGACTCTGCCAGAGGGTTGTCGTAGTCAGTGGGAGCAACGGATGCACAGTGGGCAAGAGGCTCATGTCTATTTATAGACTTAAGCAGATATAGCGGAGATAGATCATCTATTTCTGATGTAACAGTCATAAGTTTGACTTCATCAGAATAGGGGATGGATCTGTTAAGAAGGTAGTAGGGTGTGATGTCCTGGTATTCGATGACATACACAGAGTAGGAAGTGATATTCCTATACTACGATCGGTTATACTTTGGTTGTCACACAGTGGTTTCTCCACATAGGACTTGAATTTTATATCAGACATTCTGGTTACTAGATCTATGGTTTTAGATCTAAATTTGGGTGGTTTCCTAATCTGGGTACCTTGACAGCATTCTATGAGTATTTAGAATGGACGACTCCTGGCACGGTAGTATACCTGCAGGTAATGGAGTCACCCTCTCTAAAGGTGTCTTACAGACTAAAGGGGAGAGGGATACGCATGATTGACAGATCACTTGCTTAGGAAATTGAGTCAATCATGAGATGTCAAGTACCACACCAGATGTTGTTCTTGCAGTAGATGCAATAAGTTGATATTGATCAAATCCTGGAGAAACAGTTGGAAGCAGTTTTAGAACATAAGTTGATGTTCTAGGGATATGATAGCAGCTTTCTCCTTCGGGAGACAGTTATCATTCCAGGCTTCCAAGGTGACCTGGATGGCAGAGTGGCTGTCAGAGTTCTAGTTTTCCCTCTGACAAGGAGCAGTATTTTGGACAGGTGGTCCAGGTGGATACTGAGGGAAAGGCATGGCGCAGGATACTGATTAAGTTCAGTTGACGATACAGTCTAAGAAGTTTGGATTTGGAGTTCATTTATGAACTATGTCCCATCAGACATCCAGACATTCTAAGACAGGTATTACTCATTTCGGGAGATGGTTTTCTCCGCGAACTTGAGATATAGAGGGATATAGAGAGAAACATCAAAGAGGATCCACTCACTGAGGCTATTCCTCGAACGCAATAGCTTCACAAACGTGTTTTGTGAGACTGACTATTAGAGGAGTTGGGTGTTCAGTATCACACGGGCTGTGAGTATGCGACATCGCAATAATTAGCCTTGAGTGCAAGTGGGAGATTGTTGGAGATAGTGCCCTCAGAGTCAATTATTGGATCACAGGCACGTGATTGCAATGATTGAGGGAGGACCTATCCCGGTAGGACAGTCTTACTCGAGATGATAGTATGCTATCTGGTTTACCTTTATCATCGTGCACTGCTTCAGGTGACCTTACAGGTCGCTATTACACGCTGACAGAGCCCCTAGGATTCTTGCTTGACTGCCAGCAGTATGAGGGCGATCATATACGTGAGAGCTGGTGGTCTATAAGCACATCCTTAAAAGGTCCCTAGTCGTGGGAGTTTCGAGACAGGGCATCGATTCTCCAGAGTAGACTAGTGTATACAGTCGAGACCCCGACGAGGGGAGGTAGCCGGTCTCACAAGCCACTGGTGTCAGTTGGTTCACCTAAGATGTATACAGGTGCCCATTGGGTTATGAGTACACCGGACAGGACTCGCCGGGAACATGCTAGTTGGTCTTATACCTGACGTCAGATAGCAGTTCCCTGGTGACATGTGTACAGGTTAGTTCATCGACCTGAGATCGTCATTTGTCTCGTGTGAGTTCCCACTGTACTTTGATTACTACCCTACCACGGCTCAAAGGAGTCGTGCAAACAGGTTTTAGTTGGGTACAGTCCCGAGCCACATGGAGGCAGTGAGCGGATTTGCAGGGGTTCGTCTCTCCCGATATTGGGGGTGAGGTCGCGCTGTGTCTAGGAGAGCCATTACACAAAGCCCTCGGCCGAGGCAGGGGATTTACTGGTAGGTATTCCAGTAGTATCTCAGGGTGTTCTGGGCTACACTCCGACACGACTTGTACCGCTTTTGGGGGTCTGACTTTTACCAACCCCCTAAGCCCGCCATGCGATGCTCATAGACGAACGGACCGGACTGTACGGATATTGTCACTGACAGGCTCAGTAGGGTGTCAGGATGAGTTCGCTCATCGACGTCCCTTTTAGTCAATAGCTGGTGGCCCATCATGTATGGCTAATACCTCTGACGTGCTAGTGGTTAAATCCATAGCCATAGTATTGACGAGTCTTTAGAGTCCCCTACACAGACAGTTACTCAAGTTTCGGGCGAAACGCTGTAGAGGCCGTATGGAGATATGGCAGGGTTCGATCAGATACGTGCGGTATTGCACGAATCGTGATCGGACGGATTTTACTAGCCGGCTTTGGCTTAAGCCGGATTCTGGTATTAGACAGTGTAGATTTTGTCTCTTTGCATTTGTGTTCAGTGGGAATACAAATGCAGGCATGTATATGCAGTCGCGGGATTTTCCTGTAATTTATTACGGGTTCAGTTTTCTGAAGTTGCCAGTTTGCATTCCGTTCCGGCCGGTTTTCCTTTGTTCCTTCACGGCCGGACTTTTTGATGGAGGGGGTTATTTGCAGGTTTGCAAATAACTTGTTGTGGTGGGGTTTCTTGCTTATTGGTGGCATCATGATGGTTACTAGTATCATTAGATTCTATTTCCATCTCTTTCTTGATTTGAATGGATTAAGAGTTGATGTGAGGTTTACTTTGGATGTGGTCACCCCTTTACTTTTACTACCATCACCTCCCTTCTTGCGTTGTTATTTTCCTCCACCATATTTCAAAGGGAGGGGGGCCGGCCACAATGGGAGAAGGAGAGAGAGAGAAGTTCATTTTTTCATGTGTGGCAATTTGCTTCATCTCATTTTATTCTTGGCTTGCAAAAGTTTCAAAGCTCTCTCCATTGCTCTTCTTGATTCCTCCATCACTGGCAACTTCACAAACCCCAAAGAGACAAGCCTCTACACTACAACCTACAGTACCCTTGGACGCGTCGGCCAGCCAACTTCGCGCCCGAGTTGCCTTGGTCCAGAGGTGGGAACCCGTATACGAACCCGTCTACGTGGTGCCTTTCCGACGAGGAGGTGACGACCGGAGATTCCGTGGGAGATCGGGACGACGACGAGAAGACCGAAGGACATGGATCGCTCGGTATATCTCTCACCCTATCTCTTGTTAGCTAGTATAGGTTAATGGTTACGATCCGGGTATATTGTCCGCGGTAGCGCCAGTTTAAAAGTTAAGAAAATTTTTGATTCCGCATTTTGGCCTCGGATAGACGGCCGGGGCGCTGCCGTGACGCAACAGGATCATGAAGTAGGAGCCGGTGTTCAACCTCACGAAATGATGAGCAGCATCGCGAACGGCATCAAGTGAAAGGATGCGGATTGTACCGCATGAAAAGAGCTGCACTGTCCTAGCGAAAGACCAAATAGCCTGGCCTGATGGTATACAAGTACACGACCTCCCGGGGCTTCAAAGAAGGTGCATTGTCTTTTGACCCATCCCAGAGTTATTGAATTAGACCTGAGGGAATAGACAAGACCCGATCATTAAAAACCAACCCGCCAGCTGTAGCGTGAGGAGAAATCAGCACCCGAATAGCCCCAAATTGAGTCGGGTCGACAACAGAAGCATCCACCAATCGCATAAGTCGAGGGAAAGGGTAGGCGTCATAAAATGCGAGCCTCTGATGCATAGCGAATTCCCCCAGCACATGCATTTCGACCCAAGACGTGAAATAATGAAGCGAAAAGTTTACTACATCCACGCCGGGAGAAGAGGTATTAGCTGCGGTGCCCAGCCCATGATAAAGGTGCGCCAAAACCGGGATGCCAACGGCCAACCATGTCACCTCAGCAATACAATAAGCCGGGTAGATAACCGAAGCTCTTATAAAGCGACGGTGCATGGGGATGACAAACCAACTGAGCCAAACACTAACAAACCCCAAGAAGAACGTTTCCTCATCCATGCCGGGAGCAGCAATGGATTCAAAAGACGTCGGTGACATAATAGGACTGTAGTACTGTGGTAGATCCGATTCAGTGGCCGGCAGCTTCTTCGGACCAAACCCAAAGGGGTCTCTAATGCTGGCGAACTTTGGAGCTGTCTTCGACAAGACGTCCTCACGGAGGAAAAAAGAAATGAAGCTCTTGAAAGTAACACCCTGCTCTTCGGATTCGGTGAACAATCGGTCGAAGATACCTAGCGCCTTGATCAAACTGGGACGCTTGTGGCGGACGGCATTCTCAGCGGACAGGCCGTCAACCGGAGCAGGCTCGGGCTCAAAGATGTACTCGTCAGAGGGAAGCAACTCCTCATACAGACTGCCCCTGATTGGCAACCCCGAGATGACATAGAATTCTGCCGGAGAGATCGAGACTTCGCGGTCTCCTAAAAGGAAAGTGTTAGTGGGAAGGTTCCACTGGTTCAGGAATGCCTTATGTTAGTTATATGTATGCCTTAGAGGCCATTACTGTACATAGGATGTATATTGTAGTGGATGCTGGGACATATATAGGGAGGACTTTCTTGCTCGACATGATAGTATGCTATCTGGTTACTCTTTACCTTAACGTGTGCACTGATTGTCTCTCTGTTACATGTTGGTAAAGCCCTTAGGATGTGTACTTGACTACCTGGACTATGATGCGGATCATACTAGTGGGGACATGGTACTCCATAAGTACATCCTTGAAAGTCCCTAGTCGTGGGTGTATCGAGATGGGGCATCGATATACCAGAGTAGACTAGCGTATACCTTCTCGACCCATACAGATGAGCGATGGATGATCCCATATCCATTGGTGTTTGACATCAGAGATGATATACGGGTGCTCAGTAGAGACTGGGTACACTGGACGGACTCGCCGAGAACTCCCAGATGGTATTATACCTCACGTCATATGGCAGTTCTCTGGTGACACTGGTACAGAGTAGTCTGTTGACCCGAGATCGTCATAGAGTCTTGTGTGGTTCCCACTGTGCTTTGATTTCCATCTTACCACGTCCAAGAGGGCGTGCAAAACGGTGGTTTTTGGGTACAGTCCCGAGTCACATGGAGGCAATGAGCGATAGGAGGGGATTCGTCTCTCCCGGTATAGGGAGTTGATGTTGTGCTGTGTTCGATTGGCTATAACAGGAAATCCCTGGCCAGGGTTGCTGAGATTTACTGGTAAGTGTTACCAGTAGTTTCTCGAATTGTTATAGACCTCATATCGACACGACTTATCGAGCTATTGGGGTCTGACGTTTTACTACCCCTAGGCGAGATATGCGACATATCAGACGACGAGACCGGACTGTACGGTAGTGTTACTGGTTGGATTCACTGGAGTGTGAGCGGGCTTGCTCGTCGATCTTCAGGTCGCTCAATACCCGGGTGGCCGTTACGTTTAGCAGACCGCTTGCGGCTTGTGGGTGCTTGATATGATCATCATCTGCTGCCGGCGTATTGACGAGTCTTTAGAGTCCTACACAGAGGTTTCCTGGCTCAAGCGAAACGAAATAGGAGCGCATATGAGATATGTGCGGGACCAAGAATAATGCGTGTATGTGATACCGTATTCTATTCTCGCGATGAATGTATCGATTGGTTGTATGCGATATAACCTAGTTATCGAATCAAGTATTGATTCGATAAGCCGATACATAGGATACTAGTCGGTTATATGCGATATGACCGGATCGTTAAATCAAGTGTTGATTTAATGATTTAATGCATAATTATATATATTTGATATATTAGTTTGCATCAACTAGTATCGGTTTACTTAAGATGGATTTTCTCACTCGAATGTGCACATTGTATATTCGATATAGTTTTGTGCACTTGATTGTATCATGTTTGATGATACATGTTTACTTGTGTTTGTGTAAAGATTGAACCATGGTCATATGAATGGTTAGGGTTATGATTATTTATTCATTCCTTTATTTATTTATTAGTTTTGGAAAATAATAGCAAAAGAGAAAAATGGTGGCTTTCTTTGTTCTTTCTTGAAGCTTCATGAAGACTTTGACCAAGTGACCATTTTGTCTCATGCTTAACCCTAACCATTCCACTCAACCATGATTCATTCTCTACACTTGACTATGGTTATATTATGATAAGTATTCATATTATTTTCTTTGAGAATAATACTTATCATAAGATAATATTCATCTTCTTCTTCTTCATCTTCTTCTTCCATGAAGAAAGCTTGCTACATCAATGGTGATTGATGAAAATGAGTGAGAAATCCAATTCTATAGTCTACCCACTTCCTATTTCTTCATCCTCTACCTCTTGCCAAGTAGTAGAGTGTGTTTTCTTCACAAGTTTCTTGACTTGGTGAAGTTGGAGCTTGATCTAGTGATGCCTCGACGTAGATCATCTTCGGCATCGTCGTCGATGACCTAGCCCGTCCATTCTCCGATGAAGCCGACGCAAGAGCCCGGATTTCGATTTGGACAGCGAGGAGACTTCATTGCGTAGCTATGGAGGTGGAGGACCGTATCTACAAAGGTTGTATTTCCGCACTTTTAGTTTAGTTGTAAACTAGTTTCATGTTTCGCTTAGACATCTAGCTAACGATCCGTAGTCTAGGGTTTCTCGGCACCATAATTTTTTAAACGGGCATAGTTGATGCCTTATGAGACCCCTTGAGAGTGCCTAGGAACCCTACAGTGGTATCAGAGCCTAGCTAGAGCCTTAGGCGAAGTCTAGACGATGTTTGAAATCCGAACGAACCCGAAACCCATTTTCCAAAATGCTCTCTGTCCAATTTTTAAAAATCTGGATTTTTCCATATTAAAAATATGCAGAAAATCAAGCAGGGTTTTTTATGAGTTACTGTGCAAAACGGAGCCCTAACTCCGTCAACCCACCGCGGAACCGCGGCCTTACCCCACGTGGCGCGGCGGTTCCGCGGCCGTTATGTTGAATCTTTGACTTTTGTTTGCACAGTAATTGTTATATTTGACTCCTTTGTTTTCTGGATAATTTTAATATTTTATTAAACAGTTGAGTATTTTGGGGTTGTATCGGAATCGCTGATTCGATCGGATTATCAAGTTTTGTCTATGTGTTTTTCCGAATAAATTTAAGAATACGTTAAAAAGTTCTACCGGATATAAATACCCAATTTTTCCCCTGTCGGGAAATTTCCAAGTGTTGGATTTTTCCGTAGTTTAACAACGTTCTAAGTAGTGCAAGTAACGCGATGGACCCTCTAGAAGACAACAAACCTTAACTCGATTATGTGACCGTCTTGAACTGCCCTTTGAACCTTCGGGTTTGGGGCAGTACGGCGTGCCACATGTGAGGCGTTGGCTTGACCCTTCTACGGCTGGACCGTTGGTACTGAGGCACGAACTGAATGTTTTTAGACTTGTTTCATGTGTTGATCTGTATCGGGAAAACTTGGGTGTTCGATTGTTCGATCGGAAAGTTTAACATTTTCTGTTTATCCGGAATGTGATACAATAATTGGAATTCACAAGTAGTTATGAGATAACTGAATGAATGTTATAAACATAGCATTTTAGTCTCACTTGATCGGTTGCTACGGAATTTTGATGTGATCAAAAGTCTGTCGCAATCACGTAGCGTACGCGGATACTCGCCGGGTAAACTTAATAGACAGCTACACCCCATAGCCCCGACCAAGTGACTGTAGGAGAACCCCGTCGCCGAAAGCATCCGTTCGGGTGCTCGCAGCAGCGGTGTTCCGCCTTGGTGCACTTCGTCGACGGTATCGGGGGTGCGACTGTCTACTGAAGTTTGCGACGAGCATTCGATCAGTTTTTTGGGAATCCTGTTGAATTGCCCGACTTGATATTGAAAAGTGTTTTCGATAATGAGACTAAAATGCGGGGTTTATAACTGTTAGGCATGTGATGTCTAAGTAATTCATTAGATTAGGCATGCGATGTCTATGCAGATTGCGGATTCCAACTGTTGTAGTTTTACACTTTCTTTTCTGTGACCGTAAGTGTAATATGTGATATCGCCGGTTTCGTTGCTATATGTCAACGACAATTGGGATGCGCATATTTACTTACGTTGATGACATGTGATGTTATGTGTTGCTGGATATGTTATATTGGATCGTCGTGTTTGAATAGCCGGGGGTTTTTATGTGAGATGAGTGTTTTTCATTTTCATTCATGTAAAAACTTGTATGTAATATTCTTTTATTGGGGCACTTCCAGGTAGCGGATGTTGTCACCATTTGTATATTATTTACTTTTCCGCACTAGGATAGACCCAAGGAGGAGGGCACAAGTAACCGGGTTCTGGAGTCCAGTGGGAGACCAACTCGAGGAGTCGAGTCCGGGTCTCCTAACTCTAGAATTGGTAGGGTTGGTTGCCGCTCTCGTAGGGGTCTAGGGGTGTGGGTTTGGCTATTCATCGCGACCGTAGAATCCGTGTTTTATACTGGCTCGTATTGAAAACACGGACATCCTATTATATCCAATATTTCATATGTTTCTTCTGCTGCGATATCTGTGATGTGATCATGTGATGTTCTGTGATAGATACAGTATATAGTATATATGATATATTATATAGACGTTACTTATGTTTTACATCCGCGCTAGCCCTGCCCCGCTCTGCCGTTAGTTACCTAACCTAACGGTGCACGAGGGGACATCGAGGCGAATGCGGATGGCATAAGTGTACGTCGTATTTATCTGTGATGTTTAGGTGACTTAAATGATGGGACTTCATTAATGAGATTAATGAAATAAAAGAAACCTAAGATGTTGTGGAATCGAATTTCAAAATAAAAAGGGTAGCTACAGTTCTTGCTTTGCACAGCGGTATATATGATATATCCTGCACCTTATTCGATAAGGAAAGGACCGAGATCCCTTCACCGGGAGTGACTCCTTTAGCAATAACTGGCAGATGCTACACACTCGGTTTGTATTTTGATTGATTTTAAGAGTTTTTGCTTTGCACGGTGATATATATGATATATCCCGCACCTCATTCGACGAGGAAAGGACCGACGATCCCTTCACCGGGAGTGACTCCTTTAGCAAAACTAGAAAAGCCTCAAAAACACTCCATTTCAAAAATCATTTGATTCTACAACGATATCAAGTTCATTACGCAATAGGTTTTCTGAAAAACCTGTCGTAGCCCTCCGTCATTTCAGATAAGTAATAGTTAGTATTCGTGCTGCGTTTGTTGACTCAGTCAAGGCGTAGTGTGCGGTAGCTGATTAGTGCTTGTCTGTAAAGCATATGATGCGATTGGATTAGGGTAGTCGTGCGGCCTTGTTGACTCAGTCAAGGGTCGTGCGGGTGGGTTTAATTCAATCAGGAAATGACGGGTTGAACTTTACTTGCGGTCTATGGTTTGTTGACTCAGTCAAGGTCATAAATCGCTTAGGGCAAAATATTATTGGGAATTTCAAGTGTTGAAATTTGCAATGAGATTGCATACCTTCTATGAGATAGTTGGATCCCGATACCCGCTGCGAGTAAGAGTTACTCCTGGGAGAGTTTTACACATTACAATTAGCCGATCAAGTAGGTGTCTAGAAAGGTGTCAACGGGGTTACGCCTCTGGGAAAACGAGGTTTACATTAATTAGGTTCGTGCGAAAGCACGGGGGACCTCCCTCAAAGTACCGACACTGGCCTGGCTGAAAGATTGGCGAACTTGTAGTGTGTAATTAATCCCGGCTAGTCTTTCCTTTTAGGGTTTGAAGGAAGATTTGATAAAAAAACAGTGGGAGCCATCCTGATTAGATAAAATACATAACCAATCTGATCTTACAAGAGCGCACGCAGAGTGTTTTCTTCTCTCTCTCTCCAGGTAGCGACCATATCACGCCTTAATCAAGATAATAATACGGATTGTTGACCGAACCCGCTTATTATACTGAGCTGGGGAACGTTGGTCCCGCTCCAACTTATAATTGTTATAAGACAGAGCAGGAAATTGGGGATTACCAGAATTCCCATGCCGCCCAAACGAAGAAAGTGCATGTGATGCATCTCCTTCGGGTGTGCTCATTATAAAGAACTGTTTCTCTGTATCCTCTACATCATGGGTATTTGATACCAGATTAGGATCCCAGATATGTAATCTGTTACATAGGGCTACAGAAAGGTAGAGAACTGAGAAGGGGTGATAAGTTTCATGAGACAGAAAACGGTGCAAGTGTTGCAGCCAAGTCTGTTGGTCACTGTCACCCTGTATTACCAGTACATTGATTCTGAACAAATGTTATTAGATACCGAACCTGATATACAAAATCATATCAGTCTCTTTATTAGTAAAGAAATGATAAAATTTTGTATTGCTGGATAATGTTTTGAACATTTCCTATATCAAAAGTTGATCGGTTCAGGCACGTTATCTAAAAGCATTAACGTTCTAAATCAAACTACAGTTCTTAGTATACCGAACACACACAAGAGGAATAGTTCAGAAATGAACGGATCCTTCTTGAGGTATTGTAGACTAGGTCATATCAATGCGACCCGACTAGCTAAGTTACACATAGATGCATATTTAAATCTGTTTGAATTTACATCTTGTGAAAACTTGCCGGTCATGTCACAAAGATTAGATGACCACAGCTCTGTTTACTGGAAGCAGAGAAAGAGTTAGTTGAACTCTTGGGATGATACATGTTGATGTATGAAGGTCCCGTGTCTACACATACCAAGACCGGTTCTTTTTACTTCATTACATTCTCTGATGATCTCTAAAGATTCAGACATATGTTCCTATTGAAACACAAGTATGAACCTTTTGAGATATTCACAGAATATAAGTTAGAAGTAGAGAACCAATACGGGTATAAGTATTATGTCCTTTGATGAGATCAAGGAGGAGAATACTTGAGCACGGAAATCCTAGACTATTCTAAAGGAGAATGAGATTCTCTCTCAGCATTACTCCTCCGTATACACCATAGCACGATGGTATATCGGGGCGGAGCAATCACACCCTATATGATAAGGTGTGCTCTATGATGAGTACTACTGAGTTACCTATTTCCTTTTGGGAGTTATGCTCTTGAGAAGCTGCATACCTATTGAATAGGGTCCCGATCAAATCAGTAGCCTACCACTTCATATGTGATATGGAAAGGGAAGAGCCCATCTCTTAAGTCAGTTAAGATTTGGGGTTGTCCGGCCAATGTCTAAAAGCAAAATCCGGACAAGCTCGAGGCAACGTCTGTTATGTACAACTGGAAATGTTCCAGCTATACAAACTACAGCTGATGATTTGACAGAACCAAAGGATTCAGTAGATTCCAATGAACCTCAGCCTCTCCGCCGATCTAGTAGGGTTCCTCACCCACCTGAGAGATACTTCGGTTGCTCTATGACAGTGGGAGCGAGGATTGCATCATGAGATGATGACCCAACTAATTTCGAGCTGGCCATCGGGAGTAAGACTCTGTAAGAATGGCTGGATGCTTATCGATCTGAGATGGAATCCTTATACACCAACAAAGTATGGACTTTAGTTGCTATATCTGAAGGGTTAAATCCCCATCAGGAGCAAGTATATCTTGAGAAGATTACTTGGTGTACATGGAAAAGTTGAGACTTTCAAAGCTAGACTTGTTAAAAGTTTGCATCATTGACCAGGTGCGGATAATGATGAATCCTTTTCAAGTAGCTATGCTTAAGTCCATCCAAATCCTACTTGTCACGGCTACATACCATGACTACGATATCTGGTGGTTGGGTGTCATGACTGCTTTTCTAAATGATGTTTTGGAAGAGAGCGTCTATAAGTACACAGCCAGAGGGCTTCGTAGACAGTGGGAGCAGCGGAAACGTGTGCAAGATGCTTTATAGGATTAAAGCAGGTATCGCGGAGTTGGAACATCTGTTTTGATGGATTAGTCAAAGAAGTTGACATCATCAAAATGGTAGATGAACCTTGTATATACAAAAAGGTAGTAGGGAGTATGGTGACGATCCTCGTAGAGTACGTGGATGACATACTCTTGATAAGAAAGGAGTTTCTTATGCTACGCTCGATCAATCTCCGCTTATCACAATGATTCTCCATATAGGATCAATGTGATACCTCCTATATCCTGATTTTGGATGTATGAGATAGATCTAATTGGATGTTAGGATACTCACTAGTAGTAGTGAGATGGTATCAATCGATCCTGGGGAGAATCACTGGAAGTGTTCCAGAGTAATAAAGACGACTGAATGTCAGTCGCAGGCATTGTCTTTACCCTCAGTAAAGGGACGGTATGTTGGAAGAGTTCCAACCTAGATACCGTGACATACTAGACGATAAAGACTGAATACATCGCTACTTATGATGCTACCAAAGAGGATGTTTGGGTGTATATTAGTTCATGAGATGAACTACGTTCCTACCATTGTGAGACGATGGAGTTGTGGCTTATGCCAAGGAACGCCGTTCCCATCAGTGATCCAGACTTTTTCTAAGGCAGTATCACCTGATCATGGAGATGGTTGATCTCCAAGGTGATCGAGGCAAGGAGAGCAGACTCAGAGGATAACACGGCGGATCCACTCATGAAGGCCTATTCCCAGAGAGAGACTTTTATGGGATGGTTGAGTATGAGATACTTCGACCACTGCTACAGATGGCCCTAGTGCAAGTGGGATATTGTTAGTTATATGTATGCCCTAGAGGCCATTACTGTACATAGGATGCATATTGTAGTGGATGCTGGGACATATATAGGGAGGACTTTCTTGCTCGACATGATAGTATGCTATCTGGTTACTCTTTACCTTAACGTGTGCACTGATTGTCTCTCTATTACATGTTGGTAAAGCCCTTAGGATGTGTACTTGACTACCTGGACTATGATGCGGATCATACTAGTGGGGACATGGTAGTCCATAAGTACATCCTTGAAAGTCCCTAGTCGTGGGTGTATCGAGATGGGGCATCGATATACCAGAGTAGACTAGCGTATACCTTCTCGACCCATACAGATGAGCGATGGATGATCCCATATCCATTGGTGTTTGACATCAGAGATGATATACGGGTGCTCAGTAGAGACTGGGTACACTGGACGGACTCGCCGAGAACTCCCAGATGGTATTATACCTCACGTCAGATGGCAGTTCTCTGGTGACACTGGTACAGAGTAGTCTGTTGACCCGAGATCGTCATAGAGTCTTGTGTGGTTCCCACTGTGCTTTGATTTCCATCTTACCACGTCCAAGAGGGCGTGCAAAACGGTGGTTTTTGGGTACAGTCCCGAGTCACATGGAGGCAATGAGCGATAGGAGGGGATTCGTCTCTCCCGGTATAGGGAGTTGATGTTGCGCTGTGTTCGATTGGCTATAACAGGAAATCCCTGGCCAGGGTTGCTGAGATTTACTGGTAAGTGTTACCAGTAGTTTCTCGAATTGTTATAGACCTCATATCGACACGACTTATCGAGCTATTGGGGTCTGACGTTTTACCACCCCTAGGCGAGATATGCGACATATCAGACGACGAGACCGGACTGTACGGTAGTGTTACTGGTTGGATTCACTGGAGTGTGAGCGGGCTTGCTCGTTGATCTTCAGATCGCTCAATACCTGGGTGGGCGTTACGTTTAGCAGACCGCTTGCGTCTTGTGGGTGCTTGATATGATCATCATCTGCTGCCGGCGTATTGACGAGTCTTTAGAGTCCTACACAGAGGTTTCCTGGCTCAAGCGAAACGAAATAGGAGCGCATATGAGATATGTGCGGGACCGAGAATAATGCGTGTATGTGATACCGTATTCTATTCTCGCGATGAATGTATCGATTGGTTGTATGCGATATAACCTAGTTATCGAATCAAGTATTGATTCGATAAGCCGATACATAGGATACTAGTCGGTTATATGCGATATGACCGGATCGTTAAATCAAGTGTTGATTTAATAATTTAATGCATAATTATATATATTTGATATATTAGTTTGCATCAACTAGTATCGGTTTACTTAAGATGGATTTTCTCACTCGAATGTGCACATTGTATATTCGATATAGTTTTGTGCACTTGATTGTATCATGTTTGATGATACATGTTTACTTGTGTTTGTGTGAAGATTGAACCATGGTCATATGAATGGTTAGGGTTATGATTATTTATTCATTCCTTTATTTATTTATTAGTTTTGGAAAATAATAGCAAAAGAGAAAAATGGTGGCTTTCTTTGTTCTTTCTTGAAACTTCATGAAGACTTTGACCAAGTGACTATTTTGTCTCATGCTTAACCCTAACCATTCCACTCAACCATGATTCATTCTCTACACTTGACTATGGTTATATTATGATAAGTATTCATATTATTTTCTTTGAGCATAATACTTATCATAAGATAATATTCATCTTCTTCTTCTTCATCTTCTTCTTCCATGAAGAAAGCTTGCTACATCAATGGTGATTGATGAAAATGAGTGAGAAATCCAATTCTATAGTCTACCCACTTCCTATTTCTTCATCCTCTACCTCTTGCCAAGTAGTAGAGTGTGTTTTCTTCACAAGTTTCTTGACTTGGTGAAGTTGGAGCTTGATCTAGTGATGCCTCGACGTAGATCATCTTCGGCATCGTCGTCGATGACCTAGCCCGTCCATTCTCCGATGAAGCCGACGCAAGAGCCCGGATTTCGATTTGGACAACGAGGAGACTTCATTGCGGAGCTATGGAGGTGGAGGACCGGATCTATAAAGGTTGTATTTCCGCACTTTTAGTTTAGTTGTAAACTAGTTTCATGTTTCGCCTAGACATCTAGCTAACGATCCGTAGTCTAGGGTTTCTCGGCACCATAATTTTTGAAACGGGCATGGTTGATGCCTTGTGAGACCCCTTGAGAGTGCCTAGGAACCCTACACCTTAACCCACCAAACATGCGGGGATTGGTAGTGAAAGAGCGACGCGTAGATCGCCTGGTAAAGCCCGACCTTCTGCAGCCTCGCGCGATGGGCGGACAGGATGTAGCGAGCCCAAAGAAGGTACCCCTGTAGGGTTCCTGGGCACTCTAATGGAGTCTCCCAAGTGATCAAACATGCACAAATCAAAAATTCCTAGTGCCGAGAAAACCTAGAACGGATCGTTAACTAGATATATAGGCGAAGCAAGCAAGTATACGGAAATGTAGCTAAAGGGAAGGGGCTACAACCTTTGTAGATCCGGTCCACCACATCCTAGACTCCGTGACGAGGTCCCTCCACTGTCCAAATCAAATCCATGACTCTGGCATCGGCTTCATCGGAGAATGGGCGGGCTTGATCGTCGGTTCGATGCCGAAGATGATCTACGTCGAGGCATCACAAAACTCGAGCTCCGCCTTCGCCAAGTCAAGAAACTTGTGAAGACAACACACTCTACTACATGGAAAGTAGTAGAGGATGAAGAAATAGGAAATGGGTAGACTTTAGATTTGGATTTCTCACTTGTTTTGGCTAGTTGCCATTAAAGGTTGCAAGCTTTCTTCTTCATGTTGAAGAAGATGAAGAAGAAGAAGAAGATATGATAAGTTATTAGAAAATAGAAAATAAATCATTCTTATCATAATGTCAACTATGGTTAGATGTAGAGAACAAACTAAGGTTAAAGTGAATGGTTAGGGTTAAGGAAGCAAACAAAATAGTCAACCATTCAAAGCTTCATGAAGCTTCAAAGATTATCCAAACTTAGGCACTATTTTATTTCTTTCAATAAAGAATAAATGAATAAATAAATAAGCAAATAAAATGAAACCCTAACCATTCATATAACCATGGTCAATTCTTTACACAAACCCTAGCTTGCATGTATCATCAAACATGATACAATCTTGTGCACAAAAGTATATCACATATACAACTTGTGCATACCAAGTGAGAAAATCCATTTAAAGTGAACCAATACTAGTTAATGTAAAGTAATATATCAAATACATAATTATACATTAAACCATTAAATCAACACTTAATTTAACGATCCGGTCATATCGTATATAACCGACTAGTATCCAATGTATCTGCTTATCGAATCAATCCTTGATTCGATAACTAGGTTATATCGCATACAACCAATCGATACATTCATCGCGAGAATGGAATACGGTATCACATACACGCATTATCCTCGGTCCCGCACATATCTCATATGCGCTCCTATTTCGTTTCGCTTGAGCCAGGAAACCTCTGTGTAGGACTCTAAAGACTCGTCAATACGCCGGTAGCAGATGATGATCATATCAAGCACCCACAAGCCGCAAGCGGTCTGCTAAACGTAACGGCCACCCGGGTATTGAGCGATCAGAAGATCGACGAGCAAGCCCGCTCACACTCCTGTGAATCCAACCAGTAACACTTACCGTACAGTCCGGTCTGTTCGTCTGATATGTCGCATATCTCGCCTAGGGGTGGTAAACGTCAGACCCCAATAGCTCGATAAGTCATGCCGACGTAAGGTCCATAACATTCGTGAAACTACTGATAACTCTTACCAGTATATCACTGCAACCCTGGCCAGGGATTTCCTGTTATGGCCAGTCGAGCATAGCACAACATCAACCCCCAATACCGGGAGAGACGAATCCCCTCCTATCGCTCATTGCCTCCATGTGAATCGGGACTGTACCCAAAAACCACCTGTTTGCACAACTCAGTAGAACCGTGGTAAGGTGGAAATCAAAGCACAGTGAGAGACACACAAGACTCTATGACGATCTCGGGTCAACAGACTAAGCTGTACCAGTGTCACCAGAGAACTGCCATCTGACGTGAGGTATAATACCATCTGGGAGTTCTCGACGAGTCCGTTCAGTGTACCCAGTCTCCACTGAGCACCCGCATACCATCTTCGATGTTAAACACCAATGGATATGGGATCATCCATCGCCCTTCGCATGGGTCGAGAAGATATGCGCTAGTCTACTCTGGAATATCGATACCCCGTCTCGATATTCCCTCGACTAGGAACATTGAAAGATGTACTCATGGACTATCCAGGCCCCACTAGTATGATCTGTATCACAGTCCTGGAAGTCGAGTACACATCCTAAGGGCTTTATCAACATGTAACAGAGAGACAGAAAGTATACATGTTAAGATAAAGAGCAACCAGATAGCGTACTATCATGTCGAGCAAGAAAGTCCTACCTATATATGTCCCAGCATCCACTACAATATACATCCAATGTACAGTAATGGCCTCTAGGGCATACATATAACTAACAATCTCCCACTTGCACTAGGGCCATCTGTAGCAGTGGTTGCAGTATCACATACTCAACTATCCTCTAAAAGTCTCTCTCTGGGAAAAGGCCTTCGTGAGTGGATCCGCCGTGCTGTCCTCTGAGTCTTCTCTCCTAACCTCGATCACCCCGGAGATCAACTATCTCCATGATCAGGTGATGCTTCCTCAGAATTTGTCTGGGTCACAGATGGGACCAGGGTTCCATGACCGAAGCCACACTTCCATTGTCATACAATGGCAGGAACCTAGTTCATCTTATGAACCAATATACACCCAAACTGCCTCTTTGGTAGTATCTTCAATAGCGATGTTACCAGCCTTTATCGTCTAGTTTGCCACGGTATCTAGCTTGGAACTCTTCCAACATACCGTCCCTTTACTGAGGGTAAAGACAATGCCCGTGACTGACATTCAGTCGTCTTTATCACCCTGGAACGTTTCCAGTGATTCTCCCCAGGATCGATTGATACTATCTTACTACAGCTAGTGAGAATCCTAACATCCAATTACATCTATTTCATAGATGAAAACTCAGGATTTAGGAGGTATCACTTTGATCCTATTTGGAGAATCCTAGTGATAATAGGAGATTGACCGATCGTAGTATAGGAAACTCTTTTCCTATCAAGAGTATGTTGTCTACGTACAATACGAAGATGACCACCTTACTCTCTACTACCCTTTTGTATATACAAGGTTCGTCTACCATTTTGATGAAGTCAAACACTTTGAATATCACATCAAAACAGACGTTCCAACTCCGCGATGCCTGCTTCATTATGTAAAGCAACTTGCACACGTTTCCGCTGCTCCCACTGTTTACGAAGCCCTCTGGCTGTGTTCTTATAGACGTTCTCTTCTAAATCATTATTTAGAAAAGTAGTCATGGCACCCAACCACCAGATATCGCAGTCATGGTATGTAGCCGTGGCAAGTAGGATCTGGATGGACTTAAGCATATTCCATGGAAAAGGTTTCATCATTATCCGTGCCTGGTCGATGACGAAAACCTTTAACCAGTCTAGCTTTGAAAGTCTTAACTTTTCCATCTACACCAAGTAATCTTCTCAAGATATACTTGCTCCTGATGGGGATTTAACCCTTCAGATATAGCAACCAAAGTCCATACTTTGTTGGTGTATAAGGATTCCATCTCAGATCGCTAAGCATCCAGCCATTCTTACAGAGTCCCTACTCTCGATGGCCTGCTCGAAACTAGTTGGGTCATCATCTCATGATGCATTCCTCGCTCCCACTGTCATCGAGAAACTGAGGTATCTCTCAGGCGGATGAGGAACCCTACTAGATCGGCGGAGAGGCTGAGGTTCGTCGGGAACTATAGAATCCTTTGGTTCTGTCAAATCATCAACTGCAGTTTTGTATAGCTGGAACCTTTCCAGTTCTACAGAACTGATCATGCCTCGATCTTGTCCGGATTTTGCTTTAAACATAGGCCGGACAACCCCAAATCTTAACTCGCTTAAGAGATGGGTTCTTCCCATACCATATCTTATATGGAGTGGTAGGCAGTGATTTGACTCAAACCTAATTCAATAGGTATGCAGCTTCTCAAGTGCATAACCCCAAAAGGAAATAGGTAACTCAGTAATACTCATCATAGAGCACACCATATCTAATATTGTGCAATTGCTCCGCCCTGATACACCGTTGTGCTGTGGTGCATTCAGAGGAGTAACACTGAGAGAGAATCTCATTCTCCTTTAGAATAGTCCAGGAATTCTATGCACAAGTATTCTCCTCCTTGATCTCATCATAGGATATAATACTTATACCCGTATTTTGGTTCTCTACTTCTAACTTACATTCTGTGAATATCTCAAAAGGTTCGGACTTATGTTTCAACAGGAACATATGACTGAATCTTGAGAGATTATCAGAGAATATAATGAAGTATAAAGAACCAGTCCTGGCATGTGTAGACAGGAGACCTTACATACATCATAATGTATCAGTCCCAAGAGTTTACTAACTCTTTCTCTGTTTCCAATAAATAGAGCTATGGTCATCTTATCTTTGTGACATGACTGGTAAGTTTCACAAGATGTAAATTCAAACTGATTTAAATATGCATCTAAATGCAACTTCAGCTAGTCGGGTAGCATTGATATGACCTAGTCTACAATACCTTAAGAAGAATTTGTTCATTTCTGAACTCTTCCTCTTGTGTGTGTTCTGTATACAAGGAACTGTAGTTTGATTTAGAACGTCAATGCTTTTAGATAACGTGCCTGAACCGATCAACTTTTGATATAGGAAATGTTCAAAACATTATCCAACAATACAAAATTATATCATTTCTTTACTAATAAAGAGACTGATATGATTTTATATATCAGGTTCGGTATCTAATAGCATTTGTTCAGAATCAATGTATTGGTAATACAGGGTAACAGTGACCAACAGACTTGGCTGCAACACTTGCCCCGGTTTCTGTCTCATGAAACTTATCACCCGTTCTCAGTTTTTCTACCTTTTTGTAGCCCTATGTAACATATTACATATCTGGGATCCTGATCCGGTATCATATACCCAGGATGCAGAGGATACTGAGAAACAGTTCTTTGTAATGAACATACTCGAAGGAGATGCATCTCATGCACTTTCTTCGTTTGGGCGGCATGGGAATCCTGGCATTCCCCTATTTCCTGCTCTGTCTTATAACAATTATAAGTTGGAGCGGGACCAACGTTCCCCAGCTCAGTATAACAAGCGGGTTCGGTCAATTATCCGTATTATTATCTTGATTAAGGTATGATATGGTCGCTACCAGGAGAGAGAGAGAAGAAAACACTCTGTGTGCGCTCTGTCAAGATTAGATTGGTTATGTATTTTATCTAATCAGGATGGCTCCCACTGCTTTTTATCAAATCTTCCTTCAAACCCTAAAAGGAAAGACTAGCCGGGATTAATTACACTCTACAAGTTCGCCAATCTTTCAGCCAGGCCAGTGTCGGTACTTTGAGGGAGGTTCCCCATGCATTCGCACGGACCTAATTACAGTAAACCTCGTTTTCCCATAGGCGTAACCCCGTTGACACCTTTCTAGACACCTACTTGATCGGCTAATTGTAAAGTGCAAAACTCTCCCAGGAGTAACAATTACTCGCAGTGGGTATCGGGATCCAACTATCATATAGAAGGTATGCAATCTCATTGCAAGTTTCAACACTTGAAACTCCCGATAAAGGTTTTTACCCCTAGCACCTATGACCTTAACTATGGTCAACAAATCATAAGTACTAGTCAAGTTCTACCCGTCATTTCGTGATTAATTAGACCCACCCACATGACCCTTAACTAAGGTCAACAAAGTCACGCGGCTGTCCTAACTAATCGCATCATATGCAGTGTAGGAAGACATCACTTAGCTACCGTACACTGTGCCTTAACTAAAGTCAACAAACACAGCACGAATACTAAGTACTCTACTTCCTAAAATGACGGAGGGTTGCAAATGGTTTTTGTGAAAACCTTTAACGCTTTGAACTTGATCTCGTTGCGGAATCAAATGGTTTTTAAATGGAATGTTTTCGAGGCTTTTCTAGTTTTGCTAAAGAGGTCACTCCCGGTGAAGGGATCGTCGGCCCTTTCCTCGTCGAATGAGGTGCGGGATATATCATATATATCACTATGCAAAGCGGAAACTATAGAAGCGATCAAATGACAAACCGAGGGTTGTAGCATCTACCAGTTATTGCTAAAGGAGTCACTCCCGGTGAAGGGATCTCGGTCCTTTCCTCATCGAATAAGGTGCAGGATGTTCTATAATGAACACCGCGATGCAAAGCAAGAACTGTAGCTACCTGTTTTATTTTGAAATTCGATTCCATAACATCAATTAGGTTTATTTTCTTTCATTAATCTCATTAATGAATATCCCATCATTTAAGTCCACCTAATCATCACAGATAAATATAACGTACGCTTATGCCATCCGCATTCGCCACGATGTCCCGTCTGCACCGTTAGGTTAGGTAACTAACGGCAGAGCGAGGCAGGGCTAGCGCGGGTGTAAAACATAAGCAACGTCTATATAATATATCATATATACTATATACTACATCTATCTGAACAGAGCACAGAACATCGCATGATCACATCACAGATAACGCAGCAGAAAGAATCATATGAAATATTGGATATACTAGGACGTCCGTGTTTTCAATACGAGCCAGTATAAAACACGGATTCCACGGTCGTGATGAATAGCCAATCCCACACCCCTAGACCCCTACGAGAGCGGCAAGCAACCCTACCAATTCTAGGGTTAGGAGACCCAGACTCGACTCCTCGAGTTGGTCTCCCACTGGACCCCAGAACCCGGTTACTTGTGCTCCCCTCCTTGGGTCTATCCTAATGCGGAAAAGTAAATAATATACATCAACGGTGATAACTTCCGCAACCTGGAAGTGCCCCAATAAAAGAATATTACATACAAGTTTTTACATGAATGAAAATGGAAAAACACTCATCTCACATAAAAACCCCCGGCTATTCAAACACGACGATCCAATATAACATATCCAGCAAAACATAACATCACATGTCATCAACGTAAGTAAATATGTCCATCCCAATTGTCGTTGACATATAGCAACGAAACCGGCGATATCACATATTACACTTACGGTCACAGAAAAGAAAGTGTAAAACTACAACAATTGGAATCCGCAATCTCTTTAGACATCACATGCCTAATCAAATGAATTCCTTATACATCACATGCCTAACAATTATAAACCCCGCATTTTAGTCTCATTATCGAAAACACTTTTCAATATCGAGTCGGGCAATTCAACAAGATTCCCGACATTCTGATCGAATACTCGTCGCAAACTTTAGTAGGCGGCCGCACCCCCGACGCCGTCGACGAAGTGCACCAAGGCGGAACACCGCTGCCGCGAGCACCCGAACGAATGCTTTCGACGACGGGGTTCTCCTACAGTCACTTGGTCCGGGCCATGGAGTGAGGCTGTCTATTAAGTTTACCCGGCGAGTATCCGCGTACACTACGTGATTGCGACAGACTTTTGATCACATCAAAATTCCGTGGCAACCGATCAAGTGAGACTAAACTGCTATGTTTATAATATTCATTCCGTTATCTCATAACAATTTGTGAATTCTAATTATTGTATCACATTCCGGATAAATAGAAAATGCTAAACTTTTCGATCGAACAATCGAACACCCAAGTTTTCCCGATACAGCTCAACACATGAAATAAGTCTAACAACATTCAGTTCGTGCCTCAGTACCAACGGTCCAGCCGTAAAAGGGTCAAGCCAACGCCTCACATGTGGCACGCCGTACTGCCCCAAACCCGAAGGTTCAAAGGGCAGTTCAAGACGGTCACATAATCGAGTTAAGATTTGTTGTCTTCTAGAGGGTCCATCACGTTACTTGCACTACTTAGAACGTCGTTAAACTACGGAAAAATCCAACAATTGGAAATTTCCCGGCAGGGGAAAAAGTGGGTATTTATATCCGGTCGAACTTTTTAACATATTCTAAAATACCCGGAAAAACACACTGACAAAATTAGACAATCCGATCGATATACCGAGTCCCCAATACGACCCAGAAAATGCAACTCTGGAAAAAATTATTAAAATCCCCAGGAAAGACAGCACAGACAACTAAGAATTACTGTGCAAACTTGGATGCACAAAACGACAAAATGGCAGTGGAACCGCCGCATGAGCATGCTCTTGCCGCGGATCCGTGGCGCCTTTATGGAATCAAGCCCTCGAATTTTACAGTAACCCTTAGATCTTCCTGCTGAGTTTTTTGAATATTTTTAATTTACAAAAATCCACATTTTACAGAATTGTCCAGAGAGCATTTTTCAAGTCGGGTTTTGGGTCGATCGGACTTCTAACTCCGTCGGGACTTCGCCTAAGGCTCTAGCTAGGCTCTGATACCACTGTAGGGTTCCTGGGCACTCTAATGGAGTCTCCCAAGTGATCAAACAAGCACAAATCAAAAATTCCTAGTGCCGAGAAAACCTAGAACGGATCGTTAACTAGATATATAGGCGAAGCAAGCAATTATACGGAAATGCAGCTAAAGGGAAGGGGCTACAACCTTTGTAGATCCGGTCCACCACATCCTAGACTCCGTGACGAGGTCCCTCCGCTGTCCAAATCAAATCCATGACTCTGGCATCGGCTTCATCGGAGAATGGGCGGGCTTGATCGTCGGTTCGATGCCGAAGATGATCTACGTCGAGGCATCACAAAACTCGAGCTCCGCCTTCGCCAAGTCAAGAAACTTGTGAAGACAACACACTCTACTACATGGCAAGTAGTAGAGGATGAAGAAATAGGAAATGGGTAGACTTTAGATTTGGATTTCTCACTTGTTTTGGCTAGTTGCCATTAAAGGTTGCAAGCTTTCTTCTTCATGTTGAAGAAGATGAAGAAGAAGAAGAAGATATGATAAGTTATTAGAAAATAGAAAATAAATCATTCTTATCATAATGTCAACTATGGTTAGATGTAGAGAACAAACTAAGGTTAAAGTGAATGGTTAGGGTTAAGGAAACAAACAAAATAGTCAACCATTCAAAGCTTCATGAAGCTTCAAAGATTATCCAAACTTAGCCACTATTTTATTTCTTTCAATAAAGCTTAAATGAATAAATAAATAAGCAAATAAAACGAAACCCTAAACATTCATATAACCATGGTCAATTCTTTACACAAACCCTAGCTTGCATGTATCATCAAACATGATACAATCTTGTGCACAAAAGTATATCACATATACAACTTGTGCATACCAAGTGAGAAAATCCATTTAAAGTGAACCAATACTAGTTAATGTAAAGTAATATATCAAATACATAATTATACATTAAACCATTAAATCAACACTTGATTTAACGATCCGGTCATATCGTATATAACCGACTAGTATCCAATGTATCGGCTTATCGAATCAATCCTTGATTCGATAACTAGGTTATATCGCATACAACCAATCGATACATTCATCGCGAGAATGGAATACGGTATCACATACGCGCATTATTCTCGGTCCCGCACATATCTCATATGCGCTCCTATTTCGTTTCGCTTGAGCCAGGAAACCTCTGTATAGGACTCTAAAGACTCGTCAATACGCCGGTAGCAAATGATGATCATATCAAGCACCCACAAGCCGCAAGCGGTCTGCTAAACGTAACGGCCACCCGGTTATTGAGCGATCAGAAGATCGACGAGCAAGCCCGCTCACACTCCTGTGAATCCAACCAGTAACACTTACCGTACAGTCTGGTCTGTTCGTCTGATATGTCGCATATCTCGCCTAGGGATGGTAAACGTCAGACCCCAATAGCTCGATAAGTCATGCCGACGTAAGGTCCATAACATTCGTGAAACTACTGATAACTCTTACCAGTATATCACTGCAACCCTGGCCAGGGATTTCCTGTTATGGCCAGTCGAGCATAGCACAACATCAACCCCCAATACCGGGAGAGACGAATCCCCTCCTATCGCTCATTGCCTCCATGTGAATCGGGACTGTACCCAAAAACCACATGTTTGCACAACTCAGTAGAGCCGTGGTAGGGTGGAAATCAAAGCACAGTGGGAGACACACAAGACTCTATGACGATCTCGGGTCAACAGACTAAGCTGTACCAGTGTCACCAGAGAACTGCCATCTGACGTGAGGTATAATACCATCTGGGAGTTCTCAGCGAGTCCGTTCAGTGTACCCAGTCTCCACTGAGCACCCGCATACCATCTTCGATGTTAAACACCAATGGATATGGGATCATCCATCGCCCATCGCATGGGTCGAGAAGATATGCGCTAGTCTACTCTGGAATATCGATGCCCCGTCTCGATATTCCCTCGACTAGGAACATTGAAGGATGTACTCATGGACTATCCAGGCCCCACTAGTATGATCTGCATCACAGTCCTGGAAGTCGAGTACACATCCTAAGGGATTTATCAACATGTAACAGAGAGACAGAAAGTTTACATGTTAAGATAAAGAGCAACCAGATAGCGTACTGTCATGTCGAGCAAGAAAGTCCTACCTATATATGTCCCAGCATCCACTACAATATACATCCAATGTACAGTAATGGCCTCTAGGGCATACATATAACTAACAACCCCGTAGGATATCGAGGGGTGAGCCCTATCTTGTAGATTTTTCCCCATGGTTGGGCCTCACCCTAGCAAGTGCGTCGCCCCAGAATGTCTATAGCCGGGATCGGATGGTTCGGAATACCGGTCGTCGAAGGCTCGAGCCTCCCCGTTGGAGTCCAGTTGGGCATCTCCACAGCAAAGACCGTCCTCGGAGGGTCCATCGGCAAAAATGGGAAAGTAGGCTCTGTTGGTATTGCGCAGAGGAAACTTCAGCAACCCCGGATAATATGGCTGTACCACGTTCCCCATAGAAACAAGTTGGTACAGTTCGGGTCATGAGCCCGGATCATCGCCATCACTTCCTTATCGGACGGTGATTGAGGAAAAGCGGCCTCCGAACGGGTAAAGGGAAAACACGGAGCAGAAGCCATCGCACCTGAAATGGAATAAAAGAAGACTGTCAAAAGCAAAGTCAGTAATATATACATGCATGAACATGAAGACTAGTTAAAGAAAGCAACAGCAGACTCTTTTATGGGGCCATTAGCTACAAAACATATGGGCCCCACAGAATCAGGATGACGGCTTGTTAATAATGAGGCCAAGCAGTTATAATAAGACAAAGGGGATATCCTCATTAAATAAGGAGTGGGTTTCAAGTGACCCTGCACATCTCTTGGAAGATAAATCTGCCTCGGGCTCCACAACAAATCAAAAAGGATCAAGGGAATTAAATCCCCACAAAAAAAACATTATTACAAGCTTCTTCTTCATCGATTGATTACAGAAGGACAACTTAGGGCAAGGAGACCCTAAGAAGCCTTCATGGGAAGAACTTAGTTCTTCATAGGAATTAAATTTCTTATTAAGAAAGGGGAATTAAAATTCCCAGAAACATTTTTTTCTGTGAACAGAGTTAAACTCCATGGATCATCATCTGAACCCTCAAAGACCTACTGTTGAAGATTAAATGGTTTCATATTTTAGTTGAAAAACTTGAAGAAAAATCGGGTTCATATTCAAAAAGGGTAAAAACCCTTGTTTTAGATTTAAAATCCAGAGGAATGTGAGAATTTATCGTTTGTTCAAGAACATTACCTAAAGAAAAGAGTCTTTTTGAATAGAGTTAAACTCTGAAAAGGGTTCAAGGCAGAGAACTAAGCTCTGGAAGAAGAGAATTAAATTCTCAGAAAAAGTTTGCAAGGAAGGAGATGAGTAAAGTGGAGGCTCTTCTGAAAGGACATGGGCATTTATAGGATAGGTTGGAAAACGCTTCATCTCCCCGATTCCCTAGATGGATCCAACGGTCACAAAGTGACAGCGTTGCACTCACGTGCAGACACGTGAGAACAACGTTGTGGAGGCATTTGTTTCCTGATTTAAAATCAGGAAAGCCTACGGAAGAGGCATCACGTGCTAACACGTGACCAGCAGTCACGTGTTGGCACGTGACATTTAAAAGCAGCGGCAAAGGCACATCAGTTCCCTGATCAAATCAAGAAAAAGGCTTCAAAAAAGGTCACGTGCTCACACGTGACCAGGGGTCACGTGTTGGAACGTGACGGCTGAACAGCGGCTAGGAGACAAAGAGCAGAAAGTAGAGGAAAGCTCATTCCAAAGGGTCACGTGCCTACACGTGACCGGCTGTCAAAGCCTATTTATTTAACAGTATCAAATTCTGAAGAGATCATTCAAATCTTTCTAAAGGAAAATGATTATTTGGAACCGATTGAACTAAAGATTTAAAGGTGATTAAATGTCACCTATCTATGGAAAAATCTTGAACTTGGAAAGATTTCCCCTTAAAATCTAATCGAAATAACAAAGGAAAATCTTTGGATTTAAAATCCAATGGTGAATAAAATTCACCTAATAATCCAAAAGCCCAAACGAATGGTGAATACAAATCAAATCTCTCAATGAAAGATTCATCAAAACTAATTGATTCTGCTTCTTCTCCTATAAATAGGAGCCAAGAGACACAGAGAGGAAAAAAGGATACATACAGAGATCGATACATAGAGAGAGAAAAAAATAGAGCCTTGAGACTTTGGAGGAATTTGGATCTTCTGCAAAAGAAAACCTTAGGTAAGAAGGGGTAAGAAGGGGGAGGCTTTCAAGAAAAAAGAGAATTTAATTCTCAAAAGAGTTTAACTCTGATATTAAAAAGAAGAACTTAGTTCTCTCTTTAGCAAAGAATCTGCAAATTGCACATCTCCCCATGAATTGAGAATTTAATTCTCATTGGGTTGAGATCCTGCCATGCAGATCCAAAGCATAGAGAGGGAATGGATGTTTGAGAATTTAATTCTCATAGAATTATAGGAATTTAATTCCTTCGAATTAAAATTAGGGTTTAAACCTATGTTGTAGGAATATAATTCCTTCAGAATGAACTGAATCAGGGTTTAACCCTAGTTAAGAACTTAGTTCTGTCAAAATAACAGGAATTTAATTCCCTTAAGAAAGAAGAAATTAGGGTTTCACCCTATGACAGAATCTAATCCCTCAGAATATAAATTAGGGTTCAACCCTATCTAAGAGTAATTCTCTAAAGAAAGAAGGAATTTAGTTCTTTTAAAGTTATTATTAGGGTTTAACCCTATGACAGAACTCAATTCTTCACATTTATGAGGAATTTAATTCCTACAGGAAAATCAGAGTTCAACTCTATCAGAGAATATAATTCTGCAGAAGACAATGGGGATTTAATGAAGAATTTAATCAGAAATTGCAAAGAGGCAGGGTCACGTGCTACCACGTGACCCCTGGAAAGATCCACAAAGAAGGGCTTTCGAGGCAATGCCTCACATGACCCACGTGACCCTTGGCAGAAGCTTTAACACACAAACAATTAAATGCCCATCACGTGACAGCATGTGATGTTCCAAAGTACTCACCACTCTCGGCAGAACAAATAAAGGGGAGGGCGCCCTCACGTGCTACCACGTGACCCCTCTTACCTTAGTGCTTGACGCTAAATTGGACCCTCTGAATCCAGCGTTTAACACTGTTTTGCCTTAGTGTTCAACACTAACCGAAGAGCCTTTCTTGCAGTGTTTAACACTGAATTTCTTAGTGTTTAACACTAAATTAAATCTCTGTTAACAGAGTTTAACATTAATTTGCTTAGTGTTCGACACTAAATTAAAATCTTTGTCACCAGTGTTTAACACTGATTATCTTAGTGTTTGACACTAATTTGAGATCTCTGTTGCTAGTGTTTAACACCGATTTGTTTTAGTGTTTAACACTAATTTGAACCCCCTGTTGCTGGTGTTTAACACTAACTTTAGCCCAATTGGCTAAGTGTCTAGAGGCAAAGCTTCTCCTCTAATGGACCAACAGAGGGCCAATATCCTAAACATGATTGGACTTAGTCCAAGCTGGCCATAAGTCCTCAATTCAAATTCAACTGAGCCAATAGGCTCATAATATAATTAATTGGTCTTGATTCCAAATTGGGTCAAAGATTATTTAATCTATCTCGGTTTAAGGGTATATCTCTTCACTCCTTTGATACTCGGCGTTGTAATTCCTCAACGTCTTCAAAGAGGTGACGGGTCCCGATGACCACATATTGATACGGACTGTGGGGTCCTTAAACTCATGGACTATGAGGTCCTTAACCTTGACCGAGATGTCTTAAAACTAACTTTGGACTTTGGAGTCCTTAAATCCATGGACTATGAGGTCCTTAAGCTTGACCGAGATGTCTTAAAATTAACTGTGGACTGTGGAGTCCTTAAACCCATGGACTATGGCGTCCTTAACCTTGACCGAGATGTCTTAAAACTAACTTTGGACTGTGGAGTCCTTAAATCCACGGACTATGAGGTCCTTAACCTTGACCGCAACGTCTTAAAACTAACATTGGACCGCAATGTCCTTAAACTACCTATGGACCGCAACATCCTTAAACTACCTACTGACCGTGATGTCACTAAACTAAACAACAGGGCTCCCTTAATTGCTCTATTGTTGGATCTAAACGATCCCGTTAAGTTGATCTTAGTCTGAAAATTAGACTAACGTATCCTTAACAAATGTTTAAGTCGATTTTAGTCTCGAATGAGGCTAATGTATCCTTAAACCTAAACCCCCAAACCCAAATCTAAGATAATACGGATTTGGACTAGTCCACGCCCTACGGGCGACGACATCACTCAGTCTCCGTATACAATCCACGGGCAACCAAACATAAAATAAACACACACGACACGAAGTGACCATCTGGAGAAGGAGAAAGTGGTTACCGCGATGCGGTAGCGTAATTAACTGCAGGGGCTTGCGCCTGCAGGGAAGAGCGTCCCCACAATCAAAAACCCCTCAAGCGAGGGGGAATCTGATGAAGTCTGCTACATCGGACGCATCCGTTTAAACCTTCGATATACGGTGCCATAAATCAACTTGGCATCTTCGGAAAGGTAGACGGATAGCACTAATTAGCATCTGCCCCGAACCTCAGGCGAGACGACCATGCGTCGCGCCGTCGTTCGGAGGGGAACAGTACACTTGTATTATTATACTGCCTCTTTGATACATGTTGATAAATCCTTTAAGGTGTTTGCTTGACTAGCAGGACTATGATGCGGATCATACTACTGGGACCTCGGTAGTCCACAAGCACATCCTTTAACAGTTCCTAGTCGAGAGAATATTGAGACAGGGCATCGATATTCCAGAGTAGACTGGCGTGTATATTTCTTGACCCTGTATGGGGGCGATGGTTGATCCCATAACTATTGGTGTTTGACATCAAATATTGTACACAGATGCTCATTAGAGAATGGGTACACCGAACAGGACTCACCGAGAACTCCTAGATGGTACCATACCTATCGTCAGATAGCAGTTCTCTAGTGACACTGGTACAAGTTAGTCCGTAGACCCGAGATCGTCATAATGTCTTGTGTGGTTGCTACTATGCTTTGATTTCCTCCCTACCACGGCTCAAAGGAGTCGTCCAAGCAGGTGGATTTTGGGTACAGCCCTGAGTCGCATGGAGACAGTGAACGATAGGAGGGGTTCGTCCCTGTATAGGGAGTTAATGTTGCGCAATGCTCGATTGGCTATAACAGAAAGTCCCTGGCCAAGGCTGATGAGATTTACCGGTAAGAGTTATCGGTAGTTTCTCGAACCGTTATGAGCCATACATCGGCATGACTTATCAGGTTACTGGGGTCTGACGTATCCACCCCTAGACTCGATATGTGACATATTAGACGAAGAGACCGGACTGTACGGTAAGTGTTGCTTATAGCCTTCACGGGAGTTTGGACAAGCTTGCTTGTTGATCTTCTATTTGCTCAATACCTGGGTAGCCGTTACGTCCAGCTAGTACTGCTGACGACTTGTAAGTAACCGATATGATCATTACCTATTGCTGGCATATTTACGAGCCTTTAGAGTCCCACACAGGAGTTTCATAGTTCAAGCGAAACGAAGTAGGGCACATATGCTGGTATGTGTGGGGGCTTGATTAAATACGAGTATGTGATACCGTATTCTAATCTGGCGGTAAATGTTATCGGTTAGGTTATATGTGATATAACCGGATTATTGAATCAAGTGTCGGTTTGATAATATGATATACAGATAAATGATATTAGTCGGTTATATGTAATATATCCGGATTATTGAATCAAGTGATGATTTAATAATATGATATATATATATATATATTTGATATAATTATATATTAACTAATATTATTGCTCACTAATTATTTTCTTATCTTTATATATATATATATATATATATATATATATATATATATTAATATATATGTGTGTGATATATATATATATATATATATATATATATATATTATAAAGCATGGTTGGATTTTCTATTTTATGAAAATAGATAATGAGGTGGAAATGGGAGATATTTTGGGTATGGGTGAAGCATGGCTTTGTCCATTATTTTAATGGTTTGCTTGCACTATTGAAGTATGGTTCAATATATGTATTGAGATATATTGCATGCTTCAATAAGTGAGATATTTAGATAAGCCATTCTTCACTTGATGTTTTGAGTGTGGTTCATTTTGCTAGCTCTCTCCATTTTCCTTCTTATTCTTCCTCTTGCTTCAAACCCCTAACCCTCACATGTGATGTGAACCATGGGGCTTTGGATAAATTTAAGTGAGCTTACAAACCCCTACTTCATCATCCTAATTTAGATTAGCAATTTAAATTAGGATGTTTCCTTCACTAGTGAAAGATTGGTGAGGAGGTAGCTTGAATTAGAGGAGTTTCGGGTGGATCATCTTCGACACGAAGATCGCGAAAGAAGCTCGTTCATTCTTCAAGTGGAGCCTAGAGGAGTCGTAGGGACTACTACCCGGAGCTATAGAAGTGAAGGACTTGATCTTCAAGGTTGTAGTTTCTTTCACTTAGATTAGTTCTTTTGATATCATTCTATAAACCCTAATAATCTAATTAGATCTTTGGATAGTGTAGCTTAGCACCATGAAGATTTGAGAATTGCATACTTGATGCCGGTTTTAACCTCATATTGGTGCTAGGGTAAGCTTTCATGTAGGTGATCTTCCCACGAACCTCCAAAGTCTAACATATAGGCTCTCAGCATATTTTCTAATATCTGAATTGTTCACTCAGACTGTCCGTCTGTTTGTGGATGATACGTCATACTGAAATTCAGACTCATTCCCATACTAGCTTGCAGACTCTGCCAAAATTGTGATCGGAACCTTGTATCACCATCGGAGATGATGCAGATAGGTACCATATGTAATCTCACGATCTCCCGCATGAGTTTATGGGTATCAAAACAAGTATGGTACGTCTTGAAGGGTTAAATCTTACTTTAGATTTTTACTCACCTTCATGTACTTCCTTGATAATGTCTCGGTTGACTGGAAAACTCGAAATGGAATAAAGTGAGCTGACTTGGTGAGTCGATCCATAATAACCTAAATTGCATCGTTACCCTTCGTGCTGCGAGGGAGAGCAGTCACGAAGTCCATGGTAATGTACTGCCATTTCCATTCTGGGATTGATAACGGCTGAAGTAGAACAACCGTTCTGTGATGTTCAGCCTTCACTTACTGACACACCAAACACTTGGCTACGCTCCTTGCTATTTCGCGCTTCATTCCATGCCACTAGTAGTGTTGTCGTAGATCCTTTTATATCTTCGTGCCACCGGGATGTACAGAATAAGGAGAGCTGTGGGCTTCTTTCTGTTGGAGATAGAGCCCTCAGAGTCAATTATTGGATCACAGGCACGTGATTGCAATGATTGAGGGAGGACCTGTCCCAGTAGGACAGTCTTACTCGAGATGATAGTATGCTATCTGGTTTATCTTTATCATCGTGTACTGCTTTAGGTGACCTGACATGTCGCTATTACACGTTGATAGAGCCCGTAGGATACTTGCTTGACCACCAGCAGTATGAGGGCGATCATATAAGTGGGAGCTGGGGTCTATAAGCACATCCTTAAAAGGTCCCTAGTCGTGGGAGTTTCGAGACAGAGCATCGATACTCTAGAGTAGACTAGTATATACAGTCGAGACCCCGACGAGGGGCGGTGGCCGGTCTCACAAGCCACTGGTATCAGTTGGTTCACCTAAGATGTATACAGGTGCTCATTGGGTTATGAGTACACCGGACATGACTCGCCGGGAACATGCTAGTTGGTCTTATACCTAACGTCAGATAGCAGTTCCCTGGTGACATGTGAACAGGTTAGTTCATC
Organism: Agapanthus africanus; assembly: GCA_030015575.1. Lineage (NCBI taxonomy): Eukaryota > Viridiplantae > Streptophyta > Magnoliopsida > Asparagales > Amaryllidaceae > Agapanthus > Agapanthus africanus. Next base: position 313,209,579 of record CM057351.1, on the reverse strand, counting down.
GACCTGGGGATCGTCATTTGTCTCGTGTGAGTTCCCATTGTACTTTGATTACTACCCTACCACGCTCAAAGGAGACGTGCAAACAGGTTTTAGTTGGGTACAGTCCCGAGCCACATGGAGGCAGTGAGCGGATCTTCAGGGGTTCGTCTCTCCCGGTATTGGGGGTGAGGTCACGCTGTGTCTAGGAGAGCCATTACACGAAGCCCTCGGCCGAGGCAGGAGATTTACTGGTAGGTATTCCAGTAGTATCTCAGGGTGTTCTGGGATACACTCCGACACGACTTGTACCGCTTTTAGGGGTCTGACTTTTACCAACCCCCTAGGCCCGCCATGCGATGCTCATAGACGAACGGACCGGACTGTACGGATATTGTCACTGACAGGCTCAGTAGGGTGTCAGGATGAGTTCGCTCATCGACGTCCCTTTTGGTCAATAGCTGGTGGCCCGTCACGTATGGCTAATACCTCTGACGTGCTAATGGTTAAATCCACAGCCATAGTATTGACGAGTCTTTAGAGTCCACCACACATACAGTTACTCAAGTTTCGGGCGAAACGCTGTAGAAGCCGTATGGAGATATGGCAGTGTTCGATCAGATACGTGCGGTATTGCACGGATCAGGATCGGACGGTTAGTACTAGAGGCCGTATGGATATATGGCAAGGTTCGATCAGATATGTGCGGCATTGCATGGATCAGGATCGGGCGGATAATACTAGCCGGCTTTGGTTTAAGCCAGATCCTAGTATAGTACAGTGTAGATTTTGTCTCATTGCATTTGTATTCGGTTGGAATACAGATGCGGGTGTGTATACACAGTATCAAGGTTTTCCTGTAATTTATTACGGGACCAGTTTTCTAGAGTTGCCAGTTTGCTTTCCGTTTCGGCCATATTTCTTTGTATCTTTCATTGGCCGAAGATTGTTGGAGGAGGGCTTATTTGCATTTATGCAAATAAGCAATTTGGAAGGGTGTTCTTTACATTTTGTTGCTTCGTGATGAGTGTAGCCTTCATTTGACTTCATAAACTCATCATGGCTTGACTTTTGTGTTTGATGATGGAGGGACATGATGAGGTGATTGAGTGTTGGACTTGGTATGGTGATCATGATTCATTATGATAACCATTTTCCCTTTGGCTTGCATGATGGCTTTTCCCCTCCCCTTTTTGACATTTTTGCTACACTCACTCTCATTCCTCTCTCATTGGATCACCAAGTATTGGCCGGCCAAGTTAGGGGCTGCCAATTTTTTTAGGGGTGGAAAATTTTTGTTCTTTTGTTGCTCCAAAAATCCCCGCATCTCCATCTCAAGAGTTGAGTTCTTTTCTTCCACCAAAAAGGCAACCTCCACTACCCCAAAATGAGACATGAGTTCTAGACACATTCTACAGCAAACCTTGGGCACGTCGGCTCGCCAACTTCGTACCCGAGTTGCCTCGGTATAGAGGTGGGAGCCCGTAAAAGAAGCAGGCGACGTGGTGCCCTTCCGGCGAGGAGGTGGAGACAGGACATTCCGCGGGAGATCGGTACGACGGCGAGAAGACCGGAGGACACGGATCGCTCGGTATATCTCTCTTCCCCATCTAGTAGTTAGCTAGGACTAGTTAATGGTACGATCCGGGTATTTAGTGCGCGGTGGTGCCGGTTTGAAAAACTAAAGTTAACCATCGCTTCCGCATTTGGCCTCGGGATGGAGGCCAGGCCGCCGCCGTGCACTTACAGTGGTATCAGAGACACGCCATTAACATAGTCTAGCTTTGTCTAATGTGTTTTACACTTCCGATCGAACAAATGTTCCGAAAACCCAATAACACATGCATCAGTTTTCTGTAAAAAAATTTCTGGCTCGAAAATTTTTTCAGGTTATTGAATAGTGATGTACTGGAAGTTCTAAGCATTCTGTAGAAATTCGATACAGTAACTCGATAATGGGAGCATGGAATCACGGCAAAACCCCCCTTTGGGCCGCGGTTCCGCCGCACAATGATGTCCTTGCCGTATCAAATTTTTGCAGTTGCTTTCTGGGTTATAAATAGGGTTTTTGGAATATTAATTTTGGGCCCAGAATTTATTGATGTGCTACAGTAGTACTTGGGGCCCACTTGTTAAAATTTGATCGATCGGATATTTTAAACACATTAGTTCACGGTATTTACATTATATCTGCGACCGTGAATATCACTTGATCGGTAAATCCTGTCTGACTGCTATAGCCCGGTTAGACGGATTTGCGAACGTGACATTCACGTTGATGTTCTGTGTATTGCTGTGATGTTGCGGATCAGTCATGGGGGATAGCCTGGTTGCAGTGGTAGTACAGTTTTGTTGTATTATGTACATTTGATATTGCGGGGTGAGCGTCCGACATGTGAACTGCCGTCACTGCCTGTTTGTATTATTATTTCGGGGCATGACCAGGTTGCGGTCGATGTACCCGTTGTATGTATATTTTACTTTCTGTACTAGGATTACCCCAAGGTGGGGTGCACGGATAGCCGGGTTCTAGAGGGTAATAAGCCCGCATCTCATGGCATTGAGACGGAGGGGGCTGCACTATAGAATTGGCGGGCTATTCGCCGCACTCGTAGGGGGTACAGGTTGACCCAGGAGGGGTGCCCAAGTTACCGGATTCCGTGAAGTGTCGGGTGGTCCATTCACGTTGCTGAAGGGGGCTGCCTTGCTTCAGGTTTTGGCGGGTAACTTGCCGCGCCCGCAGGGGTCTAGGATTTCATTGCACAGGCTATCCACACGACCAGGGGAACGTCGAGTTTCAGTAGTGGCTCTGTGAAACCCGGGGATCCCAGATATCTGTATTGTTCTATGATACTGTACATTTCTATGATGTTGCATTTTTTATCACGCCTTGAGCGAAATATTATATATTAATATATATATTAGTAGATGTTGTATATGTTTTGCATCCGCGCTAGTCCAGTCCCCGCTCCGTCGTTAGTTAGCTAACCTAACGGGTAATGACGGGACCCAGTGGCGAATGCCGATGGCATATACGTACATCAATATATTTTCGTTCTTTGTGGTGTGATCAATTGATAGGACTGCGTTGATTCGGATCAATGCAAGTTAAAAACAAACCTAATCTGATGTTGTTGGAACACTTTACAAAAAGCTGTTATTGCAAGGAAGTTCTCTTTTGTTTTGCATCGTGGTATTCAGTTGGAATATCCTGCTCCTCAGTCGACGAGGCAAGGGCCGAGATCTCTTCACCGGGAGTGTCCCCTTGGACAGAAGTTTGCGTCAGGGCATTAACTTCACTATAGCCGATTACTTTTGCTTTGCACCGTGGTATTCAGTTGGAATATCCTGCACCTCATTCTACGGGGAAAGAGCCGAGATCCCTTCACCGGGAGTGACTTCTTTAGCAACGGTTTTCGTCACTATATTTTTTAAAGCTATCCGTTCCTTCAACGATATCAAGTTCATTACGTTAAAGGTTTTCGCCAGAAACCATTCGTAGCCCTCCGTCGTTTCATATGGGTGGTCAATAGTATTCAAGCTGTGTATGTTGGCCAAAGTCAAGGCACGGTGATTGGTAGCTATTGGGTATTCATATGCAGCATAGATAGATGCGTTGGTTTGGGGCATTCGTACTACTATTTTGGCCAAAGTCAAGGGTATGTACGGGTGGGCTCAAATTAACCTGGAGAATGACGGGTAGAACTTAACATGTGACTTATGATATGTTGGCCAAAGTCAAGGTCATAAGAGCATGGGGTAAAAATCACATCGGGGGTTTCTAAAGAAACTGAAACTTGCCAGATATGCGCATACCTTCTGGAGTGTGATAGCATGAGCGGATTCCGTCACGTTATCATGCGATGATAGTTGGATCCCGATTCCCACTGATGAGTTGGTTTACTCCTCGGGTGATCCCGACTAATTCTTCTTTCAGGTTTGGAGGAAAATTTGACGGTACAGTGGGAGGTTTCCAGATTAGATAAAATGGTAACCATTCTGATCTAGGTTAGAGTGCACGCTGAGTGTTTCTTTTCTCTCTCTCTCTTCGGCAGCGACTATTGACCCGACCCTAAGACCATGAGTCAGAGACCAAAATTAACCGAACCTTCTTAAACACTGGCTTTTGGATTGTCAGAGTTGCAAACCTTATTGCCACTCCTACTTTTACCCTTTTTCTCCAGGACACCCCGTATTACTACGAACGTCCACTTCCATTGGAACCATCGTATGGTTAGATACGAACTCGACGGAATTTATTCGAGGATGGTTTCCGGTTCTGGAGGAAACGGATAGGACTATTCAGTTGTCTTTTCCTTTTACCTTCTCTCGGGTTGCGAGTACTCCTTGGTTTAGGAGATAGTACACCTATTACGCAAATTGGGTGTTCTTCTTCCAAACCATAGGCAGGTGCCGACCGGTAGGGAATGAAGAAAACCAATTAGCCTAACGATGGTGTACAGAAGGTATTAAGTTGAGACAAAGCAAGGGATTAGTAAAAGGGCAAAGTAAACTGCGACTGCTATTCATGACCAAACCAAGTATTTCTTCACCAATCCTAAAATCACCTTTGTATTTCTCCAGAACACTCCGTATCACTACGAAGATCCACAGTTTATTGGATACTCCATCGTATGGTTATATACGAACTCGAAAGGAACTTGTTCCAGTTCGGGGATGGATTCTGGTTCCGGAGAAATAGGAACAAAGTTTATTCGGTTGTCTTTTATCTTCACCTTCTCTCGCATTACGAGTGCTCCTAGGATTAGGACAGCACACCCATTATGCTTATTGGATAGTCTTCTTCCAAACCATAGGCTGGTGCCGAACGGTAGGGAAGGAAGAAAACCATTTGGCCTAAAGGGGTGTGCAGAAGGTAATGACTAAAGACATATAAAGGGATTTGGAGAGGTAGCAAAGAATTATACGGTTACAGTTGTGAATCTGGACAATGGAAGAGGCATTACTAGGAATACCGGGATACCCCATCGAAACATTTCAATGTTTCAGTTTCACTTTGTACTATTAAAGGAAAACTGATTTCCCAATTAGACACTTGCTCCAGGGTATGTATTTACCAGGTATGATTCTCACATCTGTATGGCTTTACAGATGATGAGTGGGAGTAAGTTATTGGGAATTAGGTGATCATCCTCATTATATCGGAATTCGTTGTAATCGGTGATATTTGAGGAAGTCACCTCGGTTGTTTGCCGGACGACAAATATTTGGTTTTGAATATCCGCTGTTATGCACCAATTTCGAATCGATATATCCGTACGTCTATTTTCATAGAGTGAGATATACCTTTTTGAAATTATGTCTATGACATTTACCTATATCAGTGGATGGTTAGGTAAGGAGCATTAAACAGCGGTGTAATTCTTCATAACCATAGTACAGTTTTCAATCTACGACACACAGTGAATGAGTTATCAGACTCAAGGGACTTATACAGAGTATTGTATGTTGTCCAGGGTCCATCAGGACAGAGGGGTTGGTCCTCGTACTATATTCGGTTTACTTATGACTTCTCTAGTTTTTAGACAGGTGTTTCGTGGAAACACAGGGTCCGAATTTTGAGAAGTTATAGGTATTTAAATAAAGTAGAGAACCAGATATTGCAAGTATCGGGATTCTTCAAAGTGATCGAAGATGTAGATACTTGTGTATGGTGTTCAGTTGATAGTAATGATTAAGAGAATTTGCTTCTTTTTCAGGTTACTCATAATTGGAAGCATTCCTAAGTTGAGTAACGCTGATCGGCCTCCTTCCATTTAGTTGACATGCACTGGAGACAGCTGCATGATTTGAATCTGGTTCAATTAAATCAATGCCTCTGGTTCTATATTGGATACAGAATAGTTCATATCTTAACGATGTTAAGGTACGGGGAGTTGTCTGGCTTATGATTAAAACCAGACACTAAACAACTCAAGGCACGTTTCTGTAATAACTGTTTGTGGGTTGACCCAGGCTATGACGAGGGTTGACTTTCTACCATCTGGAAGATCAATAGTGATATTGTTCTAGACTCGCCACAGTTTTATTAAAAATGGATTTTTTTTCAGAAAAACAGTAGTGGGAGTATGGTAGAACTGGAAGTGATTCCAGAACCGCAAACGATTACTGAAGATTTGATAACGAACCTAAAGATTCAATCTGGCTTGACATTCCATTGGCCACTCCGCAGATGAGGTGGGTAACCTCAGGCACCCGAGAGGTACTCCGGTAGCCTCAAGGACGGTGGCAGAGAGGTTCTTATTTATCCACACTTGCCATTGCTGTTGTTCCAGACTGTGAGACCCGGCAGGAGGATGAGTATAGCGTCGTTCTAAACTTGCTTTAGAAGTGTACGTTTATATGACTCTGCCAGAGGGTTGTCGTAGTCAGTGGAGCAGCGGAAGCATTGGTGGACAGGTGGCTTATGTCTATTTATTGACTAAAGCAAATGTAGCGGAGATAGATCATCAATTTCTGATGTGACAATCATAGGTTTGACTTCATCAGAATAGGGGATGGATCTGTTGAGAAGGTAGTAGGGTGTAATGTCATGGTATTTGGATGACATACACAGAGTTGGAAAAGAAACTCCTATACTACGATCGGTTACACTTTAGTCGTCACAGTGGTTTCTCCACATGGGACTTGGACATTATATCAGACATACTGGTTACTAGATCTATAGTTTTAGATCTAGATTTGGGTGGTTTCCCAATTAAGGGTACTTAGACAGCATTCTAAGAGTATTTAGAATGGACGACTCCTGGCACGGTAGTGTACCTGCAGGTGATGGAGTCACCCTCTCTAAAGGTGTCTTACAGACTAAAGGGGAGAGGGATGTGCATGATTGGCAGATCACTTGCTCAGGCAATTGAGTCAATCATGAGATGTCAAGTACCACACCAGATGTTGTTCTTGCACTAGATGCAATAAGTTGACATTGATCCAATCCTGGAGAAACAGTCGGAAGCAGTTTTAGAACATAAGTGGATGTTCTAGGGATATGATAACGACAGCCTCATTCGAGAGACAGTTATCATTCCAGGCTTCCAAGGTAACATGGACGACAAGGAGATTGTCAGAGTTATAGTTTTCCTTCCGACGAGGGGCAGTATTTTGGACAGGTGATCCAAGGCAATACTGAGGGAGGCATGGCGCAGGATACTGATTAAGTTCAGTTGACAATACAGTCTAAGAAGTTTGGATTTGGAGTTCATTTATGAGCTAGGTCCCATCAGACATCCAGACATATTCTAAGACAGGTGTTGCTCATTTCGGGAGATGGGTTTCTCCGCGAACTTGAGATATAGAGAGACATAGAAAGAAACATCAAAGCGGATCCACTCACTGAGGCTATTCCTCGAACGCAATAGTTTTGCAAACGAGCTTTGTAAAACTGACTACGGGCTGTGAGTATGCGACATCGCAATAATTAGCCTTGAGTGCAAGTGGGAGATTGTTGGAGATAGTGGCCTCAAAGTCAATTATTGGATCACAGGCACGTGATTGCAATGATTGAGGGAGGACCTGTCCCAGTAGGACAGTCTTACTCGAGATGATAGTATGCTATCTGGTTTATCTTTATCATCGTGTACTGCTTTAGGTGACCTGACATGTCGCTATTACACGTTGATAGAGCCCCTAGGATACTTGCTTGACCACCAGCAGTATGAGGGAGATCATATAAGTGGGAGCTGGGGTCTATAAGCACATCCTTAAAAGGTCCCTAGTCATGGGAGTTTCGAGACAGGGCATCGATACTCCAGAGTAGACTAGTGTATACAGTCGAGACCCCGACGAGGGACGGTGGCCGGTCTCACAAGCCACTGGTGTCGGTTGGTTCACCTAAGATGTATACAGGTGCTCATTGGGTTATGAGTACACCGAACAGGACTCGCCGGGAACATGCTAGTTGGTCTTATACCTGACGTCAGATAGCAGTTCCCTGGTGACATGTGTACAGGTTAGTTCATCGACCTGGGGATCGTCATTTATCTCGTGTGAGTTCCCACTGTACTTTGATTACTACCCTACCACGCTCAAAGGAGACGTGCAAACAAGTTTTAGTTGGGTACAGTCCCGAGCCACATGGAAGCAGTGAGCGGATCTTCAGGGGTTCGTCTCTCCCGGTATTGGGGGTGAGGTTGCGCTGTGTCTAGGAGAGCCATTACACGAAGCCCTCGGCCAAGGCAGGAGATTTACTGGTAGGTATTCCAGTAGTATCTCAGGGTGTTCTGGGCTACACTCCGACACGACTTGTACCGCTTTTGGGGGTCTGACTTTTACCAACCCCCTAAGCCCGCCATGCGATGCTCATAGACGAACGGACCGGACCGTACGGATATTGTCACTGACAGGCTCAGTAGGGTGTCAGGATGAGTTCGCTCATCGACGTCCCTTTTGTTCAATAGCTGGTGGCCCGTCACGTATGGCTAATACCTCTGACGTGCTAGTGGTTAAAACCACAGCCATAGTATTGACGAGTCTTTAGAGTCCACCACACATACAGTTACTCAAGTTTCGGGCGAAACGCTGTAGAGGCCGTATGGAGATATGGCCGCGTTCGATCAGATACGTACGGTATTGCACGGATCAGGATCGGACGGTTAGTACTAGAGGCCGTATGGATATATGGCAAGGTTCGATCAGATACGTGCGGCATTGCACGGATCAGGATCGGGCGGATAATACTGGCCGGCTTTGGTTTAAGCCAGATCCTAGTATAGTACAGTGTAGATTTTGTCTCATTGCATTTGTATTCGGTTGGAATACAGATGCGGGTGTGTATACACAGTATCGGGGTTTTCCTGTAATTTATTACGGGACCAGTTTTCTGGAGTTGCCTGTTTGCTTTCCGTTTCGACCATATTTCTTTGTATCTTTCATTGGCCGAAGATTGGTGGAGGAGGGCTTATTTGCATTTATGCAAATAAGCAATTTGGAAGGGTGTTCTTTACATTTTGTTGCTTCGTGATGAGTGTAGCCTTCATTTGACTTCATAACCTCATCATGGCTTGACTTTTGTGTTTGATGATGGAGGGACATGATGAGGTGATTGAGTGTTGGACTTGGTATGGTGATCATGATTCATTATGATAACCATTTTTCCTTTGGCTTGCATGATGGCTTTTCCCCTCCCCTTTTTGACATTTTTGCTACACTCACTCTCATTCCTCTCTCATTGGATCACCAAGTATTGGCCGGCCAAGTTAGGGGCTGCCAATTTTTTTGGGGGTGGAAAATTTTTGTTCTTTTGTTGCTCCAAAAATCCCCACATCTCCATCTCATGAGTTGAGTTCTTTTCCTCCACCAAAAAGGCAACCTCCACTACCCCAAAATGAGACATGAGTTCTACACACATTCTACAGCAAACCTTGGGCACGTCGGCTCTCCAACTTCGTGCCCGAGTTGCCTCGGTATAGAGGTGGAAGCCCGTAAAAGAAGCAGGCGACGTGGTGCCCTTCCGGCGAGGAGGTGGAGACAGGACATTCCGCGGGAGATCGGGACGACGGCGAGAAGACCGGAGGACACGGATCGCTCGGTATATCTCTCTTCCCCATCTAGTATTTGGCTAGGACTAGTTAATGGTACGATCCGGGTATTTAGTGCGTGGAGGTGCCGGTTTGAAAAACTAAAGTTAACCATCGCTTCCGCATTTGACCTCGGGATGGAGGCCGGGGCGCCGCCGTGCACTTACACTTTCATCAACTCTTCTCGAATTGGGCCGACTGGCACGCATAAATGACTCTTATACCGTAAGGATCCATCTTCGTGAATGATGAAGTCAGTTCGAAGTCCACTTTCTACTTGTTATCGGATCTTTTCTAGCTTGGTATCATTTGCTTGAGCTATCTTTATCTGATTGACGACAGTGAACTGGACTTGTAGTTCATCAAAGATGAAGTGTTACTTGGAATAACTACTTCGATTCCCAATCCATGCAATTCTTGCTGTAGTTTCCACTGAGAGGTGAGTTTCATTGCTAATGGCTGGTGACTAAGTGCATCAGGAACTATGTTCACCTTCCCAGGATGATACTGTAGATTGATGTCGAAGTCCGCCATGAGTTCTAGCCATCTTCTCTACCGCATGTTGAGTTCCTTCTGAGTAAATACACACTTTAGACTCTTGTGTCAGTGTATATATCCACTCGTTCTCCCAAAAGATAGTGGCGCCAAATCTTCAGTGCAAAGTGTTGGTTATAGTTCCCTCAAGTCAATTATTGAATCGCAGGCACACGATTGTGATGATTGAGGGAGGACCTATATGGGTAGAATAGTCTTACTCAAAATGATAGTATACTATCTGGTTTATCTTTATCATCATGTACATACTTTAGGTGGTATTACAGATCACTATTATATGTTGATAGAGCACATAGGATTCTTGCTTGACTACCAGCATTAAGCATTATGATGGCGATCATATATGTGGGAGCTGGGTTGTCTATAAGCACATCCTTAAATGTCCCTAGTCGTGGGAGTATCGAGACTGGGCATCGATACTCTAGAGTAAACTAGTGTATACTGATCGAGACCCCAACGAGGGGCGGTGGCCGGTCTCACAAGCCATTGGTGTTAGTTTGTTCACCTAAGATAGTATGCAGATGCTCATTGGGTTATGAGTACACTGGACGGACTCGCCGGGAACATGCTAGTTGGTATTATACCTATTGTCAGATAGAAGTTCCCATGTGACATACGTACAGATTAGTCTGATGACCTGAGATCGTCATTTGTCTCGTGTGAGTTCCCACTGTGCTTTGATTACTACCCTACCACAGCTCAAAGGAGTCGTGCAAACAGGTTTTAGTTGGGTACAGTCCTGAGCAACATGGAGGCAGTGAGCGGATTGTCGGGGATTCGTCTCTCCCGGTATTGGGGGTTGATGTCGCTAAGTGCACGGGTGGCCATCACCAGAAATCCTTGATCAAGATAGTCGAGAATTACTGATTTGAAACAGTAGTTTCTCAGGTTGTGATGAGCTTCATACCGACACGAAATGTCGCGTTATTAGGGGTCTGACTTTATCCATCCTCCTAGACTCGATATGCGATACTCTTAGACGAAAAGACCGTACTATACGGAGATTGTCACCGACAAGCTCAGTAGGGGTCGGGATGAGTTTGCTCGTCGGCCTTCCTTTCGCTCAATATCTGGGTAGCTGTTACGTACAGCTAGTGCCGCTGACATGCTTATAGATAAACCCACTGCCAGCGTATTTACGAGTCTTTAGAGTCCCACACAGAGGGTTTCCCTGCTTCGAGCGAAACGATGTAGAGGCTGTATGGTTTTACGGCAGGGTTCGATCATATACGTGCACTTATGCACGTGTCATGATTCGAACGGATAATACTAGTGGGCTTTGGTTTAAGCTGGATCCTAATATTATAATGTCGGATTATTTTTGTCTCTTTGTATTCGTATTTTTCGGAATACGGATACGGGTATGTATATATGGATAAGGAGTATTCTTGTAATTTATTACAAGATTGGTTCTAGAAGTTAACACCTCATTTTAGTTTTAATCGTTTAGTTAAATGATTTAATGAGGTGGAGGGATGAGTGTGCATTGGCATTTATGAAGCATGGCACACTTGGTGACTCATGTGGTGACTCATGGTGTGACTCATGAAACACCATTGTGGTATGCTTGATATTGGTTTGTGTTGTGAGATATTTTCACTTGATGCATTCTTTCATGGTCACAACACTTAGCTTTTTCTTGAGTTGCTTCAAGCTTCACACTCTCATCTCTCATGGCTTCTTCTTCTATCTCCACCCTAATCCTCTTATGTGTTGAGAAACTTAGGGTGTTTAGAGACAAATTAATCCATTATTAGACTCTACATCTTCTAAGCTAACTAGTTTGGCAAACTAGATACCCTAGTTACCTCGGTTATGAGGTTGGAGTTCGATTCATAGACTATCGGGTGGATCATCTTCGATGGAGGGAGACCGGCGACCAAACTTGATCATGGTGGCCACTAGGAGCTTGGGAAGGTAGTTAAAGACCAAAGGACACGAATCATTCGGTATAACATTCTCATCTCTTTATATAGTTTGCTAGTTTTAGGGTTTATGGTCGATCCATTTTCGGGGGTTGTGTTAGCACCGGTTTGATAAAAAAATCCGTGATCGGCCACAGTTTGATGGCCAAGGCACTGGCATAACCCAACACGAAGACTACTGCTGCCAATTCCAGTTCATGTGTTGGATAGTTGCATTCATGAACTTTTAATTGCCTTGATGCAAAAACCACAACTTTTCCATGCTGGTGTAGAATACATCCTAATCCTTTACCGGACGCATCACAATGCACATCGAATCCGCCAGATTGATCCGGTATTACAAGAATAGATGCAGAGGTTAACCTCGACTTGAGTTCTACAAAATCCTTTTCACATGCTTCTGACCACACGAATGCTTCGTCTTTATGTGTGAGCTTGGTCAGGAGTGCTGCGATCTTTAAGAATCCTTCAATGAATCGTCGATAGCTTCCTGCCAACCCAAGAAACTTCTTATATTTTTCACCGTCTTTGGTGTCGGCCACTCACTGACAACCGAAACCTTAATTGGATCCACCGAGATTCCCTCGCCTGAAACAATATGTCCGAGAAATCCAACTTGATCTAGTTAAAATTCACACTTACTGTACTTGGCGTAGAGCTGGTGTTGTCGTAATGTCTTCAGGACAATGCGTAAGTGCTCGGCGTTCTTTCCGATTCTTTGAATACATTAGGATGTCGTCGATGAAAATAACAACAAACGTGTCTAAGTACTCTCAGAAAACTTGGTTCATCAGGTTCATAAAAATGGCAGGTGCTGTAACAACTCCAATTTCGTTATACAGAAAATTGTTTAGAAGTTAATATATAATTGGGGTATTTGCAATCCTGTGTATAGTATAAGTATTTGTTTTATTTTAGAATAGCAAAAAAGTACTTGTAGCTCATTGGTAAAGCCTTGCACTGCTGTGACGTAGCCCCTGTGATCGAATCCCCCCAGCCACATTATCTTTTTATTAAATTTTCATTTAATCTTTTAGATGCTCAAGGGTTTACACGTGCACTACACGTAAATTGAAGAGATGCAGAATAAATAAACACGTGCGCTAGGGTATATGAGGCAACAGAGACACGTGGCACCAAACCCATCCCCACCCATCGGTATTGGGCCAGCGAAATTCCTATTTAGACCGGTACCGCCGGTCGGACCGTCGGTGATGCTACCCATTTCTTTGCCCGAGCACCCCTTGGCCTACCCCACTTCCCCTAGGCCGTTTGTTTTCTCTCCACATTTCCAGAGAACAATAAAATCTCATTTAATCCCAATTTTAGTGCAAATTTCAATGCATTCTTTCACCCCCCCTAAACCCTAATTTTCCCTATAAATACCACACCATATTTCACCCCTCCTCACCAGAATTTCATTATCAAAACTCTACCAAATTCTCAAGTCCTTTAGTGTACAAGTGAAGTTAGCAAAAGGGTGAAGTTCCGGCGAAGATCCAAGGAGATTCCGGCAATGAAACGATGCCCCGAAGCATTCCGTAGCTTCTTCTCCCTCTTCTCTTGATCCCAAACTAGTAAGTCCCCTATTCCCCTCTCTTTCTCTATCTAAAAACTTTAAATTATAAAACCCGATGAAAGCGGAGTTAATCCGACTTCTGATTCGGTTTTTCTTCAAAACTCAACTTTTCTTAATCAAGAAAATACCAAAATCTCATATAATGTTTAACAAACATTAACAAACCCATTAAAATAAGTTTCATCTCAAAATATTCTTTATTGCAACATTTATCGTGTTTTTACAATAAAATACCATTTGTTTTAGTTTCGACACAAATCAACATAATGCCTATATTACCTTTAGATAGTTCACGAGGTAATGACCTACCTCATCAAAACACACATCTTTGACATAGCACGATGAAGTTTTGGGAATATTTTCATGGGATAACACGACTTACAAATAAATACCATCAAATTATAAAACATTTTCTTTAAAAAGATGTATTAAACAATTCCTTGCAATTGCGCCTCTACAACCCACTTTTGGGGACCCCGTTCAGGATGGTGCGATTATCGCATATCCTTGGGCCTATTAGAGCGAGATGCAGACCTCCTAAATGAGTATTCGTTCTCAATAGAATTTTTATGCATTTTCTTTAGAAAATGAGATTTCTATTAGAAAATAAATAAAAATTTATTTAAATATATATGTATATATCATCAAAATATCTATTTTAATTATATTATATAAATATTCCAAGTTTTCAAAATCAAAAGAATCACCATTACATGAAAATATCATCCAAATACAAAACAATACCGATATTTCAAGAAAATACCATATACTATGAAAACTACGTTCTACTCACTAAAAATTTCAAAATTATAAAATATACATCTATGAAAACCCTAAAGACGATAATAAAATACTTGAGGTGTATTTTGAAAATTATATCAAATTATTTTTACATAAAACCCCCTCAAGTTATACTAAATTACAATAAGGACCCTAGTAAACATAGGTTTAAGCGGGACCGGTCTCTTGAGCCCCAGGGAGCTGAAGATATCGGTTCTTGCCTATTTAAGATGGACAATCTAACAAACGGTGTTATCAACATGGTAATTTTCTTGGAAAAAGACACAAATCCTGCCATCCATATGCAGCAGTTACCGATAACATCAGAACTAATTTAGGATTCAAGTTCTTTTTAAAGTATCTGACTCAGACTGGGTCTCAATCTAATCAGTCTGACTTGAATATGATTCAAGTATAAACTACAATACAACATGAATCCGTCTATTCAATCTATATCAATCTATATTGACTGAACCGAACCATGGATATACTCCGTCTACATGACTCTCCATTTATGTTCATTCCATTTACTGATATCATGGTTTCGGAAAGGCATCCATCTATATAAAAAAAATACAATCAATACAAAAGACATTGCGGGGTCTATAAGGGGTAGATTGGTATGGAAGGTATTAAAAGTGACACGAGACTGTAACCATAATACACCTAACCTGAATATCCATTACCGTTGTACCATGGCTAAACGGTTCCTTATGCTCCGTATGCCTTAGTCTCCGGAATAGTGGGACTCCTCTCGTATATACTGGCATTTTCTGTACCAAGGTACAAACAACAGCATTAACAATATAATCAAACATTATAAGATATATATTATTTTTCTGTCTATTCTATCTCTACTCACTTTTGGGACTTACCGAGCGATCACTCGCTGACGACATTCCTTTCTTCTTTCTTTGGAATGTTGTCAGGTGGATCGGACTCACTGGAGATCGAGCCCAGCACCGAGGACTTGGAGCAGTTAGCATTCGACCCGGAGCTTTAGATACTTATACATACTTCATTTTTTATTTCTGTTATGCCATTATTTAGGCATTGCTTTCATTTCATGTATTTACATTTCAGTTGTACTGTAAAAGAATGTTAAATAAATAAAGTTGTTGTTCATTTACAATCATGTCTTTTGTGTACTTTTACTTTATATTGCTTAGATACGCTTAGCGTGTTTACTTCTGAGTAAATACGTAGCGGCCTCGTCGCGTACTCTTGCCGTACACCGGGAAGCGGGGTGTAACAGGTTTTGTTGGTGGCCTATGCAGGTCAGTTTTGCATGGACATGTGGGTTAATTCTACATGAATTCCTAAGAAATATAACACAAGAACCGGCAACTAAAAACATTCTTTACATATTCCTTGAATCTTCCAATTTCATATATTTTAAATCTGTCCTAACCCAAATTTTTCTTTCAAAATCATGGATTCCCCAAACAACACCAGCACCAACTTCAACAATACTCCACCACCACTACCGCTTACACCTACCGTCGTTGCTCCAATCAATGAGCAGACGGTACTGCTTAAGGCGATCCGCAGCCTCCTAGAGGGACAGCAGCAGCAGACTGCAATGTTAATGAACCACCCAGAAGTGGAAGCCCCTGGACTAAAGCAATTCTCAGGAAAAGAGAGCCCTCTAGAAATCGAGAAATGGGCTCAGAGTATTGAAGATGATCTAGCAGGGGCACAAGTGCCAGAGATCGCTTGAGTTCGAGTTGCAAAGCTGCAGCTCACAGACAATGCACGGGTTTGGTGGAAGGCGGAAGAAAGCCGTCTTGACCAACCTATCAAATGGAGGACGTTTTGCGATATGTTCGACGCGAAATACTTCCCAGAGATTGTCCGATTCGACATAGAGCAGCAGTTTATTCATCTACAACAGGGTTCGATGTGGACCAAGTCTGTAGATGAATATGATGCTAAGTTCACCATGCTCAGTAGGTAAAACATGTCTCTATATTCGATTTTCAATATCACATACTATACAGCTAACACAATACCTTAACAGATTCGCGGCACACTTGATACTGATGGATGAGATCAGAGCCCATCGATTCCAGCAAGGGTTAGATCCGGAGATCCAAGCTGCGTTAGCTACAGGGGATTTCTCGACCCGCGAATTAGCCCTGAAAGCTTCCCGTCGATATGAGGCAGTGGTAAAGATGAAGGGAAAGCCACAATCTGCCGAGATGAACTGCCCTGCCACTCAAATGGCAGGAGGAGCCTCTTCAAGGCCACCATTTGTGCCCAAGAGACCGGGAGTACCGAAAAACCGGCCCAACCCAGCCATTTGTACCTACTGCAGGAGTGATGGACATTTGGCGAAAGACTGCCAGCGTGCAAATTGCCTTTGCTTAGTCTGCGGCTCAGCTACTCATGACATCGGGTATTTTCCTCAGAGACATAACCCAAATGCTGCACCCAGGCCAGCAATCACTTACCAGCAGCGCCCAGCCATCCAGGCACCTGCTCCATGACTCGCACTACCTGCTCTACCTCCTCGTGGACCGACTGCACCTCCTCCTCGTCAGTTCCATCAAGCTCAACGGAGCATACTTCAAGGACCAAGGAACGGACAGAGGAATGCTCCTCCAGCAAGGAGGAATGTGCCGAGGCGACAGACTTTCACAATGACTGTGGAAGAGGATGAAGCCACCGGCTAAGTCATCATTGGTACCATTTTTCCTTCAAGCTTTACTTTCCCATCTATATATACATATCCATACATTTTTCCTTATACCTAAAACTATCCTATATAAATTAGGTACAATCTTAGTAGCCTTACTTCTTGCACTAGCACTCTTCGATACTGGAGCATCTCATTGTTTTTTGTCGGAACGGTTCGTCCGAACTCATGCGATTCCAGTCAAACCTCCCATATCCAGCTGGAATGTCAGTTCCGGGAACGACTTTCTAAAGGAAGTAATGGGATACGATCTATGTCCAGTGGTCGTCTGCAGCAGAGAATTCTATGCTGACTTCAAGGTGCTGGACATACCGAATTTTGATGTCGTTTTGGGTATGGATTGGCTCGGAACATTCTATGCTACCATTGATTGTCGTCAAAAAGAGTAGTATTCGAGATTCTAGAGCATCCGATCTTTTATTTCAAAAGTGGAGACCGTACCCTGGAACCAAGTACGTACAAGGCAAAACCGAAGAAGGCAGTGATCGCAGCAATTCAAGCGGAGGAAGGATCAAAGCCAGAAGTAGTTCGAGAGTTCGACGATGTGTTTCCTGAAAACATATTAGGTTTGCCTCTCGATCGAGCTCTTGAATTCAGCATTGATTTAGTACCAGGAGCACAACCGGCGATCAAGGCACCGTATCGATTAAGTCCGGAGGGTTTGAAGGAAGTCCGAACTCGGTTGGACGAATTATTGGCGAAAGGATGGATTCGTCCCAGCACTTCAAGTTGGGAATCACCAGTTTTACTCGTGAAGAAGAAGGAAGGTTCATATCGAATGTGCATTAATTATAGAACTCTTAACGATGTAACTATAAAGAACAAGTATCCACTTCCGAGCATCGATGACCTGTTCGATTAGCTAAGTGGATATTGCATTTTCTCCAAGTTAGATCTTCGTTTATGTTATCATCAGGTGAAGGTCAAAGAATCTGATATCCATAAAACGGCATTCAGAACTCGTTATGGTCATTACGAATTTCTTGTGATGCCATTTGGAGTGACCAACGCACCAGCTATATTCATGAACCTAATGAATCAAGTTTTCTGGGAGTACCTAGACAGGTTTGTTGTCATCTTCATCGACGACATCCTGGTGTATTCTAAGAGTCGAAAAGAACATGCCGAGCACCTATGAATTGTCCTGGAAACCCTACGACAACATCAACTCTATGCCAAGTACAGCAAATGCGAATTTTGGATAGATCAAGTTGGTTTTCTTGGATATATTATATCAGGCGATGGAATCTCTGTAGATCCAGCTAAAGTTTCAGCAGTAAGCGAGTGGCCGATACCGAAGTCAGTGAAGGACATTTGAAGTTTCTTGGGTCTAGCAGGATATTACAGAAGGTTCATTGAAGGATTTTCGAAGATTGCAACACCCCTGACCAAGCTCACACGTAAAGATGAAGAATTCGTGTAGTCAGAAGCATGCGAAAAAGCTTTCATAGAACTCAAGTCAAGATTGATATCAGCGCCTATTCTCATCATACCGGACCAATCTGGAGGTTTTGAAATGCACTGTGATGCATCCGGTAAGGGATTAGGATGTGTTCTGCATCATCACGGTAAGGTTGTGACTTATACTTCAAGACAGCTGAAAATTCATGAGCGCAATTATACGACGCATGATTTGGAGTTGGCGGCCGTAATCTTTGCTCTTAAGATTTGGCGTCATTATCTTCTTGGTGAACGAGTGGACATATACACAGATCACAAGAGTCTGAAATATGTGTTTACTCAGAAGGAGTTGAATATGCGGCAGAGAAGATAGTTAGAACTCATGGAAGACTTTGACATCAACCTGCAATATCACCCAGGGAAGGTGAATGTAGTACCTGATGCCCTTAGTCGCCAATCATTAGCATTGAACCTCACCGCACAGTAGAAGCTTCAACAAGAATTGCATCAGATGGAGATTGAAGTGATCATGTCAGGTAACGCTTCAAGTTTGACGAACTTACAAGTTCAATCTACCATTGTCAATCAGATCAAAGCAGCTCAAGAAGGTGATGCTAAGTTGCAAAAGATCATAAAACAAGTGGAAAGTAGACTTCGAATAGACTTCATCATCCATGAAAACAGATCTTTGAGATACGGCAGCAGATTGTGTGTACCTAAAGGTCCTGTGCGAGAAGAGTTGATGAAAGAAACTCACAGCTCTCCTTATTCAGTACACCCTAGAGGTACAAAGATGTACAAAGATCTGCATCAAAATTACTGGTGGCATGGAATGAAGCGTGAAGTAGCCAGTGTAAGTCTACGCTAGCGCCCCGGCCGTCTACAGACGCCAAATGCGGAACAAAAACTTTTAAACTGGCGCTATCGTATACTTTAACCCGGATCTGCCATTATTGCTAAACTAACAAACTGTAAAGAGTGTAGAAAGGTTATACCGAACGATCCGAGTCCTTCGTTCTTTAACCATCATCCCACGCTCCGTTGCGGCTGCTTCGATCTCATCGATCTTCGATATCCTTGTCGAGGTGGCACCACATCGACGATTCTTTAAACGGGCTCCCGCCTCTGAATTGAGGCAACTCGATCGTCAAGTTTGCTAAAAGAGACGACCAAGAATGATGTAGAGAATGAGTAGATGACTTTGTCTCACTTCGTCCAAATCCGTGGACGATCGATTAATGAAGTTGCCGAGGGAATCGGGTGATGGAATGAAATGAGCTGTGAATTCCATACACCCCAAAATCTATCATAATCTTTTAGCAAATGAAAACCATCAAGAGAGAGAGTGAGGAGGGGGGCCGGCCACTTATAGGAGTGGGGGGGTGACCGTAGGAGAAGGGAGGTGACCACAAGAAATGAAGCTTCTCACAAAATATCTTAAGCTTAACAAAACTCTTTAATGAAAACAATGACTCACATAAACACCTCATCAAGTCATTAATGCAACCATTAATGTCAAGATGACTCATTAGCCACTTCATCACTTCTAGAACCTTCTAGAATGATGACTCACTCTTATCTGAAGAAAAGATAAATCCGTCTTTAACCGAATGTTAAAAGACGGCTGATAGAAAACTGGAAACTGACAACTTCCAAAAGTGATCCTGAAACGACTTTCAGGATAACCCCGAAACTGTATAAATATACCCGCATTTGTATTACGACCAAATACAAATGCAACTGAGACAAAGATATTATACCTACTCAATATAATACTCGAATCCGGCTTAAACCAAAGCCGACCAGTATCATCTGTCCGAAAACCGACACGTGCGTAAACGCACGTGCATTTTTCGAACCCTGCCATAAAACCATACGGCCTCTACAACGTTTCGCCCGAACTTGGGAAACTGTCTGTGGGGGACTCTAATGACTCGTCAGTACCCTGGCAGTGGGTTTAACCACAAACCGTCAGCGGCACTAGCAATGCGTAACGGCTGCCCATGGACTGACCTCAAGGGATGCCGATGAGCGCACTCATCCGGAAAACCCTACTGAGCCTAACAGTGACAATGTATATACAGTCCGGTCCGTTCGTCTATGAGTATCGCATATCTGCCTTGGGGGCTAGTAACGTCAGACCCCCGATAGCAGTATAAGTCGTGTCGGAGTGAAGCCCAATAACACCCTGAGATACTACTGGAGTACCTACCAGTAAATCTCCTGCCATGGCCGTGGGCTTTGTGTAATGGCTCTCCTAGACACAGCACGATCTCGCCCCCAATACCGGGAGAGACGAATCCCCTGCCGATCCGCTCACGTGCCTCCATATGGCTCGGGACTGTACCCAAAAACTACCTATTTGCACGACTCCTTTGAGACGTGGTAGGGTAGAAATCAAAGCACAGTGGGAACTCACACGAGACAAATGACGACCTCAGGTCGATGAACTAACCTGTACACATGTCACCAGGGAACTGCTATATGACGATAGATATAGTACTAACTAGCAGATTCCCGGCGAGTCCTGTCCGGTGTACTCATAACCCAATGAGCACCTGTATACATCTTAGGTGATCCAACTGACACCAGTGGCTTGTGAGACCGGCCACCGCCCCTCGTCGGGGTCTTGACTGTATACACTAGTCTACTCCGGAGTATCGATGCCCTGTCTCAAAACTCCCACGACTAGGGACCACAATTAAGGATATGCGTATAAACCACCCAACTCTCACGTATATGATCGCCATCATACTGTTGGTGGTAAAGCAAGATCCTAAGGGCTCTATTAAAGTGTAACATGTAATCAGTCACCTGAACATGTACACGACTGATAAAGGCAAACCAGATAGCATACTATCATCTTGAGTAAAACTGTCCTACCGGTATAGGTCCTCCGCAATCATTGCAATCACGTACCTGTGATCCAATAATTGACTATGAGGGCACTATCTCCAACAATCTCCCACTTGCACTCAAGGCTAATTATTGCGATGTTGCGTACTCACAGCCCGTGTGAAACCAACACCCAACTCCTCTACTAATCAGTTTCACAAAGCCCGTTTGTAAAACTATTGTGTTCGAGAAATAGCCTCAGTGAGTGGATCCGCCTAGAAGTTTCTTTCTATATCTCTCTTAATCTCAAGTTCGCGGAGAAAGCCATCTCCCGAATTGAGTAATACCTGTCTTAGAATATGTCTGGATATCTGATGGGACCTTGTTCATAAATGAACTCCAAATCCAAACTTCTTAGACTGCATCGATCACTGAACCTAATCAGTATCCGGCACCATGCCTCCCACAGTATCCTCTTGGACCACCTGTCCATAATACTGTCCCTCTTCGTCAGAGGGATTAACTATAACTCTGACAATCACTCTGTCAACCATGTCACCTTTGAAGCCTGGAATGATAACCGTCTCCCGAAGGAGGCTGCCGTCATCAAATCCGTAGAACATGTACTTATGTTCTAAAACTGCTTCCTTATATTTCTCCAGGATTGGATTAATACAAACTTATTGCATCTAGTGCAAAACCAACATTTGGTGTGGTACTTGATATCTCATGATTGACTCAATTGCCTAAGCAAGTTATCTGCCAATCATGCACATCCCTCTCCCCTTTAGTCTGTAAGACACCTTTAGAGAGGGTGACTCCATCACCTGCAGGTACACCACCATGCTAGGAGTCAACTATTCCAAAAACCATTAGAATATCTGTCAAAGTACCCACATTGGGAAACTACCCAAATCCAGATCTAAAACCATAGATCTAGAAACCAAAATGTCAAATATTATATCCATATCCTGTCTGGAGAAACAACTGTGTGACGACCACAGTACAACCGATCGTAGTATAGGAATTTTACTTCCTACTCTGTGTATGTCATCCTGATACCATGACATCACACCCTACTACCTCCTTAACAGATCCATCCCCTATTCTGATGAAGTCAAACCTATGACTGTCACATCAAAATTAGATGATCTATCTCCGCTATAACTGCTCAAGTCTATAAATAGACATAAGCTACTTGCCCACTATGCTTCCGATGCTCCCACTGACTACGACAACCCTCCTACCGGGTCTCATAGACTGGAACAACAGTAGTGTCAAGTCTGGGTAGATAAGAACCTCCCTGTCACCGTCCTTGAGGCTACCGGAGTACCTCTCGGGTGTTTGAGGTTACCTACCATATCTGCGGAGTGGCTATTGGAATGTCAAACCTGATTGAATATATAGGTCCTATTAAATTTTCCGTAATCGTTCGCGGTTCTGGAATCACTTCCAGTTCTACCATACTCCCACTACTGTTTTCTGAAAAAGATCCATTTTACTAAAACTGTGGCGAGTCAAGAACAATATCACTATTGATCTTGCAAATGGTAGAATATCAACCCTCGTCATAGCCAGGGTCAACCCACAAACAGCCATTACAGAACCGTGCCCTGAGTTATCCAGAGTCTGGTTTTAAGCATAAGCTGGACAACTCCCCGTACCTTAATATCTTTTAAGGTACGAACTATTCTATATCCAATATAGAAACTTTGGCACTAACTTAATTGGAACCAAGATTCAATCCATGCAGCTGTCTCCAGTGCATATCAACTTAATGGAAAGAGGCTAATCAGTATTACTCAACTTAGGAATCCATCCAATTATGAGTAACCTGAAAGAGAAAACTCGTTTCTCAAAACCATCACTATCATCTGAATACCAATCACAAGAATCTACATCTTCGATCTCTTTGAAGAGTCCCGATACTTGTGACACCTGGTTCTCTACTTTATTCTTATACCCACAACTTCTCAAAACTTAGACCTTGTATTTCTACGAAACACTCGTCTAAATACTAGAGAAGTTATAAGTAAATAGAACATAGTACGAGGACCTACCCCTTTGTCCTGATGGACACTGGACAACATACAATACTCTGTATAAGTCCGTTGAGTTTAAACAACTCAAAACCTGTGCGTCGTAGGTTGAAAACTGTACCCTGGCGATTTCCTAAAATATCACCAATTACAACGAATTCCGATATAATGAGGATGATCACCTAATTCCCAATATCTTACTCCCACTCATCATCTGTAAAACCATACAGATATGAGAATGAAACCTGGTAAATACATACCCTTGGAGTAAGTGTCTAATCGGGAAAACAGTTTTTCTTTTAACAATGCACTGAAACATGAAAATGTTTCGTAGGGGTATCCCGGTATTCATAGCAATGCCTCTTCCATAATCCAATTCATGACTTCAACCGTATATTTTATTGCCATCTCTCCAAATCCCTTTATTTGTCTTTAGTCGTTACCTTCTGTACACCATCGTTAGGCTAAATGGTTTTCTTCCTTCCCTACCGTTCGGCACCAGCCTATGGTTTGGAAGAAGACTATCCAGTAAGCATAATAGGTGTACCCTCCTAAACCAAGGAGTACTCGTATCTTGAGAGAAGGTGATGATAAAAGACAACTGAATAATACCTTATTCCTTTAAAGGTGAAATAGGAGTGGCGATGAAGTACGCGGTTTTGGTCGTGAATGATATCAGTCGCAATTTACTTTGCCCTCTTTCTAATCCCTTTATTTTGTCTTTACATATTACCTTCTGCACACCCTACTTAGGCTAATTGGTTTTCTTCATTCCCTACCTTTCGGCACCAGCCTATGGTTTGGAATAAGACTATCCAATAAGCGTAATAGGTGTACTCTCCTAAACCAAGGAGCCCTCGCAACCTGAGAGAAGGTGATAATAAAAGACAACTGAATAAACCAATTCTATTTCTCCTGAACCTGGATCCATCCCCGAAGAAGTCTCTTCGAGTTCGTATATAACCATACGATGGATCTATCCAATGGAAGTGGATATCCGCAGTAATACGGGTGTTCTGAGAAATTCAAAGGGTAAAAGAAGGAGTGGCAATGACTTATGCAACTCAGACAATCCAAAAGCCAGTATTTCAAGAAGGTTCGGTCAACCTGGTCACTGAGTCATAGTCTAGGGTCGGTCAAAGGTCGCTGCCAAAGAGAGAGAGAAAAGAAATACTCTGCGTGCACTCTATCCTAGATCAGAATGGTCATCACTTTATCTAATCCGGAAACCTCCCACTGTCCTGTCTGATTCTCCTCCAAACCTAAAGAAGAATCAATCGGAATCACCCGAAGAGTAAACCAACTCATCAGTGGGAATCGGGATCCAACTCTCATCGCATGATAACGTGACGGAATCCACTCGCGTTATCACACTCCAGAAGGTATGCGCATGCCTGGCAAGTTTCAGTTTCTTTAGAAACTCCCGATATGATTTTTGCCCCATGTTCTTATGAACTTGGCGAAAGTCAACAAATCATAAGTCACATGTCAAGTTCTGCCCGTCATTATCTTGTTACTTTGAACCCACCCGTACATACCCTTGACGAAAGCCAACAAGGTAATACGACTGTCCCAAACCAACACATCTATCTATGCAACAAATGAATACCCCAGCAACTACCAAACACTATGCCTTGACGAAAGCCAACAAGCATAGCTTGAATATTACTGACCATCCATAAGAAACGACGGAGGGCTACGGCTGGTTTTTGGCGAAAAACCTTTAACGTAATGAACTTGATCTCGTTGAAGGAACCTGATAGCTTTTTAAAATATAGTGGCGAAAACCTTTTGCTAAAGAGGTCACTCCCGGTAAAGGGATCTCGGCTCTTTCCTCGTGGAATGAGGTGCAGGATATTCCACTGAATACCGCTATGCAAAGCAACTTGTAATCGACTATAATGAAGTTATCACGCTGACGCAAACTTCTGCCCAAGGGGTCAGTCCCGGTGAAGGGATATCGGCCCTTGCCCCGTCGAATGAGGTGCAGGATATTCCACTGAATACCTTTATGCATAACAAAAGAAAACTTCTTTGCAATAACACTTTTTAAATTTGTTCCAACAACATCCAAACATGTTTGTTTTACTTTGCATTGATCAGAATCAACGCAGTCCCATCATTCAATCACACCAGAAAAGAACGAAAATAAAATGTACGTATATGCCATCCGCATTCGTCCCTGGGTCCCGTCATCACTCGTTAGGTTACTTAACTAACGACAGAGCGGGGACTGGACTAGCGCGGGTGTAAGACATATACAATATCTAATAGTATATAAACCAATATACAATAATCGCTCCAGGCGTGATAGTATGCAACATTACAGAAAAGTAATAAGCATCACAGAACAATACAGATATCTGGGATCCCTGGGTTTCACAGAGCCGCTGCTGAAACCCGACGTTCTCCTGTCGTGTGGATAGCCTGTGCAATGAAACCTAGACCCCTACGGGTGCGGCAAGTTATCCGCCAAAACCTGAAGCGAGGAAGCCCCCTACAGCATAGTGAATGGACCACCCAGCACTTCACGGAATCCGGTAATCTTAGGCACCCCTCCTTGGGTCAACCTGTACCCCCTACGAGTGCGGCGAATAGTCTGCCAATTCTAGAGTGGGACCCCTCTGCCTCTCAAAGCCATGAGATGCGGACCCGTTACCCCCCAGAACCCGGCTATCCGTGCACTCCGTCGCGGGGCAAAACCTAGTACAGTAATGAAATAATAGTACAATAGGTACATCGACCGCAACCTGGTCGTTCCCCAAAAGAATATTATACAACAGGCAGTGACGGCAGTCCACAAGTTGGACGCTCGCCCCGCAATATCAAATGTACAAATAAACACAAACTGTACTACCATTGCACACTGCTATCCACCACGACAAATCCGCAACATCACAGCACAACACAGAACATCAACGCGAATGTCACGTTCGCAAACCCGTCTAAAAGAACTATAGCAATCAAACGCGGTTTACCGATCAAATGACATTCCCGGTCGGAGATATAATGTAAGCACTGTAAACTAACATGTTTAAATTTCGATCGACCAAATATCAAGAAGTGGGCCCCACGACTTACTGGTGAACAGTAACAAAACCTGGGCCCAAAAGATATATACCAAAAACCCCAAAATCCAACAGAGAACCCACTGTACAAATTTGGGAGCATGAGCTCACCAAGTGGCCGCGGATGCGCGGCCAAACCATGGGTTTGGCCGCGTGTCCGCGGCTGTTTGGTGGAGTCACGTGCCCAAATTTGGTCGTGGTTCTTAGAAAAGCCTGCACAGATTTTTAAGACATGTAGAAAAATTTTAGGAGACCATTTAAAATCGACAGAAACTGTGAGCTTGGAATTTTGCAATTTTCGATTTCCGGTTCGATCGATGTTTTAAACGCGTTAGCACAAGTTAGCATAGCAAAATGGTTAGGCTCTGATACCACTGTAAGTCTACGCTAGCGCCCCGGCCGTCTACAGACGCCAAATGCGGAACAAAAACTTTTAAACTGGCGCTATCGTATACTTTAACCCGGATCTGCCATTATTGCTAAACTAACAAACTGTAAAGAGTGTAGAAAGGTTATACCGAACGATCCGAGTCCTTCGTTCTTTAACCATCATCCCACGCTCCGTTGCGGCTGCTTCGATCTCATCGATCTTCGATATCCTTGTCGAGGTGGCACCACATCGACGATTCTTTAAACGGGCTCCCGCCTCTGAATTGAGGCAACTCGATCGTCAAGTTTGCTAAAAGAGACGACCAAGAATGATGTAGAGAATGAGTAGATGACTTTGTCTCACTTCGTCCAAATCCGTGGACGATCGGTTAATGAAGTTGCCGAGGGAATCGGGTGATGGAATGAAATGAGCTGTGAATTCCATACACCCCAAAATCTATCATAATCTTTTAGCAAATGAAAACCATCAAGAGAGAGAGTGAGGAGGGGGGCCGGCCACTTATAGGAGTGGGGGGGTGACCGTAGGAGAAGGGAGGTGACCACAAGAAATGAAGCTTCTCACAAAATATCTTAAGCTTAACAAAACTCTTTAATGAAAACAATGACTCACATAAACACCTCATCAAGTCATTAATGCAACCATTAATGTCAAGATGACTCATTAGCCACTTCATCACTTCTAGAACCTTCTAGAATGATGACTCACTCTTATCTGAAGAAAAGATAAATCCGTCTTTAACCGAATGTTAAAAGACGGCTGATAGAAAACTGGAAACTGGCAACTTCCAAAAGTGATCCTGAAACGACTTTCAGGATAACCCCGAAACTGTATAAATATACCCGCATTTGTATTACGACCAAATACAAATGCAACTGAGCCAAAGATATTATACCTACTCAATATAATACTCGGATCCGGCTTAAACCAAAGCCGACCAGTATCATCTGTCCGAAAACCGACACGTGCGTAAACGCACGTGCATTTTCTGAACCCTGCCATAAAACCATACGGCCTCTACAACGTTTCGCCCGAACTTGGGAAACTGTCTGTGGGGGACTCTAATGACTCGTCAGTACCCTGGCAGTGGGTTTAACCACAAACCGTCTGCGGCACTAGCAAAGCGTAACGGCTGCTCATGGACTGACCTCAAGGGATGCCGATGAGCGCACTCATCCGGAAAACCCTACTGAGCCTAACAGTGACAATGTATATACAGTCCGGTCCGTTCGTCTATGAGTATCGCATATCTGTCTAGGGGGCTAGTAACGTCAGACCCCCAATAGCAGTATAAGTCGTGTCGGAGTGAAGCCCAATAACACCCTGAGATACTACTGGAGTACCTACCAGTAAATCTCCTGCCACGGCCGTGGGCTTTGTGTAATGGCTCTCCTAGACACAGCACGATCTCGCCCCCAATACCGGGAGAGACGAATCCCCTGCCGATCCGCTCACGTGCCTCCATATGGCTCGGGACTGTACCCAAAAACTACCTGTTTGCACGACTCCTTTGAGCCGTGGTAGGGTAGAAATCAAAGCACAGTGGGAACTCACACGAGACAAATGACGACCTCAGGTCGATGAACTAACCTGTACACATGTCACCAGGGAACTGCTATCTGACGATAGATATAATACTAACTAGCAGATTCCCGGCGAGTCCTGTCCGGTGTACTCATAACCCAATGAGCACCTGTATACATCTTAGGTGATCCAACTGACACCAGTGGCTTGTGAGACCGGCCACCGCCCCTCGTCGGGGTCTCGACTGTATACACTAGTCTACTCCGGAGTATCGATGCCCTGTCTCGAAACTCCCACGACTAGGGACCACAATTAAGGATATGCGTATAAACCACCCAACTCTCACGTATATGATCGCCATCATACTGTTGATGGTAAAGCAAGATCCTAAGGGCTCTATCAAAGTGTAACATGTAATCAGTTACCTGAACATGTACACGACTGATAAAGGCAAACCAGATAGCATACTATCATCTTGAGTAAGACTGTCCTACCGGTATAGGTCCTCCGCAATCATTGCAATCACGTACCTGTGATCCAATAATTGACTATGAGGGCACTATCTCCAACAGCCAGAAGCGTCGCTAAATGCTTGGTGTGTCAGCAAGTAAAGGCTGAACATCATACGACTGCTGGATTACTTCAACCGTTACCTATTCCAGAGTGGAGGTGGCAACACATTACAATGGATTTCGTGACTGCACTTCCTCGCGGCACGAAAGGTAATGATGCGATATGGGTTATTGTGGATCGACTCACAAAGTCGGCTCACTTTATTCCCTTTCGAGTTGGCCAATCTACTGAGACATTAGCAAAGAAGTACATGGAGGTAAGAATCTATGTAAAGATTTAAACTCTTCAATATGTACTATCTCTGATACTCATGAACTCATGCAGGAAATCGTGAGATTATATGGAGTACCGGTTTGCATTGTCTCCGACCGTAACACTAGATTTCGATCGCAATTTTGGAAAAGTCTGCAAGCTAGCTTGGGAACAAGTCTGAACTTCAGAACGGCTTATCATCCACAAAAAGATGGTCAGTCTGAGCGAACTATTCAGATCTTAGAAGATATGCTAAGAGCGTGTATGCTAGACTTCGGAGGATCGTAAGAAGATCACCTACATCTTGTGGAGTTTTCATACAACAACAGATACCAAGAAAGTATAGGAATGACACATTTTGCAGCGCTTTATGGAAGGAAGTGTCGACCGCCATTAAGTTGGGACGACATCGGAGATAGAGAACTCCTTGGACCTGAGATGATAGTAGCAACTGTCGACGTGGTTCGTACTATCAGGGAAAGAATACGCATAGCCCAAGATCGACAGAAGCACTGGGCTGATGCAAAGCGCTGTCACTTGAAGTTTCAACCGGGAGAACATGTATTTCTAAAGATATCTCCGAACCGTGGAGTGATACGTTTTGGAAGACGGGGTAAGCTAAGTCCAAGGTACATTAGACCATTCGACATAATTGAACGAGTCGGTGAAGTGGCTTATCGCTTGGCACTTCCACCTTCATTGGAAGGAGTGCACAACGTGTTCCACATATCCCAACTCAGAAGGTATGTGAGTGACCCCAGCCATATTCTTGATCATTCCGAGCTCACTGTACAGCCAGATTTATCTTGTGAGCAACAACCTTTTGAGATCCTGGATAGAAAGGTGAAGTCACTTCGGAACAAGAAAGTCAACTTGGTTCGAGTGATGTGGAGAAAAAACACACCAGGAGAATCAACATGGGAAAGAGAAGATGAGATGCGTGCAACATATCCTCATTTATTTGTAAACTGGTCCTTAAAATAAATTGTAAATTTCGAGGACGAAATTTTTATAAGGAGAGTAGACTGTAACAACTCCAATTTCATTATACAGAAAATTGTTTAGAAGTTAATGTACAATTAGGGTATTTATAATCCTGTGTATACTGTAAGTATTTGTTTTATTTTAGAACAGCAAGAAAGTACTTGTGGCTTATTGGTAAAGTCGTGCACTGCTGTGACATAGCCCTTATGATCGAATCCACCCAGCCACATTATCTTTTTATTAAATTTTCTTTTAATCTCTTAGAAGCCCAAGGGTTTACACATTCACTACACGTAAACTGAAGAGACACAGAATAAACAAACACGTGCGCTAGGGTATACGAGGCGACATAGACATGTGGCACCAAACCCATCCCCACCCGTCGGTATTGGGCCGGCGAAATTCCTATTTAGACCGGTACCACCGGTCGGACCGTCGATGATGCTCCCTATTTCTTTGCCCGAGCACCCTTTGGCCTACCCCACTTCCCCTAGGCTGTTTGTTTTCTCTGCACATTTCCATAGAACAATAAAATCTCATTTAATCCCAATTTTAATGCAAATTTCAATGCATTCTTTCACCCCTCCTAAACCCTAATTTTACCTATAAATACCACACCATATTTCACCCTGCCTCACTAGAATTTCATTATCAAAATTCTACCAAATTCTCAAGTCCTTTAGTGTACAAGTGGAGTTAGCAAAAGGGTGAAGTTCCGGCAACGATCCAAGGAGATTCCGGCGACGAAACGACGCCCCGAAGCATTCCGTAGCTTCCTCTCCCTCTTATATTGATCCCAAACCAGTAAGTCCCCTCTTTCCCTCTCTTTCTCTATTCTAAAAACTTTAAATTATAAAACCCGACGGAAGCGGAGTTAATCCGACTTCCGATTCGGTTTTTCTTCAAAACTCAACTTTTCTTAATCAAGAAAATACAAAAATCTCATATAATGTTTAAAAAACATTAAAAAAACCTATTAAAAAAAGTTTCATCTCAAAATATTCTTTATTGCAACTTTTATCGTACTTTTACAATAAAATACCATATGTTTTAGTTTCGACACAAATCAACATAATACCTATATTACCTTTAGATAGCTCACGGGGTAATGACCTACCTCATCACAACACACATCTTTGACATAGCACGATGAATTTTTGGGAATATTTTCATGGGTTAACATGACTTACAAATAAATACCATCAACTTATAAAACATTTTCTTTAAAAAGATATATTAAACAATTCCTTGCAATTGCGCCTCAACAACCCACTTTTGGGGACCCCGTTCAAGATGGTGCGGATTATTGCACATCTTCGGGCCTAGTAGAGCAATATGCAGACCTCCGAAAAGAGCATTCAATCTCGACGGAATTTTTATGCATTTTTCTTTAAAAAATGAGATTTCTACAAGAAAATAAATAAAAATTTATTTTTAAATATATATATATATATATCATCAAAATATCTATTTTAATTATATTATATAAATATTCAAAGTTTTCCAAATCAAAAGAATCACTATTATATGAAACTATCATCCAAATACAAAACAATACCGATATTTCAAGAAAATACCATATACTATGAAAACTAGGTTCTACTCACTAGAAATTTCACAATTATAAAATATACATCTATGAAAACCCTAAAGATGATAATAAAATACTTAAGGTGTATTTTGAAAATTATATCAAACTATTTTTACATAAAACCCCTCAAGTTATACTAAATTACAATAAGGACCCTAGTAAACATAGGTTTAAGCGGGACCAGTCACTTGAGCCTCATGGAGCCGGAGATATGGGTGCTTGCCTATTTAAAGTAGACAATCTAACAAACGGTGTTATCAACACGGTAATTGTCTTGGAAAAAGACAAAAATCCTGCTGTCCATGTCCAGCAGTTACCGATAACATCAGAACTAATTCAGGATTTCAAGTTCTTTTTAAAGTGTCTGACTCAGACTGAGTCTCAATCTAATTAGTTTGACTTGAATGTGATTCAAGTATAAACTACAATACAACATGAATCCATAAATCCGTCTATTCAATCTATATTGACTGAACCGAACCATGAATATACTCCGTCTACATGACTCTCCATTTATATTTATTCCATTTACTGATATCATAGTTTCGGCAAGTCATCCATCTATATAACAAAACAATACAATCAATACAAAAGACATCGCGGGGTTTATAAGGGATGGATTGGTACGAAAGGTGTTAAAAGTGGCACGAGACTGTAACCATAATACACCTAACCTGAATATCCATTGCCGTTGTACCGTGGTTGAACGGTTCCTTATGCTCCGTATTCCTTAGTCTCCGGAATAGTAGGACTCCTCTCGTATACACTGGCATTTTCTGTACCAAGCTACAAACAACAGCGTTAACAATATAATCAAACATTATAAGATATATATTCCTTTTCTGTCTATTCTATCTCTACTCACTTTTGGGACTTACCGAGCGATTGTTCGCTGACGACATTCCTTTCTTCTTTCTTTGGAATATTGTCAGATGGATCGGACTCACTGGAGATCGAGCCCAGCACCGAGGACTTGGAGCAGTTAGCATTCGATCCAGAGCTTTAGATACTTGTACATATTTCATTTTTCATTTCTGTTATGCCATTGTTTAGGCATTGCTTTCATTCCATGTATTTACATTTCAGTTGTACTGTAAAAGAATGTTAAATAAATAAAGTTGCTGTTCATTTACGTTTCTGTCTCTTGTGTACTTTTACTTTATATTGCTTAGATACGCTTAGCGTATTTACTTCTGAGTAAATACATAGTGGCCTCGTCGCGTCCTCTTGCCGTACACCGAGAAGCGGGGCGTGACAGGTGCATTGGTCGCTCCAAATAGTATTACGAGATATTCATAATAGCCATAACCAGTCCTAAACGCCATCTTCGGAATGTTGAACTCTTTGATCTTCACCTAATGGTAACCCAAACGAAGATCTAGCTTTGAAAAGACACAAGATCCATTTAACTAATCGAAAAGGTCATCGATGCGCGGTAGTGGATACATGTTCTTAATTGTCACTTCGTTCAGAGCTCGATAATCCACACACATTCTGTAGGAACCTTCCTTCTCCTTCACTAATAACACCGGAGATCCCCAACTTGAAGTACTGGGTCGGATCCAATCTTTCTTCAGTAGTTCGTCCAACTGAATGCGGGTCTCTTTCAATCCCTCCAGACTTAACCGGTATAGAGCTTTGATTATAGGTCGTGCACCAGGTTGTAAATCAATACTAAATTCAAGAGCTCGATCGGGAGCCAAACCTAATATGTCTTCACGTAACACATCTTCGAACTCTCGAACTACCTCAGGTTTTTCATCTTCAATAGGTAGGAAGAACACTTCTGCATTCTTCGGTTTAGCGCGGTAGCTTCCTAACTCCAAGGTTCTGTCTCCACTTTTGAAATAAAATACTGGGTGATCTGGTATCTCAAATACTACCCTCTTTTGACGGCAGTCAATAGTAGCATAAAATACTCCCAGCCAATCCATTCCCAACACAACTTCGAAATTTGGTATGTCTGGTACTTTGAAATTTGCGTAGAATTCTCGACCGCAAATTACAACTGGGCACTGATCATATCCCAAAGTTGCCTTCAAGTCTCCATTCCCGGAACTGACAGTCCAACTTGAAATGAGTGGCTTCACGGGAATCGCGTGCGTTCTCACGAATCGTTGTGACATGAAGCAGTGTGAAACTCCAGTGTCGAAAAGGGCGAGTGCAGGAAGGGTGGCTAGTAGTATAGTACCTAAGTGGTATGAGGTTGTGTTTAGATATAGAGATAGTATATCGATGCACAAGAATTGAAAGGTTGAAAGGATTGAAGAATTTACCGGTGATGACTTGTCCTGTGGCTTCAGCCTCCTCGACCGTTATTGTAAAATCATGTCGTCTCGGTACATTCCTCCTTACCAGAGGCACATTCCTTTGCCTTTAATGCACGTTTCTCTGTGCCTGATGGAATTGACGCTGAGGCTGTGTAGGTGGTCCACATGGAGCTGGTGCAGGAAGAGCTAGGCGGGGTGCAAGTGCCTGAATGGCTGGCCTCTGCAGAGCTATAATTGCGAGTCAGGGTGCTGGTGCTGTGTTAATACGATATGGGCATGCTCCTATAGCGTGAGTAGATGCGCCATAAATCAAACACATGCCATTTGCATGCCTTCAATCCTTCGCTAAGTGTCCAGTTCTCTTGCAGTAGAAACAGAAATCTGGACTGGACCGGTTAAACGATCCTCCTAGTCTCTTGGGTGCAAAAGTCGTCCTAGAAGAGGCTTCTCCTGTCATCTGGGTAGCAGGGAGTTTGATTCCGGCTGCTTGAAGCTTACCCTTATTCTTGACCATAGCTTCATAACGGCGTGCTGCCTTAAGGGCGAGTTCATGAGTTGGATAGTCTCCTGTGGCTAATGCTGCATGAATCTCCGGGTCTAAACCCTGTTGGAATCGTCTAGCCCGAATCTTATCGGTCGGGATCAAGTGTGCCGCGAACCTGATAAGATGTTGATATCAGGATAGCGATGTGTTTTACTGAACAGAATTTTGTTACGAATTCTTTACCTGCTAAGCATGATGAATTCGGCATCATATTCATCCACTGATTTTACCCACATGGAGCCTTGTTGCAGGTGGATGAACTGTTGTTCCATCTCAAAGCGAGCAATCTCGGGGAAAAACTTCACATCGAACAGATCAAGGAACATTTCCACTCTATTGGTTGTGTGAAACGGCTTTCCTCGGCCTTCCACCTTGCATTGTCGGTGAGCTGGAGCTTGGCCATATGAACCCAAGCTATATCTGGTACCTGCACTGCTGCAAGGTCGTTCTCGATATTTTGGTCCCATTCTTCAGCCTCAAAAGAACTCTTTTTCCCAGAAAAATTCCTTGGATGCAACGCACGAAATTGCTTTACTCCAAATGCTTCGGCTTCCGGGTGGTTCATGAGAATAGCAGTCTGCTGCTGCTGGCGCTCCGGAAGACTTTTGATGGCTTCTAAAAACACCGTCTATTCATTGATCGGAGCAGCAACGATTGTAAGTCCACGGTAGCGCCCCGGCCGTCTAACAGACGCCAAATGCTGAACAAAAACTTTTTACAACTGGCGCTATCGCGTACTATAACCCGGATCTGCCATTAAAGCTAAACTAACAAACTACAAAGTGGGTTGGAAAATGATCCGAGTCCTTCGGTCTTCAACCATCATCCCACGCTTTGTTGCGGCTGCTCCGATCTCCTGAATCTCCAGTCTTCTCATCCAGGTGGCACCGCGTCGACGGATCTTTAAACGGGCTCCCGCCTTTGAACCGAGGCAACTTGATCATCAAGTTCGCTAAAAGAGATGACCAAGATGATGTAGAGAATGAGTAGAACACTTTGTCTTGTTACGTCCAAAGCTATGGACGAACGGTTAATGAAGTTGCCTTTTGGAGTGGAATGAAATGAGAAATTGGTATATCTAATTTCCATGAATCCAAACTATCATAAATATTTTTTCAAGCAACCATATCCTCACAAGAGGGGAGGGGCCGGCCATAATATAGGGGAGGGGGTGAGTGTAGGAGCAAGGGGGTGACACTAAGCAAAGCTTATGACTTCATTAAAGAATGAATGACTCACAAATGACACCTTGTATAAACACTATAAATGCAAGAGTGAGTCATAACCTTAGTCACTATTCTATTAATGCAAATGAATGAATCACTATCCTAGTCACCAATCTAGAAACTTCTAGAACCTTCCACACTTATCAAGAAAAGATAAATCCGTATTAAACCGAATGTTTAATACGGCTGATAGAAAACTAGAAACTGACAACTTCCAAAAGTGATCCTGAAACGAATTTCAGGATAACCCCGTAACAGTATAAACATACTCGCATTTGTATTACGACCGAATACAAATGCAACTGAGACAAAGATATTATATCTACACAGTATAATACTCGGATCCGGCTTAAACCAAAGCCCACCAGTATTATCTGCCCGAAATATGACACGTGCGTAAACGCACGTGTATTTTCCGAACCCTGCCATAAAACTATACGGCCTCTACAACGTTTCGTCCGAACTTGGGAAAGTGTCTGTGGGGGACTCTAATGACTCATCAACACACTGGCACTGGGTATAACCTCTAGCACATCAGAGGTACAAGCTGTACGTAAAGGTTGCCTATGTATCGATTGGAAGGGAAGCTGACGAGCGAACTCATCCAGAAACCCTACTGAGCCTGACAGTGACAATATCCGTACAGTCCGGTCCGTTCGTCTAAGAGTATCGCATATCGAGTTTAGGGGGTAGATAAAGTCAGACCCCTAATAACGCGATAATTCGTGTCAGTATGAAGCCCATCACTACCTGAGAAACTACTGATCCAAATCAGCAATTCTCCACTACCTCGGTCGAGGATTTCTAGTGATGGTCACCCGTGTACTGTGCGACATCAGCCCCCAATATCGGGAGAGACGAATCCCCGACGATCCGCCCACTGCCTCCATGTGGCTCGGGACTGTACCCCAAAAAGACCTGTTTGCACGACTCCTTTCATTCGTGGTAGGGTTGAAATCAAAGCACAGTGGGAACTCACACGAGACAAATGATGATCTCAGGTCGACAAACTAACATGAACACATGTCACCAGGGAACTGCTATCTGACGATATATATAATACCAACTAGCATGTTCCCGGCGAGTCCTATCCGGTGTACTCAATGTGCACCTGTATACATCTTAGGTGAACCAACTGACACAAATGGCTTGTGAGACCGGCCACCGCCCCTCGTCGGGGTCTCGACTGTATACACTAGTCTACTCTGGAGTATCGATGTCCTGTCTCGAAACTGTAAGTCTACGGTAGCACCCCGGCCGTCTACAGACGCCAAATGCGGAACAAAAACTTTTTAACTGGCGCTATCGTATACTTTCACCCGGATCTGCCATTATTGCTAAACTAACAAACTGTAAAGAGTGTAGAAAAGTTATACCGAACGATCCGAGTCCTTCGTTCTTTAACCATCATCCCACGCTCCGTTGCGGCTGCTCCGATCTCTTCGATCTCCGATCTGCTCGTCCAGGTGGCACCACGTCGACGATTCTTTAAACGGGCTCCCGCCTCTGACTCGAGGCAACTCGGTCGTCAAGTTTGCTAAAAGAGACGATCAAGAATGATGTAGAGAATGAGTAGATGACTTTGTCTCACTTCGCCCAAAGCCGTGGACGATCGGTTAATGAAGTTGCCGATGGAAATGAAATGGAACAAGAAATGAACTATGAAATTTCCATGCATCCAAAACTTTGGTCTTTTCTTTTTAACAACCATAATCTTTTCAAGTGAGTGAGTGGAGGAGGAGAGAGAGGGCCGGCCACTTTTAAACAAGAGAGAGGGTGAGTGTAGGAGGGAAGTGGTGACCTTAAGAACAAATATCTTTAGTGTGAACACAAACAAATATCTCTTGTGTGAACACAAAGTGTGAACACACCAAAAGCAACCAATAAGGAACAAGTGAGTCATAAGCCTTGTCACCACCTTCTAGAAACTTCTAGAACCTTCTAGAAGCATGACTCACCCTCATCCAAGAAAAGATAAATCCGTCTTTAACCGAATATTAAAAGACGGCAGATAGAAAACTGGAAACTGGCAACTTCCAAAAGTGATCCTGAAACAACTTTCAGGATAACCCCGTATCTGTATAAATATACCCGCATTTGTATTACGACCGAATACAAATGCAACTGAGACAAAGATATTATATCTACTCAATATAATACTCGGATCCGGCTTAAACCAAAGCCGACCAGTATCACCTGCCCGAAAAATAACACGTGCGTAAACGCGCGTGCATTTTCCGAACCCTGCCATAAAACCATACGGCCTCTACAACGTTTCGCCCGAACTTGGGAAACTATCTGTGGGGGACTCTAATGACTCGTCAGTACCCTGGCAGTGGGTTTAACCACAAACCGTCAGCGGCACTAGCAATGCGTAACGGCTGCCCATGGACTGACCTCAAGGGAGGCTGATGAGCGAACTCATCCAGAAACCCTACTGAGCCTAACAGTGACAATGTATATACAGTCCGGTCCGTTCGTCTATGAGTATCGCATATCTGCCTAGGGGGCTAGCAACGTCAGACCCCCAATAGCAGTATAAGTTGTGTCGGAGTGTAGCCCAATA
The DNA here is from genome assembly GCA_030015575.1 of Agapanthus africanus. NCBI lineage: Eukaryota > Viridiplantae > Streptophyta > Magnoliopsida > Asparagales > Amaryllidaceae > Agapanthus > Agapanthus africanus. Next base: position 313,171,272 of record CM057351.1, on the reverse strand, counting down.
ACACCCTGAGATACTACTGGAGTACCTACCAGTAAATCTCCTGCCACGGCCGTGGGTTTTGTGTAATGGCTCTACTAGACACAGCACGATCTCGCCCCCAATACCGGGAGAGACGAATCCCCTGCCGATCCGCTCACGTGCCTCCATGTGGCTCGGGACTGTACCCAAAAGCTACCTGTTTGCACGACTCATTTGAGCCGTGGTAGGGTAGAAATCAAAGCACAGTGGGAACTCACACGAGACAAATGACGACCTCAGGTCGATGAACTAACCTGTACACATGTCACCAGGGAACTGCTATCTGACGATAGATATAGTACTAACTAGCAGATTCCCGGCGAGTCCTGTCCGGTGTACTCATAACCCAATGAGCACCTGTATACATCTTAGGTGATCCAACTGACACCAGTGGCTTGTGAGACCGGCCACCGTCCCTCGTCGGGGTCTCGACTGTACACACTAGTCTACTCCGGAGTATCGATGCCCTGTCTCGAAACTCCCACGACTAGGGACCACAATTAAGGATATGTGTATAAACTACCCAACTCTCACGTATATGATCGCCATCATACTGTTGGTAGTAAAGCAAGATCCTAAGGGCTCTATCAAAGTGTAACATGTAATCAGTCACCTGAACATGTACACGACTGATAAAGGCAAACCAGATAGCATACTATCATCTTGTGTAAGACTGTCCTACCGGTATAGGTCCTCCGCAATCATTGCAATCACGTACCTGTGATCCAATAATTGACTGTGAGGGCACTATCTCCAACAATCTTCCACTTGCACTCAAGGCTAATTATTGTGATGTCGACTACTCACAGCCCGTGTGAAACCGAACATCCAACTCCTCTACTAATCAGTTTCACAAAGCCTGTTTATAAAACTATTGTGTTCGAGAAATAGCCTCAGTGAGTGGATCCGCCTAGATGTTTCTTTCAATATCTCTCTTAATCTCAAGTTCGCGGAGAAAGCCATCTTCCGAATTGAGCAATACCTGTCTTAGAATATGTCTGGATATCTGATGGGACCTAGTTCATAAATGAACTCCAAATCCAAACTTCTTAGACTGTATCGATCACTGAACCTAATCAGTATCTTGCACCAAGACTCCCACAGTATCCTCTTGGACCACCTGTCCATAATACTGTCCCTTATCAGAGGGAAAAACTATAACTCTGACAATCTCTCTGTCAACCATGTCACCTTTGAAGCTTGGAATGATAAACATCCCCCGAAGGAGGCTGCCGTCATCAAATCCGTAGAATAAGTACTTATGTTCTAAAACTGCTTCCTTATGTTTCTCCAGGATTGGATTAATACAAACTTATTGCATCTAGTGCAAAAACAACATCTGGTGTGGTACTTGACATCTCACGATTGACTCAATTGCCTAAGCAAGTGATCTGCCAATCATGCATATCCCTCTCCCCTTTAGTCCGTAAGACACCTTTAGAGAGGGTGACTCCATCACCTGCCGGTACACCACCATGCTAGGAGTCATCTATTCTAAAAATCATTAGAATACTGTCAAAGTACCTACATTGGGAAACTACCTACATTGGGATCTAAAACCATAGATCTAGAAACCAGAATGTCAAATATTATACCCATATCCTGTCTGGAGAAACAACTGTGTGACGACCACAGTACAACCGATCGTAGTATAGGAATTTTACTTCCTACTCTGTGTATGTCATCCAGATACCATGACATCACACCCTACTACCTTCTTAACAGATCCATCCCCTATTCTGATTGAAGTCAAACCCATGATTGTCACATCAAAACTAGATGATCTATCTCCACTATAACTGCTCTAGTTTATAAATAGATATAAGCATCTTGCCCACTATGCTTCCGCTGCTCCCACTGACTACGACAACCCTCCTACCGGGTCTCATATCCTGGAACAACAGTAGTGTCAAGTCTGGGTAAACAAGATCCTCCCTGTCACCGTCCTTGAGGCTACCGGAGTACCTCTCGGGTGTCTGAGGTTACCCATCATATCTGCGGAGTGGCTAATGGAATGTCAAACCTGATTGAATATTTAGGTCCTATTAAATTTTCCGTAATCGTTCACGGTTCTGGAATCACTTCCAGTTCTACCATACTCCCACTACTGTTTTCTGAAAAAGATCCATTTTACTAAAACTGTGGCGAGTCAAGAACAATATCACTATTGATCTTCCAAATGGTAGAATATTAACCCTCGTCAAAGCCAGGGTTAACCCACAAACAGCCATTACAGAAACGTGCCCTGAGTTATCCAGAGTCTGGTTTTAAGCATAAGCTGGACAACTCCCCGTACTATAACATATTTTAAGATACGAACTATTCTATATCCAATATAGAAACTTTGGCACTTATTTAATTGGAACCAGATTCAAATCATGCAGCTGTCTCCAGTGCATATCAACTTAATGGAAAGAGGCTAATCAGCATTACACAACTTAGGAATCCATCCAATTATGAGTAACTTGAAAGAGAAACACGTTTCTCAAAACCATCACTATCATCTGAATACCAATCATAAGAATCTACATCTTCGATCTCTTTGAAGAATCCCGATACTTATGATACCTGGTTCTCTACTTTATTCTTATACCCACAACTTCTCAAAACTTAGACCTTGTATTTCTACGAAACACTTGTCTAAATACTAGAGAAGTTATAAGTAAACAGAACATGGTACGAGGACCTACCCCTTTGTCCTGATGGACACTTGGACAACATACAATACTCTGTATAAGTCCGCTGAGTTAAACAACTCAAAACCTGTGCGTCGTAGGTTGAAAACTGTACCCTGGCGATTTCCTCAAATATCACCAATTACAACGAATTCCGATATAATGAGGATAATCACCTAATTCCCAATAACTTACTCCCACTCATCATCTGTAAAACCATACAGATATGAGAATGAAACCTGGTAAATACATACCCTTGGAGTAAGTATCTAATCGGGAAAACAGTTTTGTTTTAACAATACACTGAAACATGAAAATGTTTCGTAGGGGTATCCTGGTATTCATAGTAATGCCTCTTCCATAATCCAATTCATGACTTCAACCGTATATTTTATTGCCGTCTCTCCAAATCCCTTTATTTTTCTTTAGTCGTTACCTTCTGTACACCATCGTTAGGCTAAATGGTTTTCTTCCTTCCCTACCGTTCGGCACCAGCCTATGGTTTGGAAGAAGACTATCCAGTAAGCATAATAGGTGTACCCTCCTAAACCAAGGAGTACTCGTATCTTGAGAGAAGGTGATGATAAAAGACAACTGAATAATACCTTATTCATTTAAAGGCGAAATAGGAGTGGTGATGAAGTACGCGATTTTGGTCGTGAATAATATCGGTCGCAATTTACTTTGCTCTCTTTCTAATCCCTTTATTTTGTCTTTACATATTACCTTCTGTACACCCTACTTAGGCTAATTGGTTTTCTTCATTCCCTACCTTTCGACACCTGCCTATGGTTTGGAATAAGACTATCCAATAAGCGTAATAGGTGTACTCTCCTAAACCAAGGCGCCCTCGCAACCTGAGAGTAGGTGATAATAAAAGACAACTGAATAAACCAATTCTATTTCTCCTGAACCTGGATCCATCCTCGAAGAAGTCCCTTCGAGTTCGTATATAACCATACGATGGATCTATCCAATGGAAGTGGATATCCGTAGTAATACGGGTGTTCTGAGAAATTCAAAGGGTAAAAGAAGGAGTGGCAATGACTTATGCAACATAGACAATCCAAAAGCCAGTATTTTAAGAAGGTTCGGTCAACCTGGTCACTGAGTCATAGTCTAGGGTCGGTCAAAGGTCGCTGCCAAAGAGAGAGAGAAAAGAAACACTCTGCGTGCACTCTAACCTAGATCAGAATGGTTATCACTTTATCTAATCTAGAAACCTCCCACTGTCCTATCAAATTCTCCTCCAAACCTAAAGAAGAATCAATCGGGATCACCCGAAGAGTAAACCAACTCATCAGTGGGAATCGGGATCCAACTCTCATCGCATGATAACGTGATGGAATGCATCCACGTTACTCATACTCCAGAAGGTATGCGCATACTTGGAAAGTTTCAGTTTCTTTAGAAACTCCCGATATGATTTTTGCCCCATGCTCTTATAACCTTGGCTTTGGTCAAAATGTCATAAGTCACATGCCAAGTTCTACCCGTCACTATCTTGTCAATTTGAACCCACCCGCACATGCCCCTGACTTTGGCCAATCGGCAGAACGACTGTCCCAAACTAACTCATCTATCTATGCAACAAATGAATACCCAGCAGCTACCAAACACTATGCCTTAACTTTGGCTAAAATGCATAGATTGAATACTACTGAATACCCAAAAGAAGTGACGGAGGGCTACGGCTGGTTTTTGGCGAAAAACCTTTAACGTGGTGAACTTGATATCGCTGAAGGAACGTGATAGCTTTTTAAAATATAGTGGCGAAAACCTTTTGCTAAAGAGGTCATTCCCGGTGAAGGGATTTCGGCTCTTTCCTCGTGGAATGAGGTGCAGGATATTCCACTGAATACCGCTATGCAAAGCAACTTGTAATCGACTATAGTGAAGTTTTTACCCTGATGCAAACTTCTGCCCAAGGGGTCAGTCCCGGTGAAGGGATATCGGCCCTTGCCTCGTCGAATGAGGTGCAGGATATTCCACTGAATACCGCTATGCAAAATAAAAGGAAACGTCTTTGTAATAACACCTTTTAAATTTGTTCCAACAACTGTAAACATGTTTGTTTTACTTTGCATTGATCAGAATCAACGCAGTCCCATCAATGATCACACCAGAAAAGAACGAAAATAAAATGTACGTATATGCCATCCGCATTCGTCACTGGGTCCCGTCATCACCCGTTAGGTTACTTAACTAACGACAGAGCGGGGACTGGACTAGCGCGGGTGTAAAACATATACAACATCTAATAGTATATAAACCAATATACAATAATCGCTCCAGGCTTGATAATATGCAACATTACAGAAAAGTAATAAGCATCACAGAACAATACAGATATCTGGGATCCCCGGGTTTCACAGAGCCGCTGCTGAAACCCGATGTTCCCCTGTCGTGTGGATAGCCTGTGCAATGAAACCTAGACCCCTACGGGTGCGGCAAGTTACCCGCCAAAACCTGAAGCGAGGCAGCCCCTACAGCATAGTGAATGGACCACCCTGCACTTCACGGAATCCGGTAATCTTGGGCATCCCTCCTTGGGTCAACCTGTACCCCCTACGAGTGCGGCGAATAGTCTGCCAATTCTAAAGTGGGACCCCTCTGCCTCTCAAAGCCATGAGATGTGGACCCGTTGCCCCCCAGAACCCGGCTATCTGTGCACTCCGTCGCGGGGTAAAACCTAGTACAGTAATGAAAAATAGTACAACAGGTACATCGACCGCAACCTGGTCGTGCCCCAAAAAAATATTATAAAACAGGCAGTGACGGCAGTCCACAAGTTGGACGCTCGCCCCGCAATATCAAATGTACAAATAAATCCAAACTGCACTATCATTGCACACTTCTATCCATCACGACAAATCTGCAACATCACAGCACAACACAGAACATCAACGCGAATGTCACGCTCGCAAACCCGTCTAAAAGAACTATAGCAATCAGACGCGGTTTACCGATCAAATGACATTCCCGGTCGGAGATATAATGTAAGCACTGTAAACTAACATGTTTAAATTTCGATCGACTAAATATCAAGAAGTGGGCCCCACGAACAACTGGTGAACAGTAACAAAACCTGGGCCCAAAAGATATATACCAAAAACCCCAATTTCCAGAGAAGAAGCAACTGAGCAAATTTGGGGGCATGATGACACAGAATGGCCGCGGATCCGCGGCCAAACCATGGGTTTGGCCGCGTTTCCGCGGCAGTCTTGTCGAATCATGATCCCAAATTTGTACGGTGTTCTAATATAACCCTGCACAGATTTCTGTGATATGTGGAATATTTTTAGGACACCATTTTAAATCGACAAAAACTATGAAAATTGGATTTTGCAGTTTTTGATTTCCGTTTCGATCGATGTTTTAAACGCGTTAGCACAAGTTAGTATAGCAAAATGGTTAGGCTTTGATACCACTGTAAGTCTACGGTAGCGCCCCGGCCGTCTACAGACGCCAAATGCGGAACAAAAACTTTTTAACTGGCTCTATCGTATACTTTCATCCGGATCTGCCATTATTGCTAAACTAACAAACTGTAAAGAGTGTAGAAAGGTTATACCGAACGATCCGAGTCCTTCGTTCTTTAACCATCATCCCACGCTCCATTGCGGCTGCTCCGATCTCTTCGATCTCCGATCTGCTCGTCCAGGTGGCACCACGTCGACGATTCTTTAAACGGGCTCCCGCCTCTGACTCGAGGCAACTCGGTCGTCAAGTTTGCTAAAAGAGACGACCAAGAATGATGTAGAGAATGAGTAGATGACTTTGTCTCACTTCGCCCAAAGCCGTGGACGATCGGTTAATGAAGTTGCCGATGGAAATGAAATGGAACAAGAAATGAACTATGAAATTTCCATGCATCCAAAACTTTGGTCTTTTCTTTTTAACAACCATAATCTTTTCAAGTGAGTGAGTGGAGGAGGAGAGAGAGGGCCGGCCACTTTTAAACAAGAGAGAGGGTGAGTGTAGGAGGGAAGTGGTGACCTTAAGAACAAATATCTTTAGTGTGAACACAAACAAATATCTCTTGTGTGAACACAAAGTGTGAACACACCAAAAGCAACCAATAAGGAACAAGTGAGTCATAAGCCTTGTCACCACCTTCTAGAAACTTCTAGAACCTTCTAGAAGCATGACTCACCCTCATCCAAGAAAAGATAAATCCGTCTTTAACCGAATGTTAAAAGACGGCAGATAGAAAACTGGAAACTGGCAACTTCCAAAAGTGATCCTGAAACAACTTTCAGGATAACCCTGTATCTGTATAAATATACCCGCATTTGTATTACGACCGAATACAAATGCAACTGAGACAAAGATATTATATCTACTCAATATAATACTCGGATCCGGCTTAAACCAAAACCGACCAGTATCACCTGCCCGAAAAATAACACGTGCGTAAACGCACGTGAATTTTCCGAACCCTGCCATAAAACCATACGGTCTCTACAACGTTTCGCCCGAACTTGGGAAACTGTCTGTGGGGGACTCTAATAACTCGTCAGTACCCTGGCAGTGGGTTTAACCACAAACCGTCAGCGGCACTAGCAATGCGTAACGGCTGCCCATAGACTGACCTCAAGGGAGGCTGATGAGCGAACTCATCCAGAAACCCTACTGAGCCTAACAGTGACAATGTATATACAGTCTGGTCCGTTCGTCTATGAGTATCGCATATCTGCCTAGGGGGCTAGCAACGTCAGACCCCCAATAGCAGTATAAGTCGTGTCGGAGTGTAGCCCAATAACACCCTGAGATACTACTGGAGTACCTACCAGTAAATCTCCTGCCACGGCCGTGGGCTTTGTGTAATGGCTCTCCTAGACACAGCACGATCTCGCCCCCAATACCGGGAGAGACGAATCCCCTGCCGATCCACTCACGTGCCTCCTTGTGGCGCGGGACTGTACCCAAAAGCTACATGTTTGCACGACTCATTTGAGCCGTGGTAAGGTAGAAATCAAAGCACAGTGGGAACTCACACGAGACAAATGACGACCTCAGGTCGATGAACTAACCTGTACACATGTCACCAGGGAACTGCTATCTGACGATAGATATAGTATTAACTAGCAGATTCCCAGCGAGTCTTGTCCGGTGTACTCATAACCCAATGAGCACCTGTATACATCTTAGGTGATCCAACTGACACCAGTGGCTTGTGAGACCGGCCACCGCCCCTCGTCGGGGTCTCGACTGTACACACTAGTCTACTCTGGAGTATCGATGCCCTGTCTCGAAACTCCCACGACTAGGGACCACAATTAAGGATATGCGTATAAACTACCCAACTCTCGCGTATATGATCGCCATCATACTGTTGGTAGTAAAGCAATATCCTAAGGGCTCTATCAAAGTGTAACATGTAATCAGTCACCTGAACATGTACACGACTGATAAAGGCAAACCAGATAGCATACTATCATCTTGAGTAAGACTGTCCTACCGGTATAGGTCCTCCGCAATCATTGCAATCACGTACATGTGATCCAATAATTGACTATGAGGGCACTATCTCCAACAGAAACTCTCACGACTAGGGACACTTTAAGGATGTGCTTACAGACCCCAGCTCCCACGTATATGATCGCCATCATACTGCTGGCAGTCAAGCAAGAATCCTATGGGCTCTATCAACATGCAATAGTGAACTAAAGCATGTATACGATGATAAAGACAAACCAGATAGCATACTATCATCTCGAGCAAGACTTTCATATCGGTATAGGTCCTCCCTCAATCTTTGCAATCATGTATCTGCGATCCAATAATTAACTTAGAGGGCACTATATCCAACAATCTCTCACTAGCACTTAAGGCTATTATTGCGATGACGCATACACATAGCCTCAGTGAGTGGATCCGCCCTGATGTTTCTTTCTATGTCTCTCTTAATCTCAAGTTCGCGGAGAAAGCCATCTCCCGAATCGAATAATACCTGTCTTAGAATATGTTTGGATATCTGATGGGACCTAGTTCATAAATGAACTCCAAATCCAAACTTCTTAGACTGTAGTAATCACTGAACCTAATCAGTATCTAGCACCATGCCTTCCACAGTATCCTCTTGGACCACCTGTCCATAATACTGTGCCTCGTCTGAGGGAAAACTATAACTCTGACAATCACTCTGTCATACATGTCACCTTTGAAGCCTGGAATGATAACCGTCTCCCGAAGGAGGCTGCCATTATCAAATCCATAGAACATCCATTCATGTTCTAAAACTGCTTCCTAATGTTTCTTCAGGATTGGATTAATATAAACTTATCGCAACTAGTGCATAAACAACTGGTGTGGTACTTGACATCTCATGATTGACACAATTGCCTAAGCAAGTGATCTGCCAATCATCCACATCCTTCTCCCCTTTAGTCTATAAGACACCTTTAGAGAGGGTGACTCCATCATCTGCAGGTACACCACCATGCCAGGAGTCATCTATTCTAAAATACTATTAGAATACAGTCAAAGTACCTACATTGGGAAACTACCCAAATCTAGATCTAAAACCATAGATCTATTAACCAGAATGTCAGCTATTATATTCATATCCTGTCTGGAGAAACAACTGTGTGATGACCACAGTACAACCGATCGTAGTATAGGAATTTTACTTCCTACTCTGTGTATGTCATCCAAATTCTAGGACATCACACCCTACTACCTTCTTAACAGATCCATCCCCTATTCTGATGAAGTCAAAGCCATGACTGTTACATCAAAATTAGATGATCTAATCTCCGCTATATCTGCTCAAGCCTATAAATAGACATAAGCTCCTTGCCCACTTTGCTTCCGCTGCTCCCACTGACTACGACAACCCTCTGGCAGAATAATATATACGTCCACTTCTAAAGATAGTTTAGAATGACGCTATACTTAACCTCCTGCCGGGTCTCATAGCCTGGAATAACAGTAGTATCATGTCTGGGTAAACAAGAACCTCCCTGTCACCGTCCTTGAGGCTACCAGAGTACCTCTCGGGTGTCTGAGGTTACCCACCATATCTGCGGAGTGGCTATTGGAATGTCAAATCTCATAGAATATATAGGTTCTATTAAATTTTCCGTAATCGTTTGCGGTTCTGGAATCACTTCCAGTTCTATCATACCCCCACTAGTGTTTTCTGAAAAAGTCCATTTTAATAAAACTGTGGCGAGTCAAGAACAATATCACTATTGATCTTCCAAATAGTAGAAAATCAACCCTCTTCAAAGCCAAGGTCAACCCATAAACTGCTATTACAGAAACGTGCCTTGAGTTATCCAGTGTCTGGTTTTAAGCATAAGCTGGATATCTCCCCGTACCTTAATATCGTTAAGATATGAACCATTCTATATACAATATATAAATAGAGCCACTAATTTAACTGGCACCAGATTCAAACCATGCAACTGTCTCCAGTGCATATCAACTTAAAGGAGAGAGGCTAATCATCATTACTCAACTTAGGAATACATCCAATTATGAGTAACCCGAAAGAGAAACAAGTTTCTCAAAACCATTACTATCATCTGAATACCATTCACAAGAATCTACATCTTCGATCTCTTTGAAGTATCCCGATACTTGCGATACCTGGTTCTCTACTTTATTCTTATACCCACAACTTCTCAAAACTTAGACATTGTATTTCTACGAAACACTTGTCTAAAAACTTAGAGAAGTCACAAGTAAATAGAACATAGTACGAGGACCAAACTCTTTGTCCTGACGGACACTGGATAATATACAATACTCTGTATAAGTCCGCTGAGTCAAATAACTCAAAACCTGTGTATCATAGGTTGAAAACTGTACTTATGGTTAAGAACTACTCCGTTGTTCAATGCTCCTTACCCAATCGTCAACTTATATAGGTAAATGTCACGGACATAATTTCAAAAAGTTATATCTCACTTTATAAAAATAAACGTACAGATATATCATTTTGAAATTGGTGCATAACAACGAATATTCAAAACCAAATATATGCCGTCCGGCAAAAACTCAGGCGACTTCCTCAAATATCACCAATTACAACGAATTCTGATATAATGAGGATGATCACCTTATTCCCAATAACCTACCCCCACTCATCATCTGTAAAACCATACAGATATAAGAATTATACCTGGTAAATACATATCCTGGAGTAAGTATTTAATCGGGAAATCAGTTTTCCTTTAACAATGCACTGAAACATGAAAATGTTTCGTAGGGATATCCTGGTATTCCTAGTAATACCTCTTCCATAATCCATTTCATGACTTTAACCGTATATTTTATTGCCATCTCTCCAAATCCCTTTATTTGTCTTTATTCATTATCTTCTGTACACCAACGTTAGGCTAAATGGTTTTCTTCATTTCCTACCGTTCGGCACCAGCCTATGGTTTGGAAGAAGACTATCCAGTAAGTAAAATATGTGTACTCTCCTAAACCAAGGAGTACTCACAACTTGAGAGAAGGTGATGTAAGTCCATGCTACCCTTCCCCGGTACTTACGGGGTTGCGGAATTGGTGAAAAACGATTTTCAAGAGGGCGGTAACATGGACTACCAGTACGGATCTTTGTTAAACTACTAACTAACAACCTAACAAGAGTTTACCTACTCGGTTAGGGGTCTATACCTTTCTTGAACTCCTTCGTCTTCGACTCCTCCCGGTGTACGGATCGGCCTCACCTCGTTGTCTCCTTGCGCCGAAGATGGATCCACCCGAAAGCTTCTACCTTTGGCTTCTTCTTCGAACTTTGAAGAAACTAGATCACTTGGCTTGCTAGGCCTTGTGAACTAGAATGAGTAGAGGAATGTTTTGGTGTCTTTTTATCTCTAAGGCAATGAGTCTCAACACATGAGAATGGTTTGCCTTAAGGTAGAGAGAGCAAGAGGAAGAGGGAGAGCTTGAAAATGAGAGAGCTTAAGAGAGAGAAAGCCAAATGAAAAGTATTGAGCCTCTCTTTTCTCTTTCACCCTCTCATAATCCAAAAGCATCATGAGCCATAATGTTAATCAAGTATTATGTGATGGTTCATATCATGTCAAAGGCAATATCATTTTCATGCACTCATTTTGCAAACCACAACAAGCAAGCAAAAGTCTTTGCATGAAAATGACAACCATGGTAATGATGATGGTCAACTAGTACAACCTAATCAACCGGTCAACAAAGTCAACAAGTCAACAAAGTCAACCCCTTTACAACCATGTCACTATAATACTTAATTAATATTATTGCTAATCATAATTCTTATTCTCATTAGGGTTAAGCAAAAGTCAACGTTCAACAGTCAACTGTCAACAGTCAACAACCCCAATGAGAATACTCTGCCTCTGTCTCTCTGTCAACTGTGCATACACACTCGCATCCGCGTTCCGAGGAACACGAATACAAACGAGATAAAACCAATCCCAAAACGTACACTAGGATCTGGCTTAAACCAAAGCCCGCTAGTGTTAACTGTCCGGACACTGTACGTGCACAAGTGCACGGATGTGACCGAACTCTGTCGCAAAACCATGCGACCTGTCGCAAAACCATGAGACCTCTACTCTTTTGCCTAAAGGCGAATAGCTTTCTGTGTGGGACTCTAAAAACTCGACACTTCGCTGGCAGTAGGTTTAACCACAGACCGCAAGCGGCACTAGCTGTGCGTAACGGTCCCCAGGTAGATGCCGACAAGAAGACTGACGAGGTGAAACCCATCTGAACTCCTACTGAGTCTGACTGTGACAATCTCCGTACAGTCCGGTCTGTTCGTCTGATACATCGCATGGCGGGCCTAGGGGGCGGTAAACGTCAGTTCCCTAATAGCGGTACAAGTCGTGTCGGAGTGAAGCCCAGAACACCCTGAGATAACACTGGAAACCTACCAGTATATCTCGCTTGCCCTGGCCAGGGACTACTCGTGTAATGGCTCTCCTAGACACAGCACGATGTCAACCCCCAATACCGGGAGAGACGAATCCTGTCTAACCGTCACTGCCTCCAAGCACTTCGAGACTGCACCCAACTACTACCTGTTTGCACGACTCCTTTGAGCCGTGGAAGGGTAGTAATCAAAGTACAGTGGGAACACACTCGAGGCGAAGTGACAGTGTCAAGTCAGCGGACTAAGCTGTACTCATGTCACCTGGGAACTGATAACTAACGATAGGTATAGTACCAACCAACAGTTCCCGACGAGTCCTGTCCAGTGTACTCATAACCCAACGAGCACCCGCATACTATCTCCAGTACGACGTACTGATGGCTGTGGGACAGACCATCTCCCCTGCTGGGATGAGAAGCGCATACGCTAGTCTACTCCGGAGTATCGATGCCCTGTCTCGATAGTCCTACGACTAGAGACCTGTATAAGGATGTGCTTGTGGATTACCCAGCCCCCACGAGTGTGACTGCCATCACAACGCTGGTAATCAAGCAAAGATCCTAAGGGCTCTACTAATATGTATAAGCGATATGCTAAAAGAAATACATGCACATATTGAAGTAGAAACAAACCAAGTAGCATACTACCATTTTGAGTAAGATTGTCTATACAACTATGAGTATCCCAAGCTTCCATTAAGTAATATACAAGCTAGTATGATACACTAATGGCCTTTAGGGCATATACACTAACAATCTCCCACTTGCACTAAGGCCATGAACTGGCGTATCGTAGACCTATCATCTCGATCAGCCGCTCGAACTGAGTCTGGGGTAAGGCCTTCGTAAGTGGATCAGCAGTGTTATCTTCTATATTTACTCTCTTCACCTCAATCTCCCGGCGATCTACGATCTCCCTGATCAGGTGGTACCGCCTCAAAATGTGCCTGGACTTCTGATGGGACCTGGGTTCCTTCGCTAAAGCTATAGCGCCGTTGTTGTCACAATACAGCGGTATTGGATCAACACTGGTAGGAACCACCTGAAGCTCCGTGAGGAACTTCTTCATCCAGACAGCTTCCTTTGCGGCATCGTAAGCAGCTATGTACTCCGCTTCCATAGTTGAGTCAGCAACGGTTTCCTGCTTGGAACTCTTCCAGCAAACCGCCCCTCCATTGAGGGTAAAGACATAACCCGACATAGACTTGGAGTCATCCATGTCACTCTGGAAGCTGGAGTCAGCAAAGGCATCGATCTGGAGGTCTTTTCCGCCATACTCCAAGAACATCTCCTTAGTCCTTCTCAGGTACTTGAGAATGTTCTTTACTGCTATCCAGTGTTTCTCCCCTGGGTTCGACTGATACCGGCTTACAACGCTCAATGCGTATGCTACATCTGGTCTGGTACACAACATCGCATACATAATAGATCCTACCGCAGATGCGTAGGGTATTGATGACATGCGAGCCCTTTCCAAATCAGTCTTGGGAGACATCTCTTTGGAGAGGGTGATTCCGTGACAAGCCAGCAGATTACCACGCTTGGAATCTTCCATACTGAATCGTTTCAGTATGGTGTTGATGTACCTTGACTGTGAAAGTCCCAACATCCTTTTGGATCTATCACGATAGATCTGGATCCCCAGAATGTAGTTGGCATCGCCCAGGTCCTTCATGGAGAACCTCTGTGACAAGAATCCTTTGACTGACTGTAACATAGGAATATCATTTCCTATTAGGTGAATGTCATCGACGTACGAGACGAGGAATACCACACTTCTCCCTACAATCTTACTGTAAATGCATGGTTCATCTGGGTTTTTGACAAAGTCGAATTCTTTGACAGTATCATCAAAGCAGATGTTCCAACTCCGCGATGCCTGCTTGAGTCCATAGATGGACTTGAGCAACTTGCACACTTTACCGCTGCTCCCACTCTGAATGAATCCCTCTGGCTGATCCATATAGACGCACTCTTCCAAATATCCATTTAGGAAAGCCGTCTTTACGTCCATCTGCCAGATTTCATAATTGTGGAAGGCAGCAATGGCAAGAAGGACCCGAATGGATTTCAGCATAGCCACTGGAGAAAAGGTTTCGTCATAGTCCAAACCAGGTCTTAGACGAAAACCCTTTGCAACAAGTCTAGCCTTATAGATCTCAACCTGTCCATCTACACCAATCTTCCTTTTGAAGATCCACTTGCATCCTACGGGTTTTACCCCGTCTGGAGCAACGTCCAACGTCCATACTTTGTTGGTGTACATGGACTCCATTTCGGTCCGCATTGCATCTAGCCATTTTACCGAGTCACCGCTCTGAATGGCTTGCTGGAAGCTAGTAGGCTCATCATAATCAATAGTGCAATCCTCTCTATCCCCATCTACGAGAAAACCGTAGTATCTCTCGGGCGGATGAGACTGCCTACTACTCCTGCGGAGCGGCGCAGGAATGTCCGGTTCTCCTGAAACGTCTGGTTCATCCAAGATTTCAGTAACAGCTTGTGGTTCTGGAATTTCTTCCAGTTCTATTGCGCCCCCACTTATCTGATTTTTCAAAAATTCAGTTTCCAAGAAGTGGGCATGCGGAGAAACAAAAACTTTTTGTTCTTCTGCGGAATAGAAAAGATACCCCCTGAAGTTCTTTGGGTATCCCACAAACTTACACAGTACTGAGCGTGCCTCGAGCTTGTCCGCATGCTGCTTTTTTACAAAAGCTGGACATCCCCATACCTTAAGATACTTAAGACAGGGTTTCTTCCCACTCCACATCTGATATGGGGTGGTAGGCACAGTCTTGGTTAGAGCCTTGTTCAAGAGATATGCAGCTACTTCTAGTGCATAACCACAGAAAGATTGCGGCAACTCAGCCGTACTCATCATGGAACGAACCATATCGAATAGGGTTCGGTTCCGCCTTTCAGATACACCGTTGTGTTGTGGTGTGTATGGAGGAGTACGCTGAGAGAGAATTCCATTCTCTTTGAAATAGTCCAGGAACTCGGCACTCAAGTATTCACCACCTCGATCCGATCTTAGAATCTTGATACTTTTGCCGGTTTGTTTTTCAACTTCATTCTTGTATTCCCGAAATTTCCCAAAGGCCTCGGATTTGTGCTTCATTAAGAAAACATGTCCATACCTAGAGAAATCATCTGTGAAAGTAATGAAGTATGAATAACCACTTCACTCATGTGTAGACATTGGACCACACACATCACTGTATATGAGTCCTAAGAGCTCGCTCGCTCTTACTCCGTATCCAGTGAACGGAGTCTTTGTCATCTTTCCCATGAGACAAGATTCATAAGTGGCATAAGACTGATACTCGAACGGATTCAAGTACCTCTCTTTATGTAACTTAGTTAATCGTGTCTCATTAATGTGACCCAGTCTACAATGCCATAAGAAAGCCTGATTTGTATACGGAGACTTTTTTTAAGTGCGTTCTGGACACTGAATATCTGAGCTTGATTTAATACGTATATCCCGTTATTTAATGTACCTGACCCAATCAGAACTTGATTTAGGTGGATGTGTATTACATCGCTTACAAAAGTAAATTCATATCCTTCCTTAGAAAGTAAGGATACAGATATGATATTACAAGTCGCACCTGGTACATACAAACAGTTACGCAAAATCAATATCTGCCCAGTTGTCAGTCTAAGATGATATTCCCTTACGGATTCAGCATCCATGCTCATTCCGTTAGCAACCCTGAGAGTCATATCACCTTTCCTGATAACCCTACGGTTTCTCAGAGCCTGTAATGAATTACAAATGTGAGATCCTGATCCGGTATCCAATACCCAGGAAGTAGGGTTAACTGACATACAGTTCTCTATCATAAACACACCCGAAGCCGAAGCCACAACATGCTTCGAATTCTGGCTACTGGCTTTGCAAGCCCTGCAATCTTTCTGCCAATGTTCATTCCCGTTACAATAGGAACGTCCCTCTTTTACTACATCCAGTCCTGAAACTTTTGCCCTTGCTTTTCCTTCTTCTTCCCTGGTTTCGTTCAGGGTATAAGCAGAGGGCAGGGACTGTAGAATTAAGTCAGTACTTGACCCATTCTCCAACATGGTCTCCAGGTCCGTGAGCTCAAAATAGCTGGTCTCGGTAAGGACGTTGTCCCCTACAGATGACCCGACAGCCAACCTCGCTTGAAGCAATTCGTTCGAGGTCTCATATCTTACGATACGAGATTGCTCTCCATATAAATCTTTGTTATGGAGGAAGATAGAAACTGAGTCCATCTTCTCGTGCTGCCTCTGGTTTGCACCATCAACTGAGGCTAACACGAGGCACTTGGCTTTCGCACGATCCTTTTCCGATGTCCTGCGGATGTAAATATCCATGACAGGGGAAACTGGACCTGAGACAGCAGGGGTTTGATTAGTTAAGAGGTGTCCCAGCTTGTCATGGGCAATGGACATCTGGACAGACCTTTGCCAGTCAAAACAGTCAGATTCAGTCATTTTATTATCTAGATGTAACCTATGTCTGGTCACTGGGTCGCTGCAATTAAGAGAGAGAGAAGAGAACACTCAGCATGATGCTTCTTGCAAGTTTAGATTGATTTTTAATTTGTCTAAACAAGATGGCTCCCACTATCTCTCGAATCCCTCCTCAAACCATAAAGGAAGAATTAGTCAGGATCAATCTCACCGTACAATACTTGCTTAACCGTTCGACCAGGCTGGTGTCGGTACTTCGAGGGAGGTTTTCCAACGCTTTCGCGAAGTTCCTTAATTAAATAACCTCTTTTCCCTGGGGGAGTAGCCCCGCTAACACCTTTCTAGGCACCTACTTGGTTTATAGCATTGATCGTTAAGTGAGAAAGTTCCGGAGGAATAGCATATACTTACAGTAGGATCAGGATCCAAATATCATCGTGTGATAAACTGAAGGAATCCTACCAGAATCATCACACTCCAAATGGTATGCAACGCTAGCAAGTTTCAGTTCTTTTGAAACTCCCGATGTGGATTTTTGCCCCATGCTCTTATAACCTTGACGAAGGTCAACAAATCATAAGTCACATGTCAAGTTCTACCCGTCATTGTCCAGGTTAATTTGAACCCACCCGTATATACCCTTGACGAAGGTCAACAAGGTAATACGACTGTCCCAAACCAACGCATCTATCTATGCTACATACAAACACCCAACGGCTACCAATCACTATGCCTTGACGAAGGTCAACAAACATAGCTTGAATACTATTGAATATTCATATGAAACGACGGAGGGCTACGAATGGTTTTGGCGAAACCTTGAACGTAGTGAACTTGATATAATTGAAGGAACCTTGATAGCTTTTAAAAGGAGTGGCTTAAGCTCCGCGTTTAAAAGTTATTTTTGAAAAGAAACCGAGTGGGTTTTTGAAAGTGTTCCAACGACTTTTACATGGTTTATTTTCTTTGCATTAGTTCTTTTAATGCGTATTTTTCTTGCATTAGTTCTTTTAATGCGTCCCATCATTTAATCCTACCATTGCAGAAAACAACCAAAATATGACGTACGCTTATGCCATCCGCATTCGCCATGGGGCCCGTCATTACCCGTTAGGTTACTTAACTAACGACAGAGCGGGGGCTGGGCTAGCGCGGCTGCAAAACATAAGCAACGCCTAAATAATATCATACATAGATATATTACAATGATAGCCATTTCAGATCACAGATGAACACATTGGATATACTAGGAATCCGCAATTCGTACGAGCCTGTAACGAAAAGCGGATTACACGGTCGCGATGAATAGCCAATACCCCACCCTAGACCCCTACGGGTGCGGCAAACTACCCGCTAAATATCCGAAGTGGAGCAACCTCCCTCAACGACGTGAGTAGGCCACTCGGCACTTCGAGATACCCGGTAGTTTGTGCACCCCACCATGGGTCTATCCTAGGAGCAAAAACAGTAAAAAGAAATTATACAATGACGGCTACAACCCCGACCCGGTTGTGCGGCCAAAAATAATATTACATCAATTTACATATTACATGAATTGAAAGATAAAAGGAAAAACTCTCATCTCACAACCCCCGGCTATTCAACCGCGACAATCCAAAGAATTCATATACACATACCATCAATCATTACAGATCACAGATATGTATAACCCCCACTAATCGACGTATAGCGATTAGCGGACGTTCAATATATATAACACATCACAGATATAAACCCGTCAGCTTAAGTCTTTAGAAGTTCGATCAAAAATACGGATTTTAAGGCCCCAAACACAAATTTTTCTTTCTGGAAAATCTGGGCTGAAAAAACATATCCCAAAAATCCCAAAACAACCCCAGAAACACACTGCACGAAATTTGCACCACGGCCGAGTCAACTCGGCCGCGGAACCGCGGCGGGAGCATGCTCCTGCCACGTTTCCACGGCGCTTTGATCGGTTCGTTGGCCCAAATTTCTTGGGTGTTTAACAAAAAGCCTGAGCCGATTTTTAAGATAAGATTTATCATTTTTTGAACAGAAAAAAATTCGGCAGAAACTTGATATTTCGGGTTCGTTTCACGACTTTTTCTTTGATCGATCTTCTAGTTACTTTGCTAACATGTTAGATAGAGTTTAGCTAGGCTCTGATACCACTGTAAGTCCATGCTACCCTTTCCTGGCACTTACGGGGTTACGGAATTGGTGAAAAATGATTTTCAAGAGGGTGGTAATATGGACTACCAATACAGATCTTTGTTAAACTACTAACTAACAACCTAACAAGAGTTTACCTACTCGGTTAGGGGGCTATACCTTTCTTGAACTCCTTCGTCTTCGTCTCCTCTCGGTGTACGGATCGGCCTCACCTCGTCGTCTCCTTGCGCCGAAGATGGATCCACCCGAAAGCTTCTACCTTTGGCTTCTTCTTCGAACTTTGAAGAAACTAGATCACTTAGCTTGCTAGGCCTTGTGAACTAGAATGAGTAGAGGAATGTTTTGGTGTCTTTTTATTTCTAAGGCAATGAGTCTCAACACATGAGAATGGTTTGCCTTGAGGTAGAGAGAGCAAGAGGAAGAGGGAGAGCTTGAGAATGAGAGAGCTCAAGAGAGAGAAAGCCAAATGAAAAGTATTGAGCCTCTCTTTTCTCTTTCACCCTCTCATAATCCAAAAGCATCATGAGCCATAATGTTAATCAAGTATTATGTGATGGTTCATATCATGTCAAAGGCAATATCATTTTCATGCACTCATTTTGCAAACCACAACAAGCAAGCAAAAGTCTTTGCATGAAAATGACAACCATGGTAATGATGATGGTCAACTAGTCCAACCTAGTCAACCGGTCAACAAAGTCAACAAGTCAACAAAATCAACCCCTTTACAACCATGTCACTATAATACTTAATTAATATTATTGCTGATCATAATTCTTATTCTCATTAGGGTTAAGCAAAAGTCAACGGTCAACAGTCAACTGTCAACAGTCAACAACCCCAATGAGAATACTCTGCCTCTGTCTCTCTGTCAACTTTGCATACACACCCGCATCCGCGTTCCGAGGAACACGAATATAAACGAGATAAAACCAATCCCAAAACGTACACTAGGATCTGGCTTAAACCAAAGCCCGCTAGTGTTAACTGTCCGGACACTGTACGTGCACAAGTGCACGGATGTGACCGAACCCTGTCGCAAAACCATGCGACCTGTCGCAAAACCATGCGACCTCTACTCTTTTTCCTAAAGGCGAATAGTTTTCTGTGTGGGACTCTAAAGACTCGACACTATGCTGGCAGTAGGTTTAACCACAGACCGCAAGCGGCACTAGCTGTGCGTAACGGTCCCCAGGTAGATG
The DNA here is from genome assembly GCA_030015575.1 of Agapanthus africanus. NCBI lineage: Eukaryota > Viridiplantae > Streptophyta > Magnoliopsida > Asparagales > Amaryllidaceae > Agapanthus > Agapanthus africanus. The sequence goes on along the minus strand of CM057351.1, from coordinate 313,150,889 downwards.
CCGACAAGAAGACTGATGAGGTGAAACCCATCTGAACTCCTACTGAGTCTGACTGTGACAATCTCCGTACAGTCCGGTCTGTTCGTCTGATACATCGCATGGCGGGCCTAGGGGGCGGTAAACGTCAGTCCCCTAATAGCGGTACAAGTCGTGTCGGAGTGAAGCCCAGAACACCCTGAGATAACACTGTAAACCTACCAGTATATCTCGCTTGCCCTGGCCAGGGACTACTCGTGTAATGGCTCTCCTAGACACAGCGCGATGTCAACCCCCAATACCGGGAGAGACGAATCCTGTCTAACCGTCACTGCCTCCAAGTGCTTCGGGACTGCACCCAACTACTACCTGTTTGCATGACTCCTTTGAGCCGTGGTAGGGTAGTAATCAAAGTACAGTGGGAACACACTCGAGGCGAAGTGACAGTGTCAAGTCAGCGGACTAAGCTGTACTCATGTCACCTGGGAACTGATAACTGACGATAGGTATAGTACCAACCAACAGTTCCCGACGAGTCCTGTCCAGTGTACTCGTAACCTAACGAGCACCCGCATACTATCTCCAGTACGACATACTGATGGCTGTGGGACAGACCATCTCCCCTGCCGGGATGAGAAGCGCATACGCTAGTCTACTCCGGAGTATCGATGCCCTGTCTCGATAGTCCTACGACTAGGGACCTGTATAAGGATGTGCTTGTGGATTACCCAGCCCCCACGAGTGTGACTGCCATCACAACGCTGGTAATCAAGCAAAGATCCTAAGGGCTCTACTAATATGTATAAGCGATATGCTAAAAGAAACACATGCACATATTGAAGTAGAAACAAACCAAGTAGCATACTACCATTTTGAGCAAGATTGTCTATACAACTGTGAATATCCCAAGCTTCCATTAAGTAATATACAAGCTAGTATGATACAGTAATGGCCTCTAGGGCATATACACTAACAAGTGATGATAAAAGACAACTGAATAATACCTTATTCTATTTCTCCCAAACTGGGAAAAAAATGAAAGGTGAAAATAGGAGTGGCGATGAAGTACGTGGTTTGGTCATGAATGATAACAGTCGCAATTTACTTTGCCCTCTTTCTAATCCCTTTATTTTGTCTTTAGTTATTACCTTCTGTACACCCTCCTTACACTAATTGGTTTTCTTAATTCCCTACCTTTCGGCACCAGCCTATGGTTTGGAATAAGACTATCCAATAAGCGTAATAGGTGTACTCTCCTAAACTGAGGAGTACTCACAACTTGAGAGAAGGTGATGATAAAAGACAACTGAATAATACCTTATTCTATTTCTCCTGAACCTGGATCCATCCTCGAAGAAGTCCCTCCGAGTTCGTATATAACCATACGATGGATCTATCCAATGGAAGTGGATGTCCGTAGTAATACGGGGTGTTCTGAGAAATACAAAGGGTAAAAGAAGGAGCGGCAATGACTTATGCAACTCAGACAATCCAAAAGCCAGTACTTTAAGAAGGTTCGGTCAACTTAGTCACTGAGTTATAGTCTAGGGTCGGTCAAAGGTCGTTGTCAAAGAGAGAGAGAGAGAAAAGAAACACTCAGCATGCACTCTAACCTAGATCAGAATGGTTATCACTTTATCTAATCAGGAAACCTCCCACTGTAATCTCAAATTCTCCTCCAAACCTGAAAGAAGAATTAGTCGGGATCACCCGAAGAGTAAACCAACTCATCAGTGAGAATCGGGATCCAACTATCATCGCATGATAACTTGATGGAAGCCACTCAAGTTATCACACTCCAGAAGGTATGCGCATGCCTGGCAAGTTTCCTGTATGTTTGAAACTCCCGATGTGATTTTTTCCTCATGCTCTTATGACCTTGGCATTGGTCAAAATATCATAAGTCACATGCCAAGTTCTACCCGTCACTATCCAGGTCAATTTGAACCCACCCGCACATGCCCCTGACGTTGGCCAAATGGCAGAACGACTGTTCCAAACCAACTCATCTATCTATGCAACAAATGAATACCCAGCAGCTACCAAACACTATGCCTTGGCGTTGGTCAAAATACATAACTTGAATACTACTGAATACCCAAAGGAAATGACGGAGGGCTACGGCTGGTTTTTGGCGAAAAACCTTTAACGTAATGAACTTGATCTCGTTGAAGGAACCTGATAGCTTTTTATAAAAATATAGTGACGAAAATCCTTTGCTAAAGAGTTCACTCCCGGTGAAGGGATCTCGGCTCTTTCCTCGTGGAATGAGGTGCAGGATATTCTAACTGAATACCGCGATGCATAGCAACTTGTAATCGACTATAATGAAGTTATTATCCTGACGTAAACTTCTGCCCAAGGGGTCATTCCTGGTGAAGGGATCTCGGCCCTTGCCTCGTCGAATGAGGTGCAGGATAATATCACTATGCAAAACAAAAGGAAACATCTTTGTAATAACACCTTTTTAAATTTTGTTCCAACAACATCAAATATAGGTTTGTTTTATCCTTGCATTGATAAGAATCAATGCAGTCCCATCAAACAATCACACCAGAAAAGAACGAAAATAAAATGTACGTATATGCCATCCGCATTCGTCACTGGGTCCCGTCATCACCCGTTAGGTTACTTAACTAACAACAGAGCGGGGGCTGGACTAGCGCGGGTGTAAAACATATACAACATCTAATAGTATATATACCAATATACAATAATCGCTCCAGGCGTGATAATATGCAGCATTATAGAAAAGTAATAAGCATTACAGAACAATACAGATAATCTGGGATCCTCGGGTTTCATAGAGCCGCCACTGAAACCCGACGTTCCCCTAGTCATGTGGATAGCCTGTGCAATGAAACCTAGACCCCTACGGGTGCGGCAAGTTACCCGCCAAAACCTGAAGTGAGGCAGCCCCCTACAGCAAAATGAATGGACCACCCGGCACTTCATGGAATCCAGTAACTTGAGCACCCCTCCTTAGGTCAACCTGTACCCCCTACGAGTGCGGAGAATAGTCTACCAATTCTAAAGTGAGGCCTCTCTGCCTCTTAAAGCCATGAGATACGGACCCGTTGCCCTCCAGAACCCGGCTATCCGTGCACTCCTTCGCGGGATAAACCTAGTACATAAATAAAAATATGTACAACGGGTATATCGACCTCAGCCCGGTCGTGCCCCAAAAGAATATTATACAAACAGGCGGTGACGGCAGTCCACATGTTGGACGCTCGCCCCGCAATATCAAATGTACAAATAAATCCAAACTGCACTACCATTGCACACTGCTATCCACCACGACATATCCGCAACATTACAGCACAACACAGAACATCAACGCGAATGTCACGTTCACAAATCCGTCTAAAAGAGCTATATCAATTAGACGCAATTTACCGCTCAAATGACATTCCCGGTCGGAGATATAAAATAAGAATTGTATACTAACAAGTTTAAAATTTCGATCGACAAAATTTCCCGAAGTGAGCCCCACGTACATCTGCTGTACAGTAACAAAAACTGGGCCCAAAAGAACTTTACCAGAAACCCCAATTTCCCTTATAGAAGCCCCAGAAGAAAAATGGCACACTGATTCACCATTATGGCCGCGGTTCCGCGGCCGTACGGTCGGATCAGTGTGTCAAATTTCTTCTGTGTCCTTTAAAAAGCCTGCTCAATTTTCTGGTATGTGCAAAATAATTTTTAGGCATGTTTTAAAATCGATAGAAACTTTACACATGGAAATTGCGATTTTCGAAAATCTGTTCGATCGATGTTTTAAACACGTTAGCACAAGTTAGTATAGCTTAATGGTGAGGCTCTGATAGCACTGTAAGTCCATGGTAGTGCCCCGGCCGTCTAACAGACGCCAAATGCGGAACAAAAACTTTTTACAACTGGCGCTATCGCGTACTATAACCCGGATCTGCCATTAAAACTAAACTAACAAACTACAAAGTGGGTTGGAATGTTATACCGAACGATCCGATTCCTTCGGTCTTCAACCATCACCCTACGCTTTGTTGCGGCTGCTCCGATCTCCTGAATCTCCAGTCTTCTCGTCCAGGTGGCACCACGTCGACGGATCTTTAAACGGGCTCCCGCCTCTGAACCGAGGCAACTTGATCGTCAAGTTTGCTAAAAGAGATGACCAAGATGATGTAGAGAATGAGTAGAACACTTTGTCTCGTTACGTCCAAAGCTATGGACGAACGGTTAATGAAGTTGCCTTTTGGAGTGGAATGAAATGAGAAATTGGTATATCTAATTTCCATGAATCCAAACTATCATAAATAATTTTTCAAGCAACCATATCCTCACAAGAGGGAAGGGGCCGGCCATAATATAGGGGAAGGGGTGAGTGTAGGAGCAAGGGGGGTGACACTAAGCAAAGCTTATCACTTCATTAAAGAATGAATGACTCACAAATGACACCTTGTATAAACACCATAAATGCAAGAGTGAGTCATAAACTTAGTCACCATTCTATTAATGCAAATGAATGAATCATTATCCTAGTCACCAATCTAGAAACTTCTAGAACCTTCCACACTCATCAAGAAAAGATAAATCTGTATTAAACCGAATGTTTAATATGGCTGATAGAAAACTAGAAACTGACAACTTCCAAAAGTGATCCTGAAACGAATTTCAGGATAACCCCGTAACAGTATAAACATACCCTCATTTGTATTACGACCGAATACAAATGCAACTGAGACAAATATATTATATCTACATAGTATAATACTCGGATCCGGCTTAAACCAAAGCCCACCAGTATTATCTACCCGAAATATGACACGTGTGTAAACGTACGTGTATTTTCCAAACCCTGCCATAAAACCATACGGCCTCTACAACGTTTCGCCCGAACTTGGGAAAGTATCTGTGGGGGACTCTAACGACTCATCAACACACTGGCACTGGGTATAACCTCTAGCACGTCAGAGGTACAAGCTGTACGTAACGGTTGCCTATGTATTGATTGGAAGGGAAGCTGACGAGCGAACTCATCCAGAAACCCTACTGAGCCTGACAGTGACAATATCCGTACAGTCCGGTCTGTTCGTCTAAGAGTATCGCATATCGAGTCTAGGGGGGTAGATAAAATCAGAACCCTAATAACGCGATAATTTGTGTCGGTATGAAGCCCATCACTACCTGAGAAACTACTGATCCAAATCAGCAATTCTCCACTACCTCGGTCGAGGATTTCTAGTGATGGTCACCCGTGCACTGTGCGACATCAACCCCCAATATCGGGAGAGACGAATCCCCAACGATCCGCTCACTGCCTCCATGTGGCTCTGGACTATACCCAAAAAAGACCTGTTTGCACGACTCCTTTGAGTCGTGGTAGGGTAGAAATCAAAGCACAGTGGGAACTCACACGAGACAAATGACGATCTCAGGTCGATAAACTAACATGTACACATGTCACCAGGGAACTGCTATCTGACGATATATATAATACCAACTAGCATATTCCTGGCGAGTCCTATCCGGTGTACTCAATGTGCACCTGTATACATCTTAGGTGAACCAACTGACACCAATGGCTTGTGCGACCGGCCACCGCCTCTCGTCGGGGTCTCGACTGTATACACTAGTCTACTCTGGAGTATCGATGCCCTGTCTCGAAACTCTCATGACTAGGGACACTTTAAGGATGTGCTTACAGACCCCCAGCTCCCACGTATATGATCGCCATCATACTGCTGGCAGTCAAGCAAGAATCCTATGGGCTCTATCAACATGCAATAGTGAACTAAAGCATGTATACGATGATAAAGACAAACCAGATAGCATACTATCATCTCGAGCAAGATTTTCATATCGGTATAGGTCCTCCCTCAATCATTGCAATCATGTATCTGCGATCCAATAATTAACTTAGAGGGCACTATATCCAACAAGAGGGAGGTGGTAAGGTAGGTCGTGGTGTGTTTCCATTGACTTTGGTGCTGGTGTTGTTAGGATAATCCATTACCTTGATAGAAAAGGAAATGTTAGGATATATTCAAGAAATTTGAAATGCAAGGAATGTATAGTTGTTGATTCGTATAATTCTTATGATATATTGCTTAAGACTTCTTGCAGAACTGACCTGTATGGGCCGCCAACAAAATCTGTCACGCCCCGCTTCCCAGTGGACGGAAACAGCGACGTGGCAAGCCCGCAACGTATTTACTATGAAAATACGTTAAGCATAATTAAGTAATATAACAATGTGCAAGAATGATAAGAGTAATAAAATGAAACAACAACTTTATTTGCATTCAACTTTACATACAACTGTCTAAAAATAAAAGATACAATAATAAAAACAAACACCTAAACAATAGCATACTGAAAGTAAGTGCAGGCAGGAAGAAACTAGTAGTCTGGCTGAGTAGCAAACTGGTCCAAGTCCTCTGGGCTCGGCTCTATTTCCTCAAAGTCCGGCCCACCTGACGAACATTCCAAAGAAAGAAACAGAAAGGAATATCGTCAGCGAACTAGCGCTCGGTAAGTTCCAAAAGAAGTAAGAGAAGATAATATATAATGTGAATAGAAACCAAAAGAAGAGACAATGGGTAAAGTTGTATATGATCATTCACAGGTATAGGATAGTTATTCTAACGTAGTTATTTGTAATTTGATAAAGAAGGTATTCATGTATACGAGAGGAGTCCATCTTACCCCGTGGACTATGGTAATATATAGTACAAGGCCCCGTCATAACCCATGGGACAATGACACGTGAATTCATATAGGTGTCTTTAAAAGTAAACTCTCGTGTCACGATATACGTTTCGTACCAATCTACCCCTTTATCCCCGCGTATTGTATCGTATAGATTAAGATTACAGATCTTGGCCGAATCCATGGATATAAAATGTTCAGGTTTATGTTCAAGATGTAATCTTGTGTTCAGGTATTCATGTCAAGTTCATGTCAAGTTATAACCATGGTTCGGTCAAGTCGAGTCAAGTATACAAGCTTGAATTTGATATTTGAATTCGAGTGTTTAAGTTCATGATCAAGTATTCAAGTTTGTGTTTGATTTTAGATTCTGATTTGAGTTTGGATTCAGGTTGAAATTAGAATCTTATGAAAGGACTTAGTTCTTGCAATATCTTAAGTTCGGGAGTAATCAGCGGAGTAACCGGCAACTGCTACACATGGACGGCAGGATTTGTGTCTTTTTCCAAGACAATTTCCATGTGATAATTCTGTTAAGTTGTTTAACCTGAATAGGCAAGCACTCACTTTCTCCGGCTCTCCGAGGCTCAAGAGAAATGATACCGCTTAAGCCTATATTATTCTAGAGTCCTTAAATATTGTTTGCATACCTCAAGGGGGTTTTATGAAAAATACTTTAATATAGTTTAAAAAATAACCTCGAGGGTGATTTATAATATTTAGGATTTTCATGAACATTTTTTTAAATTAAATGGTATTTTGGTGATAAAACTTAGCCTTTTTAAAAGTTTATGGTATTTTATTGAAAACTAGCTCTTTTGGTAACTTGATGGTATTTTATTAAAATTCTAATCTTTCATTTTAAAAAATTTAGTTTCATAAGATTGTTAAATACTGAAAATACGGATTCATAGTTTTATATAATTTTTCCAAAATTTAGTTTTGTTTAGAAAATTCGTATTTCTTAAAAACCGTATTTTTATTTCCTTTCGAGACCGAATACTCCATGAGGAGTTCTGCATCTCACTCTACTATCCCAAGGATGTGCAATAATCCGCACCATCCAATAGTGGATCCCCTAACGAGGCTTGTAGAGACGTAATTGCTAAGGATTTAAAAAATACCGATTAAAAGAAACCCGTTTTGAAAAGGTGTGGTATTTTAATGTAAACTTATTTTTTAGATTAGCCATATGTTTAGAATACCGTTCTATGGAACAATGGTGTGCGTGTGGGGTAGGTCATTACCCCGTGAAAGTTTTCCTAAAAGTAGATAAACTATTTATCGAGAAAGGTTATACTAAAGTTCATGGTATTTTAATGAAATGTTTGTTATATGATTGTTTCACATGAATTTTTTTGTTAAACTTCAAGCTAAATGATATACATAATGTTATGAGTGGTGTTAGGATATTAGTTTGACCTATTTTGCTTATAAGTGGGTGAAAATGTTTGAAAAGAAAGCAATATCGGTTCTAACTCCACTTTACCGATATGTTTTTAGAAGATGATATATGACGAAAGGAAAAGAAAGAAGAGGAGACTTAGCTTTATAACGCCAAGAAAAGAGTAAGGAAGAGAAAGGGGACTCCGTGGCGTCGCGGTAGCTCCGGGATTGACTCTGATCTTCAACGAACGAGAACTTGGTTGCTAACTCCACTTGCACTTAGAAAATTTTAGGAGAAATTTGATAGAAATTTCAGAATGGGGGAGAGCTAGGGCATGGGATGATATTTATAGGGTAAAAATGAGAGAAGGTGTGAAATAAAATGAATTAAAATAGATTTAATAGTGTTAACTGTTTGATTGCAGGAAAATCAAACGGTGCAGCGGAGCAGAGGGGAGTCGAAGGGACGAGTGTGCAAAACACGGAGTCATTTGGAGAACATCGGACCGTCGGCACCGGCCTAAAGGAAAAAACGGGCGGTCGGATCTTGAAGGTTTGCCTCGAGATTCGTGCCACATGTCTAGATGTGTGTTTACTCCTCCTTGCATTTGTTTGATTTTTCTGAAACTTTTCGATTCTCCGTAAATTGCACGTGCAACTCTTGGGCTTCCGAAAAATTAAAAAGAATTTTTTAAAAAAATAATTGGGACTGATGGGAATCGAATACACAGGTTATGTCACAGCAGTGTAGAGGCTTTACCACTGAGCTATAACTTGTTTCTTGCTTTTGTTGAACAAAAATAACCTATAACCGTTACACAGGCTGAAATACCCTTTTCTATAGAATAAACAAGTAATTTTTGTATAGCGATTTCAGAGTCGTTACACACTCATTGGATGGTATATATATAAACATGTTATGGATGACATGTTACCACATATTGATACAGACATGATATATATATATATATATATATATATATATATATATATATATATATATATAGACACGTATACATTCGTTACCACATAGCATGATATTATTATGCAGTATGATCTAGGTAGATCGTTATGCATTCAATTTTTACCTGATGATATCTTCTACTCACGAGTTGGCAACTCATCCCTGTTGTACCATAGTTTTCTTGCAGGACCGACCGCTCGGATCAGTAGCGGCTTGCTAGCATGTTTCTTCTTTTAGGTGATTGCTTGGTAGGTGAGTTACACTATATATCGTAACCACCATCTGTATATGTATATTCATTTGTAATCTAGTTAAAAACTCTATCAACCAAATTTGTATATTTTGTGGACTTAGAGACAAGATTTGTATATTCTTTTGGACTTAAAGGCAAGACTTGTATGTTATTCTTTATAGTTGATATTGATGATGTTTTTGGTATTTCTTTTACTCTTTTCTTGTGTTGATCTTCGCCTTGGGTGTCGTATATATTGTGTGGTCGTGATTCCGCCGTTTGGGCGATGTAATAGCTCCCGATTGGGGATGCGGATTATATTTATATATATATGTACTGGTTTTTAGCAAAATTTGTAAAGGAGGTGCTGCCTAAATTTTAATATGTCGAAAATGTTTTTGAACCTTAGTCTAAAACCACTTACATTTTCAATAAACTTTATTTATACTTTAAAAAGCGGAACTTGATTTCATTAATAACCATTTTCCAAAACTTCGCCTCCACTATTTACTTAAAAGGGTTTAGATTCATAGTTTTCGGCTTACTTGGGTTACGGTGGGGGTCATATAGACTTCACGTAATTCAAGTGTCGGTCACATGCCGTTTTCGGGTCGTGACAGTGACATATCATTTGCTTAAGAAATTGAGTCAATCATGCAGTGTCATAAACCAAACCAGATATTGTTTATGCACTCGATATAGTAAGCAGATATTAATCCAATTATGGAGAAATAAAAGGAAGCAGTGAAGAACATAAGAGGGTGTTCTTGGAGTATGGTAACGGTAGCTTCCCACGGGAGGCGGTTACCAGTTTAGGCTTCCAAAGGTGACCTGGATGACAGAAAAGCCGTCAGAGTTAAAAGTTTACCCTTTTATGAGGGGAAGTATGTTGGAATGGATTCCAAGAGGAATACTGAGATAGACATGACGCGGGATCACTCAATGAAGAATACAGCCTAAGAAGTTTGTTGGATAAAATTGTTCATTTATGAATATGGTCCCATCAGGTATACAGACAAATTCTTGAGGCGGGGCATCGCTCAGTTTTGGAGATTTCTGTTCTCCGTGAAGTTTAGATATAGAGAGATAAAATTAGAAACATTATAGAGGAGTCGTGCAAACAGATTTTAGTTGGGTACAGTTCCGAGCCGCATGAAGGCAGTGAGCAATCGTCAGGGATTCGTCTCTCCCAGTATTGGGAGTCAATGTCGCGCTGTGTTGGGTCAGCTATCACTATAATTTCTTAGCCAAGGTGGAAGAGATTTACTGATGTGATATTAATAGTTTCTAAGTGGGTGATGAGCTTGACACCGACACAACTTATCGGGTTATTAAGGGTCTGACGTTATCCACCCCCTAAACCCAATATGCGATACTCTTAGACGAAAAGACCGGACTTATGGAGATTGTCACAGACAGGCTCAGTAGGGGTACAGATGAGTTTGCTCGTCGTCCTTCCTTTCGTTTAATACTTGGTTAGTCGTTACGTATAACTAGTCATGCTGACGTGCTTATGGTTAAACCAACGTATTGACGAGTCTTTAGAGTCCCACACAGAGGGTTTTCCCGGTTCAGGCGAAATGGTGTAGTGGTCGTATATTGATACGTGCAGGGTTCCGATTAGGTATGTATGCTAGCGACACGGACTTTAATCGGGCGGATGATAATACTAGCCAGATTAGGATTAAGCCGGATTATTAAATCAAGTTTTGATTTAATAATTTACATATATATATATTTCAATATGTATATTCTAGTATTACATTCGTTTTATTTTTCTATCTCTTCAGTATTCGTATTTTGATACGAATACGGGCATGTATATGTGGGGATGTATTCTTATATTCATAAAAGAATAGTTCTAGAAGGAGGGCACGTCATTTCTAAGAATATCTTTTTATAAAAACTATGAAATGAGGTGGAGGAGAGAAACGGTGGAGGGTATGGACAAATGAATTTTTTTATTCATTTGGTTATACTATTCAAGTATGGTTGCATTTTTATATTTGGAAAAAATATTTTAACAAAAGAAAAGGTGTATACTTGAATTTATCAGGGTTTCTCTCTCCTCTAATGGCTCTCCTTTCATCTTCTTTCTCTTACCCTCTTATGAGATGAGAATCAAAGTGGAAAAAAGAAAGTAAATTACTAAAACATTCACACTACATTCTAAGTATTCTTGATAAGCAAGCTAGGATATTTAATTACTTCATTTGATGAAATTGAAACTTGAACTTGGTTCTCTCGGATGGATCATCTTCGGCGAAGGAAGACCGACCTACAAGCTCGATCATGGAGCCTCGAGGGGGTAAAGAAGAGGATCGAAGACGAAGAACACAACTACAAAGGTTGTAACCCTAACCGAGTGGTTAAATCATTGTCATGTATTTTCTAGTTTAGTGTTTGGTTAAAATTCTAGGATTTAGTTTCTAACGCCATCACGGAATTTTTCGTTTTTGGATTCCGCATCGGCCGCGGGTTAGCGACGAGGGCATTAGGAACTTCCAGTTAATTCCCTAAAATTGTGCATAGAATGATTTGACACAATTTATCCAGATTAATAACAAAAAAAAAAGAATATTATCTGTGCTTAGTGTCAAATCAATATTTAAAATAGCTCGCAACATGGCTTGCTATTTTGCGTTATGTAGCGTTGCTTAACACATTCACTCCGCAGCTTTAAAAAATAGTTTAAATACAAAGTAGTTTATGTTTTTTTTTTATCAAATAGCTTATATTTTTAAATTAATAGCTTACGCTGGGCTACACGTACGCTATTTTTACATAAGATTTTCTATTGAGGTTTTTAATTAGTTTAGATTTAGAAACCTAATAAACCTATTAGATACGGATAATAATGTGAATCATAAATATGATGTAAAGAATTAAAAATTTAGAAAATTTTATTGTGTTATTTAATGTTAGGAAATCTATTAATTCCTTTAAAATGGTTCTACCTGTAAAAGCTAATTTTATATTATTATAATAATATAATTTATTATGAATAAGAACATAATAATAATTATTATAAATAAATCAATAAATCATTTAGTTTACACTATCTGCAATGCTATTTACGCTTTTTGCTATTTGGGAATGGAACGCTATGTTGTAAGTTATGGCTATGTTTAACATTGATGGAAACACCTGTTAGGACAAAACTGCTGACGCGTTTTCAGTGCATCGAGAACTGCTCTTATCTTCTCCACATAATAATAGAATATTCCTTTGATTAATACATGCTTCATGTAATAATTCCATTCTTTTTCTATGTTTCCTATATTTAGGGGATAATTTTTGGAAATTAACGAAGTTTTAAAAAATAATTAGCAAAATGTTATTGGATTCACTATATTTAGTAAGCTGGGGGTAGTGGCGGTGGCGGATCCAAACACACCTTTATGTGGGCACATGCCCCAACTGAACCCCACAAAAACATAGGGAGAGCTGTGAGATCTTTATATTAATTTAAGGAAAATTTGTCATCAAGTCCCTGATAACTCTCTCTCTTCCAAAGAAAAATATCTCTCTCTCTCATCCATGTATTTTATATTAATTTAATAAAACTTTATTTAGGTCCCTAATAATTTAACAATCTCATCCTTCTTCTTTATATTAATTTAGAAAAACCTGGACCCCAACAATTTAACAAATCCCACTTTCTCTTTCCTTCCTCCGTTTCCGATCACAAGTCACTTAGGAGGCTAAAAATCAATTCCTATAAACCTTTCCTTTAACAAAAAAAATAAATAAAAAGAAAGAAAGAAGAAAACCCAAATCGCAAGGACAATGCACCAATGTTTCAACAAATCTACTTTCGTAGTTAAACTATGATCGAGTCCCAATCGAAACTTCATATCTTATTCCTCTGTCAAGTCATATAACATCGAAAATCTTTTCGTAACGAGATTGAGTTTAATTTATATAATCTGATTTGCTCTTTTTTTTGGATAAATATGATCTGAATTTTTTGATATACAATTTTTGTTAATTTCAATTTATATGTGTTCGTATGTAATTTTGTTGGAATTTTCAGTGGAATTAGGAAGCTTTTTCTGTCCCCACCGATCAAAATTTTTTGGTCCACCATTGGTTAGTGGGTTGATTAGAGAATTAAACCAAAGTTAACAGAAACCGCACTTTTTGGAACTGTGGTTTCTAATTTGTGTGGAAGTCCGAATGGAAAAGAACTGCACTTCAAAAGTGTGGTTTTCCTCTATTTGCCTTCCACTTGGCCTTTCTCTGCCCTAAATTGATTCTCCTTCGACTTCCTCTCACCTTCGATTTCACCACAGGTTCCTCGCCGCTGACAACGACGATGAATCCCTTTCTAATAAACGTAACAATGTTTCAATATTAGGTATGCAGGCCAAAGATTTGATTATTGTATTGATCAATTTGGATTTAGCTAGCATTAGCTTGTCAGCAGGATCCCTTAAACGACTGATTTCAAAGCTCGACCGGTGACGGATCCGAGGCAGACGAGAAAACGAAGAGGTCGAAGAGTGGCTCACTGTTGCCGGCGACGATGCCGTGGACGACAGGGACGAGCGCGGCAGCGAATGGCTCGCGACGGCAGGTGATGAGGAAAGAAACGATGACGGGGATGGCGGCGCCGAGGACGAGGCGTCCGGCGGCAAAAGTGTAGATGGAGGGAGAATGTGGAGGGCGGTGATGGAGAAGTGTCTTGACACAGAACCACACTTGTAAAGTGCGGTTTAGTTTTCTAACCGCGGTTTAGCTGTCATTTTCGAAATCGCACTTCCAAAGTGTGGTTTTTGTTAAATTCTGTTTAATTCTGCTGAACTGCCCATCAACAATATTTCCCGAAATATTTTGAGGTAAACACCATTTTGCAGATCATTAATTCCCAAAAATTGTGCATTGAATGATTTGACATAATTTATCTAGATTAATTACAAGAAAAAGAATATTATCTGTGCCGAGTGTCTCAATGGAAACCAATGTTTAAAATAGCTCGCAACATGGCTCTCTATTTTGCGCTGTGTAGCGTTGCTTAACGCATTTGCTACGTTGCTTTCAAAAATAGGTTAAATACAAAATAGCTTACGTTTTTTTGTTAAATAACTTATAATTTTTAATTAATAGCTTACGCTAGGCAACACATACGCTATTTTTAGGTAAAATTTTCTATTAAGGCCTTTAATTAGTTTAGATTTAGAAACCAAATAAACCCATTAGATACTTATAATACAATGTTGATCATAATCATGAACTCAAAGATTAAAATTTTAGAAAATATTATTGTACTATTTAATGTTACCGCCTCTATTAATCCCTTTAAAATGGTTTGATCTCGTGAAAGCAAATTTTATATTTTTATAATAATATAATTTATTATGAATAAGATCATAATAATAATAATTATTATAAATAAATCAATAAATCATATAGTTTATGATATGTGTAACCTTATTTGCCCTTTTGCTATTCAGGAGTGGAAATGCTATGTCTATTTTTAACTTTGATGGAAACGTCTGTTCGGATAAAACTGCTGACACCTTTTTAGTCAATCGAGGACTGCTCTTCTCTTCTCCACGTAATAACAGAATATTCCTTTCCTGTTAAGTCTCTCTCAGGGCCACTTTCGTAATTACTTACTTACCCAAGAGCCGGACGCGACGGGAATTTATATTTCTAGAAAACACGATTTAATTTCCAGGGTCGGTGCCCTTGGCGTCCGCAATCGTCACTTCAAAAATCGAAAATATTCGAAACTATCGCTTATCTCTCATTTTTTGACTCCATTATCCCCACCCCCACCCCTCATTTATTATTATACAAGCAAAGTTGCAAAGGCAAAGTAGACGAGAAGAAGGAGAAGAAGGATAAGAAGAGAGAAAGATACGATGTCGTGGCAAGCGTACGTCGACGATCACCTGCTGTGCGACATCGAGGGGCAGCGTCTCGCCGCCGCTGCCATCATCGGCCACGACGGCAGCGTCTGGGCTCAGAGCGACAACTTCCCTCAAGTAATCTGCTCCCTTTTTTTTTAATATGTTTTCTTTGATTCTATTATGAGGAATTAGCTAGATCAAAGCTGCTTCTTATGAATTTGTACTTGGATCTGGGCCTGGATTCGTGCATTTGCCGTTGCTTGTGCTAATAGATCAGTTGTTGATGTTGATTAAAGTTTGTATTTTGATTGGAATTGTTGATGATTATTTTGATTGGAGAACATTATAGTGATGTCAGAAGATTGTATTTTCAATAAAGATTGGATTTTTATTTAACTAAAAAATAGGTATAACGCCGTTCCTTGTCTGCATGGCATTACACCATTTTTGAGATACTACATCATCATCATCATCATTATTTTTTTACATGAGTTGCGGATAAAGTTGATAGACATTTTTTCAGGATGTCTAGTGGTGCTTGTTTTCTTAATCAATGTTGTAAAGAACGGGTTTGGAGTTTGTTCGGTTGGTCAGCGAATAAAGAATATCCGGTTTATTAGATGAATATTCGGTTTATTCAGATTATACGTCATCAATATTTTCGTATAAATATTACATATAAAAATTCAAAAAAATATAACGATATAGAAAACCAATATACCCGTGGCCTAATGGTAAGATGCCGAACTAAATTGAAAGATTGTGGGTTCGAGTTTCGGTTGAGAAAGAAGAATGAGATAGAAATGAGAACAGAGTTTGTGAAGTAATAAGTGTGGATTTCACTTGTTTTTTAATTAAATCCACACTTGATTTTTTCGATTTTGGGTTTTTTTGTTTGGGCCTAGTGGGCTAATTCTGTGTTCTTCATCCGAATATACGGTTTGTGTGGTGAATATTTGGTTTGACCGCATATTTGATCAAGTATTGAATCGTGTGTTTGTTTTGCCACCGAATCCGTTTTTTTCAACACGGTTCTTGATGATATTAATTTAATTGAAAGATACAAAATAACTATAGAAATGTAGATTTAGAAACAACATAATGAAACTAAATATATAGAACATTAGGATGCAACTTTAGGAACAAACTTTTAATTACTTGTTACTTAAGATCAATCTTTCATTACCATGGTTTGAGCAGCCGAACGGTTTCGACTGTTTCGTACCGGTTTCGATAGGAACCGGTACAAAACAAGGCTTGAAACTCGGTTTCAACCGAAACATGACCAACATACAAAATTTTCCATATCTATGTTGTTGCCTGCATACAAGATCGGTGTTGTGGACTTGTCAATCTCTCCACAAGAGGGGAAATCGGTGGATCAAGAAGAAAGAAAGGGGGAGAGCGAGATACAAAAAGATAGTGGTCTCTGGATCAGTAGATCTAACGGGTTTCATATTGGTGCTCATGAGAGAGCGAGAGGCTTGAAAACATAGGGAATTAAAAGGGCCTGGGCTGTTGGCTCGAGAAGGGAGAGAGATGGGCATGCAAAAAGATGGCATTAAAGGGTTTGGTTGCAGTCTCGAGGAGGGAGAGAAAAGGTCTTGAGAAAAGAGATGGGTTGTGTAACTGTATTGAGGAGAGGGAGGGAGGGAGGGAGAGAGAGAGAGAGAGAGAGAGAAGATGGGAAATTAATGTGGCTGTTACATCCAGCTTGCTCATTAAGTATAATATAAAACAAAAATATATATGAAAGCTTTCAATTTAATTAGGTAATCTAATATAAAAATAGCTTCATGTGCCGAAAAATGTTTTTTATTTAATGGGTCATAATTGAATTAAGAATTGCTTATGGAAAAAGGTTTTTTATAAAAGAAAGTTGTGTGCTTAATGAAGTAAGCACATTGGAATAGAACAAAAAACTTAATATGTATAGTTTCATATGTAAAAAAGGTTTTTATGTATATATATGATATAAATAATTATTAGAATCGAAACTTCCGAAACTAACTGATGCCAACCGGAACTTATCAAAATTGAAAGGAGCGAAACTGAAATCCGATACCGAGTTCTCAAACCTTGTTCATTACAATGATAGGTCAAGGAGGATCTTCATAAAAACAAAGCGGGTTATAGAATTGGAGGAGTGTTTTTGGAGTGTTATTTGATCATAGAATACCTTTGGAAATTTGCTATATGACGAACACATGACTAACATTACCTTATGAGTTAGAATGTCGGGCAAATAAGAAACATGAAAAGTGAGTATAGCTGAAATTAGAGAATTGAGATGGATGAGGGATCATACTCCTTGACTGTGATAGTAAATTGGTGCATCCATAAATCGTTTGAGGCAGATTCTATGGAGGATAAATGAAGGACACCAATTAATATGGCTTGGATATGAGCAATTGAGGCCAATAAATGTTCGGTTAAGGGTCAGACAAAATTATAGTTAATTGAGAACCAAGGCTAAAAGTAGGCCTAAACAATATGGATATGGTAAATTGAAAAGGATATTTTAATTAATTTATTCAAGGAGTGGAAGAGAAGGATTCATGTAGCTGACCCTTGGAAGTCTGTGGAGGCTATAAATAATTATGTAATCATTTGCTATGTGACTGTGCTTTTATTACCTTCTTTATATTAAAACACTTCTGGTTGCAATATTTTCTCTATATCAAACATCAATGAAGGAGATAGTCTCCAATATAGGTTATTAGATAATCATTTCTTTCAAATTAACTGCAATATATTGTATATTAACTGGGATATATTCAACCTCTTACATTCCTCTTTCCATCAATGTTTTATTGGTAACTTCATTGGTTAACGACCTGTGCTTCAATTGATTGTACACCATTTGTTGGTGATGGTACACAGTATTAAATAAAAGTTCACCTATGGGCTGTTGGAAAACCGTATATTTCCTTGCACAAGAACTTCCTACAGTTTCATCTTTTTCTACTGATATTCCGTCTGAGATTATGGCTGTTTTTCTGATAGTTTCTTTTTAAATAAAAAAAATTATAGGTTAAGCCTGAAGAAACTAACGGCATCATGAATGATTTCGCTGAACCTGGAACTCTTGCACCAACTGGGTTATACCTTGGTGGCACAAAGTACATGGTCATTCAAGGGGAACAAGGAGCTGTTATCCGTGGAAAGAAGGTAAACTTTCGCTTCATCTTTCATCTACAACATTTCGCTTTCTTTCAGAAACTACAAATGGTTGCCCCAAAATCTTTCGAGTTTCGGCTCTACAAGTTTCCTCTTTTGATTAAAGGCTAACAAATATTTGTATCTTTTTTAATTACCTCTAACATACCTTCATACATGTTTGTTTAAGCTTATCTCTAATGTTCTTTTCTTCATTTACTCTTATTCCATCACCTTCAACTAGGATTCCTCGTCACTTGTATGCCTAAATGACCTCAACCAGCGCCTTTTCAATTTATCCTCTATTGGAAGCTACATAATGGACACACTTATTTCTTCTACTGTATTGTTCTCCTCCATCTTAGCTTTCTCATTTCGGTTACTTTATCGACGTGCTGATAGAGCAATATTGGTTTTATATTCATCTTGTAGAATTTTCTCTCTTCACTTGTACAAACCATATTAACATACATGATCCCAAAAGATTTCTCCACCCTAATTATCCCACTTTGTTATTTCCTAGGTTCATCATAACACCACCCCCCCCCCCCCCCCCCCGCGCACCCCGCAAAAGAAAAGGAAAGGAAAAAAGGAGTAATGTATTTAGCGTGTACGCCTCTCCGCCCGATGATTGACCTCAAAAGTCAAAACACAAAAGTTGCACTCTAAACAACAAAATAACTAATTCTAAAGTTTTTGACAATAATACGATTTGTTTAGAGTTAAATATTAGTCTTCTTAGGGTTTTGAGGGAGGAGTAGAGGGGTGTTGCACTAATTAATTACTTTACGGGGTATAAGCGCCGAATGAGGTAAGTTACTGGGGGTTTGTTTTATGCAATTAGCCCTTTTTTGCATCATTCTCCTGGATATGATGAATTATTAATACCTTGAAAGATATAATGGATTGATCGGAAGAATTGAACTGCATCATCGAAGTATCTGCAACTGTTTTTATTTGTAGAAAAGAAAAATATAAGTATACATTACCTCTTTTCATCCTCTATTTGTAGTTTTGTGCCCACAAATCATTGTTGGGGCTACAGCTACGAACCAAATCTACCCGGTTATGTACTTACACTTTCGTTCATTCCGGTTACGTGTAAAGTTTTAAAGATAACTGCTTTGGATTATAAATCGCTGGTTTGATTGCTTATTTACTTTCAGGGTTCGGGGGGTGTTACTATCAAAAAGACAAATCTGGCTTTGATCATCGGTGTCTATGACGAGCCAATGACTCCAGGCCAGTGCAACATGGTAGTTGAGAGGCTGGGTGATTATCTCCTTGATCAGGGCTTTTAGGTTTGGCTTGGCCCCTCCTTTTTAAATCCGGGTTTTGTGTGGCCCCTTGCATTGCTATATGCTTGAAATTAATAATATCAAATTCATATTATGTGGATTCTGTGAGATTTGTG
Organism: Agapanthus africanus; assembly: GCA_030015575.1. Classification (NCBI taxonomy): domain Eukaryota; kingdom Viridiplantae; phylum Streptophyta; class Magnoliopsida; order Asparagales; family Amaryllidaceae; genus Agapanthus; species Agapanthus africanus. The sequence goes on along the minus strand of CM057351.1, from coordinate 313,131,210 downwards.
GTTAAGATGTGTTTGTATGATCTCTACCCCATCAGAATTCTCTGTATTTTCACTTTGATTGGTGTTGTGAATTTTTAAGAGAGTCGTGATATTTATAAAGTTGGTTTGCATATTTAAAAGAAATTCCAGATGTTATCCTTTGCACTGCCCTGCATCTTTTGCATAAATGTTTTTAAGATTGGGCGTCTTTCTGTTGATGAAACTTTGCATGCTACTTTTTTGAGTGTATATGTTTGAATATGTTATTTGCTGTCTAATCTTCCCGATGAGGGAGCTTAACCCCACAACACAGTCATCGGGATGTCACGCACTGCTTATCACGATAGATTTAGGTCAACAGACTAGGATATTGCTGACAGCCTTATAATGGAAAGAAAACCTTCAGAAGGGATAAAAAAGAATGAGAAAAAAGTTGAGGATAAATCATAAAATTATCGGGACTCGTCAAAGTAATTGGAGACTTTGATTATAGTTGTTGCCTTCGCAGCAGTAGTTTCCTAAGCAATCAGCAACTGCCCAAGAAGTGGGGGCCGAAAGGGGAGCAACATACCCTATGTTGGGGCGAATGACTTCCGACTCGACGTTATTAGCATGTTCCGTGCAAATGTTTTAGTCACACACTGTGCAATTGATTGAGCCCAAGATAAGTGGTACTTCATCTCATTCGGAACTCAGAAGATGAACTTCCAATCAAGTCGATTACAAGCTTAAGTCAAGTCCAGTTGTGCCGGAAAGTTAGGATTTGCTGCAATATTACGGAATGTGAATATTTCTGTACCTGCCATCAATGATGTCCCTATGTTTCAGTGAGCCCCAATTGTGCTTTATAGGTGTAATTTTCAACAATCTGGCCCCTTCTGTTCAATAGAACTTGTGAAGGTATATTACTAGTTACATTGTAGAGGTTAACAGTGTGAAAGTCGGATGAAATCTCAGGATGGTTCTGGCACTATTCCATCATCCTTCAGTCATGACGAGTTTTTCTTATAAAGGTTTCAGACGCATGAAATATATCCCAAATTTCATGCGATTCTACCGCTTTTTTCACCGTTGAATTAGCAAATGCAAAAGGTTCTTTTGTCGGTAAACCGTTAATTTTGCACCCACAAAATCAACGGTGAAAAATTGGTAGAATCATATAAAATTTAGTGTATCCACATCGTAGATGATATAAAAGATGACGATGGGTGCCGATCGTTGAAAAATATCGTGGAGGGTGTTTTCTTGACGCCATATGAGGAGATTCAATTTTCTGACACTTTTCCTCCATTATTCTATGTGTGTGTGCCCACTTCCTCTCCGAGCTCTCTAAACACTGAAGCTTTTGCCGGTAATATTCCTATCAATGCGTTGTTTAAGTACATTTAAGTACCGTGGATTCGACCAGTATAATCAAGAAATTATTATCCTTGTCGGTGATAGCAGTGTAGAGCAAGAGCTGCCAGAACTTGCTGTCCCTCTCCTGATTTGGGTTTATTCAGAGCATCAGGTAATTCCCTCAGCCCCCTCGCATCTTGAGATTCATTCATTGCTGATGGGCATGGACAACTCCGCGGAGCACATACTTTTCTCTTTTGGAACTTCTCCATTCTTACCGTGCAGAGAAAATTTATCCAGGATCTCAACCATGAGCAAACTACATGAACTCATTTCACACAGACGCATCAATCTTACAATGAAAATTTTGTAAATGAAATGTGTGAAAACTTATTAAGATCTAATGGTTGCATAAACTCTGTCGTCTTCTTGCTACTTAAAGGTGATGGAGACGGGACTTCTCACAATTCGGTCCTTAGAAACCCACTTCAGATATCCTTGAGACACTGCGCCATTCATGTCGCTTTTGCTTCTACTAAATTTCACCGTAAATGTTATCTCATTGCTCACCTTTGAGAATTGCAGCATTTTTGGCTCTACATTCATCAATACACCGGCAGGTACATCAATCTCCGACCAGTATGCCGAATTTTCCCCCCCAACATTCTTCACGGTTCGTTCCAAAGTGACCAAACTGGTATCTGAACTGAACAACACCGTGATTGACGGATAGTTTAGCTCTCCTTCAGTGATACTCTTTACACTTGAACAGTCGATCGGCTGATTAACTATCATTTTAACTTGTGAGCTCGTATACCCCAAGCCACAAAGGTAAGGAATATAGTCATTTGGATCAAGGTCGTAAACCAAACCTGGATTAGATGTCTTAGTTGGATTTACATGACCAGCTCCCATGGCAAAGAGATTGGCAGGTTCGTGTTGTTCATCAACGATAGGATTTCCTTCTTGATCTAACACATCAGCCGTTGTCATTATCGCAGATTTAATTGCAGCAGGGGACCAATCAGGATGCGCACTCTTCAGGAGTGCGGCGATCCCGCTAAGATGAGGGGCGGACATAGATGTTCCAGATATCATGTTAAAGTTGACACCTGTTGATCGTGGGTCGGCTGGAAATGGCCATGCAGCAAGAATATGGACACCAGGGCCGGTGATGTCTGGCTTTAGAATTCCAGGACTGGCCAAGCTTGGTCCTCGTGATGAGAAGTCCGCTATTGTAGGGGAAGGGGTTGTCCCATATACCGTACCTTCGAAAGACAACTGCACAGTCGGGTTTGTTGTGGACTTGATGTAGTTTTTGATCTTCAATCCATCGGAATATGATACATGCGAAGCCGGAAGAACATGAAGATCGGCTCTAGTAATGTATCCTTCGGTCTTTTGATTCATGAGAATCATTGCAGCTCCACCCGCACTACTCACTACTGATCCTTTTTCGGTTCCAAGGAGGTCGCCACCAACCTCACACAAAACTGCCTTGCCTTTAACATCCATTCCGTCTAAAGACCCGCATAAGCCAGCAGCTTGGTTTCCGCCAGCACCTGCGTACACTAGAGGAATCAAGGTGGGAGCGTAATTTTGTGGTTGAAAAAGAGATTGTCCATTGAATACGACTCTGTTTCCAAGCGTGACCTTTGCTTCGATGCTGCGGTCATTTGTGCTTGCTGCTACTGTTAAAATCCATGGCGCCTCATTTTTGAGTGTGCTGGGATTCGGTCCATCATTAGAAGCTGCACAGCTAACAAACACCCCTTTTTGTGTTGCATGAAAGCTACCGATTGCCATAAGGTCTTCATAGAACGGTAAAGATGCTTCTCCAAGGGACATAGAGATCACGTCGACTCCATCAGAGATTGCAGCTTCAATCGCGTCGAGTATATCTGAACCTTCACAACCATCTTCCCAACACACCCTATACAGGGCGAGGTGGGCATATGGGGCCATGCCACTCGCAATGCCTCCAGCGTTTCCAAGAAACTGCGCATTGGGTACAAACGCTCCTGCTGCAGTGGTAGCCGTGTGGGTCCCATGACCGAACTCATCTATCGGAGACCATGTTACCTTGTGTTCAGCAGCAGCAGCCTTGAGAAATACTCTTGCGCCAATTATCTTGTTGTTGCAAATGGAGGCTTTGAACTCGCACCAGCCTTTCCATTTAGAAGGTGGAGGCGGCATTCCTTCGCCGCGGAAAGAAGGATGGTCGGGGGTTACTCCATCATCAAGAACTCCGATGATGACACCTTCTCCAAAATTGGATTGGTCCCATAATCCCATGGGAAGGTTCAAGCCTAGGAAAGAAGGCGTGTGGGTGGTTTGACGACGGTAACGACGGTCGGGGTAGGCATTTACGAAGCCTTTCTTCTTTGACATTTCATCCACCTCCTCTTCGGTTAGTCTAGCAGCGAAACCGCTCATGACGTTATTGTACATATGGATCATCCGTGTACTACTCTTTCCATCTGAGATCATGATAGTCGTCGGAAGAAAAGACATGTACCATGTTTCTTTGTCAAGAATGGTGGTATCTGGTTGTTCTACGTGAACAATATAGGTTTTTAGTCGGGATGTTGGTTGGCTTTCAACTTCGATCGAAGTGAAGAAGAGGGAGAAGAGAAGAATAGGAAAGAACAAAGTAGACGGAGTTAAGCTCCCCATCACGATGATCTTAAGAAAAGATGGAGATAAGGTAAAAACTTTTATAGAGATAGACGTTGCATGCATCGATGAGGGTATCAATTGAGCTTGTGTTGAAGCCGGCGATGTCTTGTTGAGGCCGATGATATCGATGATTGGTGGAAATATTGTAAGCCTATTTGCACGTGGAATGAATGACCATGGGCTGGGTGATGAATGTCATGTAGCCAATTTTCCTCTTCTGCATGTCACCATATGCCCAGGGCCAGCAAATCAAGCACCAACCTTATGTCTGCTTCCTCTTAAATTTATTATGCATCCTAGAAAACATTTCACCATACATATTTTTGGATTTTGGATGGTCTATATAACCTGAAAAATGGATATCAACTCGGGTCGAACATACATCGAATGGTTGGAAAGAGTACATCGATGACCAAGTGTCGAACATCCAGAACATCGATGACCAAGTGGTTGGCTGCTTGAGCATCGATGAGATTGTTGTTTGAGTATGGCAATGGAGGCTGTTGAGATTTAGGCAGAATTTGCTCTTTAAAGGTAGTAAAAAAGCACACATTATTATTATTATTATTATTATTATTATTTTTCTTTAATAGAAGTAAGCACACGCAATCGGAGGATCAATGCACACAAGGTTCTTTGCCAAGTACTCTGCTCTGGGATTGCTCGACTTGTTTTGGCACTTGAATTTGTTAGTTCTCTTGATTCCGAGTTTGGAGTAAGCAACATGTGATGGGGAATATGGTTTATAAATCCAAGGTTTGGTTTAACTTTCAATATTTTGGAAGCACGGGATAAAGAGATAATAAGAGATGGTAAGAAACCTTGCGCAACCCATTCTTTTTTGGAGTTCAGAAATTACGAGTTTGGAGCCCCCCCAACTTTTTTGACACCGTGGCTTGGAAGACTCTATTTTGGTTATCAAATAAGTCCCGGTTTCAATTTTTTTGGAGTTTTTCTTTGAAACGTTACGAAACCGGGATTTTGGAAACCGTAACCAGAAAAGACAGTTTTCTTATCCGTCAGGAAAAACACAAAATAGCAAACTTTATAAATTAGAAACATAATCAAACTGATAAGAGATGCATTGACATTGTGTTGTGCCTACTTAAAAGTAACGGAGATGGGACTCCGCATGGTGCGACTTTTAGAAACCCACTTCAGATATCCTTGAGATGCACCTCCATCCCCGCCGGTTTCTTTCCTGTTAAATGTCACCCTAAATTTCGGCTCTTTGTTCTCCTTTGAGAATCACAACATTTTTGGCTATGCGTTCACCGATACCCGAGCAGGTATGCCGAATTTTCCTCCCCAACATTCTTCACTGTTCATTCCAAAGTTCCTGAACTAGTACGTAAAGCGAACAATACTGTGATCAATGGATAGTTTAGATCTTTTGATGAGATACTCTTTAACACTTGAGCAATCGATCGATCGACTGGCGATCATCTTGGAGTTGTAAAGGCAAGGGATATAGCTGATCAGATTTAGGTCATAAACCGAACCTGGATCAGAGGCCTTGCTTGGGTATACATGACCAGCCGTCGAAGCAAAGAGGTCTGCAGGTTTGGGTTGTTTCATCAAAGATGGGATTTCCTTCTTGGTCGAGCACTTCGACCGTTGTCATTATTGCATATTTAATTGCAGCAGGAAACCAAACCGGATATTCGCTCTTCCGTAATGCATCGTTCCCGGCGAGATGATGGGTGGACAGAGATGTTCTAAGACATTATGATAATGTTAATTCCGATTGAATCTGAGCAAGCTGGATATGGCCATGCGGCAAGTATGTCTGACACCAGGGCCCGTAATGATTGGCTTAAGAATTCCAGGGCTCGCCATAGCCCCTAGATGGAAAGCGTGTGCTATTACTACGGTGTTCATGTTGGCAACTTTCATGTAGGATTAATGTTTTTTCTTTCTTTTTTGTCCCCTTTTGTGAGTATACGATCCTCTCATATGTTTTTAACTCATTTTGGATAGCAAGTCTTTATCGCATGAGCTAGGCCCATTCTGTTGGTTGTAGGATTAATGATAGTTGGATGGAAAAAGTGCGATCCTGAAACCGAAGTTCCGATTGCATTTGGTATTGCTGATAAGTTGTCTTTATTCTTTTTCTTCAAGGAGTATATGTATTTGTCATAGTATAATTTAGCCGTATTTTTGCAACTCCATTATGTACATGTTGCTAACTGATGGATCTTTGGATCTCCTTGAGATGTTACCTTCCGTTGATCTGCAGCGAGCGCTGATAGATGGCTGAGATTGGATTTGGAGGGTTGCCTCCTGAAACATGTGGATCTTAATGGGTTTTATGTGGTTGAGGCTGAGCTACCTACAAGAAAGTCCCGGAATGGTTGTGCCACCGAGGACCCTCCGACGATCAAGTTAGACGGGGTATTTTGGCAGAGTAACGGCTTATTAGGGTAAAATTGGCTTACTTGAGTCGTCTGAGAGGGGTTTATATAGTGGCAGCCATGGGCAGACGGGCGCGAGATTCATGCCGGCCGTTACGTCCCTGGACGTTACGCCCGCGTGATAGGCAGGATTTCTCATTAATGACGAGATATGCTCGTTAATGGGGGATCGTGATGACGTGGAACGCAAGATCATGGGCGGTGGATATCTCGCGCCTGACGAGATTCGCGGAGCCGTGGCGGAGGCGCCTGTGATCGGTGCTGTGGGTCGGTTGGTGAGACCGAGGAAGGTAAGCTCGGCGGGATGCTCGGGAACGAGCGGGAGGCCGAGACATCTTGGATCTGTGATAGCTTGGAGGCGAGCTGGGGGTGGTCTAGAAGGCTACTGAAGATCGGTAACATCCTCGGGTCGCAGGCCCGGGGTATGCTTCCAACGTACCGTTCTTGGTCCGACTTCTTGTAAGCTCTGGGACACGTCATCTGCCATGTGTCATGATCTGGGGAGTCACCGATATCGAGCATCATCATTAACCCCCCACTCTCGTCTCGACCCGTTCCTGGGTCGGGTCGAGAGTGGTCTGACCGGTCATCCGGGGTGAGCTCTTATTTGAAGATATCGTCGGTGTGTATTCCCGGGCAATTAGTTGTATTTTCTTGATGACGTCAGCGGATCAGGGGAGAGATCTGGCATTAAAAAGGAAGCGCCGGTTTGTGCGTATGTTCGTCGAAGCGCCAGCCCACGTGTCTGGTGCTGATTGGCTGACGAGACGGGTCGTAGGCGTTCCCGCACCCGATGGGATGCGTTCAATGTGAGTGCGACAGGTGGAATGTTGTCGGCTGTTGGTTGCGAAGTGCTGTCTTGGCGAGAGGCGATCGGAGCTGTAGGATGTGTACGCCGGTAGCTATAAATAGAGGCGGGATCCCCATCAGGGCCTATACCTCACCACAATTTCCTCGTCCCTAGTCGTGTTAGCTCGGCGCTCTTCTCCTCAGGTCGGATTCCTTGCGTTCTCTTCCGAGGACTCATCCCTTTGATCAGGTTAGATGTCTTCTACCGAGGAGTTTGTAGAAATAGTCCGGGAAGAGTCTAGGGAGTCCTTTGTAGCTTCCTCTTCTTCTGCTTCTTCATCTTCCTCGTCTGAGTCGGAGTCCTCCCGGGAAGTTAGGGTTAGTCATGCTTATCGGGGTCGTGCGACGGGGGCGGTCCCCAGAGCACAGGTCATGGGTGTTCGTGGCTCGTCATCCATGTTGAGGCATGCGGATGAGCTTGCCACCATCCGGATTCGTTTCCACATTCTTCCCGGCTACTCGCTTCGTCTGGCCGAGGAGGGGGAAAGGGCAGACCAGGTACGGGGTAAGAGATTGCCTTGTACCTGGAAGCCTTTTGGGCCGGAATACGCCTGCCCTTCTTCCCTGAGGTGAGTGCGGCGTTAAATTGTTTTGAGTTAGCCCCGGGCCAGTTAGTGCCGAACTCTTGGAGGATTCTCCTTGGGTTCCTGGTCCGGTTGAAATTACGTCTGATCCCTTTCAGCCGGAGCCTTCTCGTTTCTTCTCTCTGCTACAAAAACCACCTCGACACTCGCAGGGGCGAACCGAGCTGGGTATACATTTCTTTTAGAAAACACCGGGGAGGTGCTGCCGGGTCGGGGGTCGTCGTAGTACCTTCTTCCATTCACGAATGGAAGAAGAAATTTTTGTTTGTTGGGCCGCCCGAGGGTGAGGATTGGCCAGTGCCCATCCAGTGGCACAGGGCCAACTGCTCGCGAGTTAGGCGGTCGAATGATCCCGACGCGGTGGCGGTGTCGGAGTGGGAGCCCCTCCTCCGGGCTGATGTGTTGCTGTCTGAGCGGGCCCTTAGTTAGGCCGTGCTCAGCCCCGTCCAGTTCGCGGGTAAGTTAGGAGTTTTCACGCGACCTGTTTAGACTTGTGTATTCTTTCATTTTTTCTGGCATTGCTGACTTCTTTGTACTTTTGTCTTATGCAGAACCATGGACCTAGGCAAATTTCGGGCAACCCTGATCGAACAGAAGAAGGGGAAGAAGGCCGGAGGCGCCGACCCTTCTCGCCCGTCGTCGGCTCCGGCTCCACCGACGGCCGCTCCATTCAGGCGCGCATAAGCGCACCTCGGGCCCCGGAGTCCAGCCATGCGCCGAGCCGAAAACGTGCTTGGGAGCAAGATCCTCAGCCTCCGGAGGTGGGAGGTGAGACTGGTTTCCCCGCGTCTCTCCTCAAGAGGTTTCATAGGACGGCGCCCTGCTTCCCGGCTTCCCTGATTATTGTGGACGATGGGGAGCTTCGCTTAGAGGTGCCCTCGGGGCTTTCCGTCGCCGATAACCTGTTCTTGGAGATAGAAAGGTTGGCCGGAGGCAGAATCCCTCGGGGGACCCTCCGGGCCCAAATGGCGGCCATAACTCAAGAGGCCATGCAAGTTAGTGTTCGCACCCCACTCGGGTCTTCATTTAGTATTTTTGTTCGCGAGATTTGGTGCCCCCATTTTCTTTTTAACCCTCTTTTGTTTTCTTCAGGTCCTCCAGCACGTCGCCCTCGTCGTTAACATGAAGGACGAGGAAATTTCCCCGGCGATGCGGGCCGCAGGCGAGTTCTCCTTACGGGAGGAGAGCTCAAGGCTGGAGCTGGAGGTGGCGATGGAGAGGGTCGCTGCCCTCGAAGACCGGGTTGCGGCTGGAAATCGGGAGATCGCCAAGTGCCGAGAGACCGCCCTAGCCGCCGAGGCCAAGTTGGAAGATTCCAAGGTGCTTGTCGCCACCCTGAAGAAGACGGCGAACACTTTCCGGAGGGAGAACGGGGCGGCGAAGGAGGGAACGAGGCGTGCCGAGCTCCGAGCATCGAAGGCGGTGGAGAGCTATAAGAAGTCGGACCAGTACTACACTGACCTCATAGGAGCCACTGCCGTCGTTTGGCACGACGCCCTCGACGCCGTTAAGGCCCTGATGCCGGAGTTTCCTGATGGCGAGCTCCGGGGTGAGTACCCTCTTGGAGATGACGCGCAGGGGAATGCCCCCGGAAGCGCTGCAGGGGGAGAGGCCCCCGGTGGGAGCGTTGGGGAGAAGTCGGTCGTCCTGGCCACCGGCGCTGAGGCTCCTGCGGTGGGAGCCGACCTTCAAGATGCCATCCCGGTTGTCGCAGTGGAAGCGCAGCTCATCGAGGTCCTCCCTGGCCCCGAGGCTTGAACCTCCCCGCCTTCTTATTTTCTTTGCGCTAAAATTTTGTAAGCCTCCGGGCATTTTTTGTAAGGCCGGGGAGCCCATAATACCTTTGTAAAGACCTCCGATTTTGGTGAATGAAAATATTTTTGCAGTGTTGTTTGCATGCACATTTTCCCTTTGTTTTGTGGTAAAAAATTTTTATTTGCGCGGTACTGCTTTCATGTTAGGTCGGTTTTTCATCTAGCGATCGCGCGTAGAATTGAATTCGACCATTTGCCAAGTGTGCAAAGACTGGTGAAAGGTCGGCATCTCCATGGCCCCGAAGTCGAGGTGGAGATCGCTTAGTAAAGATGTGTAGGAAGTTGAGCAGGGAAGCTGCTCAGTGGCCTCTTGATGAGGGCTTTGATCCTTGGCGTCGTGGGGTAAGAAATTACCAGCCAAGAATGGAACGAGCAGGGTAGCTGCTCAGTGGCCTCTTAATGAGGGCTTTGATCCTTGGCGTCATAGGGTAAGAAATTACCAGTCAAGGATGGACCGAGCAGGATAGCTGCCCGATGGCCTCTTGATGAGGGCTTTGATCTTTGGCGTCGGTGGGTAGTGAACCACCAGCCATGGATGGACCGAGCAGGGTTGCTGTCCGGTGGCCTCTAGGTGAGGGCTTTGCTTCTTGGCGTCAGTGGGTAGTGAACTACCGGCCATGGATGGACTGAGCAGGGTTGCTGCCCGGTGGCCTCTTGGTGAGAGCTTTGATCCTTGGCGTCGGTGGGTAGTGAATTACCAGGCATGGATGGACCGAGCATGGTTGCTGCCCGGTTGCCTCTTGGCGAGGGCTTTGATTCTTGGCGTCGATGGGTAATGAACTACCAGCCATGGATGGACCGAGCAGGGTTGCAGCCTGGTGGCCCCTTGGTGAGGGCTTTGATCCTTGGCGTCGGTGGGTAGTGAACTACCAGTCATGGATGGACCGTGCAAGGTTGCTGCCGGGCTCTGATCCTTAGCACGGGAGGGCACTGAGAGGCCTGTTAAGGATGGACCAAGCAGGGTAGCTGCTTGGTGGCCTCTTGGTGAGGGTTTGATCCTTAGCGCGGAAGGGCATTGAGAGGCCTGCTAAGGATAGACCGAGCATGGTAGCTGCTTGGTGTCCTCTTGGTGAGGGCTTTGATCCTTGGCATCGTTGGGTAAGAGATTACCAGCCAAGGATGGACCGAGCAGGGTAGCTGCTCGTTGGCCTCTTGACGAGGGCTTAGATCCTTGGCTTTGTGGGGTAAGAAGTTACCATCCAAGGACGGACCGAGCAGGGTAGCTGCTCGGCGGCCTCTTAATGAGGACTTTGATCCTTAGCGTCATGGGATAAGAAGTTACCAGCCAAGGATGGATTGAGTAGGGTAGCTGCTCGATTTTGTGAGGTTCTATCCGACCTTCCCTGGTGTATGAACATTGGGAAGAGTGACCGTCGCTGGCGACACGTGTCATGAAATCACCGGGGGAGGCGAAGCGTAAGAGCTGCGTCGCTCTGACTTTGGTTCGCCGAGAAAGACTAGATATCCGCCGCGTGGCGGTACAGCATTGGAAGAAACGAGCGAATATTGGACTCTTGGGGGCGCTATGAGGCTATAAAATAGAGAGGCGTGTTGATCATTCCTTTCTCCATCTTCAAAACGTAAGAATGGATCAATTCCCTTTCTCCATCCTCGAGATCATTTCTTTTGAGGATATATATTTATACGACCAGCTGTGCTCCGAGGAGACGCGGCAGGCGGTGATCCGGCGTGTGGAGGACCATTTCGGCGGACTGCTTCCCCGGCAATCACCCCTGCTTCAGCTGCTGATGTACTCGATCTGGAGGGCGTCGCCGGGGCTGCACAACCCCTTGTCCGAGCAACTGAAGGATGAGGCGGTTGGTAAGCTGAGGTCGCTATGTCGCTTCGGCCTGATCTCGATGAGTCGGCAGGATCGATCGGTGACACTCGTCCTCGAGTGTTACCAATTGAGGTATCTCGTCGATGGGTGCCCGCCCGTGGAGTTTTCTGGCCCGTCCGTGGCCACGAGGGTTCGCGGACAACATCAGAGGCAGAGGTCCGAGGCGGTAAGGGCTCGGCTGGCGGAAATATCCTCGGAGTACCACGAGCAATATTTCCTGCACCCCCTTCCCCCGCTGCTGTAATATTTTTTTTAATGTAAGGCTGAGGAGCCCATAATACCTTTTGAATAAATAAAATTCTCCTTTTTGCGACGCCCTATTGTTCCCTTCTTATTATTTAAATAGAAAGAACTTTAGAAAGGTTTACATCGCCTTTGTGAAAAAAGAAATATACATTCGTAGATATTATTTTCAGAGGTACAGTTTGAGCTTCTCAATGTTGTAAGGCCGTGCAAATTTGCGACCGTTCACGTCTTGTAAATGATAGGCTCCGCCGGGCAGGACCTCGGAGACAAGGAAAAGACCATCCCATTTTGGGGAAAACTTATGTAACTTGCCTTGATCGACGAACTCGTTCCGCCTTAGGACTAAATCTCCAGTCTTGAAGAAGCGACGCTTGACTCACGTGTTGTAGTAACGGGCGGTTTGCTGTTGATAGGCGGCAGCTCTGATCTGAGCCCGGTCCCGTTTCTCTAACAAGATGTCCAGGTTAGTTCGGAGGGCCGAGGTGTTCGCTTCGTCGTCGAAGTGCTCGACCCGGTGACTGGGGAGCCCGATCTCCGCTGGGACCATTGCCTCTGTACCGTAGCAGAGGCTGAAAGGGGTCTCCCCGGTGGGTGTTTTCTTCGACATGCGCAGGGCACATAAGACCCGGGGTAATTCCTCGACCCAACTGCCTTGGCGTCCCTCTAGCCTTGTCTGAAGACCTTGGAGGACGTCCCGGTTAGCGACCTCGGCTTGCCCGTTGCATTGGGGATGTGTGACCGCGGCAAACTTCATGAGGATACGATATTCACTGCAGAATTCCTTAACCTTTTCGTTTTCGAAATTTGTCCCATGGTCGGACACCGCTAGATATAGCGATAGCTCGTCCCCTTCAACTGGCCGGGTGAGCAGCAGGGGAGTCACAAGGTGCCTCTTTAATTGCTCAAAGACGGTCTGGCACTCCTCCGACTACTCGAACCTTGGTATCTTCCTTATAGCTTTGAAGAACGGGAGGCATTTCTTCCCATACCTCGATGTGAAACGACTCAGAGCGACTACCCATCTGTCAGCCGCATGATTTCGACGTTAGTCTTGGGCGCGACCATGTTAAGGATGGTGTTGATTTTCTCCGGGTTAGCTTCGATTCCACGATGGGTGACCATGAAACCGAGAAACTTTCCACCGGTGACCCCGAATGCGCCTTTGGTGGGGTTCAGTTTCATCTTGTATTTGCGGAGGACGTCGAAGGCCTTGCCCAGATCCTTGGCGTGTTTGTCCGATGAGACCGATTTGATGAGAATGTCGTCGACATAAACTTCCATGTTCCTGCCGATCTGCGGCTTGAACATGCGATTGACCAAGCGTTGGTACATAGCTTCGGCGTTTTTGAGGTCAAAAGGCATCACCTTGTAGCAGTATACCCCCGGTCCGTTGTGAATGCGGTAAGATTCTCGTCTGTCGGATTCATACGGATCTGGTTGTAGCCGGAGAATGCATCCATGAAGCTAAGTAGCTCGTGGCCTGCCGAGCTGTCGACGAGCTGATCTATCCGAGAGGGGATAGTTGTCTTTCGGGCAGGCCTTGTTGAGCTTGGTGAAGTCGACGCACATGCGCCACTTCCCGCTTGATTTTTTTAACCATGACTACGTTCGCCAACCATTCCGAGTAAGACACATTCCGAATGAAGTTGGCGGCGAGAAGCCTGTCTACCTCATCCTCATTCTTCTTTTGCTTGATCGGGGTGAAGCTTCGTTTTTTCTGCTTGACGGGTCGGACCGTAGGGTCCATCCCGAACTTGTGAGATATGATTTTGGGGTCGATCCCAGGCATGTCGGCAGGTGCCCAGGAGAACACATCAGAGTTGTTCCTGAAGAAGTGAACCAGGTCGTCTCGCTGAGTCCTCGTCAAAAGCGACCCGATCTGAACGGTTCGTTCATCGTCCCCTTCTACGAGGAGGACTTCTATCAGTGGCTCCGCCGGGGTCCCTTGGACCTCTTTTTGCTCGTCTCGAGTGTTTAGAGAATCCTTGATATTATCCTTGCCCTCAACATCATTGTTTGGGCGCTCAGACGTAGACGTTGTGGTGAAGCAAACCTTTGCAGTTCGTTGGTCCCCGTAGGCCCGACCTATACTGCCTTGGTCGAGTGGGAATTTCATCGCTAGGTGGTAAGTTGATATCCGGGCCCAGAGGGAGTTCGGCGTCGGGCGACCGAGGAGGACGTTGTAGGCCGATGGGATTCTAGCGACGATAAACTCCACAGGCATGGTGCGCGTACGACTCGCCTCCCCAATGTTAAATTGGAGGGTGATTACCCTTTCCGCCGAGATGGAGTGGTTAATGAACCTGATAGGACGTGGGCGGTGGGACTTAGGTCCGACAGGGTGAGTCCCATGCGCAGAAAGCAGTCATAAAAGAGAATGTCTACCGAGCTTCCCGAGTCGACCAGTATCCTCTGCACTTCGTAACTGTGGACCCGAGCTGTGATCACCAGCGGGTCGTTGTGAGGCAGGGATATACCGTGGAGCTCCTCGTCGGTAAAAATGATCGGCCCGGCTGCTTTAGCCTTCTTCATCGGGCGGCCGCCAGTCCCCCCGATCGGTGAGGGACGCCGAGTCTCGTCGGTTCCCGTCGTACCCCCTGCCGACACGACCATGATTTGGCCGATTGTCAACTCGCCGGAGGGGGATTGTGCTCTTGCTCATGGTCGGCTTGCCGCTTGTCTCGTAAATACGTTGCCAGGTGCCCCGAGCGGATTAACTCCTCGATGTAGTCTCGGATGTAGTCTCGGAGCTACTTGCAGTTCTCGGTGGAGTGGCCCTGCGACCTGTAGAAAGCGCAATAGGGGTCCTGGGTGCGCTTTGTCTCCCTATTCGAGACTGGGGGGAGTTTGAAGAACATCTCGCTTTTAGCCTCCTCCAACAGTACCATCTGGGAGACGTTGAGCGGGGTGTACTCCTGAAACTTCGGGGAGTAGGGATTTGGCCGCTCAATCTTCTTTTTCTCCTCCCTGACCCTTTTCTTTTGATCGGTTTGCTTTGTCCGGGGTAGATTGGCATTCACCTCGGACTTGAGCTGGATCTCACGTTCGGTCCAGGCCTTTACCTCGGCCATGGTCTTATGTTGTGCTAATGCAAAGGAGCATAGCCACTTCTTGTGCCTAAGACCCGACCTAAGGGCCGTGATGACCGTTTCGTCCCGGTGTTCTGGGACCTCAAGGAGGGCGTTGTAGAAACGAGTGACGTATCCTTTGAAGGATTCTTTGTCCCCGCTCCTTATAGTGAAGAGATGGTCAATGTTCCGCTTCTGCCATTTGTTCTCGACGAAGTGGCCGAGAAATTGGGTGGCCAACTCATCGAAGGTAGAGATTGAGTGTGGCGCGAGTTCTCGGAACCAGTCTCATCCGGAGCGGATGAGAGTGGCTGGGAAAGCGCGGCATTGTGCGGCGTCGAAATAGTTCTGGAAACTCATCCCGGCTGTGAACGCGTCCAAATGGTCTTTCGGGTCGGACTTCCCGTCGAAGAGTGAGACCTTCGGGGGCTTGTTCCGGAAGGAGACATGGACGGCGAGTAGCTCTTTGGTGAAGGGCTTCGTGAGCGAGTCGGCGGTGTATTTAGCCCCGTCGCTCGAAGGACGACTTTCCCGATGCATGCTTTCGATCTTCTTTTCGAGGGCGTCGAGTCGGCCACGGTATCCCGACGATTCGGCATACTCTGATTTTTGGCCTATGCTGCCGGAGATCTGCGCCTGGCCGCGGCCCCAGTTCCATTCGATGAGGTTCCTTAGGTCCCTTGGCGAGGTCGTCTTCGAGCTACCGTGTTGAGTCCCGTCCGCGCGACCTCGTCGAGGGAGGGGGTGCCTATCATACCTGGGTGCAGACGAGCTGACCGACACCTCCTCGGAAGGGATAAGGGCGCGATGGGTCTCTAGGCGAGGTGCTCTGGCAAGAGATCTCGGTGTTGGGCTGTGCGGCGCCCAGCGGGTCATTGAATTTGTTGTCCCGGGGGATCTGCGGCTGCCGGAGATAGCGAGACGGTGTTCGGTCGTGTCAACACGGGCAGAGTCTTCTTTCCCTCTGTAGGGGTCCCGGTCCAGAGGTGGGGGAGCGGCGACCTGGGGAGCTTGCCCGGCCGTTTGGACACGGACAAGTGTATCCACAACGGACGTGAGCCGATCTATCCGAGCGGATAGGGCGTGAATGGCGTTCGGGGGAGGAGATTCATCCGTGCCTCCATTGTGGGGAAGGTGGCGGCTAGCGCTTGGATCGCCGCGGTGATCGCTCGCCATGAGTTTGAGATTGGAAGGTGAACTTTCGTTGAGTGGAACTAATTTCCCATAGACGGCGCCAGCTGATGGATCTCCTTCAGATGTTACCTTCCGTTGATCTGCAGCGAGCGATGATGGATGGCTGAGATTGGATTTGGAGGGTTGCCTCCTGAAACGTGTGGATCTCAATGGGTTTTATGTGGTTAAGACCGAGCTACCTATAAGGAAGTCCCGGGGTGGTTGTGCCACCGAGGACCCTTCGACCATCAAGTTAGACGGGGTATTTTTGCAGAGTAACGGCCTATTAGGGTAAAATTGGCTTACCTGAGTTGTCTGAGAGGGGTTTATATAGTGGCAGCCATGGACAGGCGGGCGCGAGATTCACGCCGGCCGTTACGCCCATGGCGTTACGCCCCTGGCGTTACGCCCACGTGATAAGCGAGATTCCCCATTAATGACGAGATATGCTCGTTAATGAGGGATCGTGATGGCGTGGAACGTGGGATTATAGGCGGCCGATATCTCGCACCTGGCGAGATTCGCGGAGCCGTGGCGGAGGCTCCTGTGATCGGTGTTGTGGGTCGGTCGGAAAGACCTAGGAAGATAAGCTCGGCGAGATGCTCGGGAACGAGCCGGAGGCCGAGGCATCTTGGATCTGTGATAACTCGGAGGTGAGCTGGGGTGGTCTGGAAGGCTACTGAAGGTCGGTAACATCCTCGGGTCGTAGGCCCGGGGTATGTTTCCAACGTACCGTTCTCGGTCCGACTTCTTATAAGCTCTGGGACACGTCATCTGCCACGTGTCATGATCTAGGGAGTCACCAATATTGAGCATCATCACTAACCGGCGTAGACCGATCCCTGGAGAGAAAAAAACATTTCGTCTAAGCAAAGTTCAAAAAATAAGCATTTGAGTGAGACATCCTACTAACTGTTTGAAGCATGAACCATAGTCATTCAAAGTGTGTCAAGGTTCCTTTCTAATGTCTAAAGGCCAGTTTATTAATCTTACCATAGATGTAAAAAACAACACAACTAACTTAAACTAAGAACATAAAACCCATTTGATGGAGGTCCTTTTCTGGTCTCCCTCAGATGTTGTCTTCCGCCGATCTCCCGGTGGATTTGGAAGGTAATCTCCTGTTTCGTGTGGGTCTCAGTGGGTTTTGAGGAGATTGATGGTTTGAGGAGTTTAGCGCCGAGTACCTGCAAAGAAGTCCCGGGGTGGTTTGGTACCACCGAGGACCGTCCGACGATCAAGTTAGCACTAGATCCGAGCAGAGTAACGGCTAAGTGGAGTAGAAATAGCTTCTTGACCATTCTGTGATGGGGGTTTATATAGAGGCGGCAGCACGCAGCAGTAGGCGCGAGAATCTCGCCGGCAGTTACGCTCCTAACGACACGTCCGCGTAAAGAGCGGATCGCCCATTAATGGAGATCGTGGTGGCGTGGAATGTGGGACGTTGCTGGCGGAGAATCTGTGCATGGTGAGATTTGCGGAGTGGCGGTTACGCCTGTGAGTGGTGGAGTTGGTCGGTCGGAGGGACCGAGGAAGACGGCCTCGGCTGGGGAGCTCGGAGATGAGCAAGAGGGCCGAGGAGTCTTGGTCCTGTGGCAGCTCGGGACGAGCCGAGGGGCCGAGGAGGCCAATTTGCAGAGGGCCCCGAGGAGGGCCGGCTTGCGTTTGCAGGTCGGGTGTAGGGGTGGCCTGGTCGGTCCCTGTGGGCCCTTTCTTCTGAGTTTTGGGACACGTCATCTGCCACGTGTCCTGATCCTAGGGATCCCCAATATTGAGTATCATCATTAGTCCCCCACTCTTATCCCGACCAGCTAGCGGGTCGGGTCAGGAGTGGACTGCCGGGCTGCCCGGGGTGAGTTCCCTCCTAAGGTTTCGTCGGGACGCATTCCCGGGCTGTCAGCTGTCTTTCTTGTCAGTGAATCAGGGCGAGATCTCTGCATTTAAGAAAGGTGCTCCGGTTCGTGCATCTTGCCGTTGAAGCGACGGCCTATGTGTCGAGCGTCGGTTGGCCGACACGACGTGTGCAGACCTGCGACGCCTGCAGGGGTGCGGTCCAGCGTGGGAACGACAAGTGGAACAATCGGAGCCGTTGGATGCGAGAAGGTGTTTTGGCGGGAGACAAAGGGCGCCGTTGGATGAGGTCGCTTGCTATGATAAATAGGGGTGGGGCCCGTTCCAGGGCCCATATTTTTTCATATTTTCCCATTCTAAGTCCTGGTTGCTCGGTGCTCGCCTTCTTTCTTCCGTTTTCGTTTCCTGAGGACCCTTCTTCTCAAGGTTAGATGTCTTCCTTTATCGAGTCAGTAGATGTCGTCGGAGTAGGTTCTAAGGACCCTTTAGGTGAGCCTGAGTCCTCTCGGAGAGCAGGGGTCGGGCCCTCTTCCCGGGATCGTGCGGCGGGGGCAGCCCCCAGGGAGGAGGCGGTAGATGCTGCCCCCGGCGCCTCGTGTTGGGTGAGGTATGAGGATGAGCTCGCCAATGCTCGAGCTCACTTCCACATCCCCCCGTGATATACGCTTCGTCTGGCCAAGGAGGGAGAGGGGGCAGACCAAGTACGGGGCAGGGAAATCGCCCTGTACTTGGAAGTTTTTTGAGGTAGAATGCGCCTGCCCTTCTTTCCTGAGGTCGTCAAAGCGCTGAAATTTTTCGAGTTAGCCCCTGGCTAGTTAGTGCCGAACTCGTGGAGAATTCTCCTCGGGTTCCTAATCCGCCTGAAGTTACAGGCGATTCCTTTCATCCTCTCCTTCCTTGATTCTTCCCTCGTCTTAAAAAATCACCCTGGTGGTTGAGCGGGCGACCCGAGGTGGATCTACCTTTCTTTTAGAAAGCGACAGGGGGGCCCCGCCTGGACATGGGTTGTGGCCCTACCTTCTTCCATTCACGACTGGAAGAAGTTCTTCTTCGTTTCCCCCCTGAGGGCGAGGACTGGCCCGTGCCTACATAGTGGTCAAGGGAGAAATGCTTGCTGGGGAACCAGTCCAGTGACCCCGTCGCGGTGAGAGTGGCGTCGTGGGAGCCCATCCCCCGTTTCGACGTGCTGCTATCTGAAAGGGTCCTGAGTTGGGCCGGGCTCAGCCCCATTGAGTTCGTCGGTAAGTTTAGGCTTGCTTTTTGACTTGTATATTGCTTGTGTCGCTGAATTCTTTACATTTGGTTCTGTGTAGGACCCATGGACATGGACTCGCTTCGATCTTCCATGCGCCAGCCGAGGAAGGTCGCGAAGGCTGGGGACGCCAGCTCTTCTCGCTCAAAGCCTGCCCCGACTCCTCCTCCGGTGGTCGCATCCCGTGAGCGTTCGGGGGTGGATCCCGCCCCGGGGCCTAGCAGAATGTCGGGCCGGAAGCGGGCTCGGATTCTGGAGGACCCGACCTCGGAGGAGGAGATCGGTTCTCCCTCTTCGCCGCTCAAGAGGAGTCCCTAGAGATCTTCCCGGGGCCCGTCTTCGCCGATCATGGTGGAGGAAGGGGGCTTCCAGCTCGCAGTGCCTTCGGGGCTATCCGTCACGGATAGCCTGCTGTTTGAAATAGAGATATCGGCCGGGGGTAGGGTCCCCGGAGGGACTTTCAGGGCTCAGCTGGCGTCCATCGCCCAGAAGTCCGTGCAGGTGAGTGTTTGGTTTTTTGGTGAGATTCAGTGCCTCCTTCGTCTTTCTGACCCATTTCCCGTCTTTCAGGTTCTCCAGCACGTTGCCCACGCCTTACGCATGGAGGCCGAGGTGATTGCCCCGGCGATGAAGGCCGCGGGCCAGCTCGCCTCACTGGAAGAGAGCTCAAAGCGGGAGCTGGAGGCGGTGATGGCGAGGGTCGCCACCCTGGAGGGCGAGGTGGAGGCTGGGAAGCGGGAGGTCGCCCGGTACCGCGAGGCCGCCGTGGCTGCCGAGGCCAAGCTCGAGGACACTCAGGTGCTTGCCGGCAACCTGAAGAAGACGGTGAAAACCCTCCGGAAGGAGCTGGGGGCGGCGGCCGAGTCGGCGAAGTCGGCCGACCTGAGAGCGGCGAAGTTGGCTGACCTCTCGGCGGCGAAGGCGGTGGAGGGCTACAAGAAGTCGAAGGACTTCTATGATGACCTGGACGTTGCCACGACCCTCATCTGGTACGAGGCCCTCGACGCCGTTAAGGCCCGGATGCCGGGGTTCGCCGACGAAGAGCTCCGGGCCGAATACACCCTCGCGGATGCCGATGAACAGGGGCAGGAGATTCTTGGCGAGGAAGTCGCCGAGGACCCAACTCGTCTCGTGGTGGACGACGAGGGCCTCGAGGTCGCTCCTGCCCTGATGCCTAAAGCCCCCATCTTCCTCCTTTTATTTTGTTGCTTCTGGAATTTTGTAAGCCTCTGAGCATTTTGTAAGGCTGGGGAGCCCAAAATACCCTTTGTAAAGACTTTACTTTTTAGTAATAAAACTTTTTCTTTGGTTTCATCGGTTTGCATTTTGTCTTTTGTTTATGAAGAACGCTTGTAAAATATCTCTGCTTGCACTGTTGGGCTTCTATGTCAGGTCGGCCATCTGTCTAGCGATCGTTCGTCGAGTTGATTTCGATCACTTGCCAAGCACGCAAAGCGCTGCCGAGAGGGAGGCGTCTCCATGGCCCCGAAGTCGAGGGAGGATCGCTCAGACTTGGATGGACCTGATGCCCCTTATTTGGGCCTCGGATTCTTTGCATGTGACGGGCAGAGAGCTGTCCTCCGTATTTGTACTGAGTATGCATGTGAGGCTGCTCGATTATCCCTTGGCGCGGGCCTTTCACTACTGGCGTTGCGAGCGGCGACCCCTAGCTGGGGCTGGTCGAGCGAGGGTCGGGCTCGACTGTCCTGGGAGGACTTTAGGTCCTTAGCATTGGGGCTGTAAGAAGCCTACTAAGGATGACCGGGCAGTGAAGCTGCGCGGTTGCCTCTTTGCGAGGTCTTTGTTCTCTGGCGTCGTGGGTAGGCAACTACCAGCCTAGGATGAATGAGCGGGGTAGCCGCTCGGGTGCTTTTTGTGAGGGCTTCGATCCCTGGCGCCATGGGTAGGGAGCTACCATCCGGAGATGACCGAGCAGGGTAGCTGCTCGGTTGCTTCTTGCGAGGGCTTTGATCCTTAGCGTTGGAGGGGCTGTAAGAATCTCACTAAGGATGACCGGGCAGTGAAGCTGCACGATTGCCTCTTGGCGAGGGCTTTGATCTCTGGCGTCGTAGGTAGGCAACTACCAGCCTGGGATGAATGAGCGGGGTAGCCGCTCGGGTGCCTCTTGCGAGGGCTTCGATCCCTGGCGTCATGGGTAGGGAGCTACCAGCCGGAGATGACCGAGCAGGGTAGCTGCTCGGTTGCCTCTTGCGAGGGCTTTGATCCTTCAGGATAGGGACCGAGCAGGGTTACTGCCCAGTGCCTTTTGGCGAGGACTTTGATCCATGTCGGTTGTGGTAGGAAGCTACCAGCAGGGGATAGCCGAGCAAGGACTCGACTGCCTCTGGGAGGACTTTGGTCCTTAGCGCGGGAGGGGCTGTAAAAAGCCTACCAAGGACCCTTGGCCGGACAGGGTTACTGCCCGGTGCCTCTTGGCGAGGGCTTTTGTCCTGAAGGATAGCCGAGCGAGGGATCCTCGGGCTCGACTGCCTCTGTGAGGGCTTTTGATCCCTGTCGGTCGTGGTAGGAAGCTACCAGCCGGGGATAGCTGAGCAGGGTAGCTGCTGAGCTGCCTCTAAGGAGGACTTGGATCCTTACTGTTGGAGGGGCCGTAGGAGGCCTGCTAAGGATAACCGGGCAGTGAAGCTGCATGGTTGCCTCTTGGCAAGGGCTTTGATTCCTGGCGTTGCGAGTAGGGAAGATACCGGCCAGGTATAGCCGAGCAGGGTAGCTGCTTGGTTAATTCTTCATGAGGTTTAGCCCGACCATCCAGTTGTAGGCAGGGGGAACAGGAACGGTCGCGGCGACCGTGTGCGTAGCATGTGCATTGATTGTGGGGGGAGGCGAAGCGCTAGGGTCGCGTCGTTTCGATTCCGCCAGAGAAGGCTCGATGATCGCCGCGTGGCAGCGACTTTTTGGGTGAAAGCGGGCGACTGTTGAGCTCCGTTGGGATGCAGTGGGCTATATAAGGCTGAAGGAGCACTGGTCCTTCCTTTCTTCATAAACAGATCATCGAGAATGCAAGACTTCCCATTTACCATCTCCGACATCATCCACTTCGAAGACGTATACCTTTATGACCAGAACTGCACCGAGGACACGGTGCAGTTGGTCTATGGGAGCATCAAGAACCACTTCGGCCGGCTGCTCTCCCGACGGTCCTCCCTACTGCAGCTGCTGATGTACTCCATCTGGAGGGCGTCGCCGGGGCTTTACAACCCCCTGTCCGAGCAGCTCTATGACGAGGCTGTGGGCAAGCTGCGGTCTCTGAGGCGTTTCGGCCTGATCTCCGCGAGTCGGCTGGCTCGCTCAGAGGCGCTCGTCCGCGAGTGCTACGAGCTGAGGCTTGGGGTCAACGCACGCGGGGGGAACCGAGGGCAGAGGTTGGATCTCGCAAGGCCTTGGCTGGCGGAGATCTTTACCGAGTATCATGAGCAGTGCTCACTACACCCCCTTCCCCCGCTGTTGTAATTTTCTTTTTCTTTTTGTATGTATGGCTGAGGAGCCCATAATACCTTTTTTGAATAAATGAGATCTTTCCTTCTTTTTTGCAACGTTCTATTGATCTTTATTAAATTAACAACAGACCCTAGGAAGAGTTTACATTGCTTCAACAGAAACGTGCATGTTAATAGATGACCTTACTAGCGCGGCCCGAGCTCCCCGGGAGCTTAGTGGCTTCCGCGCTCGGCATCGAGTACGAGGCTCCCTGAGTGCCGGACGGGTCATCAGATGAAACGAGCATGATCTGGCCGATGGTCAGCTCGGTGAGTGGGGGACGCTGCTCCTGCTCGTGGTCGGCCTGCCGTTTGTCCCTCAAGTAGGCGGCGAGGTGCCCCGATCGGATGAGCTCTTCGATGTAGTCCCGGAGTTGCTTACAATCCTCCGTGGCGTGGCCCAGGGTCCGGTGGAAGGCGCAGTAAGGGCCCCGGGTTCGTTTCGAGGCCTGACGTGGGATTGGGGGGAACTTGAAGAACCCCTCGCCGTGGGCCTCCTCCAGTAACACTGTGAAGGAGACGTTGAGCGGGGTGTACTCCTGGAATTTCGGGTGATAGGGCTGCTGACGCTCCGGCCTCTCTTTCCAAGCCCTCTTTTTCTGATCGGACCGTTCTGCTTGGGGGAGGTTCGCGTTCACCTCGGACTCCAGCTGAACCTCGCGCTCGGTCTATGCCTTGACCTCGGCCATGGTCCTAGGCTGTGCCAACGCAAAGGAGCGCAACCACTTCTTGTACCTAAGGCCAGATCTGAGCGCCGTGATGACGGTCTCGTCCCGGTGCTCGGGGACCTCGAGGAGGGCATTGTAGAAGCGGGTGATGTAAGCCTTGAACGTCTCCTTGTCTCCGCTCTTTATTGTGAAGAGGTAGTCGACTGTGCGCTTCTGCCGACGGTTCCCAACGAAGTGGCCGAAGAACTGAGTAGCCAACTCGTCGAAGGTCGAGATTGAGCGAGGATCGAGCCCTCGGAACCAGTCCCGACCTGCGCGGATGAGGGTGGCTAGGAAGGACCTGCACTGGGCGGCGTCGGAATGGTCCTGGAAGCTCATCCCCGCGGTGAAAGCATCCAAATGGTCTTTCGAGTCGGTTTTCCCGTCGAACAGAGAGTCCTTCGGGGGCTTGTTGCTTTAGGAGACGTGGACAGCGAGCAGTCCCTCAGTGAATGGCTTGGTGAGCGAGTCGGCGGCGTACTTAGCCCCGTTGCCCGAGAGGTGACCTTCCCGGCGCATGCCCTCGATCTTCTTCTCGAGGGCGTTGAGCCGGCCGTGGTACCCCGAGGATTCGGCGCCTTGTGATCCATGGCCTCGGCTGTGGGAGACCTGCGTCGGGGCGTGGCCCCGGTTTCTCTCGATGAGGTTCCTCAGATCCCCGGGTAAGGTGGCTCTCGAGCAGTCGTGGCGAGCCTCTTCTGTGCGGCCCCGTCGGGGGAGGGGGTGTCGATCATGCCTGTGGACAGGCGGGGTGACCGACATCTCCTCAGGGGGTAAGGGTCGCGAGGAGCCATGGGGCGCCCAGCGGGCCTCAGGGAGTATCGGCCCGTGAGATCTGTGGCCAGGAGTCGTAGCTTGCTGGTGGTCAGCCGTGCCGACGAGGGCAGAGCCTTCTGGAGGCGGAAGAGAGGCGATCTGGGGTCCAGGCCCGGCCATTTGGACGCGGACGAGCGCCTCCACGAGGGACTGTAGCCGGTCTATTCGGCTGACGAGGGCGTTAACGATAGTCGTCGAAGGAGGTTCATCCGTGCCCCTGGTGATGGGGAGGCGGCGACTAGTACCTGAATCTTCAGGATGGTTGTTTGCCATGTGGACGGAGATCGGAAGGCCAACTTTGTTTTTGTGGAGTTTGCGTTCCCACAGACGACGCCAACTGATGGAGGTCCTTTTCGGGTCTCCTTCAGATGTTGTCTTCTGTCGATCTCTCGGTGGATTTGGAAGGTAATCTCCTGTTTCGTGTGGGTCTCAGTGGGTTTTGAGGAGATTGATGGTTTGAGGAGTTTAGCGCCGAGTACCTGCAAAGAAGTCCCGGGGTGGTTTGGTACCACCGAGGACCCTCCGACGATCAAGTTAGCACTAGATCCGTGCAGAGTAACGGCTAAGTGGAGTAGAAATGGCTTCTTGACCCTTCTGTGATGGGGGTTTATATAGTGGCGGCAGCACACAGCAGCAGGCGCGAGAATCTCACCGGTAGTTACGCTCCCGACGTCACGCCCGCGTAAAGAGTGGATCGCCCATTAATAGGGATCGTGGTGGTGTGGAACGTGGGACGTTGCTGGCGAAGAATCTGCGCATTGCGAGATTTGCGGAGCGGCGGTTACGCCTGTGAGTGGTGGAGTTGGTCGGTCGGAGGGACCGAGGAAGACGCTCTCGGCTGGGGAGCTCGGAGATGAGCAAGAGGGCCGAGGAGTCTTGGTCCTGTGGCAGCTCGGGACGAGCCGAGAGGCCGATGAGGCCAATTTGCAGAGGGCCCCGAGGAGGGCCGGCTTGCGTTTGCAGGTCGGGTGCAGGGGTGGCCTGGTCGGTCCCTGTGGGCCCTTTCTTCTGAGTTCTAGAACACGTCATCTGCCACGTGTCCTGTCCTGATCCTGGGGATCCCCGATATTGAGTATCATCACCATTGGAATATGGTCTGAGATGCATCGGCTTTGTCGTGTCCTTCTTAGTTAAAGGTGACGGAGATGGGACTCCGCACAATACGCCTATTGGAAACCCACTTCAAATATCCTTGGGATACACTTCCATTCCCGCCGGTTTAGCTCATGCTAAATGTCACCGCAAATTTCATCTCTTCGTTCGTCTTTGAGAACTGCAGCATTTTTGGTTCTATGCTCACTGATGCACCGGCCGGTGCATCGATCTCTGCCCAATATGCCGCATTTTCCTTCCAACGTTTTCACCGGTCGTGCCAAAATGACCGAAGTAGTACCTAAAGCGAACAACACTGTGATTGACGGATAGTTTAGCTCTCCTTTAGTGATACTTTTAACACTTGAGCAATCGATCGACTGACCGACGATCATTTTAACCTGTGTGCTATTACAGCCCAAGCCGCAAGGGTAAGGGATCAGATATAGTCGGTCGGATTAAGGTCATAAGCCAAACCTGGATCCGAGGCGTTGCTTGGGTTTACATGACCAGCCCCCATAGCGAAGAAGTCGACATGTTGGTGTTGTTCGTCGAGGATGGGATTTCCTTCTCAGTCGATCACTTCGGCCGTTGTCATTATTGCAGATTTAATTGCGGCAGGAGACCAATTTGGACGTTCACTCTTCAATAGTGCCGCGATCCCGGCAAGATGAGGGGCGGACATAGATGTTCCAGAGATTATGCTAAAGTTGATTCCAGTTGACTCCGGACTAGCTGGGTTGGCCATGCAGTAAGTATTTCGACACCAGGACCGGTAATGTCCGGTTTAAGAATTCCGGGGCTCGCCAAGCTTGGCCCCCTTGATGAAAAGTATGATATTACAGGAGAAGTTGTTCCGAACACCGTCCCCTTGAAAGTAAACTAAACAGTCGGGTTTTATGACAGGTTGAGGTACTCTTTGACTTTCAAACCATCGGAATAAGATGTATGTGAAGCCGGAAGAAAATGGATATCATGGATATCGGCTCTGGTAACAAATCCTTGGGGCTGCCGATTCATGAGAACCATTCCGACTCCACCTGCGCTCCTCACAACTGATCCCTTTTCAAATCTGAAGAAGTTGCCACCGACCTCACACAACACCACTTTGCCCCTGATGTCAAGTCCGTCCAACGAGCCATTTCCACATAAGGCGGCATCGGGCTTTCCGCTAGCACCTGTGTAGACTAAAGGAAATAAGGTAGAAACAGTCTTTTGGTTGAAAGAGAGATTGTCCTTGTAATTCGACTCGGTTTCCAAGTGTGACCATAGTCTGGAAGCTCCTATCGTTTGTGATCGCGGCTACTGTCAGTATCCTTGGCGCCTCATTAGAGAGTGAGCTAGCATCAGGTCCTCCGTTTGCAGCCGAACAGCTTACAAACACTCCCTTCTGCATAGCTCGAAAGCTACCAATTGCAATGAGATCGCACAAACGATAGGAGCTTATCAACCCCGTCAGAGAAGGTAGCATCCATGCCTGCTAGTAAATTGATCGTCTTGGTAGCCCCCTTCTCACAATCCCTATACATGGCGACATGAGCCATAGGAGCCATGCCGCTCGCTACGCCTCAAGCCTGTCCAAGGACTTGAGCATCAGACACGAAAGCACCTGCTGCTGTGCTTGAGGTGTGGGTCCCATGTCTCTGTTGAAATCGATTGCAAATTCGGAGCCGGATCAAGTGCCCAACATGAAGCCCAAGTGAAGCCAATTAAGTGGCACGTACAGTGCGCGTGAAGAGTTGAAGATTTAAACTAATCATTAATTTAAATCAAGACCTATGTCTAACAAACTATAAACTTATCTCTAAAGCTATGGATATATATAATAGATTTAATTAATTAATCTACAAGGCCATGATTAATACACAGAGCCTTTTATTAGGCTGCAGCTGTAGTGGAGTTTTAAAAGGGCCTGTGGCCAACAAAAATTAACAGAGCTTATAAAAGGCTAAGGGTTGGTTGCGGCTATTAAGATGAAGTTTGCGCGGCAATTAAAAATCCACCAGACAGAGAAGAGATAGATTTGTACAGAGACGAAGAGAGAGAGAGATTTCTTGTATTGTGTTTATAGGGCTTGAGGTGTATCTCGTGTAATTCTGAATTTAGTGGAAGTTCTCGTTGCGAAGGCAGGATTATGTGCTGGTTGTGTCGAACCTGAGTATATCGCTGTATTCTTTGTGTTGTTGTATGATTTTCTATTTGTTTGGTGTGTTGTGATAGCTGCCGGATATATTTTTTTTATTGTCTTTGTTTATATGCGATTCTGTTTATTTTCGCTGTGCCGTGCCGCTTATCCCTGCGATAGACTCGTGTGATCCCTTCATGGTTCACCGAGTCGTGTTAGAGTAGATCAGGATACAACAAGAGGTATCAGAGCTCATGCTCGGTGATCCGGAGATCTTGAGAAGATGATGACTACGAACTAAAAGATAGAAAAGTTTGACGGTCGTAATAATTTCAGTTTATGGAAGTTGAAAATGACTGCAGTTTTGAAACAATATGGTATTCACAAGATAGTTTTCTTGAGAGATAAGTTACCGAAAGGGATAACAGATATAGAGTTGGAGACGATGGAAGATAAGGCGCACAGTTCGTTACACCTATTCCAAGCCGACGAGACGCTTTGCGAGATCGCGCAAGAGCCCACATCAACAACTATTTGGAATAGGCTGGAGTCGCTCTACAATAAGACGTCTCTTACGAACCGTCTCTACCTCAAGCAAAGAGTGTACACCTTGAAGATGAAGGATCAAAGGCCACATAGACGAGCTCAATCAGATTGTGATGGACTTGCGAAATATGGAGCTGAAGACCGACGATGAAGATCAGACGATAATTTTATTGTGCTCTTTGACCGTCGAGTTCGGCCAGTTTTTCAAATCTATGACGTACGGCCGTGATAAGTTATTTTTGGAAGATGTCAAGCCAGTTTTGCACAGTGAGGTTTTGAAGGATAAGGTGGTCAGTGACAGAAGAAGTTTGGACGGCGCGATATTCGCTAGAGGCCGCTTGGTGAAGGGGTCGGATGATGGTTCTAAAGAGACAAGAAGCTAGGTGAATGATAAGTGCAGACATTGCAAAGAAGAGGACATTGGAAGATGGATTGTCCAAAATTAAAAGAGAAAGGCAAGCAAATTTCTATCAGCATTGTAGTCGTAGAGGAGGATTCAGATCAAGGCATTGATTACTCGGTTCTATCGGTATGTGCGATTTCAGATGTACATGATTCTTGGATAGTAGATTCGGAGAGCTCGTTTCTTGTGACTCCACATCGGAGTTGGTTTTCTAGATATCGTTCAGTTGTTGGAGGTTCGGTCTTCATGGGGAACGATGCGTCGAGCAAAGTTGTTGGGGTGGGCACAGTTCGGATTCGCATGCATGATGGGATAGGTCGGACGTTGACAGGTGTCAGACACGTGCCAGATTTGAGGAGGAGCTTGATCACTTTGGGAGCTTTAGTCGGGATCGGCTACAAGTGCATGGCTGACAGAGATTTCATGAGGATTTCCAAGGGTGCTCTGATTGTCATGAAGGCGAAGAATGTGGGGAATCTATATTTTCTTCAGGCACAGACATTTGTAGGATATGTTGTCGAAGCTTCTACTAGTTCTGGCAGTTCAAATTCAGTCAGGATATGACGTCCACGATTAGGTCATATCAATCATACGAGTTTGGAGGTGTCTCAGAAGAGACAGTTACTTGGAGGTGGAGAGTTCGACAGAACAGATTTCCATGAGAACTGTGAGACGGAGATACAATTGGTTCCGATACCGAATTGTTCTTGAGGTGGAGCCAGGCTGTCACGCCCCGCTTCCCAGTGTACAGAGAAGAAGATGTGACGGGCACGCGACGTATTTACTCAGAAGTAAACACGTTAAGCGTAAATAAGCAATATAAATAAATTCACAAGAATGACAAGAAATATAATATAAACAACAACTTTTATTAACATTTATTATTTATATACAATTGAAAAAGAAAGTACAATGATAGAAACCAATGCCTAAACAATGGCATATGAAAATAAAATAAGTACAATTAGACTAGTAGTTTGACTGTGCCTCAATCTGCTCCAAGTACTCCTGGTTGGGCTTGGTCTTCTGAGGATCCGGTCCTCTTGACGAACATTCCAAAGAAAGTAGGAGACAGGAATGTCGTCGGCGAACTAGCGCTCGGTAAGTCCCAAAAGTAAGAATGAAATAGAACAAGTAAAGAGATAGAACTGGTAATTTATACATGTATATGTTTGTTATACTAACCTAGTTGTTTGTAGTTTGGTATAGAATGTATCAGTGTATACGAGAGGAGTCTAAATATCCCGTGGAATATGATAACAAGTAAGTACAAGACCCGTAAAAACCCACGGGACAACGGCACGAGAGTTCAGGTAGGTGTCTTTTAGTATCCATCACCGTGCCACTTTTAATACATTCCATACCAATCTACTCCGTTAAAACCCCGTAATGTATTGTATTGAATTATAGTTATCAGACTTGCCGAGACCATGGATACAAGTTGTTCATATAATCTGGTTCAGGATGTAAACAAGTAGGCATGTAATCAAGCCAAGTTATAGCCATGATTTGGTCAAGTCAAGTCATGTTTGCATGTTCATCTTGTTCTGGTATTCAGGTTTAGGTTCAAATATACAGGTTAGGGTTTGGATTCATGTTTAAATTGTATTCTGGATTGAGATGAATTCAATTTTGATTTAGACCCAGACTTGAGTCAGGCACTTAGAACTGATTTGGATCCTGAATTAGGTCTGAGAGTTATCAGTAACTGCTGCACATGGACGGCAGGATTTGTGTCTTTTTCCAAGACAATTACCATTGATAATACCATCAAGTTTTTCTACCTTAAATAGGCAAGCACTCACTTTCTATGGCTCCCTGCGGCTCAAGAGAATTGATCCCGCTTAGACTCATATTTACTAAAGTTCTTAACAGTGTTTTATATAACTTGAGGGGGTTTTATGAAAAAAATATTTTATATAATCTCAAAATAAACCTTGAGAAGTTATTTATTTTATTTAGGGTTTTCATGGATGTAACTTTTAGGATTTGAGGTATTTTAGTGATAAATAATTTAGCTTGGATAGTTCAAGGTATTTTAGTGTAAAGCTTGACTTTTGGATAACTTGAAGGTATTTTGATGAAACCTGTCATTCTTTTATTTTCTAGAAAATATGGAATTCTATTATATCTTGAAAATATATGGTTTAATAATATTTATATAATTAATAAAAATTAATTTTTATTATTAAGTAGAAAATTTCGTTTTTCTTAAAAATCGTATTAAAATCTTTCGAGACCGAATACTCCGTGTGGGGGTCTGCATCTCGCTCTACTAGCCCGAGAATGTGCGATAATCTGCACCATTCAATAACGGGTTCCCCAAATGAGTTATAGAGGCATAATCACAAAGAGTTTAATAATACTATTTAAAACAAAACCGTTTTTTATAGTCGATGGTATTTTAATGAGATATTGTATTTGCCAAAAAAATATGTAACAACCTAGTTCATTTATACCAATTCCAGTTCCCGTATTTACTTATCTGTGGTATTTCTTGATTTATCGTGTTTTGGGTGCGAATGGTATTTTACATCTTTCATTGCATTCGACCCGACCCGCTTGCTTGAACATGTTTGATTCATATTTATGAATTATCTTGACTTGTTATATAGATACGTGCATATCATGATTAGTACATACCGGCATTTCATCTAGCATCGCATATTTTACCATATAACATTTTAGGTCATGTAAAATAATTTAAAATTGCATTTCATAGCCTGCATCATACCCCTAACCCCGTGGTAGCATCCGCGCATCTTGTTCTCGTCCCGTTCAGTGAAACGAACGTGTTTGGATGGCTACGTGTACATACGTGCATCCGTTCTTGGGGGTATGCATTTTCGTTACCTATGCATTCGTTTTGAATTTTGAAGGTCGCATATATTTTTCATATTTAAAATCTGAATTTTTAGACCCGACCCGGACGCGTTTTGAAATATTTTTGTATCCCTTCAAAATTCAAATTTATTTATTATAATATTAAATTAATTTAACCGTTTAAATTTTAACAACTAAAATCTTTTTAAAACTAACGGAATTTTTTATTAAATAAAATCCTAACTCCACAACTAACTCTCTTTCTTTCTTCTTCTCTTTTCTCACTCTTTTCTTTCTACGCTCAGTCTCTCTCCTCACAAACAAACGAATTTCTTTCTCCTAACTGTTCCTTTCTCTCTCTCTCTCTCTCATCTCTATCTCTTTCTCTCTCCCTCTCTTTATCTCTGTCTCTCTCTTCTCTCTCTCCCTGTCTCTTTATATTATATATATATTTAATTTTTTTATAAACCCTATTTTTTAAACTTACCCCACGTCTTTCCCTCTCTTCCCTTTCTTTATTTTTCTCACCCTCGCCTTCCTTTCTCGCCCACGAGAAAACCCTAGCCCCTGCCTTTGCTCGCCGACGCCGCCTCCACCCTCGTCGGTAACCCATCTCCCCGACCTCCCCGACCTCCTCTCCACATTCTTCTCTCTCTCCCATCTACGTCTTCTTTCTTCCCCACTGCCTCCTGCAACCGAACCCATCACCTCCATCGCCTGAACCCTCGCCGGAACTCCGATCCCGTCGACTCCACACTCTCTCTACCACCTCTCTTTCCTCTCCCCTGCAACTCTCCTTTTTCGCAACGAGAAACCCACGAACCCTAACCCTGCCGCCTCCACATCGCTGTCGTCAAAGCCTCCGACGACGCCCTCTCAACCTCGTCTTCATCCTCCCCTTGTCCTCACTCTCCTCTGCTCATCTCCCCGAGCTTCCCTGCATACCAACCCACTGCAAACCCCGACAACCCCGAGCCAACCCAAGAAAAACCACCACCGCCGGTCACCTAACCCGACGCCTGAACCTCACCGTCGACATCGCTGTTGTCACCCTCATCATCTCCTCACCTCCCTCTCTTCTTCCTCCTCCAACCCCGAGCGCTTGCACATCCATCCCCGAGCACCTCCTGCAACCCGAACCTCACCGCAGCCCACACCCATCGCCGGCACCTCTCATCACTGGAGACCTTGTCACCATCTCCTCGGCTTCTCTGTTCCAAACCCAGAGCCAAGCCACAGTAACCCCCATCGCCTTCATCTCCTCCTCTTGGCCGATTGACAACACTAAACCCTTGACATTCGACAGCCCATTAGACGCGACTCCAAGATGAGAACCGAGGCTCCAATGTGTGGCCTGCTTTTGCGTGAACGAAATGATCATTTCTTTGCCTCTAGATCTCCATTCTATCAATGTTCGATTGTGCGCGCAAAGTGTTCGACGAAATGCCCAATGGAGATTTTCCGTCGTTTTCTCGCATTCTTGCTGCGTGCCGTGCATCTGTGGATCCGTGAGTCAAGTTTATCTTGCTACATATTACATTACATTTTATGCATCTATTTTAATAAATATAATAATTGAATTTCAAACCGTGCATCCAAAGTACTTGTTTTACAATGACCGTATGCATCCATTCTTATCATTTCATATCTAGCATATGCAAACTTATCTTGTCACATATCATACTATAGTATACCGCATCAAATTGAATATAACCATTCACATTTTTTAATTGAACATCGTGCATTAACTAGTTTATCATTTAAAGGTGATATGGGAGTAATTTGCATCCATATCGAATATAACACATATAGCTGCATTTACCGATCTCATTTATTATCTAATACTGTTGTTGTAACACCCCATGCTTAATAGAGAGCATCCTAATTAGTGTTGGAACTATAAATGTAATCCTAATTGATAATTGTGCATCCATATCTTTGAATCTATATCTATTTGCATACCATATCACAATATTCCATTTTATTGTCATTGGTACCCCATACTTGTTTTTGAGCACCCACGTGATATTTGTGCACCCCCTGACATGACTTGATACACCACTACGTGACACGACTTAATATTGTGCACTACTTGATATGTTTGGATCCATGTACATTACCTGACTTAACCTGATGTACCACAGCTTGACCTGTTACCTGATCTTGTTACTAATGCCAACAATCTTAACCTGTTGTCCCTACGGACATTTCCTGTTATCTATTCAGACAAACCTGTACTTGCTTGATCCTGTGTTGGCATTAGCTCCATATTTATCAGTACTTGACTTGAACACATAACTTGGAGGTATGGGGAAATCAATGATGAAACCTGACTTGTAACTCGACAGTTCGATACCTTTACTGATCAGTCTTACGAGCTAGGCCAGCCCCGGGATGATGCTGCTGACATCGTTCGTCGTTACATACCACCTTTTACTGCCTTGCGGCACGTCTCGGATTCAGCCTGAGAGTCTTAGACCGTGGTCCCAGGCACGCACGGGATACTATTGAGTTACATCGATGATTCATCAAATTGATTTCAAAGACTTGAGAGTAGTTAACCCAGTAGACCAGTTTAGATTACTCATTGCACATCACCTGTGCCTTACCCTTCACTGTCACTTTTTATATTACTGTTATACCTATTTTACCGTTCATACTCGTACCTGCATGCCTTACTACCCCTTGATTATATTATTGCTTGATGTTATGACGCACTGACGTCTGGGTTTTGCATGGCCCAGATTCTCTACCTTTGTCGCAGGCTGATCAGGAGTACTTCCGCCGTTAGGCCGAGCAGTGAGGATCCAGTTGGTATCCAATTTTACTTTCCAGGTGTTTTGTTTATTGGATCTATTGCTTATGCATATTATTTTATTCTTGACTCGTTTATTCTGGTTTATGGACATGTGTTAGATAGTTTATTATTGTTCTTGATATCTCTACAGCCGTAATGTGACTGTGGAAGGATATTTCCTATCCACAAGTAGCATGGTTGGCTCTGTCACGTGCCTATCTTAGCCTACTCTGGGAAGCGGGGCATGACAGGGTTTATTTGGTATTAGAGCCATAGGATATAGGTTAATCGGGTTTGATTCTTTTGTAGTTGGGTATTGGACCCAATACACGAATCGTAAAATCCGTAATTAGGAACATGTCCTGCCACCTTATTATCGTTATTCTTGAATCATATCTTCCTCTTGATCCTTGTCTTGACGATATGCAAACGACTTTGCATCTCGGCTTGAAACCTTTCGGTTCCTTATTGTTTCCCCATGTTCCTTTGATTTTGATACTAGGATTTGGACGACTTGAACATAGTTATGTGATTGTACCCATGAATTGCAGCATGGTTACAATACGGTACTCTATGTAAGTAACTTGGAGTTCTGGTCTTGATTCATTTCCTTGTTCCATAGTCGTTATATTGCCTTGCTTCTCTTGCTTTCCAGTTCATGTTTTATCGCAAGCTTGAATCCTTTTTACCGTGCTTATCTTCTTCAGTGTTTGGCTTCAGGTGAAATCGTTTCAGGTATCCTACTTGTTCATGTCTTTCCCGCATTAGAATTATTCAATTCTGGTGCATTCCTTTGTTTGATGTTGTCTTGGGAATGGATTTTCTCTGTACTTTCCACGCTCACATTGATTGTAGGGCAAAGAAAGTGATTTTCCATATTCCCAGACATCCGGAGTTTGTTTTTGCTTGAGGAAGCAGTTCTGTCGGACCAGTCGACTTTAGGGCTAGGCCGACAAACAATGTTCTTTCGTCGATGGAAGTTAATAAGGAGGAAGCGCCATCTGTAGTTCGAGAGTTCATGGATGTATTCGAAGACATCTCGGGTTTACCGCCAAAACGAGATGTGGAGTTCGCGATCGATCTTGTTTCTGGTGCAGCGCCGATTTCAAGGCGTATTATCCGATGGCACCAGTGGAGTTGGATGGAGTAAAGAATCAGGTTACCGAATTGCTAGAGAAGAGTTATCTTCACAGCAGCAATTCACCTTGGGGAGCTCCAGTTCTTCTAGTAAAGAAGAAAGATGGCACAAGAAGGATGTGCATCGATTATCGAGAATTAAACCGGGTGACTATTAAGAACAAGTACCCGATCCCTCGCATTAGGCAGCTTAGTGGCGCAAGGATATTCTCGAAGCTGGATTTGCGATCCGGATATCATCAGGTCCGAGTTAAATCAGAAGATATTTGCAAGACTGCGTTCCGAACTCGGTATAGACATTACGAGTATTTAGGGATGCCCTTCGGAGTAACGAATGCACCGGCGATATTTATAGACTTGATGAACCGAATCTTTTCACCATTCTTGGACCAGTTTATAGTGGTGTTCATTGATGATATTCTGGTCTACTCAAAGAGCATAGAAGAGCATGCAGAACACTTGAAGATTGCACTGCAGACATTGCTTCAAGAAAGATTGTATGCAAAGATGAGCAAGTGCGAGTTTTGGCTTGAAGAAGTGAAGTTTTTGGGGGATGTCGTGTCTGGAGATGGAATCGCTGTTGATCCCAAAAAATTTAGAGCAGTTCGAGATTGGCCGATTTCGAAGAACGTTGCAGAGATCAGGAGCTTTCTTGAACTTGCTGGGTATTGCAGAAGGTTCGTGGAGAATTTTGCTCGTTTGGCTGAGCCTTTGACCAAGCTTACACGCAAGGAAGTACCATTTGTGTGGACGGATAAGTGTGCCTCAGCTTTTGAGGTATTGAAGCAGAGATTGATAACCGCTCCTATTTTGACTGTACCAGACAGTTCCGGAGGATTGGTGATTCACAGCGACGCATCTGAAAAAGGATTGGGATGTGTTTTGATGCAACATGGGAAGGTTATAGCTTATGCATCGAGACAGTTGAAGACCCATGAGAAGAATTACCCAACTCATAACTTGGAGCTAGCAGCTGTGATTTTCGCTTTGAAGATTTAGAGACACTACTTATTGGGCGAAAGGGTCGAAGTATTCACTGATCACAAAAGCTTGAAGTATGTGTTCACACAGAAGGAGCTTATGGAATACTTTCGGAGATTCGAGTTGGAGATCGTGCTACCGCATTCTTCAGGACAGTTGATGCAGCTGCAAGTACAATCATCGTTGATCGAAAGTATTAAAGCAGCACAATTGCAGGACCCAAGATCGCAGAAGTTTCGAGAACAGGTTGAAGCTGGACTTCGAACGGACTTGTTGATTCATGAAGATGGTTCGTTGCGCTATGGTAGTTATTTGTGTGTGCCAAAGGGAGATATTCACGAAGAAGTTACGAAGGAGGCACACAGTTCCGCATATTCCGTACATCCAGGAAGAATGAAGATGTACCGAGATCTACGACAACATTTCTGGTGGGAAGGCATAAAACGGGAGATTGCTCGCTTTGTAGCAAAGTGCTTGGTGTGTCAGCAAGTTAAGGCTGAACATCAAAGGGTTGCTGGTTTATTGCAACCACTTCCGATTCCTCAATGGAAGTAGGAACATATAACCATGGATTTCGTGACGGCTTTACCGCGGAGTCCAAAAGTCAACAATGCAGTTTGGGT
Source organism: Agapanthus africanus (assembly GCA_030015575.1). Lineage (NCBI taxonomy): Eukaryota > Viridiplantae > Streptophyta > Magnoliopsida > Asparagales > Amaryllidaceae > Agapanthus > Agapanthus africanus. The sequence goes on along the minus strand of CM057351.1, from coordinate 313,094,576 downwards.
GATTGTTGAGCGATTGACCAATGCAGCTCATTTTATACCATTTCGAGTTGGTCAATCAACAGAAGTTTTGGCAGAACGGTACATGCAGGAGATTGTAAGATTGCATGGAGTACCGGTGAGTATCGTGTCCGACCGTGACACCCGTTTCTTATCACACTTCTGGAGGAGCTTACAGGAAAGTTTGGGGACTCGATTGAAGTTTAGCACAGCTTATCATCCTCAAACAGATGGCCAGTCGGAGAGAACGATCCAAAATCTTGAAGACATGTTGAGAGCTTGCATGTTAGACTTCAAGGGTTTATGGAAGGATCATCTACAATTGGTGGAGTTTTTTTACAACAACAGTATTCAGGAGACTATTCAGATGGCTCCATTTGAAGTATTGTATGGTCGCAAGTGTCGTTCACCTGTTTGTTGGGATGATGTTGGAGAACGAATATTGTTGGGACCGGATTTGATCGTGCAAACAGTTGAGAAAGTTAATACCATCCGAAATCACGTGAAGGCAGCACAAGATCGACAGAAGAGTTAGGCCGATACATCGAGAAGACCTCTAGAGTTCGCTGTTGGTGATTTGGTATTTTTGAAGATATCACCGACTAGAGGGGTGATTCTCTTTGGAAGTCGAGGAAACCTTAGTCCTCGATTCGTTGGACCTTTTAAGATTTTGGAGCATGTTAGAGAAGTGGCGTATCGATTGGCGTTACCGCAATCTTTGGCGAATGTTCATGACGTGTTTTATATATCTCAACTCCGTAAGTATGTTCGAGATGAAACACACGTGCTGGATCATTTGGAGCTGACTGTACGAGAAGATTTGACTTTTGAGGAGCGACCGATGTCGATTGTGGATCGAAGAGAAAAAGTTCTTAAGAACAAGGTTATCCCTCTCGTACTTGTTTCTTGGGGAAATCGCTCACATGGAGAATCAATTTGGGAACGAAAAGATGAAATCCGGCAGAAGTTTCCACATCTATTCTTGTAGTTTCTTGATTGTTTATCTTTTCTTGTTCTTGGAATTTCGAGGACGAAATTCTTTTTATAGTTGGGTATAATATAACAACCTAGTTCATTTATACCAATTCCAGTTCCCGTATTTACTTATCTGTGGTATTTCTTGATTTATCGTGTTTTGGGTGCGAAGGGTATTTTACATCTTACATTGCATTCGACCCGACCCGCTTGCTTGAACATGTTTGATTCATATTTATGAATTACCTTGACTTGTTACATAGCCACGTGCATCTCATGATTAGTACATACCGGCATTTCATCTAGCATCACATATTTTACCATATAACATTTTAGGTCATGTAAAATAATTTAAAATTGCATTTCATAGCCTGCATGATACCCCTAACCCCGTGGCAGTATCCGTACATCTTGTTCTCGTCCCATTCAGTGAAACGGACGTGTTTGGATGGTTATGTGCACGTACGTGCATCCATTCTTGGAGGTATGCATTTTCGTTACCTGTGCATTCGTTTTGAATTTTGAAGGTCGCGTATATTTTTCATATTTAAAATCTGAATTTTTAGACCCGACTCGGGCGCGTTTTGGAATATTTTTGTATCCCGCCAAAATTTAAATTTATTTATTATAATATTAAATTAATTTAACTGCTTAAATTTTAACAACTAAAATATTTTTAAAATTAACGAAATTTTTTATTAAATAAAATCTTAACTCCACAACTAACTCTCTTTCTTTCTTCTTCTCTTTTCTCTCTCTTTTCTTTCTACGCTCAGTCTCTCTCCTCACAAGCAAATAAATTTCTTTCTTCTAACTGTTCCTTTCTCTCTCTCTCTCATCTCGATCTCTCTCTATCTTTTTCTCTCTCCCTCTCTCTCTCATCTCGATCTCGCTCTATCTCTGTCTCTCCCCCCGTCTCTCTCTCTCTCTCTTTATATTATATATATTTAATTTTTTTATAAACCCTATTTTTTAATCTCACCCCACGTTTCTCTCTCTCTTCCCCTTCTTTATTTTTCTCACCCTCGCCTTCCTTCCTCACCCACGAAAAAACGTTAGCCCCTGCCTTTGCTCGCCGACGCCGCCTCCACCCTCGTCGGTAACCCATCTCCCCGACCTCCTCGACCTCCTCTCCACATTCTTCTCTCTCTCCCATCTACGTCTTCTTTCTTCCCCACTGCCTCCTGCAATCGAACCCATCACCTCCATCGCCTGAACCATCGCTGGAACTCCGACCCTGTCGACACCACGCTCTCTCTACCACCTCTCCTTCCTCTCCCGTGCAACTCTCCTTTCTCGCAACGAGAAACCCACGAACGCTAACTCCGACTGCCTCCACTTCGCCGTCGCCAAAACCTCCGACGATGCCCTCTCGACCTCGTCTTCATCCTTCCCTCGTTCTCACTCTCTTCTGCTCATCTCCCTGAGCTTCCCTACATACCAACCCACTGCAAACCCCGACAACCCCGAGCCAACCCAAGAAAAACCACCACCGCCGGTCACCTAACCCGACGCCTGAACCTCACCGTCGACATTGCTGTCGTCGCCCTCATCATCTCCTCACCTCCCTCTCTTCTTCCTCCTCCAACCCCGAGCGCCTGCACATCCATCCCCGAGCACCTCCTGCAACCCGAACCTCACCGCAGCCCACACCTATCGCCGGCACCTCTCATTGCCGGAGACCTTGTCACCATCTCCTCTCCTTCTCTATTCCAAACCCAGAGCCAAGCCAGAGTAACCCCCCTCGCCTTCATCTCCCCCTCTTGGCCGATTGACAACACCAAACCCTTGACATTCAACAGCCCATTAGACGCGACTCCGAGACGAGAACCGAGGCTCCAATGTGTGGCCTGCTTTTGCGTGAACGAAATGATCATTTCTCTGTCTCTAGATCTCCATTCCGTTAATGTTCGATTGTGCGCGCAAAGTGTTCGACGAAATGCCCAATGGAGATTTTCCGTCGTTTTCTCGCATTCTTGCTGCGTGCCGTGCATCTGTGGATCCCCGAGGCAAGTTTATCTTGCTACATGCTACATTACATTTTATGCATCTATTTTAATAAATATAATAATTGAATTTCAAACCGTGCATCCAAAGTACTTGTTTTATAATGACCGTATGCATCCATTCTTATCATTTCATATCTAGCATATGCAAACTTATCCTGTCACATATCATACTATAGTATACCGCATCAAATTGAATATAACTATTCACATTGTTTAATTGAACATCGTGCATTAACTAGTTTATCATTTAAAGGTGATATGAGATTAATTCGCATCCATATCGAATAGAACACATATAGCTGCATTTACCGATCTCATTTATTATCTAATACTGTTGTTGTAACACCCCATGTTTAATAGAGAGCATCCTAATTAGTGTTGGAACTATAAATGTAACCTTAATTGATAATTGTGCATCAATATCTTTGAATCTATATCTATTTGCATACCATATCACAATATTCCATTTTATTGTCATTGGTATCCCATACTTGTTTTTGAGCACCCACGTGATACTTGTGCACCCCCTGACATGACTTGATACACCACCACATGACACAACTTGATATTGTGCACTACTTGATATGTTTGGATCCATGTACACTGCCTGACTTGACCTGATATACCACAGCTTGACCTGTTACCTGATCTTGTTACTAATGCCAACAATCTTAACCTGTTATCCCTACGGACATTTCCTGTTATCTATTCAGACAAACCTATACTTGCTTAATCCTGTGTTGGCATTAGCTCCATATTTATCAATACCTGAATTGAACACATAACTTGGGGGTATGGGGAAATCAATGATGAAACCTGACTTGTAACTCGACAGTTCGATACCTTTACTGATCAGTCTTATGGGCTAAGCCAGCCCCGGGATGCTGCTGCTGACATCATTCGTCGTTACATACTACCTTTTACTGCCTTGCGGCACGTCTCGGATTCAGCCCGAGAGTCTTAGACCGTGGTCCCAGGCACGCACGGGATACTATTGAGTTACATCGATGATTCATCAAATTGATTTCAAAGACTTGAGAGTAGTTAACCCAGTAGACCAGTTTAGATTACTCATTGCACATCACCTGTGCCTTACCCTTCACTGTCACTTTTTATATTACTGTTATACCTATTTTACTGTTCATACTCGTACCTGCATGCCTTGCTTCCCCTTGATTATATTATTGCTTGATGTTATGACGCACTGACGTCGGGGTTTTGCATGGCCCAGATTCTCTACCTTTGTCGCAGGTTGATCAGGAGTACTTCCGCCGTTGGGCCGAGCAGTGAGGATCCAGTCGGTATCCAGTTTTACTTTCCAGGTGTTTTGTTTATTGGATCTATTGCTTCCGCATATTATTTTATTCTTGACTCGTTTATTCTGGCTTATGGACATGTGTTAGATAGTTTATTATTGTTCTTGATATCTCTACAGCCGTAATGTGACTGTGGAAGGATATTTCCTATCCACAGGTAGCATGGTTGGCCCAGTCACGTGCCTATCTTAGCGTACCCTGGGAAGCGGGGCGTGACAAAATATGTTCAAAAGAGTATCGTACTATATAAACATGTGTGTATTTGAAGGGTGGGTGATTACCCCGTGATGTTTTCTAGAGGTATGTACAAACAAAGGAATAAAAAATGTCATATATAAAGTTCATGGTATTTTCATGTAAAAGTGAGATTTAAGTTATTTAATATGATATTTTAGAGTGAAAGTTGGTTCTAAACATTTATAATATTGTTACAAATATTATGTAAAAGTTGGATGAACAATATGTAATTAAAAAGTGAGATTTTATAGTGTAGAAGATTTACATCGGTACTAACTCCACTTATCGATATTTGTTTTTGAAAAAAGATTCTAGAGAAGAAGGGGGATGATGAGAGGGGACTTACTTATGGATTTTGTTAAGAAGAGAGAGAGAGAAAGGGGTTGAGGTCGTCATGGCATCGTGGGATCGTCGGAACTTGCTTGATTCCTCGCCGGAAGTTGGTCTCTTGCTAACTCCACTTGTACTCTTCTTGTACTGAGAAAAATTTGAGAATTTTGACTAGAATTTTCAGAATGAGGAGAGGCTATGGTATGGGGTTGTATTTATAGTGTGGAATTAGGGTTTTGGAATTGAAAAAAATGAATTAAAATACATTAAAATTGGATTTAAAGATGAAATTGAAGTCCCTGTTTAAATTCAGAGAAATCAAACAGTGCATGGGTAATGGGGGTAGGCCAAGGGTTTTGTGTGCAGAGTACGGGCACTTTTTGCCTACGGGGGCCCATCGCCGCCGGCCTTTGATGGCATCTCACCGGTCCAATGGTGAGGGGGTGCCGTTGGATTCTCGCCACTTGTCCATCTCTCTGTTTATAATATTATGCACATGTTTATTTTTCCTGACTTTTCATTTCTATGTACAGTGCACGTGTAAACTTTTGGGCTTCCAAATGTTTAAAAGAAAAATCAGAAAAAAATAATATGGCTAATGAGATTCGAATACACAGGCTACGTCACAACAGTGCAAGGCTTTACCAGTGAGGTACAAGTTGTTTCTTGTTGTTCTTAACAAAATTTAACTTTTAAAGTGTACTTAGATTTACAAACTCCATTCTGTACATTAATTTAAAAATTTTCGTACAGTAAAATAAGAGTCGTTACACAGGCATTATGTTTCTTTCAGAGACAAATTTTCAAGGAAATTGTGGGTGTACGTTCTCAAATCTGAGGTCAATAATTTTCAGAAGTTCATTTCAGAAGTTCATAACAGTCGTGTTGGATTTGCATCTTGGGAAGTGTGTAGAGGTTTTTCAGTCCAATTTAGGCAGAGGGTTCGCTTCGTAGGGATTCATAGGATTGTACAAGCCAGAGAGGATCGTGCATTAGTACACCACGTTAGGAGATTCTCGGTCAGATAGTATTGCAGGACGGATGGTTCAGACAGTAAGGAAGAACAAGACTTTACGGCTTACGGCTGGTTTGCCGAGAGAGTTTCGGGCTGGAGCCCAATCTACTACCGAGTATCTCATTGATCGGTCACCACCAACGGTGGTAGATATGAGAATTTCCAAGGATTTATGGACTGGAGGTGCTAGAGATTACTCAGGGCTTCGTGTTGTTGGGTGTACTGAGGAGCCGAGGATCAAGAGACGTTCTCTTGTCGGTTTAGGAGGCGGAGCAAAAGAGTATAGATCGTAGTATTCTGAGATCCAGAGTGGAGTAATCAGCTAAGTGACTTTTGTTGAGTATGCGATGCTTTGTAAAAGACAGACTCGGTCAGATGGTGAACGGAGAATAGCCTTGGACTGTATTTAAAAAAAAACACTCATGCGTCCTCACGATACATGAGAAGAATAGAGCTAACGAGATTCTCTCAACTTGTAAGAAAAACACACATTCGTGGATCCTTATGACTCATAAGGGAAAAACACACTTGGGGGCTTCACGACTCCTAAGTAGAAAATACACCTACAAGATTCTTTCGACTTGCAAGGAGAAAATGCTTTTATGAGACCCTTACGGCTCATAAAATTGAAAAGCCTTAGGTGACCGGGACCTAAATCTGTTTCCTAAGCCATTGCTTCCCAACAGGCTACGGAAAATGATAAGTCGCTACTTGCGCTACGCTCTAGTGTTAGCGGTGCTAATGCTGAACCAAAATCAAGATTTCAAATCCCCCAGGGCAAATGATGAGTCCCTCCTGGCTCTTCATTATAGCGATGCTAATACCAAACAAAATCTAAATTTCAAGTGCCACTCAAATTCAAAAGTCCCGCTAAATAAGACGAAAATCAAACAAATCAAATCAATGTCCCATCCGATAGTGCTTCCAAACTCAAAAGGTCCTGCGGAACGAACAAGAAACTCCAAAACAAATCAAATCTCGATACCGCAAAAAATGGAGCAACTCAAATTGTAACATTTCAGAAAAATTTTAAATGTTATTTTAGAATTTTAAATAATAACAGAATTTTAAATAATGATAAAAAGGATTTTATTAAAAATTATGGTAGTTAAGTGTGGTGGTAACTATTTATTAAAGGTTTCTATTTGTTAAAAAAGGTTTTATTTGCAAAAGGTTTTTAAATCTTAAATGGTGGGTATAATAAATGATAAGGAATTTGAGCATTCACATATGTCACGACACTTTACACCCTCATATCCCTCCATCTCATACTCACCCTACACACCTCCTCTTTCATTTTCCTTCATAATTCTTGTGACTAAACCATTCTAAACTGAACCTATCTACTTCCTCAAACCTTTATCACACACAAAAAAAATTTAATTCATCATCTAGCCTAAGGAAAAATAAGTTCTTCATGAGGATTTTTCTTAAAAGCTCAAGCTTAAACTAGTACCAAGTTCAAGATGATCCAACTTGCATCCCGTGGGCTTGGAAGTTCTGTAACATCTCTTTAATTAGGTAAAAAAACTCATCTTTTACAAGTTTTTAAAGTGTTTAAGTTTCGAAGTTTTGGTATGATATCAGAAAAGATAAGTTTTGTAGTTTTTTTTATACTAAATTGGAATCTGTTATAACAAATGAACTCCGAAAAATATTTTGAGAATTTTTTGAGATGGTGAGAACAACTAGAGACCACACCCCAAGCCCATACCCATTTGGACCCAATTTTGCCGCAAATTATTGAGTTTGGCCGCAATTTGCGGTTGGGGTTTTGAATTGGGGTCTGGGATTTTTACAGTAGCTCCTAAACATCCTAAACTAGACTAGTTTATACTCAATTTTGTTCCAAGTTGCTTTTATGAAAATCTGGAACACATATCCTATAAAGGTTAAATAGTTTTACGTTTTAAAAACTTAAGTTTTGAAATTTCGTTATTGCCGGGAGGTAGTTCGATATTGATAACACGCGTTAAAATACGTCGATTGTACATTCTGGTCTATTTGCGTTAGAAGTGTGGTAACGTTTGCGTTTTGATTCTTATATACGCTTGGTTTAATATATAGACTCAGTCACGGAGATGTCCGATACGGCAAGAAAAGGCAAGACATTCGCGAGTTTCGTCTAGTACATATTGATATTATGTGAGTAGGGGGACATTTATATGTGGCAAGTCGGGCGGATGGCGTATAGCACTCCCGACTACCAGAAGCTTTATAAAACTCCGTATCGGTTTCTAAACACTATTAGCGATACGTAACCATATTTTATGTCATATGCATTACATTGAGTACCATACCATCCTTATTGTATATCATATAGATTTATTGAATAGAACACAAGCACAATTATCAACGATTACCATGTTACACAATCACGTACACATATGCTATACTACACATCGTTGGTACTGCTATGACACTTAGAAACTGCTATGCTATTAGTATTTTAATGACATCTATACTAGTCGAAATGATTGTGTACTAAGATTTTGATGTTTGAATATTATTGTCATATATATTCATGTGTTGTACTTTCCTACTGTTACAAGACTGAACCGTTCATTATTGATATCGTAGATTTGATGTTTCTATGAATTTGAGAAATCGTGAGTAACTTTTACAAAATGGATTATATTTTTAAAATTGTGGTTTTCTCATGATATGATGATTTGGCGTCTACCATGTATTTTGTTTTTTCATGATGAGATATTCGAATCGAGGGAGGGGTTAACCAATTACGAATACATGGTGGATCCGGTATTACTCCGAGGGGCAGGAAGACCGTAGGGAGGTACAGGGAGCCTAGCGAGCATGATCGACACTGGAAGTGACATTGGAGCACGGCGGATATCCGGAGGATTCCGACCGTGGCTGAGTGGATATCAGGAGAGGGCCGATTGGTTAAACGGTGCCTACAATATCTGGATTTTATGTCAATGATGGACACAAGCTTGATCGATATTATTCTTATGCTATTTCATTCATATAGTACTTGCATTCATTATTACGCATGTTATACTATATCTTGTGATGTATAATTTTATTCACCGAGTTGGCAACTCACCCTCGTTGTGCCTTAGCTCCTTGCAAGACAGACCGCATGGACGCATAGCAGCGTCATGGATATGCCTTGGGTTTCATCGCAGATTTTGCCAGGTAGGCTACAAGGATACTAACCGCTACTTTTGTTATTGTTGTATCTTTTATCTAGTGTCACTCCATCAGACCATCTCCATCAGACCATCTGTATTATTTGACTTAGAGTGAGTAGTGACTTTATGTATATATTTTTGGGTTGGACTCACGTAGAGTCGACGAGTTAGTTTACTTATGCGGTTTACTTATATTTTACTTGTGATTCCTTGCTTTTGGGCGTCGTATATAAATTGCATGGTTTTGACCACTGATTGGCGTTGTGATAGCTCCCAAGTGGGGATGTCGTTGTATATATATTATATACTTATTTTTATCAAAAATTATAAAGAAGGTGCTGATGAATTTCTGAATGACGAAAACATTTTCAAACTCTATTTCAAAACACTCGACATATATTCTAAAAAAAATAATACTTATAATAACATGGTGTTTCATATTAAGCATATTTTTGAAAACTTCACCTTCTTTATTCTTTTAAAAGATTTAGATCTTGGTTTTTGGCTTACTTGGGCCGCGTCGACTTCTTTAGACGTTGTGTGATCTTAGTGCCGGTCACGTGCTAATTTGGGTCGTGACACAAATCCAATCCTGACACCGCAAAAAGTGGAGCAAGTCAAATCCAACCCTAACACCGCAAAAAGTGGAGCAAGTCAAATCCAACCCTGACACCGCAAAAAGCGGGGCAAGTCAAATCAAGTGTCGACCGTTCACATCGCTAAAATGGCAGTATTGACTGTCCGAGTCGCAAAACTGACAGTATCAACCGTCCACATCGTAAAAAAGGCAGTATCGACCGTCCACTCGCTAAAAGGACAGTATCGACCGTACACGTCGCTAAAAAGGCAGTATCAAGCGTTCAAGCCGCAAAAAGGGCATCGTCGACCTCCACGTCATCAGAAGGGAACCAAATCAAATCAACCTCTATATGAAATAAGATTCATCAATTTCATGCACATAACCCATCCACGTGGTGTGTATTTATTGATGGAGGTACTTTATTGGGGTCAAAAATTACACCCCATTGATTAAATCAAAATCAAAGTCAACGCCCAAGCCCAACTCAAGCTCAAGCAAAGAAGGGGCCTGTAACATTTCAGAAAATAAAATATTATTTTTATGAATTTAAATAATTAAATAATAATTTCTACAAATATTATTATGTATGAGAATTAGTTATAATGAAAGGGTATAATTATATACCGATAATTTAGAAAATATTTGGAAAATTAATAAGAATTATTGATTTGAAGGTATTTATGTGACTTGGGCAATTTTATGAATTATCGTACAACTATTTGTAAATGGGTTATTTACTAAACTTGATTAGTGTTTACTAATTATTCATTAAGTATGATATGTTCATGACATGCAATATGATATGTTGCATAACACTTGTTACATTTTTTAAATTTTTTTTGAAAACCATGTTACATTTCCTTTTTAATTTGGATTTTGTTTTGAAAAAAAATGAAAATGAAGAGGGAAAAGAAAAAGTAAATGAGAGAAAGAGTGAGGTAACTTGTGTTATGGGAGGGTGGGGGAGAGAGAGAGGGGTGAAGCTTCTATATAAAAACCCTTAGCCATTTCTTTACTCCCTTCATTCCTTCATCCTCATTTTCTTCATTCCTCTCCACATCCTCCACCTCTACTACCATCCATGACCACCCTAAAATCCTCACTAAAACACCATGCATCTTTCATAAAAAATGATCTTAACCCCACTACCAACCCTATAGAGGAATCAAGATTAGACTTTGAAGATTTTGAGCAACTCAAGAAAATTCTTAAGTTGCCAAATGAGGTAAATCCTACACTTCTATTTTAGTTTTTAGATTTCCTAATGATTTAGTGTAGTTTAGAGTCAAGTTGATATAGTTTGGTGATGTTTGAAAATTCCTAGATGAAGCTTAAGGCTTATATGGAGTTGTGATGGTATAGTTGAGCATTATTAGTGACCACAACCTTCATAGTGCTTGAATTATAGACTAAAACTGAGAGTAAACCCAAGACTTGAGTTAATTTGTTTCGATATCGTATTTTGTGGTTGTGATGCCTACAGAGAATCTGGAGCGACTTAAGACCCTTATAGGAAAATCAAACATATACATTAACCTAGATAGACCATTAGGAGACCACCAAGAGAAGACGAACCCAAACTTATCACTTGAGACCGGCGACACCGGGTTTATTGGGCAACTTGCCGGACCTAGTATAGGTACTGGTGTAGAGGTTTTGGCTGCAGCTTACTTACTTAATGACCTATCCCCTGTATTGTTTGTTTAGACCTTAATAACCTGAAGCAAAATCTGGAACTATTTTCCTTAGTTGCTGTTTTGAGTTTTGTGGATTTTAGTAACTTGAGTATTGATATTTGTGTTTTATCTCGATCGATTGGCATTTGTACGTCGATGTCGAGAGTTGTTGGTTATTCTTGCACGTATAGACCATATGTTCTAACCTATATGTGTTTCGTATACCGTTTTGGTTTCGTGTTACGATATAACGTATTGAAAACTGTAGGTACCCCGTGTGGACATCATAAGACAAGGGAGAGCGTGGCGTTATTGAATTCGGCAAGCGAGGAATAAGGTGAGTAGATGTATATCTATGGGGGAAGTCGGGTGGATGGCTTATAGCACCCCCGCAAATTCGTAGATTAGGATGTGTATGGTATGTATAGGGTTTTCTAGGAGACTTTAACTGAGATGAAGTGTACTTGGAAGAAGATTGTTCTTAGTTAGTTTCTAGTCGCGGACCTGCAATGTATAGGTTGTCACACAAACATACACACGAGATATGATATGGGTGTATATGTATATATGTGTATATATATATAGATGCGTTGATATATATATATATATATATATATATATATATATATATATGAGGATATGAGATGTAAAATGAATATGATTCGATATGATTGGGCATAATGCCGTGAGATTTTGATATGGGATCAAGTCACGATGTGGTATATGATATGATATTATAAGGGATCGTTGGGCGATATGTATTCATACATGTGACAATATGCGAGTTATTAATATTTGAATGTACGAGTCCTTAGAACCTTACCCATGCATCATGATATTGTACGATTGATGATACCGTACGAAGGATGATATTATATATGATTTTGACCCGTACCCTTGACTTTGAGGATGCTGTACGATAGATATTACCGTACGAGACATATAAGATGATTGATCCTTACTCTTGACTCGAGAATTCCGTACTATATATTATACAGTACGTGACGCTATGAGGCTGGATCGCCAACTACTAGGTATATCGACTCAGAATTTAGGTAGGTTTTCTTATCCTTCAGACTAGTTCTTAGTTAGTCTCTTAGTTATTTAGATAGATGCTAGACTAGACTCGAGTCATACCTATTTTCAAAACTAACGAATCGTGAGTATTTTTAAAGACAACCGAGAGATACTACAGATTTTTCAAAGGACATATCTTTTCTCAAAAATCTCGTAGCCCCTACTTTTCTAAAAACCACGATTCGTGCTATTTCAAAACACTAAAACCATATGACTCGTACACTGATACATATATTTTATAATGCTACATTTACTATTCACTTGTTCTGTTATTTTATGTCGTTCTCATTGCATTGCATATTTATTACATGTGTTTTCTTTAGTTATTATGAATCCTGTCTGTTAGGACACGAGCACCATTACTGATGATGCGTATGTTCCACGTACACTTGCTTGCCGGCTCACACACATCATCATCGGCAATTGCCATGTCACGTACACTTTAGAAAACGTTACTTCATTGGTATAACCTGCTAGCTGGTAGTTTCAACGTAGTACTAGTATGCTTACTCTCATATGCTAGTTTAGACTTTGCATTACTTACTTAGGTATCCCATGTATTATATATTCATTCTGCTATGCAATATTGTGGGGATTTATGCCGGTAATCACTGCTTATTGACTCTTGATTTTGGGATTTCGGATTTTTCATGAGATTTCTGGATTTGGGGAAAACTGCAAGAATTTTATACTCATTATCATTTTAAAAATGCAAGTTGTGGTTTTCTCGTGATATGATGTTATGGTGTCCACCATGAGTTTTCCTGATTGAGTTGGTTTTCGAGACCCGATTCGAGGAGTAGGATGAACCGTTTCGGGTACACGGTGGACCCGGTAAGGTACCCCGGGGCAAGAAGCTCGAGTTGTAGACGATGAGCCTGGCAGGGGCAGACTACCTACCGGTGATATTTGGCACGGCGGATATCCAGAGGATACCGACTGTAATCGTGAGATTGGATGATATGGGCCGATCCGGACTGACGGAGCTTGGGATTTAAGGATTTTGTGTCGATGTTTGACACGGATTTCTGTCGATTTCATTGATGATACTCCAGTTTTTATACTAAAATCTTACCGAGATAAGAACACAGCTTTCTCATACTGATATATTCTGATTTCATTCTTGATACATTCATACCTCATATATGTGACTTGTTGCTACTTGAGGCACTGACACGAATACTTAGTATTACACTTATGCTTAGATTATTACCCTTGCAACTACTAGATGCTTCAGTGTTATAATTGAGTATGTTACTGTATGACCTAGGAGATCGTCATACATGCGATTTCTACTTGGTGATGTCTTCTACTAACGAGTTGGCAACTCACCCCCATTGTGCCACAGTTTCTTTGCAGGTTCGGCTGTACAGGTTCCGTTGTGGCCTGCTGGCACATCATTTCTTTCGGGTGATTGCTCGGTAGGTGGGTTCACTTGCATCGTGATCATCGTTGCATATGTACTTTATATTTCAGTTGTATCTAGTTAAAGGCTCCATCAACCAGACTGTGTATATTTAGTAGACTTAGAAAACCACAGTTGTTTATTCTTTCGGCCTTAGAGTCGCGCTTATGTATTTATTATTGTTTCTGGTTTTATTATGATGCTTAGTTTTCTCGCTTTCATTTTGAGTTTTGATCCTCGCCTTCGGCATTGTATATTTATATTACTTGTGTGGTTGTTTCCGCCAATTGGAGAAGAGCTAGGTCCCACTTAGGGATGCCTTATATATTATTGCTTGTATTCATTTTTGGGTTACAAATTACAAAGGAGGTGCTGCCCGAATTTCAAACGACAAAAGGGTTTTCAAGCTAGATACAAATATAATGTTTCCATATATTACTACTTATGTTTATATAAGAATAAACTTGATTTCGGTGTACCTTATTTCAAAAATGCACCTCCACTATTTTTCCCCTAAAAGGTTTAGATCTCTGGGATTTTGGCTTACTTGAATTAGGTGGGGGTCCTATAGACTTCACATGATTCAAGTGCCAGTCATGTGCCTTTTCCGGGTCGTGACAAAGATGGTATCAGAGCGTTAGGTTTAACCTTGGTTCGAGTCTAGATTTGACTATGCATGGTCTAGGGCGTATATTTATATTCAGAACGTAGGCTTGACCTTACGGAACTTAGACTTGGCCGAAGAGGTATTAGACCCGAACTTTCGTCGCATAGGTTGACCTTGGTTGATGGAGTAGGTGACTTAAGTAGAGTGAATTACTGTGTGTATGTTTCGCGACATGCCTACGATACGCTACTCCGCTTAAGAAGCCTTAGGATGTAAATTTCTTAGGCACCGTATTTTTATTCGTTCCTATGATCTATCCTCATCGATGTCGGATTGTGGTTTCTATTACCACGTTTATACGAGAAGAGAGAGCTGTGGCTAGATGTGTGGTCAGCACGAGTTCATCATGAATGAGAACTGACCAAGGCGTAATTCCGGTGACACACGATTGCATCGATACATTGTTTTATTATGTTTTCCGTTGAGTGAGCGTTTCGATGCGTTGTTTTGCTAAGATTTCTTATTGACGCAAGAGCAGATCCACACCAGATGATTAGGCCACCACTAGAGGCTAGCCAGAATGTGATAACTGTTAATGCACCTTCTATTCTTGATGATTGAGGCATTGTCTATAGTGCAGACGGATGAGCCAGCTGTTGCTGCGAATGACAAGATATCGCCTCATATGTTTGAAGCTATTGCAGCATGCGGTAACACTCAGGAATGTGATAGAAAATCACTAGTCACTCTTGAATAAGACTAGGACCTTTTATTCGTTGGATGCTTCGATGCGAGATCATCAGATTGACTAACTTCAGTTATAAGAGGCCCTCACACAGACGTGTTGTGAGTCGATCGAAAATGGACGAATGAAGTATATTCCTCCGACGATTTGGAAGAGTTCCCGATAACGTAATTGGCCAGATACCTATCACAAGATATTTAGCTGTCGAGTTCGTAGCTTCGGAAAGAAGATTCTAGATATGAGTGCAGCCGTTTGTAGCGCAATCCACATAGCTATGAAGAGATGATTCCGAATTGGTCCACATTGAAGAAAAGTGGAGTAAGAGGGTCGTACGAGATCTTGACGAGATGACGTTCCACTCCGTTGACATCAGAGATGAGATACGCATGCAGAGGCATTAAATATAGATATATCTTCCAGAAGAAGTCGTGATGAGTATGTAGCTGTTCCAAAACAAGAAATGGATTAAGTAAAGGGTGATAACTTCGAGACAGTTCGGTAGAGATGAGATTTGGGAGAGATCTCGACAGAATCTTTCTGGGATACTACATAAGAAGACTTGGGCCCAGGATTGGTCATATCACGCACACTCAGTAGGCCAGAGTTCGACAGCGTTGACGAGATACGTTACGAGTGACCATGTTAATTGGTCAGGAGATCTTCAGAGAAGCGCCAGAATGGGGCTGTTTCCGTCAGTACCCCGAATCGGGCTGTCAAGCCGAGAGGAAATACAACTGGTAATCCACAGAGAAAGATGAGAACCCAAGGGCACAAGGCGCCAGACCGTGAACAAGAGACAAGTAGATACTTGCTTTGCTAGCTTTGGATGCACCGACATCTTTTCGACTTTGAAGGACGGACACATCGACGACAGTTATTTATGATTTATGATTTGGTGAATCGGATTTGATGTTTCCGTTGTTTTGGATTCTGGTATTTTGAGGATTTCTTTTTATGATTGATATTTCTTATGTGCACCACAGTAGCACATGATTCGTATTTCTATGTATCAGTTGTGCTGATTTTTTGTTTTGTGCACATTCGTTGCACTCGATTTTGATTTTATGCCGTCCGAGATATTTGATTTGGATTTCATACGTATGGTATACATGTGACTTATGCCTTCGGTATAGGTTTCATGTACTTTTAGTATCTTGATTTGGTTTTGTGCATGCTAATGCACATGTTTATGAGTTTATACACCGCGGTATATTTGAATTGAATTGAGGTATGTTGTATACTTTTGATTTTGATTGTGATATTCAATTATGTTTTCGTGCACCTTGTGCACTAGATTTGGAGTTTTTGCGCTCACATGACGCAGTTGATGCGATTTTGTGCACACCAGATGCACTAAATTAAGATTTTTCGTGCATATCAGATGCACCTGATATTGTTGTCGTTCACACCCGTTGCACTTGACAGATGTTTTTGGTGCGCACATGTTGCACTCAATTTTGTTTCTGTGCACATTCGTGGCACCTGTATTTGGTTTCGATTTTCGTGCGCACCAGATGCACGTGACACTTTTGTATACGCTATTTGAGTTGGATTTCTTTCGAGCATCATGTTCTCATGACTTATACGCTATTTAGTTTAGTAAACCAGCGGGGCTCTTCTGAGAACAGTACCTAAATGCTTTTGCATGCATCGATAACTGCTGAAGGGATTTCCAAAAGGAGCTATAGTCTCAATATTTTCCTACGTGTCCGAAATGACATAAAATATTTTACAAAGAAAACCCTTCTAAATTATTTTCAAAAGGCGGGACGTGTATGTTAAACAAAGGATATATCTATGTAGCTATTTCTTATAAATGAATGTCCGTTACTTATGCCGTGATATGCGCATCGCACGGCAATTTGAAAAGGGAATTTTGCATACACTTGATTTCAGTTGTCTTAAAGATTTCACCCCGACGCGTACTATATATATATGTTATGGTTTGAGTATATCATATTGGTTTTCGTATTGGATTTTGACACTGTATTTTCGCTATAAATCCGATGATTGCATGATGCTTGACGGAGTTTTGATTTTGAGTTTTATACTCGTTCTCATTGCGCATGTATTGCGCTAGAATATATTTTGTGTATTCATGATACTTGGAGCCCCGACGATTTGATTGTTTTGCTAAAATGTTTCAGTATTTGTAGGGTTTAAATTTAAATCCGGGAACCGAATTTATTTAAGGGGGATGATTGTAACATTTCAGAAAATAAAATATTATTTTTGGGAATTTAAATAATTAAATAATAATTTCTACGAATATTATTAAGTATGAGAATTAGTTGTAATGAAAGGGTATAATTATATAACGATAATTTGGAAAATATTTGGAAAATTAATAAGAATTATTGATTTGAAGGTATTTATGTGACTTGGGAAATTTTATGAATTATCGTATAATTATTTGTAAATGGGTTATTTACTAAACTCGATTAGTGTTTACTAATTATTCATTAAGTATGATATGTGCATGACATGAAACATGATATGTTGCATAAAACTTGTTACATTTTTTAATTTTTGTTTTGAAAACCATGTTACATTTCCTTTTTAATTTGGTTTTTGTTTTTGTTTTGAAATAAAAAATGAAAATGAAGAGGGAAAAGAAAAAGTAAATGAGAGAGAGAATGAGGTGACTTGTGTCAGGTGAGGGTGAGAGAGAGGGGGGTGAAGCTTCTACACAAAAACCCTTAGCCATTTCTTTTCTCCCTTCATCCCTTCATCATCATCTTCTTCATTCCTCTTCACATTCTCCACCTCCACTACCATCCATGGCCACCTTAAAATCCTCACTAAAACACCATGCATCTTTCATAAAAAATGATCTTAACCCCACTACCAACCCTATGGAGGCATCAAGATTTGACTTTGAAGACTTTGAGCAACTTAAGAAAATTCTTAAGTTGCCAAATTAGGTAAATCCTACACTTCTAGTTTAGTTTTTAGATTTCCTAATGATCTAGTATAGTTTAGAGTCAAGTTGATATAGTTTGGTGATGTTTGAAAATTCCTAGATGAGGCTCAAGGATTATATGGAGTTATGATGGTGTAGTTGAGCAATATTAGTGACCAAACCTTCATAGTGCTTGACTTATAGACTAAAACTGAGAGTAAACCCAAGACTTGAGTTAATTTGTTTCGATATTGTATTTTGTGGTTATGATGCCTACAGGGAATCTGGAGCGACTTGAGACCCTTATAGGAAAATCAAACATATACATTAACCTAGATAGACCATTAGGAGACCACCAAGAGAAGATGAACCCAAACTTATCACTTGAGACCGGCGACACCGGGTTTATTGGGCATCTCGCCGGACCTAGTGTAGGTACTGGTGTAGAGGTTTTGGCTGTAGCTCACTTACCTAATGATCTATACCCTGTATTGTTTGTTTAGACCTTAATAACCTGAAGCAAAATCTGGAACTATTTTCCGTAGTTGCTGTTTTGAGTTTTGTGGATTTTAGTAACTTGAGTTTTGATATTTGTGTTTTATCTTGATCGATTGGCATTTGTACGTCGATGTCGAGAGTTATTGTTTATTCTTGCACGCATAGACTATAGGTTCTAATCTATGTGTGTTTCGTGTGCCGTTTTGATTTCGTATTCGATTCGTGTTAAGGTATAACATATTGAAAACTGTAGGTACCCCGCGTGGACACCATACAACAAGGGAGAACGTGGCGTTATTGACTTCGGCAAGCGAGGAACAAGGTGAGTAAATATATATCTACGTGGGAAGTCGAGTGGATGGCGTTTAGCACCCCCGCAAATTTTTAGATTAGGACGTGTAAGGTATGTATAGGGTTTTCTAGGAGACTTTAAGTAAGATGAAGTGTACTTGGAAGAAAATTGTTCTTAGTTGGTTTCTAGTCGCGGACCTGCAGTGTATATGTTGTCACATACACACACACACGAGATATGATAAGGGTGTATATGTGTGTGTGTGTGTGTGTGTGTGTGTGTGTGTGTATAAGATGAGGATATGAGATGTAAAATGAATATGAGTCGATATGATCGGGCATGATGCCGTGAGATTTTGATATGTTATCAAGTCGCGATATGGTATATGATATGATATTATAAGAGATCGTTCGGCGATATGTATTCATACATGTGACAATATGTGAGTTATTAAAATTTGAATGTACGAGACCTTATAACCGTACCCATGAATCATGATATTGTACGATTGATGATACCGTATGAAGGATGATATTATATATGATTTTGACCCATACCCTTAACTTTGAGGATGCCGTACGATAGATATTACCATACGAGACATATAAGATGATTGATCCGCACTCTTGACTCGAGGATTCCATACTATATATTTTACAGTACATGACGCTATGAGGCTGGATCGCCGACTACAAGGTATATCGACTCAGAATTTAGGTAGATTTTCTTATCCTTCCGACAGTTCTTAGTTAGTCTCTTAGTTTTTTTAGGTAGATACTAGATTAGACTCGAGTCATACCTATTTTCGCGAATGTCATGTTCGCAAACCCGTCTAAAAGAACATATAGCAATCAGACGAGTTGTACCGATCGAATGACATTCACGGCCGCAGATAAAAGTGAATGTACTATAAACTATTAAACAGTGTCAAATATAACGACTTTGAAACACTCCAAATTGCCCTAAACTGAAAAACAACAGAACATTAAATTTGGGCAAAAACAAACAACACCTGAAAACCAAACTCCACGAGATAAGAACCCAGAACAAAACTCGACCCAATTCTCCACTAGAAAACCGGTGAGGCCGGAATTTTTGAAGGTGTGGTCGGCCAAAACATGGTAGAATTGATTCGTTTTTGTTCAGGGTTCATCTCACAGTCAAAGGATCACTCTGCACTTGCTTAAAAAAATTTTTGAAGCCTCTGAAAAATCGACAGAAACTTGAAGTTTGGTTTCAAGTTACGGAGTTGTTTCGGTTTCATTGTTTTAATATTATTTAAACTTGCTAGTGTAGGGTTTATGCGCTGGCTCTGATACCATGAAAGGTTACGCTAGTGCCCCGGCCAACTACCGTGGCCAAATACGGAACAAATTTTTTTTCTAGCGATTAGAATATGGCACTAGAATAACTTTTAACCCGGATCTTTCCATAAACATATCCAGCAAAAGTAGTAGTGCTATCTACTATGAAAGAAGTCCACCAAATGATCCAAGTCTTTCGGTCTTCTTTCCTCTTCGTTAGCTCCAAGTGGCCACCTTGAACATGCTTGATCTTCTTTGTTGGCTCCTTTGGTTCTCCGCGACCGATCTTGCTCTCCGGTCCTCCTTTGTCGTAGATGATCCACCCGAGAGATATGATCCATGGCTTTAGCTCCACACTATATATCAAGTGGAGCAATTAGAGAACTTGGGTTGCTAAACCAAGTAGTCTAGGATCTAGTGTGATGATCTAAATGTTTTGCTATCTCTTTCTTACTTCTTCATTTGTTTCTCAACTCATGAGAAGGGTAGTGAAGAGGAAGATGATGAAGGTGGAGGAAACTCAAGAGGAGGGAGGAGGTGTAGAAAAAAATGGGAGCTCAAGAATTATGAAGTATGCATGAGAGAGAAAATCAACACAAAGGTTTTGTGTATGAATTCTCATGAATAAACAAGTATATCCATGCTTCAATAGTAACCACAAATGAATAAAGAATTCATTTGTGAACTATTGATGCCAAGCCATTCACTATGCCTCCCTCTCCTTAATTTCCACCTCATTTCCATTTATCAATAAATGGAAAATTCCATGATGAGGTGTCCACCTTCTAGAATGTAATCTGTAATAATATACGGATTACAGTCTACCGTATATACATACCTGCATTCGGATAATAACACGAATGCCCAAAGAGATAGAATAACACGAAGAACGTAATACTAGAATATACATATCGAAATACATATATGTAAACTATTAAATCAATACCCGATTTAATAATCCGGTTCAAACCCGAGCCGGCTAGTATTACCAACTGTCCGATCGAAAGTCCGAGTACAAAGTACATCAATCGATCGAGACCCTGCACATATCCAATACGGCTACTACATCATTTCGCCTGAACCAGGAAAACCCTCTGTGTGGGACCCTAAAGACTCGACAGTAGGCCGGCAGTAAGTTACTGGATAAATCCATAACCACAAGCACGTCAGCGGCACTAGCTGTACGTAACGGCTACCCGGGTACCTGTCAAAAAGGAAGGCTGACGAGCAAACTCATCTGGATACCTACTGAGCCTATCTGTGACAATCACCGTACATTCTGGTCTTTTCGTCTGAGAGTATCGCATACCGGGTCTACGAGGTGGTAAACGTCAGACCCTAATAACTCGATAAGTCGTGCTGATGTGGCTCAGGACCAATCCGAGAAACTACTGATCAGTCTATCATTAAATCCCAACTGCCTTGGCCAAGGTCTTATGGTCCTGACCAATCGAACACAGTGCGATATCGAATCCCAATATCGGGAGAGTCGAATCCCCGACAATCGTTCACTGCCTCCATATGGTCCGGGACTGTACCCAACCAAAAACTGTTTGCACGACTCAGTAGAGCAGTGGTAGGGTAGTGATCAAAGCACAGTGGGAACTCACACGAGAAAAATGACGATCTCAGGTCTAAGGACTAACCTGTACTCATGTCACCTGAGAACTTCCATCTGACGATAGGTATAGTACCATCTGAAAGTTCTCGGCGAGTCCGTCCAGTGTACTCACCCTCAGTGAGCACCTGTATACGATCTTAGGTCTAAAGACCAATGGTTGCGGGACCAAACCATTGCCCCTCGTCGGGGTCTAGAAACGTATACACTAGTTTACTCCGGAATATCGATGTCCGGTCTCGATACTCCCATGACCTGGGACCATTTAAGGATGTGCGTACCAACTACCCATCTCCCATAAGTATGATCGCCATCACAACGCAGGTAGTCTAGCAATGATCCTACGGGCTTTATCAACATGTATAAAAGATATGTAATAGCAAGTAAAATATGCACATGTTAAGATAAAGACAAACCAGATATCATATTATCATATCGAGTAAGACTGTCCTGTACATATATATGTTCAAGTATCCATATGCATACATATACAATAATGGCCTTTAGGGCATATATATCCAACAATCTCCCACTTGTACTAAGGCCATATATTGGCATACCGAGTATCCAACGTCTGCTCTAGGGCCAGCTGTTGGCGTACCGCATACCCAACATCTTAAAAAGTCTCTCGAACTGTGCTTGAGGAAGGGCCTTGGTGAATGGATCCGCGGTGTTGTCTTTTGTATCCACTCTCCGGACCTCGATCTCCTGGCGATCTGCGATCTCCCTGATCAAGTGATACCGCCTTAAGATGTGTCTGGATTTCTGATGGGACCGTGGTTCCTTTGCTAAAGCTATAGCCCCATTGTTATCGCAATGCAAAAGTATTAGGTCAACAATGGACAGAACTACCTGAAGTTCATTAATGAACTTCTTCATCCAGACCGCCTCTTTTGCGGCATCGCTCGCAGCAATGTATTCAGCCTCCATCGTCAAGTCTGCAACGGTATCCTGTTTAGAGCTCTTCCAACACACCGCCCCTCCGTTGAGGGTAAACACAAAACCCGAGATAGACTTTCTGTCATCCTTGTCACTCTGGAAGCTTGAATCGGTAAAGGACTCGACCTTTAGGTCTCCATTACCGTAAACCAAGAACATCTCCTTAGTCCTTCTCAGGTATTTGAGAATGTTCTTTACCGCTGTCCAGTGGTCCTCACCTGGGTTCGACTGATACTGGCTCACCACGCTTAGCGCATAAGCTACATCTGGCTTTGTACATACTATCGCATACATTATAGATCCTACCGCCAAAGCGTAGGGTATAGTACTCATGTGAACCTTCTCCTTGTCAGTCTTAGGAGACATCTCCTTGGAGAGGGTGATTCCGTGCAATGCGGATATGTTACCGCGCTTGGAATCTTCCATACTAAATCTCTTTAGTACGGTCTCTATGTACCTGGATTGCGAGAGTCTAAGTAATCGCTTGGATCTATCTCTGTAGATCTTAATCCCCAGAATGTACGAGGTATCTCCCAGGTCCTTCATGGAGAACCTTTATGATAAGAATAGCTCGACCGATTGTAGCATAGGACTGTCATTTCCTATCAAAAGAATGTTGTCCATGTACAAGACTAGGAACATGACAGTTCGTCCTACAATCTTCTTATAAATACAAGGCTCATCCTCGTTCTTGATGAAGTCAAATTCCTTGACTGTTTCATCAAAACAGATGTTCCAGCTTCGCGATGCCTGCTTTAATCCATAAATGGATTTAAGCAACTTGCATACCTTCCTGCTGCTCCCACTGTCTACGAAACCTTCCGGCTGATCCTTATAAACACACTCATCTAAACATTCGTTTAGAAAAGCCGTTTTTACGTCCATCTGCCAGATCTCATGGTCATAGAAGGCAGCAATGGCAAGTAGGATCCGAATGGATTTGAGCATAGCCACTAGAGAAAAGGTTTCGTCATAGTCCACACCTGGTCTTTGATAAAAACCTTTTGCAACGAGTCTAGCCTTATAGGTTTCCACCTGCCCATATACACCAAATTTCCTTTTGTAGATCCATTTGCATCCAACGGGTTTTACCCCAGGTGGAGCAATATCTAAGGTCCACACTTTATTTGTGTACATGGACTCCATTTCGGATCGCATGGAATCCGGCCATTTATCAGAGTCCCTACTGATAATGGCCTGCCTGACACTAGTAGGATCATTTTCTTCTAAGATGTAATCCTCTCGATCCCTATCAATGAGAAAACCGTAGTATCTCTCAGGCGGATGAGAAATCCTACCAGATCTGTGGAGTGGCCGAGGTTTGTCGGGTATAACTGAATCTAGCTGTTTTACCAAATCTTTAGTTATAGTTTGTGTTTCTAGAACTTCATCCAGTTCTACTGCGCTCCCACTGGTTTCTTTTGCAAGAAACTGCCAATCTAAAAATTTGGTATTCCGAGAAACAATAATCTTTTGTTCCTCTACGCGGTAGAATAGATACCCATTAGAGCCCTTTGGATATCCCACAAACTTATATAAAACTGATCGTGCCTCGAGTTTGTCTGGGTTCTGCTTTTTGACATAAGCAGGGCAAACCCAAATCTTAATATGTTTAAGATACAAACTCTTACCACTCCATATTTCATATGGAGTTTTAGGCACGGATTTGGATGGAACTTGATTCAAAAGATGTGCTGCTATTTGAACCGCATATCCCCAGAACGAAAGAGGCAACTCAGCACTACTCATCATGGAGCAAACCATATCCAATAGGGTACGATTCCTCCACTCCGATACACCATTGTTCTGTGTTGTATACGGAGGAGTAAGTTGAGAGGTAGTTCCATTCTCTTTTAAGTATTCTAGGAATTCTGTGCTTAAGTACTCCCCTCCTCTATCAGATCGGAGGATCTTTATACTTTTGCCAGTCTGGTTCTCTACTTCGTTTATGAATTCTTTGAATTTCTCAAAAGTTTCAGATTTGTGTTTCATAAGATACACATACCCGAACCTAGAGAGATCGTCAGTGAATGTGATGAAGTACGAGAACCCACCCCTTGCATGTATAGACATTGGACCACATACATCACTGTGTATGAGTCCTAAGAGCTCTGCTGTTTTTTCTCCGTTTCCGGTGAACGGAGATTTGGTCATTTTTCCTTTGAGACAAGACCGAAAAGTTTCATAAGATGAAAACTCGAACGAATCCAAAAATCCATCTATATGAAACTTACTCAGTCTTTTCTCTCCGATATGACCAAGTCTACAACGCCACAAGTAAGATTCATTCACTTCTGAACTCTTCCTCTTGCGTGTGTTTTGTATGTTGAGATCTGTATTTTGATTAAAAACATAGATACCATTACACAGTGTACCTTCTGCAACCAATACCTTATCAAGGCAAATGTTCATGATATTTCTATCAAGAACAAAACTATATCCATCTTTATCAAGTAAAGAAACTGAGGTGATATTGCAAACCATAGAAGGTACATAGTAACAATTGTTCAAAATCATAATATTGCCATTTGGCAGTACTAGGTGATATTCACCGACGGCAGATGCATCAACTTGTGCTTCGTTCCCTACTCTGAGAGACATATCACCAGGTCTAACAATCCTACTTTTTCTCAGTCCCTGCAATAAATTACGGATATGTGATCCTGATCCGGTATCTAGTACCCAGGAGGTAGGACTGACCGAAAAAAATTCTCAATAACAAGAACACCTGAAGAAGATGCAATAGTTTGCTTCTTCTTTAATGGGGTCATCAAGGAATTCATGCAATCCTCTTTCCTCTGCTCATACTCATGACTGCTGTTATAGGTTAGAGCTAAATTGGCGTTCCCCATTCCCGAATAAGAATTCGGATCGGTCAAGCGATACATTTTATTATCTTGATTAGGGCATGAAGTGGTTGCTATCGGGAAGGAGAGAAAAGAAACACTCAGTGTGCGCACTTGCAAGATTAGATTGGTTATTAGTTTATCTAATCAGGATGGCTCCCACTGTTTCCTCGAATTCTTCTTCAAAACTTAAAAGAAGAACTAGTCAGGATTAATCGCACATCACAATACTTGCTTAACCTTTCACCCAGGCTAGTGTCGGTACTTCGAGAGAGGTTTTCCAACGTTTTCGCGAAGTTCCTTAATTACATAACCTCTTTTCCCTGGAGGCGTAGCCCCGCTAACACCGTTCTAGACACCTACTCGGTTTAGCATTGATTGTTAAGTGAGATTATCTCCTGAGAGTAATCCTACTCATCAGTCGGATCGGGATCTAACTATCATTATATGATGACTTAGATGGAATCCACTCTAATCACTACACTCTAGAAGGTATACTAAATCTGCAAGTTTCTTGTATATTTGAAACTCCCGATGTGGTTTTTGCCCCTAACGACTTATGACCTTGACACAGTCAACATATCATAAGTGGCTAGCCAAGTTCAACCCGTCATTGTCCAAGACTGCATTAGACCTATCCGCATGACCCTTGACACAATCAAAATAGTCATACGACTGTCCTAACCAATTGCATCATATGCCAAAAATAAGTATTTCTCAGCTACCATACACTACGCCTTGACACAGTCAACATACGCAGCATGAATACTAAGCAACACTTGTAAGAAACGACGGAGGGATACGGCTGGGTTTTTGGAGAAAAAACTCGTTAATGTTATGAACTTGATATCGTTGAAGGAACCTGAGCAGTTTTGAAAAGGAGTGGTTTAGGCTCCGCTTTTGAAAAACTTCTGATTTTGAAAAAACCGAGTAATCTACAGTATAAACTTTCACTCAAGAGGTCACTCCTCGTGAAGGGATCTCGGCTCTTGCCTCCTGGAATGAGGTGCTGGATATTCATAACCGAATACCACTATGCAAAGCGAAAGAATATAACTACAGTTTTTCAAAATTTGTTCCAACATCATTTAGGTTTATTTTCTTGCATTAATAAAAATTAATGCGGTCCCATCAATTTAATCCTATCACACCAGAAAAGAATAAAAATATGATATATGTATATACCATCCGCATTCGCCACGGGGCCCCGTTATCACCCGTTAGGTTACTTAACTAACGACAGAGCGGGGGCTGGGCTGGCGCGGGTGCAAAACAAATACATATACTAGTATATATAAAAATATATATAACATTCGTCCTAGGTATGATAATAAGCAACATTACAGAATCTCAGCCAACAATACAGAAAGGTGGATAATCTTGGAGCCCCGGGTTTCATTTGAGCAGCAAATAAAACCCGACGTTTCCGGTCTTGTGGATAGCCTGTGCAATGAAAACCTAGACCCTTACGAGCGCGACAAGTTACCCGCCAATCCCAAAAGTGAGGCAACCCCCTTCAACAAAGTGAATGGGTCACCAAGCACTTCACGGAATCCGGTAACTTGGGCGGCCCTCTGTGGGTCTTCCTATACCCCCTACGAGTGTGGCGAATAGCTCGTCAATTCTAGAATGCAGCCCCCTCCGTCTCAACGCCATGAGATGCGAGCTTATTGCCTTCTAGAACCCGGCTATTCGTGCACTCCACCATGGGATAATACTAGTACAAAAAATGAAAATAATATGTACAAATGGTGACATCGACCTCAACCCGGTCGTGCCCCAAACAAATAATATACAGCCCGGCAAAGAAGACAGTCCACATGTCGGACGCTCGCCCCGCAAATGAATATACAAATGAATCTTAAACTGTACTACTAACATTGCACCACATGCTATTCACCACGACCATCCAACCACAATCACAGCACAAGCACAAAACATCAACATGAATATCATGTTCGCAAACCCGTCTAAAAGAACATATAGCAATCAGACGAGTTGTACCGATCAAATGACATTCACGGTCGCAGATAAAAATGAATGTACTGTAACCTATTAAACAGTGTCAAATATAACGACTGCGAAACACTCCAAATTTTCCCAAACTGAAAAACAACAGAACATCAAACTTGGGCAAAAACAAACAACACCTGAAAACCAAACTCCATGAGATAAGAACCCAGAACAAAACTCGACCCAATTCTCCACTAGAAAACTGGTGAGGCAGGAATATTTGAAGGTGTGGACAGCCAAAACTTAGTAGAATTGATTCATTTTTGTTCAGGGTTCATCTCGCAGTCAAAGGATCACTCTGCACTTGCTTAAAATTTTTTTTGAAGCCTCTGAAAAATCGACAGAAACTTGAAGTTTGGTTTCAATATTACGTAGTTGTTTCGGTTTCGTTGTTTTAACATTGTTTAAACTTGCTAGTGTAGGGTTTATGGGCTGGCTCTGATACCATGAAAGGTAACGCTAGTGCCCTGGCCAACTACCGTGGCCAAATGCGGAACACAAATTTTTCTAACGATTAGAACATGGCACTAGAATAACTTTTAACCCGGATCCTTCCATAAACCTATCTAGCAAAAGTAGTAGTGCTATCTACTATGAAAGAAGTCTCACCAAATGATCCAAGTCCTTCGTCTTCTTTCCTCTTCGTTAGCTCCAAGTGGCCACCTTGAACATGCTTGATCTTCTTTGTTGGCTTCTTTGGTTCTCCGCGATCGATCTTGCTCTCCGGTCCTCCTTTGTCGTAGATAATCCACCCGAGGGATATGATCCATGGTTTTAGCACCACACTATATGTCAAGTGGAGCAACTAAAGAACTTGGGTTGCTAAACCAAGTAGTCTAGGATGTAGTGTGATGATCTAAGTGTTTTGCTATTCTTTCTTACCTTTTCACTTGTTTCTCAACTCATGAGAAGGGTAGTGAAGAGGAAGATGATGAAGGTGGAAGAAACTCAAAAGGAGGGAGGAGGTGAAGAAAAAAATGGGAGCTCAAGAATTATGAAGCATGCATGAGAGAGAAAATCAACACAAAGGTTTTGTGTATGAATTCTCATGAATAAACAAGTGTAGCCATGCTTCAATAGTAACCACAAATGAATAAAGAATTCATTTGTGTACTATTGAAGCCATGCCACTCACCATGCCCCCTCTCCTTAATTTCCACCTCATTTCCATTTATCAATAAATGGAAAATTCCATGATGAGGTGTCCATCTTCTTGAAGGTAATTTGTAATAAAATACGGATTACAGTCTGCTGTATATACATACCTGCATTCGGATAAAAACACGGATGCTCAAAGAGATAAAATAATATGAAGAACGTAAAACTAGAATATACATATCGAAATTCATATATGTAAACTATTAAATCAATACCTGATTTAATAATCCGGCTCAAACCCGAGCCGGTTAGTATTACCAACTGTCCGATCGAATGTCTGAGTACAAAGTACATCAATCGATCGAGACCATGCACGTATCCAATACGGCTACTACATCATTTCGCCTGAACCAGGGAAACCCTCTGTGTGGGACTCTAAACATTCGACAGTATGCCGGCAGTGAGTTACTGGATAAATCCATAACCACAAGCACGTCAGCGGCACTAGCTGTACGTAACGGCTACCCGGGTACCTGTCGAAAAGGAAGACCGACGAGCAAACTCATCCGGATCCCTACTAAGCCTATCTGTGACAATCTCTGTCAGTCCGATCTCTTCGTCTGAGAGTATCGCATACCGGGTCTACGAGGTGGTAAACGTCAGGCCCTAATAACCTGATAAGTCGTGCTGATGTGGCCCAGGATCAATCCGGGAAACTACTGATCGGTCTATCAGTAAATCCCAATTGCCTTGGCCAAGTTCTTTTGGTCCTGACCAATCGAACACAGTGCGATATTGAATCCCAATACCGGGAGAGACGAATCTTCGACAATCGCTTACTGCCTCCATGTGGCTCGGGACTGTACCCAACCAAAACCTGTTTGCATGACTCAGTAGAGCTGTGGTAGGGTAGTGATCAAAGCACAGTGGGAACTCACACGAGAAAAATTACGATCTCAGGTCTAAGGACTAACCTGTACTCATGTCACCTGAGAAATTCCATTTGACGATAGGTATAGTACCATCAAGAAGTTCTCGGCGAGTCCGTCTGGTGTACTCAACCCCAGTGAGCACATGTATACGATCTTAGGTCTAAAGACCAATTGTTGCGGGACCAAACCATCGCCCCTCGTCGGGGTCTAGAAACGTATACACTAGTCTACTCCGGAATATCGATGCCCAGTCTCGATACTCCCATGACTAGGGACATTTAAGAATGTGCGTACCGACTACCCAGCTCCCATAAGTATGATCGCCATCACAACGCAGGTAGTCTAGCAATGATCCTACGGGCTTTATCAACATGTATAAAAGATATGTAATAGCAAGAAAAACATTTACATGTTAAGATAAAGACAAACCGGATATTATACTATCATATCGAGTAAGACTATCCTATACATATAAATGTCCAAGATCCATATGTATACATATATAATAATGGCCTCTAGGGCATACATATCCAACACTTAGCGGGAAGGTGACCCGCTGGCACCCAGCGGGCATGTGCCGCTCACGCGCCACGCTGGTGCCTCAGCGGGCACGTGCCGCTCACGCTCCTATGGGTGCCCCTCACTCCTTATCTTTTTTTAAAAAAAACGAAAATATATAATAAACATACGTGTTCCACACTCAAAACACTGCTCACGTTAGAAAAATTTCCAACGGGGCACTGCCCTGCATTCTGCAAGGGGGCAGCTAGCCCTATTGACCCCCAACCCGCTATCCGGGTAGAGAGAGACCCGTACATTCTGCAAAGCCCCCGATATGTCCAAAACCCTCTCAAAACGCATGCACATATTGCACATTGAGTTCACATGATCTGTTTGTCCTGTTAATCGGAGTTTCCTTCGCTCCTAAGAGCGAGAGGTAATTAACGGCAGCTTAGTCCGCGGCTGCCGGAGATTTATATCTCCACAATCAATAACCCCAGCCTGCCCCAGACAGGGGGAATCTGTATACGTCTATCAAGCGCGTGCATTCCTATCTCAATAGGGTGACGAAAAACACTCTCCAATATCATTCTTCTGCTCTTGAGTTGTCGGACACAACTCTTTACTAAGTTTGAAATGTTTCGCTAAAGCCGTACCTACCGGATTTTCTTTATCCATATTGAGCCGCTTCAAAACCTTCTCCACGTAGTTCTTTTGCGATAGCCACAACTTTCGTTGCTTCCTATCTCTAGTGATCTTCATGCCCAGAATTTGCTTGGCTGCTCCTAAATCCTTCAAGGAGAATTGTTCAGCCATCAGCTTTTTTAGACTTTGAATTTTCTTAAAATTCAGATCCGCTACCAATATATTATCCATGTAGAGTGATAAAATAATGTAGTCATCATCCTTAAATGTCTGAATGTAAACACAGTGATCTGAATCACATCTCACAAATCCTGACTCCAACATGAATCGATCAAACTTAAGATACTACTGCTTTGGAGCTTGCTTAAGGTCATACAAACTCTTTCGCAGTCTACAAACCATATTTCCCTTTCGCTTAATCTCGTATCCTGATGACTGTATCATATAAATTTTCTCCTCCAAATTTCCATAAAGGAATGTTGTTTTCACACCTGGCTGCTATAAATGCAAATCTTCCACTGCCACCATACAACGTATAACCCGAATTGAAGTCATCTTCACCACTGGAGAAAATATTTCCTGATAGTATATTCCATGCTGTTGCGCATATCTTTTGACTACTAAGCGAGCTTTGTACAACTTCATACCATCAATCTCATTTTTAATTCTGTGCACCCACCTATTCAGCAACGCCTTTCGACCCTTTGGTAGCTTCACTAGATCCCGTGTACAATTCTTTTTCAATGAATCTGTCTCTTCATCCATAGCTTGCTCCCACTGCTTTCTAGCACTGTCCTACGTTATTTATGTGAGGGATTCGGTCTCTTCCGAATTAGTGTATAATATGAAGTCGGTAACTGACCTTTCAGGTGGTCTCCTCTCTCATGTAGATTTCCAGAATTAGAACATCCGGCTGCTGAAACTAGTCTTCAACCATTTCCTGAACCTGTTCTTTCACTGTAGTGCTTGTCTCCTCCATTTTCTGATTTGCATCTGTAGGCACCTGACCATTCTTCTGAGTTTCATCTAACTCAACGAACTCATATACTGCATCATTGTTAACATTGACTTGCTTTGCTTCCTTGCATGAGTGTTGCTCATCAAAGACAACGTTCCGGCTTTGTATTATCTTCTTGCTTGAATAATCCCACAGCTAATATTCGAGCACATCTCATTCATAACCAATGAATGCACACTTTCTAGACTTAGAGTCAAGCTTACTCCTTTCCTTCTTATTTATCAGCGAATAAGCAATACAACCAAAAATGTTAAGGTGTGAGTAATTTACTGGTTTACCTGATAAAATTTCTTCCGGAATTTCTCCATCGAGTGCACTTGTCGGGCTTCGATTGTTCAGATACACAGCAGCATCGACAGCTACTGCCCATAGGAATTTGGGCACATCTGCATCCAAGGTCATGCTCTTTACCCGCTCTAAAATCATCATGTTTATCTTTTCAGTGATGCCGTTCTGTTGCGGTGTCTCCGGTACCGTTTTTAACCAACGTATACCCTTATATAAGCAAAATCTCTCAAACTCTTATGTGCAATATTCCCTGCCATTGTCAGACTTTAGGTACTTAATTTTCGTCCCTGTTTGGTTCTCCACATGTGTAATCCAGTGTTTAAAGTGACCAAATACATCGGACTTCTTCTTCATTGCATAAACCCAGGTCTTCCTGATTTCATCATCAATGAACGTAACGAAGAACCGATTTCCACCATAAGACTTTACTGATGCCGGTCTCCATACATCCATATATAGAAACTCTAGCTTCTTGGTCTTCTTTGTTACACTGCCAATCTGAATCCAGAATGCGCTTTGATTTCCACAAGGATAACTCTCACAGAGTCCCAACTCTACCATCTTCAACCCAGATAAAAGTCCCTTACCCTGAAGAATTTTCATATTCTTCTCGCTAAGATACCCTAATCTCTTATGCCACAACGAAGTCTCAGAATTCATAGCTGAACCTGTCGTCAAATTGAATTGCCACTGCTCATACTGAAGGAATACAATGAACCGATCAATTTTTCTCTTAAGATTACCAACGATCCTTTGGAAATCTTCCACTGAGAATCTACAAATACCGTAACATATCCTTCGTTGTCCAGCTAACTTGAAAATATTAAACTCTTTGTTACCCCTAGATCCTAATATACATGTATTGGTATTTCTTTAAAATTTTAAATTTGTATTTGCATTTGAAAATATGAAATTTTCTTGAAATTTAAAAATACTCGTGCTTATACTTGCATTTAAAATATTTATAGAAATTTTTATAAATTGAAATTATTTATATTTTTGATAAACATGACATTTGAATTTCTAAATGTGAATTTATTTTACATGTTAAAAGAATTTTTATGCAAAGTTTTAGGAGGTTATGTGTAATTTAATAACTTGAGAGGGGTTTTATGCAAATTGACAAACCCTAGAATTCTCCTCATTTCTTTCCTATTCTCTTTACTTTATTCCCAAGTGTAACAACTCCACTTCTTGTGTACATAAAATTGATTTAAAGTTAATATATACTTGGGGTATTTACATTTCCTGTGAGTACTATAAATATTTAATTTACTTTTGAACAGTAAGAAGGAGCTTGTAGCTCATTAGAAAGACCTTACACTGCTGAACCAAAGCACCCGAGTTCAAATCCCATCAGCCACATTAATTTTTTAATTGGTTTTTTAAATCTTTTTAGAAGCCCAAGAGTCTATACGTGCATAACTCGTAAAAACCAAGAGTCACATATAAAAAAACGAGTCCAGGAGGTAGACCAAGCGACGGGGGACACGTGGCAGCGAGACCCGGTCTGACTCGAACGAATCGGGCCGGCGGCGCGGCTGACTCGGCCGGTGCCGCCGGGTCAACTCGGCCGAAACCCTAACTTTTTTTTTTGATTTTTCTGCAACTCTTGGACTTCCCATAACCCCTGTATTGTTTAATTCTCCTGCACAATTACATATCAATTTAAATCACACATTTAATCTATTTTAATACAATTTTTATCACACTCTTTCATCTACCCTAAACACTAATTTTTTCCTATAAATACCACACCTAAACTCATCCCTCCTCACTTCCAAATCTCTGTCCAATCTCTCAAGAAAAATTCTATAGACTTTTTGTGTGCAAGTGGAGTTAGCAAAGGGCGAAGCTCCGGTGAACTTCCGATGACGATCCGAGAAGATTCCGGTGACGAAACGACGCGCCGACACCTCTTACTTCTTCCTTTTCCTCCACACTACAATCTAGTAAATCCCTTCTCCCCCTTCTCTTTACTATTCTAATAACTTAGAATTCTAAAACCCGACGGAAGTGGAGTTAATCCGATTTCCGATTCGATTTTTCCTTAAAATTCATATTTTTCTTAAACACAATAATACCAAACTCTCACACCATGATCATTAAACATTAAGAAAATATATTAACAAGTTTCATATAAAAATAATTCCTATTTTACTTTTTAACGCAATTTTACAGAAAAATACCATATAGTTTAGTTTCGACATAAGACATTATTAGCCCTTGCTATACCTTTAGATAGTTCAAGAGGTAATGACCTACCTCCTCATAACACACATCTCTATCATAGCACGATACCTTTTGGGAACCTAGAATACGGAAATACTATTTTTACAAATAAATACCATAAACTACAAAACCTTTTTCTATAAAATGTGTATTTTTAACAAATCTTTGCAATGCGCCGCTACAACCCATTTCGAGGAACCAGTTCGGAATGGTGCGGATTATCGCACATCCTCGGGCTTAGTAGTGCGAGATGCAGACCTCCGCAAGGAGCATACGGTCTCGACAGATTTAAAAATATAATTATCTTAAGAAAATGAGATTTCTAGAAAAAAATAATAAATTAAATTATTTTATAAATATATATGTATCATCAAAATATCTATTTTTGATATAGTATAAATATTCTAACCTTTCTAAAAAAAAGAATCACATTACATGAAAATATAATGCAATTCCATACAAGTTCAAAACTTTACAATTAAATACCATATATTATGAAATTAGGTTTTATTCACTAGAAATGTCATATATATAAAATCTACATCTATGAAAACCATAAAGATGATAATTAAATACTTGAGGTGTATTTTGAAAACTATACAAAATTATTTTTACATAAAACCCTCTCAAGTTATATTAAATTACAATAAGGACCTTGGTAAACATAGGTTTAAACGGGACCAGTCTCTTGAGCCTCAGAGAGCCGGAGATATGGGTGCTTGCCTATTTAAGGTAGACAACTTAACAAACGGTGTTATCAACACGGTAATCGTCTTTGAAAAAGACACAAATTCTGCCATCCATGTGCAGCGGTTACCGATAACACCAAAACCTAATTCAGAATTCAATTTCTTTTCTAATTGTTTGACTCAGACTGAGTCTCAATATAATCAATCTGGCTTGAATGAGATTCAAGTATATATATAACAATTCAATATGAATCCATATATTCAATCTGTTCAATCTATCAAGCTATACAACTTGACCGAACCGAACCATGGATATTAATCTGTCTACATGATTCTTCAGTTACATCCATTTAATGATATCATAGTTTCGACAAGTCATCCATCTATACAATTTATAATACAAGACAATACAATACAAACAATAAAATCAAGACATCGCGGGGTTTAAGGGGTAGATTGGTACGGAAGGTGTTAGAAGTGGCACGAGACTGTAACCATTAAGACACCTAACCTGAATTCAATTGCGTTGTACCGTGGCTGAACGGTTCCTTGTATTCCATCCACCGTAGTCTCTGATCTAATGAGACTCCTCTCATATACACCGGCCTCTTCTTACTAAGCTACAAACAACAACGTTAATACTAAATACTACATTATAACAATATAATAACACTTTAAAACCTACACACACTCTCTCTGTCTATTCTACTTCTCCCTTATTTTTGGGACTTACCGAGCGATTTGTTTACTGACGACATTCTCTTTCTTTTTCTTTGGAATGTCGTCAGGTGATTCGGATCTTCAGGAGATCGAGCCCACCAGCGAGGACTTGGATCAGCTAGCCTTCGATCCGGAGCTCTAGATACTTGTACATTTCATTTCAGTACTTTCCATTTATGTTATGCCACTGTTTAGGCATTGCTTTTCATTCCATATATTTACTTTTCAGATGTATTGTAAAAAGAATGTGAATAAATAAAGTTGCTATTCAATTATATCTATTATCTCTTGTGAATTTTTACTTATATTGCTTAGATATGCTCAGCATGTTTACTTCAGAATAAATACATAGCAGCCTCGTCGTGTCCTTTGTCCGTACACTGGGAAGCGAGGCGTGACATCAAGTAATGTTATTTTATCCCCAAGTAATTCATTATTAATGTTTCTCCACTAAACTTTTTCTCTATATTTCTTTTTCCTTCATCTTCTTTTAAATTATTTTTCTCATCTTCTTCTTCTCCTTTTCCTATGAAAACTTAACAAAATTTTACACAAAATTTCAAGAAGACAAGAGAAGAAATTTTGTAGATTAAGGCAAGTGTCCATTCTCTTTAATTTTTATTTTAAACATTTAAATTCTTAAACTAAGAAAATTTGTTCTTGATTATTCTATATGGAATTTGTTCTTTAATTTTTTTTTATGACTTGAATTGATTATCTTGTCTTAGTTGTTAGCTTAAATTGAGACCAAAGCAAGTTCTTTGATTTATTCTTGTTTAAATACATTTTATTTTATAATTGATCTCTTGAAATATGATTTATAACTTGTTAGTTTATATAAAAGAACTATTGAAATCTTGACTTGAATTGATATCTTAATTAGTTATGTAATTAATTACTTAATGCCATCTTTACTTGTCACCACACACCATGCTTGAAAATATTAAAAATTAGGGTTTCGTGTAATTTTTGGGGTTCAAGTCATTACTGGAACAAGTTATGACTTTTGGAAAATATTTGATGTATGAAATTGAATTAATTAGATGGTTTTGGGATTGGGCACGCAAAACGAGGCAATTCTGCCCCATTCTTGCCGCAAATCTCGGCTAAATCTCGGCTCAAATTTTGAGATAAGTTTTGGAATTTTCACGGAAGCTTTAACCTCTCATGTTTAAGTCAATTTTGTATGCAAAATTTCTAAATTTACCTGTATTCGACTCTGGAATAGTTTTAGGTTAAGATATCGAATTCTAAATTCGTTTTTTAAATAGAAGGTAAATCCTAAGTTTTGACATCCAAATAGCGCACATAGGTTATGATTTCAATCTATGCAAGTTAGCTGTTATCAACCTTAGATTTTTTTTAGATAATTAAGTTGTGCTACATACCTGCTATGTGTACACATTACACACGCCTGTTTAACTTAACTTGACCTGATACTTATATAGGGTATATATATATATATATATATATACATGTCTTATGTCAAGATATATATATATATATATATATATATATATATATATATATATATATATATATATTCACCTATTCCATGAAACGATATTTACATTTATCTATTTTATGAACTAGTTC
The DNA here is from genome assembly GCA_030015575.1 of Agapanthus africanus. NCBI lineage: Eukaryota > Viridiplantae > Streptophyta > Magnoliopsida > Asparagales > Amaryllidaceae > Agapanthus > Agapanthus africanus. The sequence goes on along the minus strand of CM057351.1, from coordinate 313,057,321 downwards.
CACAAACATGATTGCTACGTGTATTTGTGGCAACACTCATATTATCACTTGATACCTAATTTTTCTTGGCCAGTGTGAATTTCTGTTAATAACTTAATACTTGTTTATTATTGTACATTGATACTTGATACCGACATGATCTTTCTGTTGACTTGACTAGTGGTTTATTGGTAAATGGAAATTAAGGATACTCATACATTTGGATAATATCCATGCTATGCCATTTGTGATCATGTTTCTTGTCACGTCCCGCTTCTCGGTATACGGGCAGAGGACGCGACTGGCCGCTACGTATTTACTCTGAAGTAAATACGCTAAGCGTTTCAAAGCAATATAAATAAAATGCACAAGTGACAAAAGATATAACTGAACAACAAATTTATTTATTCACATTCTTTTTACAATACATGGAGAAGTAATTACATGGGATAAAGCGATGCCTAAACAGTGGCATAACAGAAATGAAAAGTACTGAAAGTAAATGTGTACAATGAATCTAAAGCTCAGGGTCGTAGGCTAGCTGATCCAAGTTCTCGTTGGTGGGCTCGATCTCCTGAAGATCCGAATCACCTGACAACATTCCAAAGAAGAAAAAGAAGGAATGTCGTCAGTGAAAGATCGCTCGGTAAGTCCCAAAGATAAGAAAGAAGTAGAATAGATAGAGAGATAATGTATCTTTTAAAGTTGTATTATATGGTTAACGCTGTTATTTGTAGCTTGGTACAGAAGGATGCCAGTGTATACGAGAGGAGTCTCAGTAGACCAGAGACTAAGGTGAACGGAATGTACAAGGAACCGTTATGCCACGGTACAACAGCAACAGAATACATGTTAGGTGTCTTAAATCTTGCAGTCTCGTGCCAATTCTAACACCTTCTGTACCAATCTACCCCTTTAAACTCCGCGATGTCTTATTTGTATTGTTTGTATTGTATTGTATTGTTTTGTATTATAGATTGTACATATGTATGACTTGCCGAAACCATGATATCAGTAAATGGATGTAACTAGAGAATCATGTAAATGGAAGTATATCCATGGTTCGGTTCAGTCAATACAGATTGAATAAATTGAATATATAGATTCATGGATTCATATTGAATTGTAGTATTGTAGATTGTACTTGAATCATATTCAAGTCAGATTTATTATAATGAGACTCAGTCTGAATCAGACAATTAGAAAAGAAATTGAAGTCTTGAATTAGGTTTTGGTGTTATCGGTAACCGCTGCACATGGGCGGCAGGATTTGTGTCTTTTTCAAAGACGATTACCGTGTTGATAACACCATTTATTAAGTTGTCTACCTTAAATAGTCAAACACCCACTTCTCTGGCTCTCTGAGGCTCAAGAGATTGGTCCCGCTTAAACCTATGTTTACTAGGGTCCTTAGGATAATTTATAGAACTTGAGAGAGTTTTATGTAAAAATAATTTTGTATAATTTTTGAAATACATCTCAAGTAATTAATTATCATCTTTAGAGTTGTCATAGATGTAAATTTTATATATGTGATATTTCTAGTGAAATAAACCTATTTTCCATAATATAGGGTATTTATGTGTACTTGTATGGAATTTCATGGTATTTTCATGTAAAGTGATTCTTTTGATTTAAAAAAAAATTGGAATATTTACACTATATCAAATAGATATTTTGATAATACATATATATATTTATATAAAATAATTTAAATTTATTATTTTTCTAGAAATCTCATTTTCTTAAGATATTTGTAGTTTTAAACCTCTCAAGACCGAATGCTCCTTGCGGAGGTCTGCATCTCGCACTACTAAGCCCGAGAATGTGTGATAATCCTCACCATCCCGAATGGGTTCCCTAAAATGGGTTGTAGCGGCGCATTGCAAAGGTTTGTTAAAAATACATATCTTGTAGAAAAGGTTTTTATAAGTTTGAGGTAGTTTTGTGTAAAACCGTATTTCCCAAATCTATGTTTCCCAATATCATCGTACTATGTTACATATGAGTGTTGTGAAGAGATAGGTCATTATCTCGTGAACTATCTAAAGGTATAGCAAGGGTAATGATGTTTTTCTGTCGAAATTAAACTATATGGTATTTTTCCCAAAAATGCGATAAAAATTACAATATACATTCTTTTGAAATGGAACTTGTTCAATATGTTTTTTTAACGTTTAATGGTCATGATTTGCAAGTTTGCTATTGTTGTATTTAAGAAAATTGGAACTTTTTAAAGAAAACCGAATCAGAAGTCGGATTAACTCCGCTTCCGTCGGGTTTTATAATTACGAGTTTTCAGAATAGAAAAGAGAAGAGAGAGGAGGGACTTACTGGATTTTAGATTAGAGAAAAGGAAGAGGGAGTGGTTGGAGGTGCCGGTGCGTCGTTTCGTCGCCGGGAGCTCTTAGGGTCGTCGTCGGAAATTCGTCGGAGGTTCGCCCTTCGCTAACTCCACTTGTACACTATTGAACTTAGAATTTTCTTGAGAGTTTTTGTATAGAATTCATAGTGAGGAGGTGGAAAAGAGTGAGGGTATTTATAGGAGAATTTTAGGGTTAGGGTTTAAAAAAATGCGTTAAAAAGGAGTTTTAATTAGGTTTTTAATCCTCTGGAATAATGCAGGGTATTTAAACATGACAGGGGTTATGGGGAGGAAAAAAGGTATAGGAGGAGTGAAGAAAATCGGTGATCCAATTCGGTCGGATCAGCGCCGCCGGCCCGAGTTGGCCGAGTCGGGCTGGGTCTCGACACCACCTGTCCATCTCGTTTGGTCTACCTCCTTGACTCGTTTGTTTTTAGTGTGACCTTTGGGTTTACGGGTTATGCACGTGAAGACTCTTGGGCTTCTAAAAAGATTAAAAGAAATCAATATAAAAAATAATGTGGCTGATAGGATTTGAACTCTGGTGCTTTGGTTCAGCAGTGAAAGGTTTTACCAATGAGTTACAGGCTCTTTCTTGCTATTAAAAAGCAAAACAAATTTATAACTTGTGCTCAGGCAAAAGTACATCTTTATGTATTTTTTTTGAAAGATCGGATAAATGCGTCTAGGACAACCAATTGGACTCCGAAATCCATCTTGTATCAACCATTTCAACATTCACCACCTTCTTACGTTGATACCCCTTTTGAGAGTCCAGTTGTAACTCCAAGACCTATGTCTCTTGCTGAATGTATTGAACAATCTCATAACCGATCTTTCACTCCTTTCACCACTGCGAATTGTTTGGATCAACAATTCCATTCACCTTCTTATCCGTATATTGATCCTACCCCTGTCCAACCTTTCAATTCCTATCCATCCAACCCAACTTTTGCACTTTTTCTAGACATTGCTTATGAACAGCCATTTGGGAGTTTCCTGTATTCAAACAACTTTGAATATTTTACTGAAGCCCCTTCACAACACATGTCTAGTCTGGAACAGTCGTTGGAAGACATTCGGATAGCATCATGCCAAATAGAGGAAGTGAATGCGTCCATGGCCGCCCTCATACAACTTAACGAACCGATAGCCATTTTCCAACTAGCTCCTAATTTTCCAATGTATGATGAGGCGATAAGACAGTTTGAAAACATGAGCGGTGAAAATGAGCAGTACACCCTTCTGAATCAAACCTACCCATTCCAAATCGAATCCCATAACTCCGGTTTTGAATGTTTATCAAGTATTCCTAATGATTCACCAGTTGAAGATAGGACGTTTGATGAGTTGTGTGACTTCGTAGTGTTCGATTTGCCAGATTGTGAAGGGTCCCTTTCGAGTGAAACCGCACCCAATCACTGATCTCTACACATCCATCTTAGAAAATGAATTGATTAATATCCATGCTTTTGATGAGGTGTCCGAGAATATTGATTTTCACTTGATTGAGGATATCGACGCCGGGAATATTTCGGATGATGAACCCACAACTTTGGATGAGTTCATCTCTCAAATTCATCATTTACTTTCACTTCCGTGTGGACATCATCCCGAGTCATTAACTGTTTTTCCCGAACTCTATATGCGTCTGGAATTTGATGATAAATGCATGGATGAGCTAATTTTTGAGGAGAATATTTAGGAAATTGTTGAGGATGAACAAGTTTTAATTGATGAGTCGGATTTTCCAATTCATCCTGTCCATTCCACCGACTGTGCACACCCTCCAGAACCTTTAACAGAAACCCTTCCTCGATCACTTCCCCCCATCCTTTCCGTTGTTCCAACTTTAAAAGAAATCGTATAATTTTTATTTCCAGTGTCTGGTTTACCAAGTTCGGCTTACCCATGATTTCTCACGAATCTTGAGGGATTTGACCCAATTTCTCGCCATATTGATAGATCGGTACAGTCCATCTTTTCACATCGATCATTACAGATTGTACTAATTTATTCAATCCATTTCAACCCTCAAGTTCGTATTCCACTTCTTTCTCCCTTCAGCCATTCTTCTCCTCCACCAAGACCGGACGTTGCTTCTATCTCTATACGGTCTCGCGTATTTCTTATTTCTTTTCTATACACTACATTCTTTCACCAACCGCCACCTTATAACGATAAAATCTTTGAATGGTTGGTGTTCACTTTTGGCCTTTGTAAGGCATTGTATAACTTGATACTGTGTTCTCTCCCCTCAAACTCTGAACTTTAACGCTTAAACAGTGGAAACACTGTTTCACTTAAGTTAGGGAAGGACCTTTTTATATATATATTTTTGTTTTGTTTTTTATTTTGTATAAAAAAATTTATTTTTAGGGAGCATCGACAATTTTGACCCTCTTGATGTAGCCTGACAGTGAGGGCACTGTCAAGTTTAAGTTTGGGGGTGTGTTCGGTAAGCTTTCTACCTTCGCATTCATATGTATATTCTGCATTTGCATTCTTATTTTTAAAAAAACTCATAAAAATCGAAAATTTTACAAAAATATAAAACCTTTTCGTCAAGTTAGCTAATAGGGTAACTTAGATTTTTTATTCCGAAAGTTTAGTTGATACGTTAGAAATAACTATATTCTAGACTTAGGAATTGAAAACCCTAAAAATAACCCTCATTCTGTTTAACCTTGGTAATTATACGTCTTTGCAGTTTTTTTTTTGAGAAATAGGTTGTAACATTTCAGAAAAATAAAATATTATTTTTGGGAGTTTTTATAATTTAATATTATTTTTAATGAATATTTTAATATTTCGGTATAATTAAATACCGGTAAATGGGGAAAAAATTGGAAAATTATAGAAATTACTAAAAGAGGGTGTTTTATGTGAATTATGCAAATTTTAAGTTTTTATGATTAATTATATGCTAATTTAGTGCTAATCGCGATTAAAAATCGCTAATCGGATTTTTAGCATATTTTGTGCAAATATGTACCATATCATTTTACACTTGTTACATAATTTTCATCCATGGTTTCCTTCATGTTTTAGCATGGTTGTTGATCGTTGGAAAAGAGAAAAGAAAAGAAAAAGGGGAAAAAAGAATAAAGAATGGAATAGTGTAGGTATGGGTGAGAGAGAGAAAGAGAGGGGTTAACTTTGACCTTGGGCATTCTCTCCTTCATTTCTCCCTCTCATTTCTCTCCCCTCCTTTGATGTTGCTGCTGCTGGTGCTACACCCTCTCTCCCTCTTCATAAAATCCCTCAAAACACCATGGAAATCAACTCAAAACCCCACCCTCATTTCACAAAAATGATGCACAAATTCAAGAGAAGCACATTGGACCAAGAAAGAGAAGATTTTGAAGTCTTTGAGCAACTTAAGAAAATTCTTGAGTTTCCAAAGGAGGTAATTTCTGCACCATTAGAATAGTGTTTCGATTCCTTATGCATCCATATTTGTTTCATGTCGATATCGAATGGTTTTGAGGACTTAGGAAAATTCTAGTTAGGGTAATTGGAAATTGAGAGTTGTGGTGAGTAATTAAGCTCAGTAGAAGCCATACAAATCCCCTAGTACTAGAATTAAGACTCAAACCAGAGACTAGAAACCCGAAATACGGATTTAGAAACCGATATCGGAAGAACTGTGATTCTGTGAAAGTTAAATGGAATCTGCTATCACCCCGAGACTCTGAAAATCATTTTGTGAACACAGAGATACATCCAGGCACCCAGGAAGCTAACCCCAAAACTTGAGCCACCCCCTCCATGTTCTGGCCGCAGATTTAATCGATCTGGCAGCAAATTGCGGCCAGGGTAGGAGCTTTGGGTCTTGTGTTTGTTTTGTGGCTTTATCTCCAGTAAACTAGACCCCTGGCATATGCAAAATTGTCCAATTTGACCTAGGGTCAAATCTGGGATCCTTTTCTGTAGTTGCTGTTTTGGATTCGTGTTTCGTTTTTCGTATTTTGAATTCTGGATTTGCGTATTGTGATTTACCTCGATCACTTGACGTTTGCACGACGACATCGAGGGTTGTTTGATGGTTTAGAAAGCGTATTCTATAGGTTCTAACCTATAGGCCTTAGCGCGTCATTTGGTTTTCTCGATATGATTTTAAGATGCTTTTGTGATTGTGTTATCTTGTAGGTACTTTCTCGAGGGCTTCAGACGATGAAGAAGATGATGACGACATCAACATCGACAAGCAAGACGCAAGGTGAGTAGATTATATCTACGGGGGAAGTCGGGTGGATAGCGTATATCACCCCCGCAGTTCGATATTTAGTATACTGCGTATATACTATATTTATATGTATATGATAGCTTATTGTGCGTCGTGGATATTGAGATGAGATTAGGTGTACTATGGTTAGATTAGGGTTTAGAAGTAAACTGGTATAGTTTCCTAGTTGCGAACCCCAGATTAGGTTTACACCCATACGCACACACATGCTTGCTTGTTATACTTATACTTGGACGATGAGGATAATGGATGATATTTGGAGATGAGTCGATGAGATAGGGCATATTGCCATGAGATCGGTGATATGATGTGATTCGTATTTGGGATACGACATGTGATTTTAGCGGGCCTTTAGACGTGTGTTTCACACACGCATTTATATTTATATAGATGGTATCGATTTGTACTAAACTTAGATCAGTACCCAGATCATGAGATATGATGATAAGGATACCAGATAATTGATGAGATGAGTATGATATTGACCCGTACCCAGCTTTTGGGATGCCGTACGATGATTTACCGTACGAGCTTTATATTGATGATAGATCCACACTCATGACTCGAGAATGTCATATGATATTGTATCGTACGCGGTACCTTTGAGGCGGGATCACCGACTATTATATATATATATATATTTATATATATATCGACTCAGATTTAGGTGGTTTCCATACCCCTCCTGTTTAACTTGCTAGTTAGAACTGTAGTTTTGCTAGTAGATGTTAGGCTAGGCCGATGTCATACCTATTTCAAAACCAACGAATCGGGAGTATTTTAAAGACAGGCAAAAGAATTCTACGGATATTTTCAAAAGACGCATCTTTTCTTAAAACACCGTAGCCCTTATTTTACTAAAAACCCCGATTCGTCTTATTTCAAAAGGCAAACTGTATGACTTTTTATATTGATGTAGATGCGTCACTGTTGCATTTATTAGTCGATTTCTGCATGCTCTTGTTATTCGCATCGCATCGCATGTACAAATGGTTATTGTTATATAAAAATCATGCTGTTAGGACACCAGCACCATTATCGATGATGCATATGTTCCACGTACACCTGCTTGCCGGCTCACACACTTCATCATCGATAATTGCCATGTCACTACACTGTAGTACTGTTGCATTCAGGATATGATCTCTTGCATGTCATACTTGTGTACATACCCATTGTACACCCATATTTACATACATAAGTATTTGCACATACATAGATGATTCTGGCTTGATTAGAGATTTAGGAACCGCAAGATACTCTTTAAAACTGATTCATTTTAAAAGAGCGGTTTTCCCCTAACGTGTGCATATTACTATTCCATATTGCATGATATATTGATATGCTTACATTCCTTTTATATGTCGCATACATCATGCTTTTGATTATACGCATTGAGATATGTTGTTTCCATGATATTTCTGGATTTGGGAACCGTGGATATTTCAAAATAGAGTATGTAATTGTTTTAAAAACCCGGTTATCCTTGATATGATATTTCAGTGCGTCCACCATGTGTTTTCTCGGTGCTGAGAGCGACATGTGAAACCTGATTCGAGCAGGCGGATGAGGCCGATTACGGGTACATGGTGGACCCGGTATGGTACCCCAGGGTGAGAACGGATCGCTGTGTAGTAGACGGTGAGCCTGGCAGAGGGACTACTACCTACCGGTGATATTATTTAGGCTTGGCGGATATCCGGAGGATACCGACCGGAGTCGAGAGATGATGTGGGCCGATCCGCACTGACGGAGCCCGATATATGAGGATTTACGTGCCGATGCTAGGCACAGGTTTCATGATGTTTTCGAGTGTCGATGCTTGACACTCAGGTTCCATGATTTTGTTATGTCGCGAGCGACACATGTTGATTTACATCCTCATACTTCCATGCATATGTTTATGATATTTACATGCATGATGCTTATTGTCATTGGGTGACACGTGGACGATCCACATACATATATTGACATTGATGACATTGATTACATAGTTGGATGATATCCACTTTTTCATAGACTTCATGATATAGTCGACATTGATCATACCTCATACTTATGGTATGTTATTACCTGAGGCACTGGCACGAGCACTTGACACTACACTCATGTATAGATGTTATATTTCCATCTTATCATGCTTCAGACTTATTCATTTGAGGTTTATATATATATATATATCTGATTGTATTGACCTAGGATTGTGTCATACATACGATTTCTGCTCTGTGATATTTTCTATTCACGAGTTGGCAACTCACCCCCGTTGTGCCACAGTTCTTGCAGGTTTTGCCGTACAGGTTCTATTGCGGCTTTTCTGGCATACTGCTTTCTTTCTGGGTGATTGCTTTGGTAGATGGGTTCACTCGCATCGTGACCACCCATTTATTTTATTCAATTGTATCTAGTAATTCTATCAACCAACTTGTATATTGTTTCAGACTTAGAAAACCAGTTATGTATTATTTCGGCCTTAGAGTCGCGTGTTGTAGTATTATGGTTTTCATACTGATTTTGAGTTTTCCTTTGAGGTTTGATCATCGCCTTTCGGCGTTGTATATTATACTGCTTGCGTGGTTGTGACCGTCAATTGACGAAGAGCTAGCTCCTGCTTGGGGATGCCTTTTTATTGTGCATATATATATTATTCATGTTGTATCCCGTTCGGGGCTAGTATTTACAAAGGAAACTCTGCCGAAATTTTCAGAAAAGACATTGAGGATTTTACAAATGCATATTCGGTTTACTAATTTAAAAACCTTGTTTTTAAAACATGTTTTTCTTACTTCTTCAAAACTAGTTTTCTTATTTACTCCTTAAAAATGGTTTTAGATTTCTGGGCTTTTTGGCTTACTTGAATTAGATGGGGTCATATAGGCTTCATATGATTCAAGTGCCAGTCACGGGCTATTTCGGGTCGTGACAAAGTTGGTATCAGAGCGCTAGGTTAATCTTGGTTCGAGTCTAAGTTTGACTATGCGGAGCCTAGAGCGTTTATATATATATATACGGAACTTAGGCTTGACCTTACGGAACTTAGACTTAGTCGAGGGGGTATTATACCCGAAATTTTGTCGCGTAGGATGACCCTTGGTTGATGGAGTAGGTGACTTCAGTAGAGTGACGTACCGTGTGTATATTCCGCGGCATACTTACGACACGCCACTCCGCTTAAGGAGCCTTAGGATGTACATTTCCTTGCACAGTATTACATCCATTCCTATGATCCATCCTCATCGATATTGGCTATGATTTTGCTACCACGATTACACGGGCAGAGAGAGCTACGGTTAGAGTTGCATCAGCTTGAGCTCGTCACGGACGAGGACTGACCAGGGCGTGATTCCAGAGATATACGATTGCATATGGAGGCGTCGTTTCGTGTGTTTTCACGCCATGAGCGTTTGACAGATCGCTTTTACAAGATTTCTCGGACGTGCTGATCGGCACCAGATGATCAGGTTACTGCTAGAGGCCAGCCAGGATGTGATGACCATTGATATATCGCTTATTCATGATGATTGATGCGCTGTTTAGCGTACAGACGAATGAGCCAGTTGTTGCTGCAAATGACGAGATATCGCCCAGATGATTGGAGCTACTGCAGCATGAGTATATACTTAGGGATATGATGGAAGGTCGCTAGTCACCCGAGGATGGACGACTAGGACATGTGGTTCATTCGCTTACCCCGATGTGAGGTCATCAAATAGATTGATTCTAGCTAGAGACGACTTCACGCAGATTCGTTGAGAGTCGATAGAGACGATCGAATGTCAGGAGCCCGTTTTCCAAGTTTAAAGTATTCGGAAAGACATTTAAGCGATTCTATGGATCCTCTAGAAGAATGAAACCCTAACTCGACATAATGACCGTGTGAAAGCCTTTGAACCTTAGGGTTTGCGGCAGTTCCGCGGCGCCATTAGTGAGGCTTGGGTTTGCCCTTCTACGGCTGGACCACCGATGCTGTGGTATGTACTCGATACTATTAAGCTATACCCAAGATGTTGAGCTCTTGGGGGATTATGCGGTTTTTATGAATCGATCGGATGGTTCGACATCTTTCGGATATCTTGTGATGGGACACATTGCTTGGGAGACTCCTGATACGAGTATAGCCGTTGGAGTGCAGTCCATGCAGCCATGAGAAGACGAGTCCGAATCAGTCGACATTGGAACAAAGTGGGACAAGAGGTTCGTGCGAGATGCTGACGAGCTATTGTTACTCTTCGTTAAGGTTAAAGGTCGGATATATCTACAGAGGCGTTGGGATGCGACCAGTTTTCGAGAAAATGCTGTGCTGAGGACGCAGATTGACCAGAGAAGTACCAGAACAGAATCGCCCCCGTTGGCACACCTGACAGGGCCGATTGTAACAGCCCTATTTGAATGCAATAATTCAAGAGTTTATCAAGATTCTTTTTCCATAATTTTTGAACTTTTACTTGGCCGCTAATATATTTTATTTTGGATTTTTACTGTAAGCAATTTTGATATGGGAAAATATTCAGTTTTTATATTATATAAATAATATTTTCTTAGTGGCAGCAAAATAACATTTTGCGTATCTGTTTACTGTTAAAATGAGAACAAGAAAATCTGTACCGAATCTCTAAATGCAACCAATTAAAGATATGTATCTTTATAAATATATTTATAAAATTAGTTTATATATACAAAACAAATCTCTCTCTCTCTCATACTCACATCTCTCTCTCCCCCTGCTGCTCCTCAAATTCTTTTTTTCTGACCCCGACCCTTCCTCTCGCCACCATCGCCGCCGTAACCCTCGCCTCCCTCTCCTCCCCCTCCGCCGTCGCCCTCGCCCTCGTCTTCATTCCCACCGGCGCCTCCACGAACCACCGATCCCTCGTTCCTATCGATCGCTGCAGCAAGTCGATCCCCTTCAGCAACCCCCTCGATCCCCTCCAACAAAACCCCTGCGACCCTCGACGACCCTCTCCAGACCACCGATCTAAGCCATCTATCTCCCATCTAATCTCAACCACTCATTATCATCATCCCCAATCTCACACAAACACTAACCCTAACCTACTGCAACCACCAACTGATCGAACCCTAACCCACCACAGCCACCCTCGTCCACCTCGTGCACCTCGCCGGAGACTCCCTGACACTAGATCGACCTCGCTGGAGTTCATCGAAGCAAGTGAACCCTAGCTTGATACTCATCCTCTGTAAGTTTTTGTAATCTCTTTTTTTTTAGAAAACAAATCTATATATATATATATGAATAAAATGAAATGATAACAGTGAACTTTGAAAAGGGGAAAATTAGTATTAAAACCCTAAGTTGTTATAATTGTGTTTGGTTGTGTGACAATAGTTATGTAGATATTTATGAGTTAATCGATGATATTTATCTAGGCGGATCGTATAACTCAGATCCCAAGTCGCACCTTAGCTGAGATCGTGCCCGCATTTCGTACATCATTTTCCGTGATCGTTAACCTCAGGCAAGTACTCGTGCCTTTCTTTATGTGATGCTATGACATGATTACTATGCAAAAGAATCTTTTTTCATGCTTTATACACATTCGAGGCTCTTGTTGATTTACTTGTATAGAACACCTTGATCTGACATGCCTATTCATGAACTTTATTATTTATTTTTTTAAAATGAAATCATTAATTAGAATGCTGGACTACATGCCATGACACCACTATTCACCAGTTTTATTTCCATACAATTACCATACCACAAGCTCCTGTCTTTTCAGCATTCTTAATTAGTGATTTTAATCTTTACCATAGCAGCTATAAATACGTGGGTGTTGGGGTAGTTTGAGTGTGCGTTGTACAACAGGATCTCAGGAGTCCCATGCCGGCAGCTCGTACCGGGCTATAGCGGTCTCATGTTTACAGCTCGTACCGGGCTATAGCGGTCTCATGATTACAGCTCGTACCGGGCTATAGCGGTCTCATGTTTACAGCTCGTACCAGGCTATAGCGCTCTCATGTTTATAGCTCGTACCGGGCTATAGCGGTCTCTTGTTCATTCCACAGTTGGGCCCGTGTTTCCTGGCCCCTGGGGCACCACTCTTGGGTTAGGAATATTCCTGCAGAGGTTGACGCACACACTCAAGCTTACGATAGGATAGTTTACCTTTTAGTGGCCAGTTAGGTTATGACCTGATCCCTTACATACATGTTTCATAATGTTAGTGCATTTAATTATTTATATACATGTTTTTCTTGCGCACCGGGCTTCACTTTTATTTATTCTTGTTATTATGCTACACACACTTTATACGTTGAGTACTTGCTGGGATATTCTGACATCCCTGAGATTTGCCATCTCAGGTTTAGAGACAGATCTGCAGGCTGAGCAGGATCAGAGCGGCTATCGGGACTTTGCTGAAGATCAGTAATCGTAGGTTTATTTCCTTTACTTTTAGCTTTTAGCATGTGCGCCCTTATGGGACATTAGGACTTTTGTATCTCTTTCGGATCTTATTTTATTCCGAATCTTTTGTTTTGGATCTTTAATTGCATCAATTATCTAGTGGACCCATTTTTAGGAATTCTTGTGGTTTCATTGCAGCATGATTATCAGTATTATTTCTTTTGGTATTGGATTTTATTTTTGACAGGTTAATCTAGACAGCCTTATGTGACCATGGAAGGACTTTTCCTTACCGCAGGTAGCACGGCTGGCCTTCATCGCTTCCCGTATTCCACATTTTAGGAAGCGGGGCGTGAAAAGGTTTTGTTGGTATCAGAGCCCGGCTAACGTCAGAGGTTAGTCTGGGTTCTTCCGACCTTTTAGGTTAGAATCACATGTCTAGATTTTCCCCAGTTTGTCATGCTGCAGATTCCATTAACTCTGACCGTAGGATTCGGGCGACTTACATAGAGTTACGATATTGTGCCCATGTACCGCGGCATGGATACAATACGGTATTCTGTATGAGTAACTTAGAGTTCTACACTTAATCCGTATTCTTTGAATTGATTGTTATATTATCTCTTTGCTTCACTCGGTTTTAATAATTTGAATTTAAACCTCGTTTTCTTTGATAAACCTCGTCGTTCGTTTTGACTTCAGAATCATGGCCGAAGAAAATTTGCGAGTATATGGGAGACGCGACAACAATACTGCACTACTTGGAGTTATACGTGGCATGCTGGAGAGTCAACGGCAGCAGACCGAATTGCTACAAGGGGGCCTACTTGCTTCTCAGCAGACCGCTACTGCGGCCCTGAACAAGGTGGCTGAGGTTCGTGAAGGTATACGTCTGGGCAGCGTCGCCGATTTCAGGAGACTACAGCTGGCAGTTTTCACTGGCGTGGGCGACCACTGGATGCTGAGCAGTGGATTATCGACATGGGGAATTTGCTGTCAGCCGCCCGGGTTCCTGAAGAGGACAGAGTGGATATAGTCAAGATTCAACTGTAGGATATTGCTAGAATTTAGTGGCTCGCAGAAGAGAACGGGTTGAAGAAACCGATTGCCTGGACTGATTTCTCTACGGCTTTCCTTGAGAAATTCTTTCCCAAATCTGCCAGGATCGAGATGGAACAACAATTTATCAGTCTTCGTCAGAGAGATCGCACAATGGACGAGGTAGCGGCTGAGTTTATCCGACTCAGTCGTTTTTCTCCTTCAATGGTAGCCCAGGAAGAGGATAGGGCTAGAAGATTCTTACAGTGTCTCACTCTGGAAATACAGGAGAAGTTAGCTTCACATGATCTGAGGACTTATTCAGAGGTATTAAATGCGGCCCGCAGAATTGAGACGGTTATGGATAAGAGGAAGAAACTTCAGAGTGGAAGATTCAAACGGCCCATGAATCAAACATCCGGGAAGATTCCAGTTAGACAACATGGAGGAGTTCAGATGAGCGTACAGCAACCCCACCACAACGGGAACCTCCGGTTTATGGATACTGTCGGATACCGGGACACGTCGAGAGAAATTACCGCCGCGCTAAGGGTCTATGTCTGATTTGTGGTGCTAGTGACCATCAGATTGGGAGTTGTCCAAGGAGAGCAGAGCGCAACCAACCTCAGAAAGGACTTGTCCCTCAGGAGCAACTTTTTGATCAGAGGCAAGGAAACACAGGTCGTGGACAGGGACGAACCTTTACCCTGACAGCTGAGCAGGTGGAAGCATCGGAGGATGTCGTTTCAGGTACCATTCTAATTTGTTATGTTCCTGCTAGAGCACTTTTTGATTCCGGGGCTTCACACTGTTTTATGTCTTTGGATTTTGCCATAACACATTCTATTGCACACAAAACACTGACTAGAGGTTGGGACATTCACACTGGAAATGGAGTAGTTACCACCAACCTAGAGTGCAAGCTTTGTCCGGTTGTGATTTGCGGCAGGGAGCTTTTCGCAGATTTCCTGTTGATTGGGACCGGTAGTTATGATGTCGTCTTAGGAATGGATTGGTTGGGCATCTTTTACGCACATATTGATTGTCGGGCCAAAACTTCCGCATTCCTAACCACCCAGAGTTCGTGTTCACTGGAGGGAGCAAATCTCTGGGACCCATAAAGTTTAGAGCAAAGCCGACGTGCGACATACTAGCGTCAATGGAGGTTGATATAAGTTCGGCACCGGTCGTAGTTCGAGAATTTTTGGTTGTCTTTCCTGAGGACTTACCCGGCTTACCCCCGCCTCGTGCTTTGGGGTTTTCGATAGAATTATTGCCAGGAACGACACCAATTTCTAAGTCACCCTACAGGATGGCACCAGTAGAATTGGCAAAATTGAAAAAGCAGATAGAATACCTCCTCAACAAAGGATTCATTCGCCCGAGTACTTCTCCGTGGAGCGCTCCAGTTTTACTAGTAAAGAAGAAGGACGGCTCGTTACGCATGTGCATCGACTACCGAGAGTTAAACCGGGTTACGATTAAAAACAAGTACCCTATACCTCGGATCGATGATTTGTTCGATCAATTATGTGGTGCTTGAGTGTTCTCTAAGTTGGATCTTCGGTCGGGGTCCCATCAAGTTCGTGTTAAAGCGGAGGATGTATGCAAGACAGCCTTCAGAACTCGATACGGTCATTACGAATTCTTGGTAATGCCATTCGGTGTTACTAATGCCCCAGCCGTGTTCATGAATTTAATGAACCGAGTTTTCTCTCAGTACCTTGATCATTTTGTCGTAGTTTTCATCGACGACATCCTTGTGTACTCCAAAAGCAAGGAGGAGCATGCCGAGCATTTGAGAATCGTGTTGCAGATACCGAGACAAGAAAAGTTTTACGCCAATCTTAGTAAATGCGAGTTTTGGCTTGAACAAGTTCAATTTTTGGGCCACATCGTTTCTGAAGACGGTATATCAGTAGATCCGGCGAAGATTGAAGCAGTGAAGGATTGGTCAGCACCGAAGTTAGTAGCAGAGATTAGAAGTTTCTTGGGACTCGCAGGCTACTACCGCAGATTTGTTAAAGATTTTGCACGAACGGCTGAGCCATTGACAAGACTTACTCGAAAGGGGGTACCATTCGTATGGTCAGAAGAGTGCAACCGAGCGTTCGAATTACTGAAGGAGAAACTCACAACTGCACCCATATTGACCGTACCAGATGGGACAGGAGGACTGGTGATTCATAGCGATGCTTCCGGTAAGGGGCTAGGCTGTGTCTTGATGCAACGTGGGAGTGTTGTCGCTTATGCCTCGCGTCAACTGAGAACGCACGAGAAGAATTACCCAACTCATAATCTAGAGTTGGCCGCTGTAATCTTTGCTTTGAAGATTTGGAGGCATTATCTTTTGGGAGAACGAGTGGAAATTTTTACAGACCATAAGAGCTTGAAATATGTATTCACGCAGAAGGAGCTAAATATGAGACAGCGTAGGTGGTTGGAGTTCATGGCTAATTATGATATTGATTTGCAATATCATCCCGGGAAAGTAAATGTGGTACCGAATGCTCTCAGTCGGAGACCAACACCGATGTGGTTGACTGGCCAGAAGGAACTCATTGATGAATTTCGAAGACTCAATTTAGAAGTGGTAGAGCAGGGGACGCCCGGACAATATTGGCAACTACAGGTGCAGTTTTCGTTAGTTGATCGTATTAAATCTGCACAGGCTGGGGACCCGCAATTGCAGAAGCTCCGCGGGTTAGTAGAGGCAGGATTAAGGACTGATCTATTGATACACGAAGATGGCTCATTAAGATTCGGCAGTCGATTATGCGTGCCAAAGGGCGATGTTCGAAAGGAAGTGTTGAAGGAAGCACACAGTTCAGCTTATTCGGTGCACCCGGGTGGCACCAAGATGTATAGGGATGTTAAACAACACTTTTGGTGGAATGGCATGAAGAGAGAGATCGCCCGCTATGTGTCGAAATGCTTAGTGTGCCAGCAGGTGAAGGCCGAACATCAGCGAGTGGCCGGCCTATTGCAACCACTTCCCATTCCCCATTGGAAGTGGGAACACATCACTATGGACTTCGTGACGGCTTTACCACGGAGTCCTAAGGGCAATAATGTTATTTGGGTCATCTTCGACCGTCTCACAAAGGCGGCCCATTTTCTACCCTTTCGAGTGGGACAATCGACGGAGATATTAGCAGAGAAATATACGCAAGAGATCGTACGGTTGCATGGGGTGCCTATCACTATAGTATCGGACCGAGACACGAGATTCCTTTCACATTTCCGGAGAAGCTTACAAGAGAGTTTAGGCACTCGTCTCCGTTACAGCACAGCTTACCATCCCCAGACTGACGGACAGTCTGAACGTACGATACAGATATTAGAAGATATGTTGAGAGCCTGTATGCTAGATTTCAAGGGATCATGGGAGGATCGTCTTCACTTGGTGGAATTTTCGTATAATATCAGCTATTAGGCGAGTATCCAGATGGCACCGTTCGAGGCACTTTACGGACATAAATGTCGTTCCCCACTTTGCTGGGATGATGCCGGTGAGCGAAGATTATTAGAACCGGAGCTCGTAACCCAAACAGTTGAGAAGGTCCAGTTGATCAGGGACCGTATCAAGGCAGCACAAGATCGTCAGAAAAGCCGGGCGGATACTAGTCGAAGGCCTCTTGAGTTTGGAGTAGGAGATCATCCATTCCTTAAGATTTCGCAGACTAGAGGAGTGATTAGATTCGGTAGTCGTGGGAAACTCAGTCCCCGATTTACTGGACCATTCGAGATTGTGGAACGCGTTGGAGTGGTGGCTTACAAATTGGCCTTACCATCTTCTTTGGCTGGTGTGCACGATGTATTCCATGTATCACAGTTGCGTCGGTACGTTCGCGATGACAGTCATGTTCTCGATCACTCTGAATTAACCTTGAGCACTTATCTCTTGTATGAAGAGCAAGCTACAGCCATTGTCGACCGTAAGGAGAAGGTATTGAGAAACAAGATCATCCCTTTAGTTCTTGTATCTTGGGGCGGACGTCTCGCGGGGAATCCACTTGGGAGCGTGAGGACAAGATTCGTCAAATGTACCAACACCTGTTTTCTTGATCTTGTAGTCGTCCTTCCAATTTTGAGGACGAAATTTTCTGTAAGGTGGGTAGGATGTAACAACCCTATTTGAATGCAATAATTCAAGAGTTTATCAAGATTCTTTTTCCATAATTTTTGAAATTTTAGTTGGCCGCTATTATATTTTATTTTGGATTTTTACTGTAAGCAATTTTGATATGGGAAAATATTCAGTTTTTATATTATATAAATAATATTTTCTTAGTGGCAGCAAAATAACATTTTGCGTATCTGTTTACTGTTAAAATGAGAACACGAAAATCTGCACCGAATCTCTAAATGCAACCAATTAAAGATATGTATCTTTATAAATAAATTTATAAAATTAGTTTATATATACAAAACAAATCTCTCTCTCTCTCATACTCACATCTTTCTCCCTCCCCGCTGCTCCTCAAATTCTTTTTTTCTGACCCCGACCCTTCCTCTCGCCACCATCGCCGCCGTAACCCTCGCCTCCCTCTCCTCCCCCTCCGCCGTCGCCCTCGCCCTCGTCTTCATTCCCACCGGCGCCTCCATGAACCACCGATCCCTCGTTCCTATTGATCGCTGCAGCAAGTCGATCCCCTCTAGCAACCCCCTCGATCCCCTCCAACAAAACCCCTGTGACCCTCGACGACCCTCTCCAGACCACCGATCTGAGCCATCTATCTCCCATCTAATCTCAACCACTCATTATCATCATCCCCAATCTCACACAAACACTAACCCTAACCCACTGCAACCACCAACTGATCGAACCCTAACCCACCACAGCCACCCTCGTCCACCTCGTGGACCTCGCCGGAGACTCCCTGACACCAGATCGACCTCGCTGGAGTTCATCGAAGCAAGTGAACCCAAGCTTGATACTTATCCTCTGTAAGTTTCTGTAATCCCTGTTTTTTAGAAAACAATATATATATATATATATATATATATATATATATGAATAAAATGAAATGATAACAGTGAACTTTGAAAAGGGGAAAATTAGTATTAAAACCCTAAGTTGTCATAATTGTGTTTGGTTGTGTGACAATAGTTATGTAGATATTTATGAGTTAATCGATGATATTTATCTAGGCGGATCGTATAACTCAGATCCCAAGTCGCACCTTAGCTGAGATCGTGCCCGCATTTCGTACATCATTTTCCGTGATCGTTAACCTCAGGCAAGTACTCTTGCCTTTCTTTATGTGATGCTATGACATGATTACTATGCACAAGAATCCTTTTTCATGCTTTATACACATTCGAGGCTATTGTTGATTTACTTGTATAGAACACCTTGATCTGACATGCCTATTCATGAACCTTATTATTTTTTTTTTTTAAATGAAATCATTAATTAGATGCTGGACTACATGCCATGACACCACTATTCCCCAGTTTTATTTCCATACAATTACCATACCACAAGCTCCTGTCTTTTGAGCATTCTTAATTAGTGATTTTAATCTTTACCATAGCAGCTATAAATACGTGGGTGTTGGGGTAGTTAGAGTGTGCGTTGTACAACAGGATCTCAGGAGTCCCATGTCGGCAGCTCGTACCGGGCTATAGTGGTCTTATGTTTACAGCTCGTACCGGGCTATAGCGGTCTCTTGTTCATTCCACAGTTGGGCCCGTATTTCCTAGCCCCTGGGGCACCACTCTTGGGTTAGGAATACTCCTGCAGAGGTTGACGCACACACTCAAGCTTACGATAGGATAGTTTACCTTTTAGTGGCCAGTTAGGTTATGACCTGATCCCTTACATACATGTTTCATAGTGTTAGTGCATTTAATTATTTATATACATGTTTTTCTTGCGCACCGGGCTTCACTTTTATTTATTCATGTTATTATGCTACACACACTTTATACGTTGAGTACTTGCTGGGATGTTCTGACATCTCTGAGATTTGCCATCTCAGGTTTAGAGACAGATCTGCAGGCTGAGCAGGATCAGAGCGGCTATCAGGACTTTGCTGAAGATCAGTAATCGTAGGTTTATTTCCTTTACTTTTAGCTTTTAGCATGTGCGTCCTTATGGGACATTAGGACTTTTGTATCTCTTTCGGATCTTATTTTATTCTGAATCTTTTGTTTTGGATCTTTAATTGCATCAATTATCTAGTGGACCCATTTTTAGGATTTCTTGTGGTTTCATTGCAGCATGATTATCAGTATTATTTCTTTTGGTATTGGATTTTATTTTTGACAGGTTAATCTAGACAGCCTTATGTGACTATGGAAGGACTTTTCCTTACCGCAGGTAGCACGGCTGGTCTTCGTCGCTTCCCGTATTCCACATTTTGGGAAGCGGGGCGTGACACCGATGAGCCGATGGATTGCAAGTTTGTTAATCCGCAGAGGAGATAAGGACCCAGAGATAGAGGACGCCAGACCGTGAGAAGGAGGCAAGTAGATATCTTGCGCTGCTAGCATTGGATGCACCAACACCTTCTCTACTTTGAAGAAGGATATATCGACGACGGTATTTATGATTTCTGATTTTGTGATTCGATTATCACATATCCGTCATCTTGGATTTAGGTATTTTGGGATATTTGCTCGCATGATTTGGTCTTGATGGCTGAGTTCCATGATTTCTGTTTTTTGCACCATGGTTGCACCTACCGGGTATTTATATTTTGCGCATAGTTATTACGCTTGAGGTATTGATTGTGATTTCATGCCTATTTTATGCCGGTGATTTGATTTATGCTTCCAGCATAGTTGTCATGCACTTTTAGTGTTTTGATTTGGATTTTCGCGCGTGATGAGCGCATGTTTTGAGATACGATTTTGGTGCACACCAGATGCACTAAGTCGAGATTCCTTGTGCATGTCAGATACACCTGATTTTGCTGTCAGGCACACACGTTGTCTATGACAGATGTTTCGTGCACACCCGTTGCACCTAGACGTTGTTTCTATGCACATGTATGGCACATATATGGATTTTGATTTCCGTGCGCACTAGACGCACAGGGTATTCTTATATATACATTTTTTTGGGGATTTATTCCTTATGGACCAGTACGTTTTTATGATATTTGCCATGTGTTTTCGTACTGAGCAGGACTAGTCAGAGGACAGTACCTGGATATATTTTGCATGCATTGATAGTTATCGAAGGGATTTCCAAAAAGCGAGCTATAGTCTCAGTATTTACCTACGTGTCCAATATGACCCGAAACGTTTAAAATAAGGAAACCCTTCTAAATTGTTTTTAAAACGGCGGAACGTACATATTAAATAAAGGATATACGTATATGGTTATTTTATTATAAGAGACGTCCGCCACTGTGCAGTGTTATGCGCATTGCACAGCGACTTAAAAAGATTTGGCATGCATTTACTTCAGCTATTTACATGTATAGATTTGATGTCTACATGTATAGTTCTGATTTATATCATATTGGTTTTATTTTGGGTTTGACATTTGTGTCTTTACCATGACTCCGATGATTGCGGGATGCTTGACGGAGTTTTGATTTTGAGTTATCTGCTCATTTCTCATGCGCATGCTTTGCGCTATGATGCGTTTTATGTATTGATGATTTCGGAGCCCCGACGACTTGGACTTTTATTGAAATGTTTTAGAATTTGGGGGTTTAAAATTTAAATTCGGGGACCGAATTTCTTTAAGGGGGGAAGATTGTAACATTTCAGAAAAATAAAATATTATTTTTGGGAATTTTAATAATTTAATATTATTTTTAATGAATATTTTAATATTTCGATATAATTAAATACCGGTAAATGGAGAAAAATTTGGAAAATTATAGAAATTACTAAAAGAGGGTTTTTTTTGTGAATTATGCAAATTTTAAGTTTTTATGATTAATTATATGCTAATTTAGTGCTAATCACGATTAAAAATCGCTAATCAGATTTTTAGCATATTTTGTGCAAACATGCACCATATCATTTTACACTTGTTACATAATTTTCTTCCATGGTTTCCTTCATGTTTTAGCATGGTTGTTGATTGTTGGAAAAGAGAAAAGAAAAGAAAAAGGGGAAAAAAGAATAAAGAATGGAATAGTGTAGGCATGGGTGAGAGAGAGAAAGAGAGGGGTTAACTTTGACCTTCGGCATTCTAACCTTCAGTTCTCCCTCTCATTTCTCTCCCTTCCTTTGATGTTGTTGCTGCTGCTGCTACACCCTCTCTCCCTCTTCATAAAATCCCTCAAAACAACATGAAAATCAACTCAAAACCCCACCCTCATTTCACAAAAATGATGCACAAGCTCAAGAGAAGCACATTGGAAAAAGAAAGAGAAGATTTTGAAGACTTTGAGCAACTCAAGAAAATTCTTGAGTTACCAAAGGAGGTAATTTCTGCACCATTAGAATAGTGTTTCGATTCCTTATGCATCCATATTTGTTTCATGTCGATATCGAGTGGTTTTGAGGACTTAGGAAAATTCTAGTTAGGGTAATTGGAAATTGAGAGTTGTGGTGAGTAATTAAGCTCAGTAGAAGCCATACAAATCCCCTAGTGCTAGAATTAAGACTCAAACCAGAGACTAGAAACCCGAAATACGGATTTAGAAACCGACATCAGAAGAACTATGATTCTGTGAAGGTTAAATGGAATCTGCTATCACCCCGAGACTCTGAAAATCATTTTGTGAACACATAGATACATCCAGGCACCCAGGAAGCTAACCCCAAAACCTGAGCCACCCCTCCATGTTCTGGCTGCAGATTTAATCGATCTGGCCGCAAAATGTGGCCAGGGTAGGAGCTTTGGGTCTCGTGTTTGTTTTGTGGCTTTATCTCCAGTAAACTAGACCCCTGGCATATGCAAAATTGTCCAATTTGACATAGGGTGAAATCTGGGACCCTTTTCTGTAGTTGCTGTTTTGGATTCGTGTTTCGTTTTTCGTATTTTGAATTCTGGATTTGCGTATTGTGATTTACCTCGATTGCTTGACGTTTGCATGACGACATCGAGGGTTGTTTGATGGTTTAGAAAGCGTAGTCTATAGGTTCTAATCTATAGGCCGTAGCGCGTCGTTTGGTTTTATCGATATGATTTTAAGATGCTTTTGCGATTGTGTTATCTTGTAGGTACTTTCTCGAGGGCTTCAGATGATGAAGAAGATGATGGCGACATCAACATCGACAAGCAAGACGCAAGGTGAGTAGATTATATCTACGGGGGAAGTCGGGTGGATGGCGTATAGCACCCTCGCAGTTCGATGTTTAGTACACTGTGTATATACTATATTTATATGTATATGATAGTTTATTGTGCGTCGTGGATATTGAGATGAGATTAGGTGTACTATGGTTAGATTAGGGTTTAGAAGTAAACTAGTAGAGTTTCCTAGTTGCGAACCCCAGAATAGGTTTACACCCACACGCACACACATGCTTGCTTGTTATACTTATACTTGGACGATGATGATAGTGGATGATATTTGGAGATGGGTCGATGAGATTGGGCAAAGTGCCATGAGATCGGTGATATGATGTGATTCGTATTTGGGATACGACATATGATTTTAGCGGGCCTTTAGACGTGTGTTTCACACACGCATTTATATTTATATAGATGGTATCGATTTGTACTAGATATAGATCAGTACCCAGATCATGAGATATGATGATAAGGATACCAGATAATTGATGAGATGAATGTGATATTGACCCGTACCCAGCTTTTGGTATGCCGTACGATGATTTACCGTACGAGCTTTATATTGATGATAGATCCATACTCATGACTCGAGGATGTCATATGATATTGTATCGTACGCGGTACCTTTGAGGCGGGATCACCGACTATATATATATATATCGACTCAGATTTAGGTGGTTTCCATACCCCTCCTGATTGACTTGCTAGTTAGAGCTGTAGTTTTGCTAGTAGATGTTGGGCTAGGCCGATATCATACCTATTTCAAAACTAACGAATCGGGAGTATTTTAAAGACAGGCAAAAGGATTCTACGGATATTTTCAAAAGACACATCTTTTCTTAAAACACCGTAGCCCTTATTTTACTAAAAACCCCGATTCGTCTTATTTCAAAAGGTAAACTGTATGACTTTTTATATTGATGCAGATGCGTCACTGTTGCATTTATTAGTCGATTTCTGCATGCTCTTGTTATTCGCATCGCATCGCATGTACAAATGGTTATTGTTATATAAAAATCATGCTGTTAGGACACCAGCACCATTATCTATGATGCATATGTTCCACGTACACCTGCTTGCCGGCTCACACACTTCATCATCGATAATTGTCATGTCACTACACTGTAGTACTGTTGCATTTAGGATATGATCTCTTGCATGGCATACTTGTGTACATACCCATTGTACACCCATATTTACATACATAAGTATTTGCACATACATAGATGATTCTGGCTTGATTAGAGATTTGGAAACCGCAAGATACTCTTTAAAACTGATTCATTTTAAAAAGCGGTTTTCCCCCAACGTGTGCATATTACTATTCCATATTGCATGATATACTGATATGCTTACATTCCTTTTATATGTCGCATACATCATGCTTTTGATTATACGCATTGAGATATGTTGTTTTCATGATATTTCTGGATTTGGGAACCGTGGATATTTCAAAAGAGAGTATGTAATTGTTTTAAAAACCCGGTTACCCTTGATATGATATTTCAGTGCGTCCACCATGTGTTTTCTCGGTGCTGAGAGCGACATGTGAAACCCGATTCGAGCAGGCGGATGAGGCCGATTGCGGGTACATGGTGGACCCGGTATGGTACCCCGGGACGAGAACGGATCGCTGTGTAGTAAACGGTGAGCCTGGCAGAGAGATTACTACCTACCGGTGATATTATTTGGGTTCGGCGGATATCCGGAGGATACCGACCGGAGTCGAGAGATGATGTGGGTCGATCCGCAATGACGGAGCCCGATATATGAGGATTTACGTGCCGATGCTAGGCAAAGGTTTTATGATGTTTTCGAGTGTCGATGCTTGACACTCAGGTTCCATGAGTTTGATATGTCGCGAGCGACACAAGTTGATTTACATCCTCATACTTCCATGCATATGTTTATGATATTTACATGCATGATGCTTTTTGTCATTGGGTGATACGTGGACGATTTCTACATACATATATTGACATTGATGACATTGATTACATAGTTGGATCATATCCACTTTTTCATAGACTTCATGATATAGTCGACATTGATCATACCTCATACTTATGATATGTTATTACCTGAGGCACTGGCACGAGGACTTGACACCACACTCATGTATAGATGTTATATTGCCACCTTATCATGCTTCAGACTTATTCATTTGAGATATATATATATATATATATATATATATATATATATATATATATATATATATATATATGATCGTATTGACCTAGGATTGTGTCATACATACGATTTCTGCTCTGTGATGTTTTCTATTCACGAGTTGGCAACTCACCCCCGTTGTGCCACAGTTCTTGCAGGTTTTGCCGTACAGGTTCCATTGCGACTTTTCTGGCACACTGCTTCCTTTCTGGGTGATTGCTTTGGTAGGTGGGTTCACTCACATCATGACCACCCTTGCATTTATTTTATTCTGTTGTATCTAGTAATTCCATCAACCAACTTGTATATTGTTTCAGACATAGAAAACCAGTTATGTATTATTTCGGCCTTAGACTCGCGTGTTGTAGTATTATGGTTTTCATGCTGATTTTGAGTTATCCTTTGAGTTTTGATCCTCGCCTTTCGGCATTGTATATTATACTGCTTGCATGGTTGTGACCGTCGATTGACGAAGAGCTAGCTCCCGCTTGGGGATGCCTTTTTATTGTCCATATATATATTATTCATGTTGTACCGCGTTCGGGGCCAGTATTTGCAAAGGAAACTCTGCCGAAATTTTCAGAAAAGACATTGAGGATTTTACAAATGCATATTCGACTTACTTATTTAAAAACCTTGGTTTTAAAACACGTTTTTCTTACTTCTTCAAAACTAGTTTTCTTATTTACTCCTTAAAAATGGTTTTAGATTTCTGGACTTTTTGGCTTACTTGAATTAGATGGGGTCCTATAGGCTTCATATGATTCAAGTGCCAGTCACGGGCTATTTCGGGTCGTGACATAGGTAATTTTGAGTTCAGTTCTTGAGTTAAGTCGAAATGAAGGGAAAGTATTGATGCTTTACTAAAAGATAAGTCTGAAAAATAGTTCATATTCTTAAGTCCAAATTCAAAAATATATACCCTACAAATCGCACTTACATGCACCTTGAAACTTGGGATAGTAAAGGATACCTAGAAAAACTCTTTCCTGAAAGTCTAGTATGAAAGGAAAAACGGTATTTAAAGCAAAACACCAAAAGAGCATATTAAAAAATATATCCGGTCTTGAAAATGAAAAATAAAGAAAAGAAAAATAAATAAATAAAGTCAAGACCTGAAAGCTGCTATTTACGCTTTAAGCTCACACATTCAGTAATCGGTTGTTTGTGCCTCAAGAAACATTAATAGTCGCATGAAAGGTGTGTAAGCAACACCGTCCATCATTAATGAAAAGAAGTAGTATTAGGTATTAGGACAAGGGTACTATAGCTTGAATTGAATTTTTAAGTGTAGGGGTGAAAATTTACACACACGTAGGGGTATACAATCGATGTTTGGAGGAAAGATAGAAATAAAGAATAAGACTTATGTTTTCCGTAAAACTGATAAAAATTCCTGATTGGAGACCGCTCTTTAGAAGGAAAACTCAGGAGAGACCAAAATCTTTCTAAACTGTAAAACGTATAGGATCTGGGGTTGAACAAATATGAGGCGTGAAACATAAGGGTTGAATAGTTCTATCTTAGGATGATAGAATTTCTTACCTAGATACTAAACTGTAGGAGTATAATCGACGTTAACTTATGAAACTAGCTTGACGGGATTTTATGGGTAGTATCCACTGAAAACCCTCAGGAGACAACACTCCTCCTACTAGGGACACCTAGAGATTTAACGGCTTGTTGCACATGCTCAGTGCAATCGCGTTCCCTGCGAAAGTGAGGTTAGGACTTTTTGTGAATAATTGGTTTTGCTCGGGACGAGCAAAAGTTAAGTTTGGGGATATTTGTTCATACCAGAATATTGTATTTAATACCGCCCATTCTTATGCTCGTTTGTTTATAGGCATGCGCTTTTAGTCCGTGTTTGCTACATATTTACAGGCTACAGTTTCCTAGTCCAAAATAACGCAAATGATACAAATCTCTACTGTTACGCCAAAATCCAGAACATCTGTTGCCAACAGATAAAAGACGGGTTTCGGTCATCCTTATCCGTCCAGTGCCGCGTACTAGTTCCAGAGACAAGACAAATGACAGTGGTCATTCGTGTCTCGGAAAAGCACAGAGCACGAGAGGGGCAACATAAAACTCAATGGGTGCGCGGAGCTTGAGGTAGATGTGGTCAAAAGAATTGTTTTTGAAGCTTTTTTGAACTGTTGCAGATCTGAAGAAATTGTGGAAGAAATTTGCAATTTGGAACATGTAGAACAACTGAAGAAAGGAACACAAGAAACCCCAGAAAAAACGACAACCCAACTCCCTCAAAGCGCCGCGGAACCGCGGCCAAAGTGGCGACTTGGCTGCGGATCCACATCTGAGTTGACTCAGTGTCAACTCGGATTTTTGGGGTCGTTTGGTAACTTTGCATGGGCTCAGAATCATGCCCTAGGGTTTCAGCACTCAGCCTATAAATAGCTCAGTTTTGTGCCAAGCCAAGGAAGCTTCTTTTTATGAGGAATTAGTTTAGTTTAGTTAGCTTCTTCTTCTTTTTCATGTATCCCTCCATTAAAATGTAGTGAGATCATTGAGTGGATGATGAAATGAAGATGAGGGTTATTTTTATTATCTTGTAATTTTATTTCTTGCATTGTATTTTAATTTCTAGTGTAACTTTTATTCTTGTTGTTAAGTAGTTGTTGATATTTCTTTGCTTGTTTTATTTTCTTTCTCTTCTCTTTTCCGTATTATTTTCAAGCGATGATACTCGACGGAGTTCCTTGCTAAGGTGAGGACCCAAGAGTTAGCTTGCACCATTTGTAAAACCGTTTTTTCCTTTTCTCTCTTCTCTTCCTTTTTGTTTTGTTTTATTTTCATTTACCATGTGTGAATAACTTCACTTGTTAAGGCTACGGAAGGTGGTATGAGGGACGGAAAAATCTCTTGTGCTTAGCTTCGCCAAACATCTTGAATGAACTCCGACCAAACAAACGCAACCCCCTCACTTAGACGCGCTATGCATGACATATAGCCGCGACCTAAGTCGAGAAGTCCTTTTAAGCGCACTACAATATGACATGTAGTTGTGACTTAATTGGATACATGGTTGCGGGTGTTTGTCCGAGGGTTGGGATAAGCGTATTTAGCGGACGGATAAGGGGCACTAGGAATGGATTTAGTGTTGGAAAACTCGCTTAAACTCACAAATCCCATTCTTATGTCCTTCTAATCCCCGCTACTTTCGATTATCCCAATATCGTTTTAAGAATGGCAAAAGATAAGCGAAAGACTAATCCTAACTTTACTAACCAACTTTAACAATAATAAGATTACTTGAACATAAATACGAACACTTAGGATAGAACTGAACATACACATATACATTCTTTATTGACTCGTCTAAAACACGAACGGACATACAACCATCTCCCTGCGGATCGACCCATGCTCAACTGGCTAGCTGCAAAGCGACATCGTCCTTGATCGCGGTTAACACTT
The DNA here is from genome assembly GCA_030015575.1 of Agapanthus africanus. Classification (NCBI taxonomy): domain Eukaryota; kingdom Viridiplantae; phylum Streptophyta; class Magnoliopsida; order Asparagales; family Amaryllidaceae; genus Agapanthus; species Agapanthus africanus. The sequence continues at coordinate 313,028,502 of CM057351.1, read as the reverse complement.
TAGAATTTTTAATACGCGACACGCCAAAAGCGTGCGATCAAATGGCGCCGTTGCCGGGGAGACGGTAACGTATTTTCTTTCTTGTTATTCGGGTTAATATTTTTTTTTGTATATATATATATAATTATAAATATAATACAAAAAGAAAATCTTTTTTTTATTTTTGATATTTTTTGTGTGCAAGTGTGCAGGCTATCTGGAGCAAGTACAGTAATAAAAAAAGAAAACAGAGCATTTTATTTTGGAGTAGAGAGCAAGGGGAGTGTAGGGACAAATTTTCAGGCCCTAAGTCCAATGTTTGACCGCGGAACCGCGGTCAAACCTTGAGTTGTGCGGCGGTTCTGCGGCTCAATTGAGGCTTCTTAGCCTCAATTTTTTTTTACTTACTCTCTTTCCTTTTATCTCTCTGTAAGTTCCACTTAACTTTATTTTCTGCAGGTCTCTTTGCACAGAATTGCGCCGCCGCCAAATAATTTTTTTTATTGTTTTAGATTTTTGTTTGTTTACGTGTTTTGCATATAATAATACGGACATTAAGGGGCTATAACACCAATTCAGATTGGGTGGGGATTTCATCACCCTTCCTAAGACCCCACAAATCACTAAATGTATACGCATCACCTCGAGTTAATAAAAAATATTTAGATCAAACCTATAAGGACTTAACGCGCTCATTTAGGACAAGTGAAGGTTGTGGGGAATCGATCGTTTATCTAAACTTGACTTTGTGGTGCCTAGGCTAAACAAGTGACGATGTAATTTTAAAAGGCCCGTCTCACGGTGATTCATGAGCGGAACCCTCCTTACCTCACTTGTGCTTACCTGGCCACAATTGGAAGTGAAGAGGCGATTTGAGGGTTATCATGCAACTTGTCGCTTGGAAGTCTAGGAGCGGACTAGTTGGACTTTGAAGGCCCTAGCTCTAGGTATTGTTTGTGCATATTGTGATTGTGATTGTGCTTATGTAAAGTTTAGTCCCATAATTCCGTATTCTTTAAAAAACAAACAATTTCAAAGCTCCAAAAACAAATATTTAAAAAAATCCACAATCTTTTTCCCCTCCTTTTCTTCTTCTTCTCTTCATATAATTGGTACTCCACCCAGAAAAACTCTTGCCGAACTTTGGTACCCACAACCATATATAACTTCCTACGGTTCTTGCTTTGGCCGACGTTGAACAAGCCATCCATGCCAAAAATATTTTTGAAAGATCGGATAGACGCGTCTATGACAACCAATTGGACTCTGAAATCCACCTTGTATCAACCATTTCAACATTCACCACTTTCTTACGTTGATACCCCTTTTGAGAGTCCAGTTGTAACTCCAAGGCCTATATCTCTTGCTGAACGTATTGAACAATCTCGTAACCGATCTTTCACTCCTTTCACCACGGCGAATTCTTTGGATCAATAATTCCATTCACCTTCTTATCCGTATGTTGATCCTATCCCTGTCCAACCATTCCATTCCTATCCATCCTACCCAACTTTTGCACCTTCCCTAGACATTGCTTCTGAACAGCCATTTGGGAGTTTCCAGTATCTAAACAACTTTGAATATTTTACTGAAACCCCTTAACAACCCATGTCTAGTCTGGAACAGTCGTTGGAAGAATTTCGGGTAGTGTCATGCCAAATGGAGGAAGTGAATGCGTCCATGGCCGCCCTCATACAACTTAACAAACTGGTAGCTGGTTTCCAACTAGCTCCTAATTTTCCAATGTATGATGAGGCGATGGGACAGTTTGAAAACTTGAGCGGTGAAAGTGAGCAGTACACCCTTCCAAATCAAACCTACCCATACCAAATCGAATCCCACAACTCCGGTTTTGAATGTATATCAAGTATTCCTAATGATTCACCAGTTGAAGATAGAACGTTTGATGAGTTATGCGACTCCGTAGTGTTTGATTTGCCAGATTGTGAAGGTTCCCTTTCGAGTAAAACCGCACCCAATCACTTTGATCTCTACACCTCCATCTTAGAACCTGAATTGATTAATATCCATGCTTTTGATGAGGTGTCTGAGAATATTGATTTTCACTTGATTGAGGATATTGATGCCGGGAATATTTCGGATGATGAACCCACAACTTTGGATGAGTTTGTCTCTCCAATTCATCATTTACATTCACTTCCGTGTGGACATCATCCTGAGTCATTAACTGCCTTTCCCGAACTCCATATGCGTCTGGAATTTGATGATAAATGCATGGATGAGCTAATTTTTGAAAAGAATATTGAGGAAATTTTTTAGAATGAACCAGTTTTAATTGATGAGTCCGATTTTTCAATTCATCCTGTCCCTTCCACCGACTGTGCACACCCTCCAGAACCTTTAACAGATACCCTTTCTCGATCACTTCCCCCCATCCTTTCCATCGTTCCGATCTTACAAGAAACCGTATTACTTTCATTTTCAGTGTCTGGTTTACCAAGTTCGGCTTACCCATGGTTTCTCACAAATCTTGAGGGATTTGACCCAATTTCTTGCCATATTGATAGATTAGTACAATCCATCTTTTCACATCAATCATTACAGATTGTACTAATTTATTCAATCCATTTCAACCCTCAAGTTCGTATTCCACTTCTTTCTCCCTTCCGCCATTCTTCTCCTCCACCGAGACCGGATGCTGCTTCTATCCCCACACGGTCTCGCGTGTTTTTTTATTTCTTTTCTCTACACTCCATTCTTTCACCAACCGCCGCTTTATAACGATAAAATTTTTGAATGGTTGGTGCTCACTTTTGGCCTTTGTAAGGCATTGTATACATTGATACTGTGTTCTCTCCCCTCTAACTCTGAACTTTAACGCTTAAACAGTGGAAACACTGTTTCAATTAAGTTTGGGGTGGACCTTTTTGTGTATATATTTTTGTTTTGTTTTTTGTTTTGTATAAATTTATTTTTAGAGAGCGCCGACTATTTTGACCCTCTTGGTGTAGCCTGACAGTGAGGGCATTGTCAAGTTTAAGTTTGGGGGTGTGCTCGGTAAGCTTTCTACCTTCGCATTCATTTGTATATTCTGCATTTGCATTCTTATTTTAAAAAAAAACTATAAAAATCGAAAACTTTACAAAAATATAAAAACTTTTCGTCAAGTTAGCTAATAGAGTAACTTAGATTTTTTATTCCGAAAGTTTAGTTGATAGTTAGAAATAACTAAATCCTAGGCTTAGAAATTGAAAACCCTAAAAGTAACCCTCATTCTGTTTAACTTTGATAATTATATGTCCTTGCAGTTTTCTTTGAGAAATAGGTAATCTTGAGTTCAGTTCTTCAGTTAAATCGAAATGAAGGGAAAGTATTGAAGTTTTACTGAAAGATAAGTCTGAAAAATAGTTCATATTCTTAAGTCCAAATTCAGAAAGTCTATACCCTACAAATCGCACTTACACGCATCTTGAAACTTGGGATAGTAGAGAATACCCAGAAATACTCTTGCCTGAAAGCCTAGTATGAAAGAAAAAACGGTATTTAAAGCTAAACACCAAAAGAGCATATTGAAAAATATATCCGGTCTTGAAAAAGAAAAATAAAGAAAAGAAAAATAAATAAATAAAGTCAAGACCTGAAAGCTGCTATTTACGCTTTAAGCTCACACATTCAGTTATCGGTTGTTTATGCCTCAAGAAGCATTAATAGTCGCATAAAAGGTGTGTAAGCAACACCGTCCATCATTAATGAAAGGAAGTAGTATTAGGTATTAGGGCAAGCGTACTATAGCTTGAATTGAATTCTTAAGTGTAGGGGTGAAAATCTACACACACGTAGGCGTATACAATAGATATTTGGAGGAAAGATAGAAATAAGGAATAAGACTTGTGTTTTCCGTAAAACTGATAAAAATCTCTGATTGGAGACCACTCTTTAGAAGGAAAACTCAGGAGAGACCAAGATCTTTCTAAATTGTAAAACGTATAGGATCTGGGGTTTAAAAAATAGGAGGCGTGAAACATAAGGGTTGAATATTTCTATCTTAGGATGATAGAATTTCTAACCTAGTTACTAAACTGTAGGAGTAGAATCGACGTTAACTTATGAAACTAGCTTGATGGGATTTTGTGGGTAGTATCTGCTGAAAACCCTCAGGAGACAACACTCCTTCTACTAGGGACGCATAGAAGTTTAACTGCTTGTTGCACGAGCTCAGTGCAATCGCGTTCCCTGCAAAAGTGAGGTTAGGACTTTTTGGAATAATTGGTTTTGCTCGGGACGAGCAAAAGTTAAGTTTGGGGGTATTTGTTCATACCAGAATATTACATTTAATACCGCCCATTTTTATGCTCGTTTGTTTATAGGCAGGTGCTTTTAATCCGTGTTTGATACATATTTACATGCTACAGGTTCTTAGTCCAAAATAATGCAAATGATACAAAATCTCCACTGTTACGCCAAAATCCAGAACATCTATTGCCAACAGATAAAAGCCAGGTTCTGGTCATCCTTATCAGTCTAGTACCGCGTACCAGTTCCAGAGACAAGACAAATGACAGTGGTCATTCGTGTCTCGGACAAGCACAAAGCACGAGAGGGGTAGCACAAAACTCAATGGGTGCGCGGAGCTCGAGAGAGATGAGGTCAAAAGAATTGTTTTTGAAGCCTATTTGGACTGTTGCAGATCTGAAGAAATTGTGGAAGCAATATGAAATTTGGAACATGTAGAACAACTGATGAAAGCAACACAAGAATCCTCAGAAAAAATGACAACCCAACTCCCTCAAAGCGTCGCGGAACCGCGGCTAAAGTGGTGACTCGGCCGCGGATCCACAGCCGAGTTGACTCAGTGTCAACTCGGATTTTTTGGGTAGTTTGGTAACTTTGCATGGGTTCAAAATCATGCCCTAGGGTTTCAGCACTTAGCCTATAAATAGCCCAGTTTTGTGCCAAACCAAGGAGCTTCTTTTTGTAAGGAATTAGTCTAGTTTAGTTAGATTCTTCTTCTTCTTCATGTATTCCTCTATTAAAATGCAGTGAGAGCATTGAGTGGATGATGAAATGAAGATGAAGGTTATTTTTATTATCTTGTAATTTTATTTCTTGCATTGTATTTTAATTTCTAGTGCAACTTTTATTCTTGTTGTTAAGTAGTTGATATTTCTTTGCTTGTTTTATTTTCCTTCTCTTCTCTTTTCTGTATTATTTTCAAGCGATGATACTCGACGGAGTTCCTTGCTAAGGTGAGGACCCAAGAGTTAGCTTGCACCATTTGTTAAACCGTATTTTCCCTTTCTCTCTTTTCTTCCTTCTTGTTTTGTTTTATTTTCATTTATCTTGTGTGAATAACTTCACTTGTTAAGGCTAAGGAAGGTGGTATAAGGGACGGAAAAATCTCTTGTGCTTCTCTTTGCCAAACATCTTAAATGAACCCCGACCAAACAAACGCAACCCCCTCACTTAGGCGCGCTATACGTGATATATAGCCGCGATCTAAGTCGAGAAGTCCTTTTAAGCGCACTTTAACGTGACATGTAGTTGTGACTTAATTGGATACATGGTTGCGGGTGTTTGGCCGAGAGTTGGGATAAGCGTATTTAGCGGACGGACAAGGGGCACTAGGAATGGATTTAGCGTTGGAAAGCTCGCTTAAACTCGCAAATCCCATTCCTATGTCCTCTTAATCCCCGCTATTTTCGATTATCCCAACATCGTTTTAAGAATGGCAAAAGATAAGCACAAAACTAATCCTAACTCTACTAACTAACCTTAACCTTAACCTTAACAAACTTACTTGAACATAAATACGAACACTTAGGATAGAACTGAACATACACATATACATTCTTTATTGACTCGTCTAAAACACGAACGGACATCCAACCATCTCCATGCGGATCGACCCGTGCTCAACCGGCTAGCTGCAAAGTGACACCGTCCTTGATCGCGGTTAACACTTTAGAATTTTGAATACGCGACACGCCAAAAGCGTGCGATCATCGACCGATGAGTATATTTAACATCTATGGGGGAATCGCCTGTATGGCGTTAAGCGCCGATGGCTAGATTCAGTGATATAACCTTATTCTTATATATACATTGTGATTGTGCGTGATTATCATATTGCACATCCTATTACCTGTTATACATTGACATAGTATTAATTGGACACTGCGCCATTACTAACGGTTCATGTTGCACGAGCACTGATTTATATGCCACACACACCATTGGTAATTGCCATGACATGTTCACTATAGAATTTGCCATGGATAAATATATTGTACCGCATTCATTATTAACAGTTAGACATTGATTCTTGTTCTAGTACGCATTATGAATTGCATCATACATACATGCATGCATACATGCATATATTGCTATAGTAATATATATATATATACATATATATACACACACACATATACATATACATATATATACACATATACATATACATATATATACACATATACATATACATATATATATATATACTCTCATATGATGTTTTAGTTCGATTTCATGGATTTGGGAAACCGCAAGATTCCTTTTGTAACTTGAAATATTTTAAAAGTGCGGTTTTCCCTTGATATGATAAATTGTGTCCACCATGAGTTTTCTTGGTTCTGAGCTATTTCGAGTACCCGATTCGAGGAGGTGGACGAGCCGTCTGCGGGTACATGGTGGACCCGATAAAGTACTCTGGGGCAAGAAGCTCGAGATGTAAACGATGAGCCTGGCACGGGGAGTACTATCTACCAGTGATTGTATGGAAACTCAGCGGATATCCATAGGATACCGTTCAGAGTTATATGATTAGATGGATATGAGGGCCGATCATAGTGACGACGCCTGAGATTGGGATTTGGGGTGTCTTGATGGACACTGGATTTCTTTGATGATGATTTATTGATGAAGACTCTGTTTTTATCCCACACTTAGGATTTTAATAATATACTCTGTACATATAGTTGTTGTACCCCGATATAGTATCTTGATTATGATTTTACTGCATCTCATATTATTGTACTTATGCCATCATGACTGCATACGTAGGATTGGTTGTTTATCGTGCATGCATGTGATTAACTGTACGATATTATTTACTTCTCATGAGTTGGCAACTCACCCCGTTGTTGTCACGACCCAAAATTTAGCTTGTGACCAGCACTTAAATCACGCAACGTCAAAAGACGTAACGTAATTCAAGTAAGCCGAAACCCAGAAATCTAAACCTTTTTACGGAAAATAGTGGAGGCGCGGTTTTGAAATAAAGGTATAATAAAATCAAGTTTTTCTTTAAATTCATAGATAATGATATATAAAAATGCAAGTGGGTTATGCTATAGTTGAAAACATTTTTCGTCTTTAAAAAAAATTTGGGCAGCACCTCCCTTGTATATTTTGATCTAAAAACACATACAAGCAATATATATAGGCATCATTAAGTGGGAGCTAGCTCTTCACCAATTGGCGGAATCATAACCACGCAATAACATATATATACGATGCCCAACGGCGAAGATCAACACAGAAAGAATAAATTAAAACATCAAGACATCAAAAGCCTCAAAAGAAGCGAACATACACCCATTGCTCTAAGTCTCGCAACTAAAAGCCTATCTAGGTCTACTAATATACAAAGTCTAGTTTCTAATTGATGGAGCTTATCTAGATACAATAGAATATAAAAGTATAAGGGTGGTCACAATCCAATTTGTGTCCCACCTACCAAAGCAAACACCTGAAGGAATTGTGCGCCAGCGATACCGCTACTGATCCAAACGGTCGAACCTGCAAGAAAACTATGGAACAACGGGGGTGAGTTTCCAACTCGTGAGTAGAAAACATTAGTAGGTAGAAATCGAATAAACAGGGACTCCTAGGTCATACTGTATCATAAAGGTAATACTATGATATCTGGGATGTCCATGTATGCATATGTATCAACAATATAATCGATACCAATGACATGTAAAAGCAATCATCTGAATCAAATGCCTGTATGTATGAGGAAAAATCAACCAACATATGTCCATCAACAACACATCAATATCATGGAACATGAGTGTCTAACACCGAAACTCGAAATATCATGAAACCCGTGTCCAGTGTCGACACGTAAATCCTCATATCTCAGGCGCAGTGTCCTCTGATCGGCCCTCAGGCGCCGCATACTCTGATCGACCCTCATATCTATCTCACGACTCTGGTCGGTATCCTCCGGATAACCGCCGGGTCCAAAATATCACCGGTAGGTAGTGCATCCCTCCTCCAGGCTCATCACCTAACTCTACAATTTTCTTGCCCCAGGGTACCTCACCGGGTCCACCATGTACCCACAAACAGTTCCTCCCTACCTCGAGTCGGGTATCACATAGCTCAGAACCGAGAAAACTCATGGTGGACACGAAATATCATATCAAGAGAAACCACGTTTTTAAAAACAATATATAATTTCCTTTTGAAATATAACCGCGGTTCTCAAATCCATAGATCTCATGAAAACAGCATCTCAATGCATGTGACCATAAAATACGATATATGCAAATATAGAGTAATAATGTGAGCATATCAAGTATATCATGCAAGCATGTCATGTGATAGTACTAAACAATGAATGTACTTTACGGTTATGAATAATATCATGATATGGCAGTTCTACTGTATAAGTGGCATGTCAATTACCGATGATGAATGTGTGTGAGCCGGCAAATCGGTGTAAGTGTAATATGCGCATCATCGGTAATTGTGCAGGTGTACTAGCAACTGGTATCATATAACAATAAATACCGGAAACATGAAACGTATGTCACGAGGGATAATCCCACACAAACATGAATAATCAACGGGTATATATATATTTACACATGAACCATAAGGTCAGTTTTAAAAGATACGAATCGTAGTTTTGAAAGTGGGGGCTACGGTGTTTTTAAGAAAAAGACATCATTTGAAAATCCGTAGCGTCCCTTAAGATTTTCATTTAAAAGATGCATACGATTCGTCAGTTTTGGAAATAAGTATGGTTTAGGTGACTCTTTTACGTTAGCGATCCAGCCTCATAGTACCCGATATAGTAATATCCTCGATCATCATTCTCAAATCACGAGCGCGGATCAATTATCCGGTATAACTCATCACGTATGATAATCTATCGTACGGGGTCAACAAACAGAATAGGGATCCTATCGTTCTATTCATCAACAAGGTACGGATCTAAGGTCCCGTACAACATATCTTATCGATCTCATAACACATCTATCTCAACTTATATCGTATTTATCGATCTCATATCATGCCACCATAAATCTCATACTTGTCCTCTTTCAATTACATATATATCACGATTCACATCCTCATTTCATATCCTCATATATCAATCTGAGTCATCCTTATCTATCATATCATTTCACACAAAATCCTTTGATCATATCCGTGAGTTTATATATAGGTTTCCCCAAACTATGGTTTATATATGCCAGTTTCCATTATAAAGGTTGCGGGGGTGCTATACGCCATCCACCCGACTTTCCCAGTAGATATAAATTTACTCACCTGATAATCTCCTCGTGTTCACCACAGAAAACTGCATTTTAATACCTCTCATTCATTATCCATTTTTTTTGTATATATTGGTACTATTAATAGTGTCTGCACAGTAATTACAGTTTACAGGTATTCGTGATAAAATACTGGAAATATATTCAAAATCATGGATATAACATTTTAGAGTCAACACTGCAATCAGAATAGAGAACCGACCAACTCTTTTGCAACAAACATGTGTGCACACAATTTTTGGTCCAATACAATACATGTGTGACACTAGATCATGATGAGGGGCTGCCTTGGCTGCACTAGGAGCATAGATGGGTGTGAGGTGCATTAAATGAGCATTGAATGCTAAAGATTATGATGTGATTTGAAGAATATAATTTCCTTCCAAATCTTTGAAGACAAACTAGGTTATTTTGGAGAAATCTAGCAGCACTAGAGTGATTTGGGAGAACACAAAAGTGCACACAACAAATACGAGCCAGATCCCTCAATTTTAGGCCGAGCACATTGCCATTCTGGCCGAGCCGGCCGACCCCCCATGCTGCATTCACCTCCAGTTTTCTGTGGCCCCTCCCTTGCTGCCACGTCATCTTATTTTTATTGTTTGTTTAATCTTTTTTGATACCTATAAATACCAGGCCAATGGGCAAGTTAGAGGGCTCTACGTCTTTTGTAAGAGAAAAGATTGTGAGGTTGTAATTATTAATCTTGTAGCTCTTAGTGTGAATTCCTTGCCTTCCTCTAGTCTTGCAACTTCTTTTCTTGAGCTTGCAAGATTAGATTTTGGTATTTGAATTCACTTGGTTTGTACATGGAATCATTGTAATCAAGCTTCATTTATATAATTTGTTTCTTGTATATGTTCTCCTTTTGCCCTTTTCTTTTTATTGTCATTTTAATTTATGATGTGTGGGTAGTTGTTCTTGGGCTATAGTGAGGTAAGTTATGGAATGACTTTACTTCCAATCCCTCCCTTTTGATTCTTGCATTTTACATTTCTTTTCTTAATTATGAATTTTATTATGTTTTGCTTTATAAGATATATCATTTTGAATGGTTGCAAATCAACCTATAACATATATCATATTCCTTCTTTATATTTTATTGTTTCTATATTATGAATTGAAATTGAAATGAATACGGAATTAAGTTAAGTGTCGCAACTAGCTAGATAAGATATATAGCACGTATGCATATATTCTATACGTGCTAACTTCACTTAACTAATCCCATATTCATTTCATTCTCAAACTCTATTTTTTTAGTTTCTGTTTAACATAACTTTGTTGTCATATTCTAACCCGACGCATGTTCGGAAAGATGCGGCATGCTTTCACAATTCAAATGGAAACTAAAAAATTATGAGCCTTGAATCAAAACGGAGAGTTGGAGGGAAAAGTCGTATTTCACTAATACTACACTTTAGCCTAAGTTTTTCCTTTAAAACCTTTCTTCTTTGAATTCTTGTAACACGTGACAAACTCATTTTCCAACCTCTTGATTATAACTCAAATTGATGTCGTGATATCCACTCCTTGTGGTTCGACCCGTGCTTGCCGACTTGCTTCAACGCACCATGCACTTGCGGTATTTTAAAACTCGAGACTCACATCGTGCACCTTTTTCACCAACGAAACCGACATATCTTAACTTAAACAAAACTCGACAAAAGCACGACACCATGAGTTTCGAACAAGTTTTTGGTGCCGTTGCCGGGGAGTGGCAACATCACTAAGCTAATTTGAATTATCTTTGTAGATAAATTTTAGAAAAAACTAAAACAAAATTTTTTCTTTTACATTGTTTATCTTTTTGACATTTTGCTCCCTGTTTGTGCAACCTGCTATCACTCTGTAATCAAATTAAAAAATCAAAGTATACTAACAAAACAATTAACTGGCCTTAAGAAACCACCAAAAATTCCACCACCTAACTCCTAAAATCGACCGGCGACATCCATAACAAAACCGAGCTCGCCGGTCCATTAAGGGAGTTTTAAAAATTTTCTTGTTTTGGTGTCTCCAATGCACTGTTATTATTCTTTTGGTTATTTTTTATTTTTATAATTCTTAGTGTGCAGGGATTTGACCACATATATCTCTTTTCGTACTAAAATTGTCATGTTTGCGACATTTTCAGAATCAAGGAAATTGCGAATAGCGATTGTGCAAAGGAAGGGGTGCGCTCAAGGCCAAGGTGATAACGAAATACAGTACCAAAGATCCGGGTAGATTGACCCATGCAAGCGAACCTTTCAACCCAAACGGATTCAATTCAACGGGGGTTTCTTAACCCAAAAATCTATCGGTACGTATTCTTAAACACCTTCTTCTCAAATCCCTATGCGTCCACTACTTTATCTTTGCAGGATTCTTTGTAAGCACACTGCCAAACGCCAAAAGAACTAACCTGTATTTTTTGCAGCGCCACATTTGAACATAAACTAAAAAAAGGATTGTTTGATGTTTCGAACAACTTTTTCATTGTATTGCGCATTACATAACTTTAATAGGGACTTAAGGGCAAAAGAACCCCAACAAGATACGGTAAGGGGTTTCATCACCCTTCTCCGTGGCCCACAAACCATAAAGAACGAGCATTTTTCACACTCCTATTAACATTAAAAGAAATTAGACTTTCAGCCTCTATGGACTTCGCGCTCAATAGGGAAAGTTAAGTGTATTTCGATACCCGTCCATCGGTACATTATTCAAGAAGTGTCTACGAAAGTGTGAAAGGCGCAACCGCCGAAAGAGAGAAGGTTTTGTAATTAAGGAACCACGCGAAAGTGAAGGAAAGTCTCCCTTCCTCTCTGCACTTACCTGGCTTCTCGATCAGTCTATCTTAGGCCCGTCTCGCGATACATTTTTACTTCACAAAGCAAGTTTTCGAGCAGGTCTAGTTGACCTAGGTGACCCAAGACTGTTTAAATGTGTGCAGCGCGTCATGTTTGTGTTCTTGTTGTACCTTTTTGTGTGATATTTGTTGTTGTGAATATTTTTAGCAACACCTTTTTTTCTTCCATTTCCTCAATCTTTCCTCACCACTTCTGGATAGTGCATGTCAGGTTGGACTAGAGATTCACAATCTCGATTAGTCCGGTTCATGACTGTATCTTCCGACTCTTCTATCCCTTCTGCTTCATCGGAGCCGTCCGATCCTACACTTCATTCTCTTTCACCTTCTTCTCCCATATCACCGACGATGACGGAACAAACGATCGTAGAACAACAGGAGGCGGCGTTACATGACAGATGCTACCCACACCGTTCATCCCTTCCTTCATACATAGTGTTGCCCACCATTGCGGCAAACAACTATGAAATCAAGCCGCAATTCATACCACTACTCCCGAAATTCCACGGACTCGAGTCCGATGATGCTTAGCTTCTAATTAGTGAATTTGAAAGAGTGTGTGCTATGATGAAAATTCACGGAGTGGGTGAGGATTTCGTTAAGCTCAAATTCATACCCTTTGCGCTTAAGGACAATGCGAAAAGTTGGTTAAACAGTTTGCCAGCTAAATCAATCACGACATGGGACGACTTTATGAAAGTTTTTCTAAAACTTTTTTACCCTATTCATAAAACCGTGCGAATTCGTAATGAAATCCACAATTTTAAACAAAAAGATGGTGAAATTTTCTGAAAATGCATAGAAAGATTCAAAAACATCTTGATCAAATGTCCCCATCACGGGTTAGAGCAGTGGAGGTTGTGTCAGATTTTCTATGAAGGTTTAGACTCCATTTCATGCAAGATGTTAGAGTCCATGTGTCAGTGCAAATTTCTGAGCTATGGTGCTAAGGACGCATGGAACTTTTTAGAGGAACTGGCTGACAAGACCATTCAGTAGGAGAGTGTGAGTGAGAAACCATCTGTGAGTAGGAGCAGTGCACACATAGTTGACACCTCTATAGCCGCCGAAGCAAAAATCATCGCTCTTGTACGGCGAATGGAAGCTTTAGAGGGCAAAAATTCACCACTACCGGTCAATCAAATTTCTCCGGCTTTGTGCGCTAACTGTCAGCAACCTAGCCACATAACGGAAGAATGTTCATTTCTCATTAGGTCCAAGGGACCTGAAAACGTTAATGCGCTGTATCAAAACCAGCGTCCCAGGAACGATCCCTTCGCACAGATGTACAACCTTGGTTGAAAGAATCATCCCAATTTTGCTTGGAATCAGGCACCCTTTCAAAATAACAATTCAAACCCGCCTTTCCAATAATTTCAAAATTCAAATTTTCAAAACCAGAAATTGGGATACTCAACCAACCATCCCCAACAACCCCAACAGCTGAATCAGCACAACCCAACCTTTACACCATCTGGGTTCGCCCAAGACGACAAGAGGGTGTCATCCATTGAAAAAGGGTTGGAAGTTTTGATTAAAACTTCTGCGCAAATTTCGTATGGTCTGACTACTTTTAGGCAAACATCTAGTCAGTTGCATAGAGCTAACATTCAAGCGATAGCCAGACTGGAAATCCAAATTAGTCAATTTGCTGCTGCAGTTAATGAACGTAAAAAGGGAACATTTCCCTCTCAACTCGTGATGAATCCAAGAGAGCAGAGAAACAACAATGCTCATATTGTTCAGCAGAACAATATTAAGAATGCGAATGCCGTCACCGTCCTCAGATCAGGATGGACGATTGAAAACAAGGTTGTCAACCCCAACGACTCATCCAAATGTGCGGTTGTCAATTTACCGGCACGTGTCTCATCTCCTGAACCTTCTTCCGATCCTCCTTGGTCTTCATTTCTTCGCCCCTCTTCTTCTTCTTCGTCGTCTGTTGAATCTTCTTCAAAGAAACCTGAGAATTCTCCGCAAATCTGTCCCGATGTTCCAGCAAGAACATTCCCGCCTTCTGCACCTATTCCATCTGCAACTCCTTCAAACCTCGTGTTTGGCCCCAAGGCTCCCTATCCCAATAAGTTGAAATCAAAGAAGCCTTCTGCAAATATAGAAAAGGTGTTAGAAGTTTTCAAACACTGTGAGGTCAACATTCCGTTGTTGGACGTGGTCCAACAAGTTCCCGCGTATACGAAATTTCTAAAGGATTTGTGCACACAAAAATGACGCACAAATGTGCCCAAAACTGTATTCTTGGCCGCCATTTTGAGCGATGTCTTGTCCAAATCCATCCCGGTAAAATATAAGGACCCTGGTTATCCTACTATTTCTTGCACTATCGGGGACAAGCAAATCAAACGTGCTTTGTTAGACTTAGGGGCCAGCGTGAACCTTCTCCCCTACTCAGTTTACGAACAACTGGGATTGGGAGAACTGAAGCCAACCAAAGTGACCCTGCACCTGGCGGATCGATCAATGAAGGTACCGAGGGGAGAAATCGATGATGTTCTAATCAAGGTCGGGAATTCATATTCCCCGTAGAATTCATTGTATTGGAGACAGAATCCGTCGCCAATCCAAGCGGTCAAATTCCGGTCATATTGGGACGACCTTTCCTAGCCACATCCAACGCGTTGATCAACTGTCGCAATGGATCCATGAAACTCTCATTTGGGAACATGACAGTTGACCTCAACATCTTCACGCTAGGAAACCAAATGAGCGAGAAACACGACGACACCTTTGAAGTCAACGCTGTATACGATATGTCTGAGGAGGGGACATTTGACTTAAAAAATGAGTGTCTTGACGAAATGTTTGATGAACTGTTTTCTGAGGAGCTTCTTTTCCTTGAGAAACTAAGTCCTGAACAGGCGTCTGATTGATTTTTCTTGACGTGTTAAGTAAAATGTTTCACAACCAAAGAAATTTATACCGTAATTAATTAACGGTGTCGATGTAGCTCGTTAATGAATACGGATCGTCCACTGAGATTCGTGAATTTGTTCGATCTTACTTTAGATGAATTGAAATGAAAATATAAAAGAAAATGATTCAAGAATAATGAGGTTTAATTTCAAGAAACATCAAGAAAATAGATCTAGAATCAAGAAAATGCCCAATCAATTTGAATTATCAAGATTATGTAGAATAGCTTGTAGGAATCGATCAAATTGGTAGCAATGATGAATACTAGAATTACGAATCTTATCTATTGATGAATTATAGCTAGATCGATGATGATCAATGAAGATAGGGATCTGTTGAAGAAACTAGGGTTTCTCCTTCACTATCCCTTATCTTTTCATTGATAATCATTCAACTCTAGTCTCTAGCAAAGAGGATCTTCAATCGTTTGATCCCTAATTTGCAATGAGATTATCAAGAATGGTGATCTCGCTCCAAATTAGGTCATCGAAGATTTTTTTCCTAGAGTTCATAAATCTCATAAGACTTAAGAGTAGTAAAAGAATTTCATCATCATAAGATCTACCGATTCTCTTGATTCCTTTACAAGCGGAGATTCCACCCACACATCATGAAAATTAAAGAATCACAAACAAGAAATTTCATAATGGAAGAATGTAATGAAAACGAGAATTAACAATTTATCACCTTCATTTAATCTTCTTCAAATTACACAACTCATCAATTCAAGGTACAAGATTAAGCTCTCGATCGCTCCTTTGAAGAGGTGAATTTGTCATTGATCTTTGCGTGGCTCGATCGCCGTGAGACGTGGATCGTCGTGGATCTCTTGCTCTTGATGATGACCGGCATTGCGATGAAGGATCGTTGATTGCTCGCTTAATTTTCTCTCAATAGATCTTGATTTGATTGGATCTCAAGTTGTGTCACTCAACTTGAATTTGAATTGTGTAACAACTTTTTGAATTATTGAACCAATTAATGAACAACCCTCAACCTTAGATCTAGATCCCCTTTTATAAATCTCAAATGAATCTTCCCTCCAAAGCTAGGTTGTTAGAAAGAGCCTTCTAGAATGAGTTTTTTACAAGGAGTCTTCTAGAAGAAGGTTGTTATGCAGAGCCTTCCAGAAGAAGTTACATGGTAATTAAGCGTCTTGAGGAAGCAAAGTTGTTGAGAAGAAGGTTCTGGAGATTTCTCGTTCTCTGACACCCTGACTCGGCCGCGGATCCGCGGCAACTCAACCAACTCGGCCGCTGTTCAGCGGCCATTTGAAGAGATCGATGTGTTATTTTTCTGGGGTGTTCTGATGTAGGCTTTTAGGTTTTCTTCTGATATTTGGAATCTTATAATTCTTTCTTGCTTGCTGCCACATTTCAAGTCTTTGACTTGGTGTGTTTCATCGGCACTTTTGCGATTCCGGTTCTTTGACCTGAAGAATTTTCTGCACACAATCTCAATAAAATGTGTTGAGATATGTGTAAATGCACGGCGGCGCCTCGGCCATCTGATCGAGGCCAAAATGCGGAAACGATACTTTTACAAAACTTGTAAACCGGCACCACCGCGCACAAAAATCCCGGATCGGGCCATTAACCTACTCCTAGCAAACTAGAGAAGGGGTAGAGAGATACACCGAGCGATCCGTGTCCTTCGGTCTTCTCGTCGTCGTCCCGATCTCTCCGCGGAATCTCCGGTCTTTATCTCCTCGTCGGAAGGGCACCACGTCGCCGGGTTCTTTTACGGGCTCCCACCTCTGGACCGAGGCAACTCGGGCACGAAGTTGGCGAGCCGACGTGCCCAAGAAGTGCTGTAGATAAAGTGTAGGATGGTTTGTCTCTTGGGGTTACTAGAAGTTGCCTTTTGGTGGAGGAAATGAACTATGGGATTTTGTGATGAACTTGGGGATTTTTGCAAGCATGAAGAGAACCAAAAATCCCTTCCAAAATTTTGGCAGCCCTCACATAAGGAATGGCCGGCCCCTCTTCATTAGGAAAAAGAATGGGAGTATGAATGAGGGAGCCCCACAATAATGCAAGGGAGAGGAAGAGAAAAGGCTATCATGATGAATCATGATCACAAACCAAGTCCAACACTCATAAACCCATCATCAAACCCATGTCATCACAAAAGTCAAGCCATGATGAAGTCAAATGAAGTCAATGGATGGTGCACCATCATGAAACCATCATGATGCAAAAGTCTTCTCAATTGTTAATTGCACAATTGCAAATAACCCCCTCCACCAAATTTCAGTCAAAGAAAGAAACAAAGGAAAATGGCCGAAACGGAAAGCAAACTGGCAACTCCAAAAAACTGATCCCGTAATAAATTACAGGAAACCCCGCTACTGTATATACATACCCGTATTTGTATTCCGATCGAATACAAATGCAATGAGACAAAATCTACACTGTACAATACTAGGATCCGGCTTAAACCAAAGCCCGCTAGTTTTATCTATCCGATCATGATCCGTGCAATACCGCACTATCTGATCGAACCCTGCCATATCTCCATACGGCCTCTACAGCGTTTCGCCCGAAACTTGAGAAAACGGTCTGTGGGGGACTCTAAAGACTCATCAATACTTTGGTTGTTGATTTAACCACCAGCATGTCAGAGGTATTAGCCATACGTAACGGGCTACCAGGTATTGACCAAAAGGGACGTCGATTAGCGAACTCATCCTGACACCCTACTGAGCCTGTCAGTGACAATATCCGTACAGTCCGGTCCGTTCGTCTATGAGCATCGCATGGCGGGCCTAGGGGGTTGGTAAAAGTCAGACCCCCAAAAGCGGTACAAGTCGTGTCGGAGTGTAGCCCAAAACACCCTGAGATACTAATGGAATACCTACCAGTAAATCTCCTGCCTTGGCCAAGGACTTCGTGTAATGGCTCTTCTAGACACAGCGCGACCTCACCCCCAATACCGGGAGAGACGAACCCCTGCAGATCCCCTCACTGCCTCCATGTGGCTCGGGACTGTACCCAACTAAAACCTGTTTGCACGTCTCCTTTGAGCGTGGTAGGGTAGTAATCAAAGTACAGTGGGAACTCACACGAGACAAATGACGATCTCAGGTCGATGAACTAACATGTACACATGTCACAAGGGAACTACTATCTGACGTCAGGTATAAGACCAACTAGCATGTTCCTGTGAGTCCTGTCCGGTGTACTCATAACCCAATAAGCACCTGTATATATCTTAGGTGAACCAACTGACACCAGTGGCTTGTGAGACCGGCCACCGCCCCTCGTCGGGGTCTCGACTGTATACACTAGTCTACTCTGGAGTATCGATACCCTATCTCGAAACCCCCACGACTAGGGACCTTTTAAGGATGTGCTTATAGACCCCAGCTCCCACGTATATGATCGCCATCATCCTGCTGGTCGTCAAGCAAGAATCCTAAGGGCTCTATCAACGTGTAATAGTGACCTGTAAGGTCACCTGAAGCAGTACACGATGATAAAGGTAAACCAGATAGCATACTATCATCTTGAGTAAGACTGTCCTACCGGCATAGGTCCTCCATCAATCATTGCAATCACGTGCCTGTGATCCAATAATTGACTCTGAGGGCACTATCTCCAACAATCTCCCACTTGCACTCAAGGCTAATTATTGCGATGTCGTATACTCACAGCCCGTGTGATACCGAAAACCCAACTCCTCTACTAACATGTCTCATAAAATCCGTTTGCGAAACTATTGCGTTCGAGGAATAGCCTCAGTGAGTGGATTCGCCTTGATGTTTCTTTCTATGTCTCTCTATATCTCAAGTTCGCGGAGAAAGCCATCTCCCGAAATGAGTAATACCTGTCTCAGAATATGTCTGGATATCTGATGGGACCTAGCTCATAAATGAACTCCAAATCCAAACTTCTTAGACTGTATCGTCAACTGAACTTAATCAGTATCGTGCGCCATGCCTCCCTCAGTATCCTCCTGGACCACCTGTCCATAATACCGCTCCTCGTCAGAGGGAAAACTATAACTCTGATAGCCACCCTGTCATCCAGGTCACCTTGAAAGCCTAGAATGATAACTGTCTCCTAAAAGAGGCTGTTGTTATCATATTCCTAGAACATCCACTTATGTTCTAAAACTGCTTCCGAACGTTTCTCCAGGATTGGATCAATATCAACTTATTGCATCTCGTGGAAAAAACAACATCTACTTGACATCTCATGATTGACTCAATTGTCTAAGCAAGTGATCTGCCAATCATGCACATCCCTCTCCCCTTTAGTCTGCAAGACACCTTTAGAGAAGGTGACTCCATCACCTGCAGGTATACTACCGTGCCAGGAGTCATCCATTCTAAAACACCTTTAGAATGCTGTCTAAGTACCCAGATTGAGAAACTACCCAAATCTAGATCTAAAATCATAGATCTAGTAACCAGAATGTCTGATATAATATCCAATTCCTATGTGGAGAAACCGTTGTGTGACAACCAAAGTATAACCGACCGTAGTATAGGAATATCACTTCCTACTCTGTGTATGTCATCCAGATACCAGGACATCACACCCTACTACCTTCTTAACAGATCCATCCCCTATTCTGATGAAGTCAAACCTATGACTGTCACATCAGAAATAGATGATCTATCTCCGCTATATCTACTTTAGTCTATAAATAGACATAAGCCACTTGTCCACCAATGCTTCCGCTGCTCCCACTGACTACGACAACCCTCTGGCAGAGTCATATACACGCACACTTCTAAAACCAGTTCAGAACGACGCTATATTCATCCTCCTGCCGGGTCTCACAGTCTGGAACAACAACAATGGAAAGTCTGGGTAAACAAGAACCTCCTTGCCACCGTCCTTGAGGCTACCGGAGTACCTTTCGGGTGCCTGAGGTTACCCTCCTTGTCTGCGGAGTGGCCAATGGAATGTCAAACCAGATTGAATCTTTAGGTTCTTATCAAATCTTCAGTAATTGTTTGCGGTTCTGGAATCACTTCCAGTTCTACCATACTCCCACTTCTGTTTTCTGAAAAAATCCATTTCTTTTAAAACTGTGGCGAGTCAAGAACAATATTACTATTGATCTTCTAGATGGTAGAAAGTCAACCCTCGTCATAGCCTGGGTCAACCCACAAACAGCCATTACAGAAACGTGCCTTGAGTTATCCAGAGTCTGGTTTTAAGCATAAGCCGGACAACTCCCCGTACCTTAACAATGTCAAGATATGAACTGTTCTATATCCAATACAGAAACAGAGGCACTGATTTAATTAAACCAGATTCAAATCATGCAGCCGTCTCCAGTGCATGTCAACTAAATGGAGAGAGGCCGATCAGCATTACTCAACTTAGGAGTACTTCCAATTATGAGTAACCTGAAAGAAAAGCAACTTCTCTTAATCATTACTATCAACTGAATACCCTACACAAGTATCTACATCTTCGATCACCTTGAAGAATCCCGATACTTGCAACACCTGGTTCTCTACTCTATTCATATACCTATAACTTCTCAGAACTCAGACCTTGTGTTTCTACGAAACACTTATCTAAGAACTAGAGAAGTCATAAGTAAACAAAATATAGTGCGAGGACCAAGCCCTCTGTCCTAATGGACACTGGACAATATACAATACTCTGTACAAGTCCCTTGAGTCTAATAACTCACACCCTGTCTGTCGTAGGTTGAAAACTGTACTTATGGTTAAGAAGAATTACACCGCTGTTTAATGCTCCTTACCCAACCATCCACTGATATAGGTAAATGTCATGGACATAATTTCAAAAAGGTATATCTCACTCTATAAAAATATACATACAGATATATCAATTTGAAATTGGTGCATAACGGTGGATATTCAAAACCAAATATTTGCCGTCCGGCAAACAGCCCAGGCGATTTTCTCAAATATCACCAATTACAACGAGTTCCGATATAATGAGGATGATCACCTAATTTCCAATAACTTACTCCCACTCATTATCTGTAAAACCATACAGATGTGAGAACCATACCTGGTAAATACATACCCTGGAGCAAGTGTCTAATTGGGAAATCAGTTTTCTTTTAATAGTACACAGTGAAACTGAAACATTGAAATGTCTCGATGGGGTATCCGGGTATTCCTAGTAATACCTCTTCCATTATCCAGATTCACAACTGTAACCGTATATTTTTTTGCCATCTCTCCAAATCCCTTCATATGTCTTTAGTCATTAGCTTCTGTACACCCCTTTAGGCCAAATAGTTTTCTTCCTTCCCTACCGTTCGGCACCAGCCTATGGTTTGGAAGAAGACTATCCAATAAGCATAATGGGTGTACTGTCCTAATCCTAGGGGCACTCGCAAAGCGAGAGAAGGTGAAGATAAAAAACAACCGAATAAACCTTATTCCTATTTCTCTTGAACCAGAATCCATCCCCGAACTGGAACAAGTTCCTTTCGAGTTCATATATAACCATACGATGGAGTATCCAATAAACCGTGGATCTTCGTAGTGATACGGAGTGTCCTGGAGAAATACAAAGGTGATGTAGGAGTGGTAATGAAATACTTGGTTTGGTCGTGAATAGCAGTCGCAATTTACTTTGCCCTCCTTCTAATCCCTTTATTTGTCTTAACGTAATACCTTCTGCACACCATCGTTAGGCTAATTGGTTTTCTTCATTCCCCACCGTTCGGCACCTGCCTATGGTTTGGAAGAAGACTATCCAATTTGCATAATAGGTGTATTATCCCCTAATCTAAGGGGCACTCGCAACCTGAGAGAAGGTAAAAGAAAAAGACAATTGAATAGTCCTATTCGTTTTCTCCAGAACCGGAAACCATCCTCGAATAAATTCCTTCGAGTTCGTATATAACCATACGATGGTTTTATTCAATGGAAGTGGACATTCGTAGTAATACGGGGTGTCCTGGAGAAAAGGGTAAAAGTAGGAGTGGCAATGAGGTTTGCAACTCTGACAATCCAAAAGCCAGTGTTTAAGAAGGTTCGGTCAACTTGGTCACTGAGTCATAGTCTAGGTCGGGTCATAGTCGCTGCCAAAGAGAGAGAGAAAAGAAATACTCAGCGTGCACTCTATCCTACATCAGAATGGTTACCAATTTATCTAATCAGGAAACCTCCCACTGTAACGTCAAATTCTTCCCCAAACCTGAAAGAAGAATTAGTCGGGATCACCCGAGGAGTTAACTAACTCATCAGTGGGAATCGGGATCCAACTATCATCGCATGATAACGTGACGGAATCCGCTCACGTTATCACACTCCAGAAGGTATGCGCATATCTGGCAAGTTTCAGTTTCTTTAGAAACTCCCGATGTGATTTTTGCCCCATGCTTTTATGATCTTGACGAAGGCCAACAAATCATAAGTCACATGTCAAGTTCTACCCGTCATTATCCAGGTTAATTTGAACCCACCCGTACAAGCCCTTGATTTTGGCCAACAAGGCTATACGACTGTCCCAAACCAACGCATCTATCTATGCAGCAGAAAGGTAACAAGCAGCTACCATATACTATGCCTTGACGAAGGCCAACAAACATAGCATGAATACTACGTGCTACCCGTCTGAAATGACGGAGGGCTACGAATGGTTTCTGGCGAAAACCTTTAACGTAATGAACTTGATATCGGTGAAGGAACTGGATAGCTTTATAAAAATATAATGGCGAAAACCTTTGCTAAAAAGGTCACTCCCGATGAAGGGATCTCGGCTCTTTCCACGTAGAATGAGGTGCAGGATATTCTAACTGAATACCATGATGCAAAGCAAAAGTAAACGACTATAGTGAAGTTATTGCCCTGACGTAAACTTCTGTCCAAGGGGTCACTCCCGGCGAAGGGATCTCGGCCCTTGCTTCGTCGACTGAGGTGCAGGATATTCCAACTGAATACCACTGTGTAAAACAAAAGAGAACGCCCTTGCAATAACAGCTTTTTGAAAAATTGTTCCAACAAGATCAGAATAGGTTTGTTTAGCTTGCATTGATCCGAATCAATGCAATCCCATCAATTGATCACACCAATAAAGAACGAAAATAATGCTGTATGTATATGCCATCCGCATTCGCCACTGGGTCCCGTCATTACCCGTTAGGTTACTTAACTAACGACAGAGCGGGGACTGGACTAGTGCGGATGCAAAACATATACAACATCTACTAGTATATATATCAATATATAATATTCGCTCAAGGCGTGATAAAAAGAAACATTACAGAAATGTAATAAGCATCACAGAACAATACAGATATCTGGGATCCCCGGGTTTCATAGAGCCGCTACTGAAACCCGACGTTCCCCTGGTCGTGTGGATAGCCTGTGCAATAAAAATCCTAGACCCCTACGGGCGCGGCAACTTACCCGTCAAAACCTGAAACGAGGCAACCCCCTTCAACAACGCGAATGGACCACCCAGCACTTAACGGAATCCGGTAACTTGGGCACCCCTC
Source organism: Agapanthus africanus (assembly GCA_030015575.1). Lineage (NCBI taxonomy): Eukaryota > Viridiplantae > Streptophyta > Magnoliopsida > Asparagales > Amaryllidaceae > Agapanthus > Agapanthus africanus. Next base: position 313,004,760 of record CM057351.1, on the reverse strand, counting down.
CTGGGTCAACCTGTACCCCTTACGAGTGCGGCAAATAGCCCGCCAATTCTAGAGTAAAGCCCCCTCCGTCTCAATGCCATGAGATGCGGGCCCGTTGCCCTCTAGAACCCAGCTATCCGTTCACCCCTCCGCGGGGTAATCCTAGTACAGAAAGTAAAATATACATACAACGGGTACATCGACCTCAGCCCGGTCGTGCCCCAAAAGAATAATATACAAACGGGAAGTGACGGCAGTCCACATGTCGGACGCTCGCCCCGCAATATCAAATGTACATATACAACAAAACTGTACTACCATTGCATCCAGGCTATCCCCCACGACCAATCCACAACATCACAGCACAACACCGAATATCAACGTGAATGTCACGTTCGCAAATCCGTCTAAAAGGGCTATAGCAGTTAGACAGGATTTACCGAACAAATGATATTCACGGTCGCAGATATAACGTAAATACTGTGAACTAACATGTTTAAAATTTTCGATCGATCAAATTTACCGAAGTGGGCTCCAAGCACTACTGTAGCACTCAAAGAAAATCTGGGCCTAAAAATAATATACCAAAAATCCCAATTTCAACTCATAAAGCTACTGTAGAAATTTGGTACGGTAATGACATCTTACAGCAGCGGAACCGCGGTCACAATAGAGGTTTGGCCGCGGTTCCGCGGTCCTTCTGTAGGATCATTGTATCAAATTTCTACAGAGTGCTTGAAAAACCCTGCACGAATTTTTGACATGCCCATAAAAATTTTTGGAGCACAAAAAATTTCGACAGAAAACTAATGCATATGAAATCGCGATTTTGGAAAAATTGTTCGATCGAAGTTCTAAACATATTAGAGCAAGCTAGACTAGGTTAACGGTGTGTCTCTGATACCAGTATAAGTGCACGGCGGTGGCCCGGCCGTCTGAACGAGGCCAAAATACGGAAACGATACTTTTACAAAACTTGTAAACCGGCACCACCGAGCACAAAAATCCCGGATCGGGCCATTAACCTACTCCTAGCAAACTAGAGAAGGGGTAGATAGATATACCGAGCGATCCGTGTCCTTCGATCTTCTCGTCGTCGTCCCAATCTCCCCGCGGAATCTCCGGTCTTCATCTCCTCGTCGGAAGGGCACCACGTCGCCGGGTTCTTTTACGGGCTCCCACCTCTGGACCGAGGCAACTCGGGCACGAAGTTGGTGAGCCGACGTGCCCAAGAAGTGCTGTAGATGAAGTGTAGGATGGTTTGTCTCTTGGGGTTACTAGAAGTTGCCTTTTGGTGGAGGAAATGAACTATGGGATTTTGTGATGAACTTGGGGATTTTTGCAAGCATGAAGAGAACCAAAAATCCCCTTCCAAAATTTTGGCAGCCCTCACATAAGGAATGGCCAACCCCTCTTCATTAGGAAAGAGAATGGGAGTATGAATGAGGGAGCCCCATAATAATGCAAGGGAGAGGAAGAGAAAAGGCTATCATGATGAATCATGATCACAAACCAAGTCCAACACTCATAAACCCATCATCAAATCCATGTCATCACAAAAGTCAAGCCATGATGAAGTCAATGGATGGTGCACCATCATGATGCAAAAGTCTTCTCAATTGTTAATTGCACAATTGCAAATAATCCCCTCCACCAAATTTCAGCCAAAGAAAGAAACAAAAGAAAATGGCCGAAACGGAAAGCAAACTGGCAACTCCAAAAAACTGATCCTATAATAAATTACAGGAAACCCCGCTACTGTATATACATACCCGCATTTGTATTCCGATCGAATACAAATGCAATGAGACAAAATCTACACTGTACAATACTAGGATCCGGCTTAAACCAAAGCCCGCTAGTATTATCCGTCTGATCATGATCCATGCAATACCGCACGTATCTGATCGAACCCTTCCATATCTCTATACGGCCTCTACAGCGTTTCGCCTGAAACTTGAGAAAACGGTCTGTGGGGGACTCTAACGACTCGTCAATACTTTGGTTGTGGATTTAACCACCAACACGTCAGAGGTATTAGCCATACGTAACGGGCTACCAGGTATTGACCAAAAGGGACGTCAATGAGCGAACTCATCCTGACACCCTACTGAGCCTGTCAGTGACAATATCCGTACAGTCCGGTCCGTTCGTCTATGAGCATCGCATGGCGGGCCTAGGGGGTTGGTAAAAGTCAGACCCCCAAAAGCGGTACAAGTTGTGTCGGAGTGTAGCCCAGAACACCCTGAGATACTACTGGAATACCTACCAGTAAATCTCCTGCCTTGGCCAAGGACTTCGTGTAATGGCTCTCCTAGACACAGCGCGACCTCACCCCCAATACAGGGAGAGACGAACCCCTGCAGATCCGCTCACTGCCTCCATGTGGCTCGGGACTGTACCCAACTAAAACCTGTTTGCACGTCTCCTTTGAGCGTGGTAGGGTAGTAATCAAAGTACAGTGGGAACTCACACGAGACAAATGACGATCTCAGGTCGATGAACTAACCTGTACACATGTCACCAGGGAACTGCTATCTGACGTCAGGTATAAGACCAACTAGCATATTCCCTGCGAGTCCTGTCCGGTGTACTCATAACCCAATGAGCATCTGTATACATCTTAGGTGAACCAACTGACACCAGTGGCTTGTGAGACCGGCCACCGCCCCTCGTCGGGGTCTCGACTGTATACACTAGTCTACTCTGGAGTATCGATGCCCTGCCTCGAAATTCCCACGACTAGGGACCTTTTAAGGATGTGCTTATAGACCCCAGCTCCCATGTATATGATCGCCCTCATACTGCTGGCAGTCAAGCAAGAATCGTAGGGGCTCTATCAACGTGTAATAGTGACCTGTAAGGTCACCTGAAGCAGTACACGATGATAAAGGTAAACCAGATAGCATACTATCATCTTGAGTAAGACTGTCCTACCGGTATAGGTCCTCCCTCAATTATTGCAATCACGTTCCTGTGATCCAATAATTGACTCTGAGGGCACTGTCTCCAACAATATACAATATCATGCGTGTAATAATAAACACATAATTTCTCTCCAGAGTGTCGATTATAACTGTAACACGTGGTATTTGGTAATTTATAGATGAATTTGTAATCCGTGTTATATTTACAATAAACACCCTTAGATGATTAGAAAGAATAGGGAAATTGATGTGTTAAGAATGTAATATTTTCGAATGATCAAATTCCCCCAAACTTAATTTTGGTCGCCTCGAACAAACATCTTTTATTCAAAAGAAGGAGAAAATATAAGAAAAAGAAAAACTAACTAGCACACTTTCGTAGGCAACACGATTGTACTGAGCATGTGCAATAAGCCTTTAAATCTCTAGATGTCCCTAATAGGAGGAGTGTTGTCTCCTGAGGGTTTTCAGCGGATTGCACCCACAAAATCCTATAATAAATGGAAGACCGTGAAAGTTATATGTAAAGATAAGAATTGTAAAAGAAAGATTTTGAAAATTCGAGTTTCCAACTACACTAGCTTTTCGGTTATCATGAGCCCTATCTTAATAGTCATGAAAAAATGTTAGAAATCACATCATCCCTCAATAAAACATCGCCTTCATTCTTCATTCCTACCTTTCTTCCAAACACCGATCATATACCCCTATGTGTGTGTAAATGACATCCCTACACTCGAAAAATTCAATTCAAGCTATCATACTCTTATCCATCTACCTCAGTACTTTTTAGTCGGTGAATATTTAGATGGATTTGCTCACACATTTTTCATGCGACCGTTAATACTTCTTGAGGTACTAATCGACCGATTACTAAATGTTCTCACATGTTAGGCGTAATTAGTATTTTCCTTATCTTGCAACACTTAAGACTTAGCAGTTACTTCCAAACCAGTTGGTCTAAAGCACTAGGTGATGAAGCACCCTCGCTATATTTTTTATGCTTCCTTGGTGATTACAAAACCAGTGTTCATTTTTCTTCATAATTTTATACTTTTATGCTCATTTATTATTTTCTTGATACTTTGGCTTTTAGACAAGAGCATTTCAAGGTATCCTCTACTATCCCGAGTTTCAATACGTGTGTAAGTGCGTATAGTAGGGTATCAACATTCAAATGTTTGACTTCCAGAATAGGAACTATTTTTTCAGACTTATTTTTATCCTCAGATTAGTGACTTTTTTCATCTTACTAACCCTTGGGACAACGGCTCATAACAACTTATTACTAGTTCCGTATAAGAAAACTTCTAATTTTCATGGTTTTCTTAAATTTTTCCAATCTTTTAAATGTAATTTTTCACTTTCTAACCTTTTATTATCTTATTTATGTACATATTTTTTTCATTATATGTTTTGTGTTTATGCAAAGTATGATGCAAAGTGATGCGTAAATAAGCACAAACCTTCCCCAAACTTGTTTAGAACAGTGTTCTCACTGTTGTCATCTGTTAAATCTCAGAAACCTGTAAGTTTGGGAGGAAAATTTATTAGCGGGAACAAGAATAAGTGAACGTGAAAAACCTCCCCCAAACTTATTTTTGGCTTACAATTTTGAGGAAAACTTTTATTTTCAAGAGCTAAAAATACAACCCCCCCCCCCAAACATGAGTTAAACAATATTAAGCATTTTAAGAGGGGGTAAACTTATTTGGTCAATATAAGGCTTTACAAAAACCAAAAATTAATACCAACCATTTGAAGATTTCATCAATGTAACGTATAGGTCGGTGAATGAACATGTTGTATAGAGTTAAGAAGAAGTGGTGAAGAAATAAGTGGTGTGATGGAAAGAGTTTGAGTCTTAAATTATAGAAATGAAAGAATGAGGATGAATGACAGCGAGAATGTGAATGATTAGGAATGAGTGGAGCATTTGCATTCTCGTATCTTAGAAGAAGGAATGGTGGTGGTTCAACTTCTATAGGTGAAGGTTGATTAATCACAAAATCCGTGTCTGTTAGGAATGCAAGTTCATCAGCGAAAATTTCTTAGAAACTTTCATCGATATATCAAAGAATAATGTCGCTAAATGTTTCGCTAGAACTCGAAATATCGGATTGTGATTCATTAACACTCACTAACATTACAGGAACAGAAGAAGAACCTGAGAAAGTAGAAGGTGAAATGGGTAAACAAATTGGTGTATCGAGGATAGCTAAACCAGATGTGGGAAATGAAGGCTGAATTTCGTTCTGCTGTTCGGTTATACCATTATTATCAACTTCAAGACGCATTTGGGGTTCGGGAAGATTAATTAAAGGCTCGAGATAATGACCACAAGGAAAGGAAAAGACCTGATGAATTGGTAGAACAAACTCATCCAAAATTTCGGGTTCATCAATCAATATATCCCCAACGTCAATTTCCTCATTCAAGTGAAAGTTAGAATTCTCAAACACCTCATCAAAAGTATGGTTTTCAGTAAATTTTGGTTCAAGAGTGGAGGTGTAGAAATCACAAGGATTTGGCATGGTTTCACTCGAAATGGACCCTTCACAGTCGGGTAAATCAAACATCGCAAAGTCACACAACTTCTCATACATTCTATCTTCAATTGATGAATCATTTGGTGTACTCGATGAATCTGTGAAACTGGAGTTGTGGATTTCAGTTTGGAATGGGAAGGTTTGATTAGGAAGGGTGTACAGTTTTGTCTCACTACCCAAATTCTCATTTTGTCCTATGCCCGAATTATATACTGAAAAATGTTGGACTGGTTTGAAAATTTTTTCTTGCGTCCACTCTGTTGGTTCCTTCCTAATTTGGTTCGACATTTCCAAATATTTTTCTAATGTCTGCTCAAGAATAGACTTGGGTCGATAAGGGGTTTCAGTATAAGATTGAAATTCTTGTGGATAATTAAAACTCCCAAATGACTGATTAGAAGGACTGTCTAGAGAAGGTGGAAAAGTCGGATCGGATTGATAGAAACAGAATGACTGTGAAAACCGGGCAGGAGTAGGATCAACATTATGATAAAAAGAATATTGATATTGGTTGGTTGGTTGGTTGGTTATTTTCAATAGACATCATACATGCCACAAATCGATTATGAAATTCTTCTTTGGAAAGTGTTGGTGATGGTTGATATTGATCCGGATTAAAACTTTAGCCTTTAGCCCTAGCTATATGCTCAGCAATGGATATGCGTCTAGGGGCATCCTCACTCGGAGTATCAATTGAAACAGATGTAGAATTAGGATACGGTTGATAAGACTTGGACTGAGGTGGTCAACTATTTCTACCCGCTTGTTCTATCCGATCTCTTAAAGACATGGGAGAATCGGATGGTATACCGAAGCGATTACGAAGACAAGAAATATCTGATTGTGGATAGCAAAGCTCGGCAAGAGTTCGTCTGTTTGGGTCACCCATTATAAGAAGAGAAGAGGGGAAAAAGGGTAAAAATGTTTCACAACCAAACAAATTTATACCGCAATCAATTAACGGTCTCGATGTAGCTCGTTAATGAATACGGATCGTCCACTGAGATTCGTGAATTTGTTCAATCTTGCTTTAGATGAATTGAAATGAAAATATAAAAGAAAATGATTCAAGATTAATGAGATTTAATTTCAAGAAACATCAAGAAAATAGATCTAGAATCAAGAAGATGTCCAATCAATTTGAATTATCAAGATTATGTAGAATAGCTTGTAGGAATCGATCAAATTGGTAGCAATGATGAATAATAGAATTACGAATCTTATCTATTGATGAATTGTAGCTAGATCGATGATGATCAATGAAGATAGTGATCTATTGAAGAAACTAGGGTTTCTCTTTCATTATCCCCTGTCTTTTCATTGATAATCATTCAACTCTAACCTCTAGCAAAGAGGATCTTCAATCGTTTGATCCCTAATTTGCAATGAGATTATCAAGAATGGTGATCTCGCTCCAAATTAGGTCATCAAAGATTCTTTTTCCTAGAGTTCACAAATCTCATAAGACTTGAGATTAGTAAAAATATTTCATCATCATTAGATCTACCGATTCTCTTGATTCCTTTACAAGCGGAGATTTCACCCACACATCATGAAAATTAAAGAATCACAAACGAGAAATTTCATAATACAAGAATGTAATGAAAACGAGAATTAACAATTTATCACCTTCATTAAATCTTCTTCAAATTACACAACTCCTCAATTAGAGGTACAAGATTAAACTCTCGATCGCTCCTTTGAAGAGGTAAATTTGTTGTCGATCTTTGCGTGGCTCGATCACCGTGAGACGTGGATCATCGTGGATCTTTTTCTCTTGATGATGACCGGCGTTGTGATGAAGGATTGTTGATTGCTCGCTTGATTTGCTCTCAATGGATCTTGATTTGATTGGATTTGGATTGGATCTCAAGTTGTGTCACTCAACTTGAATTTGAATTGTGTAACAACTTTTTGAATTATTGAACCAATTAATGAACAAACCTCAACCTTAGATCTAGATCCCCTTTTATAAATCTCAAATGAATCTTCCCTCCAAACCTAGGTTGTTAGAGAGAGTCTTCTAGAATGAGTTTGTTACAAGGAGCCTTCTAGAAGAAGGTTGTTATGTAGAGCCTTCCAGAAGAAGCCACGTGGTAATTAAGTGTCTTGAGAAAGCAAGGTTGTTGAGAAGAAGGTTCTGGAGATTTCTCGTTCTCTGACACCCTGACTCGGCCGCGGATCCGCGGCAACTCAGCCAACTCGGCCGCGGTTCCGCGGCCATTTGAAGAGATCGATGTGTTATTTTTCTGGGGTGTTCTGATGGAGGCTTTTGGGTTTTCTTTTGATGTCTGGAATCTTATAATTCTTTCTTGGTTGCTGCCAGATTTCAAGTCTTTGACTTGATACGATTTATCGGCACTTTTGTGATTCCGGTTCTTTGACCTGAAGAATTTTCTGCACACAATCTCGATAAAATGTGTTGAGATATACAATATCATGCATGTAATAATAAACATATAATTTCCCTCCAGAGTGTCGATTATAACTGTAACACATGGTATTTGGTAATTTCTAGATGAATTTGTAATCCGTGTTATATTTACAATAAACACCCTTAGATGATTAGAAAGAGTAGGGAAATTGATGTGTTAAGAATTCAATATCTTTGACTGATCAGCGTCCTACGCACATTGGGGGCCCCAATTTGAACCACTTCGTAATGAACCGGCCCTTGAAGTGCGACCATTTGTGGGGAAGCTACTACAACTTGACCTCAAAGTTCTTCCTGACCACCTCAAGTATGCATACTTGGGAAATAATGAATGCTTCCAGTAATAATCACAACCGACCTTGCGCCTGAGCAAGAGTTGGCCCTCATGGATGTTCTGAGAAAGAACATGGAAGAGATTGGGTGGTCAATGGCTGATATTAAAGGAATCAACCCTGTTATCTGCCAACACAGAGTCCATATGACTGATGATTCCAAACCTTTCAAAGATCCTCAACGCCGGCTCAACCCAGTGTTGAAAGAAGTGGTACGGAATGAAATGCCGAAATGTCTGGACAATGGGATCATCTATCACATATCTGATAGCAAATGGGTAAGCCCCATTCATGTGGTACCAAAGAAATCGGGACCCACTGTAATCATGAATGAAGCAAATGAGCTAATCCCAACCCGCACACAAACGGGATGGAGAGTCTATATTGATTACAGAAAGCTCAACGCAGCCACTCGCAAGGATCATTTCCCGCTGCCTTTCAATTATCAAATGCTTGAATGCCTAACCGGACATGCCTACTATTGTTTCTTAGATGGGTATTCCGGCTACAATCAAATCCCGACTGATCCGGAGGATCAGGACAAAACAACCTTCACTTGTCCTTTTGGTACCTTCGCCTACCGTTGCTTGCCCTTTGGGCTATGCAATGCACCTGCAACATTTCAGTGCATGATGAATATCTTTTCTGATATGGTAGAGAGATTCTTAGAGGTTTTCATGGATGATTTCTCCGTCTTTGGAGATTCATTTTCTGAGTGTTTGAGGCATCTTGAGTTAGTCATGTTACGATGCAAAGAAAAACACCTCACACTCAACTGGGAGAAGTGTCATTTCATGGTCAAACACGGCATCGTGTTAGGCCATATCATTTCTGAAAAAGGTATTGAAATCGATAAGGCAAAAATCGACGCCATTGCAAGCCTCCCACCTCCACGGACTGTCCGTGACATTAGGACGTTCTTAGGCCACGCCGGTTATTACAGGCGTTTCATCAAGGATTTTAGCAAACTGGCTAGACCCTTGACTTCTTTGCTGGCTAAAAAAACTCCCTTTGATTTCAACTCTGAGTGCCTTCATGCGTTCAAGCTTCTGAAGTCGGAACTCACTTCTGCTCTGATTTTAAGTGCACCGGACTGGAGAGAGCTTTTTGAGCTAATGTGCGACGGTTCTGACTTTGCGATAGGTGCTGTCTTAGGATAGCGATTTGAAAAGAAGCCGCATGTTATCCATTATGCGATCAGGACATTGAATGATGCACAGCTGAATTACACCACTACAGAAAAAGAATTCTTAGCTGTTGTGTACGCGCTTGAGAAATTCCATCCTTACTTGATCGGAACCCACGTCACGATATACACTGATCATTCTGCGCTTAAGCACCTCTTTGCAAAAAAGGATGCCAAGACCAGATTAATACGTTGGATTCTCCTTCTTCAAGAATTTAACATAACCATCGAAGATAAGAAGGGAAACGACAATGTTATGGCTGATCATTTGTCTCGCTATCTAAATGCACCAACTGAGGAAATTCCAATCAGTGAGCAGTTCCCTGACGAACAACTTCTCTCCGTATCAGTCGAACCCTGGTTCGTCGATATCGTGAAATTTCTAGTCACCGGAGAAACACCTTCTTTTTGGTCGGATCAGGACAAGTCTAAATTTCTTTCCCAGGTCAAATTCTTTTACTGGGATGAACCATACTTGTTCAAATACTATCCTGATTAGATTATTAGACGGTGCATCTTTAACTCTGAGAAAAGAAGTGTTATGTCCTTCTGCCATGACCAAGCTTGTGGGGGCCATTTTGGACACAGAAAGACGGCTGAAAAGGTTTTGCAAAGCGGTTTCTACTAGCTTACGCTTTTTAAGGATGCTTTCGAATATTGTAAAACCTGCAGCCGATGCCAACACATGGGAAAGATTGGAAAACGGAATCAGATGCCTCTACAGTCCATTCTGATTGTGGAAATCTTCGATGTCTGGGGCATTGATTTCATAGGGCCATTCCCAAACTCTTTTGGGAATTTATAGATTTTGCTGGCTGTGGACTATTTGTCAAAATGGGTGGAAGCTATCCCTTGTTGAACCAACGATAACAAGGTTGTCGTAAAATTTTTAAAAGAGAATATCTTTTCTCGGTTTGGTACGCCTCGCACCATCATCAGTGATAATAGAACGCATTTTTGCAACCAATATTTCGAAGCACTGATGAAGAAGTACTCCATCAGCCACAAATTGTCAATACCCTACCATCCTCAGACTTGCGGTCAGGTTGAGGTCTCCAATAGACAGATTAAACAGATTCTGGAAAAGACTGTCAGCCACCACCACAAGGATTGGTCATTAAAGTTGAATGACGCGCTTTAGGCATTTCGCACGGCCTTCAAAACAAACTTAGGTATGTCCTTATATCGACCTATCTTTGGAAAAGCGTGTCATTTACCTGTTGAATTGGAACACCGTGCGTTCTGGGCAATCAAACAGCTCAATGTCAACCTAGAAAAGGCCGGTGAGTTAAGAAGACTTCAACTGAACGAACTTGACGAAATAAGAAATGATGCGTATGAGAACGCCAAACTTTACAAGAATAGAACGAAGGTTTTTCATGACAGGGCGATTCTCCGAAAGACATTCACCGTGGGGAAAAAGGTTCTGCTCTACGACTCCTGACTTCATTTGTTTCCAGGAAAGTTGAAATCATGCTGGACAGGTCCGTTTCTTGTGCGCACCATCTTTCCGCACGGTGCAGTCGACATTGAAGATCAACAGTCGGGCAATACTTTCAAAGTCAATGGCCAACGTCTCAAGCCATTCTTAGAGTTGCCTGCGGAAAGTGGGGAGCTCATGTTTTTACATAAGCCGTGTTATTTTGATTAAATCACTTCCCCTACAAAATCTTGTACATACATTTTGTTTTCTTTTTCCCCTCAAACATTTTGTTGACTCTTGTGTATAGCGTAAAAATGAGGACATTGTCAAGTTAAAGTTTGGGGGTGTGCTCGGTAAACTTTCTTTCCTTCGCATTCATTTGTATATTTTTGCATGTGCATACTTATTAAAAAACCCATAAAAATCGAAAAAAATTTACAAAAATAGAAAAACTTTGTCGTCAAGTTAGCTAATAGGGTAATTTAGATTTTATTCCGAAAATTTAGTTGATATATTAGAAGTAACTAAATCCTAGGCTTGGGAATTGAAAACCCTAAAAATAACCCTCATTCTGTTTAAACTTGATAATTATACGTCTTTACGGTTTTTTTTTATAGAAATAGGTAATCTTGAGTTCAGTTCTTTAGTTAAGTCAAGATGAAGGGAGAGTATTGAAGCTTTATTGAAAGATAAGTCTGAAAAATAGTTTCTATTCTTGAGTCCAAATTTAGAAAATATATACCCTACAAACTGCACATACACACACCTTGAAACTTGGGATAGTAGAGGATACCTAGAAATACTCTTGTCTGAAATCCTAGTATGAAAGAAAAAAACGGTATTTAAAACTAACCACCATAAGAGCATCATTGAAAAATATATCCGGTCTTGAAAATAAAAAGAAAAAGAAAAAGAAAAATAATAATAAATAAATAAAGTCAAGACCTGAAAACTGCTATTTGCTCTTTAAGCTCTTACATTCAGTAATCGGCTGTTAGTGCCTCAAGAAACATTAATAATCGCATGAAAGATGTGTGAGTAAAACCATCCATCCATTACTGAAAAGAAGTAGTATTAGGTATTAAGGCAAGGGTACTATAGCTTGAATTGAATTCTTCAGTGTATGGGTGAAAATTTACACGCACATAGAGGTATATAATCGATGTTTGGAGGAAAGATAGGGCTGAAGAATAAGACTTATGTTTTCTGTAATGATGATAAAAATCCCTGATTGGAGACCGCACTTTAGAAGGAAAAACTCAGGAGATACCGAGATCTTTCTAAACTGTAAAACGTATATGATCTGAGGTTAAATAGACAGAAGGTGTGAAACATAAGGGTTGAATATTTCTAACTTAGGATGGTAGAATTTCTAACTTAGATACTAAACTGTAGGAGTAGAATCGATGTTAACTTATGAAACCAGCTTGACGGGATTTTGTGGGTGTAATCCGCTGAAAACCCTTAGGAGACAACACTCCTCCTACTAGGGACACCTATAAATTTAACGGCTTGTTGCATATACTCAGTGCAACCGTGTTCCCTGTGAAACTGAGGCTAAGATTTTTTGTTTTGCTCGGGACGAGCAAAAGATAAGTTTAGGGGTATTTGTTCACTACAGAAAACTGCATTTTAATACCGCTCATTCATTATCCATTTTTTTTGTATATATCGGTACTATTAACAGTGTTTGCTAAGTAATTACAGTTTACAGGCATTCATGATAAAATACTAGAAATACATTCAAAATCACGGATATAACATTTTGGAGCCGACACTGCAATCAGAACAGAGAACCAACCAACTTTTTTGCAACAAACATGTGTGCACACAATTTTTGGTCCAACACAATACATGTGTGACACTAGATCATGATGAGGGCCTGGCTTGACTGCACTAGGAGCATGGATGGGTGTGAGGTGCATTAAATGAGCATTGAATGCTAATGATTATGATGTGATTTGAAGAATCTAGTTTCCCTCCAAATCTCTGAAGACAAACCAGGTTATTTTGGAGAAATCTAGCAGAACCAGAGTGATTTGGGAGAACAAAAAAGTGCACACAACAAATACGAGCCAGATCCCTCGGTTTTGGGCCGAGCATATTGCCATTCTAGTCGAGCCGGCCGGCCCCCCATGCTCCAATCACCCCTAGTTTTCTGTGGCCCCTCCCTTGCTGCCATGTCATCTTATTTTTTTGTTTGTTTAATCTTTTTTGGTGCCTATAAATACCAGGCCAATGGGTAAGTTAGAGGGCACTATTTCTTTTCTGAGAGAAAAGATTGTGAGGTTGTAATTAGTGATCTTGTAGCTCTTAGTGTGAATTCCTTATGTTCCTCTAGTCTTGCAACTTCTTTTCTTGAGCTTGCAAGATTAGATTTTGGTATTTAAATTCACTTGTTTTGTACTTGGAACCATTGTAATCAAGCTTCATTTATATAAGTTGTTTCTTGTATATCTTCTCTTTTTGCTCTTTTCTTTTTATTGTCATTTTAATTTATGATGTGTGAGTAGTTGTTCTTGGGCTATGGTGAGCTAGGTTGTGGAATGACTTTACTTCCAACCCCTCCCTTTTGATTCTTGCATTTTACATTTATTTTCTTAATTACGCAATTTTATTATGTTTTGCTTGGTAGGATATATCATTTTGAATGGTTGCAAATCAACCTATAACATATATTCTATTCCTTCTTTATATTTCATTGATGGTATATTATGAATTGAAATTGAAATGAATACGGAATTATGTTAAGTGTCGCAACTAGCTAGATAGGATATATAGCACGCATGCATATATTCTATAGCTGCTAACTTCACTTAACTAATCCCATATTCATTTCATTCTCAAACTCTATTTTTTTAGTTTCTGTTTAACTTAACTTTGATGTCGTATTCTAACCCGACGCATGTTCGGAAAGATGCAGCATTCTTTCACAATTCAAATGGAAACTAAAAAATTATGAGCCTTGAATCAAAATGGAGAGTTGGGGGTAAAAGTCGTATTTCACTAATACTACACCTTAGCCTAAGTTTTTCCTTTAAAACCTTTCTTCTTTGAATTCTTGTAATACATGATAAACTCATTTTCCAACCTTTTGATTATAACTCAAATTGATGTCGTGATATCCACTCCTTGTGGTTCAACCCGTTCTTACCGGCTTGCTTCAACGCACCGTGCACTTGCGGTATTTTAAAACTCGAGACTCACATCGTGCACCTTTTTCACCAACGAAACCGATATATCATAACTTAAACAGAACTCGACAAAAGCACGACACCGTGAGTTTCGAACACCTCGCTTAGCCGAAGTCGATGTGCTTCGTCATCTCGGAAGTCCACACGAAGGTACCTATAATCAAAATACATCATAATGCTATTAAAATCAATGTCCAAAAACCGATATGGCACATGAATTGCTTATAGGTTATAACTTATAGCTTACACATGCAAGAACAACCAAATAACCTCGTCGTTGACGTACAAACGTCCAACGACCAAATCCAATTTCAGATATCAAAACCAAGAATTCAAATATCGGAAAAACGTTGCTAAAACCAACTCAAAAAGCTCCCAGATTCTTGCTCAGGTAGTCTAGGACAAAATTAACAATACAGTAGTTAGGTTATAAGGTGTGTAAGCTACAAGACAAACCCCAACACCAACACACACAACTAGCCTGGCGAAATTGCTTAAATGTCCGGTGTCGTCGGTCCATGTGGGGAAATTTGGTCTCATATTCTGGTGGTGGTCTTCTAGTGGTTTATCTAGGTCAATGTACTTGTTTAATTTTCTTATAAACATCCCAAGTTGCTCTAGATTCCATCTGAGCATCAATAATCAAGGAAAACCGTCACGGGAAAATTCTAAGTTCGTATACTTAGTTTCTAGTCTTCTAGTCTTGGTCCGAAATTATCTCTAAGGTATTGTAAACAGTCAGTAAACCTCACTTGCATCTTTACAATTCATATCACCTACTAAAGCTCAACCTAGAAAATTCTAAGATCACTAAACATGCTAAATCGAACACTAAACTAAACTAGGAGGTAAAGAAACTAATTACATGGTGGGAAGTGAGAATTATACCTCAAGGGAGAAACTCAAGAAAAACCCTAGATGCTCTAAGTGAAAGGTTACGCTAACTCCTTGGTCATCATCCGTTGCCGATTGCGGAACAAATTTTTTTCTAACAATGTAGACTTGGCGTTAGAATAACCCTAAACCGGATCTACCCTAAGCTTAACTAGCAACTAAATAATCTATCTACTGTGAAAGAAGTTTATACCATGAGACTCGAGTCCTTCGGCTCTTCACTCTGTTGGATATATGTATGCCCTAGAGGCTATTATTTGATAGTGGATGTATAGACATGTATATATATTCAGAGGACTTTCTTGCTCGATATGATAGTATGCTACCTGGTTACTCTTTATCTTAACACGTTCACTTGATTGTGTATACTGTTTATTTGGTACTTGTTGATAAAGCCCTTAGGATATCTGCTTGACTACCATGATTATGATGCAGATCATACTAGTGGGGCATGACTGGTCTATAAGTGTATCCTTAAATGTTCCTAGTCGTGAGTGTATCGGGACGGGGTATTGATATTCCAGAGTAGACTAGCGTATACGTTTCTTACCCATTTGATGGGCGATGGATGATCCCATATCCATTGGTGTTTGATATCAAAGATTGTATGTGGGTGCTCAGTGGAGACTGGGTACACTGAACGGACTCACCAAGAACTCCTATATGGTATTATATCTATCGTTGGATAGCAATTCTTAGGTGACACTTGTACAGGTTAGTATGTAGACCTGAGATCGTCATAGAGCCTTGTGTGTTCTTCCACTGTACTTTGATTTCCACCCTACCACGGCTCTACTGAGTCGTGCAAACAGGTGGTTTTTGGATACAGTCCCGAGACACATGGAGGCAATGAGCGATAGGAGGGGTTTCATCTCTCCTGTTATTGGGGGTTGATGTTGTGCTATGCGCGATTGGCTATAACTGAAAGTCCCTGGCCAGGGCCGCTGAGATTTACTGATAAGCGTTATCGGTAGTTTCTCAATCTGTTATAGGCCATATATCGGCATGACTTATTGAGTTATTAGGGTCGACGATACCATCCCTAGACTCGATATGCAACATATCTGACGAAGAGACCTGACTGTACGGTAAGTGTTACCAGTTGGCTCTACGGGATTTTTGACAGGTTCGCTTGTTGTTCTTCTATTCGATCAATATCTGGGAGCCGTTACGTGCAGCTAGTACCGCTGACGGTTTTTGGGTATGTGATATAATCACTACCTACTGCTAGCATATTGACGAGTCTTAGAGTCCCACAAAGGGGTTTTCGAGCATAAGCGAAATGATGTGGGGGGCGCATATGGGGATATGTGCAGGAGCTTGATTAAATACGTGTATTTGATACCGTATTTTAATCTGGCGTTTTCTATTGGTTGGGTCGTATGTGATATGACCGGATTATTAAATCAAGTGTTGATTTAATATAATGTGACCATTAGCTGATTATTAAATCCTTTATTTATTTGTATGCATGCATGTATGTATGTTTATATTGATATGTATGCACACATGCATGTATACATGTGTCATGGTTGATGATACATTAGAGATGGCAATGCAAGACTCACATGGAAACAATTGTGGTATTTTTATTTTTTGAGTTAATGGAAATTGGAAATAAAACCTATGGTTGATATTTTATTTCTACACACTTCTTGAAATATCTAAGTAACCATGGTTTAATTTCTAATCCTCCACTAACTCAACTACTAAAAATATCTAGATATTTTCATGGTTGGGTTATTAGTGAGTGTGACTCTCATTTGTTATTATTATTCATGTTCTTATCTCTCTTGAACTCAAGCTAAGTCATTTCCATCTCCTTCTTCCTCAAAGCTCTCTACCATTTTCTAGTGAGAAAAGAGAAATAAAAAGAAAGGTTTATTAGTGAGATTATTACCCACTTCATCAATCTATATTAGTCTAACCCATTAGTGTAGGTTGTTTGCAACACTTCCACTTAGGTCAAGTGTAGCAAGGAGCTTGAGTAATGGATCATCGTGGACTTAGAAGGCATCAAGCGGACGTGTTCAAACTCTGAGTGGAATCAAGGAGTCAAGGGTACCTACATGGAGCTAAAGACAAGGAGGAGAGGTCTACAAAGGCTATATTTCTTCTCTCTTAGCATTAGACACTTACTTGTATGTGATACTTGTTAGCTTTTATGCCCAATCCTCGAGTTTGATTCTAGGTTCGGGTTGGTTAGCACCCTAGATTTTTAAAGTTGCATACTTGATGCTTGTTAAACCTAGTGAGGGTGCTAAGCAAACCCCAACACACCCCTCTCTTTTAGCATGCTTCTAGTGGCCTCCATGATCGAGCTTGATAGACGGCTTCCTCACGTCAAAGATGATCCACCCGAGCGTGTTTACTTTGGGCTCTTATCTTTAAACTAAGGTGATTAGGTTACTTAGTTTGCTAATCTAAGTAACCTAGGTGATGTAGAAAGTGATGATGGATTGTTTTGTCTTAAGAACCCTAGGTTTCTCAACATATGAGACTATTAGGGTTTGAGCTAGAAGAAGAGAAGCTTGGAGGAGATGAGAGTGCTATAGAGAGAAACCTAAGAATTGAGTGAAGAATGGCTAAGTCTTGTGACTAATAAAGCAAGCATGCAAAGATAATAATAAAAAATTATCTCCACCATAAAATATCTAGATATTTTCTACAAAATATCTAGATGCCACATTACCGTAATAGTAACCCATGACTCACTAAGTGAGTCAACAAGTAGCCATGCTTCACATAACAAAAGTCAACACCTCATACCTCCACCTCATTTAAC
This sequence comes from Agapanthus africanus, assembly GCA_030015575.1. NCBI lineage: Eukaryota > Viridiplantae > Streptophyta > Magnoliopsida > Asparagales > Amaryllidaceae > Agapanthus > Agapanthus africanus. Next base: position 312,987,057 of record CM057351.1, on the reverse strand, counting down.
ATTTAATCAAAAAGATTAAATAACAAATGAGGTGTTTTCTAGTAGAAGCATTCTTGTCAAAAATTACAAGAATACCCTGTAGGACTACGGTAGCGCCCCGGCCGTCTTTCCACGGCCAAAATGTGGAAGCGAAAACTTTTCTAAGAACTAGAAACCGGCACCACCGCGCACTAAAATCCCGGATCGGGCCATTAACCTAACTCTAGCAAACTAGAATAAGAGTAGAGAAGCTATACTAAGCGATCCGTGTCCTTCGGTCTTCGGCCTCCACTCCGATCTCCTCGCGGAATCTCTGGCCGTCACCTCCTCGTCGAAACGGGCACCACATCGCCGGGTTCTTTTACGGGCTCCTACCTCTGGACCGAGGCAACTCGGGCACGAAGTTGGCGAGTCGACGTGCCCAAGGTAGCTGTAGATGAAGTGTAGAATTGATTGTCTCATGGGGTTGTGAAGTTGCCATGGTGATGGAGGAATGAGCAATGGAAATGAGCTTTTGGAGAGGTGTTAGGAATTTTGCAAGCAAGCAAATTGGATGATAGATTTTCCCTCATCAAAAAAATGAACTCTCTCACTCCTCTAAGAAGTGGCCGGCCCCCTCTAGTGATGGTGGAGGGAAAAAATGAATCTACAAGAGAAGAAAAGAAATGATAACAATAGATTAAAGAGGTCACACCCAAGACCAAATCAACTCCTTTCATAACCAATCACAATAAATGCAAAGGATGAGATGGAAAAAGAATCTCATGATGAATATCTATCATAATCTTTCCAAATGCAAGAAACCCTCTCCACTAATGCTAATTTGCAAACTTGCAAATTAGCCCCTCCATCACAAAAGTCCGGCCTAGAAGGAACAAAGGAAAACTGGCCGGAACGGAATACAAACTGGCAACTTCAGAAAACTGATCCCGTAATAAATTACAGGAAAACCCCGTGACTGCATATACATGCCCGCATTTGTATTCCCACTGAATACAAATGCAAAGAGACAAAATCTACACTGTACAATACTAGGATCCGGCTTAAACCAAAGACCGCTAGTAAAATCCGTCCAATCATGATCCGTGCAATACCGCGTGTATCTGATCGAACCCTGCCATATCTCCATACGGCCTCTACAGCGTTTCGCCCGAAACTTGAGAAACTGGTCTGTGGGGGACTCTAAAGACTCGTCAAAACCTTGGCTGTGGATTTAACCACTAGCACGTCAGAGGTATTAGCCAATACGTAACGGGCTACCAGGTATTGACCAAAAGGGACGTCTGTGAGCGAACTTAACCTGACACCCTACTGAGCCTGTCAGTGACAATATCCGTACAGTCCGGTCCGTTCGTCTATGAGCATCGCATGGCAGGCCTAGGGGGTTGGTAAAAGTCAGACCCCCAAAAGCGGTACAAGTCGTGTCGGAGTGTAGCCCAGAACACCCTGAAATACTACTGGAATACCTACCAGTAAATCTCCTGCCTTGGCCAAGGACTTTTCATGTACTGGCTCTCCTAGACACAGCGCGACCTCACCCCCAATACTGGGAGAGACGAACCCCTGCAGATCCGCTCAATGCCTCCATGTGGCTCGGGACTGTACCCAACTAAAACCTATTTGCACGTCTCCTTTGAGCGTGGTAGGGTAGTAATCAAAGCACAGTGGGAACTCACACAAGACAAATGACGATCTCAGGTCGATGAACTAACCTGTACACATGTCACCAGGGAACTGCTATCTGACGTCATGTATAATACCAACTAGCAGGTTCCCGGCGAGTCCTGTCCGGTGTACTCATAACCCAATGAGCACCTGTATACATCTTAGGTGAACCAACTGACACCAGTGGCTTGTGAAACCGGCCACCGCCCCTCGTCGGGGTCTCGACTGTATACACTAGTCTACTCTGGAGTATCGATGCCCTGTCTCGAAACTCCACGACTAGGGACCTTTTAAGGATGTGCTTATAGACCCCAGCTCCCACGTATATGATCGCCCTCATACTGCTGGTAGTCAAGCAAGAATCTTAGGGGCTCTATCAACGTGCAATAGTGATCTGTAAGGTCACCTAAAACAGTACACGATGATAAAGATAAACCAGATAGCATACTATCATCTTGAGTAAGACTGTCCTACCGGGATAGGTCCTCCCTCAAT